>OY998164.1:109029224-110379938 GCA_963921995.1 Oxystoma pomonae
ATATAGTTTAATTATTTATAGATTTTTGTGTGTGCCTCAGGCAAAAATATTAAGAAAATCATATTAAAATTGCTATTTTTTACACGTGTTGAGTTCTGAAGACAAAAATTGCTTCAAATTAAACAGCTAATAACAGCATAGTGCCGCAGACAATTTTTTTTAGATCTGAGCCAAAAATTCTTCAAAAATGTTGATCTGTTTAACGTTTTTTGTGGAATATTTAGGTTGGGTTAGATACAGAGAGGGAAGATCGCTCTCCCCCCCGTGACCGCCACTGGGTTGTATGTAATTAATTGAAATAAGATATCCATTAAACAATCGCTAAAAATTCTAATGTGGCTTTTATTTATGTGTTACAGAATACAATCATTAACTTTTAATATTAGTGATTTTTATCTTTAGCATTACCTTGGTACAGTTACGAATAATTTATCGTTCCATCTGGCCACTCCCAAAGGTAAGTTGTTCGCGGGGACGTAATCGCCATCTTTAACTGCCAACTTCTTCGCATCCTCGTTAGGCCAGTTGAATGACAATTCGTTCCAAGAGAAAACCTAAATATAAATTATAAAAGTTTTATTCCACACACTAGATGAAGACTTTAAATAGTCATAACTTTTGATCCCGTAAACCGATTTTGATGAAATAAAGTCTATCTACAGGGTGTCCCAAATTGGGCGCTTTTGGGGGTTTAAGGTACTTCCAGGCGAGATAGAAAAAAACTGACCCCCACTTGCGAGGCTCGATTTTCAAAAAAAGTTCAACGGTGAAATCCGCATTTTGATATGTCAAGCCGTTTACAGTTACGGGGGGTTTTGAAAAACATTTTGGGAGAGGGTCTATAACTTCGTTATTACTGAAAATTTAATTTTGATGTAAAGAGCTTTCAAGATATAAGCCAAAGTTAGTATTTTTGTTATGGAACACCCCATATTTTATTTAATTTTTGGATTTGTGATGAAGTTTCCTTTTAATCCATATAGCACATATGTGATAGTTTGGTAGAGCCGTTTTTGAGATATTTAATATTTTGCATTTCTATCTAGTATGCTATGGCATAGTCAAACCATTCTGACAATGAGTTATTGCATGGCCGCCATGGCCTACTGTAATAATTAATAAATATGTTTTCATATCTTACTCAATACCTATCGAAAATCAAGCATCATGTTGTCTCATATATCACGCTCTTTGTCTGAACAGAGAACATACCAAGTAACAAAAATGGTTCAATGATTTATTTCTTATAAAGGTGATAAACTAAATATCTACTTTTTTAAAAAGTTATTACCTATGACTTGACACGTTCTTCTAGTATAATAATAACGTTACATTCAAATGAAAGCTTTGCAGTTTTAAAAAGCAGGCCATGACAGGAAGCAATTTTGATGACATAAATGAACACACTGTAAATCTATCAAAATAAAGTCACAGCACACTGGAAATAAATGGAAAATATTAAATATCTCAAAAACGGCCCAACAAAACTATATGCTACATGGTTTAAAATTTTTTTTTATCACAAATTCAAAAATTAAATGAAATATGGGGTGTTTCATAAGAAAAATAATAACTTTGGCTTATATCTTGGAAACTAAAGACGGCGGAAAAAATCTGAAAAGGCTATCGATCGATCTATAGGTATATCAAGAATTAAAAAAATTTAATGCACAGACATGGTCTTCCTAGAGATTTAGTATATATATACAGGGTGGATTCCTTAAATGGAACGGTGCTTCTAGCGGTGTTAGGGACCAGATTTTAAAAAAGCTAAAAGCGAATCTTTAATGATTTATTACGGACTTTCCGCCAATAATAAAAAAAATTTTGGGGCTCCCAAGTATTTTTTTTTAAATAAGAAGGTACAGGGTGTTTTTTTTATAACTGGAACAGTCAGTATTTTTTTTGTTGCCCTTGGTATACAGTGTGTGGCAATAAAGACAATTTTTTTAAAATAGAACACCCTGTATACTTTTGGTCACTATTTCAATATATTTTGTAGATCCTGAGATATTTGCGTTTAAGTTTTAATAATTGTCAAAATGAAAATATATTGGAAATGACCAACTGATCAAGCCCCCAAGTGGGTCATGAATGTATTTCTTTATTTTAACAATATAAACTTAAAAATCAAGTGGCCTTGAAAAAAAACGATTGAAGGCAACGTATCTTGATGAGATGGTCGTTTCTAATGTATTTTATTAAAGTTTTAAACGCAAATATCTCACAAACTACAAAAGATATTTCAATAGTGTTTGGTATTTTTGTAAGGGTAATTTTTTGAAATTAAAAAATGCAAAAATATACTGGGTATTCTATTTAAAAACAATTAGCTTTATTGCCACATCCTGCATACCAAGGGGAACAAAAAAAAGTTGTTATAGCGCTTAAGTTCGTTGCAATTTGCCAAGAAATTTTTGAATTTAAACCTTATTTTCATTAATAAAAAAGATACTGAGTGTTCCAGTTATAAACAAACACCCTGTATCAGAAATTACCTCTGTGTTTCGGACTTCCATTGTCTCAAACTTTCAAACAAGAAGGTACCACTTGTGGCGCCTTTTTGGAAAGTTTGTTAAAAAAGAAATTTAACGCACTAGTTTTTTTTTTGACGTCTTTCAACCAATGTGTCAAAAATTTTAAAAAACTACATATTTTCCGATTTACTAAGCGAAATAAAAGAACATACCACATAAGGACATTATTGGTGGCCCATTTGGGGGCCCTCACTAAAGGTCCACGGTTTTTTTCATGAGGAGGTACCACATGTGGCACCTTTTTGGAAAGCTTGTTAAAAAAGAAATTCGATTAAATAAATTTTTTTGACATCTGTCAACCCATGTGTTAAAAATTTTACCCCAATAATATTCTTATGTGGTAGTTTCTTTGTTCCACTTAGTATATATGTAGTTTATTTTGAAGCTAAAGCAATTGACAAAAACATTGGGTTTTAAAAATTTTTAACACATGGGTTGACAGATGTCAAAAAAATTTATTTATTTAACAAGCTTTCGGAAAAGGTGCCACAAGTGGTACCTCCTCATGAAAAAAAAGGTTGATAATCCCTGGGCTTTCAGTGAGGGCCCCCAATAATGTCCTTTTGTGGTATTTTCTTTATTCCACTTAGTAAATATAGAAATATGAAATTTATTTTGAAGCTAAAACAACTAATAAAAAAATAGTATTAACAACTCGCGGCTAAACTGTACTTTTTTTAATCGCGTTTTTAAATACCTCGCTGTGTTCGTTATTTAAACCAACGCTTGTAAAAAAAGCACTATTTTAGCCACTAGTTGTGAAAACTACTATTCATAGTTGATGAGTTACAAAAAACTAAAACTTTAAAGGGGGGTTTGGAGATATTTGCAAATATCTCAAAAACCGCTTGACGTAAGTAGCCACCCACGTAATTCTCGAAAATATTTGACATTAAAACTTTTACTAGTTCAGGATAATTATAACGCAGAAATTTAAAAAAAATCAAGGTTTTTTGTTATAAAAGATATTTCAAATATCTTAAAAACTGGCTAACTCACAAAATTAAAATTTAATAGTTCCGGAGTTAAAGGTCAAAAAGTAAAAAATTAAGGTTGGTTTTTAAGCGATACTTGCAAATATCTCAAGAACGGTTTAGTTAACATACCAAAATCTGTGGTAATTTATTGAGGGATGGGGAAATTATCGAAAATCATGTCGAAGATTTTTTGCCGTGGAAACCGCTTGAGGACTTGCCCGAGAGCGGTTTCCTCATGGTAAAAAATCTAAGAATGACTTTCTGATTATGTCACTATCCCGAAATGAATTTTGAAGATTATTTAACAAATTAAAAAACAAAAAGCCACTATTTATTATGTATCATCAAACGAAATATCGACAATAAAAACCTGTTGGTACAGAGGTGTGATTTTCAGTTTTGAAAAGGGCAAATCAGTTTTGACAAGGGAGATTTTCAGCTTCGACAAGGGAAATTTTCACCTGACCGAGAAATTTAAATAAAAAAAACAAGGTTTTCAGATTCTTTAAGATGGCGGCTAGAGTATAAATTTTGACAATTTTTTTTTGTCATTCGAGGGACCCCTTAAGCTGAAGTTTACATAATCATCAATCATGCATATTCGCTTAGGCTGAACACTTTTTCACCTCGATATGAAAAGTGCCACTTTATTCCCCAGGTTTATAATAATGATCTAATTTTTTTACTTACTTCATCTAATTTGGCAGCGGCCTTGACCGTGGCCAAAACTCCAAACAACAACACCCAACACGCGAGCTTGGTATAAACCATCTTCGACCAGAGTTTCACGGTACTGACTTCCAGCACTAAAGTGATTGTTAATAAATATGATTTTATTGTTGAAAATTCTGCTGCTAAAAAAGCCGGTTTTACATTGAAATGTGTTTAGGGGTATTTGGGTTTTCGTTACATAATTGACAAGTATGAAGCATAAGTATGCATTATTGATGATTTTCGGTTGTGAACATTGACCTCGTTTTATTTATATTTAAACATATAAGTAAGATAAATTGGTACAAAAACCTTTATATTCTTTAAAATTAATGGCAAACCGAAAAAACCCATAGAAAAAAATCCCGAAATAAACCCACCAGGGTGCTTATTCTTGACTGTCGGGGAGGTGTAGGGAGCAAAATTCTCCCGGGTAAGGAATTAGGGAGTAGTCAAAATCAAGTGATATATCGAGAGAATACTGCGTTCTCCTAGTTAAGCGTAAGAGAACTCAGCAAGCGAGTAGAATAAACCTTTAAAACTCGTTATTAATTTTGATTTTAGCACTTTTTTTGTTACTCCCTAGTATGGTCCCCAGGAGCACCCCCTTCTCTCACTTTCAAGAATAAGCACCCAGGAAAAATTGAGTGTTATATTAAAAAATATGTTAAAATACGTGAAAATCAAAATAGGATATTACATAACCAGATAAGAAAGATATCGAGTTGTGTGGACTATTTTTCCTAGGACCACTTTAGGATTTAATTCGTATTTTTTATTGTTATTAAATTTTTTTCATTTACATCTCAAGAGAAGAAAGTATTTTCTTTTCTAGGGACGAAAATGGGTTCGGTCTATTTCCGACGCTTCTACAAATCATAGCCTACTAGATACCCACATTGTTTGGATGGTTTGCTGTCATTGATTTTCGTCACCAGAGAAGAAAATATTTTCGTCTCTAGAGACAAAAATAAAATTGATATGCTTGTGAAATATGAAACTTTCTGAGGCGTTATAGAGTGCAGATTTGGTTACTTTCGTGTGTGGTCGGGTATGGGTATGGTTAAGTTGGGGTATGGATTATTTATAATAATTTTTTCTTGGGATTTTTTTTCAGTTTTTTTCCCAGGTTTTTACCTTAATTCTTTAAAAGTTGCTCATATCTTCCTTTGCGATTAAACATTTTCATTTCAATTTTTTGAAGGACCGTCAGATATATATATACAGACAAGCTACTACGAACATAGGGGGAATCAAGTCCAATTTACTCTCCGTGCCGTACGACCGAGGTGGATTCGAAGCACGCTGCAGTGTTATCTTTTGGAAATTCATTTTGTTTTTATTATTTTGTTTTATTTCTGCCTTGCTCGAGAAACAGATGGGTAAGTTCTTAATTGAAATAATACATTTTTAAAACTAAAAATGGATGTCTACGAAGTTGCCGAAAAAGTGCAGATGGTCAAATGGTCGATTCGATATTGGTCGAGGGAAAATTTGCATTTGTATTTTGACGTAAGAACACAGTATCCCCAAAACCTAAATGTTTGGGGGGGGGTATTGTAGGGGAACACGTAATTGGGCCATTTTTTATTAACGGCAATTGCAATTTGAATGGTCCTAGATACTTGGATCTACTGCAGCAGCACATTATTCCAACTGCTAGGCAGTTGTTAGGTGTAAGATTTGGTGAAACATGGTTTCAACAAGATGGTTGTTCCGCTCACAATGTTGGCCTTGTTAGGAAATATCTTGATAATGTATTTCCTAATCGGGTTATAAGTACACGGGGAACTATTTTATGGCCAGCTCGATCTCCCGATCTTGCTCCTAATGAATTCTATCTGTTTTTGAAGAAGATTTTCAAATTATCACCCCTAACATGCTTGGAAACGTTAGAAGGGGTTTTTATAGTAGGCTCGGATATTGTCTAGCTGAGCAAGGAGGACTTTTCGAACATTTGCTTTAATTTTTTTTTGACTGGGAGAATCTTTTTGGTTTTTAGAATGTATTATTTTATTTTGAGAACTTGCTTTTATTTTGTTTCTCCTTATTATTTTTATTGTAACACTTCGTCACTGATAAATCTGAGCAGTTGACAATAAAACGCTCTTATTTATCAGTGACAAAAAATAAGAAAATTACGTTATAAAAATTTGCGTATTTATTGACCAAATTCCGGTTTCATTGACTACGCTCCACACAGCATCGTAGTTAGAGGCGTACTAAATACAAGGCGAAAGGCGGCGAACGGCAGCGAATGGCGATCGGAAGCCTGAGTGTTGGTTGCTTCACTGATAGGCGTGCGGTGTCTCTGCATGTACGTACACTGGCAAATTAGACTTCTTCCGCCCTATGTTCGCAGTAGCTTGAAGCGGTCTGTATACTTACTTATCAAATTTAAGCTCAAATTGTCGCAGGCAATTTTCCATTGTAGCACCGGCGCACGTGGGCGGAACCTTAGAGGCTCAAGTAGTGTGACAGTTCGCACATTTCGCATGTACCACTTCAACAGAACCCGACGCAATCCACGCACCACCAACAAAAGAAAAAGGACATACTCTTAACACCACCTATACTTCAGAATATAAAGTGAGCTTACTATAATATAGTTACTAGTTTTCTCTTTTTTAAATGCATTCTTTGATTACTAAAATTGCCTGTCAGACCCGCCTGTACACCCTTCGACCCCGTATATCTGTCAACGATAACTATTTCAAGGAGATTAGTTATATTTTCATAGGCCGTGGGGTGCAGGGGGAACATTCTCTGGTAAGCTTGATCCCTCCCAGACCGATACAAATAAAAGAAGAAGACAGCTCACAAAAAATTGCTATTTGTTTGTTAAACTTGAGTGATTTATAAGCCATTGACCAATAATGACCGGTCACATTTGGTCAAGAGCAATGCATATAAGCGACACCGGTTTTAACTAAAATAGGGGAAATTGTGACGTCATTGATCAGCTGTTTTACCTTTGGTCCTGACCAAAGATGACCATGCTCGGAAGATGAGTTATGATTGCGGTCATTAGTTTTGGAGAGGGGTATATTTTTAAATAGCGATTTTTTAATTTATTTTACGAAATTCGATGAGAATCTTGATCTGAAGGCAGTCCAGTGGCAGATCCAGAAATTTCACCAGATTCTAAACCCAGGTTCATTGAATGATATACTTATATACAAAAGCGCCAAGCCATTGAGTTTCTCTTCTCCTATACCGTGGACCGAAGATAAGTTTTCACAAGTCTTAAAGTGGAAAAACTTCTTTCGGCGGTAGCAACCGAAACAGGAAGAGAAGAACTAATTTTTAAAGTTTCGTTTTTAACCAATGTTCTTTCTTCCGTTAACACTGTGTGAGAAGAGTTGTTTAAAACTGCGCCAAATTTTTCTATAATTTTTGTTATCATATCTGATATTTTTTCTGCGTCGCATCTTTGAAGGGTCGTTGGAATGCATAAATTTAATAGAGATATCTGGGATCGCCCCCTGTATACAATTCAAATATGACATTTGGCAGACTGTAAATTACGATATTTAAGTGATTTGTCTCGACTCTGCTGCTTACAAAATATTCTTCTTTCTTTCTCATTTGATTACCGTCACTTTTTTGAGTCCCATAGGCACTATTAACTAAATCGGACGGGTCATCAACTACTTTCGTAGTCTACCGACTTAGGGAGTGTGTATCTAGGTCCGACTCTACGTGATATCCGATCCCATCCGGCCTGGATACCGGCGTGAATAGAGGGGTAGGGCCTAAGATACATTTTACACTTATTTTCCCTGGGTTCCCCCTTTACCCCGCTCATCAAACCGGTCTGATGAGCACCCCCTAGGAGGCAGTTTTCTTTTCCTAGAAGGACCCCTTTGTCGGGGCTAGGGATCTTTAACGTGCTCTACTATCAATATATGGATCACACGGGACCGTCCTCTTAACGTCCTCTCCGAGGGACGGTATGAAATCGAATTAGCCTGCCTTCTAGCTAACTCGGCCTACTCCGCTTCATACTGCGTTTTGCCTTAATCTTACAAAATTCTGTAATTTTATAAGAAAAAGTCCAAGTAGACTACCTGATGCACGACCCAGGGCTTGAACCCGGCATCTCCTGCTTGAAAGTCGCGGCGTTAACCCCGACACCAAGCAGGCAGGTCTTACAAAATATTGTGAATCCGATTAAGCTACTTAACACCCGGTTCACACCTTTTCGTGCGTGCCCGCTCACGCATCACATGACTGTCATAATATTTCATATTCACATCATGTGACGCGTAAGGAGAACTCACGAGAAAGTCTTAGAGGGGAACCGGGTGTAATGTAATTTTTTTAGGCAAGAGGAATAGTCTCCCGTAAAAAAACTCGGCATCTGCCAATAGACTCTTGCGTACAGCTTGTGTTCTGTTTAGCAATTTTAGCCACTTTTTTTTCATTTAATCTAGAGAGTATTTTCTTAATTGTAACATAACAGTCGCTATTTTTCTCACTTTGATAGCTGAGATCTCAGAAACTTTTGTTAACTAGCACTAGTTATACAACATATTCAGAATTAGTTGAAATCGACCGAGATATGTTTTATAGTGTCCAGTTCGTAGTTATTTAATATTTTTAAAACTTTGATAACGTTCAGGGGGAAAGCGCCCCCCCCCCCGCGTCCCCTGGATCCGCCACTGTCTGAAGGTGAGTTATTTCTTTGAATATCAGATTTAAAGGTGATTCAAGAATTTGTTTGGAAAAATATCTGGGGCGAACAACTCCGGGATTGTAGGGCTGCGCCCCATTTATAGACTACACTGTGTTACCATTGAACTCAAGAGGTTGGGTGAACCGATATATGTATGAGCTTAAATTACACCCTTGCAATGCTTTCGGCGTGCACAACTTTGTAAGCAGGATGTCCTATATATGTGCCTATACCTTTCTCTTTTACTCTTTTATGACTCTTATTATCTCTTTCTTGCGTCAAAGCTTAGCGGTTCTGCACATGCGCGGCCATCGTCATCGATTAACCAAACAAAATCCAGAAAGACAGCTGTGCAGTTGTCAAAATTTTTCTATTTGTTTACGTTTTTAGAAAATCAGTATTTTCTATTTTTAAATAAAGAAATATATGAATAGAAATAATTTTTAGGTATTTTCACTTTTTTTCCTTCAAATTTTAAGAAAAAATAGCTACCAACCTGTGGAACTTCACTTTTGTTGTTTAGCGGCATCAACAAACACAGCACGTCTTTTTATGCGGCGACATCTTAAGTTCCAAGATATAAACAGTTTTTATTATAACTTTTAAAAATTTTCGCGTAACCAAAGATAAAAAATATCACAATAAAAAAATTTGCATAAACGAAAACGCGGTATGTATGATCAAAAGAAATCAAAAATGGCGTCTCGAACCTCGAACGAACGGCGAAGACGAAGGTCGCGAAACCGGCCGCCTCGTAAAATTTTCGCGCATGTGCATAGGCGCGGAGCTAAGACGGCTCCAAGGCTGCTAGATTTTAGATCTTGCTTACAAGTTTGGTCTGGAAAAGGCCTATATTTAACCTCATACATATACAGACCGCTTCAAGCTACTGCGAACATAGGGGGAATCAAGTCCAATTTACTCTCCGTGCCGTACAACCGAGGTGGATTCGAAGCACGCTGCAGTGTTATCTTTTGGAAATTCATTTTGTTTTTATTATTTTGTTTTATTTCTGCCTTGCTCGAGAAACAGATGGGTAAGTTCTTAATTGAAATAATACATTTTTAAAACCAAAAATGGATGTCTACGAAGTTGCCGAAAAAGTGCAGATGGTCAAATGGTCAAATCGTCATAACCCAACACACGTTCGATATTGGCCGAGGGAAAATTTGCATTTGTATTTTGACGTAAGAACACAGTATCCCCAAAAACTAAATGTTTGGGGGGGGGGGTATTATAGGGGAACATGTAATTGGGCTATTTTTTACTAACGGAAATTGCAATTTGAATGGTCCTAGATACTTGGATCTACTGCAGCAGCACATTATTCTAACTGCTAGGCAGTTGTTAGGTGTAAGATTTGGTGAAACATGGTTTCAACAAGATGGTTGTTCCGCTCACAATGTTGGCCTTGTTAGGGAATATCTTGATAATGTATTTCCTAATTTTTTCAAATTATCACCCCTAACATGCTTGGAAACGTTAGAAGAGGTTTTTATAGTAGGCTCGGATATTGTCTAGCCGAGCAAGGAGGACTTTTCGAACATTTGCTTTAATTTTTTTTTGACTGGGAGAATCTTTTTGGTTTTTAGAATGTATTATTTTATTTTGAGAACTTGCTTTTATTTTGTTTCTCCTTATTATTTTCATTGTAACACGTCGTCACTGATAAATCTGAGCAGTTGACAATAAAACGCTCTTATTTATCAGTGACAAAAAATAAGAAAATTACGTTATAAAAATTTGCGTATTTATTGACCAAATTCCGGTTTCATTGACTACGCTCCACACAGCACCGTGGTTAGGCGTACTAAATACCAAAGGAAAGTCATGCAAGTGGTGATCGCAAGCCTGAGTATTGGTTGCTTCACTGATAGGCGTGCGGTGTGTCTCTGCATGTACGTACACTGGCAAATTAGACTTCTTCCGCCCTATGTTCGCAGTAGCTTGAAGCGGTCTGTATGGGTGAACCAGTCGGTTTGACCGTTCCATCCAAGCGGGTTACGGTTGTTGTGAAGTATGTCATAGTCTAACCTCAAAATCAAGGACCAAAAGAAAAACCGCGGTCAAAACCGCTCCTCACTGGTCAGTGGCTTATAAATCACTTTTATATTTTGGTTCTATTTTGAAATGCAATGCAGGCGTTGTTTATAGGATTTTTTGACATATAATATTTTGTTGTTGTAAAGAAAGCTTTGCCCGTTACAATGAAATAAGGTACCCCTTAGCAAATACTACCTCATATACTTAAAATACTCTAACAACGATGTCTTAGTTATTTGTTCTTATTCATTTGGTTTACAAGATCTCTCTCACATTTACATTTTTTGCAATAAATTAATCCATTATAAATTATAACAAAAGAAAATAATGCATACTGGCAAAAACCACTAAGTAATTTTTGAATTTTCTATTTTTACTCATGATTTATCCTGACAGAATCCCTTGTTTTTTTTTAATGCCAAAACTGTCTAAATTTTGGGTAATACTCCAGTTAATTAGTTTTTTTTTTAAACTACTTGCCCTAACTTGCAAAGACGTTTTGGTAAAATAATTTTTAAAAAAACGACTTAGTGGTTTTTGCAACTGTAATGAACGCATATATTTATAAATTATAAGGTCTAGTGGTTGTCATTGAGAAAAATATTTTTCAATATTTTTTTTATAATGCATTGAAATCAGAAATAATAGAAATTATTTTTTCTTCTCATAGTAAATAACAATAATATCACATATCATATTAATAGTAAGCATTACATGTAAAAGAAATATTATGTAACAAGTAGAAATTTAAATATTAGAAAAAAATGCAAATTTTTTATTGATTTATTATATTTAATTTAAATTTTGAAACTAATATTTATCATTACTTTAACTTACGTAACTGTGACAATTGTCTAGATTTTATTAAATATTTTATGCTAAGTATAAATTTGAAAAATTAGTTAGTGGCGCACCCAGGAATTGACTTCGGCGGGGTTCTTAGGGATAACTAATTAAGAAAACTTAATTTGACGAAAAATGTGACCATAACCAGGATTTTCGGGGGGGTGCGCCACTGACTTAGTAGGTAGGTACCCACTCATAAATATTTTAAGACATAAAGCTCTAGCAATACTTAATTGAACTAAAGACAAGTGTTTTTTAGAAAATGGTTTTCACAATAAATGTTAAAAATAAAAAAAAATCAGCTCTTTCTATCATGGTATAGGTAGGGCTTTAATTTCATTACTAATTTTTTTCAGAAATAAAATTCTATTATAATAAGTAATAAATAAAAAATATAAAAATATAGACTAAATTCAAAAAATTAAATAAAAATAAACATATATAAAAGCTATAAATAAAACACTTCTTCTAAGCCTGATTCGGCTGGTAAAGTCCCTAGCACTGAAGCCGCATTTCCCCTTTGGATGGCCACACTAATCCGCTGGGTGATGAAGCATTTGGAGTCTTTAGTGTTTGTTATTTTTGATATTTCTGTAATTAAAGATTTTACTTTATCACCCCATGGACCCAGTGTCTCCACCGCAAAAGGACAAAACAAAAATCCCCGATCTTCTAGCACTTTGTACTTCTGTCGTTTTTGCTTTTCTCCCATCTTTGCCACCTCCCCTGATTTCTCAGAAGATTTAACCAAATAGGAGCTACAAATGGTGTTTTTACATGTGGCATCCCAAACCAACGCCCCCCCTCCTCCAAAGGCACCAAAGTGATCCCGTCCACTCTCTTTCCATCGCCTCTACATATACCAGACGGTTCCAGTTGAGCTGGAAATCCAGCTGAAATCAAAGACCGTCTGATAATGTTGTTGATCAACGTATGGCGAGCCTAACGTCCTGCACTTTTCTTGCAACTCAAGCCGTGAGGGCCTAATTACTGATTACTAATTTAGTTGCTTATTTTTTAGTTTGTTCTTTTTAACATCAGATGCTTTTCATTTTGTAATTTTCTGTCTTCTTCTGTATTATACTTTTTTCAGTTTTGCCGTGAAAGTGGTGAATTGAAGCTCTCTTAAATCGAATAAAAAAAATCTGAAAATAGGGCCGTCTAGGAGTTCTGCGGCATGCCGGGACAAAAATATGCTCGCCTTTTTTTGAAGTTGATTAATAATAACACATGGGGAAGAGCAAAAAGGTTTTCTAGTCCAAAATAAACTTATTATATTATACCAATACTTTATAAGGTGTCTAAATACTTAGTTACATTTTTATATAATACTGTTAGGAATTAGGAACAAGTCGATCAGTACCAGTTAGTAATGCAGTTAAAGAAACGTACACTATCGGCATCATAAAAGTGGTACACAATACTTTTTGTTGTAATATGTTGGTCTATTTTTACAAACAAAGTCATCCATTATTGTATTTTTCTTAAACTGTCAAAGTATGTCATTCTGTATTTCAGTCTGACAAATAAATAAAAAATGCCTCCACAAATTTCTTTATTTGATAAAGCCCAACTCCTGGCAAAACTACAACTTATGGACGCAGTAAAACCACGATTAAAAAACGATGGAAAGAAGATCAGACAATAGAGAGAAAACAGGGGACTGGTTTATTGAAAGTTTCAACTGATGAACAAGATTATGACCTTATCGCTTTTATGGAAGAAAACCCTTTCGCATTTCGCAAGAGATTAACCCAATTTCCAGGATGTGTAAGAGTGGCACGAAATCGCGTAAGGAAAGGCTCTAATTTGTTTAGGTGCTAAGAAAATATTATTATATTATTGTAATATAAAAATTAATTTTGAAAGCAATCTTTGATGTCAATATTTTCACATTTTAGTACCAGTCTGTCACAAAATATAATCCGGTAGTTAACCATACAATTTAAAAAATACCTATGTTTATCACGTACCACTTTTTGTTGTAATACCTTGGTCTATTTTTACAAAGTCACCCATTATTGTATTCATTCAGTCTGACAAATAAATAAAAAAATGCCTCCAGAAATTTCTTTATTTGATAAAGCCCAACTCCTGGCAAAACTTAAACTTATGGACGCAGTAAAACTACGATTAAAAAACGATGGAAAGAAGATGGAAGAAAACCCTTTTGCATTTGTTGCCCATGCAAAGAGATTAACCCAGTTTCCAGGATGTGTAAGAGTGGCACGAAATCGCTTAAGAAAAGGCTCTAATTTGTGTTGGTGCTAAAAAAATTAAACTTACTAATGAAAAAAAATAGGCCAGGTTACTTTTTGCCCTTAATTACTCTCTAAAGGAACCAGAGTTTTGGCGAAAGGTAATATTTTCCAATGAAAAAGTTTTCCAGTCCTGTAGTGACAGAAAACAAATTCGGGTGTATCGTCCACCAAGAACACGCTGTGAGATCGCGCTGGAAGAGTTTCGGTAAATATGTGGGGTTGGATTTCTGCTAGAGGTCATGGTGCTCTATTTCGAATCAATGGAAGGCTCACACACAGTGGACATTTTAGAGAACACCATGCTTCCAGCCGTCACAGAACTTTATCAAGATCAGTTTATTTTTCAACAAGACAACTGCCAAACTTGGTTTCGGGAACAAAATATTGAAGTTCATCCTTGGCCTGCGAAAGCCCCAGACGTCAATCCTATGGAAAAAATCTGGGGTTTAATTTCAAAAAAGTTGGAAAGCTTTAATATTGTGCTGGGAAATCAACATCACTTGGTCCAGTTAATACTCAATGCTTATAAAGAAGTGATTGGTGAAAATGAAAACCTTTTTGAAATTTTGTCTGATTCTCTACCAAGAAGGTTAAACGGTATAATTGAGGTGAATGGCGCAATGACTAGATATTAAAATTTATATACCTAATAATTTGTTTCTATTGTTTTATAATTTTCGATACAGTTGTGTTTTTTAATTTTTGTTACAGTTGTTTTATGCGTTAGCGTATTATTGTAATATAAAAATTATTTTTGAAAGCAATCTTTGATGTCAATATTTTCACACTTTAGTACCAGTCTGTCACAAAATATAATACGGTAGTTAACCATACAATTTAAAAAATACCTATGTTTATCACGTACCACTTTTATGATGCCGATAGTGTACATCAATTTGAAATTGTTACTTCCTGAGCTGGAGGATCGTTTTGTTTTCATTGCTTTCGCTATAGAAACGCTAGGATTCCTAATTAGCTTCATCACTCGGAGGATCATCTTACCAGTGCAGCGAGGCAATGCAGTGTCAATAATGGGCACCATCGCAGATCAACAGGGACTGAATTAAATTTTTTATTTTTAGGGAAAGTGGGAACTTTTGGAGTTTTGCAATTTTCCTTTTTTAATTTTTATATTTTCGTTTGTTATATTAACCTTAATTTTTGAAATATAAGTATTGTTTTTATTGAAGTAATTTTTGCAAGACTTTTTACACCTTTATTTAATTTTTAGTGTTTTACTGTAACATTTAGAATAATTGTAATTGTTTTACCTGTAAAAAGAAGGCCATGCTTTTAGTTATTAAAAAGAAAAGTTCTCCAGAATCAGCGACTCCAAAATTAAAGAGGGAATATTTATGGCCAATTGGATTCCATACTACAAGGCAAGAAAAAAGACGCTTGGAATGCATTTAAAATGGTTGCAGCAAACTTTCTGTTAAACACTAGAGCAGAAAACTAAAAATACCTGGTTCCCAACTTCTTTTGTGTTACCAAAACCGTCGTTAAAAATTAATTTCTTGAATTCGGATCTGGATTACTTTCCGGAAAATTGTGGTGCTGTAAGTGACGAGCACGGTGAGTTTCACCGAGATATTTTAAACATGGAAAGAAGGTATCAGGTGTCAGGTAACTTTTCAAAAGGCAGGCTAAGAAGCGTAACATAAGTGTCTAAACTTTTCAATAATATAAGGTTGCTATTTAATTGCTTTTGTTAAATTAAAAATATATACAATTTTTTTTGCGAGCCAACTTACATCTTTTTCGTTACTTGGGTTTAGGTAAACCAAAATAATATACTGGTACATGCACAAATTTTATACACTTTCCTAATTTTATGATGTTTTGTAGATTTTGGCATACGTCCGTACGAATTTTATGAGAAAATGGGGCAAACATTACTGTGAAAAAAATAAAATAAAACCAAAAAGATTTTAACCATCTTTTCATAATTAAGAAAAAAATAGACTTGTGGTGGGCTCAGGCCCACCGAGAGAAAAATCAGTGGCGCACCGAGGGGGGGGGGGTTTAGGGGTTAACCCTCTTCCCGGAGAAGCTTGATTATGGTCGCATTTTTACTTCAAATTAAGTTTTTTAATTATTTATCCTTAACCCCCCTCCCCGAAGTCAATTCCTGGGTGTGCCATGAAATTTTTATCTCAATTTGAATATTTTAATATTCGCAACTTTGCCCGCGATTTTTAACCTTCGACTAAAAAGAGGGGTGCGCAAAAATACTAAAATTTGTAAACATTATTTCTGTTCTTGTTTGAATAATGATTTTTTTAAGCTAATCAAAGTATCAGTTGTAAAAAAAACAAGAAGTACCTACTTGCATAAGATTGTTTTTTTTTCGAATAATTGTTAATTTTATAAATTAATAGTTGTTGTCCAAAAAGTATTGAGAGTGGACCAAAAAAATTCCAATGCGTTTTAAATATTTCCAAAGTGGTAATTTTTTTTATGTATTTTTTTACTTTTGTAAAAGATTATATTAGGCAATTTACAGAAAATATAAATAAAAAAATTACCTACGATTTTTTTGGGAACAGCCTATTCATACTATTTTGCATCACCAGACAAACCGATATATTGAAACAATTACTTTTTTAATTATAAACTTGTTCATAAAAATAGACCTTGAACTAATGAAGAAATCTGTAAACCACAGAGAAAAAATTGAAAATAGGTATTAATTATTTATCTGCGTTAAAATCGTTTTAACATTTAGTTTTTGTGAAAATTAAATTAACGGCGCTTTTTGCCGTATTACTTTTCCAATTACGACTTGTCAGATACCAGAGAAAAATAATAGTAATGCTTTTTATGTTCATTCCAAGAAGTTATTTCACATCTCATTTAACAAAGAAAAAACAAAATTTAAAGATACATTACCAGCCAACACCGTTACGTAAATATTATGTAAAAGTTACAACACATGATTACTTTGTACTGCATAATGACATGCCTAAGACCCCTACTTTTTACGTAAAAAAGATGTAATTAAAATATCTGAATAAATAACTAGTAATTAGAAAGTAAATCAATCTTATTATCTTTCTAAATATAATGTAATTAAAGAAACATAAGTTATGTTATGTAAGTATTACGTAAATTTTATGAAAACTTTTTCTAAGTAAATTTTTTGACTTTACATTTCCGTAAATAATACGTTAATGTAACAGATGTTGGGTTTTTAAAAATTAAAGAAAATAATTGATAAAAATATAGATAATGAAAAAAAGCTAAGCAACACACAGAAACACAATTCAAAGTTAAAAATCTCATGCAGTTCGTAATGGGAGTGCACTAAATTAAAACAAAATACGTTGTTTGGCTAGATGAAGGAGTTTTGGATAAAAATAATGAATAAGTAGTATTTTTTTAATACACCTAGTTACTCAACAAACGAAAATCTAGTTCTTGTATTCCTGAACACCAGCCTCTTTTTATTTTCTCTAATTTTTTCATAACGATAAGATATGTGCTCCCCAATAAAAATCACTAAACTAAGTATGATTCCTCCATGCAATATAAAATGAACGAAATAAATCTCTTCCAAACCGATGCTAACAAACACGCTGGAGGCGTAGTCGGGTAGCGCTTTCGATGGGTAAATCTTGAGGTGTTCTCTCTTTTTCATGCCATTTTCTTGTAGTTTTAGAAGCCTTAAATCAAAGAAATCTAAATGAAACTTACTTTTAGATGGTTTTGTATTCGATTGATTACATCGAGAATATACCTTGTGCATATTAATAACGGGAATTTTTTTTCTGGATTAATAAGTGGAAATCTTTCGAAATCACATGACATGTTTAAAAAAATTTCCACGGAAATCGCATCTTATATCTGTGTAAATTTGTGTTCGCTAGAATTGCCTGATTTTTTTATATGTTGAAGTACTCGTCCTAATAAGATTTTTGTTTCATTGCGTCAACTCTCTACCCCTCCCAGAAGTACCCGAAAAGAGACGTCAAAGTTGTCGAAATCGCACTTTTAAGCAATTTACATATGCATATAAAAAAATCAGGCAATTCTACCGAATACAAATTTCCATTTTAAACGGGCGATATCCTTTGTCCTCTTATGGAAATATGCAGTTTCACTCGGTATATTCTCTATCAAAATAACTGTAACTGTAACTTAGTCCAACCAAATTAAAATAAAAGACAAAAAAATGCGTGAGTGGGGCTTTTGCGGGGTGGATTTGGTGGGGGGAAAGGGGGAGAAAAATGGTATTATTGTAGTTTCCGGCAAAACTGAACGTCATAGAGTAAAAACATCAATACAAAAATTGTAGACGGTGCAAAGTGCTACAACTTTTGTAAATGTTACTTTTTCACATAACCTCAAAATCTTCGAGAAAAATGCGAGAAATTGTAATATTTTTTATTTTTTCGTTTTTTATTTTTAATTTCCGCAAAAATAATGGTATTTTCAGGAAACTTTGCCAAAATATACCCCTCTGTGTCTTTAATGCCTACAATTTTTTTTAGGTAAAAAAGTTTAACATTTTTTAAGATATGAATTTTTTTCTGTCCAAATCACTTTTTTTTCAATCAAAAATTCTACTCAGGAAAATTCTTGTAGTATTTTTTCACGTTGCTCATTTTTTTTTTGACATATACTTTTTGGTAGGATAATAAGGAATTATAGTTACAATTAAAAAACATGTTCAGAAATGCAAAAAAACAAATAATGGCTTTTGGAACAAGGAATTTTTCAGCAATTGTTGATAATTTCCTTCAATTAAAAAAAAATCAACAACCGATTACAACATCTATTTATACGGAAAAAATACAAAGGAGACGGTATTTAATTTACTACGTTTATACGCGCCTAAAACCGGTTTTATATAAGAACGGTTTTAAATAAAGTCACTTTCTCCTTCATTAAAATCGTTTTCTAACAGCTGATCGATGTAATGTCAATATTCTTACCTTACAGTTTCTTACAAATTAAAACATATATATTGTTGCATTAAAAAATCCTTATATTACCTTTTTTATTTAAAGGCAAATAAAACAACTAAGTTAACAATTTTTTTCCGGTTTAAAATAAAATTAATTTAGTATTTAAAATTGTTCTAATGCTATGTTTAGGACAAGCATTTTTAAACCGATCTTTGCTTAAAAGCCCTTTAAGAGTAAGTATAAACAAAGTAAATGTTTGACCTAAAACTTTATTTTTGTGCAGTATTGCTATTAATATCTTATTTCGATTAGTAAAGTGTTATACATAAAAAAATTGTTTGTCGTAGAATCTATTGGTGCATTATTTACCTTATAGTTAAATTTGAATATAAATTGTAATTTTTATGTTTTCAAAAATAGTATATTTTTCTAAATTTTTTCAATGGATATTTATATTACTGGCTCACGAAAAATCGTAAGGTAATCTATTAGAGCTTATTAAGCTGGAAGTTTTAATTAATTAATTATTTAAATTAATTTTTAATTAATTTATTTTTAATTTCCAACAAGAAGCTAAAATTTTGAGATATTTCCGTCCAACAATTATTTCGATAGAAATAGAAAAAATCCGCCTCTCATATTATTCTGATTTAAACAGAGTTTACAACAAAAGGTAACAAAAAAGTTTTTTTTAAGGAAAGCAGTTTAGATAAAAAAATACATATTTACTAAAATGATCAAAAAAATTTTTAGCATTTTTTCCGTACAACTGAATGGTGTAATCGATTCCGGATTTTTTTTTTAAATTGAAGTAAATTATAAACAATTACTGAAAAATTAAATGTTCGTAATGCATGTTTTTTAATTCTAACTATAATTTTTTATTATCTCACCAAAAAGTATATGTCAAAACAAAAAAAAATTAGTAATGTCAAAAAAATCTACTCAGGAAAATTCTCGTTAAAATTAAAAAATAAATAAATATTGAAAACGACAATTGATTTTACAATTCCGGCTTAATAAAGTCTCTAATAGATTATCTAACGATTTATAATATCCATTTTAAAAATTTAGAAAAAAAATACATTCATAATACGGATTTTAGATTCAATTTTATTTAGAAGGTAAAAAAAATAATTTTAAATAATATATTAAAAAAATATATTTTAATTGTTAAAATAAAATAAAAAATAAGTGCACCAATGGATTCTACGACAAACAACTTTTTGTTTATGTATGACACTTTATTAAATAAGATGTTTGTAGCAATACTTAAAGTTTTAAACAAATGACGGTTTGAAAATGTTTGTTCGAGGCATATCGTTAGAATAATTTTAAATACTAAATCAATTTTATTTTAAACCGGAAAAAAACTGTTAACTTAGTTGTTTTATTTATTATTGTATTATTTTATTTTTTAATATAATAATATATATGTTTTAATTTTTGGTAAACTGTAAGGTAAGAGGATTGACAGTACATTGATCAGCTGTTAGAAAACGATTTTAATGAAGAAGAAAGCGACTTTATTTAAAACCGTTCTTATATAAAACCAGTTTTAGGCGCGTATAAACGTAGTAAATTAAATACCGTCTACTTTGTATTTTTTCGGTAGAAATAGATGGTGTAATCGGTTGTTGATTTTTTTTTAAATTGAAAGAAATTATCAACAATGAAATGGAAAATTCCTTGTTGCAAAAGCCATTATTTGTTTTTTTTTGCATTTCTGAGCATGTTTTTTAATTGCTACTATAATTTTTTATTATCCCACAAAAAGTATGTGTCAAAGCAAAAAAAAATGAGCAACGTCAAAAAAAGTGATTTCTACCGAAAAAAATTAATATCTCAAAAATGTTTTAACTTTTAACTTTTTTATCTATGTAGGTATTAAGAACACAAACGGTTTCGTGAAAATGCAATTACTTTTGGGGAAATGAAAAATAAAAAACGAAAAAATAAAAATATTACGATTTTTTGCATTTTTCTCTAACATTTTGAGGTTATGTTAAAAAGTGACATTTACAAAATTTGAAGACCTTTGCATCGTCTACAACTTTTGTATTGAAGTTTTTAGTCTATGACGTTCAGTTTTGCCGGAAATTGCAATAATACCATTTTTCTCCCCCTTTCCCCCCACCAAATCCTCCCCGTAAGAGCCCCACTCTCGCATTTTTTTTTAAACGTTTATTAGAAGCCCCTTTACCATTTCCACTCATCAAATTGCTGTTAAAATTTTTTTATTTTTTTCTCGGTAAATGAGTTAATCCGATCGGTCTAAACTGTACTTTATTGTTTTTAAAATTTACATTTTTATACAATATTGTTCTCTATCAAAATATAATGCGTACGTATCAGATTTCCTTCTCGGAAATTTTTTAAAATTTCGTTTTTAGACAATTTTTTTTAACAAAAGCTTTCGTGCATGACGCAAGATACCCTAGAGGTTCGAAATGCACTCACAATTTCCAAAGATTCCCTGGAAATCTGTCATGCACTAGGTATATTACTACCGAAAATAACTAGGTCCATTCAGCTACACCCCGCATTCGAAAATTCAAAAATTAATGCAGGAATTACGGTCTAATTATCTACTGCAAAACAAAATTTTGGGCTCATTCCCTTATCTGATTTTTTTAATGTTTAAAATGCGGGGTGCAGCTGCATGTGCAATCCCACCCAGAATCCATTAATAATAGCGGTACCAAAAAAAAAAAGTATGTCAGAATTACGGGCTAATTACGGGTAATCATCTGCTGCAACAAAAAATTTGGGTTTATGCCCTTACCTAATTTTTTGTGTGTTGATAGCGAATGCATCCAAACCAATTATATCCGCAGGAGTTTTAATTTTTAAATAAGTAAATCCTCTACTTTCCCCCTCGGTCACCTTTCACTAATGTAAATTTTTTAGAAAATTGCATTATCACAGGAACTCACATTTTGAGTTGATCGGAGTTAGTCAAAATTGACTAACAAGATTTGACTTATCAACAACCTATAAAAAACATGGTGAAATTCAATATAAGCTTGTAAAAATGGGATAAGGGCATGATCCCAATTTTTTTTGCCACAGATGATTAGCCCGTAATTAGCCCGTAATTCGGACATACTTTTTGTTTCGGTACTGCTATTATTAATGTGTGCAGGGTGGGGCTGCACATGCAGCTTCACCTAGCATTTTAAACTTTAAAAAAATCAGATAAAAAGATGAGACCAATTTTTTTTTGCGGTAGATAATAAACACTTACAGTAAATATTTTAGCGCATCGGTATCGGTATACGAAACGCGTTCGAAACAAAGTCAAAATACACTACATTTTTGACTTGTACACTTCTCTTCACATAAAACTGGTAGAGCAGAAGTTAGCATCCTGTTTCATTTTTAAAATTTTTATGGTACGGCATTGTCTTCCTGCAAGTGACAATATCACAGACTCTTGACAACATCATGTTTTGCATGTCAGTGTCATCCAAATTTTATCTTTCCGAATTTGATAAAGCACAAATCTTAGCAAAACTAGACGACGGTTGGTCTATTTGGCAAGTAACTGTTCATTATGGGACAAGCAAGTCTACGATAGTAAACATAAAAAACCGATTTCAAGAGGAGGGAACTAACCACCGAAAGGAAGGCACCGGTTTGAAGAAAGTTGCTAGCCCAGAGGAAGACCAACAAGCAACCAACCGAAAGAAGTAAAAATTAAATCAAATTTTCCAGGATCCATAACAACATTAGCTAGGAGGATTAAACGTTCAAGGATAAGGTGTTGCATTGCGGCAAAAAAAAAAATTAAACTAAGTGAGGAAAAGAAGCAGTCTCGATTAATTTTTCCGTTGAATTATTCTCTGAGAGACGAAGAATTTTGGCAGCAAGTGGTTTTCACAGATGAGAAGATCTTTAAGTCCAACAGCGACAAAAAACAAATTCTGGTTTATAAACCGCCAAGGACCCGATATGACGAACGATATATTGCTGGAAACGAAGACCGGGTGGGAAGATTTGCGGTAAATGTGTGGAGCTGGATATCGGCTAGAGGACATGGCGGTCTATTTAGAATTAATGGGCGCTTTACAGCCGAAGTTTACCAGTCCAGAGGGGAAAGTCCCTTATCCAGATAATTTTGTATTCCAACAACTGATGTCCAGTTCATATGGCCAGAATTGCGCAGCGATAGTTCCAGGATAATAATATTGAAGTTTTGCCTTGGCCTGCAAAAACCCCTGATGCGAATCCAATAGAGAACGTTTGGGGACTTATCGCAAAGAAATTAGCAATTTTAATATCATTCCCAGGAATTCAGAACACCTAATGGAACTCATCGTAAGGGCATATAGGCAAGTTATTGCTAAAAATCCAAAATTATTGGAAATTTAGGCAATTCAATGCCCAGAAGACTTCAAAACATCATTGCAGCCAACGGTGCAATGACGCGCTATTAAAAATAAGTATTTTTTTTTTATATGTTTTCAAATTTCTTATCTTTTTTTAGTTTTATTTATTTTGTTAACTTGATCTGGCCTTTTAATTGTTTTGAGTTAGTAACTTTCGTCAAACCGGTGCCTCCCTTTCGAGGGACAGTTCCTTCTTCTTGAAATCGATTTATTATGGTTACTGTCGTAGAATTGCTTCTTTCATAATCAGCTAGTCGAATAGACTAATTACTGTGTAGCCTTTGTTTAGTTAATAAAACATTTTTGCTTTTTTGAAATGTGATTTTTATTTTGAGTGGCCTTATATTTTGAATTATTAAAAAATAAGCAAGCCGTCTCCTTATAAAAAGTTTATATATGCCCAAAATATAACCTAAAACGACAAAGGCAAAAAGTCAGTGTTGCACATAGGAAAATATAAAAAATCGTATTTGCAGCTACCTTCTGCTGTACCAGTTTGCCTGCTTCTTTGACGGGTGTGATGACAGAATCTCATTGCGTACGGAAGGATGTACGTATCGTTACGGACCCACGAACATACGCAACGATTTCAATCAGCAGTTCTGTCATCGCACCCTTAAAAAGATGCGGGCATCGTTCGAAACATCGCATAAACAAGTCAAAAATATGTGTATTTTGGCTTTATTTCGAACGCGTTACGTATACCGATAGCGATGCGTTGAAATATTTACTTTAAGTCTCTAATAATTAGCCCGTAATTCCTACATTATAAAAATTTAGATTTTTTGAATGCGGGCTGCATGGACCTAAAATAACTCCTCTAGCTATCTGAAGAAACCCTAGTCCCATGAACGTATTTTCTGTAACACAACAATTACTTTTGTTAACCAAAAATAACAATTTGATTTTTATAGGTTGTTTATACTGTATGTATGTAACATTTTAACAGTTCTGTTATAAATTTTAAAAGGGCAAAGATATCGTTTTACTGGCACTAACAAATTTATTTTTTTTTAACAGCATCAAGTTTAGGGACTTTCTAGATTTTTTTTCTATCAGATAGATAGATATTCGGCGTTTAAAATATATAATAAGCATATGCACATGTGCCTCCTGGAAAATTCTAATTTACTTTATAAAAAAAATAAAATAAAAGTAAAAACAGTCAGTTATATTTGATATAATGGCGTTTTTTTGAAGTTTGTGAAGTGACAATTTGTTAGAGCTGTTGTAAATATAAGGTAGGCCAAAAACACCGTACATTTTTTTTCCTACGAGCGTGCGGAAAAATGCTTTTCTCGCACTCATTTCCGTGCGGAAAGTGCCATTTTTCCGCACGCTGTGCGTGAAAAATTAATTTTTTAATCTTGTTAAAGTTTAGTTCTGAATAAAACATAAAATTCGTAGTTTTCACTATTTTTTCATTTTTAGTCTGCTAGGTTTAACTGAACTAATGACAAAATATTTTGGTATTCCGCACGCTCGTAGGAAAAATGTTGTACCTAACGCGTCCGGAAAGTATTTTCCACACTTACGGCTTGCTCCGCTGGCGCGTCGTTCGTGCAAACGCCAGTGCGTGTGGAAAAGTATGACTTTCCGCACTTGTTAGGTCGCACTATTTTCGGCTGTAGTTTTGCTACCGTTAAAACTTCAGACTATATGAAACTTTTGTCAAAATTGACATTTCGTTAAAATCCAAGATGGCGCGTGATTTTTAAATTTTTCCATTTTTAACACCTCTCGCCAAAATTTTATGTGCGCCACTGTACTCGATTTTAGACATTCCCCATAAAGACACGTCTTTGTCGTGAACCGAGAGGTATCACTTTTAAAAATCGAACAAGAAGTAATAAAGCTCAACGCCAACGAAGTAAGTCGAAGTTGTAAAATATAGGTCTAAAAACCTCTAGTTTTTGTTCTACTAGGGATTTGTTAAAACTCGTCCGATTCTTTGGATTTTGAGCTCTGCGGGAAGCTAAGGCTCTGGCCTATATACACTATCTGTCAAATTTGACATTTTATGAAAATCCGTAATGGCGCATGCTTTTGAAACTTAAATATTTTTCACTCCTTCTTGCCAAACCTTTTTGAACGCCAATGTACCTGATTTTAATTATTCGAAAAGCCCCGCTTTTTCCATGTACCAAGAGTTATTATTCGTAAAAATCGGACAAGAACTAAAAAAGCTTTATTTAACGAAAGAGGTGTATTATATGCGATAAAAAGATAAAGCAAAAAGTAAGTCAAAAAGTTATGTTGCTTTTTATGACAATTTTAGTTTTCTGGGCACTCTGTATAGCATGTATAGAATCACGGTCCCTAGAATAGAAACGGTCTAGTAATTTTGCCCCACTCTTCGACCCGATGACGACACAAAGACAGCAGCTGACTTTTGTCCGCCATTTAAAAATTGTATGAAGGGTTGACAAATGAAATTAACTTTTCGGATTTTTCTTTTTTTTTGTTTAAATAATTGATGCAAGACCTATTTCTTGCTCGTATCTTATACAATAACTTTTTCTCTATAAGTAAATATGATTAATTTTTGGCCTGCATGCGTTGATATTTCACCAAATAGAAATTAAGATCATTAGTTGGTAATCGATTCCTTCAAGAAACTCATCGGATGAGTTGGAGTTAGTTCGTGTTCGTAGTTCAGAAGTTAGGTTATGTAATTGTTATTTTTCCTGTTTTGGAAGGTATTTTATTTTGTACTTGATTTTTGCCAGGCATTTTTGGGGGTGTAATTATTTTGTTATTTAGAAGGAAAGACTTGTTTTGCATACTATATGCAATAAATCTGATTTCCCATTTAAAACTATAAGGTGCCTTGTTTTTTTGGTTTTTTAATTATTTAATGATGAGCCTTTCCACTAAGAAAACGTATAAATGCAGCTAACTATGAGGAAAATAATGTAAGTAATACCACAGGGTCTTTAATTAGGGCCAGAAGAAAAGAAATTATGAACAAATACAATTTTTATTACAAAAATTTATGCAAAAATAATATAACCTTAAATGTTACCCATCAAAAAAATCGATAAAGAAAGCAGCTGATATCTTTGTGTTATCATCAGGTGGACGGAGCAAAAAAATTACTAGACGGTGTTTATTCTAGAGACCGAGGTATAGAATAACAAAATCGGATAAGTTAAAAAAAACCAGCAAAATAAAAAATTTTCTGCATTTTATTTATTTTACACAGGTTAAAAAAAGCACCTCTTTCGTTGATGAAAGCTTTTTTAGTTCTTGTTCCGACTTTTACAAATGATCCTTTTTGAACACTGAAAAAACGTGACTTTCCGGATAATTGACTTACAAAAAAGTTTGGCAGGAAGGAGTGAAAAATATCGTTTCAAAAGTATGCGCCATTATGGATTTTAATAAAATGGCAAATTTGACAAATAACGTATATAAAGTCCCCCCCCTGCTAACTCTTGAGCGGATTGAGGTATCGACTTCAAATAAAAATCAATTTTAATGATAACACTTTTGCTACTTTTTGACGTATTTTTTATAAGGGTCATATTAACTTAAGACTATAAGGTACACTAAGTACTTTAAAATTTTAAATAGAAAGACGGGTCTATTGATAACTTGTTTAAAATGTATTTTAATTCCCTATTCAAAATATTATTTTTTTTTAAACGGTTTGACCCTTACAGAGTTATGAGTATTTTCGATTATAGTTTGCGCACCTCCCCTTATTTTTGCATGACTTCAGTTATCGACTTCAAATAAAAACATGTTTAATGATAATCACCACTTTTTGACTATAAGGTCACTGACAAGATATTGTTTTGTAATGTAGTAAAAAGGAGTTGCGCAAGCTATGATCATTACTTTGTAAGTACTAAACCGTTTTTAAGACAGTTTAATAATTTAAATAGATAAAAGTACGTCAAAAAGTAGCAAAAGTGTTATCATTAAACATGGTTTTATTTGAGACCGATATCTCAATTTGTTTAAAAGATGAGGTGCACAAAGTATAGTGGTAAACCGATTAAAAAAAATACCCCCCCCCCCGTTCTATTTAAAATTTTAAAGTAGTTAGTGACCTTATAGTCTTGAAAGTTAATATGACGCTTATATAAAATCCGTCAAAAAGTAGCAAAATTGTTATTATTAAACATGGTTTTTTTTGAAGTCGATACCTCAATCCGCTCAAGAGTTATCAGGGGAGGGGGACTTTTTACGTACGCACTGTACATCATTCAAATGGAGATGTTGTTGGGAAAGTGGTGTGCATAAAAACTATCATATAATTTTGCGTTTATTCGGAGTCGGGCCGCTATTTCACCACAATATCAAAATTAACTTAGGTAGTTTTTAGGCAATACGCTTTCACCCAAAATTATCGAAAAATTTTAAGTACTTTTGTAAATTACTCCCGATAAGTACTTACGCTCTAGAAACTACGTCATAGTAAGGCGAATTTTTCGATAGACACAAATAAACCATTTGACCTCCAATAAAAGTGTCCACGTTTTTTAAAGACTTTGTCTCGAAATCGTTAAACGTTTTTTGGACAACCCTGTAGGCAGACGATCGCAACGTTTGGAATGCAAACCATTGTTTCTGAACCTTTTTCATGCCGGTTTCCAAATCCATGTAAAATTTCGACTCTCTGCTCTTAATTTTCGAGTCGTATAGTTTTACGCGGAGGTCATGAGGTGTGAGATCATTTTCAACCTAAAATATTTATGTCTATTGAAATTCGGTTATCTATAGAAATTTCAAATCTAAATATTCTTAAAATATACAGGCTTAGGGTCGCCAACCCGTCCCGATTTGTCGGAACTGTCCCGATTTGGTGCAAAATGTCCTGCGTACTGGCAAGACCCTTGTCAGTACGCCAAATGTCCCGATAAAAGGTTTTCAGCGAAATCGGCACTAAAAGTTTCCAATTAAAATCAGAATCGCATATCTATTGGCCAGTGGTTAACTATAATAATAAATCCTTTCTTTTCTCTTAGCCGCGTTTGAAATATTTGGCTATTGGCAACGTAGTGTTAAAAAATCGACATCAGTTTGTTCAGACAGTCTTGAGAACGGTGTTGATTAGTCCATTACCGAGCCTTGTGTTCCGCGATGGCACATGAAACTTGAATATTGATAGTAATTAACTCTACAGTCAATTTCATTCTTTAGTATTTTCAACAGAGTAACAAGATCATATTACTTTCTACGATTGTCTAGATTTGTTAAGTTCAACAGACTCATTAGCTGGTCATAATCAATTGACTCAATAGGTATGTGTAATTTATAGCATATAAAGCGTAAGAACTTTCTTTGTATTTTTTCCAAACGATCTTTATGAATCTCATAATATAGTACCTATAGTACAACCATATTCTAGAATTGACCTTACAATTGCAAAGTAAGCATTTCTCAATGTAAAAATGTTGTTTACGTCTTTCAATGTTCTAAACAAAAATCCTAGCAATTTCATAGCTTTATTAGCAATAATATCAATGTGCTCAACAAAACTGATGTTTCTATCAAAAAAGACACCCAAGTCACGCATGATAATTGCAAGGTTGTTCCAAGTTGGAGTTATCCAACTGATAAGTAAAATCTATATGGTTTAATTTTCTATAAAAATATGTCAAAATTCAGGGATAAATTGTTATATTCACACAATGCTGAAAACCCATTATGCCTGGTGTCTTTCAGTTCGATTAATCCGAAACCAGTTGAAAGCTGAGCCATGGATACCCATGACTTTAAGTTTATCAAGTATTAGGTTATGATCGACCCTGTCAAAAGCCTTGGAGAAATCGGTATAGATGACATCTACCTGATACGCACTCTCCACTAAGAAAGTTTCTTCATATATCAAGAGACCGTGCTGTTGGTTTATAATTATGTTTTGAAAATATGGTACAATTTTATCTGTGACTATCGATTCAAACAATTTAGGAAATCATGAAATTTTTGATATACCTCTGTAGTTTTTAATGTTTGACTTATCTCCGCTTTTGAATATTGGGGTAACATAATTTAGCTTCCAAGCTGTTTGAAAATCTCCTATAGAAAATGATCTATTAAAAATTTTAGCCAAAATACTGGACAAGAAAAATGTACAGTTTTTTATGAAAATTACTGGTGAACCATCTGAGCCACAGGTTTTTGTGTAGTTTAACTATTTTTTACTACGGCCACATATGAAAATCATGGATTTTACATGATTTGCATCCTTAGAAGACATTAAGTTTCAGCCGTGTGCAGAAATTTTCTGCGCACGTGTGCGGAAAAGCAGTTTCATTTGATTTGTGCGAAATTAAAGACCCATTTTTACCAAAATTAGGGCAATTCAACAGTGTTTATAGGAAAAGTAGCTAACACAACTCGATAGAAAGTAACTTTCTTACACTCGCTTGTTGTTTTACTCGGCTAACGCCTCGTTCACACTCGTGTGAAATTTGTCACTTTCTTTTCTTGTTATGTACTAACTATTACTTTGTTTTGTTTCTATTAAAATTTCTGAGCTAGTTTGTAAATTAAAATTTAAAAACCAACAATATTTACTGTTTTATTTCTTTTCTAAGCGTTTTTGAAAATGTCTCGATTTTGCATCAAATGTCCTGATAATTTAGAACAAATGTCCAGATAAATCACAATTAAAAGTTGGCAACCCTATACAGGCTGTTCAAAATTCGATGGTTTTGGGGGGTTCCGAGTCTTTCTAGAGGAGATGGGAAAAAACTGACCTCCACTTGTGAGGCTTAATTTTTAAGAGAAGTTTAAAGGTGAAAACCGCATCTTGATATGTCAAGCCATTTTTAAGCTACGGGGGCTTACTGAAAAGTCCGCATCTTGGAATGGGGAACTTTTTTATTTGAGAAAATTTCTGTTTGGTGTAAAAGGTTTTTCGGTAGATTTTTTAAAGCAGAATTCGACTGTCAAACTGGATTTTATCTGTCACTTTTAGACAGACTGACAATATCCCAAAATTTTGTATTTAGGTCTTTTTTGACCCAGATAACTCATGTTTAGTGAAAATAAAAAAAAAATCGATCCTTAGAGTTTGCTGCAGTTTGAAGCTTCATAACTTTGAAAAATACCCCAGTAAAATTAAGATATTGCAAAAATAACATACCAAAGGGTGTTATTCATCAACTATTTAAGCGAAGGGGACCAAATTTGGTAAGAAAGATAAGAAAGTGAATTCCAATAATATTGTTAAAAAAAATTGTTTCAGCTATGACGCGTTTCAATATGGCGGCGGATATATCATAATGGTGACCTATAACCACATTTTATTTTATCCAATTTCGTAAAAAGGAAAAAATGAGAAGGAGACCATCAATTCTTGGTGGCTTATTGCCGCTTACTATGAAAAAAAAAGTTTAGTTGATGCATGACCTTGATTGACCTTGAAAATACTATGTATAAGTGAAAAAACCAGCTTTTTTCAGCTGTTTTCTTCCAATAGTATCGGAGATAAAATTAACATCGTGGCCATAGATAAACACTTCATTTTAAACCTCTCTACCATTTTTTTTTTGATCTGGCGGCCTAGATGTTGGTGTTTTTTGCGATTTTCAAGGTCATTTGAGGTCGGATGACTTCAGAAGTGATTTTTTTGGAATTCTAGTCCTCGAGTTATATGAAATTGAGTATAATTATGCACCAGTTACAAAAATTGTATTTTTTATGATTTTTTTTCGACCGCCATTTGGGAAAATTACATCTAAAACACCTGATCCAGAATATGGCAATGTATATCTAACTTCTGCTAACTCTCTTATAGGTAATTTAAATGAATTTGTTGGCTAGACAAGTGAGTAGAACACATAATTCACAGTTCCGAGAAAAAATTTAAAAAAATATAGGTCACTTTTACCGGAGTATAGCATAAACATCTGGGACGCCAGTCAAAAAAAATGGTAGGGAAGTTTAAAATGAAGTGTTTGTCTAAGGCCAACATATTAATTTCGTCTCCGGAACTTAAAGTTTTTGCGTAGTGGTAAATTAAGATTGACACTACAAAAAGCTGGCTTTTCATGTGTACATGGTATTTTCAATTTAAACTTTTTTTTTCATAGTAAGCGGCGATAAGTCAACAAGAATTGATGGCCACCTTGTAATTTTTGCCTTTTTACGAAATAGGATAAAATAAAATGTGGTTATAGGTCACCATTTTGATATATCAGCCGCCATATTGAAACGCGTCATAGCTGATCCAAATTTTGGTTGGTCTTGACCTTCTTATCTTTGTTACCAAATTTGGTCTTCTTCGCTTTAATAGTTGAAGAACAGCGCCCTTTAGTATGTTATTTTTGCAATATCTTAATTTTACTGAGGTCATGAAGCTCCAAACTCTAAGGATCGAATTTGGCATAAATGCCTAATAGTTTGAGGTACATTTGAAGTTGGTCTGACAAAACGTCGAATGATTGATCGAAGATTTTTTGAAGAAAAAATGGCAAAAATCTTGTTTTGCAATTTTCAAGATCATTTAAGGTTGGATGACCTTGAAAGTAAATTTTTTGAAATCCTTGGCCTCGAGTTATATGGAATTGAGTATAATCATGCCCCGGTTGTGAAAGTTGTATTTTTTAATGATTTTTGGCCGCCATATTGAAAGATGACGTCTTATCAACCAAGATATCAGGAAAAATGAAGATGTTACCCAACTACTGTTGGACTATTACGAAAGATGCCCTAAAGGCCACTTTCAAAAGGCAGACTCTAGATTCAATAATAAAAGTGTGCTATTTAATTGCTTTTGTTAAATTAAAAATATATGGTTATATATGTATTTGGTATATTCATTGCCCATAAATTTTGTAGCAAATAATATAGTTTTTTTGGGTGTAGTAGTAAAAGTTAGAATTTGTTCTCTAGTGTAATAGAAGGAAAAACTAAAGGCAATAAAAGAGGTCCGGGTCGCAGAACACACACACCCAAAGAACCCTGCCTTTTCCTTATGAATGTGTGAAGGAATGTGTTTCGGATATTTTTTTATATTTAAATATGTTTTAGAGGGTCCCAACAAGCAATTTTTGTCAAAGGCACTACCTCCAATCAGGGCGAGCCAGAAACTAGGAAAGAAATTACTAAAATAGCCATTTTTTAGTCCACCATAGGGCCATTCCACGGTCACGTATGGGACATTTTTTGGCATCTTTTTTTTTACTTTTCCTAATTTTATAAAAAATGAGTTAGCCGACAGAGGATTTTTCTACCAAATTTCGTTAAAATAGATTAAGTCGTTCTTGAGTTATCGTGTAGACAGACAACAGACCGACAGACAACTTTTTTTTGCGTCGATTAAGGTGTTTTGAAACTTTAGTCAGTCACTTTTGATAAAATTGAGAAAAACTGGATTCGGAACTGACACTAGTCGTAGATTTGTTGCTAAAATAATGGCGTCGCAGGCGAAAATTTTTGTAAAAATATACTATGTTTTTACTTAATCAATCAATGTGTTATAGCACCGCCGCAGCCAAAATTTGCTGTGAAATCGGAGATAAACTAAAATTCTAACAATCAACGACTTTATAGCGACGCAAGCAAAATTTTAAACTTAATTTTTTCGCGGTTTTTTGTAAATTATTTAAAAAAATGTGGGTAGCTACAAAAAGAGGAAAACAGAACTTTTATAGAAAAGTGGAAAAATACGGGTTCGGACACCAGTTTGGAGGGGGGGGGAAATTACCTCCTTGTCCCCCTCTTTATCTACCTTTATAAAAAATAACCCTGTACAAAGGATAAGTGTGGCAAATTTTATGATATCTATACAAAATGATCAAAAGATATACTGTTCTTTTTAAATACCCACCATATAATAAATTTTATTATAAGACATATTCTCAGCTCCCATTTCAATGCCTGTCTTAAATAATGTCTCGTAGTCATTGATGGTGTGACTGGGAGATTGAAGCAACACTACAAACTGAGCGGAGTAGGCGGTGAACAAAAATAGAGTCAAAATGTTCAAAGTGTAGAGGGCGATTTGGCCCGATAGGCTCTTGAGATTCAAGGGAATGCCTAAAATATATTCTTCTTTATGTAAAGCTTCACAGCATATATCTATTAGCTTAAATAGACGCCCTTTTAATGCTTTTAGCATGCACGAAGTTGTAAACAAGATGTCCCCTACTTTCTCTCTTATTTATCTCCCTTTCTCTATCTGTTATCTCGTTTGTCATTGGTTTGTCTTAGTAACGATGCTCTGCACATGCGTCGCGCCAGCAAAGCGACGAAGCCACGAAGGTAGCCGATCATCTTTGTTTGACACAAAGAATTCGGCATTTGTCATTTATTCGTTTACCTTTCTCAAAAATCCTGAATTTTTGTATTTTTTCGAAAAAAAAAAAAATCTGAGGAAGAAACATAATCTCGTTGATATTTAATTGCAGATTTTTAAAACAAAAACAGCTACTAACCTCTGTACTTTCTCGATTCGTTGCCTGATGTTCTTCATAAACACAACATGACTTTTTTACGTAGAGGGATCTTTTAACTTATTTTTTTCTAATTTTTGACATCAAAAAAACGCGCGGTACGAAAGACGTATGACGTGGCCGCGAAGCCGGTCAAAAACCCTCGGATCTATAAATTGTGCAGAAGGTCGGAGCTAAACCAATGTCTTTTGTTTTGATATTTCCATGGCTGGTTAGATTTCATAGATGTGGCTTGTAAGTTTGACCTGGGTAAGGCGCATATTTAAGCTAATAGGTATATGCTTCACAGTTATCGAAAACTAAAATCCCAGTTGTAGTTCAATACAAAAATTAATATCTTTTATGGCAACGCAAAGCATAAAGTTCCTGATTCCTCTGTAAGCTGAATATCTCGCAAGGTGGTGGAATAAGGATTCAAGTTGAGTTCTAGGGCTGTATTCCTGACACCCGTACCCCTAAGTGTGAACAAATTTCTTACTTTTCACCTGCATGTAAAAATTGAGGGAGGCAAATACTTACTTACTGCTCTACTTTAATCCTAAGGACTCCTATCAAAGGCCCTATCTCTTTTGGGTGTCTGCGCACTTCTGGACTAGACCTTTTGGCATTTGCAAAGCACCTTTATGGCAGCTCCCCCCTGAAGTGCTGGGGAGGTTAATTCTAGCCGGTTTACTCGTGTGTGAGGGAACTCCAGAAGGACCCTCCGACAACCAGGAGGTAACACAATGAACCGAACAGGTGCCCAGTGGAACCCAGTAGATATTCTTCAACACAAGAGGCCCGACAGGGAACTGCAATGGACACTCTACAAATGCATCAGGGGAGTCTACGGACGCCGCTGATATAAACAAATTGGCTCAGGAAGATCCTGATCAAAATCGTGATCAGCATGGACGATTCAATCGAAACAGAGCTGACTGAAGAGCACCTGCTCGAAGTCCTTGCTCCACCTAAGTAGGAATTAAGGATCTGAGGCTAGCAACAGGGCTTTTAACAGGGCACTGTTGCCTCAATAATCTCCGGAGACTCAGAGGGTCGATGGTGCATGGAGGATGACGAATCGTCCTTGCATATCCCGCTGGAGCGTCCGGTTCTGGTCAGGTCAAGAGAGTCGCACCTTGGGAACTATCTGTTGGTCCCAGGCGATGTAAGAAGGTTGCAGCTCAGAAAAATCTGTTCTTTTGCGAAAGAGGCAGGCTTCCTGGGCTAAACCATGGATAGTGGGCGTGCAATGGGCCCAGCAAGGTGGCCTACGTACATGGCAGCACTTCTACATTCATGGCAGCTTGGCGTTCCGTGCATATGTAAACCTTCTCTTCGGTCCTGATCTTTATGCTCCATCCATTCCATGGATAGCCCTGCTCCGGCCGAGCTCCGAAACTAGTTAGTACTTCATGGACATTGGGAATTTATTCCTTATTTTGTTATTTATATTGCTTCCCGAGCATTTGTCAATGACTTGTTAATATCATCGTTTTTATCTTCCTCTAAGAAAATTAATAGGCGTGACTGCGTTTAAGTCTTCAAGTCGCACTCCGTATGTGTCCTTGTAGTACTCCGCTATTTAAGCTAAGTTAGAACGGGATAATCGACGAAACCAGTTAGTGATATAACTGTTGTTTGAAGGTGGTAGAGAATGTTCAACTTGAGAGTAAACTAGAGATTCGAGCTTCCATTGTCTTTATTTGGACAATAATAAGAAGTCAATTTAGTCGAGGGGCATAAAGTCGAAATTCGGCCTCCGTGGGCCTTTTGATGATGATTTTACGAAACCTGTTTTAATCGGCTACTAATAGATCACTTAACATCACCTTGCCTGTGAACGGCCTCAAAAGTGATGCAGTTAAAAAGTGAGGTTAGGGCGACAAAATATTTTTTTAAATCTTAACGGTTTGATCTACGATGATGAAATTTGGTACACATATTGGCCTTCTGGCCAGATTAAACAATATAATTTAAAAAATAACATTTAGTGCATCTAAGGGCCGGTAGAGGGCAAAATGTGTTTTTAGATTTTTCGCTGTATCTCGTGAACGACTTATCCTGCACACTTAAAACTATGTGGTTTTGTAGTACATACTATTGCAAATCAGTCTGATATAACAAAAAAGATTTCGAGCCTGTGAGCGAAGGGCCCTGAACAGACGTCATTTTTTTGACAATTTCGAAAAAAAATAATCTATTTACGCAAACTTAACTTATGGACCTCTCAATATTTCTCCACCTATTAATAGCCTCAAAAATGTTGCAGTCCAAAAGTGAGGTTAGGGTGACAAAATATTTTTTTAAATCTTAGCGGTTTAACCTACGATGATGAAAGTTAGTAATCATATTGGTCTTCGGGCCAAATTGTATTATAAAAATAAAAAAAATAACATTTAGAGTCTCTAGGAGCCGGTAGGGAGCGAAATGTGGTTTTAGATTTTTCCCTGTATCTCCCGAACGACCTATCCTGCATACTTGAAACTATGGGGTTTTGTAGTACATACTATTACCAATTAATTGACAATTAATTTCAAAAAAAAAACTCACATTTTGCTCCTCACCGGGTCCCAGGGACACTAAATGTTATCTTTATAATTTTATAGTACAATTTGACTAGAAGCCAAACATACAGTTAGTATTAAAAAAAATATTTTGGCACCTCAACCTCACTTTTGGAATGCAACATTTTTGAGGCTGTTCACAGGTGGGGTAATATTTAGTGATCTATAAGTAATCGATTTATATAAATTTTCGATGCCCTTAAGTTAATTTTGCATAAACAGATTTTTTTTTCGAAATTGTCAAAAAAATGGCGTCTGTTCAGGGCCCTCCACTCACAGGCTAAAAAATGTTTTTTTGATTATAATACAATCTGGCCCGAAGGCCAATATGATTACCAAATTTCATCATCGTAGGTCAAATCGGAAAATATTCTAAAAACCTTAAATGTTCCCAGTAAACACAAACCTTGCGAGCCATAGGTAGCCCTCCCGCGGTTTACCTAAATGCCGCTTGCTTGCCAAATACGGCAGCCGCGGCGGAGTGCAAGCGGTAATGTCCGCTCGGCCCTTGGCTCGCCAAATGCGGATTACCGCCAACACCTACACGGATAGCCGTACAGAACCGGTTGGTAAACCGCCAGTGTTTTAACTAAGACGGCCGCACAGATGTCGCCGCTTGCACGATGCCGCGGCGTTTATTGCACCTGTGGCTAGAACGCTAGAATCCACTGGAGAATAACCTGCTGATAAGTGACGGCCTGCCGTCAGATGATGAATTGCCGCATTCGAAAGATAATGTATCGAAGGGGCTAGCCACCAATAAAGTCAAAGTCAAAGTCAAAAAATGTTTTATTTCGAAATAGTAAACATTTGAAATACAGTCAGTATTCCTAAATTAATTAAAGTCTAAGTAAGTATCTAGTTAGAGACGACATATAAAAAACTTAAGCTAAATAATAATTATTAACACAAATAAAACGAAAAAAAAACAACAGTTATATAAAATTGGAACAAAAATTGACTAGATAACTTGAAGATATTCTTGTAACGTATACGAAGATATATTTAAAATAAGTTTTTTTAGGTTTGTTTTTTATTTCGTTAGGTAATCTATTATAAAGAAAACAACAATTTTGAAAAGCCCCTTTGTCATATATGGTCGTTTTATGCTGATTTGATTTTAGTCTACTTCTAAATCGTGTATGGTCTACAGAATTTGTTAAAACCAAATGAATATTTTTTCTTGCAAACATCACACACTCATAAATATAGACGCCAGGTGCTGTCATGATTGACAGATCCCTAAAAGTATTCCTACACGTTTCTCTCCATCCGAGAACAGCAAGTATTCTAACAGCGTACTTTTGCACAATAAAAACACGTTCAAAAATATGCCACCTTTCAGGATTCTTTCGTAGAGCCATCTTAATCAATCAATGGCAGCACACTAGATTCCCTCGTCTGGCTAGACAGATAATATGCCGAAGTGGCTAGCCCCCTATATGCCAACTTCTGGGATTATTTCGTAAATCCATCTTAACCATTCCATGGCAGCACACTTGATTGCCTCGTCTGGCTAAAAAGATTATTTGCCGAAGAGGCTAGCTACCGATGTGGCACCTTTCGGGATTGTTTCGTAAAGCCATTTTAATCAATTATTGGCAGCACACTAGATTTCCTCGTTTGGCTAGATAGATAATATGCCAAAGTGGCTAGCCCCCTATATGCCACCTACTGGGATCGCTTCGTAAAGCCATCTTAACCAATCAATAGTAGCACGCTTTATTACCTCGTCTGGCTAGAAAGATAATATATCGAAGGGGCTAGCCACCAGTATGCCACCTTTCGGAATTGTTTCGTAAAGCCGCGTTAACCAATCAATAGCAGCTCGCTTGATTGCCTCGTCTGGCAAGAAAGATAATATACCGAAGCGATTAGCCACACGTTTTCCACCTTGTGGATTTTCTTTGGGCAGCAACCTTATATTTACGAGTGGCATCACGCTTGATGGCCATGTCAGGCTAGAAACGCAATTTGCCAAAATGAGTTAGCCACCCCTGCGCCGCTTGCTGCAAGGTATCGGTAAGCAAGTGGTTTACCGACTGATAGCTACCCACCAGTGCCGCCTAGAAACCGCTTTCTTGCCGTAAGGCTTGTGTTTACTGGGTTAACTCCCTATTTTGACTTCATATTTGAACTCTCGCTGAAATTCTCTTTCCCATGGTACCCCAATGGTACCCCATATCATAAGGTTTGCTTTACTAATTTTCGAGATATTGGCTTTCAAAATGACAAAAATTCCATTTTCAAAGGTCCATATCTTAGAAACTAAACAAAATATCTCTATTGTGTTTATTATCGATTTTGAGGGTTTTTTAAGAGCAAATAAAAAATGACAATAGTTTGACGTTTGCACATTCCTTTTTACAGTTTATTGATTTTCAGTGATTTTGACGATATTATTCATTTTTATTTCCTCGTAAAAAACCTTTAAAATCGATAATAAAGACAATAGAGATATTTTGTTTAGTTTCTAAGATATGGGCCTTTGAAAATTGAATTTTTGACATTTTGAAAGCAAAAATTAGTAAAGTAAACCTTATGATATGGGGTACCATTGGAAAGAGAATTTCAGCGAGAATTTAAATATGAAGTAAAAATAGGAGGTTGCTATATTTAAGGTTCCCAGAATATTTTCCAAAAATAGCCCCCCCAGAAAAGGACTACATAGGGGATTTTACTTTTTACAGTAAATAGTAGTTGGTTATGGATCAAAAACAAAAGTGTATGTTTCAAAGATTATATATTTTTTTTCTTAAAACCCCTCTGTAGACCAACTGTGAAAACGGTGTAAAAACAATTCACCTACGTACCTCTTTGCGTGATGACTGCATAAACAACATCAAGCATATCTCCAATTCCAAAGCTTTTTATATCGGAACCTCTTTCAATGGAAAACCATGGTACTGCAATTTCCATTCGGGCTATTACAGCTAAGCCCATCAAAAATAGCCCAATAAGTTGAACAAGACACCTAAAATCATCAGCTTCTTGTTTATAGTGGTGGAACTTTTCATTCATCCTATGATAGTATATTACTTAATCAAATATTATAGACTAAACATAAATCGATAACAGTGTTAGCGAAGTTTTTTGCAAAGTTAAACACAAACACAAAATATCCATGCACCTAGCCGGGATTCGAACCCGGGACCTTCCGTGCGGCAGGCAGATACGCTGCCCACTGCGCTACGGCAGACGGCTTTTTTTTAACATTTAAAAGAAAAGTATCAGCTATGAAAATAGTTATTTACCTAACAAGGGCTAAAAGTGAGACTTTTCCGTACGTTAGGCATGCGATTTTCCTACCTAAGAAGAACTTAGCTTGTTCTCAGTTTGGGTTTTTATGTAAAAAAGCAAAACATATTTTTAAACAAGACGATATTACACGCTAACAAGAAATCAAAATGGTTAGCAGATCATTATGGAAAAAAAGTTATTTTTATTTTAGACTGTAGAGTCCAATTATTAAGTAAATGGGCCACGAAAAATAATTGTACTTATTCAAGAGGATACCGTACAGGAGTAAAACGCGGAATAAAACTGAGCCGTTCCTATCAACTTAATTGAGGCATTTTTTCTTCAAATAAATTTCGAACAAAATTACTTAGCATTTATTGGAGAATCATTAATTTTTTGACATTTCAAGTTTTAAGAAAACATTTCGCTGTTTCACATTTCTTGTAAAATTCTTCTTAACATTCATCTCAACAAAATATTGGAAACAATGGAAACATAAATAAAATCAGATTACAGCATGATCAATAGATAATATATGATGATGATGATTAAACACAAAAAAAACTATTACCTACTGTAATATAAATATTTTTTGAGTAGCAATAGATTGGAAGTTAAAAAACGCCTTATTTCAAATAAGTTGAAAATGGACATTTCTTCCTTTTCCCGTGTACCCTTCATGTATTAGTATTTAAATTTACTTACCCATGAAGAGGCCCAATTGCCAGGCCCACGGGCAGGGCCGGATTAAGATACAATGAGGCCTGGGGCTAAAATAATCGTGGAGGCCCTATGTACATATACGTAATTTATCCAATCTCAATTTTAAATTATACTGAGATTTGGGGGCCCTTTTCAATGCCGGGGACCGGGGCTGTAGCCCCATTAGCCCCCCCTCTTAATCCAGGCCTGGCCACGGGCCGCCCCTATACTAATATTACTACTTTTTTTGAAGAGGTGCTTTATGTAAAAGAGATATTTATTAATAAAATTATTACAGTAATACCTCTCTCGTGTTGTAGTGTAACCTCTAACAATTGTGTAATGTACAAATTAATGCATATTGATTTTACTGTACGATAATTTTAATACACTTAACTTTTGAGCACCAAACCTCTCAAACAAATATTTACCATTTCGAACTAAAAAATATTGAACACTTTATAACCGCCGATGATAATTTAAATAAAACAATAACTGGAAAAACACATAGATAACAAGACACAAAGTGCAATAAACAGATTATTATAGCGTCTACGCCTATGACTCCATACAGCAAACCAATCGCGAGCTAAGTGGGCGGGATTCAGACGAAAATGGGTTTCTACGCACATTCCTTAGCTGGCCCATTTACTTATTCCGGACTCTACCGCGTATGGATCCTTACTCGAAAATGAGAATGATAAAAAAATCAGTCATATTTGTTACTCTGTACTAGATAAAATCAGATAAATTCCAGTGAAGTAAAGTGCATTTCCCTATTGGTTTTTTCATGCTCTCCCGACGTCGGGCATTAAACAACCGTTATTTGAAGCTGGTAGACAATGTTGAACTTAAGAGTAAACTAGAATTTCGAACTTCCATTGTCTTTATTTTTTTGCTTTTTTCACAACGTTTCGAATGCAATCGTCATCAGGTGATTACTAACAAAAACTAAAACTACCTACCTAATCTTATGTACACTTCCCGATACATAATGCAGCAGAAGTTAGGCACATTTCAAAAATTTTGCTTCCTTATTGTTGATGGATAGGTAACCCTCGCCATTTCTTGATAAGATGTGCATTTTCTCGTCCTGAATACGAAATGGACAATCTTGTACCTTAAAATTCTGGATAAGGGCTCGGCACACCAATCCAAAGGTGGGCAATTTTTGAGGGGGTCAGGTAACCTCCACCATTTTCACATATATAATGTAGTAGTACCTTCAGACCAAAAAGCACCTGGTGTGGCCACCTTTGGATTGACGTGCCGAACTCTGATCCAGAATTTTGAGGTACAGGATTGTCCATTTCGTATTCAGAATAAATCGAACGTGGATTTGAACTAATCGTTGACCGAGCCCAGAACTGATCTGCGACGTGATTGCTTTGATTCCGGGCAATCTCCGAGCAATTTGCGAAGAGGATAATCGAAAACGCTATTAGTGTTTAGATTTAATTAAGTTTTTTTGTTTTTTTTTTGTGATGTATGTTTTACGAAAAAATTTGTTTTGTCCTTTTTGTTTCATTAAGTTATTTTGCCACCAATAAAGTGTTTTCGTTCATATTTTTTTTTAATTAGGTATGCCCCCCCCCAAGAGAAATGTGAAATGACGCCCCTGTTGACCAACCCGCATTTTCCGCACGCGGGTGTTGTAGTTGGGACACCGAAAAAAAAATAATAAGGTACCGATTCTAAAGTTTTTAAAAGCCTTCAAAACGGAAAAAAGTGGCACTTTCCTCACGCTTGTGGGAAAAATATCTATTTAACAGCCTCCGTCACCCTTTGCTGACCACCACATCTCCAGAAACAACTCAAGTTATTTTTAATTAGTATACCTCCACAACTCGAACTTAATAAATTAAGAATACTTACAACCAAGTAAGGGTCTGGAACGGTAGAGTCCAAATGTTAGCCGTATAAGAGAGTCGAGGATTTCTGAAGAACCAATAAACAAAATCATCTGTAGTTGCTCCGGAGGCCAAGTAAGTAAAATTGTCTATTCTCGGGCCTGTCATAAGGTTTGTATTGCCTGAAAGGTTAAATTTATGTAACTAAGATACTATAACGGCCCTGCCCTTGCATTTTCCGAAAAAAAGTTGTAGCGATAATAACTCTCCTAATCAAGTAAGCTTGAAAAATGCAGAGCCAAAAACTCTTCCGATATTATTGTCACACATTTTGCGATCATTCAACCATTATAGTATTAGGCACTTGCAAAACCGTTAAAAGAGGTGTCCTTTGAGAAAGATTTTACTGTAGTAGTATAGGTGCCGCCCGTGGGCCTGGCAATTAGGCCTCTTCACGGGCCCCTTTCTGCCATACTCCGTTCCTTACCCCTATGCCCCTACTTCCGCTGCACCTCTCTTTCCGGCCTCCCTGTCTTCTTTACGAAGTTCAGTATGTCGGCCCATTTGAGTGAGTGCAGCTCTTCTTCCCCAAGTGCTGCGCCGATTCCTCTTCGAGCCCGCAATCGGGACACACGGGATCTCCTGCTACTCTTATTTGCGTCAGATGTTTGTTTAGCCGACTGTGCCTAGTCAGCATCCCTGTCAGCAGTCCAATGCCCTTTCGGGTCTTGCCTAAGAGCCATTTAGTTCTGGCTACATTCGGACCATCCGGGCCGAATAGCTTGGACTGTCTGCACTTTGACTCTTGCCTCCAGGACGTCTTCACTTCATTGTTCGCCCATTTGTTGAGCTCACTCTGTACCTGTTTCCTTGTTATTCCCAGAAGAGGTTCCGGTTCAATGTAATGGGTTTCGGCGCCTAGTCTCGCAAATTCGTCCGCTTTTTCGTTCCCTGGTATTCCCTCATGACCTGGAACCCACATCAGTGTCACCCTTTTGTCTTGAGCCAGTATTTGCAGTACTTCAGCGCACTCCTCCACCAGACTAATGACTATTTTGGGTGCGCTTAGAGCCTTGAGGGCAGTCTGGCTGTCGGAGCATACGTATTGAGCATGATATTGGTATACACCTCCGCCTGAAATACCGTAGCGTGTTCTCCAAGTGGATAACTCTTCTGAACTTCTAGGGTTTCCGCGTACACTCCTGCGCCTGTTGTCTGCCTGGCTGACAATTTTGAGCCATCCTTGTAGCAGACCATCGCCTCTCTGCTTAATTACGTTCGGAATTCTTCCCTTTGCCACTCATTCCGTTCTGTTATTGTGACCTTGTACTTTTTATCGAACCTCCATGGTTTAAGCGGTGCTTTCACTGGCAGTCTTAGGAGGGGCAACTCTTTCGTCGCCAGTCCCTCGACCGCTAGATGGCCCTCTCTTTCCTTGCTGCCCTTCCACAGTCCCTGGTCCCTTAATCGCATGTGCGTCGCCATCGCCTCCTTCTTGATCCAAGTTGGAAGCGAGGGGAGACCCAAGATTGCTTCCATTGAGAGTGTCACAAACGTGCTATTTTGTTTATTTTTGGAAAGGACATTTGCACTAATATTTAATATTATTTTGTTGATTTCAATTATTTCCTAACTAAAACATTTTTAATTATCTGAAAATTTAATTTGATTTTTGGCATTTGTTTCAAAATTTTATCGCTTGTAACATGGACAACCTCAGTAAATAGACACTTAAAGTTGGCAAGTTATTTTTGATTCCTTGTTGTTAGCGTATTTTGATGCGTTTGTAAAAGCGTCCTTAAAAAAAGAGTTAAGGTTGTGCTTACAACGTACGACGTAACCAAACCAATTTTTGTTCAGTGCTTGATGCACAGTTTTACTTCATTCCGCTCACTTCTATTTCCTTCCTTTTCCAAAAAAGTGAGAGGGCAATAGAATGGAAAATAGAAGGAGTAAAACTGTGTATCAGGCATTTATGAAAACCCACAGATAACAAAATGGTTAGGTTACGCTAGCTGCATATGAATACTGCAAGGGTGATCGTAGAAATAGGTGAGACGTAGTCGCTGTTATACGACGTACCCATGTTGAGCATGCGCACTCACATACGATTAAGTACTCTCTATTTATGCAACCTTAAATGTCTAATAACAACTTTTCATCCCTCGATATCACAAAAAATAGCCCAACTCACAAAAAAAATTCTGGAAAACTCAAAAATTTCAAATGCAAAGTTACCCATTTGAATGAGGATGGCCATGCGTGACGCATATTTATACTTGGGGAAACGTGGATCAAAATATGGAAAGGCATTTAACTCCTTACCCGATTGTGTCATTTAGAAAGTAAGGCAAATATTTTTATAGCGTCACCTTCTTTGCACCATTTGATATTAGTCCACCATACCAATATGGTATGGGGGACTGTTAAAATCGTGAAATTTTGAGTTTTCTTAATTTTATTAAAAATGAGTTACTAAGGTTCCAAAAGACTTTAATCGACGGAAAAAAAAGTTGTTTGCCCCATCTGTTGTCTGTCTGTATACACGATAACTCAAAAACGTCTTCGATTTTAACGAAATTTGGTACAAAAATCCTCTATCGGCTGACCATGAACTGATTAACTTTTGGGTAGGGTGGTAGGGGGTTGAAGGGGGAAAAGGGGGATAAAATATTTTAAAAAAATTGTAACTTTGAAACAGAAGCAAGTGGCGATATACGGTTTTCAGATTTAAGTTTCCATGAATATGGACTAAAAATTTTGTTATAACGTCCAAATTCGTGGGACTTTAGTTTCCGAGTTATTTGAAAAAATGTTAAAATATATCATAACTTTAGACGTAAAGCAGCTATTGATATGCGGTTTTCAGATTTTGATTTTCGTAAATAGTACCCAAAAATTTTGTCATAAAGTTCAAATCTTTCAAAGCTACAATTTTCGAGATATTTTCATTTCCTTTCAACATAAAGTAATTGATTGTATGGTCGACTATCCGTGCTTTCTAGCACCAATTTTTTTTTTATAATTTTAAATCGTTTTTAAAATCCACTAAGAACTCCGTTGATAGAAGTTCTTGCCTAAAAATATGAAACTCTTTCAGTAGTACATTTCTGTTATAGTAGTTTATATAACAAGCATGTTATGATCATCATTAAACGCGAAGATGAAGTTTGAGACGCGAGCCGTAGGCGAGTGTCTTAATTTATCTGAGCGTGTAATGACCATAGGATGCGAGTTAGTGTAGTATACTTTACCTACGACCAATGAAAATGTCATCATAAATATTGTAAATTATTAAAAATATCAAACGTGAACACTCTTAATTCAACAATCTTTATAACCTGAAGTTTCAATTACTTAGTTTATACGGGCCCGTTAAACCGTTTAAATTTCAAACCGTTTTCCTAAAACGCATGTATAAACACTACCTAAACCGTTTCAAGAGGTCCGATGCGCTTTAGCTAAAATCGTTTTAAAAATGCAGATTAGCGTTTGTAAAACCGTTTTTGAAGCCAGTGCTGCCAACCAAAAAGTTCAAAATGAGTTCAAGGTACCCACTATACCAACCAGTCGGCTTTTGGTTGCGTCAAGGTTGGCAGCGCTGGAGCATCTGATCCGAAAGCGTTTTTAATTTCAACGTATAAACAGTAGGCGAAATGTGCATTGGCGGTAAACCGCATCAAAATAAAAACGGTTTACGGGCCGTATAAACTAAGTAAATGACATTCTATCCAAAACGTGAAAACAGATGAGGTTACTAAGGGACTTTTCATATATCTTTTTAAAAACAAGTTATGCAAAGAAATTTAACTATACCTTTATGGTAATATGTCAATTTTACGAGACTTATTTTTGGTTAGGTACTAAAATTATATTGGATTTATTTACATTTAATAAATATTTATTGTGTTAAAAATATAGAAAAATAATTCACATTTTTGCGTCAATTAGTGCTCTTATAAAATAAAGTTTCATCGCTGGTCACGCCATCTTGTGGTTTACGTCTACGCTTTATTATTATTCTAGGACAGTAAATGAGCCAATAAAATCGTGTTAAGATGGGAAGCTCCGTTGTTATTGACATGCGGTTTTCGCATTATTATGTTACTTTTTTGAGCTTTAAAGAATGGTATTAACAGATTTATTCTGTCACCTGTAGTTTCTCAGATACAGGGGAAAGTTGAAAAATGTTCAAAATTGCCAATTGATGATATCTCCCTTAATTTAAGAGGCTGTGGCAACACTTTTAAAAAAACAATGGTTTTTTCGAAATTTTAATCCGACGTTTCCTTTCGTAGATACCATCATCAAGCTCAAAAAGTTAAATACGGACAAAAATGTTTTAACAAATGGATCTTTTGGACCTTTTTTTTTAAAATGTTTTACATCATATTTTAGTTTCTTTTTAAGTTTGTTTGAAAATATTTTCAGTGCATTTTTTTTCTGATACGTCCCTATCGTCTCATTTTATTTTTTCTTAGACCATTTATATTTATAACTACTGTATAGTAGAACTGGACAACGAAGACATATTATATTAACATTAACACCGGGTGAACCGAAAAAAACCGGAAAAATGGTTTTTTGCTATAACTTTAATTACCATTTTCAATGAAAAAACTATTTATAAGACAAATAAGCCTTTTGAAAAAAAAACAATCGCTTTGCCGCCATATTTAAATCTAAGATTTTTTTTCTAAATACTTGGTCTTGTATGTCGAAAAAGACAAGTTGGAAAAAAGGAGCGCATTTGATTTTATGCGCCATGTTGGATTTAAAGATGACGGCAAAGCGAATGCTTTTTGTCAAAAGGCTTATTTGTCTTATTGAAATTGGTAAAGTTACAGCAAAAAACAATTTGTCCGGTTTTTTTCGGTCCACCCGGTATGTTCATGTAATGTATCTTGGTTGTCCAGGTCTACTATATAGTAGATAAATATAAATGGTCTCAAAAATAAAAATAAAATGGGACAGGGCCGTACCAGAAAAAAAATGCACTGAAGATGATTTTGTTCGGGAACGAAACTTCAAAATGAGAAAAATGATATTTTATTATCAAACAATCTAAAATGAAACTAAAATATGAAGTGAATTATTTTGGTCCGTATTTAACTTTTTGATCCTGATGATGGTATCTACGAAACGAAACATCGGATTAAAATTTTGAGAATACTATTGTATTTTGCGAAAAAGGTTGTTACGGACATATTTTTACAGAACTCAATTATCTCTTAAATTAAGGGAGATATCATCAATTGGTAATTCCGATCATTTTTCAACTTTCCTCTGTAGCTCAAAAACTACAAGTGACAGAATAAATCTGTTAATACCATTTTTTAAAGCTCAAAAAAGTAAGAAAGTAATGCAAAAAACGCATGCCTCTATCTTCAATAACAACGGAATTTCCCATTGAATCCCATCGAAAATGGGACACCCTGTACACCCATACAGTTTTAAGCAGCAATTCCGAAAGGTGTGTATAATTGCTGCTGCTGTAAATTGCGAAGAAATTAGGGGCCTTGTGACGAAAAGCGCTTACTTTTAGCATTATTTCGTCGCTTGCATGGACAAATTATATCAAATAATTTACATTTTTAGTTCAATATTTTGCTAGTAATAACCTTTGGAAAAGTTATAGTACAGTATCAGCCTTTGTTCTAGTCAAGAAGACTCACACATAGATAGGTAGATATTTTCGGGCGCGCATGAAAGAGATGGCATGAACACACCAGCATGGGAGACGTGTGCATGGGAGTTATTTCCTGGAAATGCAGACAGTCGATATTTTCAATAAATGAACAAAGTATTATATTTGCTTATGTCCCCTGACCAACCGAAGTTAATAATTAATAATGGTACCTACCTACAATACATAGTGGCGCTACAGTACTCCCCCCCTATTTTTACGTCAAACTAGTAATTTTGTATCCCAAATGTAATACAAACTGCTATAATCAAGTAGAGTTCAACAAATCTTTAAATTTGTTTTTTTACTGTATCAAAAATTTGTAGCTATATAAATAAGGCGGCGTACTACTATTATTACCCCGTATAAACCACTACTTAGTAGGTATGTAGTAATCTGATATGTAGTAATCTGAAACTTTATTATTTTACTAACACTAACAAGAGTATAACCACAGACATTCTTATATTTTGCAACTAATACGGTATTTAACGATAACACCCGACCCCCACCAAAAACTAATCAGATCATTGATTGATCAGTGATTTTTGCCTAATTGTATTTAGGTCTGTTTTGATCCAAATAACCTATTTTTAGTGAAAATAAAAAAACTTTCTTTTTGCCGATCCCATTAGCCTGTACATGGGTGGCTAAAAATAAAGTTCTAGATTACTACATAGCCGGTACCTACTAAGTTTTTCTTTATGGGTAATAAAAATAATACGACCGCCTTATTTATTATATTGCTATTGCTACTTTGATAGAGTAAAAGTGACAAATTTAGACATAAAAAGTTTGGTCATCTCTGTTTGATAGCTGTATGTATTGCAGTATGTATATTGACTATATAAGGCTATAGCAACGAGGATATAAGCTAATATATCCTCGTTGGCTATAGGTATCTATATTGTTTGGTTTAAAAAAATATTGAATGTACAGAAATGGTAATTTTATAGATTTATTATATGTACCAATAGATTTTAGAAAATTGCTGTATACTGATCGACTGTATGCTTTTCCAAGAAATAACTCCCATGCTTAATGTTGGTGTGTTCATGCCATCTCTTTCATACGCGCCCGAAAATATCTATCTATCTCTGTGTGAGTCTTTTTGACCATAATAACGGCTGATACAGTACTATAACTTTTCTAAAGGTTCTTACTAGCAAAATATGGGATTAAAAATGTAAATTATTTGATATATTAATTTGTCCATGCAAGCGACGAAATAATGCTAAAAGATTTTTGTCACTTACAAAAAAGACCCTAATTTATTCGCAATTATAATAAACCAGAATGATGGATTAGCGGATCAGATATAAATACTATTTATAGTCCCTTGTTAATTTAGCGCTAATATCACTGAACACACTATTGACTGTATGTATGTATTCAAATACAAAATTACCACATTTTTTTCTTTCCCAAGTTTTATTTTGTTCATCTTTGGTACCCAATCAACCCTAATTTTAAAACTAAAGCATTTTTGAAATTATATTAAGAAAAAAACCGAACTTACTCGGTTAATATAAAAGAAATATGTAAGGTGGAGTTTTACATATTCAAAAATGTTGTTAACTGCACCTTTAAGTATTTGGTTCGAAAACTGGGCACAAGGTTGTAGGTACTGGTTAACTGAATAAAGATTTAAATAGGCGACAGTTGCATAAAAACACTTCAATCACATTTTTAACTCAATACCGAGTTTTGCCCCTAGGGTGGGGGCAAAACCGTATTCAGCATTATTTTTTGTTAGTTTTTTTTTAACCAAAACAGGATTTGTTTTTAAAATTTCATCAGTTTATTCTGTAGGTAAGTGTTTGTAGTACTTAGTTGCCAAACTGTCGATTATAAATCAAAATTATTTAGTGATATAAATTTTTAACTTAGCTATTCGGTTTTGCCCCTTCTTCCCCTATACCTCCTGCATCAGCGTTTCCAAGTTGCAAATCCAAAAACATCCCAGTAGAAAAATACCCAGTGGTTCGGTTGAACAGTCCCCAATGATTTCCTAATATAGGGGTATGAGTAGCATTTAAATAGAAACATATTTGAGTAAACATCGCGTAGTTCATTTTTGGAATCAGGTCTTGACCGTTTCCTAAAATAAAAAAAAATGAGATATGAACCTGATTCCATTTAAGTCAAGAACGTTTTACAAATACATAAATAAATAAAAAGATATAAAAAGAAATATAAATAAATAAATAAATAAATAAATAAATAAATAAATAAATAGATAGATAGATAGATAGATAGATAGATAGATAGATAGATAGATAGATAGATAGATAGATAGATAGATAGATAGATAGATAGATAGATAGATAGATAGATAGATAGATAGATAGATAGATAGATAGATAGATAGATAGATAGATAGATAGACTAAGTTATCACAAAATTTTTTGACAATGACAGTGACACTTCCATTTAGTTTCTGTGTTTAAATGTTGGAAATTGGCCCGGAGAATTTGGAATGGAATGTATAACAGCCCAAGTATCGCAAAATGTGTAACAATAATAACTATAAAAAACAAAGAAAATATTGTTAAATCAGCCCATGTAACAATGTAACACAGCTTCGACAATATAGACTTTAAAGCCAAGTTAATGCTGCAAAAACGTTCGTACAGCTCTCCTTTTGCTTTAAAATAGCTAGCTTCATTTAATCTTTAATTTTGGCTGTTAAAATTGTTTGACTACTCAATTTACATTCAAAATACCTTCTATAGTCAGATCATCTACTTTTAAAGGTAGAACATATAAAAATAACCTAAAAATATGCTAAAACTTAACTAACAAAATAGTTGCAATCTTAACTTTTTTCTTAAAATACAATTGAAAAAAATGCCAAGATGGCAAGGGCAGTTATTTATTGTATCCTAGTGCAAGTTTTTCTAAAATAGTCATGAAACGGGGCTTCACACAAGGATTTAACTATTAAATATCAGTAATATTTATTTTAGGTGTCTTCCATCTTCAGTCTTTTATGTTGGCGGACAATTTTGATTTAATTGCTATTTGTACATACATTTTTTGTCAGTGAAGTTAAATTTTAAACAATATGGCTTTCATGTGCAAAAATGCTGTATTTTCAGCTGCCATAGACATTGTCACAGGCAAAAAATATTCCTCAAAATGGCTGTGACAACATTTTCATGACGTTTTCAAAACGTTGTGGCAGAAGACAGCAAAAGCATTATTGTTATCTTTTTTGCTGCGGAAACGTCATCCCAGCTTATTTACAGCACGCTGTGTTACTTGGGAGAGTTGGGACTTGGGCAAGGTCAAAGGCAAAAAATCTACTGCGCATGCCTGGCGCAGTCTGCTCGCGCCCAGAAGTTTTTGCCCCTGCTTTTTTTATTATTATATAGTTATTATCGCTACGGCACTTTTTCGCAAAATGCAAATGCAGGGCCGTTATAGTATCTCATAGCTGTATGCTGTCAACTTACCTCGATAGTCAATTAAATGGTTAATAGTCTGATTATAATATAGTAAAGCATAAGAGACCCTAAGTGGTTCGCCCATGAAATTAATAAAGGGTTCCTTTTCAATCTCATTTTTGGTTATGAACATTTTTCTATCAATAGACCAATCTCCAATATTCTCTATGGTATAATTCAAAGAAAAATTAGTTTTCATAAAAGCTTTAACGACGTTTAGAGTTTCAGTTTTGAATTGTTGTTCTACCAAATATACTTTACTTTCGATGGTAAAGTAGGTCCGTAATTTTAGGATATTAGATATTTCTCCAAAAATTATCCAAATATGGGTGTTTTGAAAAAGATGTTCTTTCTCCGCCTTAAAAAAATAGATTTATAAGTACAGGGTTATCCATTATAAATGTCACCCCCCCCCCTTTTACAATGTTATTATGCATTTTACAAAAAATAGTTTAACTAGTTTGTGAAGCAAAATCAAGCAACGTCATAAATAACAGAGGATATAGGGCCCACCCTGCTGAAATTTTCCCATCGAATCTCATTAAAAAAATGATAGAATACAGATTTCGATGAGAAAGATTTTATCAGGTATATGGGTCTATGATTTTGGAGAAGTTTATATGGGTGCCCATAAGGGATTGGTTTCTAGAAGATTTGAGGAGCTTTTATCGTTATGATAATTTTAGAAGATCCTATGAGCGAGGAGATTTTATCGATTTTGGGTTGGTTTTGGAATAGATTTCGATGAGATCCTAGAAGATTTTATCAGGTCTATGCGTTTCTAGAAGATTTGAGGAGCTTTTATCCTTACGGTGATTTTAGAAGATCCTATGGGGAAGGTGATTTTATCGAGTTTTGGGTCGATTTTGGAACAGATTTCGATGAGATCCTAGGATATTTTATCAGGTCTATGATTTTGGAGGAGATTATATGAGTTCTTATGGGATTGGTTTCTACAAGATTTGAGGAGCTTTGATCGGGTTTTGGGTTTGTTTGGAAACAGATTTCGATGAGATTCTAGAAAATTTTATCAGGTATGAAAAATTTGTTTTTTGAATAAACTTGACTTAAGTATACTTTTGAAATCATTAGCTTCCGCTTCGTATTAATTTGGCATAGTTTTTAGTGAAAGTTAGGACACTGGAATCGATATCTGATTTTCGCTAGACCTGTCCAAATTGCGCTTTTAAAGTCGGCCAACTCGCGCAGCTTGCTTTTGTTTTGGTTATCGTCTTTTGGCCCAAAATTGAGTGACGAGAGAGCCAGTTGCACCATGCATCTTTCTCTAATTCTGGATTCTATTAAAGTTATGTTATTTGTCAGAAACCCAAAGTGTAAGTTTTTAGGTATAAAGATGTGATAATTTTTGTATACAAGGTGTCCTAAAATTCTAAGGGAATTATACTGATAGAATATTATCAAATATCCTAAAATATGATTCCACAAGAACCCATAAAAACTTGTACAAAATCATTGCTTAAAGGAACTTCTAGAATCGTGATACTGATACAATCTTATCAAATATCCTAGTAACCGATTCCACAATAACCCATAAAAACTTCTACAAAATCATTGCTTATAGAAACTCCTAGAATCACGATACTGATAGAATCTTATCAAATATCCTAGAAACCGATCCCACAAGAACTCATTAAAAATATTCTAGAAACTTATCCCTCAAAAACCCATATTTTTTTTTCAAAATCATTGAGCTTATTGGAATATCATCAAATATTCTAGAAGCCGATCCCACAAGAACCCATAGAAACTTCTCCAAAATCATTCTTTATAAGATCTTCTATAATAACGATACTGATAGAATCTCTTCAAACATCCTCAATACCCCATTCACAGTAAATCTTCTTCAAAAATGTGTATCCAAGCCCACACCCTTATACAAACTGATAAAATGTGCTAGACTTCTGTCTTATAAAACATCACTGATTCTCATAAAAGTAACTAGTCTTGTCCAATCTTATAAATTATTCTAAAACTACAAGCTGATAAAATATTATATATTTCCTATATAATCTTCTATGCTCCTAAAAGATTATAAAATATTATAGAACAAAATATTGGCCTTCTCATTGAATCTTATAAAAACATGATAAACACTTCTCCGGTCTAGATGAGATTTGAAGGGAAAATTTCAGCAGGGCATAGACAAATTAAAACCAGGTGTAATTATTTCTCAAACCAGAGTTAGAATACATGTCAAAATTGTATAACGTGCTAAAGTAAATAAATACGGTTACTTTCTCATCAAATCAATAATGTTTTGCAAATGTATGCAAATCAATAATGTCCTTACTTACTTACTTAGCACATACATTTTTTAAATTAGCAAAAGTAATAGAATTTGAAAATAAGTAATATACATAAAATAAAAATAAATTGATGTCAAAGTTTTACATATGTGATGACATAAAGAAATAAGGAGTATAAATCTAATTTTTTTCGTTCTTTTATCTTTATTTATTAAATTATATTTTTTTTATCGATAACAATCAAAAGATTCTGCTTGATTATTTTTAGTGGTATATAGTTTGATTTAATGTCGTCAGCAGAGTACAAAAAAGGTATTTGCTTTTCCAAAAACTTTAAGTTCATTAATTATTTTTCCGCCATTTTGATAGTTTGACAGGTGTTAAAAATAATGAAATTTTTGAGTTCATAGACCTCAATTTAGTGTAGTTCGAGTCCCCACTCGTAAATATGTGTCATCGCATCAGTGGTTTTTCCCATAACAGTAAATGACAGTTAAGACAACTGTCACTTTTTTTTACGGTTTTCGACTTAGTGTCTTCAGCAGGGTAAAAAAAAGGTATTTGCTTTCCCAAAAACGTCGAGTTCATTAATTATTTTTACGCCATTTCGACAGAGTTTGACAGGTGTCAAAATAAATGTCATTTTTAAGTTCAACGTTGACATTTTAATTGGAATTGATGCTTTTTTTCCGATATCGGACATCATAAGCCAACACCGTTCTCAACTAAAAAGCCAGTTAACTCGTTTTAGTATCCTTTGGCCTATGATCGGTGCCATATTGACACCAAACTGACAGAAAATCCATGTTTTACTTGTCAATTTGGTTATAAAAATGGCAGCCACATTAGGCTAAAGGGCACTGAGGCGGTAGGAGTTAGCAGGCTTTTTAGTTAAGAACGGTGTTGCATAAGTATGATAATAATAAGCTCATCCTAAACTTTGGCAGCTATTATTGGCTCACCTTGGAGATATCGGCACCTGTGTCTATGAGACAAATACTCTCAGTACAGGGACTGTTCCACTAACATACCTAAACGGCGTTGAAATCCCACTGAGATCCAGTTTTTAATTAAACTGTGCGTGGTTCTTTATTTTAATTTGTTTGAATTCTACGATCCCCGTACAAGTACTAGTAGTAGAAGTAGACAGGAGGCGGCCCGAAACTAGGCCCTTTTTTCCTCACCCCAAATTCATTCCCCTTATTCACTAACGGCATCGTCTGTACGGGGGCTAGCCCTCCGGGGCTCCCTGTTCTATCTACAAAGTTCAGTAGATGTACCAAATTGAGATCAAGAGGATACGTGTTGATCCAAGCATAACTTCGTTTTGATAGTCCTCAATAACAGTGAGGCTCTTCTTAAGGCAAGCATAAGTTCCCAAACATGGTTCCCTCTGGCCTTCGTCGGTCCGATGTCGATTGTCGAATTTGTCGTCATCGGCACGACGTCGATTTACGACATCGGACCAGCAGTATTTTTTGTCCGCTTTGCGGTCCGACATTGGCAAACTACAAAGTTTCGATAATACGGGTCCTTAACCTAGAGATGTGTGATTCGTGAACGATTTGTTCACTATGATCGAATCACTTGCGAGTATTGAGTGATCGAATCATGTTTGCTCGATATGATTCAATCAGTCAAATGACCGACGAAGACAGAATGAATCAAACAAGTGAATTAAATCGGAACGGATCAACGACTGATTGACCCACTGTAACGATACACTGAATCAGTTGGAAATAGGTCGATCGTTTCGTTCATTCGTTCCTTTGATTCGAATTCCTGCGCGCGGGGTAATTATTATGAAAATATAGATTTTTTGGTCAGCAGAGTATGTCGTATTTAGCTGCATCCTGCATAGACCTTTTTTTTTGGTTACCATTTTCTTTAATTTAATTTCAAATGATTGATTCAATGGTCTATTCAAAAGATTCGATCACTCTAGAAACGAATCACTGATCGATTCGTTCAGTACAAAATGATCGATTTACCCATCTCTAGCTTAACCAGTTGGGCTGGTTTAAGTGGCAGAAGAGGTGATTCTAGAAGAGAAGTACAACCATCTTGTCAAGTCCGCATTCTAGTTCTGAAATATCTTTGCTCATTATACAGGGTTCCTAAGATTTTCCTTAGGGATAGGATTTCAATAAATCAAACAGAAATGGCATAGAAAGTTCTGCGCGCACAAAAGAAACAGGTATATTGAGCAATGGTGCCAGTTTGTTATTATCTCCGGACTGCTTTCATGAGAAAAAATTGTCGCCACTCTTTCATTGTGAGCATAAATCATAGTTGCAATAATAACCGTTGACAAGATGTCTGCAAATTCCGCTAGATGGCGGCCATACCATGAGATGAATTTAGATGTTTTCAGGTCCAAACCACAGCTTTTTCTTGCTTAAAGGAGGCGGCAGGGTCCATTATTTACGATACTGAGCGATAAACTCGTGAGGTTGTTAACATTAGAAAGAAATATCTTCGCCTTTAATTAAATTTTTTTCCATTCTGTTCTACTAGTGACATCTATCCGGAAATGGCCAAACCATGCAGCTAGCGCTAGCAGCCAAAGAAATCAATAAACGGCGCTGTTTTTCCTGCAGAGCTTTTTGCTTGCGATATTATTGATTATAACTAAAGCTGGTCCTACACTACATTTGATATTTTCGAGGTGTTTTATGACATGATCTTGAAACATGTAGCGAACCAATTCTTCAAAACTAGCGGGAGGGTAAAAGCGAAAAATAAGGGGCTGTCAAGTCAATAATTGTAACACCCAAAAAGGAGTGAAAAGATTTATTTTGCTCTGTTTCTTTACAAAAAACGTTTTTTTTTACGAAAAACTTGAGCTTTGCCACTTTTTTTTATTTTTTTCTTCAACTTTCTCGAAATTTTCGTTATACCGTAGAAAAAAATTATTTCCCCCATGGTCATACTCTACTTTTATTCGAAAAAATTTAGAAACAGAGACTGGATTAGTTTTCCTAAAACGGGGGATCTTGGTTTCGAGTGAGAAGAAAAATTTTTCAATTAAATTAGCCGAACGCAAAAATGTTAGAAAAACAAAGCACGAAATAGGTCTAAAGAGTATAATTTTTAAGAAAAAAATATCAATTTTCTCGCCCTCCTCCACTGGGACTACAGGGGCCGTGCACAAATTACGTAATGGTCATAGGGGGGAGGGGGGTTACAAAACGTTACGTAGGGGGGAGGGGGGTTTTCGACAGCGTTTGCATTTGTTTGAAACTAAGAAAATTTGGAATGAAAATAAGTGAAAAGTTTTTTTTTTGTGGGGGGGGGTAGTGGTCTTGAAATCGTTACGTAATATTAGGGGAGTGGCGTGCCAAACCGTTACAAAACATTACATAGGAAGGGGGTCCCCATCTGACTGTTCCTCCTTTTTGATTTCGAATCAAAGTGCAAAACCCGGGTTGGACGTTCGAAGGCGTCAACCCGTTCTATTTGCTTGATAAAGTTTCTATGGAAATATCTCAGTCGATTTCTCCGGCCGTGTATGAACGCTTTAGGTTAGGCATTTGCATGTATCTCAGTCCCCAGCCTGTAAACAGTGCGTAAGGACAATGGTTACAAAATGAAAAGCCGAAAAATATTTTTTTTACGATATCTTTCATCAGTTTGGTATTAAAGTCGAGCAAAAACAATTTTTATTCCAGTCCTAAAGGTATGAAAATGGAAAACATTAGAAAACAACAACCTGGAATGGATTTACTACGTGTAAGATGTAGTGACAACATCGCTCCATGCCCATCCTTTTCTGCCTAATGTGCTTTTCCGTTTGTCTGCGTCTTATACACGGCTGCTTGGCCCCCTAAGGATTTGCTTAGGAACCCTGTATATCTAATATTATCTTCCACTGTACAGGGACCATAGTGACATTAGCGCCATCTCTACATACTAGGAAGAAACTATTAAGCAGTTTAAAATTTTTAAGGTGACGTAATCGGACCATCGTCAGTTGCCGATTCTCGACCAAGCAAACAAAGTTCCAATCGGACCATCGTCTAAAGCAGATAAAGTGGTCGTCGGCATAAAGTCGACTATAGTAAATGGGGCCATCGTCAGTTGCCGATTTTCGACCGATTAAACAAAGTTCCAATCGGACCATCGTCGGTCCTAAAGTGGTGTCGGCATAAAGTCAGTCAGTTGCTGATTATTAACCGAAAACTGAAAATCGGAATCTGACCAACATCGGGCCAGAGTGTAGTCGCCGATGCCGACACACTGCCGGCGTTGTCGACATTGGCCCGATTCAATGCCGATGATTTGTGTTTGCTGGGTTATTTAAAGCAAATTCAAGTAATAGCAGGGACCTATATATAAGTTATATAGGTCCCTGGTAATACTTAGGGGAAAGTAAAGAAGCTATTTAAACCAATAATTTATAATTTTTATCCATTTTTCCATCCAAATTTCTACAAAAAGAAGTTAAAAAAACCTCCGAATCAGTTACTTCAACCGAAAAGAGTCTAAAAACAAAAGATCAATAAATCTTGGGTGGAAGAAAACGAAAATTTAAACTTGTATGAGTATCCCACAAGGAACACATAAAGGACCAAAGCGAAAAGAGAAATGATCAAATGGTGTTTCGCCCTGGGCAACTAGCATGGGCTCATCAGTGGTTCCACTGGTCACCCTCCCCAAACATCATTCAAGACCATCATACACTTTGATTTCCAACTTTGAATCACTCACAAATAGGCATCGTTCCGCACTGGCACTTATCTAAGTCACCTTTCTTTCCGAACGATGATGATGGGATGTGGCACAGTATGTATATTTTATTTCCCATGTAGGACCAAAATTTGACGTAAAATGATTATACATGTACACTTTGTTATGTACTATGTATGTACATTTTTGAACGTACATAGTTTAATTCGTCCCGTGACGTACTGATGTAAAATGGACATAAAATGTACGTCCCTGGGACGAAGAGTGCTGCATGGGATCATGAGACAAAAAATATTTCTTTGTCTAAGTAAGTAAGTATACTAAGTATAGCTTTTTTAATTAGTTTTCAGGTGGTCGAAAAAACTTATAAAAATCAGGTGTGTCTTTCATGAGATTTAGTAAGTTTGTTTGACTATAAAATCTATTTAAAGACTTATAAAAAAATTGTTTTTACCAACTCATAGAAATTATAAATGTTCATAGAAATCTGTCAAATTCTATGAGCTGAAAATGAAATGAATGAATGAAAAAACGTTTTTTTACAAACACTTAAAATATTATAAAAGAACAAGAGTGTAATCATAGAAACCCATAAAATGTTATGAGTTGTTTTGACTATAAAATCTCTCAGAAATATATATATAATCTCATAATACTTTATAAAAGAAAAAGAATGTAATTATAGAAACCCATAAAAGTTGTTGGTTGGAAAAACATAAAATATATTTAAAAAATTATCTGCACTTATCAAGTTTTATAAAGATTTATAAGTCTGTCTGATGATAGGATCAGATAAAAAACACACATATGAAACCATATAAATTCTTACCAAAATCAAAGACATGCCTCATAAATTATTACAAACTTTTATAACCCTAAAATGCTGCCTAATAAAAGCTTTTAAACCTTATAAAAACTGATAAAAATCAGGTGTGTTTTTTATGAGGTTTAATGCAGTTTTTTTGGCAGGTAGATATGCGATGAGGTGCCGGGATTTTTTCCCCGCCCTCCTATACGCCTGGCAGATGGGGTCGTTCCCGATATCCATAGAAAGACTACAAGAGTATATATCTTCAAGTCTGGGTTTGGAATTACGAAAAACTTATTGAGACTGGTGCAAAACGACATAGAGTCCAACTATTTTGGGTAACAGAAGACATTTAGAGCAACGAAAAAGGTGACGAACTAGCAAGGTTAGGTCCATCAGACCTGGTTACGGGAAAGAGACACTGGTAACTGGTTAGAACACACAACCTAAGAGTCCTAAGACATAAAAAAACAAAACCTTTAGGATTTGATACCAAAACTCCCCAAAAGTTGCAGGCTATGCAACAAGCAACTGAGAATAGTCCAAAAAATGGTGAAAGAAACGACTCTATTAAGAACCTGCACAAACTGGTACAGGGAAAAAAGACAATAGAGTGGATATCTAGATAGCAAGCATTGCCACCTCTAGCCTAGATTTTTTTGCAAGATTGACACCTATAACTCACCTGATTTTTTATCCAAAATAATTATTTCAATAAAATTTTTTGATTTCAAAATGTTGAATAAATTTCTAGTATCTAGTTTTACATGTAGACCAAAATCTTTTTGTTAGGTACCTTTTTCATAAGTTCTTTGAAAAAACTACATCCAGTATCTGTTACAAAAATGTATTTGCCTTTTGTCAAAGACTTAAAGTTTATGTCATGGTGAATTCTGTTGTGGATTTTGTTTGCAAAGAATCGAGTATAGAACATTTTTGTAAGATGTAGAATATCATCCCTTTTCCAACATAAAAATCCAATACCTTTACCAACAGTTTCATTTAAGTAATCTAAAAACTTGTCAACAAATATTATTTTGTCTTGTATATTTACGGCTTCATTTTGCACATTTTTAGACTCTATCAGTAAATAATTCATTAAAATAGTAAGTGAAATTAAAGAAATAAATATTTTTTTACGAAATATGTTCATTACTCTAGAACTTTATCACTTTCTGGAACTTCCGAATTCCTAACATTTTCCATTTATACCTGTTCATTTTTGTACATTAGGCCTAAAGATAATATCTTTTAATAAATTAACAACTATTAGAACTGCCCAATAATTATAGGATGTACTAAAAAATAATACATGTAAATGATAAAGCAAACATATTAGTATATTTGCCTTGTTATCTAATTAATGTATGGTTAAACAGAGTTTTTCATTAACTAACATATTTTAAATGTGTACCATAAGATGAGCAAATATTTTCATAACAGAAAACTGGTCTTACAAGTGAAAGATGGGTAATAAAGATAACACTAAAAATATTTAGTCAAATGAAAGAAAAATAATACCATGGTCACAGAACATGATGCTTCCATGGACAGGGTGTTCTATTATAAAGAATGACTGATAGGTGTCTTAAAAGAAAATAATATAATAAAGCCGTTTATTATTGTTACAAAATCATTATAATGGGATTTATGTAGCATTGTTAAAAGATGATCTATCTTATTTTAAAAAAGTAGTTAGGAGAACAGTATAGGAAGTAAAGTAGATAAATTATCAACTGTTACAAAGACCCTTAAATTTCTTCATTGTAAACCAATCTCTAATTTGGTATAACAAGTTTTTGCACTTGTCTTTAGCTATATTAATTTTGTACTTGATAGATATTAAACGATTCTCCACATTCTGTGTAATACATAGACTGATCGAAAAGTCAAATTTCATCTTAAAAATTTTTGGCACCATACCAATTGTCGAGTTGATTCACAGTAAACTGTTTTAATATTTTAGGAGAGGGTACATTTCCTTATAAAACAAAAAACAACTGAAGGATTTGTGCCAATAACCATTAGAGTAATAAGCTATTCATTGCTTTTCCTATTTTGTAAAACATATTATACATAAATAGGTCCTCTTTTCTTCATATTTGTTAATTTTTTCCACCTCTCATCTTCTCGCGGCTTTACACGATTAAAAGATGTTTTTGACACATAGCTGCCTACAACTGTGTTCCTGCACACAGACCGACCCAGTCTTAAACCAAAGCTCAGAAACATTACTTATCTAATATGTTTTCTAAGGAAGAAGAAGGTACTGTAAGCCATGCTAATCTTTTTTTTTTTGGTAACACTTAAAGACGTGTCTTTGAAGTAGCTGACAAAAATTGCATAGATTTAATTAAATCAAAATCTTTTGTTGTTTTGAATTTTGAAACATTATGCATCAATCTATTTCTGAATTCCATACCTCTATAGACTTATTGGGAAATGGTACTACCACTCATCGATTTTACCACTAAAACTGTCACTTGTAAAAAAATTTAGAGACGAGAAAAAATGAAAAGTTTGGCTTAATTTTACTAAATAAGTGTTTTATGTGTAGGAACCTGGTAATATTTTATTATTTTTAAAATTATTTGCGCAAAAATTCTCTAAAATTAACCAGAAAAATAACCACAACCACAAATAAATGGCAGTGGTAGTGGTTTATTACCACAACGGACCCACTAAGTGTTACATTACAGGTTTTCAACGTCGAAAAAGTTACATTACAGGTTTTCAACGTTGAAAAAATGTAGAATTGATGTAACTTTGTATACGCTAAGAAAAATGTTTGAAAAAAGTAAAATATAAGTTCAAAATTAACGTTCTATGTGAAAGTATCGCTGATACACGAAAGAAGCGCTAATTTTACGTTAATATTTAACTTGGATTTAACAAGAAATGTAAACGATAAAGTAACTGAAAAATAACATTATTTGAAGTTTAATAAATGTCAGTGTTGAAAAAAGTTTGCTTCTTTACAGTTACATGATATTACACAATATTGTAAGTTTATTAAATGTTAAATTTAAAACAGATTTGGTTCTTTATTGTGACGTGACAAAATACACAATTCTAAGTGTAATAAACATCAAAGTTGAAACAAGTTTAGTTTATTAATGATGGCATGAAAGCAGCAGTATTGTGAGCTCAATTAATGTCAACTTTTAAACAAACTTGGTCGTTTTTATTGGAAAATGACCAAATACAATTGTAAGTTTTAAGCAAAAATTCTAAAATTAATGAAACTTTTTACCCAAATATGCTGAAAATTTTAGAAAAAATAAATCCTGCAATTATTTTGATAACTTCCTACAAAAGGGAAAATAAGTATAAATTTAAGTATATGTTTTCGTAGCAACGTATCATTTTATTGATTTGATTTTCTTACCGTCTGTTTGACGATATAGGTAGATAGATATAGGTATATATATAGGTAGTTATTTTCAGTTTTTTTTTAATTTTGGCAAATTATAATTCGATCAAATTATTATGATTCAATTCAATTTTTTTTATTGCAACTGAAACCTTTTTATATGTATTTTATTTATTAAAAACAATTAATTAAATTGATAATAAAAAAAGCAATTTCTTATTTCTGTGACACCACTGCATTAATATACCGTGAATTGGTGACATTTCTAAAGCGTTAAAACCCTGGCGTATCGCCTTTGGAGTGAGGGTTCGATTCCGATATTTTTTTTTCTTTTATTTTGATTATTTTTTTTTAATTTGTTTAAGATGTAATCACGAAGATCAGAGAGAGACACAAAAATGTATTTTTTATGTTCTTTGAACCAATATTTACTAAGTTACATACAAGTCACATACTTGTTAAAAAAATCGAATGTAACACTGTTACGTAAATGTAATATCCTCGTTAAGTTAAGGTAATGTAAATGTAACAGGTTAATGCTTAGTGGGATAACGTTTAGCTATTGCTCAGACGCAGTAATTACCACAACCATTACGAAATGTCAAATAAACGAAGTTAATTTTTAAGTTTTGGAGTCTCAACACACATTTTTTAAAATTTATTTCTATACATTGATTTATAGAGTTTTTATTTATGATGTTACCATATAATTAATTTCCAATGCAATGATTCCATCTAGTAATTAATAATTTTAATTGCCAAGACAAAAGCCTCACATCGTATTTTAAATTACTATTAAACGTAAAATCAATAAAATATAGTCAGAATTAAAGAAATAATAGCTACTTAGTATCATTTGAAGTACTAGTGATTGAATCAACTATGAATTTTGTAATATTTTCAATTTTGGCGATGAATTTTTTGATGATTGATTCTCAGATGCAAGATTATGGAAATATTGCTAATCTAATACAGGAATATTTTAATGTTTATAAAAATCTACCGAAAAAAATGGTTATTTGTGGTTGTTGGAGTAACCGTAAGACGTAAAAAATTATTGTTTTCAATCAAGTTTTTTAAAATCATTTGCGGTGGGATTTACTAAAAGGGTTTAATCTGTTTTAGAAGGGTCCTAAGTTTAAGTGAAAGTTTTGGTTTTAAGCATTTTAAACCAACCCTCCTTGAGTTTTGGACATAGTTTGATTTATAAGAAGAATTTTAATAAATTAGTTTATTGAATAATTATCTTAACACAATCTTTAGTTGGATTTAAGAAGAAAGTTTCAATTTAGAAGAAAAAAAAAATAAAAAATATAAACCCACGCGGGGTTTAAATAGTAAACACTCTGCATAACAAATTAAAACTGGGGTTCTATGTCACTCTAATTAAAACTTACCCTTGCTATTTAATTTTTTAATTTTCAATTAATACTTGATCTCACACAACGATTTAGATGGGTAATAATAAAATAAGGAGTAGATTAATTTTGTATTTATTTAAAACGTGTTTTTATTTATGAAATGTAAATGCAATGCAAGTTTTGTTTACATTTCTGTCACTGTCGAAATGCCAGTTTCAAAATATTAGCTGCGCTCAAATCACAAACAGCGAGTTCGAATCTCTTGCCTCTGCTTGTACCTTGGCTTGCACTAACCTCTACTGATGAAAGCTACAGCTTTGAAATGAGTGGGCTTTGAGTAAGGAAAGTTTTCTTGACTGAGCACTTAGATAACCTCAATGTTTTGATTTCAGTTTGTAAATAAATTAATATAGTTGTTTTTCGTGCACAATTAGTGATCTTTTCGGAGAATTATTTTTATTTAAACTTTTACATCAAGTGCCGACGTTTCGATCCTAATCCTAATAAGATGCTTGCTAAAAATTGCATGCTAAAAACCATTTTTACTCTTGTAAATCTCGAAGCATCTTGCTCTGAAGATGATCCGGATTAGGATCGAAACGTCGGCACTTGATGTAAAAGTTTAAATAAAAATAATTGTCCGAAAAAGCTGAAACCTTTTTCATTTCAAAATTAGAGGTGTTTTATTGGTGTTTTAAGGGTTACTGATCACAAGTTATAAACGAACTTATTACCAGTTGCCACAAAACAATCCTTTCTGGGGGCTATAAATTTAAACCACCCCCAAGAGGTGGTCTAAAAAATCACCAACTTTATATGTGCCAAATTTTTGGCGTATTCAGCATTTGCCATTTTGAAACCTGTCATAAGAAATTAGTTTTAGGTCATTTTCTCCTAAAATATAGTATAGTTTGAGAAAAAAAGCAGTTTTTCAGTGGTAATTTGCAATAACAATACAAAATAATGAATAACATTGTGTCTTTTCTGTATTTGTATTTCTGTAGTGATTTTTGAAAATTGGTTTTTAAATTTAGTACCCCCACAGGTGTAAATATTTAGACTTATGAGGGGTACTATTTTAGATCTTAGTAAATCCCATTGTTGGTGTTTTAGGGATCTTACTTAATTTTCAAAAAGGCCTTCAAGAAAATGGTTTTCAGACTCTTATTTGGAACAATCATTTGTCGAAATCAAACCTTTTTTCGTCAACTTTTTCTTTATTTGTTGATACTTCATGTTCAAAATTTGATAATATTCTCAAACAGGTAAGTAAACCAAATAATTGATAAAACAAATGTGTTTTTCACGTATTAGCCAACGTATTTTGCAAAGACACGAGTGGTCTTTGTGCGGAACACGTCCTGACACGCTGCAGGCTCCGTGATCCATCGCCAATCTACGACCGGTTTCGATTTTATTGAATCTCGTCATCAGGTTAAAACTATAAAGGGAACTAACTAAAAAAACAAAGTTAGTTCAAAGCTTTCGTCGGCAACGAAATTAAAACAATTGTGTTTTTCACGTATTAGCCAACGTATTTTGCAAAGACACGAGTGGTCTTTGTGTGGAACATGTCTTGACACGCTGCAGTCTCCGTAATCCATCGCCAATCCACGACCGGTTTCGATTTTATTGAATCTCTCCAGAAGTTAGATGCAGGTCAACAAGACCAAAATAAGAAAAAATTGGCGAAAGGAAAGCAATAAAGTAATAACTTAATCATAGTCAGCGCACCTCTACAGGATCGGTAAATTTGAGTAATCTAAGTCTGTGTAGATAACCAAAAATGTTCAAAATAAAAAAAAAATATTAAAAGAACACTACGTAAATTAAAAAAATAAAGAAAACGTTTCTTCCGTAGCGTGTCATTGTCCCGTCAGGCTCGATAATGTTTGCCAGTCTTCGTGGCATGGAAACTGCTAAATTTTGAAACAAATTTTAATTTGAAACAATGACTTTGTCATACTCTCTGACTATGAGCTCCATTGAGTGGTTGGAATTTCTGGGAACAATATCCATTCGTGTAATTTTTTTTTGCTATACTGCTCCACACATTTTTCATTGGTTTCAGGAGTTTATGCCGGCCATGGTATAACCTGGATGTTGGTTTGCTAGAACCACTGTTTAGAAATGCGTGCGGTATGGATAGGACAGTTATCCTGTTGGTACACACAGCCGTAAATCTTCTATGGATTCTAAAAAGAGCCCCATGTCCTCTCGCAAAGGGGCGGTCTTCAAGAAAGTCGATCAGTTGCTGATCCTGCTGGGGCGGAGGACTGACTTGGGTTAAGTGAGTGCCTCACCTTCGTCGAACAGTTCTTCTTCTTGATATTTTCTTCTTATTCTTACAATTGTAGCCTTGTTTCGTCCATAATGGGCCGCTACTCTTCGAACCGTACAATTTTGCCAAAATTTGGGCTTTTTCGAATTCGTTGAGGCATTTTTAAATATAAGCGAATAACAAGAACAAAAACTGACGGTGACATTTTTTGTGAATTTGAAATACCTAAAAGGTTATATAAAATCGGCGTACGCATTTTATGGTTACTGAGTTGCGAGGCCCATAATACACTATATAAAATCGGAATACGCATTTTATGTGGCCGGAGGTGTATATTTCTCCAAAGTTCGATTTCTACAAAATACGATTTTGCCAAAGTTTATTTCTATAAATAACGATTCCTGCATTTTACTTTATGGGATCCCTTCCCTCTAATGAGAGAAGTCGAGGAGGGAAAAGATTTAATTTGTTAGATTTAAATCAAAATTGGCACACAGGAGTTTTTCGAGAAGAGGATATGAATTTTTGATCAGTTTTAAAAATTTCGATAGGGCGGATTCAAAATGAACGATTTAGGGTACAAATCTAAAAATTAAAAAATTAATTTTTATTTAAAAAAAACTTTCATTAAATGCAAAAGTAGAAAATAATTTTTTATCTTTCTTATACCATAATAAAAGCGATGGGCGCATATTAAAAATGTTAACTTTACGGTGACAAAGAGAGAACTACAAAAGAAGAACTAAATTCTTCTTCTATTCGAATGATAAACATGATGATTTCATCTAAAGAAGCTGAGATTAATACAACTGTTTCTTAGGTGAATCGTCGCGTGACCGATATTCGATACCTAAAGTTAATTATTTTAATTTGCGCCCATCACTTTTATTATGATATAAGAAAGATAAAAAATTATTTTGTACTTTTAAGTGCATTTAATAAAAGCTTGTTCTTTAAAAGTTTTTTTAGTAAAAATTTAAAAAAAAACGTTTTATTAGGAAGCTTAGCCACCGGCTATCCGAAGGCGGGGGGAGGGGGATAAAGGTCATTTTTCCAACTAATATTAAAAGCGATTCCCAAGTTACCTGAAAGTGAGATTTTTTTAGTGTTGTTTGAAATTAGAAATACTTTTGCAAAATCTACCTAAATTGCTCAACTGAACCTTCATATTTCCCAACTGCAAGTAACTGAAAAACGTTGGGGGTTTAGACTCCCCCCCCCATCCCCCTCAAGGGATCGCCGGTGAGCTTAGATACTAGGGTTCTTTAAATATTTTGTTTTTAGGTCCATAATCAACATTTGTCGGCAGAGTGGTTACTATTTACAGACACAGCTACAAATAATTATGAATTGACACTATCTGATAAAATTACCATTTTCCAAAGAAATACGGATGGATTTTATATCAAAAGTTTTATGGGCAATAACATAGGAAAATGGATAGATGAAGAAAAAATGTTGAAAATCCAGAAACCAAGCAAACATATGCAAAAGAAAAACCTAAAAATATCATATCATATGAAAAATAATGAAATATTGAAACATTTAGGAGAGTCACGGTAAAAATATTGGGTCTTCCAATGAAAATCTAGAAACCCCAACCCAAAATTTGATTTAAATTGTTAAAAACCGCTTTTAAAAGATAATATGGCGGAGGAGCAAAAAACTTTGTTTGAGTGTAAATTGGACTAAATTTTATACCTAATATTGTTTTAGGGATATTCTCGTTGATCCAATGACAAGGGTGAACTATGTTTTGTTTCAACACTTGGGTGACATGGTCAACTCGACAAACATACAAGTTTTCTACAATTTGTCAAATAATGAAAAACATGAAATTTTTTCGGAAGTTTTAAATGACGCAGTGAATAAAGAGTTTGATGTAGCGGGTAAATTATTATTATTTGATAAACTCAGTTTTTTTTATTTTGTTGAAACGCACTACGGCGATGCTATTTTCCATAGATCAGTTTTGATATAAGGATGTTCTTGGTCTTAACAGCAAACAATCCTGCACAAGCTACATTGGAAATGGCTTTTGACTAAAGCTCCTAATTCTTTTGTATGTCATAGTACTGGAACACTTGACCATGAAAATGAATGAATTAGTAGAATTAGTTTCTGGGATATAGAGCTTCAAAGATCACGTGTTTTTAAGTAATAACGTACAACATGTTCTAAGTTTTTTTTTTCGAATATCTTTGTTCATTACGGTCGAAATAAGATGATTTGTCTCTCTTTTTATCGAAAACTAAACACTTCTTCCATATATATAAATAGTAGTTTTCCGCGAGTTGTGAACACTGTTTTTTTTTAAATACCTTTATCAAAGAATCCAAGAATACTTTTAAAAATCTCGAACGAAGAGCACTTCTCGAAACACACCATGTGCCTTTTTACTCGGCGACGTTCATTGTTGCGACATTTTAATCTTTGACAGTTTGATATTTTTGACGATGTTTTTAAATTATTTTTTCGTAAATACTTTGTGAAAACTGACGGAAATGGCCTAATTTTTAGGCAAGATTAATTAAATTTTTTCAATATTACTATTGTGAAAACTGACGGAAATGGCCTAATTTTTAGGCAAGATTAATTAAATTTTTTCAATATTACTATTTTCCGCTATTTCTCCTTAATTTTGGGTAAAAAACGGACGCAGCTTTGAAACAATTTTTATAAATAAACGTTAATTCAAAATTTGGTGCCACTGGTACCAATGTTACCTATATTTAAGCAATTCAAGTGACCCATGTGATATATGGTTTACAAAAAGACTAGCCTTCATGAAAAGAGCGGTTTTGTACGGAACAAAATTTTTGGGAAGATCTCTTTGCAAGGGCAGCCACGTTAATTCAAATAATTAAATCTTTGCGACCAGGGGCTCTATTCTGGGCGTAATAGAACGATCATACCCTGAGAAGTGATCAATCGCACAAAAGTCATTCGAACGACGCACGGTGGTCGATTTTCCGGAAAACGCGGACATAAATGGAAAAATTAAAAAATTCAAAATTTATCAAAATTTTCCCCTATATGGTTGTCAAGATACTAGGCGAATAGTTGGCCAAAGAATAAACTATGCTCTTTACGAGTTTGACATTACGTATCAGTATTCAACTGTTAATATCTCGAAAACAGTTGCAGATCGACATAGGTTACGTTGTATAAAAATGCTTAGAATTTCAAAACAGAATGCACAAATGCAATAATATACTGTGTGTTTCATTTGAAAGTTTCGGTTGGCATTCTTTTTAATATATCCTATATACAGAAAAATATTCTAGGATACTGTAACATTTATATATTGTGTCAATTACTTTAAAGTAAATTTGATTGTTCTAAACTAACATTTTTAGTTTAATTTTGTGAAGCGAGCTTAAAATAAAATATCATGTGACTTTAACTGTAACCAAAATTATCACGTGACTGGACACTTTTAAATAGTCACGTGACCATCAGGGCTTTATTCAAACTGTATTTGACATCCCAACATTTTTGACTAAATCCGCTAAATAAAACTAAAAAATCTACATGTCCTTCGTAGATCCCCCCTCACACCACCTTCACAAATTTAGGTAATTAATAAATATATATCTTTTACCTCTTAAAAATGTCTTAAGATAAATGTGAAAATTCACATGATCATCCTATGTATCAGCTAAATAAGAATAAATTTATCTTTTTATTGAAACTAAATATTTTGTACGATTAAATTACAATGTGGAAGTTTTTCTTAATATCCGCGTTTTTACAAAAATCGACCACTGTGCGAGTCCTATTCTAAAAGACGGTCAGGTTTGTCGTAGCATGCGCATTAGCGAGTTCTATCACGTGATGGTTTCGTCCAATAGCGGGCTCTGAAATAATACGAGTGACGTTTTTCACACGAGCTTTCCTACAACTGCCAACTACTGGGTCTAGTCGAGAAAACGGCTTCGCTCAAAAATTGTTGTTCGAGGCAGCTCTGCGCGTGCCCATAATAGTTTGGTGATTATTCGATCGTCTCGTCACTGCTTTTAAGCGCGTTTATTGATTGAAACTACTTTTCTTCTCTCAGGTGAACGATCACTTCCTATGACTTCCAGAATCGGTACCCTGGTGGTTAAACAGCCTGTTAACCATTATTTTTTCGTTATTTTGTTGTATGCTTGACAAATAAATTTTTAATACTATTTATTTATTATTTTACTAAATTTTAGGAACACCAATAATGCTTTCGAAAGACCAGGTTGCTTACGTCGATTATCTGGCAAAAACGACAAGGGTTGAGAAAAAATTCATATTTCGAGCACCACCGCATTCCTACATCACCAACGTGTTCATACTGCCCTTTAGCAAATACGTATGGTATTGTTGTTTCGGGCTTTTGGGCATCATTTTTGTAGCAACTTACGTTGTTATGCAATGGGAATGGAAAGATCCCGTTTTTAAATCTAAACATTTAAAAGGGAAGCTTTCTTTAAGGTACAAGCGATAAATCGTCCTTTAAATAACTTTTATCATAATTTCTAATTTAAAAATTTTCCATGTAAGACATCTTCAGTGGCCCCTAATCAGCCTTTGAAATGGTATACAACTGGTTAGACAATAAGTTTCGCCATAACTGGAGATAATACCCGGGAATTTCATTGAGCTCACCAGGACGTGTATTCTTGAACAGGGAGCGGCATAGATCCATGGCGAATGATCACATGGAATGAAAACGTTATATTCTTGAGCGATGATCCGACCTTACGGATCTCATGAACATCATACGTTCCCGATCGCATGGTCCGAAACCGGGGAAAAGCGTTGAATGTAGTGACGCCTGCGCAATAAAGAGGTTTTCTTTTGGAAAACTGCTTTTCGATCGTGGGAGGTGATAGATCCCACGCGATGGATCCCATCGCACGAGAGCAAGACCGGATCGTATGACTTTCAAGAATACACGTCCAGGCCAGAGATCCTGACTATGGTTGACAACTGGACATTGTAAGCTGAGAGTCCCTTGAATAGAACCGTAGATAGAGAATACCCATTGAACTGTCGACTCATTTTTGCCGCCGCCATTTTTTTTAACGTCATTAACTGTCCAGCTGATTTTTTTTTTATGTAAACAAAACCAAGTTTGAGGTTAATATGAATTTGTTTTTTTTAAATTTTGTTTTGCAAAAGTGATCTTTTTCTATGCGGAAAACGTACTGAAAATGAGAAAACCACCGTTTAAAATTCTTCTGCCTTTTCATAGTTACCTATTTGCTTTAAAGCGAAATGAACTTAAATTCTACTCCTATTCTTCAAATGATAGAAATTCTGCTCCCAGGGAGTCATATTCTCTCGCTGCTGTGCATCTCATAGCTCCAAATTTTCAGGGCGTCTATTCTTGAATCAGGGAGTTAAAAATCGAGAGAAAATTTGCTCCCAGGGAGTTAAATTCTCTAACTTTTGCCCGATATTGATCGAAAGTCATTCTCTTAGTCAACTCAATATCGGGCAAAAGTGAGAGAAGCCGATTTAAACCGAAGATTTCGATTCAAGAATAGCCCCACTGCACTGGTCGAGAATAAGGGTACTAGTATTACAAATTATTTTTGGAGTTATCTTTTTTGTTTTTTTGGGTGCAAAAACATGAGACCCTTTATTATAAAAAAATTACCAGGTTCCAACATATAAAACACTTATTTTATAAAATAAAGCCCAATTTAATGTTTTTTCTCATTTTTAGACAGCTTCTTATGTGTTCCAAAAACTCTGATAAACTTGATGCGTGGTAGTAGTAGTGGTTGTTAAACACTACCACAGGGGCTGTTAAAGTTGCCAAAATTTTAATAGTTCCAAAATTTCCCTATTGTCTAGCAGTTGCTTTTGACTGGTTTAAAATATTTTTGGGGAAATGATGACACTACTGAGCGCTTTTTGTTGCTTAAAATGAGCTTTTTAATAATATAATTTTTTCACAAGTTTTTCAAATTTAAAGATTTTTATTTTTAGATTATTTTTCGTCAAAACTTTCTTGTTTTTTGAAGTTCAACAATACATACCCTTTATTTTAAAGGTTTTAAGATTCCACATAACTGTATTTTAAGAGTTTTTTCTTTTGCAAAAAATAGGTACTTAACTAATAAATACACTAATATTTAAAGTAACTTTTAAAAACGTTTTTATACATGTATTTTTATTTCTGAAAATGGTTAAAAAACTTCTGTGTGGAGGCCTATGATAAAAAAGCAAATCGACTGAAAGCAACGATGATATATCGTCGTTGCTGAAAGCTAATTAGATTAATCATATTTCTGGTTCTTAGCTTTGTTTTTTAGTTGGGTATTGGTTTTTGATTTGCAGAATGGTTTAACGATCCTATTTTTAATTTTCTTGATGATGTAGCTTTATGAGTTGAGGGATCTAGTTACCGAAATGCCAACGTTTCGCAAAATGTATTTGCTTCTTCAGAGCTCACGTCCTGTGTCCAAAAGTTAACCCAGTTTTTTAAATTAATTTTCAGAATGGTTTGACGATCATATTTTTAATTTAACTAAATTTAACTAAATTATAAATAGGATCGTTAAACCATTCTGCAAATTAATTAAAAAAACTGGGTAGATTTTTGATACCGGACGTGAGCCCTGAAGAAGCAAATAATTTTTGCGAAACGTTGGCATTTCAAAAAAAGGACGTTTCATTAACCAGATCCCTCACAAGATCCCTCAACCCATAAACCTACACCTTCAAGAAAATTAAAAATTGGATCGTTAAACCATTCTGCAAATTAATTTAAAAAGACCGTGCCATTGCACAACAGATTGATTTATATCACAAACGGTCTCATACTGCAAATACGTGTGGTATTTTTATTTCGGACTTTTATTGGGTAATTTTTTTGGTGGCTTACGTTCCCTGCCAAAAAGGCCGAGTAAAAACTTGTAAGATTTTTACTAATATTTACAAGGTTTACAAAACTTTACTAGGGAAAACATTGTCTTATAAGATTGTACAAGTTTAATATCTTTCTTATTAGGCTAAAATTTAACTGAATAATTATTTTACGAGATTTAACTGGGTTATACAAAATCTCATTTTTTAACAGAATTAATAAATTTTTATACAAATTTTTAATAGAATTGACCGGCATAATTTTTACACGACTCTCCACGGCAAATTTTTTCAAGTTTTTATCAGAATTGACACGCATAATTTTTAGAAGAATTTGCAGGCTTTTATTTGAATTGACATGCATAATTTTTAGAAGACTTTACAAGGCATATTTTTTACAAGTTTCTATTCGAATTGACACTCATAATTTTTAAAAGACTTAACAAGGTAAATTTTTTACAAGCTTTTAATGGAATCAACATGCATAATTTTTAGAAGACTTTACAAGGTATATTTTTACAAGTTTTTATTGGAATTGACACCCATAATTTTTAAAAGACGTAAAAGGCAAATTTTTACAAGATTTTATTGGAATTGAGATGCATAATTTTAAGAAGAAACAAGGTAAATTTTTTAGAAACTTTTATTGATATTGGCAAGAATAATTTTTAGAAGATTTAACAAGGTAAATTTCGAAAATCTCGATTTTTTTAAAGAAATCTTTTTTATTTTTTGAGAAATCTCGGGACATGTCGACTTTGCTTTTGGTAATAGTACATTTTATCATTGCATTTTTTCTTCTAGGATAGATTCCTACGAGAGGTGAAATTTACCTGTACAATTTCAGCTTACTTTAAAAGTAAATATCTCAAAAACCAATCGATAGATTTTCCAAATTTTTACACGATTGTTAATACATTAAGGAGACTTTCAAAACAAGGTATCACTCGACCCACTTTCTCTATTCAAAATATAGAGTTATAGTTTAGCCCTCAAAGGAAATGCGCGCTAAAAAAATTTCAAGTTAGCTAAAAAGTGTCCCCTTTACAAACAAAATCGATGTATTTCAGAATTTTCTCCAATTCTTTACAGTTTTTGAAAAAATCTAGGTGAACCCTTTTAAATGGTCAACCCTGTATAATTGCGTAAAGACGGATTATTTTTTTTAGGTGTTTCACGTTAAATTTTATAAAAACTGGTATAAAAATGGACAATCTCCTAAACAATCTTGTAAAAACTGGTAAAAATATATTCATTGTGTCGCGCAAAATATTTTAAAAACTCGTAAAAATGTACCTAATTTATCACACAATATGGCAAAATTGCGTAAAACCCATTTGTAAAAATGCACATTATTTAATACACAATCTTGTACACGTAAAAACCCATTTTTCTTTTTAAATATCCCCGTTCAATCTTATAAAAACTAGTAAAAATGCACATTATTTAATACACGTACACAATCTTGTAAAAACTGGTAAAAATATATTTGTGTGCCGTAAAATCTTTTAAAAACTCGTATAAATGTACCTAATTTATCATACAACCTGGTAAAATCGCGTAAAAATCTATTTTTCTTTTTAAATTGCCTCGTTCAATCTTATAAAAACTTGTAAAAATGCACATTATTTAATACACAATCTTGTAAAACCTGTTAAAAATGTTCTAGGTGTAGCGTAAAACCTCATCAAAACTTGTGAAAACTAGAATGGGATTACCATAGAAACTAGTTTAATCTTAGGGGATTCATCAATAGCAGCTCTTCAAAACTTGTAGTTTCTTCTTGTAAAATCTTGTAAACATTCCATTTTATCAGAACCATTAAATCTTGTGCCAATACAATAACATCTTGTGAGGAGCCTCGTACGATCTTGTAAATTTTAAGTGTATTTTTACCCGGCGAAACATCTAAAAGTTCAACCGGGAATTGCCTGTATCAAAAACCGTAGCTGGGTCAGGTTAAATCTTGTAAACTTTTACGCGGTTTTTTTACAGGCTTTTACCCGGCCTTTTTGGCAGGGTTGTTTTACCATAGGAATGGAAAGATTCCGTTTTTAAATTTAAACATTTAAAAGGAAAGCTTTCTTTAAGGTTTAATAACAAATTTCTAATTTTGTTAAACCCGCTTAAATAGTGTACTTTCTTAATGCGTTTCTTTCTAAATATGGCTTTTTCTAACGGTATTGAGTTGCGTGTCAGCCAAGAAAAGGGCGTTATGGTGTTTATGGAGCCCAAAATCAAAATAATTAAACATTCGTCCATTTCATCCAATTTTTTAAAACAAATTAAATTTCATGTCTTTTGTCTTAAATTTTTTTCTTCTAAATATTATCAATTTAACGAATTCAAATTTGTCACTGCCCAAAATATGGCTCCAATTTTTTTTTACATGGCACCATCAGTGTCCATATGCCCCTAAAAGGAAACACACGAACTCGGAGAGTGGTATTAGGATCACAACTACATGGACTTCGTTCTGATAAAAGATTATCTGACCTGTTCAATTCATGCACGGACTTCTTGAATGTTGTCCTAGTTTTCATTGCTATTATTTATATGCTCTTTTCGAGTTAAACTATTAAATAAAGTTTTTGTAATTTTTGTATTTCGCCTTAGTCAATTGTTGTAAGTATGTATTTTACTTTAGAAACAATAGAGTTCTCTATTGTCTATTGTCATTGAGCTAGCAACTTATGTATTTGTACGCGTTCGACATGTTGGGCATCTACTTCTAGTATGCCTCTTGAGTTTTTTTTCTTGACTATAACCATCGGTTTTGTTTTTTCAACATTTAACTTAAGTGACAGTGATCTTACTTTTTAAAGTCAAATAAACATTAATTGGCTGAACTTTGAATGCAATCGGAGCACTTTTGTGATTTTTTACCGAATAAGCTAAAATTTCATTCTAAGAACACCACTCTATTGTTGTTATATGTATATATCGCTTTCAACTAATATTGTTGTATTACCTCTACTAGTACCCTCAGGTTATTTCTTGGTAGTTCCAGAAAGGCTTTGGAGCCTTTCAGGAGTTGAGCGCCCCTTTTCCTTTCAACCCACTCGAATATTTCCATGTTAACTGTGGTCTTTGTTAATCCAGAGTAGAGTTTTCGCTCTAATAATGCAGATTCCGGAATCTGCTCTTTCGGTTCCTTCATTCTTTCATTACCTATACTTCTTGCCCTCTATGCCATAAAACATTTTTCTGTAAACTCATATAGGGTGCTAAAATTGTTATTCAAAAGAAAAAACAACATTTTTCAGTTCAAATCCAATAGAAATATTCCTCAAAAAAAAGTTTAAAAATCTCCCAATCAGTTACATCAACCGAAAAGAATCTAAAAACACAAGATCAAAAGATCTTGGGTGGAAATAACGAAAATTCAAACCTGGATGAGCATCCCACAAGGAACACACAAAGAACAAAAGCGAAAAGAAAAATGATTAAACAATGTTTCGCTCTGGGTAACCAGCGTGAGCTCGTCAGTGGTTCTACTGGTTACCTTCCCCATACATCATTAAACACCATCATACACTTTCATTTCCAACTTTGAATCACTCACAAATAGGCATCGTTGCGCACTGGTACTTATCCAAGTTACCTGATACGGATTCGTCTGCCGCGTTAATATTTCCAATAGGATTATGCTCCTAAGGCAATTAAAAATCAAAAAAGAAGTTAAAAAACCTCCAAATCAGTTACATTTACCGAAAAGAATCTAAAAACAAAAGATCAAAAAATCTTGGGTGGAATAACGAAAATTCAAACCTGAATGAGCATCCTACAAGGAACACACAAAGAACCAAAGCGAAAAGAGAAATGATTAAACGATATTTCGCTCTGGGTAACCAGCGTGATCTCGTCAGTGGTTCCATTGGTTACCCTCCCCATACATCATTAAACACCATTATACACTTTCATTTCCAACTTTCAATCACTCACAAATAGGCATCGTTCCGCACTGGTACTTATCCAAGTTACCTGATACGGATTTGTCTGGCGCGTTAATATTTTCAATAGGATTATGCTCCTAAGGCAATTAAAAATCAAAAAAGAAGTTAAAAAACCTCCAAATCAATTACATACAAGGAACACACAAAAAACCAAAGCGAAAAGAGAAATGATTAAACAATGTTTCGCTCTGGGTAACCAGAGTGCGCCCGACAGTGGTGCCACTGGTCACCCTCCCCATACATCATTAAACACCATCATACACTTTGATTTCCACTGGTACTTATCCAAGTTACCTGATACGGATTCGTCTGGCGCGTTAATATTTCCAATAGGATTATGCTCCTAAGGCAATTAAAAATCAAAAAAGAAGTTAAAAAACCTCCAAATCAGTTACATTTACCGAAAAGAATCTAAAAACAAAAGATCAAAAGATCTTGGGTGAAATAACGAAAATTCAAACCTGAATGAGCATCCTACAAGAAACACACAAAGACCTAAAGCGAAAAGAGAAATTATTAAACGATGTTTCGCTCTGGGTAACCAGCGTGAGCTGGTCAGTGGTTCCATTGGTTACCCTCCCCATACATCATTAAACACCATCATACACTTTCATATCCAACCTTCAATCACTCACAAATAGGCATCGTTCCGCACTGGTACTTATCCAAGTTACCTGATACGGATTCGTCTGGCGCGCTAATATTTCCAATAGGATTATGCTCCTAAGGCAATTAAAAATCAAAAAAGAAGTTAAAAAACCTCCAAATCATTTACATTTACCGAAAAGAATCTAAAAATAAAAGATCAAAAGATCTTGGGTGGAAATAACGAAAATTCAAACCTGAATGAGCATCCTACAAGGAACACACAAAAAACCAAAGCGAAAAGAGAAATGATTAAACAATGTTTCGCTCTGGGTAACCAGAGTGCGCTCGACAGTGGTTCCACTGGTCACCCTCCCCATACATCATTAAACACCATCATACACTTTGATTTCCAACTTTGAATCACTCACAAATACTTATCCAAGTTACCCGGGGAGTATGGCAAAAAGGGTCCATTATGCGGCCTAATTGCCAGGCCTACGGCCGCCTATCTACTACTACTACTACTACTACTACTACTGTGCAAGGGCCGCTATGATGGTCGAGAAAACGACGCCACATCGTTGTTATTAACTAGGGTAAATTTGGCAACCCTCTAACAACGTTTATTTTTACTGGAATATTGTGGGCTTTTCAACGACAGCAAAAAACAACGAACGACGCCAAAACGTTGATAATTAACTATAGAGTATTTTTACGTTTTTTCAACGTTTCGCTTTACGAGACAATTGTGACCAAATAATCCATGCAGTTGTGACCAATTTCAAAATATAACTGTATCTGACAACTATAGAGGGTCCTTAGTCGCAAAACAGTTAGGTTTTCTTTACCTGATTCGCGCGGCTACTCCATTTGTGTAAATTTTTAAACCAATCTTGATTTTTTTTGCTGGATTTTGATGATTTTTTAATTAGTTTAGACTGGCTATGGTTTAAAATAGGTTTAAAACATTTTTAAAATTTTCAGTATTTAAATAAAAAACAAATTTAGCAAAAAAATAAGAAGGATTGAAGGTGCGCTTATTTTTTAAAGCTAAAATATCCATTTTTGACAGAAAACTAAGGTGCGTTGGTAAATTTAGTGGATTGGAAACTTTAAAAAGCCACTTTAATGTTATAAATTAACTGCAAGTTACTAAGCTACGTATTTTAGAATTATTATTAAATCGTGTTTGAAAATTACTCCATTTGCGGTTGCAGGCGTGGAAGTCTTGATTTCAGACCAATTAATATTTTAATAAAAATATTATCCACGGGGCACTTCAGTCGTAGTCGCTTCGGCGACGGTGTGGAAATGTTGCATGCGACTCTAGTCGCAGACAACGTCAACACAACTCAAAAAATCTGCGGCAAATTGGTGCAAAAGCGAGTTGCTAGAACGTTTATATGCCGGTTTTACGCAACCTTAAGTCGCCTTTGGCAACGTTAACACGTCGAAAAATTGTTCCTTAGGAACCCACTCGAATATTTTCATTTTAACTGTGGTCTTAGTTAATCCAGAGTAGGGCTCTGGCCCTAATAACGCAGATTCCGCCATGCCATAGCAAGGGATTTGGCTCTCGTTTTCTTCAATCTTTTCCATAACCTATACTTTCTGCCCTCTATGCCTTTATGCATTTATTTGTAAATTTATATAGGGTGCTAAAATTGTTATTTAAAATAAAACAACATTTTTCAGTTCAAATCCAATAGAAATATTCCTGATGGAAATAGGCTCAGCTGCGCAACAAGGCTACGAATCCGAGCCTCGCAGTATTTCTGGAAGAATAGTATTCGGTTTTACACTCATCTCTCTAATGTTCTTATATGTATCGTTTTCGGCCAATATTGTTGCTTTACTCCAGTCGACATCCGACAGCTTAGAGAGTTTGGAAAGTTTGTTGGATTCCCGAATTCCAGTGGCGTTTCAAGAGAACGTTTCAGTGCAGTATTTTAAGGTAATTAAAAATGAAAATCAAGAGTTAACCTCGTTTTCACGGCAACGGTAATAGCAAAATTTAAATTTTTAAGAAGGTTGTTTGTACAGGAGAAACTTGTTGTCTGTACCGAAGAAACTTCCAAAATAAATCTTTTTTGAACCCAAGTAAACAATATTTGTTTAAACAAACGAAGTCGTTTTTAAAATGTCAATCATCCATTAATGATAACAAAGTTCACTAAATCAAAATGAAGGCCAAAACCAAGTGGCAGTCATTAAATTAAAATGATGTTCCTACTTGAATTCTAAATTACTAACAAGTAAATAGAGTTATAACACATATGCCACTAAATTCATTTTTACATACCAAAAGATAAAAATAAATTAAATAAAACGGAACTGTTACAAATTGACCCCCTCGTATATGTAAAAAAATTTGGTTTTTATGCTTCTTATGGTATAAGAATTTTGAACACATTTTATACCTAACGCATATTTATGTAGAGAATTACGTTTCAGAATTTGTCGTACGAAGGAAAAACTTCAGAATTTCTCAACAAAATCCAGAAACCCACTTTCTTATCTATTCAAGCTGGCGTCACAAAAGTTCAAAACGATTTTTTCGCCTTTTATGGGGAAATCGATGTAGTTTACAAATATATCAAGGACTCGTACACTGAGGAAGATAAATGTCGGTTGAGAGATATTTCGATTCGTAATACACACGAAGACTATTGGATTGTTATGAAGAAAAATCATCCCCATAAGAATATTCTTAAAGTTGGGTAGGTATCTACATATATTTTAAACATAGGAATTATTTTTACTCGAGAACTCTCCAAGATAAATCCAACATATTACATATTTTTTCAATTAGAAAAAATGGCTAACTAAATTAATAAAATATACAGGTTGTTCTACTTAAATAAAAAAGTTAATGTCAAAATGACAGTGGCAATGACAGTTGCTAATATTTAAGGACGACATTTGAAAGTTTACAGAAAATTGTGCAACTTCTGAACATAAAACTTTCTCCAATATAAGGGAGGTAAGGGAGGGAAGGGGAAAGATGCTGAATCATCCCACTAGTAGCAGCGTTTTTTTCATAATGAGAAAAATCTATGAATCAGGGTTCCACGTCTGCGAGGTATGTCGTTTTTTACGAGAAAATCCGACTGCGACAGTTACGGGGGAAGTTTTGAAAGCGTTGGATTTTTTGATTTCATCTGCGCGCCTATGGTCATGGGTACTGGCGTGGGTTTCGGATTGTTAATATTTTTTGTAGAGATCGTTTGGAACAAATATGCCGAAATTACAGTTTCCAGAAAATTGTGCAACTTCTGAACATAAAACTTTCTTCAATTTATGGGAGGTAAAGGGGGGGGGAGGAAATATGGTGAAATATGGTGAACTCCCACTAATAGCAACGTTTTTTTCAGAATGAGAAAAATCTACGAATCGGGGCTTCACGACCGCGAGGTACGTCGTTTTTTCACGAGGAAACCCCACTGTGACAGTGACGGGGGAAGTTTTGAAAGCGTTGGATTTTTTGATTTCATCGGCGCGCCTATGCTCATGGGCACTGGAGTGGGTTTCGGATTGTTAATATTTTTTGGGGAGATCGCTTGGAACAAATACGCTGAAATTAAAGAGAAAGTTATAACATTTAAAGAAGCAGAAGAAGAATTTGCTGTGGAAGATGATAGTGCAGGAGTTATTGAACACGATGATATATATGGATTTCTGGAAGATGAGTATAAAAACTATTTATAAATTAAAGAAAACTGAAAGCAAAAAATTTGAGAAATGTGGATATATAGTCACGATAAATTTAAAACTTTTAAAGCTTGAAGAAACAGAATAGCAGTATCTTTAATTTCTCTAGTGGGCCCGTATTCTTCAATTTCGGGGAAGGAAATGTTCCCGGGAATGAGAAACGCACATAATTGGTCAAAATCTCAGTTTTCTGTCACTATTCTGTCTGTTTTGGCACTAATGACTTTATTCGTGAGGGTTTTGCCGTCAGTTTGTTCTCCTCGTATAAGGCAGAAGAGCAAAATCGCTCACAACTAATGCCATTAGTGCCAATCAGATGCGTTTATAATTCCCGGGAGCACTCACTTCCCCGAAATTGAAGAATAAGGGCCCTGGCGTTTTCATTCATATGGTGTTGGGTCGGCAATGGCTTGTATACAGACCTGTGATTATCCTCAGGATATTTCTTGGTAGTTCCAGAAGCTGTCTTGTTCATTTTGCTCTGCGTTTGTCTGGTTTATTCACAGAGAGAGACTTTGGATATGTGCCGTTAGCAAAATTATAGCCGAAAAAAAATGTACGTTTTTTTTCGGCCAGCTAATTTCTTTTTTCATTCAAGCATGTTTTAATAAGGTGTGTGTTCCCATGTGCAAAGAGAAGCCCTCAAATGCTCTGCTGTTGATAGAAGATATGGTATAAGAATTTGGAACACCTTTTATACCTGATGGATATTTATGTAATGAATTACGTTTCAGAATTTGTCGTACGAAGGAAAAAGTTCAGAATTTCTCAAGAAAATCCAGAAACCCGCTTTCTTATCTCATCTCATGCTGGGGTGACAAAAGTTCAAAACGATTTTTTCGCCTTTTATGGGGAATCCGATGTAGTTTACAAATATATCAAGAACTTGTACACTGAGGAGATAAATGTCGGTTGAGAGATATTCCGATTCGTAATACATACAAAGACTATGGATGGTTATGAAGAAAAATCATCCCGATAAGGATATTTTTAAAGTTGGGTAGGCATCTACACATATTTAAACATACCAATTCTCTTTATTCGAGAACCCTCCAAGATAAATCTAACATATTACATATTTTTGCAATCATAAAAAAAGTGCAACTAAATTAATAAAATATACAGGTTGTTCTATTTAAAATAAAGAAGTTACTGTCAAAATGACAGTTGCAATGATAGCTGCTAATTTTTAAGGACGACATTTGAAAGTTTACAGAAAATTGTGCAACTTCTGAACATAAAACTTTCTCCAATATAAGGGAAGTAAGGGAGGGAAGGGGAAAGATGCTGAATCATCCCACTAATAGCAGCGTTTTTTTCATAATGAGAAAAATCTACGAATCAGGGTTCCACGAGCGCGAGGTATGTCGTTTTTTACGAGAAAACCCGACTGCGACAGTACGGGGGAAGTTTTGAAAGCGTTGGATTTTTTGATTTCATCTGCGCGCCTATGGTCATGGGCATTGGCGTGGGTTTCGGATTGTTAATATTTTTTGTGGAGATCGTTTGGAACAAATATGCCGAAATTACAGAGAAAGTTATAACATTTAAAGAAGTAGAAGAATATTTTACTGTGGAAGATGATAGTGGAGGAGTTATTCAACACGATTATATATATGGGTATTGATAAGAAAATTGAAAGAAAAAAAAATGTGACAAATGTGGATAGCCTCAATAGATCAAAACTTCGTACATATTAACTTTGCCCCATCAACTTTTAAAGCTTCTTTCTATTCTATTCATGTGTTTGTTGAGTCCGCAATGGCTTGTATACAGACCTGTAATTATTCTCAGGATATTTCTTGGTAGTACCAGGAGCTATCTTGCTCTGCGTTTGTCTGGCTTTTTCAGAAAGGCTTTGGAGATGGTTTGTTTAGGAGTCGAACTCGAATATTTTTCTGTTGACCGTGACCCAACCAAAGCAGGGTCCTAGTGGAGTTTGAAGGTAATTTTAAATTAAAAGTGATTGGATCTTATGTGATCTTATCGGTTTCAAGCTTGACTGTCTGATATGAAGATATTAAATAGTATTAATAAGATAAGATATTAAAAAGATACAATCTGATCAGAAAAACGAAATAATACAAACAAAAAACTCGCCCTATATTTGATGATGGGTCACACTTCTCCAAAGCGAACCACGGTTCATTTTAAATTTTTCGGACAAATTTTAAATGGCGGCCGACATATAGACACAACCGGTTATGGAAACATCTTTCCTGCATCGTTGTAGAGGAAGACTCGATGTGGTCCCTTTGAAACATGGCAATCGGGTGACGTTCGGCCGTGGTCAGATAGGTTTTGTATAACTCGTGATAGCTTCAAAGCCTGTGGGTGACCGTTCCCGTGCCACCCAGGGTCGGGTAAAAAAGGCCCATTGACTTGCCAGGCAACCCATTTCTTCTACTAGATTATTTTTCCATTGCATAGTAATCATTATTAGACTTGAAAAATTATGGCAATCCCAAAATACAGAAAAAATAATGGGCGCATTTATGTATGGATATTTTATGCATTATAAAAATGGCAAATAGCACTTTTCTCCATGGGTTCACATAATAATATTGTAAACATAAGATTATCCCATTTTGGATACATTACGTAGCTCAAAGCAAACCTTTCTTACCAAAAGTAAACATAGGTTATTGACATTTAAATAAAATAGCTTCTTAGATTACTATATAAAACTTTGTTCTGATCGTTTTTGTAAAATTCGATGTATTACCTCACAGAGTTTTATTGAAATAAAATTATGCACTTAATATTTTGGGGTTTTATTTTCGAAGCACTCTTTTTTCGGAACTATTTTGTCTTTGCAGATCTTAAATCAGAATTTTTATTAGAGTTTGTTAAAATTAGTGGCAAAAATCTGATTGTAACAGAATACAGTTGCAACAAAAGAGGTAAGAAAAGAAAGAATATTTTATACTAATAAAGCATGAAATACATAATATTTTTTTTGTAGATTCTGTTAACTTCCTAAAAAAGCTCCTTAAAAATGGTTATGCGGCAAGAATAATGTCTATGAACACGAATGACATGTCCTATCCCATTCCACCATTTCAACAACTATTCTTAATAGATTTAGAATGTGAAAATAGTTCTTTGTTATTGAAACAAGTAAGAGATGTTTAATACCAATGTTAATTTCTTATAGACATACTGTATAAAGGGTGTTTCAAATTCGATGCTCACCACGAGAATCTCCTAAACGGTAGGAGATACGAAAAGGTTTAAATTAGGGCAAAGTTTCGCAATTTGATGCTTTACCCAAAACCAAAAATAAAGTTTACAAAATCCGAGTAGTTCCGGAGATAAGCGAAAAAAACCAAAATTTTCAATTTTAGTTTTTATTTTTTTCCGTCTTTCTAAAAGTTTCTACAGACACTTTTTTAAGATCTACGAGACGAGCTACTCATTTTTAAGATTTGACATTTCATTTTGAAGTTCATTTTTTCTTATGGACACATCCTCTTTTTTCTGGTTGTTTTGTTTCGGACGCAAGGCAAATATGATTTTGAAACATTATTTTAACAGGGATCTTGTTGTTTCGGGCTTAGTGACCATCATCAGTTTAAAAAATCCCGTTATACAAGACAACTTAGAAAGTGCTTGTAGTAGTATCTACGAAAATATAGTTATCTACAAAATTTTGAGATGGTGAGGATTACTCAAAAACAGCTAAACCGATTTTTATCAAATTTGGCACAAAAATTCTTCTTTTTTTGATAAAAAAAATTATAACTCACGAACCGTAGCAGCTAGCGACACGCGGTTATCATATTTAGGTAGATAATTACATTTAAAAAAAAAAATAAAAATTTTGAAACAAAATTTGTATTTTTTTTTAATCTTTTTATACGGGAAATTTTTAGACGACATTTAAACCAAAAAAAATGGAAAATATAGAAACAATTTTTTTTTTATTTTGACATTTTTTAAAGTTTTTTTAAAAGGTTTTATGAATGGCTATACGTGCCTGCTGGCGACATTTTTGAAACTACTACAAGCGCTTTTTAAGTTGTCTTGTATAACTGATGATGGTCATTAAGCCCGAAACAACAAGCTTCCTATTAAAATAATGTTTCAAAATGATATTTTCCTTGCTTCCGAAACAAAACGACCAGAAAAAAAGGATGTGTCCATAACACCATCAGACTCTGAATGCTATGCTAATACCCTGGCTCCTACAATAACAATGTATCTCGCAAAACGTATCGCCGGAATTAGGCGTTCTCTTTCTCTTTATATAAATTTAAAAAAATATTTGTAGTCATCCTAACTCGCACTTTATACAATATCTTTGCCTCAAAGAGCATGAGAAAAAAAGATACAATGTGTCTGAGCCAGTATACCATGTGAAAATAATTACATATATGTAGTATATAAGCTCGTGTTCCCCAAATTATGAAAGCATAGTAGGATGAAGCCTTGTTGCCAACTTGAGGTCACTTTCTTGTTGCTTCTAAAATTTCATGAAAATCTTGGTGCTTTTTTACCTTTATAAGCAGCTATATTCAAAAATATCATGAAAACAATGTTTATTTATTTAAAAACTATAATTACAAAACAAAAGATAAAAATAAATACATAAAAATATAAAAAGCCCATATTTTTTCCAATACTTTCAACGATCCCTAAACAAGAACTGACAAGTCGCAATACCTTGCCGTCTTCTGCGCACTAACTGGTGGTTTGCATTCATTATATATGTTTTGCAGCGTTGCATACCGACCGTGTCCAAATATTTCTGATTTCGAAACCTTTTGTGTGGTTTTTGTGTTTTTTATAAACTTGTGAAGTTAAAAACTATAGGATGGTGCGGGAGTGCATCGTGTGTAAACGATTGGAACACCCAAATCAAGGGATTTCCTTTCAAAGGTAAATGTCAAAATCAGCTGTAGTTTTGTTGTGATAATTACCGGTCAGTGTGTCGTCCTTTACCTATTTTCAATTATTGCTATTACTGTTTTTGGTAACTATGCAGTATACGATTTTCTACCATTTTGATTTTTTATGAAAAATTGTTTATAGAGGCACCTACTAGGGTCTCTAGGACCCCAAATACGCCGGCGCCGGTTTTTTTTAAGAGAAAAAAGAGTGTAATGTATTTCTTTTATTGTTTTGTGTTGGTTTGGGTTAGGTTGAGTTGGGCTGTGTTGGATTGGGTTATTTTAGTAAAAAAAAATAAAAAAAAATAAAAAAAAAACAACCTGCGCCGGCGGATTTGGGGGCCCCCATAAAGAATTTTTCATAAAAAATCAAAAATGGCAGAAAACCGTATTCTGCATAATTTCGCTGTTTTTTTTTTAATATGCTTTGTTGTTAGAACCAGCACCCTGTTTATATACCCTCTGTGCAGGTGTACTCAAGGCTATAATTTCTTAATAAAGGCAAAAATAATATATCAAAATATTATTATGTTTTATTGTCTGTTTATTCTGGTATTTTGGTATTTTTGTCCTAATTTAGAAAAGCAGGTACCTGATCACAGAGCTAAGGGTTTTAAGTTCTGTGTACCTCACCTATGTAAAATAACAATGGGTAAAACGAAATTGTTAAGTATAGTAGAATATTTTAATTCCCAAAGCTTTAATTGAATATTAGTTTTTTAAAAACATAGGTATATTTCATCAGGGTTTTCCTTCAGTTGATAGAAAAGACTATTAAACAACTGTTGCCCTCAACCTTGTATTAAAGTTATCTTTAACAACATAACTCAATTAAATTGGTGGCGGGTTTCTGAAAGGGTGTCAAGAAAGTGGGTGGATTTTTATAACTTCATCCAAAAGACGTGTGTGAAGTAAGTGTCAGTAAATTACAAAAGCATGGTTACCGATGCAAAAAAAACTCGTTTTTTTTTAAATCACTCGCTGCGCTCGTTAATTTAAATCAACGCTCGTAAATAAAACGCTCTTTTAACCGCTAGTTGTGAAAACTACAAATTACTGCTTTTGTGAAATCAACCCATTTTTTTACATATTTATTAATTTTTCGCCGCTACTGGTAGAGTATGTAAAACAAATGGATGTATCTAGGACATACGGCTACAAACGTATACATGTTTTATCGCAGTGTTGCCGAGCAACGTTCTGAAAATCATTTTGTCCTTTTTTGGCACACAGGCTAGCTTGGGGGCAAAATAAATAAGAATTTATGAATGGGATTCAGGGTCTATGGTTTTTAGGTCTGTGGTCCATAAGAAAAAATAAACTTGACAGCGCTCCTGTCAAACTGAAATGTCAAATCTTAAAAATGAATAGCTCGTCTGGTAGATCTTAAAAAGGTGCCTGTAGAAAGTTTTAAGCATTCTTTGACAACTCTAATAATAAAGGCGGAAAAAAATAAAAACTAAAATTAAAAATTTCGGTTTTTTCTCCGGAACTACTCGAATTTTGTAAACTTTATTTTTAGTTTTGGCTAAACCATCAAAATGCGCAACTTTGCCCTACTTTAAATCTTTTCGTATCTCTTACCGTTTAGGAGATCCCCATGGTGAGCATCGAATTTGAAACCCCCTGTATAAAAGAAATTAAAATGTTGTCATAATTTACTTTCCAAAATGTGTGAAAAATTGCACACTTTATTTAAACTATATTCTACACATTTTTTTTAAATTTTAGATAGATAACGAAAATCTGTTTGACTCTCCATTTCGTTGGTTGGGTTATTACGATTCAAATAAAAAATCCCAACAAGAAATTCTAAACTCTTTGGCACAATTTTTAATTTTGGTGGACAGTGACTTCAACTTAGCAGAACAGAACAACGACACAGTTGTAGTAAAAAAGATATTTAAGAAACATATTCTCAATAAAAATTTTGAGATTGAAAATTTTGGAACATGGAATAAAAGTGAAAAATTCGTAAAGGAACCAAATTTTGAAAACTATGCTATAAGGCGAAGGAGAAACTTAGGAGTGATACTGAAAGCTTGTCTGGTTGTGACTCATAATGATTCGCTGAATCATCTCACGGATAGAAGGTATTATCTTTTGCTCGGAACTCAATTTTTCCTTCTATTATTAGTTTCAAAAGTTCATATTTCTCATTTCTCACTTCAATATCTATTCTGAGCAGAATATCCACCACGTTACGTACTCTGTCAATCCAAGATATCCTAAGCATAGATACCACTATTATTTTCTTGCAACAAATATTAAACAAGTTTAATTTTGACTATTGCGAGGCGCTGAGTTAATTATATTCTGATAAATCAAATAGAGACATTAATGTTTGTGCTTATTTTTTCCGAAGCTATAATAGTTTCTTGAAACTAAATACCATGGACACTATAGCTGGAGTAAGTACTCCATAAAAATATTGTTAATTAATATATACTTGTGTTTATTTTTTTTTGCTAAGTAGCAAAATATTATTAAGGGGCTTGAAAAAAAGCTTAGGCTTTTATAAAATAGTAATATTAGTGCGGTCCAATCAACTTTTGATCTATGCGAAAAATAGGTTTTCTTAAGTGAAAATTTTATATGTGTAATATAACGGGAAAATATCTGCCAAAAAAAAGACAAGTATATATTAATTAACAATATTTTTATGATTTTCTTACCCCCAGGTATGGGGTCCTTGGTATTTAGTTTCAAGAAACTATTATAGCTTTGGAAAAAATAAGCACAAACTTTAATGACTCTTTGATTTATCACAATATAATTAACTCAGCGCCTCGCAACAGTCAAAATTAAAAGGCGCAATTGCACAGACGCAAATGCTCAAATAAAAGCTCGTGCAAAAGATCTGAAATTTTTTGCGCGAACATTTTTGTGAGCTTTTCTTTGAACATTTTGTTCGGATAAATTTTTGAGCAAGTTATTGCTATCGATTTTGGAAAAATATTTTTAAAGATGAGAATAAATATAATTTTACATCATTGATCAGTGAACTCAATTCTTTAAAAAAATGGAACACCAACTTTTATTTTAAACTTTTGTGAAAAAAAGGCGACGGCAAGCGAAACATTATTATTGGCTATTAGTTTTATCATATGCAATGTTAAAATAGTTAATGATGGAGGTAATAACATTTAATTCTTTTCTTTAACTTTTTTGGTTTTCTTTCATTATAAAAAGAAAACGGAAATGTCTTCGAAGTAATTACTTTTTAAAATGCAGGTGGATATTTTTAGAGAACTGTTCTGGAGAGTAGTTAGTTGTTCCCTGGGGGGGGGGGATAGGGAGGTTTAGACAGTCGGAACGCAGCGCTGTCAAACACTGCTGTAATTTTGTGTGTCAATGTTCATTTGACCAAAACTTCCTCTCACTAGTCTACGGTTTTTTCCTTCTCCTAACCCAGCAACAGCAATAAATAAGTGCCAATTTTTATTTTTTTTGATTCTCGTTTTTTTTACAACCCCAAAAAAGTTACAAGTATACTGGCATATCCCCTATAAAAATCAGATCAATCGAAGTTGCTTATGAGGTAAACCGTGAATTTTGACATCAAATCGTTTTTCCGTCGGAAAGCACTTAATTAAAAATACCTTGTTTTAAAACTTAGTCTTTCTATTTTCAGTTAAGTTCTATGAATTCCCATAAAACTATAAAATTTAAATTTGTAAGAAATTTTTATTACCAACATTTCTTCAAACAAATTTTGCTCAACATTCTCTCCAAAATTTACGTGTGTTTTTTTGTACGCGAATTTGCTCGAACATTTCTTTGAACATTTTGCTCAAGAGGCTCGTGTAAATGTTTGTCGGCATTTCAACATCAAAGGAAAGTTTGTCTGTGTAAATGCGCCTAAACATGTTGCAAGCCAATAATAGAACCAAAAAGTCGCTAGCGATAGGCAGGTACCTCCCCTTGTAAATAAGGGTTGGTAAAACTCAAAATTATAAAATATTGTTTTTCGGGTTTTGACCACGTTTTTAGCCATTTTCGCCTGTGTGCTACGTCTCGAATGCCCTAATTTTTTTGCACACGGTATCAGTCAGTGTGATTTTAATGAAGGGTAATCTGGCCTGTTGTTTGAAAGTGGTTGACAATGTTGAACTTGAAAGTAAACTGGAGTTTCGAACTTATATAATATAATATATAATTAACTCAGCGCCTCGCAACAGTCAAAATTAAACATGTTGCAAGGCAATAATAGAACCAAAAAGTCGCTAGCGATAGGCAGGTACCTCCCCTTGTAAATAAGGGTTGGTAAAACCCAAAATTATAAAATATTGTTTTTCGGGTTTTGACCACGTTTTTAGCCATTTTCGCCTGTGTGCTACGTCTCGAATGCCCTAATTTTTTTGCACACGGTATCAGTCAGTGTGATTTTAATGAAGGGTAATCTGGCCTGTTGTTTGAAAGTGGTTGACAATTTTGAACTTGAAAGTAAACTGAAGTTTCGAACTTATATAATATAATATATAATTAACTCAGCGCCTCGCAACAGTCAAAATTAAACATGTTGCAAGGCAATAATAGAACCAAAAAGTCGCTAGCGATAGGCAGGTACCTCCCCTTGTAAATTAGGGTTGGTAAAACCCAAAATTATAAAATATTATTTTTCGGGTTTTGACCACGTTTTTAGCCATTTTCGCCTGTGTGCTACGTCTCGAATGCCCTAATTTTTTTGCACACGGTATCAGTCAGTGTGATTTTAATGAAGGGTAATCTGGCCTGTTGTTTGAAAGTGGTTGACAATGTTGAACTTGAAAGTAAACTGGAGTTTCGAACTTATATAATATAATATATAATTAACTCAGCGCCTCGCAACAGTCAAAATTAAACATGTTGCAAGGCAATAATAGAACCAAAAAGTCGCTAGCGATAGGCAGGTACCTCCCCTTGTAAATTAGGGTTGGTAAAACCCAAAATTATAAAATATTGTTTTTCGGGTTTTGACCACGTTTTTAGCCATTTTCGCCTGTGTGCTACGTCTCGAATGCCCTAATTTTTTTGCACACGGTATCAGTCAGTGTGATTTTAATGAAGGGTAATCTGGCCTGTTGTTTGAAAGTGGTTGACAATGTTGAACTTGAAAGTAAACTGGAGTTTCGAACTTCCATTTTCTTTATTTTTTACTTTTTCACAACGTTTTGAATGCTTATGTATCTGCAATTGTCATCGAGTGAATACTAACAAAAACTAATAGCAAATTTTTAGGCGCGTTTCTGCGACCTTAACATAGTTACTATTATTTTCTCTTACTAAATGTATTTGTCTAAGAGAGATCCAGCATATTACACCATCACAAAAAATACCCGCCTTTACACCCTTCCACCCCGCATATCTGTCAGGGGCTAACTATCTCAAAAAGGATTTTCCATTTAAGAATTGGTCCTGGTTCTGGTTGACATAAATTTTGACAGCGGTTCTAAAATAATGACGTCATTTAAAATATTATTAAGATATCTTTGATTTTACTCAAAAAAAGATCATCTATAATTTTGCAAAATTTTAGGGGTTATGTTTACAACTAAAGGGCCGAACCAACCTCCCACGCTGGTTCTAAAATTTCATAACCGGGTTGCAACTGTGACGTCATTGTTTTAAAACGAAAAGATCGGTTGCGGTTCTGGTTCAATCAGAACCAGGATCAATTGTAAAACGAAAATCCTTAAAAAGGTAGTTAGACAGCGGGGTCGAAGTGTGTACAGGCGGTATGCTCCTGGTATGCTGGGTCTCTCTCAGACGAATGCATTTAGAAAAAGAGAATATTAGTAACTATGTTAAGCTCGCAGAAACGCGCCTTTTGTGAGCTTACTATAGTCACTATTGTCCTCTTTTTCTAAATGCATTCGGCTAAGAGAGATCCAGCATACTACAACATACCCGGAAAATGGCCTGTTAGACCCGCCTGTACACCCTTCGACCCCGTATATGTCAACGATAACTATATCAAGGTGATAGTTATGTTTTACGTGCAGAGGGGTGCAGGGGGAGCATTTTCTGGTAAGCTTGATCTTTCTCAGACCGATGGAATTAAAAGAATAGAACAATAGTAACTATAGTAAGTGCATTCGTTATAAGAAGTCCGCTAAGCAATAAAACCTCTTGAGCAGGTAAGTTGGTGGTTCTCAAACAATAAATTATATTTTTGGAAAATGACGAATTACATTTTCTAAATAATAGTAGGGTTTACATCTAGTGGCTAAAATAGTGCTTTTTTACAAGCGTTGGTTTAAAATACAAGCGCAGACAGACAAAATTATTTATTTGTATCGGTAATTAGAAAAGTCATAGTTTCGACATTTGTAAACAGTACATAAATCATTTAAAGTTAGTAAAAAATAATTAGGTAAAAAAAGATTATTTCTTAGCTTTTATAGTATTTAGGCAAATTAGTTTTACGAATTATTTTTTATAAAGTTTTGGTTCTAAAAAGAACCGATATTGCAGTCTTGCGATAGAACGCACCTACTTATAAATGCATACTAAAAATAATCTTCCTCTGCATCTGAAATATCATCCATGCTTTCAGAATCAATATCATCATCCGTAATAATTAACGGTCTTACTTCGTCTATAACCTGTTCTGTCTCATAAGATTCAAAAATAATTTTTTCCGTGTGTTCAATGCATTTCCGCCATTCTTCTTTGCCCACTTTGCTAAGTGCCTCCTCCCACAACTTTATAACCCTAGGCTCACCGATATTTTTACAGGCATGTTTGTCATAATAATTTTTGCTAATACCCCATACCAATTCAATTGCGTTGTAAAGGCAATGGTAGGGTGGTAATCTCAAAACTTGTTGTTGTCAACAACATATTTTTTTTAAATGGCTGCTCTTTACACTTGCTTAAAAGATCACTTTTTAAAAATAAATTTTCATAGTTTTTGTTTCTCTTTGACAACCACTCTCTTATTTCCTCTTTTCTCCAGCTGCTTGTAGGAAATTTCTCTTCGAGTCTCGTATGGTAAGACGCATTGTCCAAAACAATTAAGGAAGGGTTTTCTAAACTTTTTAAAAGTTTTTCCTCAAACCAATGCTCAGAAATTTTAGCATCCATATTGCCGTGATAATCGTCAGTTTTTTTTTGTTGATGAAAATATTTATATTTTTCCATTACTTATACGGGTATTGGAATAGCAATGTTTTGATTCATCCTGCCAAGACGATTTTGTTTTTCCGTGCGCAAATACCCATGTTTCGTCAAGAAAAACAACTTGCCTTGGCAATTCCGATTTTTTGTTTTTTTATGTAATCTCTTAAAAATTGCCTTTTTGACACAATATTGGATTGCTCGCAAAGCATTTTTCTGTTGTTTATTTTTTTATATTTAAAGCCCATCTCTTTTAAAATTTTGAGGCCAGCATATTCCTTTGACTTATACATATCATAAACAATATTTCTAATAGATAGTTTAATCCCTTGTTATAGATCAAAGGTTTTTGAATGCTGTCGAACCGTTTTATATGGTCTGTCGAAGTCTTCTTAAGGTCTTATCTAAAATGCCACAAGCATCAGACGTTCGTTTTTGCACTGCCAAAACAGACACTAACGGGCCCGAGTTATTTTTTTCCAACGTAAAATAACGTTCCACTTATAATACCAAACGGTTTTCACCTGGAGATAAACACCTTCTAGGCGTTGTGTCACCTTGCTGAACATTTTCCATAACTGCTTTTAATTCCGTAATTCACACACAATAAGAAACAAACTAAAAGCAAATAAAAGCATACCTACTTATTTAAAATAGAACATACCATCCCTAACTGGAGCAAATTTTAATTATTTCTTGGAAACTGGTGATTATTAGCATTGACGACAGCTCCAGATTTACCTATAATGACCGCAAAATAATTAAATTCTCGGAAAAAATACCTGTCAAAATTTTTAATTGATTGACGCAAAAAGTTATTTATCGTGGTATTAGCATAACGCGTAATTCTTAAATAATTTTGTTTTAAGACCGCTGATTTAGCCCACTCATATTTTGCCGAATACAGTGAACCATTGGGATGTCTGGTACGATCAAGTACAGCATTCTAACTTAACTGAATTACTGTTCAAAAAGCGATAACATCTTTTGGAGATTTAATCCGATATCGGACTTCATACAGCGAACCGACTGTACCTAATCTGGCTGCATGTGTTCAGTGAACCATAAAACTAACTTGTGTTCAGTGAACCGTAAAGTTTACACTTGGTTGGCTCCGCCCTTTCACAGCTGAAATCTGTTAGCTCCGAAAAGTATGGGTTTCGAAATATCCTTGATTGTAACGCTTTGTTGAGAAAATACATTCTGGGGGTCTATTCTTGAATCGAGAGAAAATTTTCTCACAGGGACTTAAATATTCTCGCTACTATGCATCTCATTGGTCCAAATTTTCGGTTTAAATCAGTTTCTCTGACTTTCTCTTGGTTTTGACTAAGAGAATTATTTTCCATCAATATCGGGCAAAATTGAGATTTTAACCGAAGATTTGGACCAATGAGATTCATAGTAGCGGGAGAATCCAACTCCCTGGGAGCAAATTTTCTCTCGATTCAAGAATAGACCCACTGGTTCCTCTGTATGAATGCTGTTTCTCTGAAGTTACACTTAAACAGATTATTTTCCTTGGAGACGATTTTTGCTTCTTTCCATTCCATACTACCCTGTAATTGGGTATCACCTAAAAAAGAAGTTAGAAAACCTCCAAATCAGTTATTTCAACCGAAAAGAAACTAAAAAACAAAAGATTAAAGATCTTGAGTGGAAATAACGAAAATTCAAACTGGGATGAGTATCCCACAAGGAACACACAAAAAATCAAAGCGAAAAGAGAAATGATTGAACGATGTTTCGCCCTGGGTAACCAGCGTGGGCTCATCAGTAGTTTCACTGGTCACCCTCCACTATACATCATTAAACACCATCATACACTTTGATTTCCAACCTTGAAACACTCACAAATAGGCATCGTTCCGCACTGGTACTTATCCAAGTTACCTGATAGGAATTCGTCCTGGCGTGTTAATATTTCCAGTAGGAATATGCTCCTAAGGCAATTAAAATAAAAAGGAAGTTAGAAAACCTCCAAATCAGTCACTTCAACCGAAAAGAAACTAAAAAACAAAAGATTAAAAGATCTTGGGTGGAAATAACGAAAATTCAAACTTGGATGAGCATCCCACAAGGAACACACAAAAGATCAAAGCGAAAAGAGAAATGATTAAACGATGTTTCGCCCTGGGTACCCAGCGTGGGCTCATCAGTAGTTTCACTGGTCACCCTCCACTATACATCATTAAACACCATCATACACTTTGATTTCCAACCTTGAACCACTCACAAATAGGCATCGTTCTGCACTGGTACTTATCCAAGTTACCTGATACGAATTCATCCTGGCGTGTTAATTTTTCCAGTAGGATTATGCTCCTAAGGCAATTAAAACAAAAAAGAAGTTAGAAAACCTCCAAATCAGTTACTTCAACCGAAAAGAAACTAAAAAACAAAAGATTAAAAGATCTTGGGTGAAAATGACGATATTTATTTTTTTTAATTTCCACCCAAGATCTTTTAATCTTTTGTTTCTTTTCGGTTGAACTGATTTGGAGGTTTTCTAACTTCTTTTTTGTTTTAATTGCCTTAGGAGCTTCTGACTTTCTCTGACCTCTTCTTCTTCTAAACACTGGAAATATTAACACGCCAGGACGAATTCGTACCAGGTAACTTGGATAAGTACCAGTGCGGAACGATGCCTATTTGTGAGTGGTTCAAGGTTGGAAATCAAAGTGTATGATGGTGTTTAATGATGTATGGGGAGGGTGACCAGTGGAACCACTGACGAGCTCACGCTGGTTACCCAGAGCGAAACATCGTTTAATCATTTCTCTTTTCGCTTTGATCTTTTGTGTGTTCCTTGTGGGATGCTCATCCAAGTTTAAATTTTCGTTATTTCCACCCAAGATCTTTTAATCTTTTGTTTCTTTTCGGTTGAACTGATTTGGAGGTTTTCTAACTTCTTTTTTGTTTTAATTTCCTTAGGAGCTTCTGACTTTCTCTGACCTCTTCTTCTTCTAATCACTGGAAATATTAATACGCCAGGACGAATTCGTACCAGTTAACTTGGATAAGTACCAGTGCGGAACGATGCCTATTTGTGAGTGGTTCAAGGTTGGAAATCAAAGTGTATGATGGTGTTTAATGATGTATGGGGAGGGTGACCAGTGGAACCACTGACGAGCTCACGCTGGTTACCCAGAGCGAAACATCGTTTAATCATTTCTCTTTTCGCTTTGATCTTTTGTGTGTTCCTTGTGGGATGCTCATCCAAGTTTGAATTTTCGTTATTTCCACCCAAGATCTTTTAATCTTTTGTTTCTTTTCGGTTGAACTGATTTGGAGGTTTTCTAACTTCTTTTTTGTTTTAATTTCCTTAGGAGCTTCTGACTTTCTCTGACCTCTTCTTCTTCTAAACACTGGAAATATTAAGACGCCAGGACGAATTCGTACCAGGTAACTTGGATAAGTACTAGTGCGGAACGATGCCTATTTGTGAGTGGTTCAAGGTTGGAAATCAAAGTGTATGATGGTGTTTAATGATGTATAGTGGAGGGTGACCAGTGAAACTACTGATGAGCCCACGCTGGGTACCCAGGGCGAAACATCGTTTAATCATTTCTCTTTTCGCTTTGATCTTTTGTGTGTTCCTTGTGGGATGCTCATCCAAGTTTGAATTTTCGTTATTTCCACCCAAGATCTTTTAATCTTTTGTTTTTTTTTGGGTATCACCTGTTGGGTAGTGTAAATAAATAAATAAAATAAATAAATGTTGGTTTTCTCAGCATTGTTGAGCTATTTTTGATCCAGTTGTGTCCCCTTTTCGACTTTTGCGTTTGTGTTCTGTTCGAAACTCTACCCTGCTGAAATTTTCCCCTCAAATCTCATCCAGAACGGAGAAGACATAAGTCTAGGACATTTTATTAGTTTGTATAAGGGTGTCGTCTTGGAGAAGATTTGATGGCAATAGGGTATTGAGGATGTTTGAGGAGATTCTATCAGTGTCGCGATTCTAGGAGTTTCCATAAGCAATGATTTTGGAGAAGATTTTATGGGTTCTTGTGGGGTCGGATTCTAGGATATTTGATAACATTCTATCAGTAGTGTGATTTTAGAAGATCCACAGGTGTTCGCTCAGCCGATTGTGTCTAGTCAGCATTCCTACCAGCAGTACAATGTACTTTCGAGTTTTGCTTAGGCGCCAGCAAAACTCCAATAGTCCAGTTTCCCTTTGAGTATCCCGAGCAAAATTCGAAAGAAGATTAGATCGCTGGTAGGAATGCTGACTGGACATAATCGGCTGAATGAACTTATATTTATACTTATACTTGGGGGGGCATAGCTTATCTCGTGGGACTTTTGATGAAGATTTTTACGAAACCTGTTTTAAATCAATTACTAATGGACTCACCAACAGTGTCTAACATGTTAACAGCCCCAAAAATGCTGCAATCACAAGGTAGGGTTAAGGTCTCAATTTTTTGTCTTAAATTCAGACGGTTTAAGCTGGAGAAATGAAATTTGGCACATATATTATACTTCAGGCAACGTACCCTCGTGTGTCATAAAAAACTACATATGTAGCCCCTAGGGGGTAATAGGCGCCAAAATGTATTTTTAAAATATCCCTTATACTTTTCATACAAATGCACCTGCACATCTAAATCTCAGTCACTTGCTAGTTCATCCTACAAGTCTACTATACCGAAAAAAATTTCGTGGTTGTTAACAAGGCGTCTAGGTTAGGAGCGAAAAATTTTGTCGATTTAAATTACAAAATTATATTTCACTTATATTTTAGTCAATGTCAACAAAAATGCGACACTAGGGGCGTGGATCATTTCTCAATTTTAAATATCCCCAATAGGGTGAAAGAGCAGTGAAATATAGATTTTTAATTGAAATCGACAGAATGTTTAGCCCCTAACCTAGGGTCCTTGTTAAGAGCTATGAAAATTTTTTCGGTACAGCAGACTTGTAGGTAATCTCAAGTAGCACACGTCGTCCTCAGGACGTCCCATTAAGGTCCGAACGTCCCAGGTCCAAAACGTACGTCCTGGGAACGTTTGAAGTGGAACCAAAGATCGGTTGGGAACACTTACACGGCCTCAGGACATCTCTAGGACCGCATAACTATAAAATTAGTTTATACTTATTTCGTGATTGGTTTTTTAATGCTCAAACGACCTAGGTCCAAAACCTACGTTCTGGGGACGTTTGACGTGGGACCAAAAATCGGATAGAACCACTCAAACAATTTTAGGACGTCCCGAGGACATCCATACTATAAAATTGATTTATACTTATTTCGTGACTGGTTTGGATTGGGTCTCATTTTAATTGGTTTTTATACTCAAACGCCCTGGTTCCAAAATGTACGTTCTGGGGACGTTTGACGTGGGACCAAAATTCGGACATCCCTATTATAAAATTGGTTTAAAAATGTCGTTTTTTGGCGTAGAACACGGCGCTTGCGTGATTTCGAAATGTGCCGTCACTGGTTTTTGCCATCGCCAAAATGAATTTCCATTGACAGTTTTACAAACCTAATCAAACTTTGTTTTTATTTCTTATCCCCGGTTTATAATTCCTTGGTTATCTTATCCTTTGTTATTTTTATGTATAAACCCACCATTAAATAACATTCCTTACGGAAGTTGCTTGGCAGCGTCCGAATCTTCCTCTAAGAGGAATTCTCCCAATTGAATTTGGCACATTAACAAATTAGACTTCATAATTTTATTATTAAAAAAACAAAAAAGAATAGCCGGTGCGCCATTCCAAGTAGCACACATCTGTCCCAAAAATGTCCTTGGGACGGGACGTCCGCCACCGGACATCCCCGGGACGGCCTAAAGACGCCGTCCCGGGGAAGCGGACGTACCTAAGACGACCTGTGAATATATGTCCTGTAGACGTTTTCTGTATACGTCCCAGGGACGCCTTATTGTACGTCCTGTGAACAAATTATTTTATAACATTGGACCTCCCAGGGAAGTCCTAAAGACGGCGTAGGTCCCAAAGCGGAGGTACCTAAGACGTCCTGTAAATATATGTCCTGTAGACGTTTTTCGTATACGTCTCAGGGACGCCTTGTTGTACGTCCAGTGGACTAATTATTTTATAACATTGGACCCCCCAGGGACGTCCTAAAGACGGCGTAGGTCCCAAAGCGGACGTACCTAAGACGTCCTGTGAGTATGTTCTGCAGACGTTTTCTGTGTACGTCCCAGGGACGTCTTTGTCGTACGTCCTATGGACTAAAGGCGGCGTACGTCCCTGTCAGGTGTTCTGTGTGCTACTTGGGATTGTATGAACTACCAATTGACTGAGATTTAGACGTTTAGGTGCATTAGTATGCAGGGGCCACATATGTAATTTTTTTCTTACACAAGGGCACATTTTCGGAAGGCCAACAGATGCGCCAAATTTCGTTGCTCTGCTGACTGCAGCATTTTTGGAGCTGTTCACAGGTTAGACAGTATTGGTGGGTCCAAGTCGAATTTTCTACGTATGCCCCCTAAGTATTACCTATTTGTGTGTATTTTAGAGATAAACATATAGACAGCATAGCTAAAGTAAATTACGTCTTGTTGCTATCGTTGGCGTCGGTATACAATATAACTATAGATTTTACCGTGCAAAACACTTGGGGATACAAGGATAACCAGTCAAGATGGAGCGGAATGATGGGAGAACTTACGAGAAAAGAAGTGGATATTGGAGGTAAAGATTATATAAAAAAAAATAAAATTTCCGTTGAGATAAGATATTGAAAAAAAAAGTTATGTGGGAAGCAAATAATGTTTTAATTATACATTTCCGGGGAAAAAAAACAAAAAAAAAAAAACAGGTAAAAAACTAATGGTCTCAAAAAATATTTTTTCTCATAAACAAACTTCAAAATTAGGTATGGATGATGATTCTAAATGACCGATACTCTAAATACACGTCAAATTATTTGAGAAGAATCAGTTCATAAACAGGAAAGTGAAGCATTATTTGATAATACATATTTTGGGATTTGAACCTGCGCGTCCCGGGTGAGAGTCTGATGCTCTACCACTAGGCCACGCGCCCTCCATATCAAAACTGTCTTTGCGAACCCGCCGCGAGAAAGGTTGCGTAGAGCTGGTGCCACCGAAGCGACAACAAGGCGTTTTACAGCAAGTAAAGAACCTACTCGTTAGAAAGCGCATTTTGGGGGCGTTTAACCAACCTCAGAATGAAGTCGAATTAGCGAGCGTCCAATACGTTCCGAAATACAGGACGATTTTAGCGGCTGCATTGCAAGTGCTTATCCATCCGGTGAGAAATCCGCCGGTATCACTTAGCGACCCACTGTTTACCGCCACCTGCTGGTTTGCTGGGTAAAATACGACTAAATACGACTATGCCATTTTTTTGTTGAGTTAAGCTTGGCCCGCCACGATTCTTGTTGGTTGTAAACAATAGAAAATTTAAAAAATATTTCTGAAATTCGCTTTAATATACATTTTAATATATGCAGGGGACCTGGGTCACTACATTAAATTTAAAATAGATTTGTAATAATTTAACAGTAAATATATTTTTTCAAAATTAATTATTTTTATTTTACGACTAGATAGTAAGAAAATGGGGTTTTAAGTAGTTAACTTTGTTGATATAGATTGTGTATTATTTAGAAACTGGCACGACTCATTTTTGGACAACAAAAGTGAGCCTAGAGGGCGCTAAATTTAGTCATTTTCTGGTTAACCCACGACGCTAAACCGGCGACTCCCGCCGATTATAGTTAAGGTTGCAACGTCGCTAGGACTCAAAAATATATTACTCAAATTAGTGCAAAACTGGGTTTTCACAACGTTGACCGGGCAAATAGAGTCAAGTTGCCGACTTCTTAAAATACGTCGTCGCCGCAACGTTAATATGCCAATTCAAAATATATCTTGGGAGTAAACAAACTAATATACGATAAAAATTCAGCCTTATTGGGGAAACTTTCCCTAAACTTGCTAACGTTTTTGGGCTGATAGTCCGTCAAACCCATTTTAGGAACATCTCTATTTCTGACAAGAGACCGAGTGGACCTGATTGACTACATAACTATGATGACACCGACTCGATCTAAATTCGTTTTCAGACAACCGAAACTGTCATACGTCACCAACGTCTATACCTTACCGTTTGACAAACGAGTTTGGATATGCACTTTGTTGGTCTGTGTCATTATGATTGTGGCGCTGTACTTTTTAATGAGATGGGAATGGAGGAAGAAGAAGTATATTAAAGTGAGGGTAAGGATGATGATGATGTTGAATTTTTACCCGATAATGCAGCACAAAAAGGAATATTTTTTCGTTCGTTCCAATTTTTTTTCAAGATGGATGTGTCCTGAGGGGTTGAGAAAACTTGATGATCTTACCTTTAGTCCGGTCTCTTAGCCCCAAGAAAAATAAAAAAACCGCAAACCGTTAGCGACAGTTGGAATAGTTGACTACAGTGGGACAAATCCCTTGTCACAAAGTTATGATTATTTTCCACAAACCAAAACTACACTTTTTTGCACTCGACGCGCGTTTCGCTAACAACGTTAGCATCATCAGGAGATGATAAACAATAAACTAAATTAACCTAAGCTCTATCTTATACAGGGTTCTTAAGATTTTCCTTAGGGATAGGATTTCAATAAATCAAACAGAAATAGCATAGAAAGTTCTGCGCGCACAAAAGAAACAGGTATATTGAGCAATGGTGCCAGTTTGTTATTATCTCCGGACTGCTTTCATGAGAAAAAATTGTCGCCACTCTTTCATTGTGAGCATAAATCATAGTTGCAATAATAACCGTTGACAAGATGTCTGCAAATTCCGCTATATGGCGGCCACACCATGAGATGAATTTAGATGTTTTCAGGTCCAAACCACAGCTTTTTCTTGCTTAAAGGAGGCGGCAGGGTCCATTATTTACGATACTGAGCGATAAAGTCGTGAAGTTGTTAACATTAGAAAGAAATATCTTCGATTTTAATTAAATTTCTTTCCATTCTGTTCTACTAGTGACATCTATCCGGAAACGGCCAAACCATGCAGCTAAGCACTAGTAGCCAAAGAAATCAATAAACGGCGCTGTTTTTCCTGCAGAGCTTTTTGCTTGCGATATTATTGATTTTAAATAAAGCTGGCCCTACACTACATTTGATATTTTCGAGGTGTTTTATGACATGATCTCGAAACATGTAGCGAACCAATTCTTCAAAAAGTGGGAGGGTAAAAGCGAAAAATAAGGGGCTGCCAATATTTGTAACACCCAAAAAGTGGTGAAAAGATTTATTTTGCTCTGTTTCTTTACAAAAAACGTTTTTTTTACGAAAAACTTGAGCTCTGCCACTTTTTTTATTTTTTTCTTCAACTTTCTCGAAATTTTCGTCATACCGTAGAAAAAAATTATTTTCCCCATGGTCTCTACTTTTATTCGAAAAAATTTAGAAACAGAGACGGGATCAGTTTTCCTAAAACGGGGGATCTTGGTTTCGAGTGAGAAGATAAAGGGCGCCGCAGGCAAAAATTTTTCAATTAAATTAGCCGAAAGCAAAAATGTTAGAAAAACAAAGCACGAAATAAAAATGGCGCCGCTTACAATTTTTTTTCAAAAATTTCGTAATTTCGGGAACGCAAAGAAATAGGTCTAAAGAGTATAATTTTTAAGAAAAAAATATTAATTTTCTCGCCCTCCTCCACTGGGACTACAGGGGCCGTGCACAAATTACGTAATGGTCATAGGGAGGAGGGGGGTTACAAAACGTTACGTAGGGGGGAGGAGGGTTTTCGACAGCGTTTGCATTTGTATGAAACTAAGAAATTTGAAATGAAAATAAGTGAAAAGTTGTTTTTTTTGGGGGGGGGGGGTAGTGGTCTTGAAATCGTTACGTAATATTAGGGGAGTGGCGTGCCAAACCGTTACAAAACATTACATAGGGAGGGGGTCAAAAATTGGTAAAATCACCGTTACGTAATTTGTGCACGGCCCCACATCTGACTGTTCATCCTTTTTGATTTCGAATCAAAGTGCAAAACCCGCGTTGGACGTTCGAAGGCGTCAACCCGTCCTATTTGCTTGATAAAGTTTCTACGGAAATATCTCAGTCGATTTCTCCGGCCGTGTATGAACGCTTTAGGTTAGGCATTTGCATGTATCTCAGTCTCCAGCCTGTAAACAGTGCGTAAGGACAATGGTTACAAAATGAAAAGCCGAAAAATATTTTTTTTTACGATATCTTTCATCAGTTTGGTATTAAAGTCGAGCAAAAACAATTTTTATTCCAGTCCTAAAGGTATGAAAATGGAAAACATTAGAAAACAACAACCTGGAATGGATTTACTACGTGTAAGATGTAGTGACAACATCGCCCCATGCCCATCCTTTTCTGCCTAATGTGCTTTTCTGTTTGTCTGCGTCTTATACACGACTGCTTGGCCCCCTAAGGATTTGCTTAGGAATCCTGTATACCTACTATCTTTTAGTGGGCGGAGATAAGACTAATAATTTGTGATTGATCATGTTTTATAATCTTATCTCCCCTTAACTAAAGAATAAAGTGTACTAAACGGAATGGGTCCTCTATTTTTATTTAAACTATTTCTGGATTTAATGATTTCCATACTTTCATATGCATTCAAAAGTCTTTTGTTTGGTACACTTTTTAGAAGTTCTAGGTTATCTAATGTGAATCTATAATTGTTTTCAAAAGCATGCTCGGCCACACTTGACTTTTGTATTCTTCCTTATTTAAGTGTGCTAAGTGTTCTTTGAATCGTGTTTAAATAGAGCGTCTTGTTTGGCCAACATATTTGTTGTCAAAATCCATGCAACTAATTTCGTAAATTCCACTTTTTTCTAGAACTGTAGTTTTATCCTTGGGATTTCCTAGTAAACTTCTTATTGTGTTTTCGGATTGATATACTAATTTAGGACCGGTGTAATTAAATACTTTTTGTAATCCTTTCGTATAATTAGGATTATAAGGAATTGATACAAATTTTGAGTCGGAGGTATTCCGAAAAGGTCTTTTGAAAAGAATGCCTATTTATTAGCTTATTTATTAAGCCTTCGTCGTAACCGTTTTCGCCAGCTATATTCCTAATCCTATTATTTTCTGCTTCAAATCTTTCTTTGTTTAAGGGGAAATTTACTACTGTATATGTTAAAAAGTGCAAACTTGCAAGCTTATGTTGTCAGCAATGAAAAGAGTCATTTGGAATATACCTGTTGGTGGCCGTTCCTTTTCTGTATAGGTCAAAGGCAGTGTATCGTTTTTCTCTGTTTCATTCAAGTAAATTTAAATGTGGGAAATTTGTTATTTCTTTTTTCCATAAAATTTTCAACACGTTACTTTAGTGTTGAATACTGCAAAAACATCGTCTACATACCTGAACCATACTCTGGGGAAATACTCGAATTCTTTACTTACATCTGATTCAAAGGACCCCACATCCGATTACACAGGACTTATGGAGAATTTTTGCCTCGGTGAAACTTAATATAATTTTAGTATGTTGTAGAGGACAACAAGTTAGGACAATAAGGACATAGAAGGAGGACAACAAGTACATAGAAAAAAGTTCTATGTACAGTTTTTGAGATATTAGGGGTCAAAGTTCGAAAAAAGGCCAAAATGCTGTATGTTTTAAGCATTATAACTCTGACGTATTGTCCAAGGAAATGTTAATTGTTACAAAAATGATTTGACAGAAGGTCATATGCAAATCTAGTTATGCTGTCATTTTTGACAGTTCATTAGGTAATGTACAGGGGTTGGTCAAAAAGTGATATTTTTTATGTTTGCACTACTACCGAAGACAAAAAGTAATAGTTTTGGTTAATACTTAAAGAAAAAAAAGGTTTAATTTTTTGGTAGCCCTTGGTATTATTGTTATTCACTTTTGTCTCCTAGGTCAATTTCTTACAAATAAAAATTGATCTTGCCTCCTTTCTGCAGTCTCAAATTCAATTTGTAAGGAATAAAACTTGATTTGTAAATTATTTATCATTTATTAGGTCACAACAAACGATCTTAACAGAAAAAACAAAATCGGTTACTTTTGGTTCACTCATGGGGTCTACTCAAAAAAAAATAAAAAAAAGTTGCCTTTGCTGATTAAAAAGGTAATAAATGGGTAGCAGAACCCTGTTTTATTGGGGGTACCTATGTCGATTAAAATGAATTTTAATCAGCGAAGGCGGCCATTTTTAATATTTTTAATTATTTTGGCGTTGCCATTATAACAAGCGTAGTTCAGATATGCCAAAGATTAAAAGATAAAAATTGATATTTCTAAAACCAAACATAGAAAAAATCTCTATATTTGTGTTGGGGTAGTACCAAGTTTTGACACTATTCTGGCAAAGTTATGTCGAATTTGACCGAGCCGTTATCCAAAAAGAATTAAAAAACCATTTTAGAGCAAATGCAACTTTTTTTTATTTATTTTTTTGAGTAGACCCCATGAGTGAACCAAAAGTAACCGATTTTGTTTTTTCTGTTAAGATCATTTGTTGTGACCTAATAAATGATAAATAATTTACAAATCAACTTTTATTTCTCACAAATTGAATTTGAGTCAGCCGAAAGGAGGCAAGGTCAATTTTTTTTTGTAAGAAAATTGACCAAGGAGACAAAAATTAATAACAATAATACTAAGGGCTGCCAAAAAATTACAATTATTTTTTTCTTTAAGTATTAACCAAAACTATTAGTTTTTGTCAAAATATAATCTGCTATTTGCAAAATTCGGTAGTAGTGCAAACATAAAAAATGTTAATGTTTTTGACCACCCCCTGTACATTACCTGATGAACTGTCAAAAATGACAGCATAACTAGGTTTGCACATGACCTTCTGTCAAATTATTTTTGTAACAGTTAACATTTCCTTGGCCAATACGTCAGAGTTAGAATGCGTAAAACATACAGCATTTTGGCCTTTTTACGAACTGTACATAGGACTTTTTTTAACCTTAATATTTTTTTATCAGCTTGTTGTCCTCTACAAAATACTAAAATTATATTAAATTCCACCGAGGCAAAAATTCTCCATAAGCCCTGTGTAATCGGGTGCGGGGTCCTTTGCTCATAAAGAGGTTTGCGATAAAAGGTGATATGACAACTCAGGTTCAGGAGAAGTAAAATTTTTATCTAAAGAGATTTTCCAAATAATTGCTTGAAGAGCTGCTCTTTTTGCGTGCTGCAATATACAGAAAAATAATAATAAATTATTAGGCTCTAAAAGAAATTAAAAATCACGGAGACAGTTAAAACGCGCTACAGTCGATTGAGTATGTAAAAACACTAGACAAATTTTTACTTTTGAGTATTCAGCTACTCTAGAACTCCACCGTGTTATATTATCAAGATAATTTGGCCTTATTTTATGTAGAATTTGTCGGGCCATAACTTGTGGTTTAATAGTTTTTGTAAAGGTGTGCCACATAAGTGAGTAATTATAAGTTTGAAAAGAAACACACGTAAAAATATTTTTAAAAAATTAGTGCTAGAAAGCACGGATAGTCCACCGCACAATCAATTATTTTATGTTGAAAGGACATGAAAATATCTCGAAAACTGTAGTTTTAAAAGATTTGAACCTTATAACAAAATTTTTAGATAATATTTACGAAAACCAAAATCTGAAAACCGCATATCAATAGCTGCTTTACTTCAAAGTTATGATTTTTTTAAAATATATTTTAACGTTTTTTTTAAATAACTCGGAAACTAAAACTCCCACGAATTTGAACTTTATAGCAAAATTTGTAGTCCATATTCATGGAAACTTAAATCTGAGAACCCTATATCGCTACTTGCTTTTGTTCCAGTTACAATTTTTTAAAATATTGTATCCCCCTTTTCCTCCTTCAACACCTCACCACCCTAAGCAAAAGTTAATCAGTTCATGGTCAGCCGATAGAGGGTTTTTTACCAAATTTCGTTAAAATCGATTAAGGCGTTCTTGAGTTATCATGTATACACACAGACAACAGACCGACAGCCAACTTTTTTTTTCGTCGCTTAAGGTGTTTTGGAACCCTAGTAACTCATTTTTGATAAAATTAAGAAAAGTCAAAATTTTACGATTTTAATAGTCTCCCATACCATATTGGTATGGTGGACTAAATATGGTATGATGTTTTTGTGACAAGTTTAAGACTTAATTAGTCCATCATACCAATATGTTCCAAAACACCCTAATCGACGAAAAAAAAAAAATTCTGTCGGTCTGTTAAATTGTCTGTCTTAATCGCTTAACGCCTTAATCGATTTTAACGAAATTTAGTACAAAAATCCTCTATCGGCTGACCATGAACTGATTAACTTTTGGGTAAGGTGGAGGGGGGGGGTTGAACGGAGGAAAAGTGGGATAAAATATTTTAAAAAGTTCTAACTTTGGAACAAAAGTAAGTAGCCTTATAAGCTTTTCAGATTTAACGAAAAAATAAGAGTTTTTTGTACTTCAGTGTAAAATGAACTTCTTGGATTTCTCTTGTTTTTTCGTTAGATTTATTACGGTGCCACAGACATCTTCAGTTTGTTTTTTCAGATTTAAGTTTCCATGAATATGGACTACAAATTTTGTTATAAAGTCCAAATTTGTGGGAGCTTTAGTTTCCGAGTTATTTGAAAAAACGTTAAAATATATATAAATCAATCATAACTTCAGAAGTAAAGCAGCTATTGATATGCGGTTTTCAGATTTTGGTTCTGCTTTTAGACAAAAAAAACTCACATGCATACATGTTTCAAGTTTTTTTTATGCTAAGACACCGGATTTCTTCAGAGCAAATGTTGTACTATTCATTAACACCTTGCCTTGGTTGGTTGCAGCGTAGAGATAAAGTATTTTCTATCTACGGTTGTAGGATACAGCAAACAGCACAGAACTGAAAGATTCCATGCCGGAAGTTGCCTTTTTGACATTTAGTGCTTTATGTCAACAGGGAGTTCCGGCGTTACCATTTGGTGCACCTGGGAGGATAGCCACCATATTTCTGCTGGTAAGACACAAGGTGTACCAAGAAAAACGAAACAGGCCGCTTTGAGTATTAAAAAAAACCTAGAACACGTAAACTTGTTATTCAAGGGAGATACTTTTTGGAACTTACGTATGACACATCCCTTTCGGGGGGTCCATTCTTGAATCGAGAGAAAATTTGCTCCCAGGGAGTAAATTCTCTCACTACTCTGCATCTCATTGGCCCAAATCTTTGGTCTTAACTAAGAGAATTACTTTCGATCAATATCGAGCAAAAGCCGACCGATTTAAACCGAAGATTTGGACCAATGAGATGCATAGTAGCGAGATAATTTGACTCCCTGGGAGCAAATTTTCTCCCGATTCAAGAATAGACCCACAGAGGTGAGTTTCATCACTAGAATTTAAATAGACACTTTAAGTTGGTCATGCGCACAAGGTGTACAGCGATATACGTGGAATTTTCCGGCTTGGATGTTTCTGTCTTTTACATTCTATTACCATGTATTTCTATCTTGCTTTCTTCGGTTCGGCCGTTTGTATAATCAATCTATTGATTTTTTTGACTCCCGTCGCGTCGGCAAAACACGCTGCATATTTTATCATATCTAGCAATATGCCGCAGACGCTGTACTACGTAGGTTAGCGCTATGTCTGAACGTTATACATGCTAAAGACGTGACCTTGATGAAAAAGCTCAACAATAAACCGCAGAGATTGGACTTTGATATCTGTATTCGAGTGGAAGTCTTTGCTTTTTTACAAGCTTTTATTTAACTTGAAATGTAATATGTTTGTTCGGATGGAGTCTTGCAACTTAATTTTGAACAACTTCCCGTCATCCGATCAAATTTGGCATTTTGGCATGCTTATATAGTTGCAGTGACAACACAAGAATATAGTGTGATTAACTTGACAGCTCCTCTCTACTTGAAAGGGGCGAGGGGGGGGGGGGGTACAGTTGAAGTACACTTCCGGCCACATAAAATGCGTACAGCAGAAGTTAGCTATAGGTCTGTTGAATTTAAGTTTTGCTATTTGCGTTGCTTATTGTAACTGACTTTGACGCTTTCGAATTACAGGTTAGATCTTTTGAGATTGTAAATACAAAAATAAGGAGAGTGGCCACACTTTACTAAAAGACTATAAACAAACTAGTTAATAAAACAATTTTTTTAAATTATTCAACATTTTATTAAAAAAACTTATTCTGAAAGGTTATTATGGACGGCCGTTCGTATAATCAATCTATTGATTTTTTTGACTCCCGTCGCGTCGGCAAAACACGCTGCATATTTTATCATATCTAGCAATATGCCGCAGACGCTGTACTACGTAGGTTAGCGCTATGTCTGAACGTTATACATGCTAAAGACGTGACCTTGATGAAAAAGCTCAACAATAAACCGCAGAGATTGGACTTTGATATCTGTATTCGAGTGGAAGTCTTTGCTTTTTTACAAGCTTTTATTTAACTTGCAATGTAATATGTTTGTTCGGATGGAGTCTTGCAACTTAATTTTGAACAACTTCCCGTCATCCGATCAAATTTGGCATGCTTATATATGCTATGTTTTCATGGGTATTGAGTTCGTTTTCAAAACTCATTCTATCTTTTTCTTTTATATAGCGTGTTCTTGGTCTTGATAAAGAACACGCTATATAAAAGAAAAAGATACAATGAGTTTTGAAAACGAACTCAATACCCATGAAAACATAGCAATAGTTGCAGGACAACACAAGAATATAGTGTGATTAACTTGACAGCTCCTCTCTACTTGAAAGGGGCGAGGGGGGGGGTACAGTTGAAGTACACTTCCAGCCACATAAAATGCGTACAGCAGAAGTTAGCTGTAGGTCTATTGAATTTAAGTTTTGCTATTTGCGTTGCTTATTGTAACTGACTTTGACGTTTTCGAATTACAGGTTAGATCTTTTGAGATTGTAAACACAAAAATAAGGAGAGTCGCCACACTTTACTAAAAGACTATAAACAAACTAATGAATAAAACAATTTTTTTAAATTATTCAACATTTTATTAAAAAACCTTATTCTTAAAGCTTATTATGGACGAAACAAGACCACAATTGTGCAAATAAGAAGAAAGTATTCAGAAGAAGGAACTGTTTGGCGAAAGGAAAGCAATAACTTAATCATAGTCAGCGCACCAAAGCTGGATCGGTAAATTTGAGTAATCTAAGTCTTTGCAGACACCCAAAAATGTTCATAATCAAAAAGAAATTAGTAAAAACACACTACGTAAATTAACAAAATACAAGAAAACGTTTCTTCAGTAGCGTGTCATTGCCCCGTCAGCTTCGATAATGTTTGCCAGTCTTCGTGGCATGGAATCTGCTAAATTTTGAAATAAATTTGGATTTGAAACAATGACTTCGTCGTATCCTCTAACTATGAGCTCCATTAAGTGGTTGGAATTTCTGGGAACAATATTTATTCGTGTTAACTTTTTTGCTATAAGGCCCACACATTTTCCATGGGATTGACGTCAGGAGTTTTTGCCGGCCATGGCAAAACCTCGATGTTCTTTTGCTGGAACCACTGTTTATCCTGTTGACACACAAAATCTTCTGGATAAAGAATAGTTGCTTCTGGAAGCATAAATATTTCTCATCATATCAACATAAACCTCAGCCGTAAATCTTCCATGGAAAATTTTCCAGCCCGGTCTTCGTTCCCAGCAATATACCAAAATTTGTTTGCGGTCATTGTGGGACTGAAAGATTTTATTTTTAGTGAATAGTTTAGTGTAAAAATTAACCTGGCTTGCTTCTTTTCCACACTAAGTAAGATTTTCTTGATAGCAACGCGACAGTTAAGCGTAGAACGGCTTATTCGTCTGCGCGTCGTTCTTATGGATCCAGGAAAATGTGCCTCAATTTTCGCCTCTGAGGCCATCGCAAATGGGTGGTCTTCAAAAAAGTGTTCCTTCTTTTTGATACTTTCTTCTTATTCTTACAATTGTAGCCTTGTTTCGTCCATATGGGCCGACTTCGAACCGACCAACCACTGTCTAATTTTGCCAAAATTTGGGCTTTTTCGAATTCGTTTAGTTGGGGCATTTTTAAATATAAACGTATGACAACAACAAAATCTGACGGTGACATTTTTTGTCAATTTGAAGTATCTAAAAGGTTACCGAGTTGCGAGGCTCATAATACACTATATAAAATCATAAAATCGGCGTACGCTTTTTATGTGGCCGGAAGTGTACTCCCGATTTCGTTGAAATTTGGTATGTTGGGGTAGATTTTGAAAATTCAAAATAGCGGATTCAAGATGGACGATTTTTGGTCATCTTTTGATAACCAATTTTAACTAACTTATACACATCTGATTTCCTTCAAATTTGGCACACATTTATAGTTCCGGTGAAAATATAATAATATGTCATTATTATGCACCCCTCCCCCCTACGAGGGAAGTGGAGGGGGGAAAACACCTAAGGTTGTCCGATTTCAACCAAAATTGGTATACGGGGGCTTTTTGGGATAAGGAATACGAATTTTTGATCAGATTTTGAAAATATGATATGGCGGATTCAAGATGGGCGATTTTCGATCATGTTTTGTTAACCAATTTTGACTGACTTATCCACATCCGGTTGTGTTCAAATTTGGTATGCGTTTATAGTTCCGGTGAAAATACAATAATATGGTATTCTCAGGTATCCACCTCCGTCTAACAAGGAAAGTGGAGGGGAAAAATTGGCATACAGGAGTTTTTAAGGAGGGGGGATGAACTTTTGATCATATTTGAAAATTTCAATATGACGGATTCAAAATGGACGATTAAGGGTACAAATCTAAAAATTAAGGGTGAGTGTTCAAATTTGGTATGCGTTTATAGTTCCGGCGACAATACAATAATATGGTATCATTAGGTACACACTTCCCTCTAACGAGGGAAGTGGAATGAGAAAAGATTTAGTTTGTTCGATTTAAATTGGCATACAGGGGTTTTTCGAGAAGAGGATATGAATTTTTGATCAGATTTGAAAATTTTAATATGGCGGAAAATACTTTTAAAGAACAAGCTTTTATTAAATTCACTCAAAAGTAAAAAATAATTTTTTTATCTTTCTTATACCATAATAAAAGCGATGGGCGCAAATTAAAAATTTTGACTTTACAGTGACAAAGAGATAACTACAAAAGAAGAACTAGATTCTTCTTCTATTATTGTAGAGTTATAGAGGAATACAACTGTTTCTTAGGTGAATCGTCGATAAGACCGATATACGATACCTACAGTTAAAATTTTTGATTTGCGCCCATCGCGTTTATTATGGTATAAAAAAGATAAAAAATGATTTTCTATTTTTGAATGCATTTAATAAATCTTAAAAGTTTTGTTTTTAATAAAAATTTATTATAGATGAAAGAAAGATAAAATAATGTCCTATGATCAAATTAAAGTGTCTAATAGGGAAAGTGGGTGAAGTAATATATACCTTATTTTGAAGGTCTTTCAATGCCTCTCCAAGTATTAAAATTTTAAAAATCCAGCGATTAGTTTAGAGAGAATTTACCTGAGAATCTAAGATTACATTTCCCAATATGTCGTTTGCTATCTTTTAGATAACTCTAATGTTCATCTACGTATCCTATTCCGCAAATATCGTGGCGCTACTTCAAACGTCGTCAAATAGCATCAAAACTTTGGAAGATTTGTTGAACTCCAGACTTCAGGTTGGGGTAGACGATACTGTTTTTAATCGGTATTACTTTTCTGTAAGTATGCTAAAACGCTATAAACTAGTTTGGAGTTAAACCCTTGGTTAAACCCTCCCCCCCCCCCCGAGAAGGTTGTATACAATTGGCACAATCAAATAACAGCAGAAATAAAATACCGGGTGGGCCATAAAAGACCGGACAAAATGATTTCCGTTATAACTTTTAAACCATACCACCGATTTTAACGCAACAAACTGTTCTCTTCAGGGAATTGAGCAAGACTTTTATTAGAAATATTTTTTTTCCTTCTCTTAAAATCTAAGATGGCGGACAAAAACAAACTTTACCTTTCAAAGAGCCTCGTTTATTCTTATGTTACAGAAATTGTTTGTATTTTTTTATAAAGTCATAAAAAAGCTTTGTTTCTGCCACGCAGAACGAAGTACGAATCATTAAAATCGGTTAAGTGGTTCCCAAAAAAATAAAAAATCTTCAATCAGTGTTTTACGGATTATGCGATTGCCGTCTCAATTCTGTCTGCATATATTTTCTCATAAATTCATTATTTCTAAATCGATTTCGATAAAATAAAAAGTCTCATGGCGAAAATTGATTGTTCTTTAACTACTGCTATTGAAATTTGTCGCCATCTTGAAATCCAAGATGGCGGGCAAAATCAAACTTGCCCCTTTGAAGAGGCTCGTTTATTTATATGTTCTGTAAACTTTTAAATATTTTTTTAATTTATTCAAAAGCTCTGCTTTCGCCACGCACAACGAGGTATAAATCATCAAAATCGGTTTGGCGGTTCTCCAAAAATTATTTTTTTTTCCATCACTGCTTTCCAGATTATACGATTGCCTTCTCAAATTGATACTCAATCGATTTCAATAAAATAAAAAGCATCATGGCGAAGATCAAAAACTCTTAAAAGATCACTATCGAAATTTGTCGCCATATTGCAACCCAAGATGGCGGACACAATTAAATTTATCTCTTTAAAGAAGCTCGTTTATTCTTAGGCTTCAAGAACCTAAAAATGCCCTTTCTCCAGCGCGTATAGCTAGGTACGAATCATTAAAATCTGTTTAATGCTTATCAAAAAATTAATTTTTGTTTTAACCATTGTTTCCTCATAAACTCATTATTACTAAACTGATTTTGATAAAATAAAAAACATCATGGAAAGAATCGATTTCTCTTTAAAGATCGCCATTGAAATTTTAATAAAGCCGCTCTTTTTCTTGTTGCGAGTAATTTTTTTACGTTTTTTTGAATTTATATTAATTTTTTAATCGCCTATTAGTTCTTAAGATATCAATGTTTTCTTTAACGATTGTTTGCATTTCAGACTCTTGCATCTCTGCATTGATTTCTTTATAAAATCATTATTACTAAACCGATTTTAATGAAATACAAAGCATCATGGTAACATGAAAGAAAAATGCTAGTTATACGCTATGGAGACAGAGCTTTTTTACGAATTTAAAAAAAGTCGAAAAGGTTCTCGAAACCTCGAAACATAAGAATAATCGAACGATTTTGAAGGATCAAATTTGTTTTTGTCCGCAATCTTAGCTTTAGAAATTACGACAAATTTCAATAGTGGTCTTTAAAGTTCAATCGATCTTTATCATAATACTTTTTATTAAATTAAAATAGGTTCAGTAATGATGAATTTATGAGGAAATTAATGCAGACGGAATTGAGAAGACAATCGTATAATCTGGAAAAATGTGATGGAAACAAAAATTAATTTTGTAAGAACCACTAAACCGGCTTTAATGATTTATACCTCGTTGTGCGTGGTGAAAGCAGAACTTTGTTACGAATAAAAAAAAGTTTTCAGAAAATATGAATAAACGAACCTCTTTAAAAAGTCAAGTTTGATTCTGTCCTCCATCTTGGACAGTGGTTAAAAAAAAATCGATTTTCGCCATGATGCCTTTTATTTCATTGAAATCGGTTTTCTAATCATGAATTTATGAGAAAATGTATGCAGACAGAATTGAGACGGCAATCGCATAATCCGTAAAACACTGATGGAAAATTTTTTAATTTTTTTGGGAAACACTTAACCGATTTTAATGATTCGTACCTCGTTCTGCGTGGTAGAAACAGAGCTTTTTTACGAATTCATAAAAAAAAAATCAAATGTCTTCCGTCACATAAAAATAAACGTGGCTCTTTGAAGGGTAAAGTTTGCTTCTTTCCGCCATCTTAGATTTTAAGATGACGAAGTCTTACTCAATTCCCTTCAAAGAGTAGTTTGTTGCATTAAAATCGGTGGTACGGCTTGAAAGTTATGACGGAAAACATTTTGTCCGGTTTTTTATGGCCCACCCGGTATATAGGGAACAAAATACAAAAGCCTGGATTTTAATTTTTACCAAAAAGATTTAAAAAATCATAAATTGCATCATTTTTTGCCTGCGGCGCTATAACACCTTTTATTTTTACGATTTCATTCGTTCATGACCGCTATAAAAATGTTTGTTTTTTTTTATTTGTTTTCAATTTGGATCAACATCAAAATGGTCGTTTTAAAGTATCTTTATCAAAACATTTTGCTTGCGAGTTGGTGTCAAAAATTGCATTTTAAGTGGCATTTTTCCAGAAATTTTCGCCTGTGGCGCATTTTACCATTGTTACAGATAAAATACGATTTTAGTTTAATTTTAAGTCAAAAATTGCATTTTAAGTGATATTTTCTCAAAAAAATTTTGCCTGCCTGACATCAAATTTTGGATAAATAAACAATTTTTTTTGGTTAGCACCCCCATCCTCTAAATTTGAGCCCAGGTCCGCGCTTGTAATCACCTGTTTTCTTGTCATCAATTATTATGGTCACATTTTTACATCAAATTCAGTTTTTTATTATTTATCCCTAACCCCCCCCCCCCCGAAGCCAATTGCTGGGTGCTATAAAAGGAAAACTCAGATTAGGGACTTATTGGAGATTTTTCTTAGCCAGGCACTATTGACAGATACTCGTGCCCAGAAGCTATCAGATTTGACACCGGCCGTAAAAGTGTTATGGACCCTTACTTTATTTGTGGAGAACGGTGTTGATTTGTGGAAGTTTTAAAATCGGATACATCGGATTTTGATATTTTGAAAAATATTACTTAAAAATTCAAAAATTTCAGGTGATGACCATTCCCGATTTGGATCGATTTTTTTCGTGATATTTATTCTCTGATCGTTTAAATCACCAAAAGTTTCTTATTATTCTTGAGCAAAAAGAGGTCGCCGGGACGTTTAGTAATGGTCCATTAGTACGATTCCTGAAAGGGACGTTCCAACAACGTCTATGTAACGTCGCAAGAGACGTTTCCGGAACAAAGTTTTTGGAAACAATCCTAGTTCGCCGAACGTTCCCGGAAAGTACGGCGACTAAACAGGTCGTTCCCGGAACGTACTGTAAGTTTTTGGTGGGATGTCGCAGGTACGTTCCCGGAGCGGACTCGTGTCACTATGTTCACTGTACGGTGGAAGATAATATTATATACATAATGAACAAAGATATTTCAAAACAGAATGCGGACTTGACAAGATGGTGGTAACATTTCTACAAGAATCACCTCTTCAGCCCGATGGTGTCAAGCAACCACCGACGGACGTTCGTCAATCACCGACGTCGGCCCGCTTTGAGAGGCCGATCTGGGGCCTTATTATCCACCCATTATAGGACCTTTGTCGTTTGCCATTGTCGGGCCGCTTTAAGCTACCACCGACGGACCTTCGTCAATCGCCGACGTGGGATCGCTTTAAAAAACCAATGTCGGACTTGAATAGTTTACCAATGTCGGCCCGAGACCAGCTTGCCTACGGTAGACCGACCCAATTAAGCAGCTATATGGGCGGATTGTCAGTACTATGTGGTTAAACCATATCGGACCTTAATCGTACGGCGACGGTATGCCGATGTCAGCAAAAAGTAAAATTTACCATTGGTCTGACGGCGGGCTACAGTATAACGTTGCGTCGGCAAACATACATTGGGCCTACATCGCATAGCGGACAGAAAATACTGCTGGTCCGATGTCGTAAATCGACGTCATGCCGATGACGCCAAATTCGGCAATCGACATCGGGCCGATGAAGGACCGAGTGAACCGTGTTTGCTTGGTCACGCCATCTTGTGGTTTACGTCTAAGCTTTATTATTATCCTAGGACCGTAAATGAGTCATTAAAATCGTGTTGAAATGGTCGTAAAATGAGTATTATTTGCTGCTGAAAGTAAATAGCGTATATCTTGATCACGATTAAAGTTTTGTCGCAACAAGTTGAACTTTGGTTTTATTTTGACCTCAAGTAAACGTGTGCCAAATTTCTTGTGGGCAAACAAAAGAATTACTTTGTTGGGTGGAAATCATAAAATTTCTGATGATCAGATGTATAAGAGCCGAAACAGCGGTGTTATGTTCAACATGGGAACCCTCTATAAAAAAAACTAATTGTAGGTTAATACGACCTTAAGTGACCTTCAAAAGTTAAATTTGTAAAAAAATGGGTTTTAAAGTTTTTTTTTACTTAAAATTCGATACAAAATTAATATTTCTTAGTGGTTTACATCCACTTTGTTCTAAATTCATTCATTTAGTTAATATAAAGGGCCAATAATGGCTTATTTATAGCTTTAGAGTGCGATGTAGAATTAAAATTTATAATTTAGTGATCTTCAGTGACGTTAATAGTAGTTTTCACAACAGTGGCTAAAATATTAGACACTTAAAGTTAATTTTCAGTTTTATCATCATTCGTATCTTTATCTTTGGTGCACTTTTAAAATCATGGCGAATGTGTGACAGCTCCAGCTGATCAAATGCACGAAAACCTCGTTACGTACGATAAGGGAGTCGTAACGTTACGACCATCCCTGCATACGAAACGATGTTTTCACGCATTTGATCAGCTGAGGCTGTCACGCATTCGCCATTAGTTTAAAATTACACCTGCTCGATAGGTCGACTTGATAGAGATAAGGCTACGAATGCTGATAAAACCGAAAATTAACTTTAAGTGTCTAATGATTTTTTTTACAAGCGTTGGTTTAAATAACGAGCAAGCATCGTTATAATAAAAAATAAAGAGAAATAGCGGAAAATAGTAATATTGAAAAAATTTAATTACGCTTGCCTAAAAATTAAGCCATTTCCGCCAGTTTTCACCAAGTATTTACGGAAAAATCATTTAAAAACATCGTCAAAATAGAAGAAAACCGATTAGAAATTGAAATCGCTATAAAAACTATTGTTATTTCATTTACCAGCCGCCTGGATTTACACTGTAAAGATGGTGTGTTGCGAGAAGTGCTCTTCGTTCAAGATTTTTCAAAGTATTTTCCTGTTTTTTTTTAAATTTTTTGATAAAGTTATTAAAAAAAATAGTGTTAACAATTCGCGGCTAAACTGTGCTTTATTTTTACTAGCGTTTTTAAATACCTCGCTGCGCTCGTTATTTAAACCAACGCTTGTAAAAAAAAACACTATTTTAGCCACTAGTTGTGAAAACTACTGTTAAAAATCTCGAACGAAGAGCACTTCTCGCAACACACCATTTACCACTATAAATCAAAGCGGCTGGTAAATGAAATAACAATGGTTTCCATAGCATTGTGCCTTTTTACTCGGTGACGTTCGTTGTTTCGACATTTCAATCTTTGACAGTTTGATATTTTGACGATGTTTTTAAATGATTTTTTCGTAAATACTGGGTGAAAATTTTTAGGCAAGAATAATTAGATTTTTTCAATAATACTATATTCCGCTATTTCTCTTTAATTTTGTGTAAAAACGGAGAGAAATTTTGTTTTGCACACGTGATCAAAAAAAAAAGTTCTTTTGCATCGGTAATCAAAAAAGCCATGCTTTAGTGAACTGCAAACAGTTACTAAAATGATGTTTTTGATGAAGGTATAAAAAATATATTTTTAATATGGAAACGTCTGTTTGATTTTCGAAAAAACATACAGGGGAGAGAATGTATTAAGCTGGACAACTATTAGGATTTCAGACAATATAAATCAGTTATTGTTTTTGTTTCCAATAAAATTACTTTACGGATTTGCGTCTATAAATAAATAAAACATTCGGATTTTTTAGACGGCAGACGAAAGAGTTCGTAAAGCGCTATACGAGAAAAAGGTGGCACCAGCTGGAAAAAAGAGTCGATTCATGCCTATCGAGGAAGGGGTTAGTAAAGTGAGAGATGGTCTATTTGCCTTTCATATGGAAACAGGGGCAGGATACAAACTTGTGGGTAAGTGGTATAAGTAAGAAGATGAGATATATATTATACACGGATCTATTCTAAAATTCAATTTAAACCCATCCCCTTCTTGTAATAAGACATATTCCGAAATATAAGATGGGTCAAACAAAAACCGTACATTTTAAGCTTGATTTTTGTTATTTTTGCTTTTGCCAAAAACCCAAAGCTTCAGAGTATATGAAGCTTTAGTCAAATTTGACATTTCGTTAAAATTCAAGATAGCGCATGATTTTTAAATTTCCTCATTTTTAATACCCCCCGCCAAAATTTTATATGCTCCACTGTACTCGATTTTAGACATTTGCCATGAAGATACCTCTTTGTCGTTCACAGAGAGATATCACTTCTAAAAATCGGATAAGAAGTAATAAAGCTCAACGCCAACGAAGTAAGTAATGTTTTAACCCGTTGTAAAAAATAGGTCTAAAAACGTTTTTGTTCTACTAGGGATTTGTTAAACCTCGTCCCATTCTTCAGATATTGAGCTCTGCGGATGGCTATATATGGCTCTGGTCGATATACTCTATCTGTTAAATTTGATATTTTATGAAAATACGTAATGGTGCATGCTTTTGAAACTTTTGGAACTTATATATTTTTCACTCGTTCCTGCCAAACTTTTTTGTAAACCAATGTACCTGATTTTAATTATCCGGAAAGGCACGCCTTTTCAGTGTACAAAGAGATATCATTCGTAGAAATTGGACCAGAACTAAAAAGCTTTGCTTAACGACAGAGGTGCTGTTTTTAAACCTGTTTAAAATAGAAATAGAACCTTTTTATTTTGCTGATTTTTTTAGCTTATCCGAATCACAAAGCATATACCTACAGACTTAGAGAAAACTCTTACTAAGGGCATCGCAAAAAACAAGTTACAGCGCCTCTGGGGACTCGGTCTCGAAGCTCATGCGACAAATTGCGCCGATGACATCTATCTTAATCAATGTCATCGTCTTTTCGTTTTTTTCATGAGGAGTTTTGTGTGTTTTTGAACTGTTACAGTAATTTCTTGGATTTTTGTAATAAGTACAATTGGAAAACTATGCCCAAGTGTTGTGTCCCAGAGCAGTGATCAGAGGATCACATCGCTTCCCAGACCCTAGAGATCAAGCTCGCCAAAGACAATGGTTTGCCATCTGAAACGCTTTAAAGGTTTAGAATATGCACCCGACATTTTAAACCAAAAAACTATTCAAAGAACTGTGGACGAAGCCTTCTAATGCGGCATGCAATTCCATTCTTGCATTTACCGCCAGAGTTTGAAACAGACTTTAATGGTAAGTACCGGGCAAGGTTTCTACATACCAGAGGAAAAACAGCCTATTAAATAGAGAGTTAATAGAGCACTAATTTATCTTCACCCTATTTGCTTACCGTATTACCATAATTGAGATCCTAAAAAGAGTTTTTAAACCACAAACACAAATTACCGTAACCGTATTCTTTTGCCCACATACAAACTGCCAATGTAAATAGAATAGAAAAGAAAACAACAATTGCTGTTTTTGCAAATTCACTTTCACAAAAAATTAAAAACCTAACTAAACAAAAAACTAATTATCACCTACCAGCTGCAGCTTTAAGACCCGTTAAGCCTCCGTAATTAAGTAACGTATTTCGGTTCGGTTATTTTTGGATACGGGAGAAAAATAACCGATTTTGACTACGGTATCACCAATTTTGATGGTCTATAAACGCTATAATAAGACATTAGACACTTAAAGTAAATATTTTAACGTATCGGTATGCCTAACGCGTTCGAAATAAAGCCAAGATACACTAAATTTCTGACTTGTTCGTGCCATTTTTCAAACGATGCCCGCTTTTTTGATGGGTGCGATCACAGAACAGCTGATTCCACTGATTCCACGTACGGATGGATTTACGTAACGTTACGGACTCACGAACGTACGCAACGATTTCAACGATTGGTTCGAAACATCGTATAAACAAGTGAAAAATTTAGTGTATTTTGGCTTTATTTCGAACGCGTTAGCTATACAGATACCGATGCGATGAAATATTTACTTTAAGTGTCTATTTATTTAGCCTATTTGTTAATTACTTTTTGAGCCCATTCCATTCAAAAATGCTGATGAGTAACCAGTTACACCGAATTTTTTGAAAATGAAGAAAAGTCGCAAGTCTTAAAACAAAGTGCTGCTAGTGAGACCGACATGAGAAGCATAATAAATGGTTTATTAATAAATACAATAATTTTGATATATATGTATGTATCTTCTAAAAAGAATAATATAATATATTAAATACGACGCATTTGGTTTATTTCTTAAATTTATAGTCATTAGAATCAACAATATTTTAGAAAATAAAATTAATTATTGATGAATTAGGTTTTCCAAAATAATTTAGTTTCTAATTTAGTTTTTTTAAAAAATACCCGAAATCAAATTTCCTGGCGCCGACGCCGCTACCCTAATTCAAGCTTAGAGACCGAGTCACTAGAGGCGCAATGGTAGCAAAAAACTTATAACAGGGCCCTAGTGGTCAGATCGCCTGCTATACCCATAGGTACATATTTTGTGATCCGAATTTGTTATTTTATACAGATTCTCCAGAAAAGATGTGGCTTTCCGGATGATTGAAATCAGGTTCAGTGGCTAAAAAAAAAGTTCTGGCAGGAAGGAAGGAAGATGCGTCATTATAGATTTTCTTAAAATGTCAAATTTGATGTGTATATAGGCCAGAGCCTTAGCTTCCCCCAGAGCTCAAAATCGAAAGAATCGGACGAGATTTAAATCCCTAGTAGAACAAAAAGTAGTGGTTTTTAGACCTATGTTTTACAAAGGGTTAAAACACCACTTAATTCGTTGGCATTGAGCTTTATTACTTCTTTTCCGATTTTTAGAAGTGATACCCCAAGCAGCAATTTAACGGCGTAGCGACGTTGTTAAATGCGACGTCGTCTTAGCCAACATGCCGACCCGGATTTACACCAAAATGGTGGATGATTTTTGAGTCCTTACGTCGTTGTGCAGTGACTGGAGTCGGAATAGTAATCGTTCTTGTTACGTCGTAAAATACGACCCAAAATAACTACACTAGCGCCCTCTTTGTTATTGATTTTTTGGTGGTGTTTCACTACCCAAAATGTTGCCCATCTCAAACTTTGGTATTTTCGGTTACTAAAATGAACTTATTTTTATACACTTTAGAAAATGGAAAACAAAAAATTATAATTTGATAATTACCATTTATTAAATAGTATTTATATGGCCACTATGGGAGCAAAATTTAAAAACGCAATTCGGTTTACTGACAAATATGCTTAAAAAAGGAATGAAAAAACACGTGCGCCCTTGATTTGTTTGTGTTTAAACGAAAAATATTGCTTTTTTTAATGCAAAAAAAATGGATGCTACTAAAGCCCTCTTTTTAGGATTCCATGGTCAAATACCTATCTCGCCCGGAACATAAAACGTCTCCAAAATGCCATTCAATGGTGTTTGTAGTATTTTTTGCCGTGTTTAGTAAATATAAACAATGGCGGGCACTTCGAACATAAACGACGGCATCAAAAATGGCGAATATTATGAGAATCCCAAAAAATACACCTAAATGGACTACAGTTGTCAAACATTCCCAAATGAACCACTTGCCACGACCGTTGCCAGGGTTACTATCAACCCAACATGCGACTGAAAAACGCTCCAACAATTCCGCCGATGACAGTTGACAGTCTCCATAACCTTACTTTTTATTCGATTTTTCTAAATAAATGGTCGGTGAACTGTGAACTAAAATTTAGTTTTTTCAAATATGGCAGGGCACTTCAAAGATCCTACTTCCTGGAAGCAAAAGCAAAAAGTATTTTTGGTGAGCGGCAAGAAGTGAAGCTGTGGATCAGACATTACTGTATAAAGAGTACCAGTCTTCGCCCATATACCTATTTGTAGGATAAAGTAATATAATAAATCATCTCTCTTTCAACAGTTGAGCCAGTTATTTAAAATCTAAAGAGAGATAGGGCGATCTGCCGTACATAAGTGCGGCAGAGAAGGAGAATATAATGCCATTAGTTCCTTTGGAAACCTTTCTTCTTCACAAGAAAAGGGCACTTAAGTTCGTCAAAACTCCAGCCGGAAAACGTCACAAGACTGGCCAGAAACGTCGCAAATTCACGTAATGTGAAAGATGTTTAGACGTTGATATGTCGGCAGAACGTAACTAGAGTCTCATAAAAACGTCCACACGACGTCACTGGTTTACTAGAAAATGCACCAACGTGTGACAGGTCGGCTAAACGTTAGGTAGATGGTAACAATGTTACTGCAGTATTATCTAACGTTAAAGCAACGGAGTTTTGTCGTAATATGTAAGACCGTCTGAAGATCACTAATTTATATTCCCAAATTAACGTCCATTTAGGTGAAATATGAGGTCATTGGTCAGAAAATTGTTGCTTGGGACGTCGCTGTGTACGACAGAGACGTGTCTTTTTGGTAAATGACTAAAATCGAGTACAGTGGCGCACATAAAATTTTGGCGGGGGGTGTTAAAAATGGGGAAATTTAAAAATCATGCGCCGTCTTGGACTTTAACGAAATGTCAATTTTGACAAAAGCTTCATATAGTCTGAAGCTCCCCAGAAACTAAAATCACAAAATTCAAACTCACGCGGTAGCCAAACTACAGCCAAAAAAAAATGTACGTTTTTTTTTGACCAACCTTTTACTTTTTTTTGCAAATAATTTTTTTTTATTTGTGTGTGGACTTTAACATAACAGGAATAAATTCAATAGAGCCTCAGGATGAAATATGTGGATAAAACGCAAAAACACGTCGATTGAAATTTTTGATGGACTTTCCAGTCGTATAAAAAAATACCCATTTTAAAGGATAAAACCTAACCGCACTATTTTTTTTTTTAATGATATGATACCACTTGTGGCACTTTGTTGGAAAGCCCTTTTAAAAATAAAATTGACTGTGCATTTTTTAAATTTTAATAAAAACAAAATCTTTATAAAAATCAAATTACTTTTCTCTTATCTTTAATAAACTTTTGCGAAACAATTTTTATTAGCTGTAGGTAGTTTTACATCTTTACGTAGATTAAAAGTAAGTTTTTATCTATCTATCTATTTTTTAATTTCTGATTTTTATCAAGTTTTTTTTTTAATTAAAAAACAAAAAATTGTACAGTCATCTTTTTAAAAGGGCTTTACAACAAGGTAAAAAAAATAAATGGAGTCGGGTTTCACCCTTTAGAAGGGTAATGACTGAAAAGTCGATAAAAAATCTCAATAGACGTGTTTTTGCGTTTTATCTACATATATTATCCTGCCCCCCCCTCTCCCCAACTAGCAATTTTTAGTTGTGCAAGTTGTAAAAATTAGAATTGCACTAATTTTAAACGTTGTTTTACAGATAAAGAATAGTTATCATGGCGACGGTTGACAATGTCGACTATTATACGACGCGTGAACGTTTATCACAACTTCAGGCGCCATCACAACTATTTATGACCGTCTATTGTACTAACAGTAATTCCTTAGTTGTGAAGGCGCCGACTACAAACCGTTGTGTGCTAAACCGAAAATTGATCAATTTCCTCCACGTCTTCTGGCCGGTTTGTTGGAGACGCGGGCGCACCTGTTTTCATCTAACCAATTTTTCTGTTATGTTTGCAACAAACCAATTTTGGAGCACTGCTTTCTGTCATACAGCATCAATTAATTCAGTAAAAGTAACTAAGAAATGTTTTGTAAAGTTTCTATTGGTTTTGTTTGAACATTTTGCACTATGAAAAGGAACAAATTGTATAAATATTCTTCGATATTTTGACATATGACAGCTGTCATTGAAAGTGATTCCCCAGTGTGGCGGAAAAAAAGAAGGTAAACAACAAGGACGGAAATTAAGTGAGCATCAGAAAGCCAAATTGTGGAGCAATTTCGATTGGGTAAAAATTGAGGCGTGTTCGCGTCTTTTAAGTTCCGTTCAAAACACAGTTAAATAGTTAAAGCGGTCGAGACACGGGACTTCTTTGGTTGTCATAGAAACTAATAAGTGCCGCCATGATTGATTGTTAAAACCATGCTAATTTGTAAACAAACATTAAAAATTATTTTTTTGCTTTTTTCTACAATAAACTAAGATCTTTTTGCATGTAAAAATCCGTATTTTGTTCTTAGGAATCCTAAGCAACATCTTCAGAGGTTTTTCGAAGCGATTTTTAAATCATGATTTTTTTTTTCATTTCATAAAATCATCTTAATCGGGGGCGCGCTTGTTTTTTAGAGCTAAGAACTGTACATTTGACAGTAAAGTACCGTCTGTTTATATATTTTGGCATTGGTTCGCATGTTAAGATGATGTAAAACATGATATGACATAGAATATCATTTTATTTTAATAATATTATAGTGTATTTATTATTTTACGTAATGAATAATATTTTGAACAAATAATTGTACTCCAAAACCCATTGAACTATTACTTCAACTGTAGTCGCGATCGCGACGTTGACTCAACCAAAAAATCATCCACCAAATTGGTGCAAAAGTGGGTGGTGTTTGAGTAAAAGTAAACGTTGCGACGCAACGTTGGCACGCGGTGCACAACGTTGAGTCGTCGACAAATTGCTAGTTGGGTCAACAATGGGAAAAGCTGATTAATTGTTAAGGCCACAAAAACGGCATAGATTTGACAACACTACTTTGCTATTTTTTTGAAAGATCCACAATGGGTGGCATCACTAATGCCGTTTCGAGTGAGATCGTGGAGCGTTCAGAAAACGGTGCGAAAACCATATGAGGAAAAGTATAACTTATTAGGATTTATTAAGAAAGTAACAAATTTCCGTATTCTTATTTTTGGCACTTGTTCTATTAGACAAGTGGCCGGTGGCTATGCGAAACCTTCGGCCTACAAAATTACGTGATCTTGGCGTTTTCAGAATTCCGGCAGAATCTCGCTTATAAAGAAAAAGAACATTACTTTTTTTGTTATCAGATAATAGGATTTATAAAAATTAGTATTTAAAAAAAAAAAATTAAAAAATGCAAAGATAGTTTTTACAGATTTCTGTACTATCGACGAGGCTAAAGAAAAAGCCAGGTAAGATTTTTGACTATTGTTAGCCGTGTTTATTTTATTTCGGGAATGAAAGAGTCCAGCAAGAAACTGTTTGGATACGGTTGCAAGGAATTCATTCATTCCTGCCAAATATCAACAGATTCCGTTTTCTCGTTTCTGATATTCTGCCCGGTAAAGATTGGCCCAAAACCAGCAAAGCAGTGTAGTCAAATCTATGTCGTTTTTGTGGCCTTAACGTCTTGCTGACGAATCGTCGAAGATCTGAGAACGGGGCATCAGCTTTAGGAGCCAAATATGTAATAAAGGAATTACGTTAAACTTTAGGTGAAATTTTCAAGGAAGATGAGAAATGCGGCCTTCAAGAAATTCCTTTTTTACAAGTAGTTGATCCATGGTTTGCTATTCAGAAAAACTCTTCCTACAAGGAAATGCTAAAAATTGGGTAAGTCTTCCAACAAAAGATTTTTTTTTCTATCTTACTAGAAAAAACGAATTTAGTGCTAAGCTTTACCCGTTTAATAAATTACGTCCCATAAAAATGTGGGCATGCGTATGATGTTAGTGAAGTCCAACTTTTGGGTGCACTTTTATTGTGGGGCGAGAGAGAAATCTGAAACTGTGTAAACCTAACAAGTTGCGTTTTTTCCGCAACGTTGCGGTGGAAATTTTTACGTCAATCCTCCAACACCAAATGTTGCAAATATGGTGAAAACGTTTTAAAATACGTTTATATATGTAGTTTCAGCAAGTTGAAAATAGATTCGAATTTTTATCTAAAAATAACACAATGATCGATGTACTTCTTTTTTGTCATTTTGGTTTTTTTGCTTTTGTTGTTGCGCCCTCGAAGCTGCAAAAGGCGGTTAGGTCATGACAGTCATAGAAAAAAAATTGGGTTCGGTCTGTCTGGCAGACCAGAATGTTATCTGCTGTACTGTGCTACGGAACTAATTATGACCTTGGCGCCCGACATAGAAATAGTTCAGTGAAACACAAATAGATGGAGCACCACACATGATAACCACAAAAATTAATACTACAAAAGAATATTGATTTTTAAATAAGAAATCAATATTACTTTACAAATGTAATGTAATATTGATTTTTCTTGGCATAGCAAAAAGGACCTCAATGAGCCCAAAAAACAAAAAAAGTTTAAAAGATTGGGTAAAAAGATAAAGATAGATGATAAATAAGTATGTGTAATTTAAAAAAAAATTGAAGTACATTTCCCAAATACAGGTTTAAAAACAAAACAAGGGTTCATTATATTTTTCACTGCCTTAACTCATTATTGGAGTGTTGAATACAAGAATTCCTTTATTTTTTTTTACAAAGTTTAACATTTGTTATCCCTCCAATGCTAAGGAAGTAAAAAGGAGGTGAAAAATATAATGAATCATCTGGTAAAATAAGTAAAAACATAAAATATTACCTTATAGTAAAAATCGAGGTAAAAATTATTTAAAAAGAAGATAAATGACCTAGAAATAGTTATTGTTAAAATTATTCCACAGATAATTGTGAGGATAATTGCCTTTAGTCAAGAAAGAATTTTTTCCAAATCATTTTTGTTTGGCTTCATGAAATGCTGATTTTTTTTTATTTATCGCAATAATCTCCTCTTTTTAGACTATTAGAAAATCTTACAAATCTTATTAACTTGCTTACACCACCAGAACAAACCACTAATAATTAACTTTATTATTGTGGTTAGTTTAGGGATTAAGAAATATAATAAAGTTTGTGTCTTGCCAAATAAAAAATTTAAGTATGTTCCTGGTTTTGTCAACTTGCTGTTTTTATACTGCGAAAATTTTAGACAATAGCCTGTACGTCTTACCAATTGATTTAAAAATACTGAGGGAGAGAATCTTTTCTTCTAAATTAAGTCTTCTGGCTTTAGGTTTCTGCTGCTGTACTCTAATCTGGCATATAATAAGCATTTTCTGCGACTGCTAATTTTCTCTAGAATGATTGCACATAACTGGTCATTTTATGAAATCGCGTACTACTATCAATAACTTTCCTATAGAAATGTTGCTTTTGGTGTGAGATTAGCTTGTCTGGGCACATTGACTTCATTAGGAATTAAAGAGCGTCTTCTTTTAACTGTAGAAAGAAATAAAACAAACATTAGCTTATTAGTTAAAATTATAACATTTATAAATACATTAAATTTGTAAAAATGTAACTAAATCAAACAAATTGATCGTTCTCAGGGTAACCACCAGTTGGGGTGTAATTTTTTTTATAAATTTGTGACCAAATTTTTAAAATTTTATGATTTTATGACTGGTGGTCACCGTGCTTTCTCCACTGAATTTATTTTAAACCCGACATGTTTTGGAAGCTCAAGCTGCCATCATCAGGAGTCCTAAAACCCATTGTGAGAAAAACTTTAAAATTTAAAAAACAAAATAAACATATAAATATGCAATACATTATAGTTATTTAATTATGCCATGGATAGACTTTGTAGGGTACTAAGAAAACTAAGCCTGACTTCTGTTTAAGCCTCAGTTTAAGGTAGGTACTGTAAACACTTCAAAGTACTGGGATAGTCACGTTTTTTTTAGGGAGTGTCTAAAGAGCCTACAATTCAGCTGAATAGCCGTGAGGCTAAAGAGCCAGCAATAATTATTTATTATATGTTTTTCATATTTTCTTTTTTTTAATTTTTTAAAATTAAATTAACCCAACCTAACCTAAAAAGACTCAAACCAACTTATTAAAAGACAAAACAACACAAAAAACACACTTTAAACTAAATTAACCCAACCTTAGGGGTTGTAGTGTTTTTTTTTGGGTTGTTTTGGCCTTGAGTAAGTTGGTTTGAGTCTGTTTAGGTTAGGTTGGATTAATTTAGTTGGTTTGAGTCTGTTTAGGTTAGGTTGGGTTAATTTACTTTAAAGTGTGTTTTTTTGGGTTGTTTTGGCTTTTAATAAGTTGGTTTGAGTCTGTTTAGGTTAGGTTGGGTTAATTTAGTTTAAAAAATTAAAAAAAAACGAAAATATGAAAAACACATAATAAATAATTATTGCCGGCTCTTTAGCTTCACGTCTATTCGGCCGAATTGCCGGCTCTTTAGACACTTCCTTTTTTTTTAATTTTATAAGATAAAATATGCTCACTTTATGATCAGCTTGTCATACATACAAAACTTTAATGTATAGGCAGGAGCACTAAAGACACAGAAGATTAGTCCCTCTTTACAGAGTAAAACAAAACTTCTCAATACTTTTTGACCAGGGCTATAATATTTTTGTAAACAGTTTTGGGATCTACTAAAATTAAAAAAAAACTTACCTGCCTTTCTTTCTGGGTTGCCCCATCATGGTGTCGTCTCTAATATTTTATAAAACATAGCTTAAATTTGATATACGATTGTACTACACCTCATACTACACTTTATTTTACTCATCGTACACTATAAAAGCCTGTAGCTTGTAATAATTCCTTTCTTTTCAAAAAACCAAAAATAACCTCAACAAACGTCATTGTCGTTGTTGGCTAAAAATCAATAAATCAGCCTCTACGCGCTGGCGTCAGCTACGGGAAAGATATGACAAATTTATAATTTTTGTACTACTATCGCCATCTATTAAAAAAAAAATTACCAGACCCCGAAATAATTATACCTAGGCTTTTCCATAAGAGAAAAAGGTCTACAAACTACACGTAGTTTGTCTATGGTGATAGTACAGGGTGGGCTAGCTCGATTTTTGACACAAGCTTAAATACGAAAACTGCATCTTGATATTTCTTACCATTTCGGAGCTACGGGGGCATTTTGAAAAGTCTGCATTTTGGGATGGGGTCTATAACTTCGTTATTTATAGGAATATTGATTTCATGTAAATAGATTTTTTGAAGACATTTTAACAGAGAACTTCACCTTCTAACTGGATTCTTCCTAACACATCTAGTTTTTGAGAAATAACTCAAAGTTGGTATTTTTCTTATAGAATGACCCTTTATTTATTTGATTTTTAAAATCGGCATAAAATTTCCTTCAAAATGATGTATCACACTTTGTGTTTTATTTTTTTATTTTTATGTGTTTTTTTTATATTTTTATTACTTTTTACGAATATTTATATTTATTTTATCTTTTTAATTTTACTTTATAGTAAAAATTACGTTAAAAAAGTTTAAAAGATAATAATTAAAAAAATAAATAAATATCGAAAAAGTAAAAATATATAAAAATACAAAAAAAATATAAAGTGTGACATATCATTTTAAAGGGAATTTTATGCTGATTTAAAAAATCAAAGAAAAATAGGTCATTCCATAAAACACATACCAACTTTAGGTTATATCTCAGAAACTAGATGCGTTAGGCAAATTTCAGTTTGACGGTTGAGTTCTTTGTCAAAATGTCTACAAAATAGTTCTTTACATGAAAACAATATTCCCATAAATAACAAAGTTATAGACCTCATCCCAAAATGCAGACTTTTTAAAAAGCCCCCGTATCTCAAAACCACATATCGAGATGCAGTGTTCGTATTTAAGCTTGTCTCGAAAATCGAACCCAGAACATCTTGCTTAGAAGTACCCAAAACCCCCAAATCCCACCGAATGTAGCCCACCCTGTACTTGCGCGATCGAACTTTTTACTCGAAACGGATCCAAAAGGTGTATGCGTTCAAATATAAACGGAGTTATGATCTAAAAAATAAAGATATAGCTATTTTTGTTTGACTTGTTCGTTATTGTGTATACCTATCTTTGTCATATGGAATTAGTTAGGACGAGTTGTACTTTATAGTTAGGATTAAGGTCTAATATTTAAAAAAAAATGGATAAAAGGTGTTTGTTTGTAGTTTACTTTGTAAAAAAAACAAAAAAATAAAGTAATTTATTTAAATGAAATCAAAATCAACACACAAAGCCCATTTGTGATGTGTTTCCTTTTCCACATTTTAAACGTCGGCGATTTTTATAGGGCCCCTTTAATAAAAATTCAATATGTCCCGTTAGACGACGAGTCTTGAACCATTTTGCAACAAAAACCGACAGAGCTTGTAGGAGTAAACAACGACATCGACGTAAAGAGCTTGTAGGAATAATCAACGATACCGACCAAAACCGTTCTCAAGTTGAGAACGGCGTTGCACCGACAGAGCTTGTAGGAATAATCAATCAATCAATGTTCGTAAATTTAAAGTTTTTTTACCAATAGCGTGCCAAAAAATAGGCGGAATGAAAACAACGACGATTTTTCGTAACTCTCGGACATACCTTTTTTTGACATCGGAATCCATAATAATAAAGGCCAATATACATAAAATTTAATGAATTCTAATAAATTTGTCAATATTTGTCATATTTAACAAATAAAAACAATAAATAATAAGAGAACTACTACTTGTTCTCTCACAGTCTCACAAGTAATTTTTAGAATAAACTTGAGAACTGTTTAAAAATACGTTTTTTAGTCGCGTGTGAACCCATCTTTAATTTCACCAAAGAAAAAGAACATTCGCGTTGTCTAACGCCAACATCCCAGTAAAGACCGTTATGTCGAAATTACGTCAAATTTACATAACAGATTTACCTTGTTACGTAAATTTAAGGTCACAATAAGGTAAAATTTAAGTCACATTAAGTTCCGAAAACTCTGCATAATGCCATGCGTAAAGCCCTCCTAATTGTTATATAATTGCGATGTAAATAAAATGACATACCTTTTACATAAATATTACATCCATGTTACGTAAGAGTTAAGTAAAAACGACGTAGAGGTCACAATTATTTATTAATAAAGTAAAATTTGGGTCACATCAATGTGCGAAAACACTGCATAATAAATATTTTACATAACAGGTTTACCTTGGTTTGTAAATTTAAGGTCACAATAAGTTATTAATAAGGTAAAATGTAAGTCTGCATGACATGCGCAAAGCGTCAACTATCTAAGTGCGACATGAGCATGCAGCTTGAGGCGGGCCAACGTCGGTGATTTACGAAGATCCGTCGGTGATTGCTTGAAACGGTCCGACATTACCAAACTACAAAGTTAACCAGACCGGCTGGTTTAAGTGGCGGAAGAGGTTATTCTGACAGAGAAGTACCACTATCTTGTAAATACCTCAAAGTCCGCATCTCAATTTTGAAACATCTTTGCTCTTTATATATATAATATTATCCATCCACTGTACAGGGAACATATTGACATTAGCGCCATCTCTACCGACTATAGGACGAAACTATTAATTAGTGGCAATTAACTTTTATTTTCATTAATTTTTTTTGAATTTTTAATGTAACGTAAATCGCGTTATAGAGCGTTCACTTCATTTAGACGATTTAAATTTTACATAAAATGTTTTATATAATAAATATGTAACATTTGAAATGTAAATTTAAGGTTCAATTAACTATATAATAATTATGTAAAATTTAGGAATTTACATAACTGGAATGACATAATTAATACATAAAACTTGCTATGTAACAAATATGTAAAATTGTAAATATAAACTTAAGGTTCACACTGTTTCACAATATTTATGTAATTTTCAAAATTTGAATGTGAACGTTAATCATGTTATAGAGCGTTTACGTAATTTAGATGATATAAATCCTACGTAAAATTTTTTATACACTGGTTATGTAACATTTCAATTGTAAACCTACGGTTTAATTGAATGTATATTAATTATGTAAAATTTGGAACTTTAATTTGACGTTAATAATTTTACAGGGAAATTAAATAACTTAGATGATATAATTAATACATAAAAAAATTCATGTAATAATTAGGTCAAATTTTCAATGTTTCATAATATTTATGTAAATTTCAAAATTTTAATGTGACGTAAATCATGTTATAGAGCGTTTACGTAATTTAGATGATATAAATATTACATAAAATGTTTTGTATAATAGTTATGTAACATTTTAAATATAAACGTAATGTCTAAATTGTTACATAATGGTTATGTTAATTTTATTAATTTAATTTAGAGTAGATCATTTTATGTAACATTTACGTAAATTAGATTACTTAAATATTACATATAATTTTTTATGTAATAGGTATGCCATATTTTTTATTTAAAATTAAGGTCCCACTATTTACGTATGTAAAATTAACATTGCTTAAAAATGAATTAAATTTATAGTTTTTTTTTATAAAAATATAAATAAATATATATTATGATGTAGGTAAAATATTTTACATAAATATATGAACCTTAGATTTATATAACTATTAGGTTAAAGTCACAATTGTGTTTACTGGGATGATTTGTGCGCACTCTGCGCCTTCACTAGTGCAGGCTAGCTTTCTCAAGGTTTGCGTGGTTGTTGGCTTTCTCTCTCGCACCTCAGGGGAAGCGCACCCAAGATTTGGACCTGTACACTCTGTATATGGCATATGTCGAAGTTAAAAATGGCGCCAGTAGGCACATATAACCCATAAAATAAAAAATAAAAAATTTCAAAATTCTTTTTCAAAAAATGTTTTATTTTTTTTTTGGTTAAAAATTAAATTATCTATATTAATGTGATAACCGCGTGTCGCTAACTGCTACGGTTCGTGAGTTAGGTTTTTATAAGTATATTTTTATTTTTCTTAGATATCTCAAAAACTACGAATCTGACAAACTTTAACATTGATATAGTTTTTGTTGAAAATGTAATTATCCGTCTAAATATTAAAACCGTGTGTCTCTAGCTGCTAGAATTCGTGGTTTACGATTTTTATAAGTATATTTTGGTTTTTCTTAAATATCTAAAAAAAACTACGGATCGTTTTTATAGAAAATATAATTATCCATTTTAGCGTGAAAACCGCATGTTGCTAACTGCTACACGGTTCGCCAGTTACGATATTTAAAAAAAGTGTAACCCCATTTCTACCCCCTTCGCAACCCCCCACCCCCACCAAAAACTAATCAGCTCACCGTCTGGTGCTAGAGATGTTTTGTGCAAAATTTGATAAAAATTTGTTAAGCGGTTTTTAAGTAATCATGTTACAGACAGACAAACAGACAGGCAGACAGACACCATGAGAAAACTTTGTATTTAGGTCTTTATGGACCCAATTTTAACTTATTTTTAGTGAAAATTATAAAACATTTTTTTTGACGATCCTAATAGCCTCCATACTATTTATGGATGGCTAAAGTCATGTCGAAATAATTAATTTGTTTTTTGTCGATTAGATTAAGAATTTTACAAGAATCAGGCATCCAACAACGTGAAAACATCCTAATTTATACAAGAAGGCCTGTGTGCACTTCGAAAAGCTCCACGTTTTTCAGTGTGGGCATAATCGATTGCTACCCTGTTTACCTAATACTTACCGGAGGCATAATAGTAGCTATCATTACGTTTTTGAGTGAATTGTATTTACAAAGAAGGTAAAGTTAATTTTATGTACCTTTTAGATTGATTTCGTAATTTATTTATCAAGTATAAAGTGGCCAAATTTGACTCGGGACAAAGTAAATCGGTCATAATTAATTTAACGGAAATAAAAATACGTAGGAAGCATATTATAAATTATGATGGATAGATAGATAACACACTCACCATTTTTTGCCGAGGTTTGTGTTTTTCCATCCCCAATAGGAAATCGATATTCTAGCATCTCAAAATTGTGGCCAACGGTTTCCCAGACAGCATCATTCGTCCCAAGGACATACATTTTACGTCTTTGCGTCCAGGGACCTACTAGGTACGTACAATGTACGTGCAAAAGTGTGCGAAAAATGTAAGTACTTACTACGTTTTTAAGTTATCATAACTTGGACGTAGTTCATTTATGTAACATTTCTCTCACTTCTAATGCAAACTTTTGTATAAGTAGTTTTTCATTCTCTTAAAGTAATTGGTATTTTATAAATACCCATTCTCCGTCAGGAATTCTTTCCCGGAGAGGCAACCAGCAGAGTCGTCCGCCAAGTTACGTACCAAAACCATCTCCTGTTCGTACCCCGTACGTACATCGTACATTTTACGTCCAATGCACGTCTTTTATTGGTCCCCCGCAGGACATACAAAGTACGTACTTGGTACGTACACAAATGTACGTACATGGTACGTATTTTCTATATCCCAAGGTCGTACCTAAGACGTACATAGCGTTGGAAAGTGCACGTAAAATGTACGTCCCTAGTACGTACATTGGAGTTAGCGTACATACTATGTACGTAATCTTCGTCCGTGTCTTAGGTACGAGGTACGTACCTGGTACGTAACTTTGCTGCCTGGGTTGGAACATCACCATAGGTGGGCAAATAACCCCTCTCTTTGGTGTGAACATATTTTATTGTTTTTCTGCAAGATCAGGTTTTCATTTGAAAGGCAGTCCAATCATTTTACAATAGGATGGGTTCCCAAGCAGCATTTGGATGTCGCATTTCGGTTCTCTGACGGCGGCATTCACAACCCGACGACGACCTTAAGACCGACATTTGCACTGAAATGGAGCATCAAAATTTTGATCGTTCCGACGGCAGTAGGCGACTCTCGTAGTAGCGCCCGACTGACCAAATCCAACGACCAACAACATCGTCATTTTTGTACTTTTTTTTTTAGTATGTTTCTACACCTACAATTTTCCGGCCACTGCACTTAATTTTGACTGGAAGTAAATAGTTTTGGAAATCGCCAGATATTTATTACTTTGAAAGAAATAAATGTTTAAATATTTCTCAATTAGTGATTATATTATGTAGCAGTCCTTGACCATTCAGAAATCGAAATTCTTCAACCAAGGCCACTTTCCTGATAAAAATGAACAAAAAATCAAAATTCTTTGAAAATACAAAAAAAATAAATAAAAATATATATACCTATATATATATATTTAATTTGTAAATTTTTCACAAACAAAGAATCAACCGCATTATCTAAGACAAATTTTACTAAAAATTTTTACAAAGCTTGGTTTGATTGCTTAATAAAGAAAACAAATCAAAAATGCCTTCACAATGCCTATTTCTACTTTGATGTCATGGCGTTTCTGGAGAAGAAATTCAACCAGATCAGAACAATTCCGACAAGATCTCCACAATGGTTAGCTTTAATCTTGTCCAAGTTCTCTTTTACCCAAAGACATTCAAGTAATCTAGGGTAAAACTTGAATTTTTTTTTAAATAACTATAATCCTCCGAAATATTATGGCGTTTTTCTATATATGTGAAAACGAGGGGAGGGGTTACCCGATGCATCACACAATTTTAAGGTGCAAGACTGTACATATCTTATTGAGGATGCACATCTCAGCAAAAAATAGGGAGGTGATCTATCCTCATGCTCTATTATTAGCGATCATGTATACTTGGAACCAAATATGAGAAGCTATATTATATAGCACCTTTTTTTAAGACCTCATAGTTAGTTAAATAAGTATACGTCAAATCATAAGTACTATATTATTTTGCAATTTTTAGTACTATATTATTTTGTAATTTTTAGGATTCAATCGTACAGAAATTATTGGCGAAATCACTTTGAACAAACCGACTATAGAACAACTGTTATCGAAGACATTTTATACCGTATCTACCAATCGAAAAGCAAAAATCGCCGTAATGCGCAACCGGAATTTGCCCACTAAATAAAGCTAGATGCAGGGTGCTTATTCTTAAAAGTAGAAAGAACCCACTAAGCAAAATCAATGTATTTTTGTAACCTGTTATGTAACGCAACTTGTTACCTTAACGACGATATTACATTGTCAGTACATCAATTGTCCTAAACATTTACGTAACAGTGTTACATTCGATTTTTTTCAAGTATATATGTGACTTGCATGTAACATTTAATGTTACCTGACTTGTTAAATATTGGTTCAAACAACATAAAAAATATATTTTTATGCTTTAAAATATTTGATATTCGCGGTTACATCTTGAACAAATTAAAAAAAAAATAAAAAAAAGGGAGCCGACGGTAATCCAAAGGTGATAAATGAAGGTTTCAGCACCTTAGACCACTAGACCATCTCGGTTTTCTTGAGAACTGTCACCAATTCACGGTATATTAATGCAGTGATGTCATTGGTTGGATTTTTACAGAAAATAGGGAGTTGTTTTTTTTAAATATTAATTTAATTAATTGTTTTTAATTAATAAAATACATATAAAAAGTTTCAGTTGCATAAAAAAAATTATACACAAATATTGAATCACAATTAATTGAATCATAATTTGGCGAAATTAAAAAAAAAACTGAAAATATATAATTTCCTCAAACCGTAAAAAAATCAAATCCTAAAATGATCGTGCGTTAATTAGTGCGAATACATGTAAATTTAAACTTATAGGTATATTTTCCCTTTTGTGGGAAGTTATCAAAAAAATCGTAGGATTTTCATTAAAACAGTAAACTTTTTGATATCATTTCTTAGTTTTTCAAAAATTTTCGCTATATTTTTACTTAAAACTTACAATTTTATTTAGTGATTTTCCAATAAGCAACCACGTAATTGTTTTAAAGTTGACATTAATTGAGCTCACAATACAGCTGCTTTCATGTGATCATTAGACTAAACTTGTTTCAACTTTGATGTTTATTAACTTACAATATTGTATTTTGTTATGTCACAGTAAAGAACCAAATTTGTTTTAAATTTGACATTTAAATAAACTTGCAATATTGTGTAATATCATGTAACTATAAAGAAGCAAATTTGTTTCGACAGTGACATTTATTAAACTTCAAATAATGTTATTTTTCAGTTACTTTATCGTTTACATTTCTTGTTAAATCCAAGATTAAATATTAACGTAAAATTAGTGCTTCTTTCGTGTATCAGCGATACTTTCACATAGAATGTTAATTTTGAACTTAAATTTTACTTCTTTTAAACATTTTTCTTAACGTATTCAAAGTTACACCAATTTTACATTTTTTCAACGTTGAAAGCCTGTAATGTAACAGACCTTCCTTAGTGGGAAATCTAAACTCTCTTCCTGATTGCGGTGAGTGGCAAAGTTAGAGGTTCTCACAGGTTGCCCGAAAGTCATTTAAACACAACGCAACTCGAATGCAGCTTTAATAAACAATGGTTCCAAATCCATCCATTTTCCAAACCGTTTTTAATAAAAATTTTCGTTTGATTCACTATTTAATTCCCGTTTTTAACAAACCATTGTTTATTAAATCCATTCAAAATCAAACTCGAAATTGATAATACACGTTTTTTTTTAAAATTTGTTTGTCAAATCCATTCAAAGCACATATCTTCAAAACCAATGGACCACTGAAGGTAGCAGATGTCTAGCCGGTAACTTTTTGTCTAACTTGGGAATACTGGCCCTACAGACACTTAACCGATATACCACATCATTGGTCCAATGGTAAACCGTTGCTGGATCAGTAACAAAAATATATTGGCATAATGAAGGATTATTGTCACAGTCATTGGTCCAATGCAGCCACTTTTAGATCTTATGGTAACTAATTACTTAAATCCTAAAATATAGCCTTGGATAAAATCAAAAATATAGTTTTGTGCTCCAAAAACCATGCCATCAATATATCCTAAGAAAAAAAAAATCAACAAAAAATTTAAAAAAAAGTGGGACGATGACAGGATTCGAACCGTTAACCTCCAGATTACCAAGTCAATGCTATAATTAACCACTGGACTATTGTGGCTATTGAAAAATTTAATATTAAATATTAATGTTTTGGCTGAAGAAAGTTCCAATATCGGAAACACGTAGTTTTTTCTTCAATGGCCCAATAAAGTAAACGAATATCGGAGAGACGTAATTTTTTCTCCAATGACCCAAGCCCGGTGTATTTAAGATGAAGATCCTACTTCGTCGATTCAACCTCGTATTAGAGTTGGCGAAACAACTTTATTGGTACAACAACAGAAGATATGCAGTTGTTCCTTCAATGGCTCGAAAAAAAGTCCGGTGTATATAAGATGAAGACTCTTTTTCGTCGATTCAACATTGTATTACTGTTGGCAAAACAACTGTGTTGGCACACCAACTGACAACAGTGAGTCAATAATGTATGCTCCATATCGGAGAGATGTAGTTTTTTTTCAATTTCTCAACAAACAAAGTCCGTTGTATTTAAGATGAAGATTCTTCTCTGTTGATTCACCATCGAATTAGTATTGGCAAAACAACTGTGTTGGCACACCAACTGAAGTTATTCAGTGAGCCAATAATGTATGCTCCAGTATCGGAAAGATGTAGTTTTTCTTCAATGGCTCAACAACAAAGTTCGTTGTATTTAAGATGAAGATTCTTCTCCGTCGATTCAACCACAAAGCAAATACCCGTAGGTATTTCCTTTGTGGTATTGCCTGTTTCATTTCATTGTTTCAGTATTCTTGATGAATTTTACTTGCTTGAAAATGTTTTATACGACACATTTATGGGTCACAGGAACGTTGTGCGAGAAGAACTGATGTTCATTTTGATTAGTTACACCCTGATAAACATGTTAATTATTCCTACGTCCTACAATTGGTCAGAAAGTTTGAAGAAACTGGATAGAAGGCAACAAAAAACAAAATGGGCCACGAATTGTGGACAAAGAGGCACAAGTTGAGGTCATCGGTCAGTTCGCGATTAATCCTTCGATAAAGAAGAAGTTAAAAAAAAAAAACCTCCAAATCAGTTACTTCAACCGAAAAGAAACTAAAAAACAAAAGATCAAAAGATCTTGGGTGGAAATAACGAAAATTCAAACTTGGATGAGCATCCCACAAGGAACACACAAAAGATCAAAGCGAAAAGAGAAATGATTAAACGATGTTTCGCCCTGGGTAACCAGCGTGGGCTCATCAGTAGTTTCACTGGTCACCCTCCACTATACATCATTAAACACCATCATACATTTTGATTTCCAACTTTGAACCACTCACAAATAGGCATCGTTTCGCACTGGTACTTACTTATCCAAGTTACCTGATACGAATTCGTCCTGGCGTGTTAATATTTCCAGTAGGATTATGCTCCTAAGGCAATTAAAACAAAGAAGAAGTTAAAAAAAACCTCCAAATCAGTTACTTCAACCGAAAAGAAACTAAAAAACAAAAGATCAAAAGATCTTGGGTGGAAATAACGAAAATTCAAACTTGGATGAGCATCCCACAAGGAACACACAAAAGTGTTCTTTGTGGGAGGATTTGGAGGTTTTTTTTTAACTTCTTCTTTGTTTTAATTGCCTTAGGAGCATAATCCTACTGGAAATATTAACACGCCAGGACGAATTCGTATCAGGTAACTTGGATAAGTAAGTACCAGTGCGAAACGATGCCTATTTGTGAGTGGTTCAAAGTTGGAAATCAAAATGTATGATGGTGTTTAATGATGTATAGTGGAGGGTGACCAGTGAAACTACTGATGAGCCCACGCTGGTTACCCAGGGCGAAACATCGTTTAATCATTTCTCTTTTCGCTTTGATCTTTTGTGTGTTCCTTGTGGGATGCTCATCCAAGTTTGAATTTTCGTTATTTCCACCCAAGATCTTTTGATCTTTTGTTTTTTAATCCTTCGATGTCTACAAGTATTGGGCGTGGTCTGCACCGAGGGGGGAGGCCTGGAAATATTCTAAACACATAATTATCATTCTTCTTTGAAGCCATCAATTAAATTTTTGGTATTTTGTAAACGGTAATCAAATCATTTCGATGGTAAAAATAACAATGTTTTTACATTTTACCCACTAACTCAAAAACGGCTATTTCAAATTGAGAAAAACATGTACCATTGTAAAGCTGATAGAAAAACCTTCCCAAAAAGGTATTACAAGGGGGGGTCCAATTTAAGAAAAACGGGTGGGCGTGGCCTGCACCAACATGTTGGGTGTGACCAAGTTATTGAATACGTAAAAACCGTTCCCCTTCAATCCCGTTTTCGGAATTAGGTACAGGCAGTGTTGCCAGGTCCATTTTTATAATAATAGTGGATCAGAGACAAAAATAGTAGTAGATTCTAGAATTTTTATAAAAAAACAATAGTAGAATAAAAAACATTTATTAATAAAAAACTGAAAAAAAATGATAAATATTTTAATCTTTCAGCTCATTTTAAACTTTATAAATTGGATAGGAGTAATGCGACGTTCCTTTTTGAAACATCTCTTGCTCCTAAACAGCGGGAGTTTTTAATCCCATTAGAAATTTCTTGTATGATGGAAAAAGAAAACAAGTGTTCTGAACTTAATTTGGAACGAACTCCGCTCCTATACTTTCTGCTGATTTAGACACAGAGTTTAAAATCGAAAATCACCAGTTTTTGTCACCATAACATTGACTGTTTATCGAGCTTTTTTGATATCTATTGTTGTGGTAGACTTTCACTCAAAGAAAAGTAAAATAGTAGATTTTCACTTAAGAATAGTAGAATAGTAGACGTGAGTAAAAAATAGTAGAGGCAACACTGGTTGCAGGCTCAATTTTTGCAAAATTATTAATGGTGAAAACCGCATGTCAGTATGTTAATATGTATTTTAGAATTGGGCCTGTAACTTTTTTATTAATGAAAATTTCTTTTTGGTGTACATTGCTTTTCTATAGAAAATTTAAAATAAAATTTATTTGTCACACTGGATTTTATTTGTTACTTTTTGTGAGATATATATACAGAGCGCTTCAGGCTACTGCGAACATAGGCCGGAAGAAGTCCAACACCGCACACCTATCAGTGGAGCAACCAACACTCAGGCTTGTGATCACCGTTCGCGGATTGCGTTTAGTACGCCTCTAACCACGGTGCCATGTGGAGCGTAGTCAATGAAATCGGAATTTGGTCAATAAATACGCAAATTTTTATAACGTAATTTCCTTGTTTTTTGTCACTGATAAATTAGAGCGTTTTATTTTCAACTGCTCAGATTTATTACTAACAACGTGTTACAATGAAAATAATAAGGAGAAACAAAATGGAAGCAAGTTCTCAAAATAACATAATACATTCTCAAAATGTTCGAAATGTCCCCCATGCTCGGCGAAACAATATCCGAGCCTATTATAAAAACCCCTTCTAACGTTTCCAGGCATGTTAGGGGTGATAGTTTGAAAAGCTTCTTCAATTTTTATCCGAAGTTCTTCCAAATTAATAGCCCTTTCATCCCGATTAGGATTATCAAGATATTCCCTAACAAGTCCAACATTGTGAGTGGGACAACCATCTTGTTGAAACCATGTTTCACAAAATCTCACACCTAACAACTGCCTAGTAGTTAAAATAATATGCTGCTACAGTAGATCCAAGTATCTGGGACCATTCAAATTGCCGTCAATAAAAAAATGGCGCAATTACGTGTTCCCCTACAATAGCCCCCCAAACATTTAGTTTTTGGGGACACTGTGTTCTTACGTCAAAATACAAATGCAAATTTTCCCTCGACCAATATCAAACGTGGGTTGGGTTATGACGATTCAATAATGGAAAAGTGCTTTCATCTGTGAAAAGAATAGATCTCAGAAGGTTTTCATCACGATTAGCTCTTTCCATCATTATTTCGCAAAATTCCATACGACGATAGTTGTCCTCCGGAAAAATTTGATGCGTTTTTGACGCTTTGTAAGAATGATAACCATTCTTTTTGAGAACACGTAAGACAGTGGCTGAAGACGTATCAACTGCTTCGGCAATTTGGTGGCTAATTAACTTCCGATTTTCCTCCACTGCAGCGCAAATCATCACATCTCGTACTTCCTGCTCGTCATTCAAAACAGTGTTTTTTATGGTTTCTTGGCGCTACACAACCAAACTTTTCAAAATTCTGCACAAACCTATGAATCGTTGATAAACTAGGTTCTGGGCGATTTACAAAATTCCCCAAAAAAAGTCTGAATGGTCTGCCTTGATAGTACCATTTTACCATCTGCACTTTTTCGGCAACTTCGTAGACATCCATTTTTAGTTTTAAAAAGGTATTGTTTCACTTAAGAACTTACCAATCTGTTTCTCGCGCAAGGCAGAAATAAAACAAAATAAATTTCCAAAAGATAACACTGCAGCGTGCTTCGAATCCACCTCGGTCGTACGGCACAGAGAGTAAATTGGACTTGATGCCCCCTATGTTTGCAGTAGCCTGAAGCTCATTGTATACATATATCTTATGGAAGGATTTTTGTAATCAGCATAAAATTTACTTTAAAATGATGTATCGCATAAAATATTTTTTAAGGTACCACCTATTTTATTTTTTTTTTATTTTTTTAATTATTTTCTTATTTATTTTTATAGTATATTTTTGATGAAAAACGAAAATAAAATGTAAAAAAAAAATTATTAAGAAAATAAACAAAATTATAACAATATAAAAAGAAATATTTGTGATACATCATTTTAAAGAAATTTTTATGCTGGTTACCAAAATCGACTAAAAATGGATCATCATTCCAAAGAAGAAATAGAAACTGTTATATCTCAAAAACTCGCACATGCGTACTTGTATTTGTTATAGTAATAGTCGCAATGTTAGTTATAAAAATTGAACGTTGCCAACTTTTACTTAGGTTTGTGACTAAACCTATGACAAAGCATAATCAACACTTTCATAAGAAACATTGTTTTTTTAAACTTTTTTATGATTAAGACTAACAAAAATTAAACCAAATACTAAGACTATACCTTTTATGAACGATACTTTATAGGCCAAACACTAAAATGTATATTTTTTAAAAAGCCACTATAAACGAAGGTTTTTCACCATTAATAATTTTTCAAAAATCGAGGCCATAACTTGTATATTAGTTTTTATTTCCCGGAAATATCCAAAACCCCACAATCCCCTCGCCTTGAATTTGGGCCACCCTGTACTGTATGAAGATGGGAACCTTTTTTCTTAACGATATTTTGGCACCATACTATTTGAAGATAAAATACTAAAATTACTTAAAAAGCTGTTAAAAACCGTAAATATAAAAAAAAACATTTAAAAATAACAATAAGTAAAAATGTATTTAAAGTTTAACATATTTTTTTATAAAGATCTAAAACTAAAAAGTGTAAAAAAAATTAAGGTAGGCAAAAATGTATAAAGTAAACAACAGCTATATTAAAAAGCCCTATTAGGCCAGTCAAATTAGGTCGAAAAAAAAAAACCGTTTGAGGAATTGATTCCCAGCGAGCTGGAAATCATTTTATTACCTCTATATGGTCCGAAATGTGTGTAATCTAAGTTTGCACCATCCTAGGTGGTGAGCTTAACTTTTGGTAGCCAAAAAACCGCCAAATTTTTACACTTTTCTTAGTTTTTTGCTTCCAGCTGGAAAACGGTGCGTCGGAGGGAAAATGCCATTCTATTCAATAATGCAGAAGACAGCGAAAATTTTTCATTTAGGTGCCAAATTACATTTTTCGACTTTGGTTAACCTGGGGGACCAAAATATTTTCACTTTCACTCTGCTGTTTTCGGAAAAACGCGACACCCTTAGCTTAACCGTTAAGCTGAGGGGCCACCCTATAACTTTAGTTTTGTCAAAGCTAGGAAGATCAAATATACTCTAGATGTTGTAGCTAGGTTTGTTTGAGGGAATCACATCTAGAATTATTCTGAAAACTTTTTATGTGACTCCCTTAAACCAGCCTAGCTACAACATGTAGAGTTTATTTGATCTTCCTAGCTTTGACAGGACTAAAGTTATAGTGTGGCCCCCCCAGCCGGTTAAGCTAGGGGGGGTCGCGTTTTCTCGGGAACGGCTGCAGCTACAAAATTAATTTAACCGTAACAAAATAGCTGCAAAAAGACTACAAAATGTAGCTTTGATATTTGGGCCCCTTATGATGGCCCCCCATACCACTCAACCGAATTTGACGTTTCGGATGTCATTCGACGCAGAATTTAGTTCTCTGCATTATTGAATAGAATGACATTTTCCGTCCGACGCACCATTTTCCAGGGGGCTTGTTCTTGAATTTCGTAGGAAAGATCGCACGGGAACGGTCCTCTCCCTGATATCGACCAATAAAAGACTTTGAAGCGATAACAAGTTATCCGAAACCTATCCGACTACGACCGAAGCTCACCCGATTGCCGTACGATACACGGAAATCGGGTGAGCTTCGGTCGTGGTCGGATAGGTCTCGGATAACTCGTGATCCCTTCAAAGCTTATTATTGGTCGATATCAGGGAGAGGACCGTTCTCGTGCGATCTTTTCTACGAAATTCAAGAATCAGCCCCCAGCCAGAAGCAAAAAACTAAAAAGTGGGATGGTGCAAACTCAGATTACACGCATTTAGGCCCAAATAAAGGTAATAAAATGATTTCCAGCTTGCTGGGAATTAATTTCTCCAAATATCTTAATTTGACTGGCCTATATTTAATCTGACACTTCACAAATATAATTTTGAAAAAAAAACGAAAAAATTAGTATGTTTAAGTGAATACGTGAATAAAAAATTAAACCGATACTATTGTTAATTACAGTTTAGAATAAATAAAATATTTTTTGGATTTTTGAGTTACGCCTCTTGCGTAGTAGACTTTTTTAAATACATTTTTGTTTTGTAGTCACACAAGAGTTGCGTTTTTTCCACAACGTTGCGGTGGAAATTTTAACGTCATTCCACCAAACCACCACCAAACGTTGCAAATATGGTGGCAAGGTTTAAAAATACGTTTATACATGAAGTTTTGACAAGTTGAAAACAGATTCGAATTTTTATTTAAAAACACAATGATCGCTGTAGCTTTTTTTGCTCTCGCTGTTGTGTCCTCGAAACCGCGATCGAACTTCTTATTCGAACGGATCCAAAAGGTTTATGCGTTCAAATGTAAACTTAGTTGTGATCGAGACGAGTGGATATGCAACTTGTAGTGCTTTTTCGTGTATCGTAAGGTTTCAGAAATAAAGATATGGCTATCTTTGTTTGACTTGTTTATTATGTTTAGTCATCTTTGTCATATGAAATTAATTAGAGCGAGTTGCCCCAACTAACAATTTTTATGTACTACAGGGCAGTTCTGGCATGTAAGTGCCTTACAAATGTAACCAGATTACCAGTTTGCTGTGTTACGGTTTCGAAAAACTCATCTAGGTATTAAAAGCAATTTAGCTGTGATTATTTTGTTGTAAGAATGTTCTTACAGCAACAGTTTACAGGAATATCCTATAAAAGCTCTGCTTCTTTCTGTAAGAACATTTATACGATGTTACTATAGAGCAGAATTGCCGCAAAGTACTTTAGGCTCTTAAAGTATTGTATAAAAGTGTTTCAGGTCCAATAATACAACAATTTTAAATCAAAAGGGTTCTATAAGATTTTACCTGTAATTTTGCTCTCTGTAAGAATGTTTTTACAGCAACAATTAAAGAAATATCCTATAAAAGCTCTGCTTCTTTCTGTAAGAAAATTTATACGGTATTACTACAGAGCAGAATTGCTGCAAAGTACTTTAGGCTCTTGGAGTATTGTATAAGTGTTTCAGGCCCAATAATACAACAATTTTAAATCAAAAGGGCTCTATAATTAGTAATTTTGCTTTTATTACAAGAGCAAAAAGGTGATAAACATCTTATTCGATCTCTCTAATAAAACAAAAATGCACCACTCAAATTGGAACAGATGCGGATAATGAAAAACCAAGGCGGACGAGAATCCCTACAACTAAAAGTTATTGTATGCAGGTTAGAAAAGTTCTATCTTTCTATGAATATAACAACCTATCCCAAAAGCAACCAAAACCTCATTATTCATAAAAATACATAGAAACGATAAACCATGCACAAATATTGCATAATTTGCTTAAAAAAAAACGTCTTTCGTATATATTTTGTAATTTTTTATTTTTAGTTAGACAGTATTTTAAGCTCCAAACAAAGATATTTCAATGGCGCGTGAAAATTTTTTTAAATAAATGATAGGGATATTAGGGATATTTTGCAACGCTTAAAATTTTGACAACTTTGACAGCCGCTGTGGTAGTGTTTAACCACCACTACTACTAGCACTCATCGATTTTACCAGAGTTTTTGGAACACATTAAAAACTGTCACTTGTGGGTTAATTTTACAAAATAAGTGTTATATATGTTGGAATATGATAATATTTTATTATTTTTAAAATTAACTACGCCAAAATTCTCTAAAACTAACCAGAAAAATAACCACAACCACAACGAAATGGATTCGTAGCTTACGGTAGTGGTAGTGGCAACAATGACTTTTAGCTATTGCGCAGACGCAGTAATTACCACAACCACTACGAAGTGTCCAATAAGCGTTCCAAAATATCCCTATTAGCAGTAAAGTGGTGTTCGTTAATAAAATTGTAGTTTACGTGTTTCAAAATAGGTAAAGTTTTCGCGTAATATTTATTTATTGTCAAGATAGTTTTGGTGTCGCCATTAATACCTAATGTGGAAGAAAAATCAGTCAAAGTTAAAAGCCCATATAATTGTTTCCCCTTACAGTATAGATAGGTGTTGAAACTATTCTATAAATATCACCTAAGAGTTACCCAAATCTTTTATACAGTTCTTATGGGTTTATTAATAGAAGTAATTTGCTCTATATGGTGGTGCCCATTTTACACTTATAACCGGCCTAGTAGCGTCTTACAGAACCCTTATATAAGCAGATTATACAGGCATTTTTTCCTGAAGTTTTTGCTCTAAGAATATTCTTTCGGCTCCTACAGAGAAAAAAATGCTGGTTGAAGTACTTAGTTAGGATTAAAGTAGAAATATATCTCAAAAAAATTGAATAAAAGGTGTTTGTTTGTAGATATGAGTTTACCTTATTAAAAAACAAAAAAAAAAATAAAGTGATTTATTTAAATAAAACCAAAATCAACACACAAAGCCTATTTATGAGCTGCTATTTTACTGCTTCCTTTTCTCTTTGTGATGTGTTCCTTTTTCCACTTTGATTGAGCCCCTTCAATAAAAATTCAATGTACCTTCGGAATAAAAATCTTCTAAAAAGCAAACGACGACGCGACGGTAAAAACTTGTAAAATTAAAAACAAAAAATTGTAACGAAAAAATTTACCAGCCACCACAATGCCAACGACTTTGATTGGTGGAAATAATCAACGCTAGAGTATGTTCGCAAATTTAAAGTTTTGTTCGGGGTATGCTTCTTTTCTTTACCAATAGCATGACAAAAAAGAGACAAAATGAAAACAACGACGATTTTCCGTAATTCTCGGACGTACCTTGTGATGACCTATACATATGTTGCGACACTAATGTCAATGGAAGTTTTTTCTAAGTAATTTTCCTCATTGGATGCTTCTTAGTGGCTATGGCCAACTTGAGCTGGACAAAGACAGCCAGAGATTAACAACTTTTTTTATACCATGGGGACGCTTCAGGTTTTTGCGAGCTCCAATGGGACTGGTGTCTTCAGATGACGAATTTTTTAGGCGTGGTGACGAAGCATTCGAAGGTATTAAAAATATGGAAAACGTGGTTGCCGATATGTTACTCTACGATTCCTTATTCAAAGATCATTATTTAGGAATTTTAGATGTGTTGCAACGTTGTCAATCTAAATCTATCACCTTAAATAAGAACAAGTTTATTTATTCTAAACCAGAAATAAAGTACGTGGGATATATAATAGGAATTGAAGACCCTATGAAAATTGAGGCAATCAAAAATTTTCCAGGTCCCAAAAATATAACAGAATTACGATCGCTCATATATGGGGCCAGTAAACCAACTGGGTAATTTTTCTTCACAAATAAGTTTTAAATCTGCTCCTCTAAGAAGTCTGCTTAAAGCGAAAAACCTTCGAAAACCATTTGAACATATTAGAAACCACTTAATAGAACCACCAATTCTCTCTACTTTTGATATTACAAAACCAACTATGCTTCACACTGATGCATCAAAGTTAAATGGTTTGGGTTATTTGTTGATGCAGCAACATGGAGAGATATGGAAATTAATCCAATGTGGGTCAAGATTTCTTTCAGAAACGGAAACCCGGTATGCAATAGTAGAAATATAAATGTGAGGAATTACATGGGCAGTAAATAAATTCAGACTGCACATGCTTGGATTAGAGAATTTTACGATTGTTGCAGATCACAAACCACTTATATCCATTCTTAATGAACAGACTCTAGCCATGATATAAAGCCCAAGAATTTACCGACTGAAAGAAAAAATTATGGGTTATAATTTTAGAGTTAAGTGGAAAAATGGAAAACAACATTTTATGTCTGATGCTTTACCTCATGCTCCAGTCTGGATACCAGAACCAGAGGATTTATTAGCTGAAGAAGCAACTTGTCAAGTAAGATCAAAATATCTGCTGAAAAAGACAATTTATCAGAAATTAATCAGTTATATCAAAAATGAGATTTCGTTCCGACAATGGCCCCCAATACAAATCTCACGAATTCATTGAATTTCTGAGAAAGTGGAATATCAACAGTTGTCCATCTACACCTTATTATCCACAAATGGACACGCGGAAGCTTCTGTTAAAGAAATTAAAAGTCTAATTATCAAAGGTCACTTGGATGAAGATCGATTTACGCCGGACTTCTTGAATGGAGGCAAATCTATAGAAAGATATATTAAAAATGCAAAAATCTATCTGCTTTACAGATTGGAAACTGAGTAAGAATCCAAAATCCTATTTCTAAAAAGTGGGACAGTATAGGAGAGATTGTTGAAAATTTCATTAAAAAATAAGTGGTATTTTTGTTTTCAAATGGGGAGAAGAGAATGAAGATGAAGAAAGTTGAAGGGGAGATTTGATGACCTGTACATATATTGTGACAGTAATGTCAATGGAACTTTTGGTTGTCAATAAATGATATAAAAATAGTAAAATTATTCTATTCATTTTCATACCAAACATACTGGCTGGCTGGTCTACATAAAAATTTAATGAATTCTGATAAATTTGACAATATTTGCCCTAGTAATGGTTATATCACAGTCTCACAAATTATTTTAAGAACAAACTTGAAAACTGTTTAAAAATACGTTTTTATTCGCGCGTGAACACATCTTAATTCCTCCAAACAAAAAAATATTCGGTTTGTCCAACATCAACGCAACGTTGCGGAAAGAACGCAACTAAGCTCTTAAGTAGATTGATTGCATTTGCTTGGTTACTTCTCGTTTAATTCTCAGATGAACTACCTAAACATATTCGGTCTCGAACTAAGCACACATCTGAGAAAACCAAAACATTAAGCTGGTATGAGTTTGATATTATTCTAAAAGTTAGAGATAGAAACGAACACAAAGGCCATTGGAACCAGACACTAGCACAGCAACATAGCAAAATAATGGTAAAATATCCATCTACATCACTGGCCGAGGATATACTTAAGCACCTGCACACAATGGGAATTTTTCAGGAAGAACCCATCTGTAGGCTGTGTGATGAGGACGATGAATCAGCCTCTTACATCATCTTTGAGTGCCCGGCACTTAACTACTGGAGAACTTTCTAGAAGAGGCATCTTCTCAAGAGGGAGGCTCTCTATAAAGAGGGTGCTGAACCTAGCGAAGGCATTGAACTTCTTTTAGGTGAAAGAATTCAGCAAGGGATACAATAAGCAATCAGCTCCAGTGTCAGGGAATCTCTAAACCTTACCGTGCTGTATATAGTAAATCAATCAATCAAAGATTATAGAGCGAAAGGGATGGAGACATTTGCGGGGTAATCACCTCGCGACGGTGCTTAAATTAAGCCGCTTGGCTAGAACTGAATGTTCAAATTGTGAGCGTTCGTTTTATGTGCTTTGGCTGTCGAGTGATCGATTCCAGTCCCGATTTCAATTAGTAGATCCAAAGTCTCCGTGAGCATCGAGTATCTTTAAGTAGTTTATCTAAGGGTTCATCCAAACAAGTTAAAATGAACTAGAAGCCGCACTCCATACATTAGAAAAAAAATATTCAAACCCTTCTATTTATCTATCTTGTTTGGAATCTGCCTTTTTTTAATTATTTTAGTTTTAAGAATTTAGTTTAATTTGTTTTTTTTCATAAAATGCTCAAATCTAAAATGTGCAATAATAGAATAATCGAGAGGGTAATCTACTTATTATTTGTATTAAAAATCAGTAACTAAGTCTAAGGAAATTGTAGACCCCCGTTCTAATTGGTTATGAAGCAACATAAAATATGGCGGACTTTTTAGCACCTCTTAGTCAAGTCTTAAAAGAAAAACATAAAAACTACCAAAAAACGTGCCACGACAAAAGCAAACAGGTCAAATACTTTTGTTGCCCTGGTTGTCAGATTTTTATGCGGTTTCTAGTTTTTTTTCATTTCTTAGCCAGTTACATGCTATTTTTACCTCTACATTTCACGACGAACATGAGAACATGGTTCTCACGGTACATGATTTCTTGTATGTTGTGGTCGCTCCTCGGTAACATAGCCCTTAAGAAAACTAGCACAAGAAGTTTTATTTTTTGACTACGTCTGAAGTTATGTCTTTTTCTTTCACATACGGTAACTTTTCTGTTATTAGAGACATAAAGCTATTTGTAACTCATCGCGGTATAGGTATCCTTATCTAGTGAGAACCAAGCACATTGATTGGTCAGAAACTTGTAACACGTTCGAAAAGAGCAGATATATGCTAATTTAAGGTGTTTCTGAACGCAATAGGTGCTGAGATACGATACGTGTGTCGTAACGATACGTGATACCTAACGCATCTCAACACCTATCGCATTCACACACACCTTAGATTAGCATATATCTGCTCATTTCGAACGTGGTACAAGTTTCTGACCAATTAATGTGCTTGGTTCTCGCTAGATGCGGATACGTATACCGCGATGAGTTACAAATAGCTTTATGTCGCTACTTACTGGGTTTCAGGCGCTAACAGACTATTTTACGTTACCAACAATTCTCTAAATTTGTCTAAGGTTCTGAAAATACATGATTTATTTAAAACGGTGGTCGCCTCTCAGTTACATAACCCTTAGTCAAACGAGCTCAACTAGTTTTATTTAAGTCAAGTTCTAGTTTGTTAATTTCAAACTACTTTTGAATTTTATGTCTTTTTTCTTGACATAAGGCATTTTTTTTTTTGTTTGAAAGGTTGAGACGATGATGTATTTGAAATTAACTCTGTGTTTTGGACTTCCATTGTCTATATTTTATTTATACACGACATTGTACTGATCGAAACGTCGTGCATTTTTTTGTTTAAAAATGGATTTATTGCATTTTGATTGGTAAAAATAGTTGGAATTCTATCGTGTTGCTCAGATAAAAAAAATTTCAAAGGGCTATATCCAAAATTAGATAGATAGAAATAAATATCAAGGATTAATTGCATTTGTTTGGTTACTTCTGGTTCAATCCAACAAATTCCGTTGGGTTTCAGCCACTTACACAATATTTTTACCTCTACATTTCACCATGAACCATGACTATCGCTGGATTTTCAGTGTCATACGTTACCAAAACGTTTCTAAATTTGTCCAAAAGTTGCAATACTTGGTGGTCACTCCTCAATAACATAACCTTTAGGAAAACGACCACAAGTAGTTTTATCTAAGCCAATATTATTGGTTTTTCAAGTACCTCTGAATTTGTCTTTTTTCTTGACATAAGGCAACTTTTCTTGTTTGAAAAGGGATTCAGTGCATTTTGCTTAGTAAAAACTGTTGGTATTCTATCGTTTTGCTCGGGTAACAAATTTTTGAATAGGCTTTATCTAAAGGTTTAATCTCGGGTTTAATATAGAAGTGAATCCTAACCCCAAGTTGGATTGATTGCATTTGTTTGGTAACTTTTCATTTAATCCAACAAATGCCGATGAGTTTCAGCCACTTACAGGATATTTTTACCTCTACATTTCACGACGAACATGAGAACATTGCTATCGCTGGATCTTCAGTCTCATACGTTACCAACACTTCTCTAAATTTGTCTAAAAGTTGCAATAATTGACTGCGTCTGAGATTTTCGAGATACATAATTTCTTCGATGTGGTGGTCACCTTGAAAGTACTGCTTTCGGCAGAGCTTCGCAAACAGCTTGAGGTCTTCTGGGTGGTTTGTTGCTTGAATCTGAAACATAGAAATCAGAGCGGAATAAAACGGGTTTCGGCGAGTTTTGAGTGCTTATGTATCTGCAATCGTCACAGGGTTGCCACAAGATTCCCTAGATAAAATTCCCGGTTTTTCCCAAATTAGTTTAGCGCTGCAGGCAATTTTTGGCCGTTTAAGCAGAAAATTCTGGTTTGGTGTGGGATCTAGTCTCAATTCTAGATTTCTTACCAAACTCCTGTCATGAGTATGCTTAAAATTAAACTAACATTGTAATAATGAATATTATAGTGTCGCAAACAAACATTTTTGCAGTACCTACCTATAAGACGTCTTACAATTTTTTCGTAATTATCCTTAAAAATTTAGGTTAACAGACGCTGAGTTGGGAAGGAAAAAAGCTATTTTTTACACGTCTTGAATGCTGTTGATAACAACTATTACCTAAAATTGTAACCATTCCTGACATTATAGCGAGCGCCAAAAGAAAATTTTGTTGCGGTTTGGTGAGGTGCAAGGGGGAGGGACGATTGTGCAGTCCCTTTCAGCCCCTGCAACTACCTAAACCTCATAAAACCCTTGCTTGTAGACCCTAAGTCTCTGGGAGTCTTTAGAAATTTCTCGGCAGTTCCCTCCAATCACTGACAATTCAACAAAATTGGCAATCATGTCACATTTTCTTAAATAGTGGTTCCCCTCGCCCTCGGGCGATTGTCCACTGAAAAAAATTATTTGATATTGTGATCGAAACAAATACCGCAGAGTGTAAAATGTTACAAAAAGTAGTGTGTAATATTGTATATTTAAAATTAAAAAAACCCGTAAAATTTTAATTATTTTATAAAAATATATTTCCATTATTTATAAATCCATAGTAGAATCAATTCCCAATGTAGCAAAGTATTTTTGCAGAGTTAAAAACTAACACAAAATATCCATCCTATTCGGGATATTTCCATGCGGCAGCTAAATACGCTACCCAAGGCGTTAGGGAGGCTGGCCAAAAAAGTTATATGTAAATTTTATATAGGTACAAAAGAATCTTAACCAAGTTAAAAATATCTAAAAAATTCAAGGATTCTTAGCAAATTTCCCGACTTTTTCCCGGATATTTCCCGACCCCACCGAATTCCCGACTTTTTCCCGGATTTCCCGATTTTCAAGGATTGTGGCAACCCTGCGTTATCATAATAGATTGAGTTTTAATTAATTTGTAGAAAAAAACAAAATGCCGAATTTGGTACCATTTAATGTGGAGAAAAATAGCGATTTATGTATCTGGTTAAATAGGTAATTAATTTTAAAATTTTGCATACAAATAAAAAAGAAAAGAAGTTTTACTAAATTAAATCGATAGTTTACCTTTAGGTATACCAAACTTTTAGAAAAGTGTCAGAATGGAGCATTTTCGAGAATTTTTTTCCGAGTTTTAACAGTTTTTGTGTTATTGTCGATCTTTTGTTTTGATGAGGCTATTATTACATCAGTTATGTTGAAAAATTCGAAAAAAGCATGTAGGCAGTAAATTCAAATTTTTAAAATTTGCTAGAGTAGGAAATGGTTGATAATAGGTTGAAATTTGTAATAACCTCAGACTAATAACTTAATCTGAGGTAATAACCAATTTAATTTCCCATATTTTGGTTTTTTGTTAAAATTATTAAATTCTCGTTTGGTTTAAAAGTGTATAAATGTAACAAAGTACTAAAAAATTATTTTCTGAATTCAGTTTTGATCTGGGACAAAACAAAATTACCAAAACTGTCATCAGCTCATTTTCGTTGACAGCAAATGTTTTGTCAAACTGGTTCGGAGATTTTTGGAATCGAATATCCTAACGAAAAAAAAAACAGGGGAAACAAAATTCTTTTTACAATCGGTTAGGATGAATTCTACCATGTACAAACAAAAATTCATCGAGATTTTGTTAATTTCTCTAAAATATAGACACTCGGTAACAAAAAATATCAGCTTACCTTAAATATTGCACTTCTTTCATCGTCAGGAAAATCCAAAAGTAGTTCTTCTTGGTAATCGTGTTTATCATCATCCGTCGATGCAAAACTTAAATTTTCTAGACTAAAAAAAAATAAAAATATGCCGGAACTATGACATTGACACGCGATAATCATAAGAAATAATGGTTTTGGGATAATTTTTACAAATTCCATAACTTTTCCCTGGATATGATTATATTCCCCAATTTTTCTTTTTTCCCTGAGACGCGAGTTTATCGTTCATAGTATAGTTCTATATACAGGGTGTTTTATAATTCAGCATCAAGATTTTAGGTGAAAATTTTTTAGGTAAAATTAAAAGCGGGTTTACTCAAGTTTTCGTATTAATAATTCATAACCTAAGCACAATCTAATTCATAATCATCATATTGTTAATAGAAATGTCTACCCAAGTTTTTCATAGTTATAATTCACACAAACCAAAACTACACTTTTTTGCACTCGACGCGCGTTTCGCTAACAACGTTAGCATCATCAGGAGACAATAAACAATGAACTAAATTAATCTGCGCTCTATTTTATATACAATCCTTTAGTGGGCGGAGATAAGACTAATAATTTGTGATTGATCAGGATTTTTAATCCTATCTCCCCTCAACCAAAGAATAAAGTGTACTAAACGGGATGGGTCCTCTATCTTTATTTAAACTATGGAAATCATTAAATCCAGAAATAGGATTAAAAATCGTGATCAATCACAAATTATTAGTCTTATCTCCGCCCACTAAAGGATTGTATATAAGATAGAGCGTAGATTAATTTAGTTCATTGTTTATCGTCTCCTGATGATGCTAACGTTGTTAGCGAAACGCGCGTCGAGTGCAAAAAAGTGTAGTTTTGGTTTGTGGAAAACAATCATAACTTTGTTTTAGTGCAACCAAAGGTTCCAAATTCCCAACATAATTTAAAAGCAAGGTTGCGAATCCTTGGGCGAACCTAGGGTCTCAATTTGTTATCGAAATCATGTCTGAAATGCGCCGCTGGCGAAAAATCTAAGAAAATTATGCTAAAAAATACTATTTTCAACATTAAACATTTAAATGTTGTAGGAAAAAATTAAATTTTTCTCCAGCTAAGCTTAAAATTTTAAAATAAGCGTTAAAGTAAAAAGTCATGAGTATTATAGGTGCAAAAGCTCTCTAATGTTAGCAACGAAGCGTTTGTAGACACATGTTTATAGGAAAAACCTGAAAAATATGCTCTGAAAAGCTGTATTGTTTACGTCAAATTAAAAAAAATAACAACAACTTTACTCACTTATAATTCCTCATAATTAATTCATGTGTCTCAGAAATGGTAGATGCTCCACTCTCAGATTCAGTTCTGGTGGAGGAAAATTCGTTGAGAGGATAAGAAGTGGACAGGACGGAACTTGTCCTTGGTGAAGGCGATTTCATGTTCTTTTTGCCACTAAAAAGTTAATGAAAATAGTAAAGTATAATAGAAAGGTGAAAATACGGTTCAAAAATTTTAGCAAACCAATTACCAAACTTTTACTAAGGATGAAAAGAAAATGAAAACAGACTACCGATATAAACGAGGAATTCCCTCCCTCTATACATTTGACAGTTGTTGTTTTACCAGAGGTGGGCACTCATATTGTCCTTTGTAGTTTTTTTTTATATAAGCTATTTTATGAAATGGTCTAATGTTTTCATGTCTCTTTTTATAATTTTCCCACCTCTGCAGGTAAAACCAGAATTACTTTAGGCCGAAGAAACCTCCGAATCGGTCTGTTTTTTCAATCGAAGACTATATAATCTTAATATTTACAGTCAAATCTTACTTTTTCTGGTACATCAACCCATTTTCCGTCGGCAAATACTGAACATAGGTGTGCAAGTGTACCAAAAGGTGGTGCTGTAACATCCAAATTATCTTCTTTACGAACTCCGCTTGTTGGGAGGGGTGGGACAAAGGATTAATTTTTTGGCCTAGTGAAGTTGGCAGTGAAAATTCGCCTATTGACCTATAAACGGGACACTTGGAGCTTATTCTGTAGTTGTTAAGTAAGTATTTTAAAATGTTTTAATTCATGCAGTCGACCGCACAAGTTTCTTAGAAGCTTCAGTAATTTTCCCACTTATTTCTCTTTTTTTTTTAAATTTTTTGTGTACATTCAAAATGAAAATAAATATATTAAGTACATTGCATTGCCTTTAACTGACCTGTTTTTTTTAAAAATTGATGCTTTTAAGCCTAAAATATTTTTGTTAAAAACCGCTTAAAATATTTCTAGATGTGCTAAAATACTTTAGATTAGGACACGTTTATTGGTAATTTTAAGAACGGTAAATAACTTTGATTTGTTGTGTTTATCCCATATACTTACGCCTTATCCTAAGTATTAGACTAGTACGTTTAGATAAAATATATATAATTAAAAAAATGCAACACCAGAAAGGAAAAATATTTTTAAAGTAATTTATTCATATATTAATACATTAGGATGCTCTTAGTAATTGATTACATTTCCAAGAAGATTCCTCCATGATAATCATCAAAAAATTAATAATGAGCTCCTCCATGGTTATTTATGCACTCGTTTGTTCTATTGGGCATTGACAAAATAAGATGGTCTATATCATATTGAGGAACACTCATACAAATCCTCCTTACTGCATACCAGAGTTCATCTAAGTTTCCAGGGGGACGTGGTAATCGACTAAGATTGGGCCCTATCATATCCCATACCTGTTCGATAGGCGACAAGTCAGGCGATCTTGCTGGCCATTCCAAAGTCTCTATGCCAAGTTTATGTAAGAAATCCATTATTTCACGAGCAATATGCGGTCTGGCATTATCTTGTTCAAAGACCGCTTTTGGGATAGTTTGTAGGTAGGGATGTAAAACTGCCTGCAGCACTTCATCGATAATTCACCGAGCAGTCAGATTGCCGTTGATGAGGACTAGAGACTAGGAAGACGTGGTAATCGACTAAGATTGGGCCCTATCATATCCCATACGTGTTCGATAGGCGACAAGTCAGGCGATCTTGCTGGCCATTCCAAAGTCTCTATCCAAGTTTATGTAAGAAATCCATTGTTTCACGAGCAATACGCGGTCTGGCATTATCTTGTTCAAAGACCGCTTTTGGGATAGTTTGTAGGTAGGGATGTAAAACTGGCTGCAGCACTTCATCGATAATTCGCCGAGCAGTCAGATTGCCGTTAATGAGGACTAGAGGTGATCTGCTTCCTAAACATATAGCACCCCATACCATGATACTTTGCTGTCTTGCTGTATCACGTTCAACAGCAAAGTCTACATTTCGTCTCGCCTAAACAAAACCTGGATACGTCGCTAAAGCTTATGGTATTCCATTCGTCATTTCAGTTTTGCCGAGCTGTGCACCACTCCAAGCGACGAGCCTTATGTTGTGGGGTCAAAGGTAGCACCAAAAGCGGACGGTAAGCCCTCAGCCCCATACTAAGCAATCTTCGATTAACTGACATCCTTGAAAACACTCGTCCTGTAGCTGCCACTAGAACATCTCTTATTTGGCATATACTGCCCCGTCGATTTCTGAGAGCAAGAAGTCTGAGATGCCGTAAATTACAACCTTGTAATAATCACGCACGACGGCTATAAGTCTCATCATTGGACCACCTTGTCCAAACTCTTAACACTGTTGATGGATTGGCATTAACCCTTCTTGCAATTTCCCGTAAACCAAAACCGCCCTCTTGCGGGCCTACTATGCGTCCTTTCTCGAACTCGTTTAATGATAAAATTGTTGGCGACCGCGAACTCTTGGCATTTTTATTTTTTAAGTAAACTGTGTAAGCAATCCAAAAAGACCCAAAACTACGAGAAAAATGATTTAAAATTTTCAGAAAAGCTCTTTTATGTGTTGGTTGTTTTTCAAAATGAATAGAAAAAATCTGTAAAAAAGAGAAGAGAAAAAATTTATTAAATAATTTTCATTCAAATAGTTATCCATATACATCGGGTTGCATTTTTTTTGTTCTCCAGTATATCATATGGTACGGCCATGATGGTAATTTAAGGCCTATAATATTTTAGCCTAATTTAGGTGGTAAAGTTTTTATTTATCGGATTTTTTGGTACGCTATTCACATTTTTTAGCCACATTTCATAGTTTTCTTTCCAAAATGTCGATTCGTAGAATAAAAATACTCACTTTTTTCAAGTTTTCACTGTTTTTTTAGCATTTAAAAAAAGAACTGCCAAAAAATATTTTTTCTCTGTAAAAATAAAAAAAATATTTAAGGATGTTGAATAAAGAAAGCAGCATTAGAAAAATAATTTTAGAGGAAGAACTTTAACGCCATTTTTATGAGTGGTGTCGTGCTTATGATTTTTATTTTACCATTTTTATCCAAAAAACGCAAAAATTGTATTTTCGAAAGTGAAGGTTAATGAATTACAATATTTGCCTTGTTTTGAATAGAAAATGTGACTAAAATTACGGCTTAAAAATGTGAAAAACCAACATTCTAAATTAACAGTTCTATGTAAATTATGCATTTAGTCTCTCCAATAAAAAGTGAAACAAAAATCCAAATAGAGAATTATTTGCTTTTAAAATTTTACAAATGATTCCAATTTCCTGCTTTTATCTAGCTTTTTGTGTAAAGCAATGTGTGTACTAATAATATGTCAAGTTTTAAATGTACCACATGGTGTTAACTTTTTGTTTAAACAAGAAAGTTACTTACGATTTCATACAAAAAATAAATATGGTTCATCATAAATGATAAAAATTTAAATTACATACAGGCACCTGCTTACTTGATAAGATTGCATCCAGGAAATGCTTCACTAAACTTCTCCATCAATGGAGATTCCAAATGGATAGGAGCATTTGGAGATATCACATACTTGTTTTTGGAACATACAGGAAAAATGACAGTCGCTTTTGCCCAGTAAACTAAATGTGCTGTCAGTTCAAACACCTAAAAAAAACTGTTGTACAGCAAATTTCCTCGCAAAAAATAGGCTAACGTACTTAGTTTTATTTTTTTTGTAATAGGGTCCGTAAAGCTTTGGTCTGGCTTCTGGAGTGATAGGTTATTATTAGAACTAGTCGCGCGGTCACCCGATGGGTGCCCTGGATCAATTTTTTTACTCTGAAAACTTTTTAAATCTAGACTTTGGGGCCTGTGTAAGGGGTAAGCTTTTCTACTCTAAGGTACTACCGTGGAGAAGGTGCTTGAATAACTCCTAAACGGTGACAGAATTTCAAAAGTGACAAATAAGAAAAATGTTGCAAATTTAATTCTTTTTAGCATTTTTATCAAGATTTCTCAACCTGCGAGTACCAAACTTTTTTCAAAATGCATCAAAACTCTTTGATACGCCACTGTTACTGACATATACAAAAAGAGGTCTCGCTTTTCACTGGATCTTATACTAAATAAAATTAAATTTCCAACGACATTTTAAAGTCATAATTTTTTATATATTTTTTTAGTAAATTTGTTAAATGAAAGAGCCAAGGTCACCTACTCTTCCAATACTTTGTTTATGACTTTAAGAACTTCTTATTTTATTACTAGAAACAGTAAATGCAAGCGGAAGATGTAGTTGGAAATGCAATTTTATCAAGTATAAGGTCCAGTGAAAAGCGGGGCCTTTTTTTGTATACGTCAGTAACAGTGGCGTATCAAACAGTTTTGGTGCATTTTGAAATTTTCTAGTTAAGAAAATCGAACTACGCCACTGGAAAAATGTAATTTTCTGATATAATTTAGATCATTGCTCTTAGATCAACCTTGCCAGGCTTGGTAGTACTCGTAGATTGAGAAATCTTGATGAAAATGCTAAAAAGGAATATGCAAGAAATTGGCATCATGTTTGCTCGGGTTTTTTAAATTTTTCTGGTAGAAGGAGTGATTTAAGCTACACTATCATTATTTACTTATTGATAGAGAATTAAATTTGCAACATTTTTTTTAGTTTGTCACTTTTGATAGTCTGTTACCGTTTAGGAGTTATCCAAGAAAAATTATTTTTTGGAAGCTAGAAATGACAGTTCCCGAGGGGATAGGAATGGGGACTTTTAGTATGTTCAACGGTGGACCCCCCAAACTTGTTAATGAAAAAAAACTTGTGTCATAATTTTTTAAATTGCCTATCCTAAAAAACGACTGCACTGGTTTTAATTGGACAAAGTATTGTTTAAATAAGATTTTTTTTCTATTTAGTATTTTAGTTACATTTGCAAAAATTATAATTTTTTGAATAAGTAGAGGGTTGATGTACCTCAAATAAAATAAAATAAAAAAAGGTTTATTAACTTTTTGTCTTCCCCAATTATTTTAAATAAGTTTTGATTTAGAGATCGCAAATCAAGTGCAAAAAATGTTAAAACGGATTTCGATAGACAAATACATTCTGGAGGACACAAAGTGACAAAATTTCCAAATTTGTTTTTAGTGTCCGAGATATAGACCTTCAAAGTTAGCCCATCTTTTTAGAAAAACCGCTATAACTTGTTTGTTTTTTTCTGTTTGTAAAGGCCAAAAACCCAAAATTGCAAAAGTTGAAAAAAAGCGAAAACATGAAATCGTACGCCACGCTTATCTCGAAACCGGTGCATTTTTGAGTATAATTGACCATAGTGTCAAAAATCCTATTAATATTTAGTAAAGCTAATAATAAAAAAAAGAAGTACAGAAGTTTAACTAAGTATAAAATTATTGTAACATTAATAAAAATACAAAAAAACATAATTAAATAAAAATGCAAATTTTAAAAATATAAAACTAAATCACAAAATTGTACAAACAGTTGTACAAAGAAAAATTTCAAAAATCTAAAAATAATTTTTAAAACAGGTAAAGCTATTTTTAAAAGAAGCACGTTAAAATTGTAAAAAAAAATAAAATAAAACACAAATTTAAAACTACAAAGATTGACAAAGTCCCATATTTCAAACCTAAATTAAAAGGTATTTAAAACAATCAAATTTAAAAACAAACCAGCACAAAAAACGCAGACCCACTAAAGTGTTCTAGGAGGCAAATTATTTAAATACTCTGTAATAGTGTACGGGCTCTATTTTTAAGAGTAAGAAAATTGCATTTTTTTATTTTTTTAAGGTTTTTTTCCTGTTGCAAACTTGCAGGTGTAACACATTTCAATATGGTGGCTGACATTTAAACACAGAAGCTAAATGGAACTGTCATTGTCAGTGTCAAAAAACTGGTCCGCACCAATTTGGAATGGAGTGTAGTTTATTGTAAAACTTGACACACGCATAAAATGGTCCGTCTACTGTCAGTGACAACCTATGAGCAGGGACATTAAGGTTTGATGTTCTTGTATTATAGTTATGACTGGGTAAGAGATGACTAAAACGAATGAAATTTTTGAAAAGAAACATGATGCATTCAAAAATGTATACACCTGGGAAAGTAAGAATCAAAAAAAGTGGTAATACTCATCATACTTGTTATGAACACAAAAAACTTAGAGGTCTTTAAACACCCCCCCAGAACATCACTCCATAGCCCATAACAGAGTAAAAGTTTGCATAATAAACTGTAAGTAATACATTTTGTTGCAAATAATTCTTAAGGATCTTGATTGAATAACAAGCTGAGATTAGTTTCTTAGAGGTATGCTTAAGGTGTCTATTTAGCTCGCTTTAAAATAAAGTCGATTTAGTGCTTAAAAAGGTTTTATTGGCATTTATACGACAAAATTTTCAAATCGTCCTTATATAAAAGCGCCGTATAAACAAAGTAACTGACTACATTCATACACACATAGGGGCTACTTACGTGACAAAGCGTCAAATCTGCATCCCCCGCTAAAGTCTGCAAATTTTTCATAGGTGAATATTGCACCAACAATCTTACTAATGACGGCGAACTGTCCAGGGAGGTAAAATCTGACAAATGTTGCACAGGATAAAGCAAAAGTAAACTATGGTAGGGTCGTAAGGCACGAAGACATCTAATAATAAAATATATAAGAATATCAACAGGGTTCGTCAGCAAAAACTATCTTGAGTTTCCAGGTGTTTTCCAGGGTTTCCAGGTCATTTCTCAATACATTTCCAGGTTTAAAAAAATATGTGGGACAAAGGATAACACGGCGAAACCAAAGAAAAATTTGAAGTAATAAATTATTTTAGTACCTATCCGCAAAAAAGAAGGCAGTACAAAAATACGAAACAAAGCAACTCTACTTTTTTTACTGGCAGTTTTTAAAAAAATCGCTACACACTTTAAAAAAAGCTGTTCGTTTAGAAGGGCTTTCTTATTTATACCTTCATCCAAAACACGACTTTACACACTGACTGCTAATTTATTTATTTGTTTATTTATTTTCAAAAGTTAAGCCAATTACAGATATTGACTTATTTCTAATATAATTTTTAAAAAAGTATAAAATTAAAATAGAAAAATCACTTCATAAATAAAGTAAAACATAACTGATTGAAGCTAGTCAAATCAATGTCAATGTCATAAGCATACACATTAAAAAGATTACACATTTTATAGATTGGAGAAATTTAATATAGATTAATTCTTGGATATGCAAAGTAAAACGTTTTTGAATTACGCGTAAATGGCTTAAAATTTAATAATTTAAACATTACACATATCAACGCTTTAATCCTTCTATCATCTAAAGATAATCTACTAAAAATTCCTAAAAGATATAATATAATTTATCACATCCTCTTTGTGGATAAACATTAAATATCTTATAAAATGGACATTTTAAAACTTTTCTTTGCACATTTTCCATTAGTGTTATCCAAACATCAACATCAACATTAACACTGAAGGATTTAGTATTCCTTGCAACGAAACCTGCTATTTTCTGTGCACTTTTGGTTTTAGAGACATAATGTGACTAGAAAAGGATAAGTTTTTATCAAAGATAACGCCTTTGCTCTGAATCCCACTTGGGTAATGCTCAACAGGTGCGTCCAAGTCGCGGAGGTGGACCCGACTGAATAAGTCGGCGACTACATCCTGTTGTGGAACGTTATACCGCACACCCCCACCCCTGAAACGCAGCTCTTTCGAGTTGGTCGGGAGCGCTTAGGTGAACCTGTGGGGACCTTGGCTTAAACGCTCGGGCCGCGTGGATAAGGCATCACAATAAAACCCTTCCTCAGGCAACCAGGCGCACCCTGTTGTCTATAGCCCCTCCCCAGAGTGCTGGGAAGGTGATTCTAGCCGGTTTACTCGTGTGTGAGGGAACTCCAGAAGGATTCTCCAACAAACAGGAAGTAACACAGGGAACCGAACAGGTACCCAGTGGAACCTCTAAAGATAAGCAGGATCAACAAGGAACTGTTGAAGGACCCAGTAGATCTTCTTTAACACAAGAAGTCCGACAGGAAACTGAACAAGTATCCATTGGACACTCTACAAACGCATCAGGGGCGCAAGGACGCCGCCGCTGATGTAAACAAATTGGCCAAGGACCTCAGGAAGCTCCAGGTCAAAATCGTGGTCAGCATGGACAATCCAACCGAAACAGAGCTGACTGAAGAGCACCTGCTCGAAGTCCTTGCTCCACCTAGGTAGGAAGGATGTGAGACTAGCAACAGGTCTTCTAACAGGACACTGTCGCCTTGAAAAACATCTGGGGACACTGGGAATCGCCGAAGACTCAGAGAGTCGATGTTGCATGAAGGACGACGAATCAGATGCTTCAGTGTTCGAGTTTTTTGTATATTTTTATTAATATATATAAGGTATAATATAATAATTAAGGTATTAAAAAAAAAGTGTTTAAACTCGCGGCTAAAATGTTCTTTTCTAATCACGTTCGTTCTTTAAAACCACGCTTGTAAAAAAAGCACTATTTATTTATTTATAAAAGAATTTTTGTTTATATTGGTTATCTCAAATAAAGAATTAGGTAAATGAATTTGGTTTAATATTAAATAAAATTTTCCAAGAAGTATGTTTTTATTTAGTTTTTGTCTTAGGGTGGGCCAAAGCAGTTAAGGCGGATCTAGTTTCAATTTTAGATTTGGTGCCAAAAACAGCCCTCAATGCGCCTCTGGCGAAAATTTTGAGAAGAGGGTACAAAAAATGCCATTTTTTTACAGGCTTTAAATGTAGTTGACAAAAATTAAAAATCAATTATTTTATAGGGTCACAGGTTATTTCTTTTGTATTTTAAGCAATCTTTCATGTTTGTGTGAAAAAAAGTGGATTATGTTAGCTGCCAAAGAAGGCTAGGTTTTGGAGGGATTTAGGCTAAATTCTAGATTTGTTACCAAACTCATGTCATAGAAAATTATGCTAAAAAGGTCATTTTTACGTTTGGAATGCTGCTAAAAAATTTGCTTAAAACTAAAGTAGAAATGTAACAATCAATGCCGTTAAAATATTACCTAATTATTTAAACAAAAAAAAAATCAAAAATTTTAATATTTTTTGTAAAATGTAAAAACACTTGGGATGGCTTCGATGTAATCTCTTTGTATTTTCGAAAATAGATGGTGATGTTAAAAAAAATCTTGTGCCTCTGGCTTTTTATATAAAGCACCAGAAATTATGTTGTGATTTAATATTTTCAAACTGAAGCGAAGCAGAAAAAATACAAAATAAAATAATATTTAAAGCGGGTTTTGAGGTAAAATATTTATACAAATCATTTTTCAAGTGAATAATGTTACATAATGATGGTTTTCCAGGTTTTTTCACTTTTTTCGTCATTTACCAGGTTTTTTTTTCTTTTTCATTCCTTGCGTAAATATTTTCCCTTTCTACTACCCTGCTTACTTTACCTTCCACCAGGAGTATTGTTTACTTTACCTCCCTCTATCACGCAGATCTAATGATTTGTGTGGAGATACTGTTCATCAATTTATCAGATTTGTGTTGTTTAAAAGATATTTCAACAAAGTTTTAAATAATAAAAATAGGTAGCTGATGAGTTAATAGTTTATGACCACTTTAAGCTCAATGAGCTGGTAAAAAACCGGTCTTGATCCTAACCTAAAATTATAGAAAAGAAAGGAAAAAAGGAAGCCGTATTTCTGGTAAGGTACTATCCTTCTCTTTTCTTTGTAATATAATGGCAACTAGGACCAGGCAGGACTTTCAAAACTCTTCAAGAATTAATTTTTAAAAATAAAAATACATTTTCGACGTCTTGGCACTCTGTTTTTTCCGTAATGGTAGTTTTTTGTTTTTCAAAATTTTCTAAATTCAATACCTGGATTCTCAATTTCTTTCCTAATGAATCATTAGAGATTGCCAGATTCCTAGATCAAAATGGTTCATAAAAAAAGAGTTTTTATTGAACTTGCGTAACGTTGAAAATTCTTTTACATTATTGGTGAACATTTCATAAAGCTCTTCCCTTTACGAGAAACCCTAAAATCTTCCGAAAAAAAGGAATATAAGGGATTTTACTAAATGCCTTGTACTTTTTCCACATGTTAATGTTAGTTTTTTTTTTCCTGGCAAAAAAATTAGCTTTTTCTTATTCAATTTTTGTATTTTTTGGAAAAAAGCAAAATATATTTATTTTTACAGTCAATTGCATAGATGCATTGACAATAATTTTACAAATTACAAAAAAATATACTTGGCAAAATTTACTACAATAAAAATAAAATCAGCCTCAATAGTACTTTTTACAATTGATAGTCAAGGTAATAAGATAATTATACAACACAGGAAATAAATAATTAAAAAGACCCGTTTTTGTTTAATAATAAAAAATTTATTACATACAAATATATAACAGCTTTCCTCCAATATTTTCAAATAATATTTATATACAAAATATACAATTTTTGGCATAAAACCTAGTGGTAACCATAGTTAATACAAATTGGTAACTATGAAAAAAATATATTTTTTATGTGTCTCCTTTAACCTTCTTAACTTCTTTAACAATTTCATCTAGCTTGTAGAGATCTTTCAAGGATACTTCTCCTGTTCCTCTCTCCAAAGGTTTGGGCTGTTTAGGGTGTGGTTTCCAACCCAGCATGTTAATAATTTGAAAACTTGCTGGTACAGAAGTTAGGCCCGTTTCAGGATCAGTTTTTCCATAAAGTTGCTGATAAATAGCTGCTGCTGCAAACTGGGTATCTCGGCTAAGGTGCAGGGAGCGGTTTATAGCAGCATTTTGCTCTGCCATACCTTTTAGATCCCACATTAATTCAAACATTGAGGGGTAATTAACAACTATTTCATCGGTATCAATGGTGAGCATTGTGAAGCCTGCATTAGTAAGCAAACTACCAATATCTCTTACTTCAGTGAAGGGTGAAATATGTGGGGATATGCCACCTTTGCGTTCCAGTTCTGCAAGTTGTAAAGAAGAGCGAAACTCATATAAAGTCTCTCCTCCAAAAACTGCAGCCATAAATACCCCATCTTCTTTTAAACTGTGTAAAATCTTTTTAAAAGCATTGGGTAAGTCATTTACCCAATGTAAACTTAAACAGGAGATAACAAGATCTAAGGAGTTGGATGCAAATTCAATTTGCTCTTCATCCAAAATTTGTTTTCTTAGTTTAATTCCTTCTTGTACAGGCACCATATCCAAGTTCTTTTGACTGACATCACAAATAATTAACTCTTCAACAGATTCTGGAGTGATATGCTTTGCAACATAACCTCTGCTACATCCTACGTCAGCAGCAAGTTTGAATTTTCTTTTTATGTCAAATATTCTATCAGCAAGCCGAAAACCAATCTCATCTTTTAGGTAATCATAAACGTTAACGTCGTCCGCAACCGCAGCTCTTTGTCTTTGCAGTGTTTTGGTATGTCGATCGAAAATATGCATAAAACCAGCTTCACTTTTTGACTTGCAGTGTACGCTGTCAGTGTAGAGTTGCCGGAGTTGGTTTAGTCTCTGTAGCCTCAGTTTTTGGGTAAGCACACAACACTTAAGAAACGGCATTGATAATGGAAGCATGAAACCAACAAAATCAATCGAAAAAATATTTTGAATAAATAAATATGAAAATATTTTTATTTTGACGGCAAATTTGTAGGTTAGTTTCTTCTTTCTATTTGACAACTTGGCCTTTGAGCCAAATATGGAAAAGCCAACAATAGGATGGTAATCTGAGAGCTAACCGCCATTTCCTTCAAAACACAGATTTTCTTTTATAATTTTGAAACTTCGGTTCTGACACCCAGGACACACTCGACTTTGGACAAAAAAAAATTGTGGGTACGTAATCAAGATACTTATTTTGTTGGGTGCTATCATAGATATATAATTTTAATTTCTATTGGTGCTATTATAATGAGACAGACCATATGATAGGTATTCAGTTTTTTATCGCATTTTTATTATGAGCCCTTCAGTAAAAACCGAGGTAATGGTAGTTTACATAACAAGCATGTTTTGATGGTCATTAGACGCGAAGATGAAGTTTGAGACGCGAGCCGAAGGCGAGTGTCTTAATTCATCTGGACCTGTCTTCTTGACTCCCGTGTCCATGAGTGTGAACAAATTTTGCACTTCTCACCTGCTTTGAACCATGTGAAAAGTAAGAGAGGCAGATACTCACTGGTGACTACTCACCTCACAGGCCATCAAGAATATGGGCCCTGAGCATGTCCAATAATGACTATAACATGCGGGTTAGTGTACTATACTTTAACTACGACCAATGAAAATTTCATTATAAATATCAATAATGATTAAAAATATCACATCTAAACACTCCTATAAGTACAGGGTGTCTAAAATTCAATGGTTTTGTATTATTTTATGCAACATTACGTTTTCTAAGAGAATTAAGGCAAAATTGTGACATTCAAGTAGTTTTTGAAATTTTCATATTTTAAAATATTTTTTTTTTTTGGAATTTTGAATATGTTTAATTTTCCATTAATTTAATGGTCCGTTACAGTTGTGTTAGGATGCTCGTTAAACTAGTACCTTTCAATATCTTCTGGTTCAACTATTCTTCCCCTCATGTGCCACTGATGAACTTTTTGAGGTAAACAAAAACTTAAGGGAATCCATTTGTTTATTCTTATGCTTACAATTCCTTAAAATAATATAAAAATAAAATAATTAAATGAAAAGAAAAGCTGGAACAAGTCAAAAACATTAAAAAAAAGTTAGTACCTAGCTACCCGACTGACCATGAAAGTAGCTCTACAGCAGGGCCCGCTCTAGCGCTCTACCAGTCTTTTACGTAAAATAAAAATCAATAGGTTTATTATAATAAAAACATATATTTGAAAGATGTAACATAATAAACACTCAAAAGTAAGAGAATACACTTAAAATTAAAAAGTGTTAAAATGTTAACAACCAACCTTAATCAACCAAAAAAAAGGGAGGTTTGGTAGACCATCTCCCCAATTTCGATAATGTTTGCTACATTTATTCTACCCCTAAAGGGAATGAAAAATTTCAAATTTGAAATATTTTTGACCATTAGTTTTTTTTTGCACAAACATGTACTTAAAGAAATTGAAATATCTCGATAACTACTTAAACTTGGAAAATAGTTTATAGCTCGTTTTAAAGGTATTCGAATGATGTATCACGCGAGATACTTTTTGTTTAAAAAAAAATTCAATTAAAAAAAAACTTTTTAAATTTTTGAAGAACAGCATTTTTAATTTTTTTTTATAAAATTATATTTTGTTTCTGGGTATTTCGCCAAACTATTTACAAAATTTCAAGATGGAGACTTAATGGGTTCATCAAAAAAAAATATTTGAAATATTTTGAATTTTTTTTTAAAATGAGGTCATGTGATACTTCATTAAAATGGTATTTAAAATACGTTTAAAACAAGCTATCACTCGCATTTGTAGTATGTATGGTCCAATTTTTTGATGAGCGGACTGACAGTGACAATAAATATGTAAAAAAGTCATGTCATTGATTGTTTCAACTGTAACTTCAAATTGACAACAACAAATTATTTGACATGCGAACTGTTGACAAAAATGACGTCAGTCCGCTTATCCAAAAATTGGACTATAGTAGTTTACGTAACAAGCATGTTATGACGATCATTACATGCGAAGATAAAGTTTGAGACGCGAGCCGAATGTCTTAATACCGTAAAAAAGCGAGTAATACCTTGTTTTATAGGTATTTTAAAGCCCATTTTGATAAAATGTCACATAACCCATCAAGTCTCCATCTTGTAATTTTGTAAATAGTTTGGCAAAATATTCAGAAACAAAATATTTAAAAAAAAAATAAAAAATGCCGTTTTTCAAAAATTATTATTATTTCAATTTTTTTTTAAAACAAAAAGTACGAAGGTATTTAAAATACCTTTAAAATGAGCTATAAAGCACTGTCCTAGTTTAAGTAGTTATCAAGATATTTTCATTTCTTTAGGTACATGTTTGAGCAAAATGGTAGTTTGTTTTGATTCTCAAGAATTAATTTTAAAAAAACTAATGGCCAAAAAAATTTTTCGAGAATCGAAATCGGGGAGTTGGTCTGCCAAACCTCTGGTTGATTTGATTTGAAATGACCCTATTACAGAAACACATAAACTAAACAAAATTTTTCTTTGTCACTTTTATTTCTGCAATTCAATATTTTATACCAAACAACACTTGAGCACAAAAACTTAAAACTGTTTAATATAATTTAATAAATCCGAGGCTTCGTCTCTTATTATAGCGTCATATTATTATACTTTTCCTACATTAAATCTTAAAAGACTTTAAGGCATCTATCCTACTCTCTCATCTAGTGTCACTCTATGGTTTCAGTTAATAAAAATAATTCTAGATTGCACTTTTTTGGCTTTTTGGTCTCATATCCCGGCCCTCTAATAACTTGCAAATTTAAGACCCAAATTAGGTTCTCCAATTTTAATTTCAGATATTTCTTTTTAAGTGGACTTTTCAACTGGTAGGAAGCCCAGAAAGCTTTTATTAATTTTTATGTCAACCTCATTGGAATCAGATAAATTGATTGAAACATGTCAGATTACAAGTGTCATTTGCTCCAACTTACTAACGTCGGGAGTGCAATCCAAAATTATGGAGTAGTATTTGGCTTTTTTTACTTCATTAAGAATATGGGATTTCACACTTTGATGTGAGAGGTGGACTTTAGTCTTTTCTTTTTTGAGCATAATCTATGCACGTGTTCTTCCGTATTGGGATCAAATTTAGAAAGCAGCTCGACTATTTTCAAGAAGTTACCAGTATTATGTTCAAACAGCTTGTACCTTAAAAAGCCATACAACTTTTACCAAGTACTTTAGTTATTGATACAGCTCTTTGAAGCACTTCCTACTAATGATTTGTTTTTGAGCAGCCTCATCTATAGTTTTACAACTCTTAACCTTTGACTTACTTCTAGCAATGATTTTCGAGCCTGCAGAATATGATTTTAGAACGATCATTCTTGATGCATCCATCTTTTGTTACCCTCTTTCGAAAGGCAAGACAACAAAAAAAAAACTAGCCAGTGCCTTAGCACTTGTTCTCCATTGCGTTCATTTATATTAATTTGGGCTAAATTTTCAACCAGTGTCATCTGAAGGGAATTTGTAGTTGTCCAATGGCTTAGGTGGACCTTGCCTTACCCAAAAACTCTCGGTAGCTCCTAATATTCTTGACCACTACGCTGGATCTGCACTTAAGTCTGTAGAATGCTTGGCTTCCTACATTGGACCCATTGTCATATGTGCCAGGTTGGTGTCAACTTTTGTAGTGTTTTCATCGAGGTTTTCATTTGCTGGTGGACTGGTGCCAGTGTCCGTTCCTTTAAAGCACCAGCTTGTTTCTGCCTTTGAGCTTCATTTTCCAGTATTCGGCTTTTGTACTGGTAGCTAGATAGTCTCTTTTGTCCGTTAGACACTCTGAAATAGACAGTATCTCAAATAAAATCATGTGAAATGATAACGAAAACTAAAAAAATTAAACAAACAAATAATTTGCAGAATAAGTAATGTTGAAGCTGAGGCCCAAGACTGCACACAACATTGAAAAAAATATACAAATTTATTTATTTTAATTAATTAATTAAAATAATTTTCAAATATGTAACCAAAGCCCATTTTTATTTTTTTGTCTAGTTTTTGCAGAGTTCCCATTGGAAGTTGAAACAAAAATAATTTTGAAACAAATTTTGATTAAGTCAGTAGCTTCAATAGCTTCTGAAAAAACCACGTGCGACATAGCGACGGACGAACAGACATACAAAGAAACAAATAAAGTTATTTTTCACAACATACCACTCGGTGATTTTCCCTTGCACTTCGCGATTTTTGAGGACACCCTGTATAATAGAAAAAACTAAAATTTTTGACACTGGACACGAAACTGACGTATGTAAAGATTTTAAAAATTTGCATATTACAATTCCGAAACAACAACGGTTTTTTGAATTTGAGACACCCTGTATAATTTAAAAACGCCGAATCGGCTAAAATACGCATTTAATGAATAAATTCCTTTTTATTTGAGACATAATATTGTATAAAGTATTTTTCTCTAACCATGTAAAAATGCCGCTGCTATAGATACCAAAAGTTATGATTTTTTAAAACTAAACCTAATCAACCCCCTCGCTAATTAACCAGCTTTTCGTCGAGGCCCATACTATTTTTGACCCAAATTTGGTTTAAAACGGTTTAGCCGTTCTTGAGCTATCCCGCCACCAGACAGACAGACAGACAGAGCGACGGATTCGCCAAAATACTGGGAGGTCCAAAACGTAAAGATCCGTCAAAATATCAAAATGTGATTTTTGGCTGATTACAATACTTTCCTTATCAGGAAAGTATTGAAAATTGCACCCACGAGGATCTATAGATAATGCCTACTTACCTTTAAAAAGAATGATCACACACTGAACTTTCTGAAATTGCGTTTGAACTAGGTAGATTACTTGTTATTATAACACACCACCGACGAACCAGGGTTGCCAACTTTTTGAAAAAACCATAGAAATCCGAAGATTTTCACTTTTATCCAGAAAATAGTTAAATTAAGTATTTTTGGTGTAAAGTTGTTAATGGCGTCGTTTCTGTTTTTTAAAATGTTCAAATTAAAAAAAATAACATAGATACTTATTCCATATTTTTTTGGTTGCACCAACGAAAATATGAAAGTTTTTTTTTTATTTTGAATATAGCCACCTATTATTATAGAGAGCTTAGCTAACAATAAAATATTATCTAATAAAATCTAAAGGATCAAAATGAACTAAAAAACTTTTTTTAAATTTTTAGTTATGTTCATCTGAAGAGGAAAGCACAAACGGTTGTATATTTTCTGAAGTGGGCGAGTCAGCCACGAGCGTCGGCAATTTGATTTTTTGCGAGAAAATAATTATTGCTCCGCATGTTTGTGTTAACTTGTGAATGACAAGTGCCAAAAAATCCGTAGATTTGAGACCCATATCCGTATATCGGAAAACAGTGTAAAAAATCCGTCCGTAGGGTTGGCAACCCTGCTAATAATGCTAATATGTACGAAACAGCCTTTATATAATGAGAGGGAACGAACAAGCCATTGTATTCCCATTTCAAACAAGTTCCTGCCGCCTTATGTGGGTCGCGACTAGTATACCTAATAATACTATACCCCCTTTTGTTGCGTGCCGCCCTTTTATTGTTTTTTTCATCAAAATTATTGATTACAAATACTTTTTCGAGTATTAGCCTCACTGGGTTGCCCCCCCCCTCTAGAGCGGGCCTTGTCTACAGTTTTAATTTGCTAAGCAACAATGACTTAGCTAACCTAACAAAACCTGACATGACAAGAAAAACAGATGCGACAATCAAACGTCTTTGCGACAACCCCTTCAAAGTCACTCAAACTGACACATTTTGGTTATATTATTTTCTTGTAAAAATGTCAAAAGTGAATTGGTGTTACACCAAACACTTATATAAAGAAGACCGATATTTCTCTGGTTTTTAAAATTCTTGGACTTGAACTTGACCTTGATGGGGATGTAGTGTCTCTCTTTCATCAAAATATGTCATACATACATGTCCTCTATATACAACCCAGAGTAACATCGATCAACTAAAAAGCCAGTTAACTCCTTACTCTTCAGTGCCCTTTAGCCCACTTTGGTCGCCATTTTTATAACTAAATTGACAGGTAAAACTGTCAATGTCTGGTGTTAATATGACCGCTATAATGGTAGCCCAAAGGATACTATATCAAAAAAAAAATAACTGGCTTTTAGTTGAGAAAGTGTTGCTTAGAGGCTACCTTTGACAGTTGTTGTTTTACCAGAGGTGGGCATTTAATATTGCCCTCTCTTTCTAGTTTTTTTTTATATTTGCATGTAAAAGCGATTTTATGAAATGGACTGACATCTCAAATGCCTCCAATTTTTGACAACTGCCAAGTAGGTCCACTGTCCCCTCCAATTACAAGCCCGCTCTTAAAAGCTGGCATTATTGCAAGCAAAGACTGACATATGGTTAGGCTACTTATTCTTTAAAAATTTTTTGTTTTAATTAGTAATCAAAAAATAAAACTTATGATCTTTGGTTTCTATAAAGACAAAAGAATCTCATAAAAACAATTAAAACCAAACAAAACCTAAAAGTTTTTATTTACAAACTAAGTATAACATTATGCTCATATCGAGGGAAAGAAGCATTAGTTGGCATTACCCATATAAATTAACATGGCAATACATTTACAAATTCCTTGGCATTACATGTACAAATTTTGGGTCAGTTGTAGGTTCATATTCACAATGCAAAAATTCCCCGATTAGGCTGAAACTTTATTTACTAAGACTCATTCTAAATTCCGATTAGTGTTAATAAAAATTTAAAATAAGTGGTTCACAATTATTTGTTTAAAGAGTCTTACCTTCGGAAATATAAAGAGGGTCTGACATTTTGTTTAAGTACAATTTGGAGCACCCCATTTTCGAGGTATTTTTTTGTTAGTTTAAAAATTGGTAGTGTTCGCGTGGGATAAGATGGGCAGTCCTGAATTACTGGAAAATTATATAAGGAAATGGACTGTAAACTAGGGAAGCTTATTCGATAAAAAAAAACGTTTCCAAACTCTCAATTTTGTATGGTAGAAACTTCGATATTTTACGTAAATAGGTACGCAAGTTTCTGTTTATGCCTTATAGCATATGCATTCGACTTACCCCTTGGTGTGGTGGAATATGGTATCCAGGAAATTTTTTGCTTGCTTGTTTTACACTACAAAATCGGAAGTAAATGGTTGTAGAAAAATTCTCTTGTTTTCCAGTGTCGCGAGACGACGTGTATCGTGTCTAATTTTCCTGCTTCTCCTTTTACTTGGTATTCCCGTTGCTTTCACAGGAAGGTAAAGGGGTAAAAGGGGAAATAAATGTGGAAAATTGGGATAAATCAGGTGATTATCGAGTGTAAATACTTAATTAATTTAAAATAAATTTAATTATTATTTGCTTTCTTGCAAATTAGAGAGAAAAATAAAATAAATGTAATTCTTAGTAAATAAAATAAAAAAAAACAAAGCAGTTTCTAAACCCAAAAACTATTTTGAGGTGGTACCGAAACAGGTAGTTTTAAAATGTGACAATAAACAGAAATCTGACAACGTCAGATCAAGAGACTGACATCAGGATGACGGCAGTGTGTGACAGGACAGTGAAGCTAACATATACAAATGACAAAGCCGTCAGACTTCGACAGTGTTGGAATTCAACATATGAGTGGGCTTGTAATTAAATGAGGCCGTAGGGCCTGTATTCTTCAATTTTGGGAAGGGGGTACTCCTGAGGAGCAATTTCTCGTCACTATTCTGTCTGGTTTGTCAATAATGACATTATTCGTGAGCGGTTTTGCCGTCTCTAGTATAAGGTAGAAGAACATGACAAATATATGAGATTTAAACCAATCCGGTGCATTTTTAAGGAGAACTGCTACCTGGAAGAATTTTAAACTGCTACCTTCATAGAAAAACCAAAAAACAAGGAGTGGGCTTGTAATTGACGGAGGCAGTATATGCTCACCAATGGTAAAACAATAACTGTCAAAAATTATATACAGGGCCTCAAACCCGACCTACATAAAAGAAGGCAATAAGGAAACATATTAAAAAATTTTTATGTTAAATAATTGTAAACTGCAAATGGACCACCTTGTTAGCAGTAAATCCAATATTATTTTTTTTCACAAAACTTGTTTAAAAAAAACAGTTCCTTTTAACTTGTTAGCCATGATGGAAATTAAAGATTAAAAGTCAAAAAAAAAATACAATTAAAAAATCCCACCTGTTGCACATAGGTCTTGGTACACCTTCATAATATTGTCAGCCAAGGTACACTCCTCTTTTTCTAAAATGGTTTTAAATGTAGATTCTATGCTGTTATTATAGCCCTCGTCATGAGCAGTTGTCATTTTAGTTGTTTGTTCAGACATATAACCACATCTCCTCTCTTCATGTCTTAAAACTATTCCAAGTCGTTTGCTTAAATCATGATAACATTTTACTAAAATTAAAAAAATATAATTTAAAATGTGGCTCTTTCAATGTGTACATAAGCCTTATCTAATTTGACTGCATCCAAAATGCTTTTACTTTCAAATATTGTGGACTTTTGTCAAAGAACTTGTTATAGTTAATCTGGCACAGGCCTAGGGATTCAAGAATGTTTTTAAAACATTTTTTGAAGTACGTTTTATATAGCTTTTTTCTAAAGATCTAAATTAATTTTTCATTAACTATAGAAATAAATTTACCAACAGAATGGCTAGCATTAGCTGACAATGCAAAAACAATATTTATTAACATAATCCCAGAAGAATCATCTTTTTCATCTGTCATCTCATTCTGTCTATTTTTTAGTTGAAGTAGAGTAGGATGGCTAACAAAACGAACATCATTCACTTTCAGCTCAAATTTTCTGTCAGATAGCTCTGTTTTGACTGCAAATAAGGTTGAAAGGACTTCATCGGTAAAACCTAAAAATACCACACAGACAGAAATAGACTTAGGTATTGCAGGAAAATAAATTACTAGGTGAAGACCCCGTAGCTTTGCCTGCGGTTTTACTCTTTTTCTCCCGTGTTTCTTGCTTTAAATGGTCATAACTTTTGAAGTTTAAGGAAAGTACCAGTGAAAGTCCCATCAAAATCGGTCCAGTAGATCTTGCGTGATGCTGGAACAAACATACAGACAGACAAAAATTCTAAAAACTGGATTTTTGTTATCTATATTGTTTGGTTAGAAGCCAACACCAATAATTAAAAAAAAATATTTAATATACAGACATGGTTTTGCTATAGATTTCATACAAATACAAAACAGGAAGAGGGATAAAAACAAGGACACTTAAATTTAAGTTGATTCATTGTTTAAAGTTCTTTTCTTACAGGTTTTGTCATTTTAATAAGGCTTGTTTATTTAGTTAGTTAGTTGACTTCCAGAGAAACTGTATATCTCAAAAACTATTAAAGTGAAACAAATTGTGTTTTAATTAAACTTTTTGGATAACATTCATTCTTGCCCCTGACTGTATATCACATCCTTAGAGCTAGCAGTGCAAAATGACGAGAGCAAAAGTTTTTTATCTCAATATTAATAGACTAATTAAGAATTCCCAAATTTAAGACTCTTTCAGCTTTCGAGATATTCTAAATATTATGGGCTAATTAAAGGTCCTATTTTCAAAACAAATTGTTTAAAGATTTAGCAGGAGGAAAATTTCAAAAAAAAACATATTTTAAAGGGAAGTTCTTTATCTGGAAATTATGGGCTAATTACACTAGAAGTGTAGCCCCAAGTGTAGACCATATTTTAAAAGCCACTGGAAATAGGTCCTTAATTTGCCCATAATTTCTAGACAAAGACATCCATTTAATTTATGTTTTGTTTTAAATTTTCTGCACTGCTAAAGTTAGCAGGGTTACTTTTTATTAAGCAATTTTTACAATGTTTTTCACATTTTTATGCTATGATTTTGTTCACATTTTTTTGACTGTTTTTTAGAGTTCAAAAAAAAGTACTACTAAATATTTAGAGAGAGAGGGCAGAATTTTGAAGGTAGAGTAAAAAGTATTTTAGAGAAAGATGAAAATAATTTAAGGCAATTGTTTAATAAAAATTTCTGTTATGTCATCTGTCTGTCACCTTGAGTGATGTCGTGCATATGATTTTTATTTTGCAATTTTTATACAAAAAACAGCAAAAATTGTATCAAATTTATCAAAGCATAAAGTGTGTGAAATATAAGGTGGTATTAATTTATTTTAATCAAAGTTCATTACAGTCTTTAAATTTAGTAAAAACGTGTCCTAGGTACTTAACTAAATTATTTTAAGGGTCATCATGGCTTTACCATAAAATATACTTTTAGTAGGACACATTTTTTGGTAAATCTAAAGACTGTAAAGAACTTTGATTGAAGGAAATTAATACCACCTTGTCTTATAAACTTTATGCTTACGATAAAATATATAGTAATTAATTGCCCTAAATTATTTCCATCTTTCTCTTCAACAACCTTAAATATTTTTCATTTTAACAGAGAAAAAATGTTTCTTGAACACTTAAAAAACAGTGAAAACTTGAAGAAGTTGAGTGTTTTATTCTAGAAATCCAAGGTTTGGAAAGAAAGCTCTAAAATGTGAGCAAAATCATGGCATAAAAATGTGGGAAAACAGTAAAAATTGCCTAAACAAAATCGTTACCCCTTAAATTATGCTAAAATTTTAAGCCTTAAATTACCATCATGGCTTTACCATAAGTTAACAACAGATTTTTCAGTAAAACCAGGGTTAAGTATATTTTTAAGTTTAAAGCAATGTGCTAAAGCATTTTTAAAGGTTTATATTGACCCTAAAATTGGTTTTAAAGCCATAAACTTCTTTCTTAAATAGCTTTAAAATAAAATCAATTTACTTAAAACCATTTTGGTGGTGTTTATACAACAAAATTTTCAAACAATCGTTACATAAAAGCGCTTTAAAAGGTGCGCATAAACCGAGGGTAAAACCACTAACGGTAAAAGTTGGCATTACCCATATAAATTAACATGGCATTACTCGCAATACATGTACAAATTCCCGAGGGGGTAACCACTCCGCGAAATCGCGTCACAATTGGCTGCGAAATCGCTAAATCCTTTGCGAAATCCCTTAAATATTGCGAAATCTTTCAGAAAAATGCGAAATCATCAGAAAACCCGCGAAATCCTGCGAAATCGCACGTAATTTTGCGACCTTTTACGGCCTATTGTAGTCATACTCGATTTTAAAATGTATGGCCTGAAAGTAAACCTCTGCGTCTCTTTGCGTTGAGAAGAGAGAGACGGAAGTGATCCTGTTGTGCTCGGGGTGCCAACTCAAACTAGTGGCTAATAGAAGCTTTATTGACAAGCGCATAAGGACTAATTTTGCCCGCTTTGCGTGTCATGTTCTTTTGGCGGTTTTAGTTTTTCCCAAGTTTTTTTCTTGATTTTTCTCTTTTTTGAAGCTGTTTTCTTTCGCATTTTTCTAAAAACGTTTTGGCCAGGGTGAGTTCATCGAAGAGTGTAATGTATCTCATAGTATACCAGTGCAATAAATGTGGAAAGACAATGACCTGAGAAAATACTTCAGTTGCAAAAAAAGTAAGACTGTAACTCAGACTATAGGGGTAGGCTTTTAATATTTTTCACGATTTTTCACCAATTTACTGTTGAAATATATAATTTCGTATTTTTAATTATAACGTTCGAAACGGTTTATTTTATTTTTTAATTTGAAAATCGGAACGGTAACGACGGACGGTAGCGCCAACGCGGACGCAGACGGCAACAGACAGTTTATAATTCGATCTTTAGGAAATTAGCAATTTTTTTTTCCCCAGGAAAACATATGAAAGTTACGAAATTCACACGGAATAGCCTTAGAAAACACGACATTACCGCACATGTGCGGAAAGTACTTTCGTACTTAACACTTGGCGCCACATTTCTTACTTTTGTCATTTTGTGTGTTGTGTCACTGCCATTCTTCAAAAATATATTAATTGGCAGTGAGTTCGTTATAATATTAATTATTATTAATTGATCTTAAGATATAAAAGGCCAATAAAAAAAGCTTAAATTTTTTATTCAATTAACAAATGCTCATTAAATTAGTAGCTGCAATCTTAGAAAGACTGGACAGCGGTGGTCTATTCCGGCAAGTCTCTGCTTATTATGGAAAAAACATTTTTTGATTTGAGGAGTTTTTTTGGTTTTCATTCAAAATTTTACCTGTACTCTATAAATTTATTTAACTATCAACTGGAAGAAAAAAAACGGCACTTTCCTTCATTTTTTTGCTAAAAAAAAGAAATCTGTTAAAAATATTTTTTGTCCTGTTAAAACATCAAAAAAGTTTTTATGATCGTTGAAGAAAGACAGACAGTTGAAAAAAGTACTTGTTGAAAAGAGACACAAGTATTTTGAGTCACGTGATTTAATTATTTTTTTGTAAAAACGCAGTTTGTCTTTAATTACGATTTTTTGGGAAAAAAAACACAAAAAAGGTAAGGTTTTCATGCTTATGTGTATAATATAAACTAAAAATGGTATTAGTTTTATTTTTTCAAATATAAATTTCTTCCAATTTATAAAATTAAGGAAAAAGCTAATTTATTTTAAGGACCCTTAAAATTATTTTAACAGTTGGTTAAGAAAAAAGCTTTTGTATGGCCAGGCCATAAGAGAGTGAGTTTAAAAAACCGATTTCAAGAAGAAGCAACTGTCCGTCGGAAGGAAAGCACCGGTCCGACGAAAGTTACTAGCCTAGCCAATCAAAAGGTCGGATTAACCAGAATAAATGAAATTTGAAAAATACAAAATCTAAAACATAACTTTTTTTTAATAGCGTGTCATTGCACCGTTGGCTGCAATAATGTTTGAAGTCTTCTTGGCATTGAATTGGCTAAATTTTCAAAGAGGTTTGGGTTTTCAGCACTAACTTCCCTATATGCTCTTATGATGAGTGCCATTAAATGTTCTGAAATCCTGGGAATAATATTAAACCTTAATTAGTTTCTTTGCAAAGTCCCCGGACGCTCTTGATTGGGTTCGCATGGGGTATTTTCGCAGGCCAAGCCAAAACTCCGATATTGTTTTCCTGGAACCATTGGTGCGCATTCTTGCCGTATGAACAGGACAGTTATCTTCTTGGAAAACAAAATTATTGGGATAAAGGACTCTCACCTCGGGAAGCATTACATTTTCCAAAATATTAATATAAACTTCGGCTCTAAATCGCTCATTTTTTCTAAATAGAGCTCCATGTCCTCTGGTCGATATCCAACTCCCAAAGACGTTTAACTAAAATAGACGCATCAAGTCATTCATAAATTGCTTTGAAACGCGATCAGTGGTTAGATTTAGGGAAAACCATTTTATGTTTCACTGGCAACGCTGCACCAGACATGCTCCTCCTCACACATGCTCCAACCACCTTACGTTTAGCAGCGGCCAGAAGCGGCTCGTTATTTATACATGTAAAAAGGTTTGGTCGTTATTTTCTGACTTGTCAAATTTTTTTGGGAATACAATCTTTAATTTTTTAATACTTAATAATTGATACCGACGGTATGGAGAGGTATTATATTTGTCATTGTGAAAATATTTATGTAAAGATATAACATAGGAAATATTAATTTTTTAAATGTTCTCCAGATAGTTATCTGCCTAATTAGTGCGGAAAGTGATACTATTACGCACGGGAGGAGTTCGGGCGGGAAAGACACTTCCGCAAGGGTTAGGTACAATTTTTTTTCTACGAGTGTTTATGATGACTTTCTTGATCAAAAAGTAGTTTTTAGAACACATATTGTAAACTCAAAATTTAAAAATTTGGTCCATAAAGTACCATTAAAAAAAAATTGCGTGCGTTAAACGTTTTTTCACGCACGCTAGGCCAGTTTTTTATGTACGCCGTGCTTATTTTTTACGCACGGCGTGTGGGAAGTTAAACTTTCCACATTAAAATTGATATCTAGCAGTAGACTTTTTCACACGCATTTGCGAAGTAGTTTCTTTACCTATTTAATGTCAAGTGACCTGCAAAACTTTATTAAAAAATTAGCATAGGTAAAAGTATTTTTTTAGCATGGCGTGAATTTTAAGTCTAATTGGAGTTTCTAGATGCATTTATAAACTAGATTAAATTAAAAATGGAAACAAAATTATTTTTTGGTTTTAATTTTAAAAATACCAAATATATATAACCTTAGGCAGAAGCTTTTTAGGCAAGTAGGAAATTGTTGTACTAAAAACGTGTCAAAAGTGCCTTTTTCGCCCTTAACGGCCATCGTGTGCAGAAGAGTATCACTTTCCGCACTGTTTAGGCAAATTACCAAAAACCCAATATGGAAAAAATACGCAAATTCGACTAAAAATACTGGTATTTCTAAAAAGGATGATACCTATATTATAGGTACTATATGATGGTTTTTCGTTGTGTAAAAAAAATGGAATTTATACACTCTACTATAATTTTTATTTAATACTTACAAAAGTATCTTTACATTTTTAATAAATACAAAAAAATCTTATGTGGAGTATCTACCTATGTAAATATTATAAATAAAAAGTTGTAACAAACATACATTCTTTATCCTGTGTCTGACATAATAATGTTTAAAAATTTATATTTATACCAGGAATGCTTGTACTATTTATAAACAAATTTCAGCAGAGAAAATAAGCTGACTACAGATAGTATGAAAACTGTGAATGTAGTTATAATAAATATCATATGCACCTCTTACATTTTTTTGCTACTCATACAGGATATTTAAAAATGTCGCAGCTGGGGTTGGTTCATTATACCAAATATAGTGTAATTAATTATAAGTGCTTACCATATTGTTTTTATCACAAATTCGCAAAAATATCCCAAAAAAACTTATTTCTTTCCTATATTTATTAATAACATTTTGTATTTATTGCAACACTAGTTGCACGCCTATGGCGGCCTATCGCAAGATGGCGTCGAAAAAACATATGATAACAAATCTGTGAAATGTTTGGTTTTCACCTGCAATCTCCAGTTTTCGTCACACTACGCACTTTGTCACATCAATTTTGCCACAAACACTTAAAAATCTACTGAAAAAATATTAAAAAACTCTCGATTAATCAGTAAAATATACCAAAACCTCGATTATGCTAAAGCTACAACGCCGTAGAGAAATTATGAATGGAGCAGCGTACACACGTTTATATGGCTGACCCGCCAAAAATGCGAGGTTGTCACATTGTTGTAGGTTTTATTTCCGATATATATTGGGAAATAAAAAGAATTATTCTTTCGGCCAAAATATCAAGTTATTTTTATGATATTTCGATCGAAAAAAGTAGGTATATTTCAAGTACCATAACATGTACCTCCACATTATAATGTTTATTGATTTAAAATTGTGAAGATTCAAGGAAATTTAGATGCAATTATATAATATACCTAAATTTCTTTATATATTTGAATAATAATAAGGTGTTTCTCCATGTTTAAAAAAACAAATCGGATAATTTACATAATTGCATGTAAATGACAAGGTTTTACAGAAAATCTTCCAGCCCGGTCTTCGTTTCCCGCAATATACCGTTCTTCCTATCGCGTTCTTGGAGGACGATAAACCAAAATTTTTTTTCTATCGCTGTTAGAATTAATTTAATTTTTTTTTGCCGCAACGCGACAACTTAGCCTCGAACGTTTTCTGCGCCTGCGTAATACTGTTACTGATCGTGGAAAGTCAGATTCAACTTTTGCTTTTTTCGCATCGGCAAACGGATGATTTTCCAGAAAAAGCCTGTTGGTCTTGCTTTGGGGTAGTAACTTTCGTCTAACCGGTGCCTTCCTTTCGACGGACAGTTCCTTTTTCTTGAAATCGGGTTTTTATGTCCACTATCGTAGACTTGCTTCCTCCACAATGAGCAGCTACTTGCCGAAACTGTAGCAGCATAATACTTTACCGCTCGCGACGCCAGTTCAAGCCGGCAAGGGCGGTAAAGACACTTTCCACATGAGTTAAGCCTCAGAAATTTCCAGAAAACAAATATATAAGTAGTATACAGTAAAGTAACTACAAACAGGTCAAAAGTATATCAATTTTGCAAGGAGTTTTTTTTTAGGTTTTATAAATTTATGCAAACCCTAATAGCACAGAAATATGCCCCGAACATTTGCTGAATGTTCAGCTACAACATTGGAAACATTCTCTGAATGTTCGCTCAAATCCTCTAAGCATACCAGGGATGTTCAGGGAATGTTCTGTGTTTTGAGTTTTGATATTCCCAGAACATCCTGGTAAAACATTCATAGAATATTTTCGCAGGATTTTCATAGCACATTTAAGAGTTTGAAAAAATATGTTCTCTCACAAAACACCCTAAAAAAATTAAAAAAAAAGTTATTAAACAGCGACGGGATTCGAACCCTCAACCTTCTGACATCTATGTAACACTTTACCAACGACTTAACCTTTTGCGCTACGGGGGCTTATGGGAGAATTTATATATTAGCGGGGTATAATATTTTGGACATTTTTTCTGAGAAGAGACCGTGAATTGTTTTTTTTTTTTACATTAAATCAGGATCACTCCTCAATGGCTCAACGAATTTTCATAATTCTTTTTTTATAGGATAAAAATATTACCCCCCTTCTTGAATCCTCCAAAACGGTAGTGGATGGGGATTACGTTATTTGTTCAATGCAGGATAACTCGCAAATGGCTCAAAGGATTTTCATAATTCTTTTTTTATGAGATAAAAATATTACCCCCCTCCCCGAATCCTCCTAAACGGTAGTGGAAGGGGATTATGTTATTTCTTCTATGCAGGTTAACTCCCGAACGGCTCAACCGATTTTCATACTTATTTTTTTATTGGAAATAAATATTAGCCTACCCCAACAAGCTTTCTGAACAAAATAAAATCTTAAATTCTGCTGCGTAAGCATGATCGTAGATAGAAAAATATTCCATTCATAGCATGATTTGATTATATTTTTTTAGGCCAACAAAATGGTTTTTCTTGCAAATAAAAATAGAGTATTTTTATGTAGCTGAAGTTCTGAACGTTCAGTGAATGACAAGGCCTCTCACATTAAGAGGCTTGATCAAAAATTTTTCTAAAATACCTTAAAATGGCTCTTATAGTGGTTTCGTGCTATTGAAATGTAAATATTACTTGCTTAACTGCAAAATCAATTTACATATTTTGCTATTTATTTATAGTGTATAAGGACACTAAATCTGCAGCATAAGTTTTAACCACTCGAGTTGCTACTAACGGCGCATAACTCACCCAAACAATAAAACGCTAAATTTAATATAAAACTGTGATGCCCCTCCCAAAAACTGTTCGTGTTTCACCGGTTGCTAGGCCTAAGGTCACTAATATAGTGTTAATTTTAACCTCTAAAATGACTACGAAAAGTCAAGACACCCAAAAAAATAGAACGCTACATTCAACATATGAACGTGATGCCCCTCCCCAAAAATTGTTTTTCTTTCACTACGTTAAGGTCACTAAATCTACAATATAAGTTTTATCTTTTGGAATTGCCATAAAGGGTGCAAACAAACAGTAAAACGCTAAATTCAGCATATGACCATGATGCCCCCAAAAATTGTTTTTTTTTTCATCGTTTGCTAGACCTAAGGCCACTAAATCTACAGTATAAGTTTTATCTTTCGGAATTGCTATTAAGGGCGCAAAATGCACCTAAACAGTACAACGCTATATTCAACATATAACCGTGAGGTCCCTCCCCAAAAATCGGTTTTATTTCACCGTCCTCTCGGTCTAAGGTCACTAATCTTACAGTATAAGCTTTATCTTCCGGAAATGCTACTAAGGCCGCAAAATGCACACAAACAGTATAACGCTAAATTCATCATATGACCGTGATGCCCCTCTCCAAAAATTATTTTCTTTCACCGTTTACTAGTTCTAAGGTCACTAAATCTACGGTATAAGTTTTATCTTCCGGAATTGCTACTAAGGGCGCAAAACTCACACAAACAGTAAACCGCTAAATTCATCATATGACCGTGATGCCCCTCCCAAAAAATCGTTTTTCTTTCACCGTTTGCTTGGTCTAAGGTCACTAATCCTACAGTATAAGTTTTATCTTTCGGAATGGATACTAAGGCCGCAAAGGCACACAAACAGTAAAACGCTAAATTCATCATATGACCGTGATGCCCCTCCCCAAAAATAGTTGTCGTTCACCGTTTACTAGATCTAAGGTCACTAAATCTACGGTATAAGTTTTATATTCCGGAATTGATACTAAGGGTGCAAAACGCACCTAAACGGTACAACGCTAAATTCAGCATATGACCGTGATGCCCCTCCCCGAAAATCGTTTTTCTTTTACCGTTCGCTCGATCTAAGGTCACTAAATCTACGGTATAAGTTTTATCTTTCGGAATTGATACTAAGGGTGCAAAACGCATCTAAACGGTACAACGCTAAATTCAGCATATGACCGTGATGCCCCTCCCCAAAAATCGATTTTCTTTCATCGTTCGCTCGATCTAAGGTCACTAATCCTACAGTATAAGTTTTATCTTCCGGAATTGCTACTAAGGCCGCAAAACGGACACAAATAGTAAAACGCTAAATTCATCATATGACCGTGATGCCCCTCCCCAAATATCGTTATCGTTCACCGTTTACTAGACCTAAGGTCACTAAATCTACGGTATAAGTTTTATCTTCCGGAATTGATACTAAGGGTGCAAAACGCATCTAAACGGTACAACGCTAAATTCAGCATATGACCGTGATGCCCCTCCCCAAAAATCGATTTTATTTCACCGTTCGCTCGATCTAAGGTCACTTATCCTACAGTATAAGTTTTATCTTCCGGAATTGCTACTAAGGCCGCAAAACGCACACAAATAGTAAAACACTAAATTCATCATATGACCGTGATGCCCCTCCCCAAATATCGTTGTCTTTCACCGTTTACTAGATCTAAGGTCACTGAATCTACGGTATAAGTTTTATATTCCGGAATTGATACTAAGGGTGCAAAACGCACCTAAACGGTACAACGCTAAATTCAGCATATGACCGTGATGCCCCTCCCCAAAAATCATTTTTCTTTCACCGTTCGCTCGATCTAAGGTCACTAATCCTACAGTATAAGTTTTATCTTCCGGAATTGCTACTAAGGCAGCAAAACGCACACAAATAGTAAAACACTAAATTCATCATATGACCGTGATGCCCCTCCCCAAAAATTAGTTTTCTTTTACCGTTCGCTCGGTCTAAGGTCACTAATCCTACAGTATAAGTTTTATCTTCCGGAATTGCTACTAAGGCCGCAAAACGCACACAAATAGTAAAACGCTAAATTCATCATATGACCATGATGCTCCTCCCCAAATATCGTTGTCGTTCACCGTTTACTAGATCTAAGTTCACTAAATCTACGATATAAATTTTATCTTCCGGAATTGATACTAAGGCCGCAAAACGCACACAAATAGTAAAACGCTAAATTCATCATATGACCGTGATGCCCCTCCCCAAATATCTTTGTCGTTCACCGTTTACTAGATCTAAGGTCTCTAAATCGACCGTATAAGTTTTATCTTCCGGAATTGATACTAAGGGTGCAAAACGCATCTAAACGGTACAACGCTAAATTCAGCATATGACCGTGATGCCCCTCCCCAAAAATTAGTTTTATTTTACCGTTCGCTCGGTCTAAGGTCACTAATCCTACAGTATAAGTTTTATCTTCCGGATTGCTACTAAGGCCGCAAAACGCACACAAATAGTAAAACGCTAAATTCATCATATGACCATGATGCCCCTCCCCAAAAGTCGTTTTTCTTTCATCGTTCGCTCGATCTAAGGTCACTAATCCTACAGTATAAGTTTTATCTGCCGGAATTGCTACTAAGGCCGCAAAACGCACACAAATAGTAAAACGCTAAATTCATCATATGACCGTGATGCCCCTCCCCAAATATCGTTGTCGTTCACCGTTTATTATATCTAAGGTCACTAAATCTACGGTATAAGTTTTATCTTCCGGAATTGATACTAAGGGTGCAAAACGCACCTAAACGGTACAACGCTAAATTCATCATATGACCGTGATGCCCCTCCCCAAATATCGTTGTCGTTCACCGTTTACTATATCTAAGGTCACTAAATCTACGGTATAAGTTTTATCTTCCGGAATTGATACTAAGGGTGCAAAACGCACCTAAACGGTACAACGCTAAATTCATCATATGACCGTGATGCCCCTCCCCAAATATCGTTGTCGTTCACCGTTTACTATATCTAAGGTCACTAAATCTACGGTATAAGTTTTATCTTCCGGAATTGATACTAAGGGTGCAAAACGCATCTAAACGTTACAACGCTAAATTCATCATATGACCATGATGCCCCTCCCCAAATATCGTTGTCGTTCACCGTTTACTATATCTAAGGGCACTAAATCTACGGTATAAGTTTTATCTTCCGGAATTGATACTAAGGGTGCAAAACGCATCTAAACGGTACAACGCTAAATTCAGCATATGACCGTGATGCCCCTCCCCAAAAATCGTTTTTCTTTCATCGTTCGCTTGGTCTAAGGTCACTAATTCTACAGTATAAGTTTTATCTTCCGGAATTGCTACTAAGGCTGCAAAACGCACACAAATAGTAAAACACTAAATTCAGCATATGACCGTGATGCCCCTCCCCAAAAATTAGTTTTCTTTTACCGTTCGCTCGGTCTAAGGTCACTAATCCTACAGTATAAGTTTTATCTTCCGGAATTGCTACTAAGGCCGCAAAACGCACACAAATAGTAAAACGCTAAATTCATCATATGACCATGATGCCCCTCCCCAAATATCGTTGTCGTTCACCGTTTACTAGATCTAAGGTCACTAAATCTACGGTATAAATTTTATCTTCCGGAATTGATACTAAGGGTGCAAAACGCACCTAAACGGTACAACACTAAATTCAGCATATGACCGTGATGCCCCTCCCCAAAAATCGTTTTGCTTTCACCGTTCGCTCGGTCTAAGGTCACTAATTTTACAGTATAAGTTTTATCTTCCGGAATTGCTACTAAGGCCGCAAAACGCACACAAATAGTAAAACACTAAATTCATCATATGACCGTGATGCCCCTCCCCAAAAATCGTTTTTCTTTCATCGTTCGCTCGATCTAAGGTGACTAATCCTACAGTATAAGTTTTATCTTCCGGATTACTGCCAAGGGCGCAAAACGCACAAAAACAGTAAAACGCTAAATTCAATATATAACCGTTTTGCCCGTCCCCAAAAATCGTTTTCCTTTCACTCTTTGCTGGGCTTAAGGTCACTAAATCTACTGTATAAGTTTCATTCGCACGAATCGCTACTAAGGGCCCGAAACTCACCCAAACACTAAATTCAACATAAAACCCTCTTCAAAAATCGTTTTCCTGTCACTGTTTGCTGGGCCTAAAGCCAATAAATTTACAGTATAAGTTTTTATTTGCCGGAATTGCTAGTAAGGGCGTAAAAAGCACCTGAAGGCCCTTCCAAAAAATTAGTTTTCTTTAACCGTTCGCTCTAAGTTTTAACTTCCGGAATTTCTACTAGGGGTGCAGAACGCACCCAACCCGTAAAACGCTAAATTTAACATATGACCATGGTGCCCTTCCCAAAAATTTATTTCAGATAATATTTTAGGTAGTAGAATTACAATTGCATTCTTCCAAGAATCAGGAAATTTTGGGAGATAACATATCTGAACCTGTAGCATTACTTTTTATGGACATCAAAGCTTTCCTGACTTCGAGCTCTGTTACTTCATTAAAAGAAAATATTAAATTTCGGTTTAATTTATTATTTTTATACTTATTAAGAAGGACTTTTGTAATTTCTAACTGTAAGTGAATTTCATGTGGTTGTAGAACATTTTTTTCGTCCAAAAAGTCCAAAAAGGCCCTTTTTTCAGATTTTATTTACTGTTTACTTTTTTACAATTTTTATAATATTCCCAACGGGCGGGTTCTTTGGTTCTGAAATCACTTAAGGGACGTCTCTTATAGCCATCATAATCATGGGGCTAGTGGTTTGGTTATATGTAAGCATTTTAATGGTGCACACTTAACAAAAACAAAATTTAATTATTATTAAAAAAATCTACCATTTTGTTCAAAACATTAAATTCAAAGATCAGATTCCAATATATAGTAGAAAGAATTTGTTTATATTCCTGAAATGAAAACTGCGAAAATCCCTATATTTATGATATTTTATTTCGGTAGGTAATTATTTTTTAAATTACAAACAATTTCACAGTGATCCTTTAGTCTATATCTTATTTAATTTAATTTAATGTTTGGGTGTTACTTTTTACAAAACAATGAAATTAAAATTATAATAAAAGTCAACTATAGAAAAAACTAAAAAAAGAAAGAAAGAGAGAAAAAAATTAAACACAAAGTATAATACATCAGAAATTTCTAACCACTTACTGAAGTCGTGCATGGCAACAAGGATGTATTGATTGCCTTTCTCAGTCTTGTTGAATGGCCCAGCAACATCAGTTGCTCTACATTCAAAAGGCAGCCCAAAATTATACTGTTTCATTTGGGGTCTTGATCTAGTTTTATGTCCTTGACTTGCCGCGCACCATCTTTTCACGTCTTGTTGATTCCAAGATGAGCTCTAGTTCTCGTGTACGTCCTCTAGTACTTGAGAAACTCTACTTCTAGAAACTATTAATTTTGATGAATTATTTTCCATCCGTACTTTCCCAGATATTTTTCAACAGACCATTATCCACTCACAGTGAATTCCATTGTGGCTTCAACTATGTCCTTATCTTCCAGTTGGGCGGATCGAAATTGTTACGAAGCCCATTCTTTATTGGTGTCACAAGTAGTTCTCCGCACCTAAGTAATTCCTTCTTTTTGGTCTATCTTTCTGCAAGGTCTTCTTGATGGAGCATATGCATTGTTATGCATCTTTCCAGATCGGTATTTTACATTAAAGTTATATTTCTGTAGCTTCTCTATTCACCTTGTTACCTGTGCCTCAGGTTGTTTAATTCCTAGATGCCACTTGAGTGCCGCATGAGCGGTTATTATTAGGAATTTATGTCCATATAGATATTTGTGGAAATGTTGATAGAAATTTTACTATTGCCGGAGTTCCTTTCGTGTTACACAATAATTTCGTTTTAGCTTGGAAAAATTGCGTCCAATATATTCGATGACTCTCTCTTCTTCATCCTGGATTTGCCAAAGTACTGCTTTAATACCAAAATTGCTTGCATCCGTTTCCAGAAGAATAAATCGTCCTTATTGTTGAGGATAACTTAAAACCGGAGCGCTTTTAACTTTCTGAAAGCTTAATCACTCGGTATTCTAGTAATAGACTATACCTGGTCTTTAGTGAGTCTATCTAATGGAGCGGCTATGTTGGCAAAACCTTCTACGAATCATCGGTAGTATGCACATAGACCCAGAAAGATAAATCAGTCGATTTCCGTATCGTAATTTAATAATTACCTAAAGTTTGTACATAATCTACAAATAAACTTTTTATTTAGTAGATTTAGTGACCTTAGATCTAGTAAACGGTGAACGACAACGGTATTTGGGGAGGGGCATCACGGTCATATGATGAATTTAGCGTTTTATTATTTGTGTGCGTTTTGCGGCCTTAGTAGCAATTCCGGAAGATAAAACTTATACTGTAGGATTAGTGACCTTAGATCGAGCGAACGGTGAAAGAAAAACGATTTTTGGGGAGGGGCATCACGGTCATATGCTGAATTTAGCGTTGTACCGTTTAGATGCGTTTTGCACCCTTAATATCAATTCCGGAAGATAAAACTTATACTGTAGGATTAGTGACCTTAGATCGAGCGAACGGTGAAAGAAAAACGATTTTTGGGGAGGGGCATAACGGTCATATGCTGAATTTAGCGTTGTACCGTTTAGATGCGTTTTGCACCCTTAGTATCAATTCCGGAAGATAAAACTTATACGGTCGATTTAGTGACCTTAGATCTAGTAAAGGGTGAACGACAACGATATTTGGGGAGGGGCATCACGGTCATATGATGAATTTAGCGTTTTACTATTTGTGTGCGTTTTGCGGCCTTAGTAGCAATTCCGGAAGATAAAACTTATACTGTAGGATTAGTGACCTTAGATCGAGCGAACGGTGAAAGAAAAACGATTTTTGGGGAGGGGCATCATGGTCATATGCTGAATTTAGCGTTGTACCGTTTAGATGCGTTTTGCACCCTTAGTATCAATTCCGGAAGATAAAACTTATACGGTCGATTTAGTGACCTTAAATCTAGTAAAGGGTGAAAGACAACGATATTTGGGGAGGGGGATCACGGTCATATGATGAATTTAGCGTTTTACTATTTGTGTGCGTTTTGCGGCCTTAGTAGCAATTCCGGAAGATAAAATTTATACCGTAGATTTAGTGACCTTAGATCTAGTAAACGGTGAACGACAACGATATTTGTGTGCGTTTTGCGGCCTTAGTAGCAATTCCGGAAGATAAAACTTATACTGTAGGATTAGTGACCTTAGACTGAGCGAACGGTAAAAGAAAACTAATTTTTGGGGAGGGGCATCACGGTCATATGCTGAATTTAGCGTTGTACCGTTTAGATGCGTTTTGCACCCTTAGTATCAATTCCGGAAGATAAAACTTATACTGTAGGATTAGTGACCTTAGATCGAGCGAACGGTGAAAGAAAAACGATTTTTGGGGAGGGGCATCACGGTCATATGTTGAATTTAGCGTTGTACCGTTTAGATGCGTTTTGCACCCTTAGTATCAATTCCGGAAGATAAAACTTATACGGTCGATTTAGAGACCTTAGATCTAGTAAACGGTGAACGACAACGATATTTGGGGAGGGGCATCACGGTCATATGATGAATTTAGCGTTTTACTATTTGTGTGCGTTTTGCGGCCTTAGTAGCAATTCCGGAAGATAAAACTTATACTGTAGGATTAGTGACCTTAGATCGAGCGAAAGGTGAAAGAAAAACGATTTTTGGGGAGGGGCATCACGGTCATATGCTGAATTTAGCGTTGTACCGTTTAGATGCGTTTTGCACCCTTAGTATCAATTCCGGAAGATAAAACTTATACGGTCGATTTAGTGACCTTAAATCTAGTAAAGGGTGAACGACAACGATATTTGGGGAGGGGGATCACGGTCATATGATGAATTTAGCGTTTTACTATTTGTTTGCGTTTTGCGGCCTTAGTAGCAATTCCGGAAGATAAAATTTATACCGTAGATTTAGTGACCTTAGATCTAGTAAACGGTGAAAGACAACGATATTTGGGGAGGGGCATCATGGTCATATGATGAATTTAGCGTTTTACTATTTGTGTGCGTTTTGCGGCCTTAGTAGCAATTCCGGAAGATAAAACTTATACTGTAGGATTAGTGACCTTAGACCGAGCGAACGGTAAAAGAAAACTAATTTTTGGGGAGGGGCATCACGGTCATATGATGAATTTAGTGTTTTACTATTTGTGTGCGTTTTGCGGCCTTAGTAGCAATTCCGGAAGATAAAACTTATACTGTAGGATTAGTGACCTTAGATAGAGCGAACGGTGAAAGAAAAACGATTTTTGGGGAGGGGCATCACGGTCATATGCTGAATTTAGCGTTGTACCGTTTAGATGCGTTTTGCACCCTTAGTATCAATTCCGGAAGATAAAACTTATACGGTCGATTTAGTGACCTTAAATCTAGTAAAGGGTGAACGACAACGATATTTGGGGAGGGGCATCACGGTCATATGACGAATTTAGCGTTTTACTATTTGTGTGCGTTTTGCGGCCTTAGTAGCAATTCCGGAAGATAAAACTTATAGTGTAGGATTAGTGACCTTAGACCGAGCGAACGGTAAAAGAAAACTAATTTTTGGGGAGGGGCATCACGGTCATATGATGAATTTAGTGTTTTACTATTTGTGTGCGTTTTGCGGCCTTAGTAGCAATTAGTCATATGATGAATTTAGCGTTTTACTATTTGTGTCCGTTTTGCGGCCTTAGTAGCAATTCCGGAAGATAAAACTTATACTGTAGGATTAGGATTAGTTAGGATTAGTGACCTTATCGACAAAATCGATTTTTGGGGAGGGGCATCACGGTCATATGCTGAATTTAGCGTTGTACCGTTTAGATGCGTTTTGCACCCTTAGTATCAATTCCGGAAGATAAAACTTATACCGTAGGTTTAGTGACCTTAGATCGAGCGAACGATAAAAGAAAAACGATTTTCGGGGAGGGGCATCACGGTCATATGCTGAATTTAGCGTTGTACCGTTTAGGTGCGTTTTGCACCCTTAGTATCAATTCCGGAATATAAAACTTATACCGTAGATTTAGTGACCTTAGAACTAGTAAACGGTGAAAGAAAATAATTTTTGGAGAGGGGCACCACGGTCATATGATGAATTTAGCGTTATACTGTTTGTGTGCATTTTGCGGCCTTAGTAGCATTTCCGGAAGATAAAGCTTATACTGTAAGATTAGTGACCTTAGACCGAGAGGACGGTGAAATAAAACCGATTTTTGGGGAGGGGCCTCACGGTTATATGTTGAATATAGCGTTGTACTGTTTAGGTGCATTTTGCGCTTTTAATAGCAATTCCGAAAGATAAAACTTATACTGTAGATTTAGTGGCCTTAGGTCTAGCAAACGATGAAAAAAAAACAATTTTTGGGGGCATCATGGTCATATGCTGAATTTAGCGTTTTACTGTTTGTTTGCACCCTTTATGGCAATTCCAAAAGATAAAACTTATATTGTAGATTTAGTGACCTTAGCGTAGTGAAAGAAAAACAATTTTTGGGGAGGGGCATCACGTTCATATGTTGAATGTAGCGTTCTATTTTTTGGGTGTCTTGACTTTTCGTAGTCATTTTAGAGGTTAAAATTAACACTATATTAGTGACCTTAGGCCTAGCAACCGGTGAAACACGAACAGTTTTTGGGAGGGGCATCACAGTTTTATATTAAATTTAGCGTTTTATTGTTTGGGTGAGTTATGCGCCGTTAGTAGCAACTCGAGTGGTTAAAACTTATGCTGCAGATTTAGTGTCCTTATACACTACAAATAAATAGCAAAATATGTAAATTGATTTTGCAGTTAAGCAAGTAATATTTACATTTCAATAGCACGAAACCACTATGAGAGCCATTTTAAGGTATTTTAGAAAAATTTTTGATCAAGCCTCTTAATGTGAGAGGCCTTGTCATTCAATGAACGTTCAGAACTTCAGCTACATGTATTTTTTTTAATAAAAAGAAAACTTGCAGCAACAGATAATAAAAATATCCCGAAAAAAATCTTTACAGCAGCTGTTAGAATAAAAAATGTTACAATATTGTGTGATATTTTTAGGACAGAATATCTCCCAAATGTGCTATCAATGTGCAAATGTAAGAATATTTTTAGGACCTTATGTTCTATCCAGGATATCCAGGGAACGTATTTTCAATGTGCTGTCAATGTCCAAAAAAAGGACATTTTTCGGACTTTCACAGATATGTTCCCTGAATGTACTAGATAGGATATTCTGGGAATGTCTTTTAAATGTGCTGTTCATGTGCTAACTTGAAATTTATTTAGAGCACGTTTTTGGAAAATCCTACGAATATACTGTGAGTGTGCCAGAACATTCAGACATTCACAGCACCTTACTGGGGTATCCCTGAAATATCCTGTGCTATTAGGAAAACGCAAAATTCTTTTAAAAAAAACGCGAAATCCCTTTAAAAAACGCAAAATCGTGCGAAATCAACTAAAAAAACGCAAAATCACTTTGAAAAATGCGAAATCATCGGAAAAATAATGTAAATGCGAAATTGCGTCACAAATTTTACCCTAGTGGTTACCCCCTTGCAAATTCCTTGGCATTACTACCAGATTTACATGACATTACAGGCAATATAGGTACAAATCTTGGGTCAGTTGTTACACCCTCGGTATAAAGAAAGTATATGTCAGCAAATTACAAAACAATGGCTTTTTTGGTCACCAGTCAGCATTGTGTAAAACTACAGTGTATGAAAGTACCATTCCTTTGCCTGAACGATCAAGGCCTGTATTCTTGACATCGTGCCCGTGAGTGTGAACAAATTTCTCACTTTTCACCTGCTTTGAACCATGTGAAAAGTGAGAGAGGGAAATACTCACCAGTGACTACTGACCTCATAGGCCGTCAAGAATACGGTATCAGCCATAAAGAATACTAAATCCTTACCAGTTAAAATGCCCTTATTAATGTTAGATGTCACAGGTTTCTGGTCTGAAAATGAACTCATGGCATATGGATTTCTTCGTTTTTGGCTTGAAGGGCTTTGTTTCTTTTGACTTTCAAATGGGTAGCGAAATAGCAGTCTATCTCCTTTGCTGTCCGATTTCACTAGGATAACACTTATTGGGTCCACTTCCATGTTTCAATAGAAACAAAACTAAAATTCTGATAATGTCAGATAACTTAAATATAATAATAATTTTTTAATATTTTTAACATGGTATTCTAAAGACAACCGGTGAAGTACACTTCATTTCTAAAAAACTTAAAATTACAATATTTTGTATTTACATTTTCACTCCTAACCTAAAATATTACAACTATGCTGGCTATCTGGCCACGAAATTGAAGTTAGCTATTAATATTAAAACAGCGGACCAGTGAATTGATTCCAGCTAAGGGCTAATTTTACAACCAAAGGTAAAACTCCAGATTAAACCATAGTTTAAACTTCAGTTTAATCTTTGCATTAATCCATCGGTAAACAAGTTGCTCAATTTTATAAGTCGGAGTTAAACCACGGCCATGAAGAAAGACTACATTTTGTTTACATATATAGGGTTGATTATTTTAACCAAAATGGCACGAACTAGAGCCAAACTTGATAAAAATCAATCAAGTACTTTTTGAGATATCAGCGTTGGGTACAGACAGAGAGAAAGATATACAGTATATATATATATCTATATATATATATATATATATATATACGTGTAAGCTCGATGTGAGCATAAAACTTGCTGGTCTGTGGGTCTGTTCCAACTCTTGTCGAATTTCCTTGTGCACAATTTCGCATATCTCTTTAGATAATTCAAACCTCTTTTTAAAATCTACATATCGTCGGACTCCTCTAAAGGACTTGTTCTAGGACAAATAATATTTGGTCTTCGTGCTTCGACAATGTCAATAATTTCGTCATTCTTCATCCAGTTGATCAAAAATAAATTTTAAGTCATTGATCATAGCGATTTCACTAAATACTTACAGTCTTTTTACCAAAAACAAATTTTTAATAACTTTTTTGAGGTTAGAATCTTTCGGTAACTATTAAACTGAAGTTTAACAAACACCCAGACCGCTGGTAACGGTTAAACCGAAGTTTGTTGGTAAACTGCACCTATAAAACGTAAAAAAGTCGACATCTGTGGTTTAAACTGAGGTTTGACGTTTAACTATGAGTTGTAAAATTGCGCATAAGGGCCGTATTCATAGTTCATCCTTCAAGGAATAAAGCATCGTTAAGGTCTCCTTGAGTCAAAACGGTATTCATACACAAGGGCACATTGATGGTGCCTTAAGGCCTCCTTCTGCCAAAGAAAAATAAATCGAAGTACATCTTAAGGACTATATACAGTGTTCCTAAGATTTTCCTTAGGGATAGGATTTCAATAAATCAAACAGAAATGGCATAGAAAGTTCTGCGCGCACAAAAGAAACAGGTATATTGAGCAATGGTGCCAGTTTGTTATTATCTCCGGACTGCTTTCATGAGAAAAAATTGTGGCCACTCTTTCATTGTGAGCATAAATCATAGTTGCAATTATAACCGTTCACAAGATGTCTGCAAATTCCGCTAGATGGCGGCCACACCATGAGATGTTCGAGGAAAAACTGGGAAACTTGCTTAAAGGAGGCGGCAGGGTCCATTATTTACGATACTGAGCGATAAACTCGTGAGGTTGTTAACATTAGAAAGAAATATCTTAAATTTCTTTCCATTCTGTTCTACTAGTGACATCTATCCGGAAACGGCCAAACCATGCAGCAGCCAAAGAAATCAATAAACGGCGCTGTTTTTCCTGCAGAGCTTTTTGCTTGCGATATTATTGATTTTAAATAAGGGGCCACACTACATTTGATATTTTCGAGGTGTTTTATGACATGATCTCGAAACATGTAGCGAACCAATTCTTCAAAACTAGCGGGAGGGTAAAAGCGAAAAATAAGGGGCTGCCAATATTTGTAACACCCAAAAAGAGGTGAAAAGATTTATTTTGCTCTGTTTCTTTACAAAAAACTTTTTTTTTTACGAAAAACTTGAGCTCTGCCACTTTTTTAATTTTTTTCTTCAACTTTCTCGAAATTTTCGTGATACCGTAGAAAAAAATTATTTCCCCCATGGTCATACTCTACTTTTATTCGAAAAAATTTAGAAACAGAGACGGGATCAGTTTTCCTAAAACGGGGGATCTTGGTTACGAGTGAGAAGATAAAGGGCGCCGCAGGCAAAAATTTTTCAATTAAATTAGCCGAACGCAAAAATGTTAGAAAAACAAAGCACGAAATAAAAATGGCGCCGCTTAAAATTTTTTTTCAAAAATTACGCAACCAAGAAAATTTGGAATGAAAATAAGTGAAAAGTTTTTTTTTGGGAGGGGGGTAGTGGTCTTGAAATCGTTACGTAATATTAGGGGAGTGGTGTGCCAAACCGTTACAAAACATTACATAGGGAGGGGGTCAAAAATTGGTAAAATCACCGTGCACGGCATCTGACTGTTCCTCCTTTTTAATTTCGAATCAAAGTGCAAAAACCGGGTTCGACGTTCGAAGGCGTCAACCCGTCCTATTTGCTTGATAAAGTTTCTACGGAAATATCTCAGTCGATTTCTCCGGCCGTGTATGAACGCTTTAGGTTAGGCATTTGCATGTATCTCAGTCTCCAGCCTGTAAACAGTGCGTAAGGACAATGGTTACAAAATGAAAAGCCGAAATGAAGGCCGGTATGAAAATGGAAAACATTAGAAAACAACAACCTGGAATGGATTTACTACGTGTAAGATATAGTGACAACATCGCCCCATGCCCATCCTTTTCTGCCTAATGTGCTTTTCCGTTTGTCTGCGTCTTATACACGGCTGCTTGGCCCCCTAAGGATTTGCTTAGGAACCCTGTATACGGTCCAACACCGTTTAAGAAAGGTGTTGTACGGTCCAGCATACTATCCATACTATTTACTTTACTTACTAGTTACTATTGTTTTCTCTTACTAACACGATCCCAAGAAAATACCCCCTGCACACCCTTCGACCCCGCATGTTCTTACCCAGCAAACACAAATTGTCGGCATTGAATCGGTCCAATGTCGACAACGTCGGCAGTGTGTCGGCATCGGCGACTACACTCTGGCCCGATGTTGGACAGATTGCCATTTTCAGTTTTCGGTTAATAATCAGCAACTGACGGAGGTCCACATTACTACAGTCGACTTTATGCCGACAGCACTTTAGGACCGACAATGATCCGATTGAAGCTTTGTTTAATCGATCGAAAATCGGCAACTGACGATGGCCCGATTTACTATAGTCGACTTTATACCGACGTACACTTTATTTGCTTTAAGGCCGACGACGCCGACGGTCCGATTCAAACTTTGTTTAATCAGTCGAGAATTGGCAACTAACGAAGGTCCGATTTACCAAAGTCGACTTTATGCCGACGCCTACTTTATCTGCTTTAGGGCCGACGACGGTCCGATTGGAACTTTGTTCAATCAGACGAGAATCGGCAATTGACAATGGCCCGATTTACTTTAGTCAACATTATACCACCGCGAACTTTATCTGCTTTAGAGCCGATGATGGTCCGATAGGAACTTTCTTTAAGCGGTCAAGAATCGGCAACTGACGATGGCCCGATTTACTATACTTTTATAGACGACTTTATGCCGACACCTCCTTTATCTGCTTTAGGGCCGACGACGGTCCGATTGGAACTTTGTTTAATCGGACTAGAATCGGCAACTGACGATGGCCCGATTTACTATAGTCGACATTATGCCAACGCAATCCTTATTTGCTTTAGGGCCGATGATGGTCCGATTGGAACTTGGTTTAATCGGTCGAGAATCAGCAACTAACGATGGTCCGAATGGAACTTTGTTTGATTGGTCGAGAATCGGCAACTGACGATGGTCCGATTACGTCTCCTTAAAATTTTTAAACCGCTGAATAGTTTCTTCTTAGTATGTAGACGCCCCTTCTCTACTACTACTACTAACTAGTATGTAGAGATGGCGCTAATGTCACTATGTTCCCTGTACAGTGGAAGATAATATTATATATATAATGAGCAAAGATATTTCAAAACTAGAATGCGGACTTGATAAGATGGTGGTACTTCTCTACAAGAATCACCTCTTCTGCCACTTAAAGCAGCCCGACTGGTTAAGCACCCGCATTATTGAAACTTTGTAGTTTACCAATATTGGATCGTGTCAAGCAACCAACGACGGACCTTCGTCAATCATGGACGTCGGGCCGCTTTGAGAGGCTTATGTCGGGCCTTATTATCTACCCATTATCGGAACTTTGTGGTTTGCCATTGTCGGGCCGCTTTAAGCTACCACCGACGGACCTTCGTCAATTGCCGATGTTGGACCGGTTTAGTAAACCAATATAAAAAATTATACCAAAAGTGTAATTTTTTACAAATTTGAAAATGCCCTTGAAAAAACTTTTCTGCAGTTGGGTTAGGTTAGCTGTTAAGGGGATCTGGGTTGGGATGGGATCTGTTCTAAATTTTAGATTTATTGGCAAAACCATTAATGCGCCGCAGATGAAAATTTTGTAACTTTGTAATTTTGTATAAATTAAAAAAAAAGTTTAACTAAAAATTTTAATAATCAACGACTTGATAGCGCCGGTTTTCTTATCGTTTCTTTAATTTTTATTGTGAACCAGAGATGGGAGAAAATTTAAAAGGAGTCGTGGTTGCACAAACGGCCATAGATTTCTTAAGAAACCGATTCCTCTGATGATGATGACTAGTTGGAGTTAATTTTAGGCATTTATTATTCTGTTTATTTGGCTACTTATTTTTTATTCTGAGTTTCGTTTAAGAAAAAACTGCGAAAATAGTTAACGGTATGTTAAATTTCATGTATGAAGGTGTTTTTTATTCGGCGTTTGATGACCATCGAATTCCACCTGATTTTTATCAGTTTTTTTAAGGTCTATAAGCTTTTGTGAGGCAAAATTTTAGTATTATAAAAGTTTGTAAAAATTTATGAGGTATGTCTTTGATTTTGGTAAGAATTTATGTGATTTCATATGCATGTGTTTTTTTATCTGATGATATATTATGATTTTATAAAAGCACCATTTTCTAAGAGATTTTATAATCAAACCGACACATCAACTTTTATGGGTTTCTATAATTACATTATTTTTCTTTTTTTAATGTATTATGTGGTTATATAACCCGATGTTTTTACGAGTTTTCTGAGAGATTTTATAGTCAAAACAACTCATAACATTTTATGGGTTTCTATGATTACATACTTGTTCTTTTATAATGTTTTAAGAGTTGTAAAAAACCGTTTTTTTATGAGATTTGGGATATTTTATGACCAACTCATAGAATTTGACAGATTTCTATGAACATTTATAATTTTCTATTTCTAGTTGGTAAAAACAATTTTTTTATAAGTCTAAATAGATTTTAAAGTCAGACAAACTTACAACTTTTTATAGATTTCTATGAGTCCACCCTGCCAAAAAAAACCTCATTAAATCTTATAAAAAACACACCTGATTTTTATCAGTTTTTTCGATCACCTGAAACCTAATTAAAAAAGCTATACTTAGCATACTCTTCGTCCCAGGGACGTACATTTTAAGTCCATTTTACGTCGGTACGTCCCGGGAACAATTAGGGACGTACTATGTACTTACAAAAATGTACTAGGTAACAAAGTGTACGTAAAAAACAAAAGATCAAAAGATCTAGGGTGGAAATAACGAAAATTCAAACTTGGATGAGCATCCCACAAGGAACACACAAAGGACCAAAGCGAAAAGAGAAATGAATAAACGATGTTTCGCCCTGGGTAACCAGCGTGGGCTTGTCAGTGGTTTCATTGGTCACCCTCCACCATACATCATTAAACACCATCATACACTTTGATTTCTAACTTTGAATCACTCAAAAATAGGCATCGTTCCGCACTGGTACTTATCCAAGTTACCTGATACGGATTCGTCCTGGCGTGTTAATATTTCCAATAGGATTATGCTCCTAAGGCAATTGATTGATTGGTTGCCTTAGGGACATAATCTTACTGAAAATATTAACACGCCAGGACAAATCCGTATCAGGTAACTTGGATAAGTACCAGTTCGGAACGATGCCTATTTGTGAGTGATTCAAAGTTGGAAATGAAAGTGTATGATGATGTTTAATGATGTATGGTGGAGGGTGACCAATGAAACTACTGACGAGCCCACGCTGGTTACCCAGGGCGAAACATCGTTTATTCATTTCTCTTATCGCTTTGGTCCTTTGTGTGTTCCTTGTGGGATGCTCATCCAAGTTTGAATTTTCGTTATTTCCACCCTAGATCTTTTGATCTTTTGTTTTTTAGTTTCTTTTTGGTTGAAGTAACTGATTTGGAGGTTAAAAGTGTACGTTCCTACGATCATTTTACGTCCAATTTTGGTTCTACATTGTCTCTGCCTAAATCACGTTATCTTGCAATGTTCTATGTGTACAATGTGAGCTATAACGTGACCTTAATGAAAAAGCTCAATGCTAGACCGCAGAGATGGGAATCGGATATCCGCATTCGAGCGAAAGTCTTTTTTTTGCAGATAAAAGGAAGACAGAATATGGCGCTATATTTCAGGTCTTGACGTCTACGCGTACGCTCTATGACCAACTTAAACTTCCCATTGAGAAAGAGAAGATCAAAAGATCTTGAGTGGAAAAATGAAAATTCGAAATAATTGGATGAGTACCCCACAAGGAACACACAAAGGACCAAAGCGAAAATATTAATAATTAAACGATGTTTCGCACTGGGCAACCAGCATGGGCTTATCAGTGGTTACCCTGCCAAAAATACCGCATCAAATCTCTTGAAGAAATTTGACAAGATTTTACCAGATTTAATATGTTTTTGATGCGGTTTGTGAAACATCCCTCATAGGATCTCTTAAAATCTTGTCAATTCTCGAGAACGAAAAATTACACAGGCCGATGTTTCTGAACTTTTGAAAAGTTACAGAAAGAAAATTCAATGTTTCTAACTAATTTAGGGTTGCTGAGTGCGAATATGATAACCGTTTTCCTCCATTAGCTCGTATTTTTGTGTAACGCATAGTTGCCAATTTTACCATTATTTACTGGGCGCATAAACTATTATCATGTTTACCAGCCAAATAAATGACGTAAGTGAGGATGAATACGGAATTAATTTGATAAATACACCAGTAGATCTAGAATACATTTATTGACGATTATTATTTGTTAATAGTATAATAGTATTACATACACAGAATGTGTGCAATATGTACTTCAATAAAAATGCAAAAAAGACCATCAGTTTTACTTCTTTCTTTTATGAAACGACGGATCTTCTCTTTTCACTGACCAGCAGTAGTCTCCCATTATTGCAGAGTCCCAACGTCCTTGATATCGAGTTTCAATCGTTCTTATATCCTTATGAAACCGCTCTCCCATTTCATCGCTAACATCTCCAAGATTTTCCGGAAAGAAGTCGAGATGTGAGTGAAGTAAGTGGATTTTCAAGGACATGCGATATCCCAAAGCTTTATATGAGATCAGAAGTTGCTGCACCAGTCCTTCGTAATTTTCGTCTTTATTTTTGCCCAAAAAACCTTTCGTAACATTGACAAAGGCACGCCATGCATCTAACTCCTTTTCATTTAAAGTCTGTTCAAACAATTCATCACGCATAAATTTACGAATATCAGGTCCTATAAAAATTCCTTTCTTTAATTTAGCATCACTTAATTTTGGAAAGAACTGTTTAAGATAACTAAATGCTGCGCCCTCTTTGTTCATAGCTTTGACAAAATTCTTCACGAGCCCCAACTTAATATGAAGAGGGGGCAGCAGGATCTTGGCTGGATCTACCAAGGCTCCCCCGCCCCACTATCATTAATTAACCATTGCCAAAACTGTTATTTTGATAGAAACTCAAGCCGACCTTTAAGAATATAGTAAAAATGGCAGCCACGCATAACGTGAAATTACGAGCTAATCGAGCAAAACCTCAGATTAATAAAAAAAATGAGATATAACAGTAAACAATATTACCCCGATCAACCAGCCACAATGTTTATTTCCCAAAAAATACATGGTTGCCAATTTACCGCGGGGTTTCCCTAGAAACAAAACAATTCATAAACTTCTTGAAGCTCTTTTGATAATATTATTGATTATTTGACATATTTTTATATAGGATAATTTTTCTTATGCTAATAACTTAATTCTTAGTCCTAATTTTTAGTCTCAATAATTACCTTTTTTTAATTTTTAATAAGTAGAATTTCGAGATTTAAAAAAAAGAACACAAGCCGGCAACGTTTTTTCGACGAGCCGCGAATAAATGCCGACATGTTTGGTTGCAGCTGACAGCGTTGTTGTTAACGGGGGTTTGTGTTGTTCGGTGATTTTTGAATTTTATTGTGACTATTTGTGAAAAAAGAACTGTATCAAGCTATTTTGAGGACCAACAAAATGGTTTACCATTGCCTGGTATGCAATAAAAGCGGATATTCCAGCCCAGAACTAATATTTCGGAGGTAAGAAAGATCCTGTCATTTTAAAAAACTGCGTAAAAAGCTTATGATTATACTATTAATACCTCAAAAAGTACAAAAAAAAAGTACCAGATAATTTATACATAACAAGAGAAGACAATAAGACCAAGGGCTGATAGTCAGGTACTGGGGCAGGTATTTTTTGTATTTTAATGGGTACCTGGGTACTTTCTATAATGTGAATAAAACCGTTTTGGAGATATTTACTCTGAGCCAATCTTATTTTTATTTTCATTAATATTTATTATTTATTTTTTTGCCTTTTGACTCCTGTTTCCTGAAAAACTACTAGTAATTAATTTTTTACCTCTTCCTTAAATTTTCCTTGTGTTCTGTATTCAGAAATGAACATGCAGCCAATGTGTAAAGAATAAAATTTGTTGGCCTTAAAATTTTCATAATTAACATCACAAAAAGTTCTCTTAATTTGATAAAAAAAAGTTTATATTCCACTAAAGAAAACTAAAAGAGACATTATTATCATAGTGAAAAAAACGCTTAATAAGCCGTTTATTAGCGTGTTTTTTTTTGACAAAAACGTTATAAAACGGGTTATTAACCGTTTTTTTTTGCTATGAAAATATTTTTTTTACTTTTGTTTTGTGGGATACTGCACAATTAAAAAAAATATATAACAGCCATCTTGAATAATTGACCTAAAAATCATTTCAAGTGCTCTTTGGTAAACTTTTGATCTGTTCGTAAATACCTACATTCCTCAAACTAAACTTTATCCTTGAATAAATCTATTTTTTGTGGTTATGCAAGTTCTGGCAGTTAATTCTTTTGAATAAGAAAATCCGACCAACCCTACCTTATATCTCGTTTTCACATTTATATATTTAAATTAAAATTAACGCCGCCACTGGTAATGGGAAAAGCAATTTTTGACAGTGTTGCCGTTTTATTGCTCTATCTCTTTTCTGTTCATATAATCGTCCAGAAGGGTGTTGGATTGTAAACATTAGAGGATTTCAATAGGGAATGTTTGGTCTCTCTTTAGTTATTAGTCTGAGAGCAAAACTATTATCATTGCCTTAATCAGCGATCCAAAATTAGTCAGTAAAAATGGTTCTCCTTTCTGTAACTAAACTGACGTCGGCCTGTGTTATTTCTCGTGAAATATGGTAAAAGCTGATCAGTTTTCTTTTGGTACTTAATATTTGCATGTGTAAAGCACATTTTTCCAATGGTACTTCTTAGCTGATGCGGACTATATGAGCAGAGAGATATTTATATTTATTATTTTTCGAAATTCTTTTTCGTTATATTAGGAATTGAAAATTAGTTCTTAATTTTGGGATAGTTGCTTTTCATTTTTCTCTACATTTTAATTGGGGGGCGGGGGTGTAACTTAACGTCCGGCTGCACCCCCCATTTTGAATATAAAAAAAACAGAAAGGAGTGTGGTTCAAAATTTTTAAAAGTGGTTTAAAATTAGTTCAAAAATTATAAGCATTTCAAAACTCGAATATTTTTCGGGGGGGGGGGGGCTTGACTGACCTCATCGTTCCGCATTGTACTTAATATAAGTCACCGGATGCAGGTCAATTGAAGTAACTGATTCAGAGGTTTTTTAACTTCTTTTTCTTCTTTCTCTTTTGTTCCTATTGAGAGTCAAAAGATATGTACTCATCCGATAAATATATTTTTATTAGCCTCGCTGTTTGACTTGTTACTTATAGAAATAGAATGCTTAATACAATTTTCGTTTGACCCATTGTAATTGACAAGTTGTCAATCAAGTAAATAGCAACAAAAAATATACGTGCGGGAAGCGGGGGGGGGGTTGTATCAGTAACTCATCACCTGATAGTTTTTAACGCAATGTTATACTTACTTACAATTGAGCTGCAGAACTCAACATCTGGGCTACGGCAACCCGAAAACTCGACGTTCTGGGCCACGACAACCCTAACCTTTTTGCCTTAGTGTACCTATATACAGAAATCCCACCGAGTCTCTATAAAAAACCCGAAACCAAATTTGGCAGAAACCTTAGATTAAAAAGAGACAAGATACCTGACACTTACGGAGTTACGGAGAATTTGGTTAGATTATTATATGGAACAATGTTTACCTTTCTGTTGTTTACAGTAAACACACCAGTGGTGTATCTACTTAAATATTAATTTACACATGGATTATATTATTAAAATTTTACTATAATATGAAATTTGCAAAATAATTTAAAAAACATGCAAAAAAATAATTCTGCCAATTTGGGCTTTGGGAGCTTCCTAACAATAAATGATTGTAGTATAATTTTATATAAAATAAATTTATTACAAAGTTTATATATGATTTATAGCAATTTCAATTTTCAACACAATAAAATTATGCCAAACATTAAAACACACCAGTTCACAGCACCTGGAACATCGAGAAAAAAATGTAATATTACCTACTACCTAAAAATTATGTTATTGTGTTTGTTAATTTTGTTATTTTTTCTGGTCATTAGCAGAAACTTACTTATACTGACTGCTTCAGTACACAATAAAGTCAATAATGCTTAGGGTATATAGATACATCTAGGACACACAGATACAGACAGAAGATTCAAATATCAGTTCGAAGGGCGAGCACAGATGGCAACAGCAGCAGTATAAATCAACCTTAATATTCTGATAAGAGGTAGGAATTCAATATTCTTACAAACCTGAACACATGTGAATTAACTTTTTTTGCAAGTTGGTTTAAGGACTTTACCTACCTTTATTTTATAGTCTTTATAAAAAAAACCTTGGAAAATATCTCATTTGTGCATTAATAACTACTAAATATCAAAAGTATGCTTTATTTTATCGCCTTTATAAAAAAAACCTCGAAAAAAAACTTATAAAAACGTTAAAAAATATCTCATTTGACGCACTGGGCATTAACTACTTTATCAAAAGTATTTTAAATTTTGAAAATTAACAAAAAAAAACGTGTTTGTTGATATTTTGATCTGAGGATCTACTAATTTAAGTATATTTCATAAACTCTTTTTTATTTTCTGTGTACCTACCGGCATGTACCGCCACTGACTGATTTCACTTGCTATCCCTTTGTTTTTAAAACATTTTACTATTTGTTCCAAAATATCACTTTAAATGCACTGAAATATTCTCGTAATGGTAAAAAACACACTATAAACGTTTTTTGACGAAATGTGGTTTCTTCGACTTACAAACTGCTTAAAATATCCTGAAATTTTAAAAATAAATTTTAAAATAAATAACACGAAAAAGCTTATATCATCCCACCGTTTGCGCTCTGCCGACTTTCCCACCCACAAGCCGCAATCACGCCTAAAGTGGTTGAGACAGAATTCTCTGTCCCTGTCGTTCTAACGTCGTTTAAAAGGATAGAAAAATAATGAATATTTCTCTTTTGTTGTGATTTTATTTGTAAATAAACAGTGGTTATTATTTGCCAAGGAGTTTTTGTTGAACCAGATATCTTGTCTCTTTTTAATCTAAGGCAGAAACATAATTTGTCAGAATTTAAAAGACAATAAAATAATTGGTCCGAAAAAAATTGTCTCGAAAATGAAATAACGGGAAAATTAAATCGCGAGAAAATATATAGATATAGAATTAAATTTAAACGAAACATCTTTTTATAGAAACACAAAATGTCAGAAAATATTTTTAACGAAAATAATTTAATAGAAATATAATAATGCCGAAACACAAAATTCAAGAACCATTGCCAGGCTTACGGCAGGAAAGAGTCGAAGCAAGTTGTGATATTGTAGTAATTTACCCCCTTTACATCACTCAACCACCCCCTACCCCCAAATTTTTTTATACATTACTGTTCCAAATTTCATTAAAATCCGCACCTTTCGGTTGTTTTTTTATATAATCGCCCGTTTGTAGACGAAAACTGCTTATGCAGTGGGTACTATTCTTGGTTGTCGGAGGTTCACACAGAGGGCGCCATGGTCGGTACCTGACAGAAATTATCTCCGCTTGAGCCGTAATCTTTGGCACATAAGCGTGACCGAAATTCTCTTTTGTTGTGGCACACCTAGCTGATGAGTCCCTATTGAGGACGAAACGGGGCCGTCCTAGGTTCCACCCTTTGTGTGAACCATCGAAATTCAAGAAGTTCATTTTTTACTGAAGTACAAAAAATTCTGGTTTTTTCGTTAGATTTACAGTGCCATAGCCATCTTCCGTTTGTTTTTTAAATAACATTGTTCGGATGGATTCTGGTTTCGTTCATTTAAGGATCGGGCTGGAGCCTAGATCGGGCATATTATTTTCCATTAATCTGTGGTTCGGGTGTTTTTCGTTTCTAGAAAATTATTTTCGATACTTTTGTAATTCTGATATTTTAAGGTTTGGGAAAATTATAATCGGTTAAATTATGTTCGTGTCTTTTTAGAATCGAGTATATTCAAATATCTATAAAATTATATTCGTATTCATTATTTTCTGGCTGTCTTACTTTCTTCGTATTTTGTTTCGGACGTTTTAATTGTGTTTTTTGTGGGTTCCCATCCCACCTAGAGCAAGTTGTCAAAAGGAAAGTTCTTTTGGTATAAAAATTGGCTACGACCTTGCTGTGTAGGAAAATCAAAAGAAACCAGATTTTAAATAATTTTTTTTCTACGAGTGTCCGCAAATCTCTTGTACGCACATTTTTATTTATGCAAAGTAGCATCTAACAATTTATGTATATAACTTTGTAGCTGATTTAAAAAAGAACCAACAAGTATGTGTCATAGAAAAAATTTTATTTAAAGCTAGGAACATGTGTAATTTTGCGCATTTTTTTTCCTGAATTGTCAATTGTAGGATGGGAACACAAAACATATTAAAAAACAAAATAATTTCCTCCGACTACTTTAAGTAGGTACCTAAAGAGGCAATCTGGGTCATGTGTTGGGTGTGACAAACGGAAAGAAGAAGATATGTGGGTCACTCGAGATAAACATAAGTTGTGATGATGAGACTGGTTGCTGCGCCCAGTTTTTTAAGGAATTATTAATGCGCCAAAGGTAGTTAATTTTTTTTAAGAGCTGAGAAAATAATAGCCCTAACATCAGTGCATGACCCGCACACTATATGGAAAACTGCCACTATGCATAAGCGAAAGCGTGCGCAAAGTAGCTTTTTGCGGTCTCTCGTAGAAAAAAGTATATTTTTTATACCTTTATCAAAAGCAATATTTTAGTAACTCTCCGCAAATAATCAAACCATAACTTTTTTTGTTTACCGATGCAAAAAAACTTTTTTTATTACGGGTGCAAACAAAATAGGAAGATCTAATTATTCTTACCTACTTATCAAGCGATTTCCTTGAGCATTCTCTGAGTATTTATTAAAGAAAATAAGACAAAATAACTAAAAATAAAATAAGGATTTCCTGCAAAACTTAAAAGCAGAGTAGGCGGTGACCACTGTTGTGTCAGCGATCAGCTGCTTTTAATTTAAAATATAAAAAAGGTAAGCTGTGTGTTCGAGCTTTTTGTAAGTATTTTCCTGTTTTTTAAGGATTTTTGATAAAAATATACAGCGTCTAAACGCGCGTTTTTAAAAGACTCGCTGCGCTTGATTTAAACGAATGCTTAAAAAAAACTATCTTAGCCACCAGCTGTAAAAACTACTACTACTATAATCTCGTAAAACTTTTTTGAAAAATTTGACGAGGTTTTTTTTTGGCAGGCTTAGGAATCCATACCGCAAACAAAGAAAAATGTACTAAACTATAAACTATGTGTCTGAAATCAGTCACTGGTAGCCCTAGTGGAGGAGGCCAAAAATCCAATCTTTTTTTATTGGTAAAATTCTCTTTTTATTTATATTTAACTCCACTATGGACATTGGGAATTTATTTCTCATTCTGTTATGTTAGTGTTTGCCGAGCATTTGTCCATGATTTGTTGATTTGATCGTTCGTATTATTCGTCTGTAAAAACTTATGGCATACTGAAGATCCCTAACAAAAGTGAAAAACGTGTCTGCGTCTAGTCTCCAAGTCGCAACCGGTATGTATTCTTGTGGTACTTCGGTTTGTTTTTTGTTATCGATTCGTCATAGTAAAAAGCCCGACTGGTGGATGGACTGTGTCTGAAATCAGTCAGTGGTAGAACTAGTGGAGGAGGTGAAAAATCCAATAGTTTTTCGTAAAATTCCCCTTTTATTTATTTTAAACTCCACTATGGACATTGGGAATTAATTTCTCGTTCTGTTATTCTAGTGTTTGCCGAGCATTTGTCCATGATTTGTTGATTTGATCGTTCGTATTATTCGTCTGTAAAAACTTATGGCACACTGAAGATCCATAACAAAAATAAAAAACGTGTCTGCGTCTAGTCTCCAAGTCGCAACCGGTATGTATTCTTGTCTCGGTTTGTTTTTTGTTATCGATTCGTCATGGTAAAAAGCCCGACTGGTGGATGGACTGTGTCTGAAATCAGTCAGTGGTAGAACTAGTGGAGGATGTGAAAAATCCAATATTTTTTCGTAAAATTCCCCTTTTATTTATTTTAAACTCCACTATGGACATTGGGAATTTATTTCTCATTCTGTTATGTTAGTGTTTGCCGAGCATTTGTCCATGATTTGTTGATTTGATCGTTCGTATTATTCGTCTGTAAAAACTTATGGCATACTGAAGATCCCTAACAAAAGTGAAAAACGTGTCTGCGTCTAGTCTCCAAGTCGCAACCGGTATGTATTCTTGTGGTACTTCGGTTTGTTTTTTGTTATCGATTCGTCATAGTAAAATGCCCGACTGGTGGATGGACTGTGTCTGGAATTAATTTCTCGTTCTGTTATTCTAGTGTTTGCCGAGCATTTGTCCATGATTTGTTGATTTGATCGTTCGTATTATTCGTCTGTAAAAACTTATGGCACACTTAAGATCCATAACAAAAGTGAAAAACGTGTCTGCGTCTAGTCTCCAAGTCGCAACCGGTATGTATTCTTGTCTCGGTTTGTTTTTTGTTATCGATTCGTCATGGTAAAAAGCCCGACTGGTGGATGGACTGTGTCTGAAATCAGTCAGTGGTAGATCTAGTGGAGGAGGTGAAAAATCCAATAGTTTTTCGTAAAATTCCCCTTTTATTTATTCTAAACTCCACTATGGACATTGGGAATTAATTTCTCGTTCTGTTATGTTAGTGTTTGCCGAGCATTTGTCCATGATTTGTTGATTTGATCGTTCGTATTATTCGTCTGTAAAAACTTATGGCATACTGAAGATCCCTAACAAAAGTGAAAAACGTGTCTGCGTCTAGTCTCCAAGTCGCAACCGGTATGTATTCTTGTGGTACTTCGGTTTGTTTTTTGTTATCGATTCGTCATAGTAAAATGCCCGACTGGTGGATGGACTGTGTCTGAAATCAGTCAGTGGTAGAACTAGTGGAGGAGGTGAAAAATCCAATAGTTTTTCGTAAAATTCCCCTTTTATTTATTTTAAACTCCACTATGGACATTGGGAATTAATTTCTCGTTCTGTTATTCTAGTGTTTGCCGAGCATTTGTCCATGATTTGTTGATTTGATCGTTCGTATTATTCGTCTGTAAAAACTTATGGCATACTGAAGATCCCTAACAAAAGTGAAAAACGTGTCTGCGTCTAGTCTCCAAGTCGCAACCGGTATGTATTCTTGTGGTACTTCGGTTTGTTTTTTGTTATCGATTCGTCATAGTAAAAAGCCCGACTGGTGGATGGACTGTGTCTGAAATCAGTCAGTGGTAGAACTAGTGGAGGAGGTGAAAAATCCAATAGTTTTTCGTAAAATTCCCCTTTTATTTATTTTAAACTCCACTATGGACATTGGGAATTAATTTCTCGTTCTGTTATTCTAGTGTTTGCCGAGCATTTGTCCATGATTTGTTGATTTGATCGTTCGTATTATTCGTCTGTAAAAACTTATGGCATACTGAAGATCCATAACAAAAGTGAAAAACGTGTCTGCGTCTAGTCTCCAAGTCGCAACCGGTATGTATTCTTGTCTCGGTTTGTTTTTTGTTATCGATTCGTCATGGTAAAAAGCCCGACTGGTGGATGGACTGTGTTTGAAATCAGTCAGTGGTAGAACTAGTGGAGGAGGTGAAAAATCCAATATTTTTTCGTAAAATTCCCCTTTTATTTATTTTAAACTCCACTGTGGACATTGGGAATTTATTTCTCATTCTGTTATGTTAGTGTTTGCCGAGCAGTTGTCCACGATTTGTTGATTTGATCGTTCGTATTATTCGTCTGTAAAAACTTATGGCATACTGAAGATCTCTAACAAAAGTGAAAAACGTGTCTGCGTCTAGTCTCCAAGTCGCAACCGGTATGTGTTCTTGTGGTACTTCGGTTTGTTTTTTGTTATCGATTCGTCATAGTAAAAAGCCCGACTGGTGGATGGACTGTGTCTGAAATCAGTCAGTGGTAGAACTAGTGGAGGAGGTGAAAAATCCAATAGTTTTTCGTAAAATTCCCCTTTTATTTATTTTAAACTCCACTATGGACATTGGGAATTAATTTCTCGTTCTGTTATTCTAGTGTTTGCCGAGCATTTGTCCATGATTTGTTGATTTGATCGTTTGTATTATTCGTCTGTAAAAACTTATGGCATACTGAAGATCCCTAACAAAAGTGAAAAACGTGTCTGCGTCTAGTCTCCAAGTCGCAACCGGTATGTATTCTTGTGGTACTTCGGTTTGTTTTTTGTTATCGATTCGTCATAGTAAAAAGCCCGACTGGTGGATGGACTGTGTCTGAAATCAGTCAGTGGTAGAACTAGTGGAGGAGGTGAAAAATCCAATAGTTTTTCGTAAAATTCCCCTTTTATTTATTTTAAACTCCACTATGGACATTGGGAATTAATTTCTCGTTCTGTTATTCTAGTGTTTGCCGAGCATTTGTCCATGATTTGTTGATTTGATCGTTCGTATTATTCGTCTGTAAAAACTTATGGCATACTGAAGATCCATAACAAAAGTGAAAAACGTGTCTGCGTCTAGTCTCCAAGTCGCAACCGGTATGTATTCTTGTCTCGGTTTGTTTTTTGTTATCGATTCGTCATGGTAAAAAGCCCGACTGGTGGATGGACTGTGTTTGAAATCAGTCAGTGGTAGAACTAGTGGAGGAGGTGAAAAATCCAATATTTTTTCGTAAAATTCCCCTTTTATTTATTTTAAACTCCACTGTGGACATTGGGAATTTATTTCTCATTCTGTTATGTTAGTGTTTGCCGAGCAGTTGTCCACGATTTGTTGATTTGATCGTTCGTATTATTCGTCTGTAAAAACTTATGGCATACTGAAGATCTCTAACAAAAGTGAAAAACGTGTCTGCGTCTAGTCTCCAAGTCGCAACCGGTATGTGTTCTTGTGGTACTTCGGTTTGTTTTTTGTTATCGATTCGTCATAGTAAAAAGCCCGACTGGTGGATGGACTGTGTCTGAAATCAGTCAGTGGTAGAACTAGTGGAGGAGGTGAAAAATCCAATAGTTTTTCGTAAAATTCCCCTTTTATTTATTTTAAACTCCACTATGGACATTGGGAATTAATTTCTCGTTCTGTTATTCTAGTGTTTGCCGAGCATTTGTCCATGATTTGTTGATTTGATCGTTCGTATTATTCGTCTGTAAAAACTTATGGCATACTGAAGATCCCTAACAAAAGTGAAAAACGTGTCTGCGTCTAGTCTCCAAGTCGCAACCGGTATGTATTCTTGTCTCGGTTTGTTTTTTGTTATCGATTCGTCATGGTAAAAAGCCCGACTGGTGGATGGACTGTGTCTGAAATCAGTCAGTGGTAGAACTAGTGGAGGATGTGAAAAATCCAATATTTTTTCGTAAAATTCCCCTTTTATTTATTTTAAACTCCACTATGGACATTGGGAATTTATTTCTCATTCTGTTATGTTAGTGTTTGCCGAGCATTTGTCCATGATTTGTTGATTTGATCGTTCGTATTATTCGTCTGTAAAAACTTATGGCATACTGAAGATCCCTAACAAAAGTGAAAAACGTGTCTGCGTCTAGTCTCCAAGTCGCAACCGGTATGTATTCTTGTGGTACTTCGGTTTGTTTTTTGTTATCGATTCGTCATAGTAAAATGCCCGACTGGTGGATGGACTGTGTCTGAAATCAGTCAGTGGTAGAACTAGTGGAGGAGGTGAAAAATCCAATATTTTTTCGTAAAATTCCCCTTTTATTTATTTTAAACTCCACTATGGACATTGGGAATTTATTTCTCATTCTGTTATGTTAGTGTTTGCCGAGCATTTGTCCATGATTTGTTGATTTGATCGTTCGTATTATTCGTCTGTAAAAACTTATGGCATACTGAAGATCCCTAACAAAAGTGAAAAACGTGTCTGCGTCTAGTCTCCAAGTCGCAACCGGTATGTATTCTTGTGGTACTTCGGTTTGTTTTTTGTTATAGATTCGTCATAGTAAAAAGCCCGACTGGTGGATGGACTGTGTCTGAAATCAGTCAGTGGTAGATCTAGTGGAGGAGGTGAAAAATCCAATAGTTTTTCGTAAAATTCCCCTTTTATTTATTCTAAACTCCACTATGGACATTGGGAATTAATTTCTCGTTCTGTTATTCTAGTGTTTGCCGAGCATTTGTCCATGATTTGTTGATTTGATCGTTCGTATTATTCGTCTGTAAAAACTTATGGCACACTTAAGATCCATAACAAAAGTGAAAAACGTGTCTGCGTCTAGTCTCCAAGTCGCAACCGGTATGTATTCTTGTCTCGGTTTGTTTTTTGTTATCGATTCGTCATGGTAAAAAGCCCGACTGGTGGATGGACTGTGTCTGAAATCAGTCAGTGGTAGATCTAGTGGAGGAGGTGAAAAATCCAATAGTTTTTCGTAAAATTCCCCTTTTATTTATTCTAAACTCCACTATGGACATTGGGAATTAATTTCTCGTTCTGTTATGTTAGTGTTTGCCGAGCATTTGTCCATGATTTGTTGATTTGATCGTTCGTATTATTCGTCTGTAAAAACTTATGGCATACTGAAGATCCCTAACAAAAGTGAAAAACGTGTCTGCGTCTAGTCTCCAAGTCGCAACCGGTATGTATTCTTGTGGTACTTCGGTTTGTTTTTTGTTATCGATTCGTCATAGTAAAATGCCCGACTGGTGGATGGACTTTGTCTGAAATCAGTCAGTGGTAGAACTAGTGGAGGAGGTGAAAAATCCAATAGTTTTTCGTAAAATTCCCCTTTTATTTATTTTAAACTCCACTATTGACATTGGGAATTAATTTCTCGTTCTGTTATTCTAGTGTTTGCCGAGCATTAGTCCATGATTTGTTGATTTGATCGTTCGTATTATTCGTCTGTAAAAACTTACGGCATACTGAAGATCCCTAACAAAAGTGAAAAACGTGTCTGCGTCTAGTCTCCAAGTCGCAACCGGTATGTATTCTTGTGGTACTTCGGTTTGTTTTTTGTTATCGATTCGTCATAGTAAAAAGCCCGACTGGTGGATGGACTGTGTCTGAAATCAGTCAGTGGTAGAACTAGTGGAGGAGGTGAAAAATCCAATAGTTTTTCGTAAAATTCCCCTTTTATTTATTTTAAACTCCACTATGGACATTGGGAATTAATTTCTCGTTCTGTTATTCTAGTGTTTGCCGAGCATTTGTCCATGATTTGTTGATTTGATCGTTCGTATTATTCGTCTGTAAAAACTTATGGCATACTGAAGATCCCTAACAAAAGTGAAAAACGTGTCTGCGTCTAGTCTCCAAGTCGCAACCGGTATGTATTCTTGTGGTACTTCGGTTTGTTTTTTGTTATCGATTCGTCATAGTAAAAAGCCCGACTGGTGGATGGACTGTGTCTGAAATCAGTCAGTGGTAGATCTAGTGGAGGAGGTGAAAAATCCAATAGTTTTTCGTAAAATTCCCCTTTTATTTATTCTAAACTCCACTATGGACATTGGGAATTAATTTCTCGTTCTGTTATTCTAGTGTTTGCCGAGCATTTGTCCATGATTTGTTGATTTGATCGTTCGTATTATTCGTCTGTAAAAACTTATGGCACACTTAAGATCCATAACAAAAGTGAAAAACGTGTCTGCGTCTAGTCTCCAAGTCGCAACCGGTATGTATTCTTGTCTCGGTTTGTTTTTTGTTATCGATTCGTCATGGTAAAAAGCCCGACTGGTGGATGGACTGTGTCTGAAATCAGTCAGTGGTAGATCTAGTGGAGGAGGTGAAAAATCCAATAGTTTTTCGTAAAATTCCCCTTTTATTTATTCTAAACTCCACTATGGACATTGGGAATTAATTTCTCGTTCTGTTATGTTAGTGTTTGCCGAGCATTTGTCCATGATTTGTTGATTTGATCGTTCGTATTATTCGTCTGTAAAAACTTATGGCATACTGAAGATCCCTAACAAAAGTGAAAAACGTGTCTGCGTCTAGTCTCCAAGTCGCAACCGGTATGTATTCTTGTGGTACTTCGGTTTGTTTTTTGTTATCGATTCGTCATAGTAAAATGCCCGACTGGTGGATGGACTGTGTCTGAAATCAGTCAGTGGTAGAACTAGTGGAGGAGGTGAAAAATCCAATAGTTTTTCGTAAAATTCCCCTTTTATTTATTTTAAACTCCACTATTGACATTGGGAATTAATTTCTCGTTCTGTTATTCTAGTGTTTGCCGAGCATTTGTCCATGATTTGTTGATTTGATCGTTCGTATTATTCGTCTGTAAAAACTTACGGCATACTGAAGATCCCTAACAAAAGTGAAAAACGTGTCTGCGTCTAGTCTCCAAGTCGCAACCGGTATGTATTCTTGTGGTACTTCGGTTTGTTTTTTGTTATCGATTCGTCATAGTAAAAAGCCCGACTGGTGGATGGACTGTGTCTGAAATCAGTCAGTGGTAGAACTAGTGGAGGAGGTGAAAAATCCAATAGTTTTTCGTAAAATTCCCCTTTTATTTATTTTAAACTCCACTATGGACATTGGGAATTAATTTCTCGTTCTGTTATTCTAGTGTTTGCCGAGCATTTGTCCATGATTTGTTGATTTGATCGTTCGTATTATTCGTCTGTAAAAACTTATGGCATACTGAAGATCCATAACAAAAGTGAAAAACGTGTCTGCGTCTAGTCTCCAAGTCGCAACCGGTATGTATTCTTGTCTCGGTTTGTTTTTTGTTATCGATTCGTCATGGTAAAAAGCCCGACTGGTGGATGGACTGTGTTTGAAATCAGTCAGTGGTAGAACTAGTGGAGGAGGTGAAAAATCCAATATTTTTTCGTAAAATTCCCCTTTTATTTATTTTAAACTCCACTGTGGACATTGGGAATTTATTTCTCATTCTGTTATGTTAGTGTTTGCCGAGCAGTTGTCCACGATTTGTTGATTTGATCGTTCGTATTATTCGTCTGTAAAAACTTATGGCATACTGAAGATCTCTAACAAAAGTGAAAAACGTGTCTGCGTCTAGTCTCCAAGTCGCAACCGGTATGTGTTCTTGTGGTACTTCGGTTTGTTTTTTGTTATCGATTCGTCATAGTAAAAAGCCCGACTGGTGGATGGACTGTGTCTGAAATCAGTCAGTGGTAGAACTAGTGGAGGAGGTGAAAAATCCAATAGTTTTTCGTAAAATTCCCCTTTTATTTATTTTAAACTCCACTATGGACATTGGGAATTAATTTCTCGTTCTGTTATTCTAGTGTTTGCCGAGCATTTGTCCATGATTTGTTGATTTGATCGTTCGTATTATTCGTCTGTAAAAACTTATGGCATACTGAAGATCCCTAACAAAAGTGAAAAACGTGTCTGCGTCTAGTCTCCAAGTCGCAACCGGTATGTATTCTTGTCTCGGTTTGTTTTTTGTTATCGATTCGTCATGGTAAAAAGCCCGACTGGTGGATGGACTGTGTCTGAAATCAGTCAGTGGTAGAACTAGTGGAGGATGTGAAAAATCCAATATTTTTTCGTAAAATTCCCCTTTTATTTATTTTAAACTCCACTATGGACATTGGGAATTTATTTCTCATTCTGTTATGTTAGTGTTTGCCGAGCATTTGTCCATGATTTGTTGATTTGATCGTTCGTATTATTCGTCTGTAAAAACTTATGGCATACTGAAGATCCCTAACAAAAGTGAAAAACGTGTCTGCGTCTAGTCTCCAAGTCGCAACCGGTATGTATTCTTGTGGTACTTCGGTTTGTTTTTTGTTATCGATTCGTCATAGTAAAAAGCCCGACTGGTGGATGGACTGTGTCTGAAATCAGTCAGTGGTAGAACTAGTGGAGGAGGTGAAAAATCCAATAGTTTTTCGTAAAATTCCCCTTTTATTTATTTTAAACTCCACTATGGACATTGGGAATTAATTTCTCGTTCTGTTATTCTAGTGTTTGCCGAGCATTTGTCCATGATTTGTTGATTTGATCGTTCGTATTATTCGTCTGTAAAAACTTACGGCATACTGAAGATCCCTAACAAAAGTGAAAAACGTGTCTGCGTCTAGTCTCCAAGTCGCAACCGGTATGTATTCTCGTGGTACTTCGGTTTGTTTTTTGTTATCGATTCGTCATAGTAAAAAGCCCGACTGGTGGATGGACTGTGTCTGAAATCAGTCAGTGGTAGAACTAGTGGAGGAGGTGAAAAATCCAATAGTTTTTCGTAAAATTCCCCTTTTATTTATTTTAAACTCCACTATGGACATTGGGAATTAATTTCTCGTTCTGTTATTCTAGTGTTTGCCGAGCATTTGTCCATGATTTGTTGATTTGATCGTTCGTATTATTCGTCTGTAAAAACTTATGGCATACTGAAGATCCCTAACAAAAGTGAAAAACGTGTCTGCGTCTAGTCTCCAAGTCGCAACCGGTATGTATTCTTGTCTCGGTTTGTTTTTTGTTATCGATTCGTCATGGTAAAAAGCCCGACTGGTGGATGGACTGTGTCTGAAATCAGTCAGTGGTAGAACTAGTGGAGGGTGTGAAAAATCCAATATTTTTTCGTAAAATTCCCCTTTTATTTATTTTAAACTCCACTATGGACTTTGGGAATTTATTTCTCATTCTGTTATGTTAGTGTTTGCCGAGCATTTGTCCATGATTTGTTGATTTGATCGTTCGTATTATTCGTCTGTAAAAACTTATGGCATACTGAAGATCCCTAACAAAAGTGAAAAACGTGTCTGCGTCTAGTCTCCAAGTCGCAACCGGTATGTATTCTTGTGGTACTTCGGTTTGTTTTTTGTTATCGATTCGTCATAGTAAAAAGCCCGACTGGTGGATGGACTGTGTCTGAAATCAGTCAGTGGTAGAACTAGTGGAGGAGGTGAAAAATCCAATAGTTTTTCGTAAAATTCCCCTTTTATTTATTTTAAACTCCACTATGGACATTGGGAATTAATTTCTCGTTCTGTTATTCTAGTGTTTGCCGAGCATTTGTCCATGATTTGTTGATTTGATCGTTCGTATTATTCGTCTGTAAAAACTTATGGCATACTGAAGATCCAAAACACGAGTAAAACACGTGTCTGCGTCAAGTCTCCAAGTCGCAACTGATATGTAATCTTGTGGTACTCCGGTGTATTTTGTATAGTTTGTTTTTACGCTATCGATTCGTCATATTAAAAAGCCCAACTGGTAGATGGAATCTATCTAAAATCAGTCAGTGGTCGTAGAACTAGTGGAGGAGGCCAAAAATTCAATAGTTTTTCTGTTGGTAAAATTCCCGTTTTATTTATATATTTAACTCCGCTATGGACATTGGGAATTCATTTCTCATTCTGTTATTCTACTGTTTGCCGAGCATTTGTCCATAATTTTTTGATTTGGTCGTTGATATTATTCGTCTGTAAAAACTTATGGCACACACTGAAGATCGATAACAAGAGTGAAACACGTGTCTGCGTCTAGTCTCCAAGTCGCAACCGGTATCTATTCTTGTGGTACTCCGATGCATTTTGTATAGTTTGTTTTTTTGCTATCGATTCGTCATAGTAAAAAACCCGAAAGGTGGATGGACTTGTACTATGTATCTGAAACCAGTCAGTGGAGGAGGAAATTTTACTATCGACTTTCTTATTTTAAATAGAACATGCACCCTTTATATTATTTTATTTTTAAATTCTCTATTACTTTTGCTGATTTCAAAAATCTGTAACATGTATGAGCTATGATATAGATGGAGACCGTATGTGTATGACATATTTTGATGACAGAGATATGCGACAAACTCATCAAAGTCAAGTTTATTAAAAGAGATGGAAATATCTATACTCTAATGGTCGAGCCATGATGGTAATTTAAGGCTTAAAATCAAAGACGTTTAACTAAAATAGACCCATCAAGTCATTTATAAATTGCTTTGAAAGGCGATCAGTCGTTAGATTTAGGGAAAACCATTTTATGTTTCACTGGCAACGTTGCACCAGACATGCTCCTCCTCACACATGCTCCAACCACCTTACGTTTAGCAGCGGCCAGAAGCGGCTCGTTATTTATACATGTAAAAAAGTTTGGTCGTTATTTTCTGACTTGTCAAATTTTTTTGGAAATACAATCTTTAATTTTTTTAACTTAATAATTGATACCGACGGTATGGAGAGGTATTATAAAAGATATAACATAGAAAATATTAATTTTTTAAATGTTCTCCAGATAGTTATCTGCCTAATTAGTGCGGATAGTGATACTATTACGCACGGGAGGAGTTCGGGCGGGAAAGACACTTCCGCAAGGGTTAGGTACAATTTTTTTTCTACGAGTGTTTATCATGACTTTCTTGATCAAAAAGTACTTTTCAGAACACACATTTCAAACTCAAAATTTAAAAATTTGGTCCATAAAGTACCATTTAAAAAAAATTACGTGTGTTAAACGTTTCACGCAATCTATGCCAGTTTTTTATGCACGTCGTGCTTATTTTTTTACGCACGGCGTGTGGGAAGTTGAACTTTCCACATTAAAATTGATATGTAACAGTAGACTTTTTCACAAGCATTTGCGAAGTAGTTTCTTTACCTATTTAATGTCAAGTGACCTACAAAGCTTTATTAAAAAATTAGCATAGGTAAAAGTATTTTTTTAGCATGGCGTTAATTTTAAGTCTAATTGGAGTTTCTAGATGCATTTATAAACTGGATTAAATTAAAAATGAAAACAAAATTATTTTTTGGTTTTAATATTAAAAATACCAAATATATATAACCCTAGGCAGAAGCTTTTTATGCAAGTAGTAAATTGTTGTACTAAAAACGTGTCAAAAGTGCCTTTTTCGCTCTTAATGGTCATCGTGTGCAGAAAAGTATCACTTTTCGCATTGTTTAGGCAAATTATCAAAAAACCAATGTGGAAAAAAATAAGCAAATTCGACTAAAAATAGTGGTATTTCTAAAAAGGATGATACCTATATTATAGGTACTATATGATGGTTTTTCGTTGTGTAAAAAAAATGGAATTTATACACTCTACTATAATTTTTATTCAATACGTACAAAAGTATCTATACATTTTTAATAAATACAAAAAAATCTTATGTGGAGTATCTACCTATGTAAATATTATAAATAAAAAGTTGTAACAAACATACATTCTTTATCCTGTGTCAACAAATCTCAGCAGAAAAAATAAGCTGACTACAGATAGTATGAAAACTGTGAATGTAGTTATAATAAATATCATACGCACTTCTTACATTTTTTTGCTACTCATATAGGATATTTAAAAATGTCGCAGCTGGGGTTGGTTCATTATACCAAATAATTAATTATAAGTGCTTACCATATTGTTTTTATCACAAATTCGCAAAAATATCCCAAAAAAACTTATTTCTTTCGTATATTTATTAATAACATTTTGTATTTATTGCAACACTAGTTGCACGCCTACGGCGGCCTATCACAAGATGGCGTCTCCAGTTTTTGTCACACGACGCACTTTGTCACATCACTTTTGCCACAAACACTTAAAAATCTATTGAAAAAATATTAAAAAACCCTCGATTAATCTGTAAAATATACCAAAACCTCGATTATGCTAAAGCTACGACGTAGAGAAATTATGAATGGAGCAGCGTACACACGTTTATATGGCTGACCCGCCACAAATGCGAGGTTGTCACATTGTTGTAGGTTTTATTCCCGATATATATTGGGAAATAAAAATAATTATTCTTTCTGCCAAAATATCAGGTTATTTTTATGATATTTCGATCGAAAAAATTAGGTATATTTTAAGTACCATAACATGTACCTCCACATTATAATGTTTATTGATTTAAAATTATGAAGATTCAAGGAAATTTAGATGCAATTATATAATATACCTAAATTTCTTTATATATTTGAATAATAATAAGGTGTTTCTCCATGTTTAAAAAAACAAACCGGAGAATTTGCATAATTGCATGTAAATGATAAGGTTATAAAAATAATATGTTTTTAAAAACCATTAAAACTACATTTCTTGTAGAGATACAACTTTCAGCGCAATCTGGCATTGTCGCCAAATTGTTTACCTTATGTCTGATCACAACTGTGGTAAACATAATGTCTTTATTTAAGTTATACCTTTATGCTTAAAATATTTTAGCATAATTTAAGGGGTAACGTTTTTGATGAAGCAATTTTTTACTATGTTTTACACATTTTTATGCCATGACATTTTAAAGCTTTCTCTCCAAAGTTTCGATTTCTAGAATAAAACACTCAAATTTTTCAAGTTTTCACTGTTTTTTTAGCGTTCAAAAGAAGTACTGCCAAAAAACATTTTTTTCTCTGTTAAAATGAAAAATATTTAGAGAGAGAGGGCAGAATTTTAGAGGCAGATGGAGAGATAATTTAGCAAAATACAAAAATATTTAAGGCTATAAAAAAGTATTTTAGAGAAAGATGGACATATTTTAAGGCAAAAATTTTTGTTATGTCATATTTCTGTCATCTTGAGTGGTGTCGTGCATATGATTTTTATTTTCCAATTTTTATCCAAAAACAGCAAAATTTGTAATTTTTCAAAGTGAAAAGTGTGTAAAACATAACGTGTTATTAATTTAGTCTTTCAATTAAATTTCTTTAGTCTTTAAATTTACTAAAAAACGTGTGCTACTAAAGTGTATCATCATGGCTTTACCATTGCATTGTTTACAGAGAGAGGCACCTTCTGCCCTTATTGTTTCCTCTTTTGAAAATGTTTTTAATAAAAAATGGTTGTTTCATGTCGATTTTTTAACATATTATACTGGGGAATAGCAGAAAGGTTTCCTAGACCAAAATAGCAAAATCGTATTTATTTTGTTACAATAATTAATCATCTCTCTCAGTTACCTCTGGCTTCATAGATCCATGCTAATTAGGATAATTACCTATCTGCCTTTAATGTATGGAGAATTCGACCATTAAATGGGAAATACCTGGATCTATTATACCAATTGCTTAAAATGGAAACTCAGGAAAAGTGAAAAGAAAACATGCATTTCCCAGCAAACACAAATCGTCGGCATTGAATCGGGCCAATGTCGACACCATCGGCAGTGAGTCGGCATCGGCGACTACACTCTTGCCTGATGTTGGTCCGATTGCGATTTTCAGTTATCGGCCAATAATCGGCAACTGACGAAGGTTCACATTACTACAGTCGACTTTCTGCCGACACCACTAGGACCGACGATGGTCCGATTGGAAATTTGTCCGATTTGCTATACTCGACTTTATGCAGAAGCCCGCTTTATTTGCTTTAGGGCCGACGACGGTCCGATTGGAACTTTGTTTAATCGGACGAGAATCGTTTGCCAACGCAAACCTTATCTGCTTTCGGGCCGATGATTGTCCGATAGTCGGTCGAGAATCTGCAACTGACGATGCCCCGATTTACTATAGTCGACTTTATGCCAACGCTTACTTTATCTGTTGTAGGGCTGACGACGGTCTGATTGGAACTTTTTTTAATCGGTCGAGAATCGGCAACTGACGATGGCCCGATTTACTGTAGTCAACTTTATGCCAACGACCACTTTATGTGCTTTAGGGCCGACGATGGTCCGATTGGAACTTTGTTTGATTGATCGAGAATCGGCAACCGACGATGGTCCGATTACGTCACCTTAAATTTTTTTTTAGAGATGGCGCTAATGTCACTATGTTTCGTGTACAGTGGAAGATAATATTATATGTATATATATAATGAGCAAAGATATTTCAAAACTAGAATGCGGACTTGACAAGATGGTGGTACTTCTCTATAAGAATCACCTCTTCGGCCACTTAAACCAGCCCGACTGGTTAAGCACCCGTATTATCAAAACTTTGTAATTGCCAATGTCGGGCCGCTTTAAGCTACCACCGACGGATCTCCGTCAATCGTCCACGTTGGGTCGCTTAAGAAAACCAATGTCGGACGTGAATAATTTACCGATGTCGGACCGAGACCAGCTTTCCTTAAGCGGTCCAACATCGGCGATTGACGGAGATCCGTCGGTGGTAGCTTAAAGCGGGCCGACATTGGAAAACTACAAAGTTTCGATAATGCGGGTGCTTATATAACCAGTCGGGCTGGTTTAAGTGGCAGAAGAGGGATTCTTGTAGAGAAGTACCACAATCTTGTCAAGTCCGCATTCTAGTTTTGAAATATCTTTGCTCAATATATATATAATATTATCTTCCACTGTACAGGGAACATAGTGACATTAGCGCCATGTCTACATACTAGGAAGAAACTATTAAGCAGTTTAAAAATTTTAAGTTCCAATCTGACCATCGTCGGCCTTAAAGCAGATAAAGTGGTCGTCGGCATAAAGTCGACTATAGTAAATTAGGACATCATCAGTTGCCGATTGTCGTCCGATTAAACAAAGTTCCAATCGGACCGTCGTCGGCCCTAAAGCAGATAAAGTAAGCGTTGGCATAAAATCGACTGTAGTAAATCTGGCCATCGCCAGTTGCCGATTCTCGACCGATTAAAGAAAGTTGTTATTGGACCATCATCGGCCCTAAAGCAGATAAGGTTTGCGTTGGCATAATGTCGATTATAGTAAATCGGGTCATCGTTAGTTGCCGATTCTCGTCCGATTACACAAAGTTCCAATCGGACCGTCGTCGGCCCCAAAGCAGATAAAGTAGGCGTCGGCATAAAGTCAATTATAGTAAATCGGACCATCGTCAGTTGCCGATTCTCGACCGAATAAAGAAAGTTGTTATTGGACCATCATCGGCCCTAAAGCAGATAAGGTTTGCGTTGGCATAATGTCGAGTATAGTAAATCGAGCCATCGTCAGTTGCCGATTCTCGTCCGATAAAACAAAGTTCCAATCGGACCGTCGCACGTCGTCAGCCCTAAAGCAAATAAAGTGGGCTTCGGCATAAAGTCGACTATAGTAAATCGGGCCATCGTCAGGTGCCGATTTTCGACCGATTAAACAAAGTTCCAACCGGACCATCGTCGGTCCTAAAGTGGTGTTGGCATAAAGTCGACTGTAGTAACGCACGGAGTGCGGCAAAGGGCCATAACTTTAACTTTACCGCACTGACTGCGGTAATATACTCTTTTCCGCACGCAAATAAGTTCAGTAAAGTGCACTTTACCGCACGCGAGAAGGTAAAAAATGTAACCAGCGTGCAATTTAATTTAATTTACTTAGTCCAAGCAATCTATCCAAGTTCCAATGCTTTAGTTCGGAATCGGAGCGGACAGGATGAAACTTTGAGAGTAGTTAGGGCCTATATTATAAAGATGCTTAAACCCACGTTTTAGACTTCATCCCCCGGGAGGTTTTTTCCGCCATCTTGGATTTAAATATGCGTGTTTAATTCAATTATGATCATTTTAGTAAAAAATTTAGGGGTTGAAATACAGTTTTTTGACTTTTTTAGCATTTATACAAATATATAATCAGGAGATAAATGTAGACCTAACTTTTTTGCGTATCATTCTTCATTTTCGCAGTGCAGCGCTCCGAATTCGCACGCGCTCACTCCCATCTTGGATTTAGGGGTGCATTATGATCATTTTAGTAAAAAATTTAGGGGTTGAAATACAGTTTTTTGACTTTTTCAGCCTTCCTTTGCCATTTATACAAAAATATAATCAGGAAATAAATGTAGACCCAGCGGCTGAAAGTCGGGCGTGGTGCGACTGATATTATAAACCCAATCTCGCAGAACTACTTTGGTATAAGAGAAGGCTCAATGAAACTTTGCGGGTAGATTGGGTACATAAGCGAGAAGATAAATCTACGTTTTAGACTTCATCCCCCCAGGAGTTTTTCCGCCATCTTGGATTTGAGGGTGCATTTGTTTTTCGCGATTTGCGGCTTAATTATGCAATTTACGGGAAAGTAGGTCTTGTCATTTCTTGTAGATGATAACATCCCTTATTGAACTATGTGCATTAAACAATTAATAAATCTACGACGACGGAGATCCGTCGGTGGTAGCTTAAAGCGGGCCGACATTGGAAAACTACAAAGTTTCGATAATGCGGGTGCTTATATAACCAGTCGGGCTGGTTTAAGTGGCAGAAGAGGGATTCTTGTAGAGAAGTACCACAATCTTGTCAAGTCCGCATTCTAGTTTTAAAATATCTTTGCTCAATATATATATATAATATTATCTTCCACTGTACAGGGAACATAGTGACATTAGCGCCATGTCTACATACTAGGAAGAAACTATTAAGCAGTTTAAAAATTTCAAGTTCCAATCTGACCATCGTCGGCCTTAAAGCAGATAAAGTGGTCGTCGGCATAAAGTCGACTATAGTAAATTAGGCCATCATCAGTTGCCGATTCTCGTCCGATTAAACAAAGTTCCAATCGGACCGTCATCTGCCCTAAAGCAGATAAAGTAAGCGTTGGCATAAAATCGACTGTAGTAAATCGGGCCATCGCCAGTTGCCGATTCTCGACCGATTAAAGAAAGTTCCAATCGGATCATCATCTGCTCTAAAGCAGATAAGGTTTGCGTTCGCATAATGTCGATTATAGTAAATCGGGCCATCGTCAGTTGCCCATTCTCGTTCGATTACACAAAGTTCCAATCGGACCGTCGTCGGCCCTAAAGCAGATAAGGTTTGCGTTGGCATAATGTCGAGTATAGTAAATCGAGCCATCGTCAGTTGCCGATTCTCGTCCGATTAAACAAAGTTCCAATCGGACCGTCGCACGTCGTCAGCCCTAAAGCAAATAAAGTGGGCTTCGGCATAAAGTCGACTATAGTAAATCGGGCCATCGTCAGGTGCCGATTTTCGACAGATTAAACAAAGTTCCAATCGGACCATCGTCGGTCCTAAAGTGGTGTTGGCATAAAGTCGACTGTAGTAACGCACGGAGTGCGGCAAAGTGTAACTTTACCGCACTGACTGCGGTAATATACTATTTTCCGCACGCAAATAAGTGCAGTAAAGTGCACTTTACCGCACGCGAGAAGGTAAAAAATGTAACCAGCGCGCAATTTAATTTAATTTACTTAGTCCAAGCAATCTATCCAAGTTCCAATGCTTTAGTTCGGAATCGGAGCGGACAGGATGAAACTTTGAGAGTAGTTAGGGCCTATATTATAAAGATGCTTAAACCCACGTTTTAGACTTCATCCCCCGGGAGGTTTTTTCCGCCATCTTGGATTTAAATATGCGTGTTTAATTCAATTATGATCATTTTAGTAAAAAATTTAGGGGTTGAAATACAGTTTTTTGACTTTTTTAGCATTTATACAAAAATATAATCAGGAGATAAATGTAGACCTAACTTTTTTGCGTATCATTCTTCATTTTCGCAGTGCAGCGCTCCGAATTCGCACGCGCTCACCCCCAGCGCCTGAAAGTCGAGCGTGGTGCGACTGATATTATAAACCCAATCTCGCAGAACTACTTTGGTATAAAAGAAGGCTCAATGAAACTTTGCGGGTAGTTTGGGTACATAAGCGAGAAGATAAATGTACGTTTTAGACTTCATCCCCCCAGGAGTTTTTCCGCCATCTTGGATTTGAGGGTGCATTTGTTTTTCGCGATTTGCGGCTTAATTATGCAATTTACGGGAAAGTAGGTCTTGTCATTTCTTGTAGATGATAAGATCCCTTATTGAACTATGTGCATTAAACAATTACGAGCATTTTAGTGCAAAATGTAGAGTTTGAAGTACAGTTTTCAATTTTTCTAGCTTTTATAGATTCAACGATATGAAATCAAGTTGAACACGGTAACTTGTTTCTTGCAATGTTTATCATTTATATTGAATATTATTTATAGTCATTCATAGTGTATATAACCGTGAAAGTACAGTATAATATTTCACGTAAAAACTTTTTGGCGTGGAATGACGAAATTTGTTTGGCGTAGAATGTACCTCGCTTCAGATTTTTTAGACATGTTTTTCAGGAGATTATGTTAATATTGTGCCATTTTCATAGTTCACCTGCTCTAACGGACTGTGGAAGTGTGAGCATGTTACAGATCGCTTTCAATATGAACGAAAACGCGGAAAATTGTTTTATTTGCGATAAGTGCCTTAATTTGTCCAAAAATGTTGATGTGAAAACAAGAGGCGTTACAGGTAGAATAACACTACTGATACATAATAATTCTCATTATTTGCATGGTTCGAAGTAGTTGCATAATTCTTAATGTGTAAAAAAAATCGATACAATTGGAATTTCTCAATTCTTTGAGATGTTCGTTTTTTCCGAGTATCAATCGACGCTTCATGTACGTGCATCAATTACATATCTACGCGAATATTTCTAAAATTAGTCAGAAAATTGGTTCAAAACGTGAATAGATTCACTAAGGTGAATTTTAGATGAACGCTAACTTGTGCCTGCAGAAGCATATTTTTTCTCATTTTAATAAATTGACTGGTAAATAAAATAATGTATCAAGTATTTGCACACTTTTTGTTTAGACCGTTTTTTTTTATCAGTTTGAGTTTTAATACTGAAGGATAAACGACAGCTCAAAAACTATACAAATGCGATCTTAACCCCTGAATTTTTTTCACTGAAATGCTCCTCATTGCGTCAATAATGCATTTCTTAGTCGTTTTATAGACGGTTCGATAAAAAATCTTATGATCTACAATAAAGAATTAGACCGTAGACAAATGCAACTCTAAATCCAAGATGGCGCAAAAACTGATCGGGGGATTAAGTTAAAAACTCGGATTCGAATTCTCACTAACGTTTTGCAACGTTTCATTTTACACTTTTTGCAACGTTTCATTTTACGCTTTCCTATTTCAGGGCGATTCTAGGAGTCAGTTTATGATACCACTCGTACCACATTCGACTCACAGGCGCTGGGAGTGAGAGCGCCTAACTTTGGAGCGCTGCATTGCGAAAATCAAAAGTGATATGTTAAATGTACCACTTTTCAAGACTTATCTTTTTGCACTAATTAAATATTATGATAAACGATAAATTGTAGCTGAAAAAATTAAAAACTACTCCATGTACCACTTTTAAAGACTTATCTTTTTGCACTAATTACATATTATGATAAACGATAAATTGTAGCTGAAAAAATTAAAAACTATACTCCAAACTCTAAATTTTTTACTAAAATGCTCGTAATTGTTTAAATAATGCATTTATTAATTGTTTAGTGAACATAGTTCGATAAGGGATCTTATTACCTACAAGAAATGACTGGACCTACTTTCCCGTAAATTGCATAATTAAGCCGCAAATCGCGAAAAACAAATGAACCTCCAAATCCAAGATGGCGGAAAAACCCCTGGGGGGATGAAGTCTAAAACGTAGATTTATCTTCTCGCTTATGTACCCAAAATACCCGCAAAGTCTCATTGAGCCTTCTCTTATACCAAAGTAGTTCTGCGAGATTCGGCTTATAATGTTAGCCGCACCACGCTCGACTTTAAGGCGCTGGGGGTGAGCGCGCGCGAATTCGGAGCGCTGCACTGCGAAAATGAAGAATGATACGCAAAAAAGTTATGAGATAAATATTGTAGAGCTCGTCAAGGTCTACATTTATCTCCTCATTATATTTTTTCATAAATGGCACAGGAAGGCTAAAAAAGTAAAAAAACTGTAGTTCAACCCCTAAATTTTTCACTAAAATGATCATAATTGTTTAAACAATAAATTTTGATTTTTTTTATACCCATAGTTTCGATGGGGAATCTTATTATCTACAATAAATCACCGGGCATACTTTTCCGTAAACTGCATATTTAAGCCGCAAATCGTGAAAAATAAATGCACCCATAAATCCAAGATGGCGGAAAAACCTCCCGGGGCATGAAGTCTAAAACTTGGGTTTAAGTTTCTTAATATGGGCCCTAACTACTCCCAAAGTTTCATCATGTCCGCTCTGATTCCGAACTAAAATTCTAGATTGCTTGGACTACTACCGCCACTTCACAGAAAATTAGGAATTTTGTGAAGGTTATCGCCACAGAAGGCCATGCTTTTAGTTATTTTAAAGAAAAGTTCCCTAGAATCTTGACTCTAAATTAATACGGGAATATTTGTGGGTTCCCAAATTAGGAAACTTTTCGGAGATGTGAAATTCGATTCCATACTTCAAGGCAAGGAAAAAGACGCTTGTAATGCATTTAAAATGGTTGCAACAAATTTTTTTCGGAAACACTGGAGTAGAAAACTATAAAGAACTTTTTTGTGTTACCAAAACCTAGGATGCAACATGTCGTTAAAAATTTATTTCTTGGGTTCTCATCTGGATTACTTTCCGGAAAATTGTGGTGCTGTAAGTGACGAGCACGGTGAGAGGTTCCACCAAGATATTTTAAACATGGAAAGAAGGTATTAGCGAGAATGGAACTGTGAAATGTTAGCCGATTTACTGATGCACTTTTACGAGAGATGCTACTTTCAAAACGCAGGCTAAGAAGCGCAAAATTAGTGTCTAAACTCTCAATATTTATTGTATATTCATTGTATGCCTATAAATTTTGTAACAAATAAAATAGTTTTTTTTTGCGAGCCAACTTAAATCTTTAATTCGTATTTTTTTGTTACTTCGGTGTAGTTAAACCCAAAAAAATTGATTTTGTTAAGGAAACAAAAAAATTGGAATTTGTTTCCTAGTGGTATTTTTCTATATTTGCGGACTTTTTGGTTCTAGAATCGAGGTAAGTTAATTTAGTTTGTGTGACGGAACTCGTATCCGGCATTACATGGGAAAACAGTTGCTCAGCATAAAAATATACCAAGAGGAACCTATTTCTCACATCTTATTCAAGGACCTTTCCCTACTGGAAAATTTAACAGCTTCTGGAAAGAATCTCCCGCTCAGAAGGTGATTTTCACCTTTCCCTCCTAAAAAAACTGATCATTTACCTTAAAAAACTGTTCTTTGCCCTTCGGGGAAGATTTTCAGGGATAATATACCTAGATGCCGAAAGGGATATCTGACATGCAAGCGTTATATTTTAATAAAGAATATACCGAATGAAACTGCATATTTCCATCAGAGGACAAATTTGATTTAAAACATTGGAAAATCTAATATATACATTGTACAATCACATCAGACTCACCTAAACCAACAGAAAATAATATTTTTTGATTTTCACATATTTTAACTTATTGTTAGTCCACCATACCAATATGGTATGGGGAACTATTAAAATCGTGAAATTGTGACTTTTCTTAATTTTATCAAAAATGAGTTACTAAGGTTCCAAAACACCTTAATGGACGAAAAAAAAATTGTCTGTCGGACTGTTGTCTGTCTGTATACACGATAGCTCCAGAACGCCTTAATCGATTTTAACAAAATTTGGTACAAAAATCCTCTATCGGCTGACCATGAACTGATTGACTTTTGGATAAGGTGGTGGGAGGTTCAAGGGGGGAAAAGGGGGATAAAATATTTAAAATAATTGTAACATTGGAACAAAGGCAGGTAGCAATATACTGTTTTCAGATCAAAGTTTCCATGAATATGCACTACAAATTTTGTTATAAAGTCCAAATTCATGGAAGCTTTAGTTTCCGAGTTATTTGAAAAAACGTTAAAATATATTAAGAAAATCATAACTTTAGAAGTAAAGCAGCTATTGATATGCGGTTTTCAGATTTTGGTTTTCGTAAATATTACCCAAAAATTTTGCTAAAAGGTTCAAATCTTTCAAAGCTACAGTTTTCGAGATATTTTCAATTTCTTTCAACATAAAATAATTGATTGTATGGTGGACTACCCATGCTATCTAGCACCAATTTTAGTTCACCATAACAATATGGTATGGGGGACCATTAAAATCGTGAAATTTTGACATTTCTTAATTTTATCAAAAATAAGTTAATAAGGTTCCAAAACACCTTAATCGACGAAAGAAAAAGTTGTCGGTCGGTCTGTCGGTCTGTTGTCTGTTGTTTGTCTGTGTACACGATAACTCAAGAAATTTGACCATGAACGGGGTAACTTTTGGGTAGGGTGGTGGGGGGTTGAAGGGGGGAAAAGGTGGATAAAATATTTTAAAAAATTTTAACTTTGGAACAAAAGCAAGTAGCGATATACGGTTTTCAGATTTAAGTTTCCATGAATATCGACTACAAATTTTGTTATAAAGTTCAAATTCGTGGGAGCTTTACTTTCCGAGGTATTTGAAAAAAAGATAAAATATATAAAAAAAAATCATAACTTTAGAAGTAAAGCAGCTATTGATATGCGGTTTTTCAGATTTTGGTTTTCGTAAATATTGCCCAAAAATTTAGTTATAAGGTTCAAATCTTTCAAATCTACAGTTTCCGAGATATTTTCATGCTTTCTAGCACCAATTTCTTAATATGTATTTAAAGGATGCCCCGTGTTAGCGAAGTTTTTTGCAAAGGTAAAGACAAACACCTTTTACCTTATGAGGTGTCCCGCAAAAGTCTCGATTTTTAAAAATTTATCCCAAATTTTTTGCTTTTCAAAATGAAAGTTTTTTATCAATAAAAACAGTTAAAAAAGTATATGTGGGTAGCTGCCTAAATACATCAGATCAAAAAATATTGAGATCATACTTTAGAAACTTTAGCGTTTAGCAACATTCGGTTGACAGATGGGTTTGACATCCATCTGAGATCTAGCAACTTCGGCTCGAGAAAATCGGAAATGTGACTTATAAGGGCCGTATTCATAGTCGCCCCCAAGTCTCCCTTCTTCCTTGGGAAATGTAATTTTTTTTATGGGCGAAGGAAGAAGGAGCCTTGACCCAATGAGCATTATCAGAAACCTCTGGTGACAAAAATTTATATAATTATTATAAAGAGGGTTCCATTAATGCCCTAGGATATTTAGAGGTTTCCTACAGGAATTGAGTTTGTAACAATATTTCCACGGACATCTTTATAAAAATTAAAGTCATCTGTAACAAATGTTATTTAAATTGGTGTTAACAATGTTTCCACCAACATATTTATAAAAATATAAGTCATCAGTGACAAAAGTTATATAAATTGTTTTTTTTTTGAAATCTTTCTGTTAACCCATCTATAAAACCGTAAGTAACTATCAATTAAAGATATATAGATTGGTTTTTAAAATGTTGCTATCAACTCACTTATAAAAACTTAATTTACCAACAACAAAGAGACACTTATAAAAACTTGGGAACTCACACACAATAGGTAATTATATAAATTGGTGCCTGTAATATTCTTATGAACTCATTCATAAACCTTTTTTGCCCATTCTTTCTATAATGTTTTTATTAATTTCTTTGTATAGTGGTTATAATACCACTGTTTTTACAACAAAAAACAATTTTAATTTATAACAAAACAAACAAGATTTTTTTTAGGTTAATTTTGTGACATCAAAAGGATCGTTTTTGCGACTTTAAAAGGTGCGTTTTTGCGACATCAAAAGGCGCATTTTTGCGAGATACCATTCCATCATTATCTGGTTTTAATTACATCAATCTGAGAGAGATAAGAGATCCAAATCTTGAGATAGTTTTCGATGACAGATATCGGGATCGAATGCATTCTACACCCGATTCCGACCAGCGTTTCCCATGCGCGGCCACCCTGACTCAAAAAACTCATCACGTGGACCAACATGAACTTGTATAGGCAAATCTCGCTTAGACTACGTGATCCGTGTTTTGATTCAGAGAGCCCACGCATAAGAAACCCATAGATGGGAACTGGGTTTTAGAAAAAGAGAACAATATAGTAACCGTGTTAAGTTCGCAAAAATGCACCGTGAAACTTCGAGTGAATACAGTGCGTACGGCTGGTCGGCGGCAATTGTGAATACATCACCTTACGACGCGACGGAACGCAGCCTCAAGGTCCGTTTCTGCGAGTTTGACATAGTTACTATTATCCTCTTTTTCTAAATGCATTCGTCTGAGAGAGATCCAGCATACCAGGGAAATACCTGCCTGTACACCCTTCGACCCCGCAATCTAACTATCTTCTTGAGATAGTTACCTCTGACAGTTATGCGGGGTTGAAGGGTGTGCAGGCGGGTATTTTTCCTGGTATGTGTAGTATTCTGGATCTCTCTCAGATGAATACATTTAGGAAAAGAGAACAATGGTAACTATGTTAAGCTCGCAGAAACGGACCTTCAGTGTTCAACACTGCGCCATCTGCAGTCTTTCGTTCCAACTAGTATCATGTTTTAAAACGTTGATAAAATAGTGTTGAAAGAGGTAAACAGTGGTATAATTGTATTGTTTTTTTTTATAGAATTGTCGTAAATTTTCGCCATTTTGGATTCCAACAATAGGTTTTTGACCAAAATAAAAACGTTATTTATGGGGTTTCAACATGTGTTTTCATCGAAATATGGCTTGTTTAGGGTTAAAAACAAAATACAAAATTCAATATTTCTCCCAGAAAGCCAAAAACATATGTGAAAAAAAAGTATTATTTAAATGATTTTTTTCCCCCGTTTTCTCAAATATTTTTGGAGCCTATGAAAATTTTGTGAGTGTATTCGAAAACTATACAGTACACACGGGACCGCAGCTGATTATCAGAGTAGGATGACTGGGAAAACAGCTTTTATTTAACCCGTGGTATATAAATATTCATATTCCTGCTTCAACTTATCTCACTTCCATTTTAATTTATTTTAGAAGATTGATAAACACCATTTTATAAATTTTTTATTTTAAAAAGAAAAAGAATAATACATAACACGCAAAGAGAAGAAAGATGGAAAATTTATATTTCTAAATCGATAAAAACCTTTAATTTGTTATGTAGTGTTGTTAAAACAGTTGTAAAACCTTTTTATAATAATATCTAGACTTGAGGGTTCATAAGGAATTTTTATAACATCTATATGTTGTTTTTCTATCCATTACTATGTACCATACATTTTTATAAGCTGGTGTTGGTCAGTTGTTTTTCAAGTCTTTTTTACTCATTTAAGAGATATATTAGAGTTATAAAATTATCACCAACACTAAATAATATAACTTTTGGTTATTTTATGAAGGTTTTATATTATTTGCTGTAACTTCTATATAGACAAAAATGCTCATTGGGGAGGAACGACTATGAATACCATCCTTAAAGGCACTTATGCTGTACTTCTGGACCGTTTTTCCAAAATAGTCTTCAATGCAAGTACGTTTTTTGCTCAAACTTAGTCTTCACTTAAACTGTCTTGCATTAATAATAGGGCTCACCACTCCATTAAGCACTGTACTGTACTGTACCTTGGTTTGAATAAGTTATAAAAAAACTGGAAAAAATAAATAACCCTAAAGTAGGGTTATGTTTATTCCAACGAAAATTTTCCATGGACTCCTGAAGCCGGTGGCTATAGGTGCCAACATTTGTTGGGTTGGTGAAATCCATCGAAAAATTTGGAAACTTTATTGTTGGACTGGTCAAACACATCTAAAATTTATGAACTCTTTTGTTGGCACCGGTGAACCACCGGTGGATTTTCAAACTCGCCCTATGATAAACAGATCGGAATCACTTGTCATAGTTGCCAAAGCAAATCAATGTTTTACATTTCTTACGAAATTCTAGCCAAAGAAAATGATTAAACAAATATTGAGACTTATCTTTACAGTTAAAAAGAATACAGAACATATTTGCATTCAAAAATTAATTTAATTTTTTTTCTCCCGCAGGTAACGTCAAACTTTATCGGTTAGTAAGGGATTCCGTTATCACCTCGTAACTGCGCATGCCCGAAATAACCGATAAAGTAAAAAGGCATCAAAATTAGAGACCTTTTGCAGCTATAATTTTGATGCCTTTTTACTTTATCGGTTATTTCGGGCATGCGCAGTTACGAGGTAATAACGGAATCCCTTACTAACCGATAAAGTTGCGGTAGAATACTGTATCTCCTATAATTGACATGGTTGCCGACAGTAAAACGTTAAGTAGAAAAACAAAAAATTTAAGTTTATTTTTGAATGCAAATATGTTCTGTATCCTTTTTAATTGTAAAGATAAGTGTCAATTTTTGTTTAATCATTTTCTTTGGCTAGAATTTCGTAAGAAATATAAAACATTGATTTGCATTGGCAACTATGACAACTGATTCCGATCTGTTTATCATAACCTCCCTTTTCTCTGTTGTGTTTTTGAGTTTTTAAAGATTAATAATAATTAAAATTCACCCTAAAAATCACAAGAATAAGATATTCTAAATAAAAAATATTATTGGACAAATTCTTTTTGTAAATCCTTATAATAATAAATACCGTATAAAGTCAGTCATAAACAAATCAAAGGTGGCGTGCAAAAACTAAAAATGCTCTCTTAAAAATAACGGGACGTTAGCTACGTCACAACGAGTTATTAAGCGATCAAGTCACCTAACGGGGATTTTTTATAAGAGGTGCAAAAGGTCTCTATTATAGGTGCAAAAGATCTCTATTTTTTACGTTAAAACGCTATTGCGCAGACGCGAGTAACTTTTCCCCTGCTCAAGACCGCGTCGATTCGTACCCCGAGCGATTACCTTTTTGATTTTTGAACGGTCATTTTCGAACAGTTTTGGGCTAACGGAAATATAACCTTTACCCTGGGATGACAATTTTAAAACGCACCCCTGCAGTGTCAGGAAATCCCTAAACCTTACCATGTACCAAATAAATAAACCGGTCAGCGTTATAACATGCTGGCGGCCAAGTTCAAGAGAACAAAGCTGATGATGTTGATTTCCGTTTCGCGCTTAAAGTCACCTTGGCACTGGTAGTAAAAGTAGCATTGGAAAGCGGCCACAACCACATACCGATGCGTAAAATCTCTTTAGAATATTTGTGGTAGTGGTTTTGTTTCACCATTGCTTCTATATCGGCTTTGCTTATGAATCAAATAATGATTGAAGAAATAAAAACCTTGACATTAGACACTAGTAAATTTTCAGTTTTATCAGCATTTGTATCCTCATCTCTATCGAGTCGACCAATCAAGCAGGTGCACTTTTAAAATCATGGCGAATGCTGATTAAATGCATGAAAACCTCGTTAGGTACGATAAGGGAGTCGTAAAATTATGACCCTCCCTGCATACGAAACGATGTTTTGACGCATTTGATCAGCTGGAGCTGTCACGCATTCGCCATTAGTTTAAAAGTACACTTGTTGGATAGGTCGACTTGATAGAGATAAGAATACGAATGCCGATAAACCCGTCTATATTCAATGCCCAAAAAAACCCAAGCAGCTGCATTTACCAAAAAATTTAATTAGCCCCGATATTGCTGTACAGTGGGGACGTAAACAGTCCCCCTTCCCTGTTTAGTGATAAAAGTTTTGCTACTTTTTGTCGCATTTTTTACAACGTTCATATTGACTATAAAAAGACACTAACCACTATAAAATTTTGAATAAAAAGAGGGGTTTAGTGATACCTTGTTAAAAAGGTATTTTAATTCCTTATTCAAAATATTATTTAAAAAAAAATCGGTTTGACCCTTTCAGAGTTATGAGTATTTTTTACATAGTTTGCGCACCTTCTCTTTCTTTTGAACGACTTGAGAGATCGACATCAAATAAAACCATGTTTAATGATAATGCTTTTGGTACTTTTTAACGTGTTTTTTATAAGCGTCATATTGACTTAAGATTATAAGGTCACTAACTACTTTAAACTTTTAAATAGAAAGAGGGATCGAGTGATACCTTGTTTAAAAGGTCTTTTACTTCACTATTTAAAATATTATTTTAAAAAAATCGGTTTACCACTTACAGAGTTATGGGTAATTTCGACTATAGTTTGTGCCCTTACTTTTGAATAAATTCAGTTATCGACGTCAAATAAAAACATGTTTAATGATAATAATTTTTACCACTTTTTGTCTATAAGGTCCCTAACAACTGATATTGTTGAGTAATACCTTGTTAGAAAGTTAATGGGGAGCATTTTCAACAGCTTCTAAAGTAAAAGGAGTTCTGCGAGCTATGATCATTACTTTGCAAGTACTAAAAGGTTTTTAAAAAAGTTTAATAATTTAAATAGATAATAATTAAAATACCGTTCAAAAGAAGTCTTTTTTTCTATTAAAAATTTTAAGTCAATATGATGTTTATAAGAAGTACATCAAAAAGTATCAAAAGTGTTATCATTAAACATAGTTTTAGTTGATACCGGAATGTAGCCAGAACTAAATGGCTCTTAGGCAAGATCCGAAAGGACTGCGGACAGGGATGCTGACTGGGCACAATCGGCTGAGCAAACATCTGACGCAAATAAGAGTAGCAGGAGATCCCGTGTGTCCCGCTGGAGGGTTCGAAGAGGAATCGGCGCAGCACTTGATATCAGAGTGTGATGCATAAGCCAGTTCAAGGCAGCTGACGTGGGGATTTCCCACGATAGAGGAAGAAGAGATGCACTCGCTCAAATGGGCCGACATACTAAACTTCGTAAAGAAGACAGGGAGGCCCGGGGAGAGAGTTTCAGCGGAGGCAGGGGCATAGGGGTAAGATTCAAGATTCCTTTATTGGTGCTAAATATGCTTGCCCACTTACGCAGGTCAATAAAAATAAATAATACATATAAAAAAAATAAAAAAAGCAAAAGAAAATATGAACTAGTGCATAGCCTTAAACTAAAGGAACGGGGTATGGGAGAAAGAGCCGATAAAGAGGCCTAATTGACAGGCCCACGGGCCGCCCCTATACTACTACTACTGATACCGATATCTCAATTCGTTTAAAAGGGAGGGGGGTGCGCAAACTATAGTCGAAAATACATAAAACTCTGTAAGTGGTAAACCGATTTAAAAAGAAATATTATTTCAAATAGGGAATTAAAATACCTTTTAAACAAGGTACCACCCTTTCTATTTAAAATTTTAAAGTAGTTAGTACGCTCAATCCGCTTAAGAGTTAGTAGGGGGACTTTTTACATCCGCACTGTCTGTATAAACGACACTTATTCCATTACCCTATCCAGTGGCGGATAAAGCTCCGCCAAAAGGGATAGGGGATTTTTTTAGTAATCTACGAATAATGTGTAATTTTATTTTTTTAACGCGGCAAACAAAAATTTGAATAATATTATAATTTTTTAGTAAGTAATAATATTTAATTTAAAATAACATATAAAAACTGGAGCAGTTTATATGTGATTTTAAAAACCGCTGCCTTAATAGCAGACTACTTTCCATTTTGAGAGAGCCCACAAAAATCAGTGGAACAAGCTGTACCCATGATAATAATAACTTTGTCTCTTTTATGTATAAGGGAAAAATAACTGAACCATTAGGAACTGTCTCGATTAGCTGTTTTTTACTGGCTTCCCGAAAACGGAGTGAAGTAATTTTGTGTAATTTTTAAAGAGCTTTAAAATGTTTTCGGGTCTGGTGGGCTTGGCTCGATATAGGGTATTCCCCTATCAAGGCTTTACCTTGAGGTCCAAAACGTTTTGGTGCCCTTGTAACGGCACAGTTTTTTCTCCATACAACCCAACCCCACGAAACAAAAAAAAATGAAGCGAATGTTTACTAACCACGTGATACATTAACATTTTCTAAAAATGTTCAAATTTTGTTGTGCATCTTTTTCACCCGCGCCGAATTGTCCCCGCGCTGAACCGGCGGTACCGAACACTCCCCTACCTTAAACGACCATTGTCCAATAAGTCTTAAACCTATGCCTTTCCTAATAATATCCCTCTAATTTCTCTCTTATTTATCTCCCTCTGGGTAGCAGTTATTGTTCACACTGCATTGTTCGTCGTCCGCCGCGCTGCTGTAGGCAGCCAGAAAAAGAAAGTGACCTCTTAGGTATGATAGTGCGGCTCGGGTCGGGATGCAGTGGATATTGCTATCTCCTACAAAGGGCTTGTGGTGTGGCCCTACTGGAAAATGGGAATACAATGAGTGTGGCGTCTGCCTCCACGTGGCACACCTGGATGTGGCGATGCCATAGTTTATCTCCTTGTGACATCTGTGACAACACCTAACAAAGGACGTCTCACAAGTGTTATTGGAAGTTTCGCAGTCACCTTCACGTTCGTTTGGGGGTTATTGTGAGACCTCCGGAGGTTTTGCCATCCAAGTACCACTGGCCAGTGGTACTTGGATGGCAAACAAATGATGTATCAAGTGAAATAACTTGATGCCATATTTTGAAGCCTACATCATATTTTTATGATCTGCAGGAGTTTTGACCTCTAGGATGGTATGTGCTTCAATGACCATTCTAAGTAACGTGGGCACAAAATTTCTGTAGCTAACATCTATCTCCCGTTTTCTCTCGATTATCTTGTTTGGCTGCGTAACGCTGTTTTGCACATGCCAGCATCATCGGCTAAGATGCGAAGTCACGAAGGCAGCCAATCGTTGTTGTTTGACAGAACGAATTCGGGATTTGTCATGTATTTATTTACTGTTTCCAAAAATCCTGGATTTTTTCGACGAAAAAAATATAAATGTGTTCCACTGAGGAAGAAACATACCTAATCTCGTCAATGTTTAACTATAGCATACCAAAACAAAAAAAGCTACCAACCTCTGGACCTTCTCCACTCGATACCGCCGATGGTATCGCTCTAAACAAATGTCTTTTTTACGCAACGGTATATAAAATATACGCAGCAAAAAAGTAAAAACACGGAATCAAAACATATATGGTCAATTGGACCGAAAATTCCTTAAATTTAGATTTGGCTAAATCCTGATTTAATTTTGAATCTGGATTTAAGAAAATTTGTTTGCACCAGACCAGATTTAACTTTAAGACGCAGACACTTTGGCAACACTGAAACCTGCTGGGAATGCAGGGTTATCCACCCAAAGCACATTTATGATGAAAAAAAATAATAAGATATATACTAGCAGAATTCTTGTATTTTTTCATTTACAGTTGCAACAAGCGACTTTTCGTATTTTATTTCTTTCTTACAAATCCTTAAAAAACGAAAAAATACAATAAAAAACAAAAACACAGGTCAATGACCTTTGCACAAACATTTGTTTCTAACCGTTTTTTTAATTCTTCTTCTCCAAAAATTAGCGAACAAACTGCTTTTATACACTTTCCAAAGAGAACAAACCACAATAAAAAAACATTTTCCCCAATAGGAAAATCACTTTAACTTATACCTTGTCCAAAATTACGACAGTCGCGAAAAACCCGTTTTTAACATTTTCACAAGAAAACTGACTACACTCAACACAACACAACCCCAGTAAAACCTACATAACACAGAAAGAGCAATCCAACCCCAGAAACGACTGTCGTAACTCAAGATAAGACTGTCGTAACTTTAATCACTGCCTTGATATTAACGTTGCGTCTTTTGTTTGCTCTCCACAATACATGATCGTGAAAGATCGTTGGGCCCTTCTATTTTAAAATTCATTGTCTTCACCAAAACATTCAAAAAATATGAAAACAAAACAACAGCTGATTGAATTTGACATATTTCTTCAAAAATCTGACCAATGGGAAATAAGTTTTATGCTAAATCTGGATTTAAAAATTTTTAAGCCTTGCCGAATGAGGTTTTAACCAAACCGGGTTTAACGACACTTAAATCTGGCGAAACCTGCCGAAACTAATCGAAACCCCTCGGATCGATACCTTTTCGCGCATGTGCAAAAGGCCGGAGCAAGCCAACGTCTTTTGTTTTCATATTTCCATGGTCCGCTAGATTCTATGTTGCTTACAAGTTTGACCTGGGTAAGCCGTATATTTAAGCTAATAGGAATATGCTCCTGCTTCTGCTGTTCCTCTGTGACAGACGCGTCAAACAGCGAGAATTCATCTGTTACAGTTTACCTTGGCCACGGTCTCCAGTCGTTAAGAGAAAAGCGAAAGTCTTGCATATCAATGCGCGGACTAGAAGAAATCGTTCTTTAAAAGAAGTATGGGAAATTGACTTGACCTCAAAATCTAAAATGCAATTACGAAAGTCGGCTGTGTTTCTTATAGTACGGCAGCAAATCCATAATTTTGGGTGAAATGGAGTTTGGTCTATATTTTTCTTTGGATGAATTTTGACACAATCACGAGTTTTTGAGAAAAACGCAATTATATCATTTTCTTGCGACTACTTTACTTTTAAATAAAATCTATATGCTGTGGCGGATTCATAATATCGAAACTACTTTTTTTGGGTTTTTCGCCACTAAGTTAAGGAAATTTTTTCAAAAATATGTTAAAACCCACTGCGTAAATTCCTAGAGAAAAAAATTTGTTCGTTTGTCAGTGGTTTTAAAATAAGATAAAAAATTTGCCTACACACACGCAAATCCTTAGTAGAATCTAAGTACTTATCTGACGTTTCGGCAGAAATTCTACTGCCGTTATCAAAGAAGTTTATTCTTTTCAAAAACTTTTTCGATTCTTTTTTAAATATCTGTCTGTTGTCATACAACTGACTGACTTTGACTGATATATATTTCAAATATTAACTTGACAGTTTGGTGCGTCGATAGTAGCCAACCAGGTATTGGGTGAATTTAGTAAAATTTAAAATCAAAATTATATTTGTTTGAGTGTTTTCGATTTTAGATTACATTATAAAAATAAAAAAAATTTATTTTAAAATATCAAGTATAAAGATTATCTTTTGACTGACTTTAAGAAAAAATACATTAGAAACCCAAAGAACATCAATGTTTGTTTTTCTTGTGAAAATGTGTTATTACAAATTATTTTAGCTCTATCGTATAGACTTTTTATTACTGCTTTTTTAACCGATGAGCAATGATTTGAGGTAAAATTTAGATATCTATTTGTATGTGTTGGTGTTCTATGAACTGAGATTTGTAATGTATTTTGTTTGTTTATTAAAACATCTAAAAATGAAATTTTGTTATCGTTTTCTACTTCTAAAGTAAATTTTATTGTTGGTTCTTTACCGTTTATAAAATTAAGAAAATACTAAAATATCATCTATATAGCGAAACCAAATGACCGGTTTAAAATTAAATTCCTCTAAAATTTTATTTTCAAAATATTCCATAAAAATATTACTCATTAGAGGAGAAAGTGTAGAGCCCGTTGCCATCCCAAAATCCTGTTGAAAAAAATCACTTTCCCACTGAAAATATGTGGTTTTTATGTGTGTATAATGTGAGAAGTTCCAGAATAGCATTGACGCTCAGTGTAGTTCTTTCGCCTAAATTTTGATCATTTTCTAATCGATGTCTTACTATAGAAAGGTTTTTATCTACAGGTACATTTGAGAAAAGGCTCACCACATCAAAACTCACCATCAAGTGATTGTTAATAAAATTGACCTCGGATAGTTTTTCTAAAAAGTGTTGAGAATTTTTTATAAATGAATTTGTATTTCCTACTAAGGGATTTAAAATTTTAAGTAAATATTTTGCGAGTTTATGACATGGAGAATTAATGCTACTAACTATTGATCTAAAAGGAATATTTGGTTTATGAATTTTGGGCAAGCCGTAAAAATGGGGAGGTTTACTATAATGTGAGGGTAGCTCTGAATGTTCTAGATCGTTAAAAAAAAGGCGACTTAACGTTACGTGAAAACGGCGTATAAACATTTTAGCAAGTCGCTTTTGCACCAATTTGGCCGAGTTTTTTTTTAGTTGTGTTGAGGTTGCCTGCGACTAAAGTCGCGTGCAACGTTTCCACACCGTCGCCGAAGCGACTACGACTGAAATGTTCTCTGGCTAATATTTTTATTAATATAATTGATTTGAAATCAAGACTTCCACGTCTGCAACCACAAATAGACTAATTTCCAAACACCATTTGTTAATAATTCTAAAATATAGGTAACTTAGAGTCAATTCATAACATTTAAGTGTCTTTTTAAAGGTTCTTATCCACTAAATTTACCAAAAAATAAGCGGGCCCTTAATCCTTCTTAATTTCTTGCTAATGTCTTTTAAACCTATTTTAAAATGAAGTAGATCGAAAAGAATACTTAAAAATTACAAAAAAATTACAAAAACTAAAAAATCATCAAAATCCAACAAAAAAAACAAGATTTTTTTAACGATTTACACAAGTGGCGTAGCGGCGCAAATCAGGAAAAGAAAACAGTATGGCGGCAATAATCATTTATTGGTTTACTGAAAACCTAACCGTTTTGCGATTAAGGAGGTGTCCTCTATAGTTGTCAGATACAGTTATATCTTGAAATTAGCCGCAACTGCATTGATTATTTAGTCACAATTGTCTTTTTTTGCCAAATTTTTTTCAAAAAATATTTTTTTTTTGGTCGAAAATGCAATAATCTATCTAAATGTGAAAACCTTGTGTCTCTAGCTGCTACGGTTCGTGAATTAGAATTTTTAAAAAAGTTTAATCCCCCCTCCTACCGTCCACCTTCATCAAAAACTAATCAGCTCTGCGTCTGGTGTTAGAGAATTTTTGTACCAAGTTTGAAAAACAATGGTTAAGCGGTTTTTGAGTAATCGTGTTACAGACGGACAGACAAAATTTTGTATTTAGGTCTTTTTTGACCCAAATGACTTATTTTTAATGGAAATAAAACAAACTTTTTTTTTTGACGATCCCAATAGCCTCCATACTATGTATGGATGACTAAAAAGAGCCAGCCTAAAGAATACCTACCTTATCTTGTTATAAAACATATATTTTGTAAATTAGTGAAGACGATTGTGTTGGGTCGGGTCGTTTTTTTCTTTAAATATTTCTGTGTGTAGAATTTTCTTACTAATTCTCCCTTGCGCTTGAATTAAAAATTGAGAATTTTTTCTTTGTCACTCATTTATCTCGAAAATTTTGTCAAATAAATGGCCCCAGCAGGAGGGCGATTCAAATAAAACCGATTTTTCGACTGAGTATACACTGGGGGTTGTAAAGCAAACTCTAGCAATATTTTTCGGATTTTAGTCTACTGTTTGTATATTTTCATTAAATATTTGAAATCTTCTAATGAATGTATGTTATCAAAATATAAAAAAAACCCTTTATGAAGTTGTCAAAGCAGTCATACAAACCCACTCAAATAATGCGATTTAGACAAAGAAAGTCACGCTTAATAGAGCGTTCTATAACGTAAAAAACACGTGATATGAGAAAAAAAACTGTTGGAGCGCTACCTATTCAGCGTAATTTTCTCTGTCTTATACCTGATCCACAGATGTGATTTTTGCAGTTAGCTTTATAAAAAAAGCAAAAAAGCTTTTTTTTGTTGTCCACAGTTTGGCGTAAAAAAGCGAGCAGTTTTTGCGCGTGTTTCGTTGCCAGTCTCCTCCTTTGACCAACTAAATATAGCAAAATGGCTCATTAGATTTTATTTCGCCTCCCTCACATTAACAAAGCCATCTCTTTCCCCATTTTATAAATAAAACTGACAAACGATACATAATAAACAAAGTTAGGTTAGATTTCCAGCAACTTCAACAAAAAAATGAAAAAAAGTTGGGCAAGATCCGACTTCTTGGCGGCAGGCAGGCAGGCAGGCAGGCAGGCAGGCAGGCAGGCAGGCAGGCAGGCAGGCAGGCAGGCAGGCAGGCAGGCAGGCAGGCAGGCAGGCAGGCAGGCAGGCAGGCAGGCAGGCAGGCAGGCGGGCGGGCGGGCGGGCGGGCGGGCGGGCGGGCGGGCGGGCGGGCTGGCGGGCGGGCGGGCGGGCGGGCGGGCGGGCGGGCGGGCGGGCGGGCGGGCGGGCCGGCAGGCAGGCAGGCAGGCAGGCAGGCAGGCAGGCAGGCAGGCAGGCAGGCAGGCAGGCAGGCAGGCAAGCAAGCAAGCAAGTTTATTCTACTACTTTAAAAAAATCTCCATCCCAAAATGCAGACTTTTCAAGCAAGATGCGTTTTTTACCTTTAAAATTTTCTTGAAAATTAAGCCTCGCAAGTGGAGGTCAGTTTTTTGCGATCCCCTCTGGAAATACCGGAAACCTCCCAAAACCATTGAATTTTGGACACCCTGTACAATGGATGTTAGGATTTAAATAGCATAACCGCCAAAGATATGAAAGGAAAGCTCCTTCTATCTTCTATAGAGTTTAGTATTCGAAGAACAAATCAATAAGTAAAAATGATACCAACAAGGAGGTGCATTCATCTATCAAGAGTGAAAAATTAACAGTATCTAGAGCAGCAACTAATGCGCGACATCCTTAATAGGTAAAATGGAACGATTTTGACTACTTTCTTCAATCAGATTTTTACAAACGCAATCCTGTATGATTTTTCTCTTGTTTTGCGACAAACAAGTTGTAGAATTTCGCACAGAAATGTATTACCAATATTTATGTTTTAAGTAAGTAAAGCCAACCAAAACTCCGATTCAATTTTGGAGCTTTATTTTTAAAATTTGAATTACGATTTAGAAAAAACCTCGAACAAGGTTAATTTGTTATTTAAGGGGGGAAAATATTTTTAGAACAAAAAGATTACATAGGTACCTAATTCCAAAAACAAGATGGTTAATTTTTCAAGTAATACTTATAATTAGCAGAGGCAATCGCCGCTTTTTTTAAGAAGTGAGTTAGTGGGATTAGTGTGTACAAAAAAATACCTATATTTTAAAAGCAAAGAGGCGAATTCTTGATTTTAGAATTTTTGCCAAAGTTAAGTCTGAAATGCATCGCAGGCCAAAATTTTGATAAAAATAAGCTAAATTAATGCTTTTTTACACGAGCTTGAAGTTTATGAAAAAATTTCCTTTAAACTACACTAAAATTGTAAAAATCAATTATTTCTTTAAAAATTTTGATCCTTTTAGCCAACCAAAACTCCGATTCAATTTTGGAGCTTTATTTTTAAAATCAAACAACGAAAACGAAACCGATGCGTTTCCGACTATTTGAAATACGATTTAGAAAAAACCTCGAACAAGGTTAATTTGTTATTTAAGGGGGGAAAATATTTTTAGAACAAAAAGATTACATAGGTACCTAATTCCAAAAACAAGATGGTTAATTTTTCAAGTAATACTTATAATTAGCAGAGGCAATCGCCGCTTTTTTAAAGAAGTGAGTTAGTGGGATTAGTGTGTACAAAAAAATACCTATATTTTTAAAAGCAAAGAGGCGAATTCTTGATTTTAGAATTTTTGCCAAAGTTAAGTCTGAAATGCATCGCAGGCCAAAATTTTGATAAAAATAAGCTAAATTAATGCTTTTTTACACGAGCTTGAAGTTTATGAAAAAATGTCCTTTAAACTAGACTAAAATTGTAAAAATCAATTATTTCTTTAAAAATTTTGATCCTTTTAGCCAACCAAAACTCCGATTCAATTTTGGAGCTTTATTTTTAAAATCAAACAACGAAAACGAAACCCATGCGTTTCCGACTATTTGAAATACGATTTAGAAAAAACCTCGAACAAGGTTAATTTGTTATTTAAGGGGGGAAAATATTTTTAGAACAAAAAGATTACATAGGTACCTAATTCCAAAAACAAGATGGTTAATTTTTCAAGTAATACTTATAATTAACAGAGGCAATCGCCGCTTTTTAAAAGAAGTGAGTTAGTGGGATTAGTGTGTACAAAAAAATAGCTATATTTTAAAAGCAAAGAGGCGAATTCTTGATTTTAGAATTTTTGCCAAAGTTAAGTCTGAAATGCATCGCAGGCCAAAATTTTGATAAAAATAAGCTAAATTAATGCTTTTTTACACGAGCTTGAAGTTTATGAAAAAATTTCCTTTAAACTACACTAAAATTGTAAAAATCAATTATTTCTTTAAAAATTTTGATCCTTTTAGCCAACCAAAACTCCGATTCAATTTTGGAGCTTTATTTTTTAAAATCAAACAACGAAAACGAAACCCATGCGTTTCCGACTATTTGAAATACGATTTAGAAAAAACCTCGAACAAGGTTAATTTGTTATTTAAGGGGGGAAAATATTTTTAGAACAAAAAGATTACATAGGTACCTAATTCCAAAAACAAGATGGTTAATTTTTCAAGTAATACTTATAATTAGCAGAGGCAATCGCCGCTTTTTTAAAGAAGTGAGTTAGTGGGATTAGTGTGTACAAAAAAATAGCTATATTTTTAAAAGCAAAGAGGCGAATTCTTGATTTTAGAATTTTTGCCAAAGTTAAGTCTGAAATGCATCGCAGGCCAAAATTTTGATAAAAATAAGCTAAATTAATGCTTTTTTACACGAGCTTGAAGTTTATGAAAAAATTTCCTTTAAACTAGACTAAAATTGTAAAAATCAATTATTTCTTTAAAAATTTTGATCCTTTTAGCAAACCAAAACTCCGATTCAATTTTGGAGCTTTATTTTTAAAATCAAACAACGAAAACGAAACCGATGCATTTCCGACTATTTAAAGTACGATTTAGAAAAAACCTCGAACAAGGTTAATTTGATATTTAAGGGGGGAAAATATTTTTAGAACAAAAAGAGTACATAGGTACCTAATTACAAAAACAAGATGGTTAATTTTTCAAATAATACTTATAATTAATACAGGCAATCGCCGCTTTTTAAAAGAAGTGAGTTAGTGGAATTAGTGTGTACAAAAAAATAGCTATATTTTAAAAGCAAAGAGGCGAATTCTTGATTTTAGAATTTTTGCCAAAGTTAAGTCTGAAATGCATCGCAGGCCAAAATTTTGATAAAAATAAGCTAAATTAATGCTTTTTTACACGAGCTTGAAGTTTATGAAAAAATTTCCTTTAAACTACACTAAAATTGTAAAAATCAATTATTTCTTTAAAAATTTTGATCCTTTTAGCCTTTTTTTGTGAAATATTATTGGGTAAGCTGCCAAGGGGACTTGGTTGGGGTGCAATCTAGCGTTTATTCAAGATTTTTGGCTAAAAATCATGTTGAAATGACAAAAACTGTTTAAAACTAATCTAAAAGTGTAACAAATCAATGACGTTTCCGCAAGCAAATTTTTTTTTGAAGTTTAAGCCAAAAATTCTTCCAAAAAAATATTAAAAAACTGAGTTAGCTGACCTGCCCCTGTGACTACCACTGTAATAAATAATATTAGCAGAGCTACAATATAATCTAGAAAATTTAGGTGGAGGGGGTAATCAGATTTCGTGTTCTTTTTTGCCTAAAACTTGGCAAAATCATGTTTTGAATCGCGCCACTGGCGAAAATTTTGTTAAAAGTACAATTGTTTAAGAAGTTTTAAAAATAGAGTTAAAATCGTAAATCAAAGTGATTTAATAGTGCCGTAATAGAAAATGTTTGCAAGTCAAGCAGAAAGTACTTTAAGATGTTTAATTTTTTTAGGCCTGGATATGATATGATGGTTTGGTTATCTTAAATTATCGAAAAAACAAATAAAAAAGTTATTATTGAGTATTGTTGTCGTACGGACAAAAAGAGTACAGTTCTAATGTAATAGATTATAGCTTTGAAAAAGAGTACTGTACTCTCAAAAAGAGTAAAACAGAATTTGTATAGGACACATCCGTTTCGAGGGGTAAGTTTCACCACCAGAATTTAAATAGGGTTAAATAATACTTTATTTTAAAGGTCTTTTAAATCCCTGGTCAAAAATGTAAAACTTTGAAAAATGCGGCTATTACTTTTCGAAATGTTTACCTTAAAAGTAAGCTCAAATTTGACTGGTAAATTTCCTCTCTCGTAGTAATTTATCCTAGAAGAAAAAGTGGAATGATAAAATATACTACTAACAAAAATAAAATCATCGTGTTAAGGGATTTCTCAAAAAAAAAATTAATTTCGTACAAAGAATGATTTTTGTAGCTTTTGCTAGATCCTTAAAATTTAACCATTTTTTTATAAAGACATTTGCAAGACTTTCAAAATAAGGGAAATTTATCGGTAAAATTTCAGCTTACTTTGAAGTAAACATCTCGAAAACTATATATATATATTTTTGTACAGGCATTTAAAAGACCTTTAAATATTTAAATTCTGGTGGTAAAACTTACCCCTCGAAAGGGATGCGTCTTATAAAAATTCCGTTATAGCCAAAAAGTGCCTCCCTTAAAATCTGGTAAAATACATACAAAAATTGTACAAGTTTTTATAGGCTTTTAAAGTTGTATGAGGAATATTTCTAACCTTTTAAAAATCGATAAAATTTTATGGGATTTAATGGTAATCGGGCTCGATATATTCTTTATTTTATAAGGTTTGCTATGAAGTTTATGAGGCAAGTTTTTATAAGGATTTGATTATAAACATGATTTTAAAAATATTTTATAAGGAAACGGCAATAATGTTTCAATAAATTTTTTATCGAGTCAAATATTATGTTATATTTATTTTTATGAGACAAATATAAATTTGATTATGTTTTATCAGCATTTGCTACAAATCTTCACAGTATTTTATAATAAATAAGTTTTTCATTGTCTCTTTTTAAGATTTAATGAGATTTTATAAGCATGACTTTTAAGAGATTTTATGAGGAAACTTCAATAATTTCTCCATATAATTTTAAAAGTATTTATGGTGTTAAATATTAAAATAAAGTAGTTAAACCGTATTCTTTTAAAGTTTTGTATAAATAAGTAATAGACAAATAAATAAATTAAAAGTTTTATTTTACAATAAGGACAAGTTTTATTTTAGCATAAAAATTTTGTATGCTAGATTTGGTTAAAGCAATAAATACAATTATACTAATATTAAAGAATTATTAAAGCAAAGGTAAGAAAAATAAATGGCACGGATAGTCCTCCATACAAAAATATATAAGTAATCATACATATTTTTCAATTTCTCTAAAACTACTGATCTTTAAAAAGTTGAATTTATCACAATTTTACAAACTAATTAATTAATAGACAGCTTAGCTTAATAAAAAAAAATAGTAAGAGTTATCTTTCTTTTCGTTTTAGTTACTATAGTAACCAGTAACTTGTCATTTCTACCTAAAGATAAAAACTAAGCTTACCAAGAATATTAACAGTTATCTTTCTAGTTGCAAGATTTTTTATTTAGTTTTTTAATGACAAACGTGATATTATTAAAATAATATTATTATCAGTAACTTGTTCTTCCTACCTATAAAATTAGAGAAATTTTGTTCTGTTTGTTGGTGGACAAAATCCGAGTTTTTTAAAAGATATATTCATTTCTAATATTCAACATTAAGTATGGTTAAGTAATTCAACAAGTTATTTGGAATATCGGATATCTTTTAATCAAAAGTAAGTACTACAACAAAGCCCTTACAAACCAGATAAATTTAATATTTATTCAAAATGGAAACTTTTATAGTGAAAAATAGTGTACTAATTTGTACTTAACTATATAAGTACTTTTAAAAGTTACATAATATATCATTGTGGGACTTACCATCAATTCTTGTAAAAGCGTATATAAATCTATCAAGTTTACCATACAAGATGGTTAAATTTCAGAATTTTCCATACATATTAACATAAAATACTACACAAAAAATACCATAAATTCCCATGACCCATTAAATTTCCAATTGAAGATTATAAAATATTTTTAAAAATCATAAAATCTAACCAAATTACACCTTAAAACAAGAACCTATATAAACCCATTAATTTTTAACTTTTCAGAAAATCTACAGCGTCAAATTTTTAAAAAGTTATAAAAGTTTATCAGAGGCACTGTAAAACCTTATAAACTTTTCAAAGCTTTGACTAGTAATATGCCCTTTAAACCATCGTATAAATTGTATGATCTTTTACGTCGGTTTTTCTTTCATTTTCCGTATGTGACAACTTTGAAAAACCATTAGTGTTTATGAGATTTTCTTCGTTTTTTTTATAAGTTTTTATGATGGAGTTTTGGCAGGGTTCGTAGACCTTGTATATTGTTACATTAAATAAAATAAAAAATGTGTGTTCTAAATTTTGTTTTGACCCAAAATTGTTGTAGGCATAGTCAAAATAGCGTTAAAACCTTGGTAGGTAAGTTGCTGAAGATTTCGCAGCTTCGCCTGCGATTTCACCTGTTTTTTTTTCGTTTTTATTGCTGTAAATGATGATAACTTCTATGTTCTGTCCAGAACTCCAAGGAATCTAGTTTTTAAACTTCTATCAAAATCCGTCAAGTATTTTTTGCGTAATGCTGGAATAAACAAACAGACAAAAAATAGACAAAAATTCTAAAAATTGAATTTTCGGTATCTATTTGGATTGGTCAGAAGCCAAAACCAAAAATTACTTATTAACTAAAGTGGTGTCTAATACGCTTTCCATGATTAACCAACAAATTGTTTGCATCCGATTAATTAATTAAATAATTTAATTAAAAGCCGATTATATTAGAAAAGGATTTTCCTTAGGGCCTTAAATGGCACTTTTTATCCAGGGGTAAAATTATTGTCCACTGATCGAAGCGAAGGCGAAGGAAATTTTTTGCAATTTAGATTTTTTGTTTTTATGAACATTTTTACCAAAAATAAAACCAGTTATTTTCATATGGTAGAGCCATGATAAACCTTAAAATAATTTAGTTAAATATCTGTTAAATTATTTTTACATGTGCTAAAATACACTTATAGTAGGACACGTTTTTTGGTAAATTTAAAGACTGTAAAGAACTTTGATTGAAAGGAATTAATACCACCTTTTGTCTTACACACCTTACGTTTTGAACAATTAGAATTTTTGCTGTTTTTTGGATAAAAATGGCAAAATAGAAATTATATGCACGACACCACGAAAGGTGATAGACAGATGACAAAACCGAAATTTTTATTAAACAATTGCCTTGAATTTTTTCCATCTTTCTCTAAACTACTTTCTTATAGCCTGCTGTTTCTCTTCAACAACCTTAAATATTTTGCATTTTAACAGAGAAAAATGTTTTTTGGCCGTACTTCTTTTGAACGCTAAAACAACAGTGAAAACTTGAAAAAAGTGATTCGTTTATTCTAGAAATCGAAAGTTTGGAATGAAAGTTTTAAAATGTCAAAACTATGGCAAAAATTGCCTAAACAGATACGTTACCCCTCATTTATGCTAAAATATTTTAAACCTTAAATTATCATCATGGCTTTACCATTAATTTTTTTAATTCGTAAAATGACAAAAAAATATTATTAGCTTCTCGGGCTTCATGTATATCAATAATAGTTGTGAACATTCATATAACACTCAAGATACAAAATGAATTAGTAGATATAAAATTTATAAAATATGAAATTTTTGCATTAAAAAAAATTACACGTAAATAAAAAAAATCTAACCATCAGTTTGAAGGAAAATTAAGCTTCTCTACGGAGACAGATATAATTATCTTTACAGATATTCTAAGCTCTTGTTTTGGCTCTCTAAGCTGATAAATTTAAAAAATAATTTAGCGATGGTGAATAAATGACAAAATCATCAAAAAGGGTAATGGTAACCGTAGGTCCGGATTTCGCACTTGTGGTGCTCATCAGTACGGTGCTAGAAATTAAGAGATGGAATGATGATGAGAAAATCTGACGCTCGATTCGATAAATTTCTTTAAACAAAAATCTATTAAACATAGAAATTTGTTATTTTAATTTATTTGGCTTAACACTTTTTTTAAGTTGGCGAAAACTTATATGCGCCGACTTTAAAAAAGTTGGGTTCACATGAAAATAAAAATTATTTTATTTTAAACTTTTTACAGCATTTTTTAAAAATTGGTTAATTTTTTAAAGTCTTTACTACCTATTAAATCCGTCCCTGGAAAAATTCATTAATACACATGACGATATGATGATTAAAAACACCACGCGCAGAAAAATTACTGCAGCTCCTAAGTATGGACTAATGCATTCACTTACGCCGGCTCAAAATTACGCGACATTCACCTTTAAACCACTCTTTGCTAAAGCCTCTTTTCACAAATTAATTGGAACTCTGCTATTACCGGACATTGCAATCAATGGCTTTCATTATCTTGAATAATTCATAGTTCATGGGGGAAACGCATATAACTATGAGATATTATTGGGAAATCAAAATAAGAAAAGCGCCCTCTAATGAAAAGCCCTCAACTTTCCTAAAGTCCCTGTTTCTATGGTAATCGTTAACAAACTTTGAATCGTACCGCAGTGGGACAGAAGAGTATTTTTACGTTTTCTTCAAAAATGAGTTTAAAAATGGCCTAACGCTGCGCGGGCGTTACCCCGAGTTTATTAAAGAACCAAGAGAACTTTACTGGCTCGGCTCGGCCACATAACACCACATTTGTTTTTATTTTGTTCCAATTTTTTTAACTTAAAAATATTGTATGTTTAAGTGTACTAGTGAAAATTTGGAGTGCTAAGGGTAGATTTTAGATCCCAACTTCGGTTTGAAAAGCGCATTGAAACTTTTTGGGTATAGCATGTACTAACAAAACAGATACATTAAAGCTTCATTTAGAAGTTGGAAACACTCTTGCTGGTCTTTGATGCTCCTGTTCAAGATAAAATATCGGTATGACGTCTAGTGTCAGCAGCCGATTTTTATATTTGATGTTGTTGATCTTGAACCACGCAGTGGTAGCGGCTGGCGAGATTATTTCGAATCCAATTATAAATGGACCTTAAACAATACATCCTGTTTCAGTTGTGATACTTTTATAATGTATAGTTGGTGCCTTTGCTTTTGTTGGGTTGGATTGGCAAGATACAAGCATTAACTTGGCCCAAGGGGACTCAGAGCTCTCTTCTCTGAATCCCACTGGGGTAATTCTCAATAGGTGCTTCCAAATCGCGGGGGTGGACCCGACTGAATAAGTCGGTGACTAAATCCTGTTGCCGGAGATAGGGAGCGCTTAGGTGAACTCTGGCTCGCTCTCGACTTCTCTGAGTGGTGGATCGGGAACGGGTGTGGGGGCCTTGACTTAAACGCCAGGGCCACGTGGATGAGGCACCACACCACCCTGTTGTATATAGCCCTGGGAAGGTGATTCTAGTCGGTTTGCTCGTCCGTGAGGGAACTCCAGAAGAACCCTCCGACAAGCAGAAGGTAACACAGGGAACCGAACAGGTACCCAGTGAAACCTCTAACGATAAAAATCAACAAAGAACCGTTTAGGGACCCAGTAGATCTTCTTTAGCACAAGATGCCCGACAGGGAACTGCACAAAATCGCGGTCAACATAGACGATCCAACCGAAACAGAGCTGACTGAAGAGCACCTGCTCGAAGTCCTTGCTCCACCTAGGCAGGAAGGATGTGAGAGTCGATGGTGCATGGAGGACAAAGAATCGTTCTTGCATGTCGTGCTGGAGTGTCCGGCTCCGGCCAGGTCAAGAGAGTCGCACCTTGAGAACTATCTGTTTGTCCCAGATGATGTAAGAAGGTTGAAGCCCAGAAAAATCTGTTCTTTTACGAAAGAGCCAGGCTTCCACGGCTAAACCATGGCTAGTAGGCATGCAACAGGTCCAGCAAGGTGGCCTACTCACTTCTACATTCATTCTTCTTCATGTATAGTTGAGTAGCGTTTTTTTTAATAAAAAAAAATTTGTATGTAGGCACTTACTAGACTATCTAACCTCTCTATTTGCAAGGATTAAGGCCGACGAATGCACGTCAAGACCTTGGAACGCCAAAAGTTAGTTTAGGATCCCGTTAAAAAAGCTAAAAAACTTTTCTGTCCTACCAGGCAGTGAAGTAGATAAGAAATTCGAGTTACCATGGAAAACAAATGCAACGACGTAAAAAATGACAAAAAAATCAAGTCGGCTCAGTTAAACTCTAGCCTTGTATTTGCCGAAAAAAGGCTGTAGCCATAATAACTCTTCCAATCAAGTTATCCTGAAAAAAATGCAGAGCCAAAAAACGGTTCTTCGCGCGAGCAGACTGCGTCAGGTATGCGCAGTACATTTTTATTTCCTACGTTTTCACGTGGAACTGAATACGTTTTCAATACGATTTATTTCCGGTTTTCATTAAACGATTTGAACCCGTTTTCAACAAAATTTGAGCTCTTAACATTTGTCTTATTTAATTGTTTGCTTTTTTAAAGCCAATAAATTTACTGCACAATAATATAATTAAAGTTGAGTTCAGTTCAGTTTTAGTTTCTTTATTGATGTTAATTGTGCTTGCGCACTTACGCAAGTCAAGTGAATACATTGAATATCTACTAATAATATTAAAAATATCAAAATACTTATATACATAATTAAATTAAGAGACACTTTCATTTATGAAATATATAACTACTTAATTATGTGTAATTAAAGTGACTAATAAGTATAAAGGCTATAATTATATGATTACAAACATCAATAACTACAAATATGGTTTAAAAAAATTAAAGGACAACAATACTACCTATTAATAATATTAAAATAGTTAATTATGAAACACTTTAATTTATGAAATATATGCTTAACTATGCTTAATTAAAGTGACTGACTCTATAAGGTTATAAACATTGGATCACAAACATCAATTACAATTACTATGGTAGGCTTAAGAGTAGATCGTATTTAAAACGTATTCAGCTTCACGTGAAAACGTAGTTATTGTTAGACATTTTGCGATCCTTGGGCCATTATAGTATCAAATAGTTATATGGGGAATCGTTAATTTAGTTTTATTCCAGCTATGTGGCAACTAATTAAGTTTAAAGGGCAAATTGAAAGTGCTTCAGTCGTATAGTACACTAATGCCCGTGTGCACCACTTCCCCTTACTTCTTCTACTTGTTCAAGTGCCGCTTGAACTGAGGGTGACCCTTGAGATTTACTTGGTTTGCAAAAGTTCCGAATATGTTCCGCTTGGAAAAAGTAAGGAAATTATTGGCAACGTGGCAGTTATCTGCATTTTTTTTGTTTTTTGTGTGATGATCATGATTATTACTTGTCAGCTGACAAAAAACCACGTAAAATTTGAGGTTGTTTAAAAAAAACAAATTTTATTGATGATTTATGATTATATGGAGGAAAAGGCAAATAAAACTACTATAATTGGTTCCCTATAAAACCTGACTATTTATTTAGTATGTTTCCACATCGTACTCAATATGCATTGAAAAATATTGTCTTCTTTTTCTATTATAGAGCATGTTCTCTGTTTCGACAAAGAGCGTTATATTTGAAGAACAAGTTTTTCGGTACGTATTGAATACGATGTGAAAACATACTAATTATTACACCACTAGACCAACCCAACACTTTTTTCTTTTCAGTTTTTTGCAACGAATTTGCGAAAAAAAAGGGGAATTATTCGCTTAGCGAAAAAAACATGATTTTTTTTTGGACATTCTAAACCTTTTGTAAAAGGTATCATCTCATTCTTTGCAAAATCGAATTCTTCATCTTCTTCGTCATCCCAAAGAAGTTCCATTTTAAGCACAGACCACTATTATAATCACAGAAAGATGTTAAGGCAACGCAACAGTTTTATAATCTGATTAAATTAATGGCTTTTGTTTAAAAACATAATCAAAAAATACCTCACATAACCTCAAAATGCGCTTAAGCCGAAGTAATTCTACGGCTTATATTATGCAGCTTAAGTGCCACTTACATGATATTTTACACCATTGCACACCAAAACTAAAGCTTAAGCTCGGCTTACATTTCAAGCCGAACCCGTGCACACGGGCATAAGACTTATCCATTATAAACCTTTCAGTTAAAGACAATACATTTTCAATAAAAACAAATGCTACTAAGGATTCTATAATTTTATTGCGAACATGCAGCAGTTAAATAGCTTTAATTAATCATGTACAAAAGAGCCAATTTTTAACAGACCAAAGCAATTTCCTGCTAAAGCTAGCAGACCATGGCAATACCTTTAAAAAAAATGGTACCGAGAGGGTTCTACGATTGCAACTACTACTAAATAGCTATTAAATATTTATGAACCAGAGCACCAAAGCAATTTCCTATATTTGATATGCTAAATTAATTAGTAAAGCAATTCCCACTCTTTTTTTATCACTAGCCACGTTTTTTATTATTCGGTCGGCTAACTTTTTTAAGCTAGCAGATCAATCAATATCTCAAAAACCACTGACCCGGAGCAACTAAATCAAAACTTGGGTACGTAATTAGCACTTAATAAGCACTCGAGCTAGCACATTAACACCTTTTTTTAAATAGTGCTCAGAGATCTGCTAACTAACGGATCAATTAATGTCTCGAAAACCACTGGAGGAATTAATTCGAGACTTAGGTACTTAACTAGCACTTAAAAGGACGTCCTATTGCGCTTAGGAATCTACTGAGATTTCAATGATCGTAATTAAATCACATGCGACCCAGGAAACTTAAATTCCTCTATACTTTGTCTTCAACTTCTGCCAGTTAAAGCTTCAGTGAAAGCCCCACTAAAAAACTGCATAGGTATGTAGCGTCATGTGATGCCTTCTTGAGTCAGAGTGGGCACCCTCAGATGGGAAACCGGTACATAGTGCTTTACCATCGGTTTTACATGCATATATCAATATCTAAATTCCCAAGTTCAAAAACTGCGACCCATTGTTTTATAATATGCTTGGAGTCTTATCGAGTTTAACATTCATGCTTCAGTTGCAATATATCTAGTTCGATGTTGCCTCCGAGTCTACGATAATAAATAACAAATGCTGTTTCACTTAAGAAAAACAAGTTTGTTACATTTTTTTCTAAAACACCCTGCATTGCGCTATATAAAGTAAACTCATTGCTCGAGCTTATCAAAACGTTTTAGGATGTTCACCAAGAGTTTTTTGGTGACCGTGTCCTTAGTTGTGTGGCTGGGGCTTGAGGCCCTAGCGGAAGAGGTCCCTCAGGCCGCGCCGCAACCCGCGCCGCAGCCCGCCGTGCCCCAACTAATTAAAACAAGTGATAAAAGTGACTTTAAAAAATCGTTAGAAAGGGATTGTTCGAATTCCTATTCCGCAACGTGTTTAAAATTAGATTTAGTGTCTTGGGTGGATAGGTTAAATGAAGCGGATGACTACAATGTGATACCCGGAATTACGTTGGTGCGAGAAAGTGGAAGTGCTAGGTAATATATGGTTTCTGCTTTGGATGATTTTTCGGAGTACAAATTTGATGAACTGGGGTTATTTAAGAAATTTTTTCGTGTTTTCCGGATATAAAAGCTACTCTGTGTAAAATCTTTAAAAAAAAAATTGATTATTTGAAGTCTGGGCGGATAAGCTTGCATTTTTTTGGGAATTTGAATTTTTTAGTTACTTGGGAATTTACCCCATAAATATTGTTTATTTACCTGTTTAATTTTTAACTTTTTCTGTTAAGATAGAGATTTTTTATGGACAATATCCTTAAGTAAACTTTTTTTAACGTTCTTCAGGAAGTAAAAAGATTATTTTTTATAATATCTCTTAAGTTGGCAAAAAAATTCTTAAAATTTTATGACATAGCATAATGCTTAAAATATTTTTTTGATTTAATTTTACCGTTTCAAAAATAAATAAAAATAAATCTTTGGGTATACTTTTTAAGAAAAATTCCATCGAGGTAACAAGAAATAGTAGTTTTTACAACTAGTGGCTAAAATAGTGCTTTTTTTAAAAGCGTTGGTTTAAATGACGAGCGCAGCGAGGTATTTAAAAACGCGATTAAAAAAAAACACTGTTTAACCGCGAATGTTTACACTATTTTTTTTTGATACCTTTATCAAAAAATCCAAGAAAAACACGAAAATACTTTTAAAAATCTCGAACGAAGAGTACTTCTTGCAACACACCATCTTTACACCATAAATAAAAGCGGCTGGTAAATGAAATAACAATGGTTTCCGTAGCGATGTGCCTTTTTACTCGGTGACGTTCATTGTTGTTCATTTGAATTTTTGACAGTTTGATATTTTGACGATGTTTTTAAAAGATTTTTTCGTAAATAGTTGGTGAAAACTGGCGGAAATGGCTTAATTTTTGGGCAACATTAATTAGATTTTTTCAATATTACTATTTTCCGCTATTTCTCTTTAATTTTGGGTAAAAAACGGACAGAAATCTTTCGGTAACCAAAAAATCCATGCTTGGGTTACCTGCAGACAGTTACTAAAATCATGTTTTTGATGAAGGTATAAAAAAAAACGTTTAAGGGTGGTTTCATACTTACATACAACTCTATTGAAATGTTTACATTTACATCGCCAAGAACAAATAAGTGGGCACATTTTAAGTTCAAAAATACAATAATTAGTTACAAAGTTATTATTTTAGGGGAAGAGATATTATAGTGGTGTCGAAAAGATTTTTCTTTTGTGTTTCAAATAAAAATTTTCCCATTTCTACCAAAAATTAGTATTAGTATAGGCATCCATATTTAGTATAAAAAGTTGGTTTTAGGTTTGTTGAATTGTGTTTTGTATTTGGGATTTTTTAAAATTTTGATAAGATTCAAGCCCTATCAGTGCGACGGAAAAATATTTATATACATTTTTGAGAATGTAGAGTTGGGGGTAGAATGGTGTTAAGTTGTTTTAGATTAGGTATGTGCATGCTATCAAAATATACATAGGAGTTTAAAAAGTAATATTTCAGGTAGATTTATTCACTTTTGGGAGTGATGGTCACTTTAAAAAATAAAATAAAATAAATTAATTCAATTGTATTAAAGGTAGAAGTAGTTACCGTTCTAATGTTTACGATAAATTAGCAAAACTCCTCAAAGTAGGTAACGGTAGTTAGTTTGTCAACAACTACCTTTAAAAATCGAGTTTTTTACACCCTTTGCGGATAAAGTATGGCTGCTACGCCTTATTATTTTTTTTTGATGACAAGCTGCGATCATGTCAATCAAAAACAAACTGGCTGATTCCTGGCAGCCAGTTTGCCAGTCATTTTAAAAATAAGTTTAAAATAACTACTATTTTACAACTCGTGTCTAAAATATTGCTTTTTTAAAAGCATGTCAAAAAAGCACAGTTTATCCGCCAGATTTAAACTCTAATTAAAATTCTTGTATTAATAATTTCAAAAGACGGAAAAAAACATACAAAAAATTGTGTGCGATAAAAAAATTGCATCCCTGGATAAATAAAATTGCATTGGTGGCCATCAAAAAAGCCATAGTTTTGTTATTTGTTTGTTTGTTATTTATGAAGGTATATAAAAAAATTGGTTCTAGAAAGCACGGATAGTTCACCATAGAGTCAATTATTTTATATTGAAAGGAAATGAAAATATCTCGAAAACTGTAGCTTTGAAAGATTTGAACCTCATAACAAAATTTTTAGGCAATATTTACGAAAACTAAAATCTGAAAACCATATATCAATAGCTGCTTTACTTTTAAAGTTATGATTTTTTTAATATATTTTAACGTTTTTTCAAAAAACTCGGAAACTAAAGCTGCCACGAATTTGGACTTTATAACAAAATTTATAGCCCGTATTCATGGAAACTTAAATCTGAAAACCGTTTATCGCTACTTGCTTTTGTTTCAAAGTTACATTTTTTTAAAATATTTTATCCCCCTTTTCCTCCCTTTAAACCCCCACTACTCTACCCAAAAGTTAACCAGTTCATGATCAGCTGATAGAGGATTCTTGTACAAAATTTCGTTAAAATCGATTAAAGCGTTCTGGAGTTATCGTGTATAAAGACAGACAACAGACCGACATACAACTTTTTTTTTTCGTCGATTAAGTTGTTTTGGAACCTTAGTAACTCATTTTTGATAAAATTAAGAAAAGTCAAAATTTCACGATTTGAATAGTCACCCATACCATATTGGTGGACTAAAAAACTACTTTTCAGTTTCAATTGGCAGCCAGATTACATTTATGCAACACCGTTCTTAACTAAAAAGCCTGTTAACTCCTACCGCCTCAGTGCCCTTTAGCCTAATGTGGCTGCCATTTTTATAACCAAATTGACAAGTAAAACATGGATCTTTTGTCACTTTGGTGTCAATATGGTACCGATCATAGGCCAAAGGATACTAAAACGAAAATGAGTTAACTGGCTTTTTAGTTGAGAACGGTGTTGATTTATACAATCGAAAAGTTTGATTTGCTCCAAGGCGAACCCAACCCTAGCTAATAGCTAAATTTTCTTTTCTTTTAGGGCCAACACAGCCGACATTGTTGCCGAACTAGCTCGAGAGTTTCCTGAGGACCCTGACGCACGTCTCGACTCTTTTCTAATGAAGAAAGTGACGTCGTACTTAAACAGTCACTCGATTCGTCTGGACCTTTTCGATAAAAAGGCGCTGGTTGAAACCGGAAGACAAAGGGGCGGCGGCGGCGGCGGAAAAGGCGGCGGTGGCGGCGGCGGGGGCGGTGGAATGGGTATGATGATGGCGGCGGGCGCTATGATGAAGGGAACTTTGTTGGCTCTAGCATTGGGTTAGTATAGTACTTATTTAAGTTTATGGCGGTTTATTTTTCTCGTTCCGTCAATGGGCTTAGCAAACTAACTAGCGACCAGATTCCTATTCAAGGTGATTCCAATTGGGTACATTTGGGGGGTTTGAAGTACTTCCTGGGGAAATAGAAAAAAACTGACCCACACTTGCGAGGTTTAATTTTTAAGAGAAGTTTACAGGTGAAAACCGCATCTTGGTATCTCACGCCATTTTCGAGCTACGGGGATTTTAAAGATTTTTTTAAGCAGAATTCGATTGTCAAACTGGATTTTCTCCGTCACTTTTAGTTTTTGAGATATAACAAAAAGTTAGTATTTTTATTAGGGAATTAGAATTAGAATTATTTGATTTTTAAAATCAGATTAAAAATTCAATTAAATTGATGCATTACACTTTGTGTTTTATTTCTTGTATTTTTTATTTTTATATAATTTTTTATTTCTTTTTGACCTACTTTTAATATATTTTTTTTTATTTTCTAATATTGTAAAAAAGTAAATAATATAGTGATAGAAAAAATAAATGAGCAATAAAAAAACTTATAATATATCAAAAAAATACAAAAAATAAAACATAAAGAGGTGAGGTAAAAGTGACAGATAAAATCCAGTTTAGCAGTCGAATTCTGATTAAACCAAACAGAAATTTTCCAAAATAAAAAAGTTATAGCCTCCGTCCCAAAATGCAGACTTTTTAAAAAGCACTCGTAGCTTAAAAATGGCCTGACATATCAAGGTGCGGTTTTAAGCCTTGCAAGTGGGAGTTAATTTCTTTCTATTTCCCCTGGAGGAATTTTAAACCCTCTAAAAGTGCTCAAGGGCAATTTACTTTTTCCTGGGGAATTTATAATAATAATAAAAATATTTTAATAAAAGCGGAGATAAAGTTTGAGACGTCAGCCGCAGGTGACTATACTTTACCTACGACCAGTACCCTCTCCAGATAGGCCGATCAACTCATACCGATTTAGTGTCCTTTTTTCCACCTTCGCCGCCATTTTCACTCAAAAGTGACAGATAATCCATTAGTTTTCTGTCAAAATGGCGGCGAAGGTGGAGAAAAGGACACTAAAACGATAAGAGCTGATCGGCCTATGTGGAGAGGGTATTGCTACGACCAATGAAAATGTCATAATAAATACCTGAAATTATTAAAAATATCAAACGCGAACACTCTTAAGTCAACAACCTTCATAACCTGAAGTTTCAATGACGTTCTAGCTAAAACGTCAAAACAAATAAGGTTACTAAGGGACTTTTCATATATCTTTTTAAAAACAAGGTTTTTTTTCTTAACCATGCGTATTATGTCAATTTAACGGGATTTATTTTTGGTTAGGTACTAAAGTTATATTGGATTTATTTACGTTTAATAAATATTTATTGTCTTAAGAATATAGAAAAATTCACATTGTTGCGTCAATTAGTGCCCTTACAAATTAAAGTTTCGTCGCTTGTCACACCATCTGGTTTAGGTCTAAGCTTTATTATTATCCTAGGACCGTAAATGAGCCATGAAAATCGTATGGAGATGGTCTTGAAATTAGTATTATTCGTTGGTCGAAGGTTAAGCTACATACACACGTATAGGGGTGTTTCACGGGAGTGCGGGTGAAACAGTCTTTAAATTTACCAAAAAACGTGTCCTACTATAAGTGTATTTAAGCACATCTGAAAATCATTTAACAGGCATTTACCTAATTTATTTTAAGTGCCCTGATGGCTTTGCAATTATGCTACTCATAAATACATTTTTAATAATTTAAAAAGTTTTTTAACAAAGTTATTCACAAAAGCCTGCTTTTATATATATATATTTAGTTCAAACTTAGTAAACATGATGTAGAATAAATTACTTTAGGATAAAATCTCCCTAAAATGTTCTGATTTGCCGACATTTTTTTTTCTTGAACGCTTTCCATTCACCAACTTGGTAAAACAATTTTACAAGAAATCGGCGATTAAAAACGCTGTACCGGAATTTTAGATCGGCCAATTGACAGTTTAAAGCACTCTTTTTGAAAGAAATTGTTTCGTAAAAAAATGCACTTAAATTGGGCGCGATTAAAATTATAAACAGAATACAACCCTTCTGCTTCTGTCAAATCAAAAAAATATTCGAGTTGACCAGTTTTAAAATATGTCCATCTTTCTCTAAAATACTTTGTCCTTCTCTGCTTTCCCTTTCTATAAATATTTTTCATTTTTTGCAGAGGAAAAAAAATTGTCAGTACTTTTTTCAAACGCTAAAAAACATTGAAAATTTGGAAAAGTGAGTTTTTTATTCTACGAGTCAAAATATTAGGAAGAAAACTGTAAAATATGAGTAAAATTATGGCCTAGAAATGTGATAAACATACAAAAAATTGATTAAACAGAAAAGTTTACGGCTAAAATACGCTAAAATATTTTGAGCATTAAAAATATCATTGGTCGAAATCTTCGGTTTAAATCGGTTTCTCTCACTTTTGCCCGATATTGATCGAAAGTAATTCTCTTAGTCAAGACCAATAGAATGAAAAAAATAATAATTGTTCATATTCATGAAAATGTAATAAGAATATGCGGAAGATTCTTTGGTTACTAAAAATATATACGAGCCGTTTCAGTCGCACACTCTCTAGTAGTTTTGGGGAATATTTTAGACAATTTTCCAAAAAATATTATTTTCAAGTTCGAATATTTATTTCACATTCTAAGAACGTTCTAATCACGTAAAAATACCTTACTGTAAGCTATTCCATTTTCGTTCACTGAATGTGCGTAGAACCTTTGTGGAATATTCTAATAATATTCCTTCCCGAGGAATATTCTTAGAATGTTCTATGAATATATTTTTGTTTACTGGGATGTACACTTGATTTTTAAAAAAACCCATACATGCAGTCATAAAATTGACCTTTCTAAAAGTGTATAATATATACGGACTACCAGCTAAAATGACTAAAAACTTCAAAAGTACGACAATTTGTCATATTGTTTAAAAAAGATCTCTAAAACTGAAAATATTTTTTTACTTCAATTAAAGGCAACCTTATTTTTATATTAAATTTTCCATAATACTAAAAAATCTGCAAAAATAATGTTTTAATAAAGTCTTTATTGAACAATATCAAATTATCACTCGAGTAACGGACGAAGGCTGTTCTATAAAGAGGGCGGTAACCCATTTTGGAGTTGATAAAATAACAATAATAGGAAACTTGGATTAGGACAAAAACGATGGTAAACTAAATACTAATTATTTTAGCTTAAAAAAGAACTAAAATAAATAATTTAGTATTTAATAGGATCACCATTTTTCTCTATTACAAGCTGCAAACGTCTGGGCTTTGAAAAGGTTAAATTTTGAAAATACTGATGGTCTTCTGAGAGCTGATCCAATACGCGATAAATAGCATCGCTTAACTCTTCAGCATTTCGTGGTGTCCAATTCCTTTGGTATATTATTTTAACGATTCGACCCCATATATTTTCCATTGGGTTAAGGTGAGGGCTGTTGGCTGGCGAAGGAAGTGTTTCTATATTATTATTCTGAAACCATTAGCGAACAACATTAGCCGTGTGTACTGGATAGTTGTCCTGCTGATAAACGAAGTCATTATTTTCATGTAAGGCCTGTACAGACGGCAGCATAACGTTTTCAAGGATTTCAATATATCGTTCATTATTGAATCTTCCTTCGATTCTCCAAAAAAAACCCAAACCTCTAGCACTAAACCAGCCCCAAATGTTTACAGAAAAATGTCCAGCTTTTTTAATATGGTTTGTAAATTCGGGTTCAAATCTAGAATTTGGTGGACGATAAACTAAAATTCTCCTGCTGCTTGAAGATGATTGAAAAATTTTTTCGTCAGTGAAACCAACCTCTCCCAGAAGTCATTATCACGAAGAACGTTGTTCAGTGCAAAAATCATTCTGGTCTGTTTTTGTTCTTCTGTTGGAAAAGGCTTCTTTGCAGCAACTCGACAAGAGACTTCTGATTTCGTTACTCTTCTATTTACTGTTGCTAAAGAACCCGGAAATAATTTTACATTAGCTGCTTCAACCGACGTTGAAAAATGATTTTGTCAGAGATGGTCAATAAGTCTCTCATCTTGCTCTTCAGAACTTACTTTTGGTCGTCCTGATCCATCTTTCCTATCCGTAGAATTATTTTCAATCCAGCGCTTTTTCCATCGCATTATCGTCATTTTATCAACTCAAAAATGCGTGGCCGCTCTTCTTATAGATAGAAATGTTGATATCTGTGGCATTTTTAAGGATGTCACACTGAATTTTAAGCTGTCAGGCATACTAAGCTGGTGGTGCCTTATAATAGTATACACTAATGGAAAGCTAAATTTTGTGGCATAGGAAAAAATGCATGTATGAGTTTTTTTGAAATCAAGTGCTTTAAACGCATTTAAATAAAAGCAATAAACTTGACTAGCGTTTATTCTCTGATTTCTCGGAACCTAATTAACAAGGTGGCTTGGAATAGAAAACCACCGTGAATTAATTTTATTTTGAAAATTAATTAAAAATAAAAACTTTCCTGTACCAAAAAGGCTATTTTGAATAGTGTTAAAGTTATCGTTGTCGGTAAGTTATTGGGCTGTAAATTGGCACGACTTAAAACTATCTATTGTACAAAACTTTACGTTATTTATGCCTATTAATTTTGACGTAACATTAATCAATACCGTTATTTCAAAGGAAAAAATCTCGTAACGATATAATATCGCCGAACATTGCCTGTTCGGTGATAATATGTGGAACACATTAAGTCTGATGGATTATAAGTTTGAGAACACTTACGAAAATTGCCTTCCTCACGCTTCAGAGCAGGGCAGGGCCCTTAAAAGTTGTAACTGCCAGATGATCCCGAATGTAATTAATTTAATTATATGACGTTTTACATTAGCGTTGATACAGAAGCTCACCAAAAACGGTCAAAATTAAACTGGGCAGAATAATAACAGATTGCAGAGCTGTTACCGTGAAACGTTTAAAGTAAAGATCAGCAACTTTACTATAAATTACCAATAAATACAGGGTGTGACAAGTAAGAGTGCAAATACTTTGATAAGTAATAAATAAAGCAACTATAAAAAAAGAAACAAAGTTAATGTAACATGAGGTTCTAAAATCGTTTTTTTTGTAATGGTTTTTAATATTTTGACTTTTTAGGCTTTTTTCTGCAATGATAAGTAAGAAACAAAACGACCAAAACTTAAAAAAAACCTAATTCAAAGGTATAGTTAATGTTTTTTAGTTGAAAAATTTTTGCTACGAAAACTGGCGCCAATTCAAAGTTTCACGGAGCTGATAAGTTGCATTGGTTACACTAGATCGCCCATTATCTTGTTTTGATCTCTTCCATTGCCCATTAAAATTATTATGGTCATATTTTTACGTGCGGTATAGTAATCACCTGGGACCTTATTCTTGAATTTAAGGAGAAAAGGAACGTCCTTTCAATAGAATAGGTGTTCACTCACCGCATTCCGGTTAAACCTTCAAATACAATCGAATCAAAAATATTTATTTTGTCAAAAATCTTGTCCAGTTTAATAAGTTTGATTTTGTCAAAAAAGGATCATTTGGCGATTAGCAAACCATGCCCACCAAACTGTTGTTACAGAGCTTACCTGGAATAGCTTCTTCTTTCTAACATATCCAATTTCATTAAAAAAATCTTTTTTTTTTCTAAATGGAAACCATTTCTTTCCATGAGTTTTAAACTTTTTTAATGCCGGCCGGTGTGAATGTGAATTATATTATTGTAAGAGCTTTTGCATAAAATATTTTTTGGAGTTCAAGAATTAAATAAACAGCGCTTTACGGGAATTCCTCGCTTGCCCATAACCAGTAGAAACGTATTATATAGCAAATCGTACTCAATACGCATTGAAAATATTGTCTTCTTTTTCTTTCATAGAGCATGTTCTCTCTTCTGATAAAGAGTGTTGGTAAGTGGCCAGGTAGAAATTGAACGTTCGATTGAACGAAGATAATAGACACAGTTGCACAAATAGAGAGGGCTTAATCGTAACCGTATCTCAGTGCGCATGCTCAGAACCGATACGCCGTACAGCAGTGACAACGTCTCACCTATCTCTACGACCACCCTTGAGGCGGATTTACAATTAGGCAAGCAAGCACGCAAGCAAGCAAACAGGAATGCCAACCTATTCTTATTTTTCAATTTTCTCAAAAAGTACGATATTTTATGCCGATAAGATACTTTTAAAATACTAGGAGAACCCTAAGCTTGCCAAAACAAGCTTAATTTTCGAGTTTGGTTGGCTCAATTCAATAAAATTTGGAAAAAACTAAACAGAAGCAGCTTGCGTGACATCTGTCGTTTTGTTTTTCGAATTTCATCGAAATGAGCCAATAAAACTAAAAAATTGCACCTCTCCCATTGTTTTGAGTCCTTTAGTTGTCTTAAAATAGCATACTTTCCGAGAAAATTCCAAAAAAGTGTTTAGGTTTGCACACTTGTTAGGTTGCTTGCTTGCTTAACTGTAAATTCGGCTTTGCAGTATTTGTACGCAGCCAGCGTATCGTAATCATTTTTCTATCTGTGAGTTTGCATAAATGCCTGATTCCCAGTTTCTCTCCTTCTATTTCCCATTCTATTGCCCTCTCACTTTTTTCGACAAGGAAGGAAATAGAAGTGAGTGGCATAAAGTAAAACTGTGCATAAAGCACTGAACAAGAATTGGTTTGGTTACGTCGTAAGTTGTAAGCACAACTTCAAGTCATTTTTTAAAAGACGCTTTCACAAACGCATCAAAGATACGCAAACAACAAGGAATCAAAACTAGCTAACACTCAGCCAACCCTGGCCCGACATGACATCACCCGACTGTCGTTTTTGAAGAGAAATTTTGCTACAAGTGGGCAAGCAAACAGCTTCTTCAAAACGTTTTAAACTTAAAGACCTTTGACGCCAATAACTAATAGCGTTTTCCTTTTGACACACTGGTGTATCTCGCTCCTTCTCTAGCTTGTATAAATATATAAAAGGAAGTCGCTGTGATATTTCAAATTGCACTAAGTACATTTAACCAAATGTCTTTTTGTTTAATAGGTGGTATCGCAGCAATCGCAGGCAAAGCTTTGATGACTGGTCTCATCTCACTTCTGCTCTCGGCTATCATTGGTCTCAAAGCCTTAACCCACCACGGGCATAAATCCACTACATACGAAATAGTCTCCAAGCCAATTTACACTCATAGCTCGCAGCATTCCGAGTCTCATGAGCACGCACCCTATGGTCACTCGTCGTATGGCAGAAGTTTCGACATGCCGTTGCCTCTGGGTTTGCAACCTGATTACAAACCTGCATAAGTGAACTGTTTTAAAACCAATCTAGTCCTGTGTTAAAATGAGGATCTTGTATACTTTTAATATTTCGTCGTGAAACTTTTTTTTTGCGTTTTCTCTCTCGATTTCAATTTGGTTTTCATTCGAGAGAGATATGAAAAGAATACAAGATTTTTAATCGTAAATGTTTAATTTAGCTTTACCTGCTTAACCAAATTGTTATTAGTATTTATTTGTTAGGTTTAAGTTTAATTTATTTTGTTTTTGTTTTTGAAAATACAACTTCTTGAAAATTGAGTTTAGTGTTTTTTTGCAGAATAAATTGTGGTCGGGTTATCAATAAGTTTCACTACCAAGTTAAAATACCCGTCGAGTTGAACAGGTTTCAAAACACTGTACAGGGTGATCCAAATTTGAGCTACGAACTAATATACATGTTATCAGCTCGATTTTTAAGAAAGTAATAATATTTTGAGCAGTGGAAACTTTTTAAAAGATATGCGTTTTAGAATTTGGGCACTAACTTTTTTATTATTGAAAATTTCTTAAGCTTTTTTATAGATATAATTTAGAGTAGAACTTATTTGCCATTAGTCCTGCAGCCTTCCTGTGTCTTCCCGTGTTTTTTGTAGGAAATGCTTCCACAACTAATAATTTCCATGGTGGAGTAACGACATTTTCTGCAAAGGGTGTCTATATCATCAAAGATGGCCGTAGTTTTAACCACAAATTAATGGTGTTAAAACGGGTTTTCGGCAATAACTTCGCAACTGTATGATCTAGAGACACCAAACTTAGCACAGCTTTACTAGATGCATTGGAGACAAAGTATAGAAAGTTTCAGAATAATGCATCTCATTTGGTTACAGCCGCTCTGACATATGTCAATATTATTTTTGTTTTTGCATTAACATTACTTCCAAATTTAAGAATTTTCAGGTGGAGTCGTAAGCTATTATGCAAAGAGTACCTATAGCGTCATTTAGTTTTATATACGGTTCAAAAAATCTTGTGTGATTTCATTTACTAATCGATTTATTTTATTATCTACTCGCCGAAATGACCAACTGACACAAGATTTGCTACAGTTTTACTAGATAGACCAGAGATACTTCGTTAAAAGTTTTATTTAAAATCACTTGTTATTTTTGGTACCAGTGGCGGACAAATATACCGGTTTTTATTAATAAATTAATTTGACCTTATATATTCAAATATTACTCACTGACAGCCCTTTTGACATATGTCAATAAAACTAATATTTTTGCATTGAAAATAAGTTGAAATTCAAAAAACCTTTTTGCTGGAGTAAAAAAATATTCATTTTTTGAGAGCCAGTGACCTCCAAACTTAAAAATATGTTTTTTTTTTTATGATTTTTACACTACTTTTTATTTAAAAATATTTCTGATTGACGTAGTTTTAACCGATGTCTGCACGATTGGTTTTTTTAGATTTAAATATTGTCCAACTTTAAATATATGTGTGTTTGAGTCACAAATTATTTGTACCAGCGGCGAAGGAATTTATGGAAATCTTTGTTTAACTTCATGTACCTATCCTTTTTCCAATATCCCTGGATGACAGCGGTTTTGACAATATGTTAGTGCTTAAGATATAACACTAAGTTAGCATTTTTCTTATGGACCTCTTCTACTCGATTTTTAAAATCAGTACCTGTTAAATGGTGTATAGCACATTATTTTTTGTTTTTTAATACCCATTTTTATTTTGTTTATTTTTGATTTTTTATTATTAATTTATTTATTTTTATTGTATATCTTTTACTTAAAACGATGATAAAATTAAATAAAATAATAAAAAAAATAAAACAAAATAACCAGGAAATAAAATAACACATAAAAATAGAAATATGACATTATGAGTGCGAGACATTGTTTTACAGGTAATTTCACAAGCAAAAGGTAGGTCATTCCATAAAAAATCTCAATACCCTTGAATCTGGAGCACCCTCTATTTTGGCAATTTTGTAAAAACTGCTTTTTCACACAGAATTTTGGCACTTGCCTAATCCGGGCTTTATCCTTACTTGTGGGTCACCACCTATTAATAAACTGATCCTTAGAAAAATCCTCCGAAATTTTCCAAGCCAAAAGCTACCTATCATCGACTTATTACATCGTTTTTAACATCATGGATGAGGTAAATAATCCGTCGTCTTTACAGCGATGATCTGTAAAAAATAAGTGTTATCTGGGTAGTTGCTTACAGCCTATCATCAATTTTTCAAATAACCGTAGCGTAGGCGTGATTCTTTGATAAATTGCACTATACAGTCAGGTAAACCTAATTGTTATAATAGAAAAATGCTTCTAAGTGAAGTTGTAAAGTTAGACAAAACTAATTTTGGTTAATGGTTTGTGAGATTTCTTTATTATTTATTATAATACAAAAATAAATTAAATAAATAAAACCTAATATTAGAATGTTTTAAATTATTATTATCCAACGCTTTTATCCTCTACCACGGCAATACAGTTTTGACGTAGCGGATTCACCCTTAATTATCCTGTTGAAATATCAGTGGCGCACCCAGAAATTGGTTTCGGGGGGGGGGGGGGGGTTAGGGACAAATAATAAAAAAAAATTAATTTGAAGTAAAAATGTGACCATAATTGATACAAGGTTACAAGCGCGGACCTGGGCTCCAATGTAAATGGGTGTTGGTAACCAAACTTAAATTTTTTTATTTATCCAAAATTTTATATCAAAATTATCAATTTTTTGTGAAAATAATACTAAAATGCAATTTTTGACTTAAATTAAACTAAAATCGTAAATATTGATGAGGTTTTGACTTGAGTTGTTTTTTTACCCTTAATTTATTTGTAAAAATGCCAAATCGTGCTGCAGGTCCAAAGTTTCGCGAAAATGACACTCGAAATGCCATATGCCAAATATTTTCATAAAATTACATTAAAAAGACCATTTTTATTGTTTATTAAAATTAAACATTTTTATAGCGGTCATGAACGCAGGCGAAAAATTTTGCAATTTATGATTTTTTAATAATTCAGTCCAGGCTCTTGTATTTTATTCCCTATATATTCTATTCCTGCTGTCATTTAATTGTGCCAATTGTATATAAACAGGCTTCTCGGAGGGGGTTTTAACTCCAACCCCCTCCCCCCCACGGTGCGCCACTGGAAATATACCCAATAAATCGTTTAAGTGCCAAAAAATGTTGGATAGAATTTTATATAAAAACAAAGTTTAAATAAATAACTTAACATTACTTAAATCTTATTCCAAATTGAAATTAATCCGGAAAATTTGGAATGAACAGAACAGTTTATTCCAAATTCAGGACCAATTTTTTGACAATAACAATGACAGTTCTATTTAATTTGGAATGAATAGTACCTACTTGTAATCACAACAACCTATTGTAAAGCGTTGTATCCTTGCTGTAATGCCAAAGGCAACGGCGTACTATCCAAACTCCTTCCATGCCCTCCACTCCAACCTCCTCCATGCTGATCCTCGTAAGAGTTCGACGATGAAGACGAATGGGAGTAAACTGGTTTAGCTACCACCTCGTAAGTGGTGTGTCCCCCTCCACCCATACCTTTAAGTCCTACAACTGCAGAAAGGACTAAAGATAGTAAACTTGCCATTAAAGCCTTCCCAGCTATCGCCGCCAATCCAGCTAACGCTCCAGCCATTAAGGTTCCCTTCATCAAGGCGCCCATGCCCAAAATCATTCCCATGTTGCCGCCGCCGCCGCCACCTCTATTTTTCCTGCGGCGTCCCTCAAAAGTTGGGTCGGTTTCACTTCCACCCAAGTTTAACTTTATGGCGTGGTTGGACAAAAATTCTTGAATTTTTCGGGAGACAAAAGCATCAAGTCTTGAATCAGGATCATCTGGGAAAGCCCTGGCTAAATCAGCCACGATATCAGCTGTATTAACGGACGCCGTTTTGTTTTCTTTAACTATGGATATTCCGGGTAAGATCGTTATCCCATCGTTTTCACTAACGTGATCCACCAAAGACACTAAATCTAGTTTAAGACACGGTAATGAGTAGGTTTTGTCACAGTTTTTATTCAAGGACTTTTTAAATGCACTTCCATTAATTTTTTTGTCAATTTCTTCTTTAGAAGAACCCATACTACCACCCAGCACTAATATAAAAGTAACTAAACTAAATTTATAGTACATTTTGTTTGTTTGCCAGCTGATCAGGAAATGATATCAGAAAGGAATTGCAGTTTATTTATATATGTTTCGGTTTTTAAGTACATTTTTTTTAAGTATAGTTTTTTAACAAGCCAAAAATTAACGCGATCTACACACGCCAAATTAATAAAAAGTGGAGCAAACATTGTTAAAGTGACAGTGCTCTTATTTGGTAGTTATAATTTGCTTAGGGATAACGAAGCGTAAAAAAATTAAAAATATTCTTCGAATAAAAACATTCTAGAACTAGAAATTCCAAACATAATTTTTAAGCATTTTTTGAAAATGGTATAAAAAATAGTTTTACAGAAAAGATTTGTGGTGTAGAGGGCAAAGGGAGAGAGAATAAATCAGATTAGTAGTTTTCACAACTAGTGGCTAAAATAGTGCTTTTTTACAAGCGTTTTAAAAACGCGAAGTAAAAAAAAGTAAAAAAAACATAGTTTAAAAAAAAGATTTCCGTCCGTTTTTTACCTAAAATTAAAAAGAAATAGCCGTAAATAATAATATTGAAAAAATCTAATTATTCTTGCCTAAAAATTAAGTCATTTCCGCCAGTTTTCACCAAGAATTTACGAAAAAATTATTTAAGAACTTCGTCAAAATATCAAATTGTCAAAGATTAAAATGTCGGAACAATAACCGTCACCGAATAAAAAGGCACATCGCCATGGAAACCACCATTGTTATTTCATTTACCAGCCGCCTTGATTTATAGTGTAAAAATGGTGCGTTGCGAGAAGTGCTCTTCGTTCGAGATTGTCAAAAGTATTTTCCTGTTTTTCTTGGATTTTTTGATAAAGGCATTAAGAAAAATAGTTTTCTAAAAATGGTTAACATTATCTGTAACAGTGGCAAGCTTTGAGAGGTCAATAATTTTGGGTAAAAAAGGGACAGAAATCTTTTTTTGCACCTGTGATCAAAAAAAAAAGTTTTTTTGCATCGGTAACCAAAAAAGCCATGGTTTAGTTATCTGCAGACAGTCACTAAAATAATGTTTATGGAGGTATAAAAAAAAAGAGTTTCTCCTCGACCAGGATTTGAACCCGGGACCTCAAGAATACCAGTCTAATGCTCTATTAACTAAGCTATCGAACATATGGTTTTAAATGGCTATTCGGAAATCCTTTCATCCGATTCATTTGTTAGTAGTGGGGTGATCTTTGAAGCCTACTGCGGCTTTAGATCACCCCACTACTAACAAATTTTTGGTATTGTGTTTGTAATTTAAGAGAAATGTTCATTCGGTTGAGAGTATTGATTGGCAATAGCACCAACGAGTTAAGTGGCCACTTAATCAAGTAGGAGGTTAGAATGTGACTTGCAACATCTCGCGAAAATTTGGCCCTTCATATTCTAACCGTCGACTTAACTGAGTGACCACTTAACTCGTTGGTGCAAATGACCCTGAGACTTTTATTATAAAACCAGAAAACTCTCCACTGCTAGTTGACCCTTAGGGATCAAGTTCCTGATGAAGGATGGGTGTTTATAAATAAAACATGAATTAATTATTCTAAGACGATGAGAAATAATAATACAAATGATTGGGTTAGATGTGAAATATATTGTTACAAAAATAAACTTCTTGCAACGCAACCAATGTGTAAGGAGGGTGAATTATACGGGGTTATGCGTTTGCCTCTTCAAGACAGGCATGCTACCGTATTTTCTTCCCTGTACTTTTTAAAACGTTTTTTCGTAGATACTGTGTAATTTTCTAGTAACTTTTTGAATCACTTGAGGCCAGGGAAGCTTGCAGGATTGGGCGGTTAGGAAACACAGCTGGAAAATGCAGCGGTTTATTAAATGTATAAATGGAAATTTTAAATATTTTTATAAAAATTAAAGACGTATTAGGTACCTAATAAAGTGGTATTTTATTCAAGTAAAAGTGAATGAAATGATTTTTTACGAATTTTCCGTCCATGATAAAAAAATTGTTTAGTGTCCCCAACCGGCGGCCCAGGCTCACCAACTATCCTTTTTTAATGAGAAGGTACATACCACTTGTGACGCCTTCTTGGAAACTTTTTTATCTGTCAACCAATGTGTCAATTATTAAAAAAATCTTACTATTAATTTTACCAGAGAAACGCCACAGATAAACCCAATAACATATCATATATTTTCGAAGCCAGAAAAGAAAAGAAAGGGAACTCATGACCACCCTGCTTATACAGGTCGATTTATAAAGAAACTGAAACTGTGATTGAAATGTATGTAATTTGGTATTTGATTTAACTTTCTGCGAGAAATAATAAAAGGTTAAGGGGGGTGTGCGCTCATAAAAATCATATTTGTACATATAAACATTTCTGACTGCAGAAAAATACATCTAGTCATCACCGTTCTCAACCAACACCGTTCTTAACTAAAAAGCCTGTTAACTCCTACCGCCTCAGTGCCCTTTAGACTAATGTGGCTGCCATTTTTATAATAATATAATCAGGGCCGACAAGAATGTGTTCCACACAGGCCTCACACAACCAAAATTGTGACGTCACAATCTTGGGCCGGTTTTTTTTTCGTTGGTTGCGTCCAGACAGACGCGCAAGGCCGCAAACATAACCTCACTAATTCTTGATTTGTGTATTTAATTTTCAGTCAATTTTTAACCTTTTTTTTTCCAATTTTGGAATCAAACAAACTTTCAAATAAACCGGTATTGTTTTAAAAAGAATGACTGGTCGTTTGATGTGAAGAAAGTGAATTTCAAACCAAAAAAAGGACAATTGCTTACAGTGTGAATTTTGTGCTTTGAAAATGTTTAAATCACCTTTTATTGAATTTTTTCTAGATTTTGTATGTTTGAATCGGGAACAATTCAATAATAGGTATCGTGGTTGATATAGAAATCAGGAAAATGCGTCGAAAATGCTGCATACCAGAAAGTGACCAGAAAAAGGGTGAGTCATATGTAACAAACTTTTCCTATCCAACTGATCCCTTCCTTTTCAGTAATTTTATATACAGTATACGGTTTTCTGCCATTTTTGATTTTTTATGAAAAATTCTTTATGGGGGCACCTACTAGGGTCCCTAGGACCTCAAATCTGCCGGCGCTGGTTTTTTTTTTTTAAGAGAAAAAGGGTGCCGGGGGGGTTGTAATGTGTTTTTTTGATTGTTTTGGGTTAGGTTGGGTAGGGCTGTGTTGGATTGGGTTGTTTTAGTGAAAAAAAAATTTAAAAAAACCAACCAGTGGATTTGGAGTCCTAGAGAATTTTTCATAAAAAATAAAAAATGGCAGAAAACTGTATACTGCATAATTGCCCCCTTTTCTACTAAGCTAGTAAAATGTCACATATTACCTGCCTATTGCTAGGAGGCCCTTCATACATCATGTTATCAGAGGTAGGAAACTTGACTTTCCTATCTTTTTGTTAAATTTACTTGTAAAAACTGTTTTTGTATAAAACACACACACACACAAAAAATTTAAACATATATAGGTATTGAACTGAGCTAATGAATAAAATTTTACGATTATATGCTAGGAGCTGTGCACAAATTATGTAACGGTCATAGAGGGGAGGAATTATTTTTTGGGGAGCGGTGGTCTTGAAACTGTTACATAATATTATGGGCGGGGGTTCACCAAACCGTTACAAAACGTGATATGGGGGAGGGGGCTGGGGTCAAAAATTGGTAAAATTACCGTTCCATAATTTGTACATGTCCCCAGTTCTTTTGCTAATAATTTTTATTATTTTTTATAGGAAAAGGAGTAGAAAATGGAAACTTGCATAATGGAGAGATCTTGGGAGAGACAGAGAACTATGAATATGGAAAATAATACCTCGGCACATGTTATTAACAATATCAAGGTAAACAAATGCCCCTAGCTTCAAATTAATGTAAAAATTAAAAATTTTTATGTAGCTCCTTTTTAGGGGGCAATTTTGGTTTAACTTAGAAGGTTTGAACATAAATGTTTCATTTTAATATTAAATTTGCAATCTTCTTAAAATTTACTTTTAATAGAAATCTGTTTCATAAGGTTAAGTAACTTTTAAATGCCCATGTCTCTAAAACTAAAAGGGGTACCCCTATGAAGTTTGCTATTAACTTTTTGGGGATCACATGCTACCATTGCCAATAAAAGCAATAGAATGACCTAAAATTCATATATATTGGAGAATTTATTGATTTAATTCCCTTGAGGTAGTAAATTTTTTAATGTTTTTAGAATGGAAGTAGGCGGAAATGAAGAAGATAAAACTGGAGAAAGAGAGGTAAACGAAAAAGGCATCACAATAATACTGTTCCAGTTGAAGGGTCCGGAAGTGTCCATTCCTTTTTTGAAAATAAATGATTACCATACCTCCAAATACTACCTAGGAGATAGCAATGGTCAATGGTCATCTTGGTTTATGACACCCACTGAAAACTATTCCTAGATTAAGTTGGTTGCCTATATAATATTGTAGAATATACAGGGTGGGGACTTTAACTCAAACAAATTTTCTACAGCTTCAGGGCGAAGAATTTGGGCTTTACAGTCAAACTAAAGAAAATATTGCTTCACTCCTTTTAGAGGGCGAAACCTGACCCCACTTGTGGCACTTTGTTGGAAAGCTCTTTTAAGCAGAAAATTGTGCAATTTTTGTTTTGTTTTAACTTCATAGGTAATTCATATTTCAAATCTCTGAACCCAATCATTAAAATTTCAATTTTTAATGTTTTTGGTTATTTGCCGGCATTTTTAATGTAAATAAAGAATATTTGAAAAATATTTCGGCAAAAATAATTGATTTCATTCTGTCACACAAATGAAAAAAAAAATTATATTTTTTTTTAGTAAGTATTTCAACTTTCATTCAGAAAAATCCATTTTGGGCAATAAAGAGTGCAAAATTTCGATAAAGCAGTTAATACACATTGTGTCTAAATTAATGAAAATAATACTGGACCACTAAAAATTGCAACTTCATTCTGTTTAAACATTGCGGAATTTTGTGATATTAAAAAGTTTTTTGAAGCTAAAAGATAGATTCTCTAGTTAGAATGAAATAAAACATGAGCAGCCAATTTTCTTTTAAAAGAGCTTTCCAGCAAGGTGCCACAAGTACTATCATCCCATTTAAAAAAATAGGGTGGGGTTGGGTTTCACCCTCTAAAAGGGGTAAAAAAATATTCCTTTTACTGTGACTGGAAAGCCCTGGGCCTTAATTATGTCTATCATCTGATACTGGACGAAATTAAAACTGTTAACAATCAGAAAAAATTTAAAAAAGAGATAAAAGTTTGGATTCCAAATGAATCTAGATTATTTTTTGATCAAATTATTTATCAAAGGCTATGCAAATGTTAGGTTGTTAAGTTGTTAGGTGTTTAAAAATAATATAATTTTTTTCTAATAACTTCTAGTATCCTTGTATATTTCTTTACAAAAGTTGCCTTTATATTTTATTATTTATTTATATTTACATATTTTATGTTTATGTTTATTCTTTATATTTGAAATTAATAATTTATTTCTTAGTAGTAATCATAAATAAATTAAAAAACTTCTAAGCACAAGCCTCATAGAGGCTTCAGTGAGTTAATAATCTAATTTGAGATTGAAAATTAATAGATATATATTATTATTATTATTTTATGAAATAGTCAAACAGCCATGAAGTCGAGAAGGTCCTAGGAAATCTCTAAGTGATTATTTTTTGGATTTGTAAAGTAGGTACCTACTTATGTGTGAATCTAATTAAAGAAAATAAACTTATTTGCAGAAGAATACCGAATTTTATTGAAAGAATTCAGTAGAAGGTCCACTCAATGTCAATATCAAATAAAACAAATAGGTATACTCAGTGACAATTCTGTTTAACTAAGATGTCTTGTTGGAGTATGTAACTCACATATTCTATGTATTTCAACAAGTTAACATTTTTAATTAAAATTCCAGTTTAAATTAACAGTAATTCTCAGAGATGGTGGTGATGAAAACAGTAAATCATGACATTGCGAAGTTTGTCTACTTTTTTCTGTATTATTTGAGGTGATGTGAAGGTGTTTTTGTGGGTGGAAGGAGAGCCACAATCCCTTCGTAGTATTTGACCCTTAACTTGTCAATGTTGCTTGTTTTGGGGGTGGTTATCATATAGCGTTTTTCTGTCACACTTTTTTGTGATGAATCCCGAGATCCTCTGAGACAAAGGATCAAAAAATGCGATTTGATAACCAAATTCAAACAAACAATACTAACAAGTTAAGGATCACATTATGCAGAGGGATTGTCGGTCATCCTCCTCTCATAAATACACCTCCATAGCACCTCAAATAATGCAAAAAAGAGCAAGAAAACTTTGTGATGTCACTGAAATCACTGTTTCCATCTCTAGTAATTTTTGTTAAGTTCATCATAATAATGTTAATTTAATCTGAGATTTGTATTAAAAATGTTAACTGGTTGAAATGCCCACAAGACATCTTAGATAAATAGGATTCTCAGCGCAGCTACCTATGAAAAATATTTAATTGCTAATAAAGAATTATCTATCTATCTATCTAAATAATGTTCAATTTAGATCTCTTATGATAAAAATCACACAAACAGTAAAAGTCCCAGATATTACTCAAAAACTGCACTCAAAATGATGTATTAATTAGATGCTTCTCTGTACCGTATTCTGTACCATTGTCTTACTTTTTACCATTACTCCAATCTTCTATAAGGTAGTCACTCTGATGGGACCTGGTTGGTAGGAGACCTCGTGGAAGAACCTAAACCAACATTTAAACCATACCTACTCTTCTCACTATACAACAAAATATATTCAGATGTCATGTATGGCGACTAAAATATTATTTAGCGACTCAACAACACAGGAATTATTAATTTAGGTATATAAATCCACCATTTCCAATTCGTGAAATGATCAAAAAAAAAACACTAGTCTCCTGCATTTTTTTGATAAATCAATTTTTATTCTGGTGTAGATATAGATGCACACCTTTTGAAACCTTTCATGTGCATTTTATTGCTAACAATATGAGAAAATTTCCTTTTTTTAAGAAAAATAAAATAAGTGTTGTTGTTTACATCAACCTAACCTCACAAAATACTTTTCCTAGAATTTTTATTATTTGAGACCCTGTGATCTCCAGAAAACTTTTTTAAAATATTACGATAGTATCGAAGAATATTTCATGGGAATTTGAAGAAAATTCATCGAGTCGTTTAGAAATAATCCCGAAAAAACCTCGCTTCTCCCATAAGACTCCATGTAAAAACCGGCCCAAGATTAACAGCTGTTTTTCTGATGGTTACGGCCTGTTGTTTTTTTTGTCGGCCTTGATATAATATATAAAGTTGACAACTGAAACATGGATTTTTTGTCAGTTTGGTGTTAATATGGCACCGATCATAGGCCAAAGGATACTAAAACGAAAATGAGTTAACTGGCTTTTTAGTTGAGAATGGTATTGTCTCAACTAACAAGCCCGATAAGCATTTATTGCGACTCAGCGGGTGTTCGACTGGAAGCAGGGACGCACTTAGTGTTGTAACAGATTAGTGAACTTCTACCACGGATCACCTTAAAGGTGAAAAAGATAATATGTTTTATTGACGGTTCGGTTTAACAATTTTTTTTTTAAATGAAAACATTATTTTAATCTACTAGACACATCCTACACTTATATATATATTTGCTCATAGAATAAAAAACACAAACATAAGCTAAATTTATAAAATTTAGATTAAAAGGTATATACATATATAGTACAAAAAAATACGGGATAGTAAAAAAATTAACAAATTTTAACTTAAGTCAGTTTCACTGTCACTGTCATCATTAAAGTCTATGATAATTTTTTCTCTGGTTAGCAGATCTATATTTACATATGATTTTTCTATTTTGTGGACATGAGCTACGCAATTTTCCCAGCTTTTACGTAAAATATTCTGTTCCGTAGACCTAATTAAAGCTACCACAGAAGAATTTAAAGTTGGCGAAACATTATCTCTTTTAACCGCTGCTTTTAGCTCATGCCATATGTGTTCAATTGGATTAAATATGCAATGGTAAGGAGGAAGTCTCAACACCGTATCGCCCATTTCTTCGGCCAAAGTATCACAATAGTATTGTTTTTGTACTGAAATATATATTATCTTCTAACATGTAGTTCTGAATGGTAAATTTTGTGTCATTTGAACACGAAATTTTATTTAGCCTTCTACTGTGGTAGCTCGCATTATCCATCACAATTACACTATTTGGAGGTGTATTGGGTAACAGATTATTCTTGAACCAGTCTTCAAATAATTCCGCTGTGATATCGTCATGGTAGTCGGTATGGCAATCCTTCATATTTTTGGCTGATAAGGCCAACGCATTTGGTATAATTGAAATTATTGTGATATGCTTTCCTTTATTTGATAGAGCTTTAGTTGTGCAGTGACCGGACAAATCTACCCAACCTTTATCTGGAACTTAAAGTCTGTCAAACCAAGTTTCATCGAGAACAATACCCCTATTACTTTCCCTATACTCGTGTATTGCAATTAAATATTCCATCCTCCATTTTTTTAAAGGGGCCGATTCCATAATCACTTGCCGTTTATTTTTTTTATTTTAAAACCGTTTTTTAAAATACATTTTCTCAGTGTCTCACGGCAACACTGTATTCCTGTATCATCTTTTTTAATCTTTGAATTAATGTTTGTAAAGTAGGAAACCCTATACATTTAATATATTTTTCTACGAATGATATCCACATCACCCATGTCCAATTTCTTAGAAGTATTATGCCTGTATCCACCAACGCATTTTTTCTCCAATTAACTTTTAAATGCGGTTAGCGAGTAAATTTGGTATCCACCAACAAAATTTTTGCGTTAATCGCGCCGTTTACCAACCCGGCCGATGTTGGGCGATTAAAGCTTAATTGAGCAATTAAGTCGCTGTCATATGCATTTTGTTGGTTATGTTTTCTGTTTATTTTGATTTCCAGTTTGATTTGTTGAATTGTTTTTTTTTAAATATGGAAGATATATTGTATCATGACGATTTGGATGTGTTGGACATAATCAATGATGGACTTCCAAGGCCATGGAACGAGAGACCAAATTATTTTAAGGCTATGGACAACAGGGGGTTCTTTAGAAGGTTTCGGCTCACAAAGCTTTCAGACTTCAGACTTATTACACTTTCATAAGCTTCTTTTAAGTTTTTTTTATTTGTATCACCTTTTATTTAAGTGTTGATTAACGTTTGGGTAATTATGCAGTATACAGTTTTCTGCCAATTTTGTTTTTTTATGAAAAATTCTTTATGGGGGCACCTACTAGGATCCCTAGGTCCCCAAATCCGCCTGCGCCCGTTGGTTTTTTTTAATTTTTTTTAATTTTTTTTTTTCACTAAAACAACACAATCCAACACAGTCCAACCCAACCTAACCCAAAACAATCAAATAAACACATTACAACCGCCCCCCGGGCACCCTTTTTCTATTAAAAAAAAAATGGGAGCAGGCGGCTTTGGGGTCCTAGGGACCCTAGTAGGTGCCCCCATAAAGAATTTTTCATAAAAAATCAAAAATGGCAGAAAACCTTAAACTGCATAATTACCAACGTTTGTAGTTAATAATTTTCATAAAATAAAAAGAAATACAATTAAGTAGATGTTTTATTAATCTAAAAACCAAATAAATACATTAATAAAACAAAGAACAAATGCAGACAACTATTGCACATAGACATGTCTAATAAAAGTTAGATATTGCATATCACAAAAAAACATTGTCTTTCTACAGCAGAAAATATACCTAAATTAGTAACCTCATCAATTGGGATCTTAATAAAAAACAATGGTCCATCTCAACCAATTTTGTTTAAGTTTTTAAAACTGTCTACATGGTTTAATGGTATTACATATAGGCTTTTTGCTCAAGGACAATAGAAACTTGTTTGGGTTACTTTTCATGACGTCACAGTTACTTTCAGTGACCATGCATAGTTATGACATCATCCTAGAAAAACATGAGACTTATAAAAAATAATACAAAAAATTAAAGATTCTGAAACATTTTAATCTAAAATTTTAGGTTTTTTTTCTCTTTGTAATATAAAAAAAAACATTTTTTTGAAAGACGGTAAATTTTTAAGAAAAGAAATAGAAAATTAAATACACAAATCTGCAACCAGTGTGTACAAAACTTCATTGCTGCAACCTTTAAGTCGAGGTCCTATAAAACTTGATTTTTCTAAATTCATATTTTATTATTTTTCTTCTTTAATTATTATAACTTTAAAACCTCTTTTTTCTTAGAGTGGTTCTGTCACCTAGGGCATAATTTTTGGTGATAATAGTTTCAAAATAAAACTGTCAAAAAATGTAGAATTTAAATAATTTCAGTAAAATTTGGAAGAGCAACAGGTTTTTCTTGATATAAAAAATATCTCAACCTTATGAACTACTTTCTTAATTATAAGGTACTTAATATATCTAAAAACTAACAAACATCCTAAATAAATCAGTTTTAAGCTGAGAAGATTATTACCCAAAGACCTTCTAGGTCGGTGATAACTGGAAACAAACTTTTTTGACCTTGGGTTGTGCTCCTCCTCAGGACCTACCATAATGTCGTTGTTGCAGTAAACAGTAATGTGGTGCCTCAGATAGATTTAATTTTGACAGTCTTGCTTTATTAAACATTTTTTAAGTAGATTTTGCAATGGGGACCTGTCAAGTAATACAAGGGAATAAGTATTCTATTCTAAAACTATACAAATACTGAAAGTGACTTTAAAAAAAAAATAAAAATAAACATAGCAAATATTTTCAAACATCTAATCCAGTCACAAAATGGCCAATAGTTTTTCCTCCTGACAATTCTCCCATGCATATCATATCACATAAAAATTCACATTAACGAACCGTCTAAACTATATTTTTTATTTGTTTGTAACGACTTGTTGGGCTGAAAAAATTTAAGGCACTTTTACTTTAACTTAACCCTCTTATCGTGTTACTTAACCTTAATTAGGTAATTATTTCATAAAAAAAGTTGGTGGATAGGTAAACTTGTTTAGCCGCGATTAGCAAGTTAATTCCAATTAGCTAGCCCTGATCAGAGTATTTAATGGTGGATATGGGCATTAGAGTCCTCCATTTTCTTCTACCAACTAACGGCTTATTTACTACACGCCACACTGTTTTTATCGATCTTTTTGTTAAAGCTACCGCTTCCTTCACTGCACCAAATTTTGATAACCCACGTTCAAGAAAGGTGGTATACACGTCAAATATCACTTTTTTGTATCAAGTGTTTGGCGTTTATCGCGTCTAAATTGTTTTTTATCACTTATTTCTCTTGTAACGCCATTATTCCCCGTATCTCCACGTGACGTACTCGGTAGTTCCTCATACGAACAAAACATTTTTCATACAATCACAATTAACAAAAAATAACTTCTTTTGTAATTAAACACCAACTGCTAATTTTTAAAAACTACAAATCAGCTTGGTATCTTAAGGGTGTCCTAATTATTTTAAGAAAATTAATTTGTAATGTAATCAAACCCTAATGTTATAAAGTTTTGTAACTAGTCATAAAGTTGATAAATTTTAATTCGGCCAAAAACGTGTACTTATTAAGAAATAATTACACATTTTTAAATCTGCACCTGTAATACTCAAATATGGTAGCATGTTTAAACCTTTTTTTGATTTACTTTCAAACCCCGAAAAATAGGTGATTATTAGGGTAAGGGATTAGCATTTATAATGCGTCTCTTCGATCTATGGTCGTACTATACCCCATGCCCCACTGTGCGTCGTACAGACAGAGCAAGTAGCGGATTAGGGAAATATTGGGATGAGGCAAAAACACGCCGTCATAGAGCCTACTTGCCAGCCCTTAAACCATCCCCTTCTACTACTACTACTACTACTATTACTACTTTTAAATCAAGCGATAAACTTTTATTTCTACTCATGTTTTTTATTCTGCAACTTTAACCACTTAAAGTCGCATTTAGGGATATAGCAAAAAGAAAGGCTTTTACTTTTTTGTGTTACACATTAGTCTGAAAGTAATCAAAACAAAATTGTTTTTTATAATTAATATCGAATTTAACATTCGGTTGGTTTTATTCCATTCACTCAGTGGATTTATCTGGTGGAAGAGCAAACAAATTAAATTTGCGTTTTTGATTTTAAACGCTGTATTCAGTGAGTTGTTGCAAATAATCCTACGTTACTTATTGTAGGAAAAGGCATGGTACGTTACGTATTTTATCCTTTATTCCTGAGGTAAGATAAATTAACGTCACCATGGTTACCCTGGAGTTAGTTTACTGACATTCGCAACAATACTCTAAAGATGAAAGCGAAAAGAGAAATATATAATTGAAAGATGGTACGCCCAGGGCAACCAGTGCGGGGTCATCAGTGGTTCAACTGGTCACCTTCCCTAAACATCATTCAACACACTCATTGAATCACTCACAAATATGCATCGTTCCGCACTTGTACTTACTTGTACTGACTACACGCTGGTTACATAACAGGGTTCCTAAGCAAATCCTTAGGGGGCCAAGCAGCCGTGTATAAGACGCAGATAAACGGAAAAGCACATTAGGCAGAAAAGGATGGGCATGGGGCGATGTTTTCACTACATCTTACACGTAGCAAATCCATTCCAGGTTGTTCTTTTCTAATGTTTTCCATTTTCATACCTTTAGGACTGGAATAAAAATTGTTTTTGCTCGACTTTAATACCAAACTGATGAAAGATATCGTAAAAAAATATTTTTCGGCTTTGTCCATTTGTCCTTACGCACTGTTTACGGGCTGGGGACTGAGATACATGCAAATGCCTAACCTAAAGCGTTCATACACGGCCGGAGAAATCGACTGAGATATTTCCGTAGAAACTTTATCAAGCAAATAGGACGGGTTGACGCCTTCGAACGTCCAACCCTGGTTTTGCAATTTGATTCGAAATCAAAAAGGAGGAACAGTCAGATGTGGGGCCGTGCACAAATTACGTAACGGTGATTTTACCAATTTTTGACCCCCTCCCTATGTAATGTTTTGTAACGGTTTTGTACGCCACTCCCCTAATATTACGTAACGATTTCAAGACCACTACCCCCCCAAAAAAAAAACTTTTCACTTATTTTCATTCCAAATTTTCTTAGTTTCACACAAATGCAAACGCTGTCGAAAACACCCCTCCCCCCTACGTAACGTTTTGTAACCCCCCTCCCCCTATGACCATTACGTAATTTGTGCACGGCCCCTGTAGTCCCAGTGGAGAAGGGCGAGAAAATTGATATTTTTTTCTGAAAAATTATACTCTTTAGACCTATTTCTTTGCGGTCCCGAAATTACTTAATTTTTGAAAAAAATTGTAAGCGGTGCCATTTTTATTTCGTGCTTTGTTTTTCTAATATTTTTGCTTTCGGCTAATTTAATTAAAAAAATTTTGCCTGCGGTGCCCTTTATCTTCTCACTTGAAACCAAGATCCCCCGTTTTAGGAAAACTGATCCCGTCTCTGTTTCTAAATTTTTTCGAATAAAAGTAGAGTATGACCATGGAGGAAATAATTTTTTTCTACGGTATGACGAAAATTTCGAGAAAGTTGAAGCAAAAAAATAAAAAAAGTGGCAGAGCTCAAGTTTTTCGTAAAAACAACGTTTTTTGTAAAGAAACAGAGCAAAATAAATCTTTTCACCCCTTTTTGGATGTTACAAATATTGGCAGCCCCTTATTTTTCGCTTTTACCCTCCAGCTAGTTTTGAAGAATTGGTTCGCTACATGTTTCGAGATCATGTCATAAAACACCTCGAAAATATCAAATGTAGTGTAGGGCCAGCTTTATTTGAAATCAATAATATCGCAAGCAAAAAGCTCTGCAGGAAAAACAGCGCCGTTTATCGATTTCTTTGGCTGCTAGTGCTAGCTGCATGGTTTGGCCATTTCCGGATAGATGTCACTAGTAGAACAGAATGGAAAGAAATTTAATTAAAAGCGAAGATATTTCTTTCTAATGTTAACAACCTCACGAGTTTATCGCTCAGTATCATAAATAATGGACCCTGCACCTCCTTTAAGCAAGAAAAAGCTGTGGTTTGGACCTGAAAAAATCTAATTTTTAATTAGATTAGATGTTCAAATCTGTCCCCTTCTTCAGCCTCACATATCCCAATCTATTGTAAAACTCTTGGCGCGTAGCAGCCAACATTTCAAGGGTGATAGAGTTGCCCGCCTCCAAAATTTTCGCCCTCAGCTCCTGTATAGTCGTAGGCCGTAAGTGAGGGTGTTGGAAAATTTTGTCGTGTCAACAACCCCATAGGAAAAAGTCATTTTGGATATTCAAATTCCCTTCAATGAAAAAGGGTCCAATAATGTGATCCCCGACAATACCGCTCCAAACATTTAATTTTTGAGGATGTTGCGTTCTAACACTTGCGTGCAGATGTTTATTTTCGCGGGACCAATAGCGGCTATTTTGGGGATTGTGAGAGCTATGAAGTTCAAATGTCTTCTCGTCACTAAACAAAACTTTTGATAGGAAATTTTCGTTCCTGTCACATTTATCCCTCATAACCTCACAATATTCTAACCGGCGAAAATAATCACCTGGTTGCAATTCCTGCGACTTCCCAATCTTAAACGACTTGTAGCCGTATTTTTTTAGGATCCATTGGCAAGTACTGTTGGGAATATCCAGTGCCTCCGCAATCGGTTTCGTCAAACATGGTTCATGTGCCTCAACGTAAGCGCATACCATTTCATCTCATTCCACCCTGTGTGGAAGAACGGGATGCTCTGGTATTTCGCCATCGTGGTAACACTTTCTACAACCATTTATGCACCCGTATCTTTCAAAACGATGATAAATGTTGTAGACAGTTTGAGCCACAGGAACCGGTCGATCTGGAAACGCAAAAACAAAAAGCCCAATGACCTCGTCCGCACTGTAACTTTTTATGTAGTTTTTAATAATAAAAATCTTTTCTTCTCGAGTATACGGCATTTTAAAAACACAAAATTTACGAAACTGAAGCGACTCGAAAGGAAATAAAAATGCAATGCTTGTGAATCCCAGTTTTTTCTCGATCATCTCATGGTGTGGCCGTCATCTACCGGAATTTGCAGACATCTTGTCAACGGTTATTATTGCAACTATGATTTATGCTCACAATGAAAGAGTGGCGACAATTTTTTCTCATGAAAGCAGTTCGGAGATAATAATAAACTGGCACCATTGCTCAATATACCTGTTTCTTTTGTGTGCGCAGAATTTTCTATGCCATTTCTGTTTGATTTATTGAAATCCTATCCCTAAGAAAAATCCTAGGAACTCTGTATAATGTAATATATACAATTTTGAATTTTCGTTGTTCCTCTCAAGATCTTTTGACTTTTCTTTCGTTGTTCGCAATTTGACGCAATTTTTAGTAATACGAGAGATTGCATGGTAACTTAAAAAAATTCGAGTAGTAATACGAGAGATTGCATGGTAAGTATCCAATTTGGGCCACCCTGCGTACGCCCAAAAAGATTTAAAATCTGCTGCTTCTTAAAGTGTTTAAAACATTCCTGATTTTTATGAAGATTTCAAACACAACGTTACTTTTTTGATTCCTTGCTGAAACGTTCTATTGATTTTATCTTTACTTTTTTGTACTTGAACTTTAGAATGTACACTTGGCTTAATGTGCTTTTGCCGAAATCTTATTAGATTTAACACTTTTGATGTTGTGTGCAATTAAGATTATATTGTTTTTCTTTTAATACACGCTTAGGTAACTTCTGAGGCCAAGTTATGAATTGGGCGAAGAAAATTAGTTTTGGGTAAAAAAGGTGGATAGCAGATACTGTAAAAGATGCAAACCTTAAAATTATTTATTTAAAACATTAGAATTACACAAAAATAATATTTTTTGACAATCCTGTAAATGGTTCAATGTCCCTATACCATGGAGCAAATTCGACCTTAGTTAGGAGTAGATTCAACCACGGGTCACCTGGTACTCTGCGATTCAACCACCCTGATATTAAAGATAAATAAGATGGAAAAAGTACGTATTTACTAAAATACAAAAAGGACCAACTCCTAAAGAAAATATAAAAACGATTTTAATTTTTTTCTCAGATATATTAATACAAAAGCGTAGAAGGGCAAGAACATACTTTTTTTTCGAAATTTCGCAAAAAAGTGTAAATTTAATATCTTTTTACGAAATTCACACTTTTTACGAAATTTTGTTGCATTTATATAGGTAGCATGTTTTTCTCAAAATTCTAACTTGCGACCATATAGGTACCTATTAGCTTAAATATGTGCCTTACCTAGGCCAATACGACCTACATAGAAGTCGTGGGATCAACTCGAAAAAAAAAACAATATGGCGCCGTCTTACGTGCCTGTTTGACATTCCGTCTGTTTGTTTACATCGCGAAATCGCGTCTTCGAGAGACTTTTTAACGAATTTTTATTGATTATTTTTATATTTAAATATTCCAAATGGTTTGAAAATGTTTGTTGTATGAGTATTTACAGGTAATTTAGGCTTTTGAATCGAAATTCGCTGTAGTTAGTCCTTTCTTCATCGTCAGTGTTTTTAGGGTTATAGTGCATTTTTTAGAGAAACTATACAGGATTTTAAGTGATTTCTGGCCAAATTGCCAAAGCAGTTACCTGGGCCACCGTCCATCAAGTGTTTCTGTTTCTCAATTTCCAAGAAATTAAGAACTTGCAAGAAAATGGATGCATGCGATAAAACGAGAAATCTCTGTTCGTAGCAAGTGTACATGAGTAAGAAAGATACATCTGAAAAAATATACTGAAATTAGTATGCTGAAAGTGTTTTTTGTTAGGTGTCTGAAGTGCATTTTAAACCTGATAAAGTTGAACGTTCAAAAATAACGCTGGCGATCTCTTGGAAGTTCCTTTATTGAAGCCTCGTTTATAGGCCGCTTAGTTATTTTTGAGTTACATGTTTTTTATTCTTAAGTTTTTTTTAATGCATAGTCCTTTTTACATGGGACAAACTAAGTTTTTTTAAAAACTGCTGTGTACTATTTCGCTGCGCTAGGAGGGTAGTGTATGTATAGAGAGATGGTACAGAGTATAAAAAAAGAAAAAGTCAATTGTAAACCAAAGTAGGCAAATAAAAAACGTACTGCAGTAAAAAAAATCGGTTAGTATCTAATTGTTCAAAATATTTTGAAGCTATTTCTAATAAGGTTTTTTTTTGGTTAATTAAAAAACTGAAATTATCCAGGGTGATATTTTATAAAGATAAAGTTAAAATGAAAACCCAGAATTTTTGCATTAGTTACCCAGTTTTATTTATTTGATTTTGCAGGTACTTACAAATATAGTATTATTCTAGGTATTTTCTTAAAAACTAGTCAAACTAGGCAAGTAACAACTTGTTGCAAAGGTCTTTAAAAATCCTTTCATTATGATGTGTCATCGAGTGTATCATATTACCTAAATTTTACAAAAATTAAATAAACATTTTTTTTATACCTTTAACAAAAGCATGATTTTAGTAACTGTCTGAAGATAACTAAAGCATGGCTTTTTTGGTTACCGATGCAAAAAAACTTTTTTTTGATCACGGCTGCAATAAATGATTTCTGTCCGTTTTTTACAAAAAATTAAAGAGAAATAGCGGAAAATATTAATTTTGAAAAAATCTAATTATTCTTGCCTAAAAATTAGGCCATTTTTACCAAGTATTTACGAAAAAATCATTTAAAATCATCGTAAAAATATCAAACTGTCAAAGATTAAAATTTCGCAGCAATGAACGTCACCGAGTAAAAAGGTACATCGCTATGGCAACCATTGTTATTTCATTTACCAGCCGCCTTGATTCATAGTGCAAAGATGGTGTGTTTTGAGAGAAGTGCTCTTTGTTCGAGATTTTTCAAAGTATTTTCCTGTTTTTCTTGGATTTTTTAATAAAAGTATTAAAAAAAATAGTCTTCGGAAGTCGGCTATGCTGTGCTATTTTTGACACGCGTTTTTAAATACTTCGCTGCGCTCATTATTTAAACCAACGCTTGTAAAAAAAGCCCTATTTTAGCCACAAAAGCACTATTTTATATGCTTAAACATTCTTTTTGGTTTGCTATACTATGTAGGCACTCTAGTTCGAAATTTGAGGGTAAAAAATTATTATTGATGTGTTCACGATTAAAAAGAAAAAGACACGTTACAGTTTAATTGCTATTATACTTTTTTGTGAACCAATATCAAATGTCCATTTTGATTTTTTTACAGAAATACATAATTACGCTTTTGGATTTTTCCGAAGGATTAAAAATACATATGTTATTGTTTTGATAAAATAAAAGCCGTGTGATAAATCATACGAAGGATTTTTAAAAAGACATTTAAAACAAGGTAACCCTCACCTTTCTAGTTTAAGTAGATTTTCTGATATCTGGTATAAAAGGAACTGATAAATCAGATAACAAGTTAATCAAATAAAAATAAAAGTTTCATGTTAAAACTTTACAGCATAAAGTAAAAATTCAAGATTTACGGCATTTGCCCATTTAATGCAGTGTGTGCATATATGTATGAGCTTAAATATACGCCCTTGCAATGCTGTCGGCGTGCACAACTTTGTAAGCAGGATGTTCTATATATACGCCTATACCTTTCTCTTTTACTCTTTTATGAGTCTTATTGTCTCTTTCTGGCGTCAAAGCTTAGCGGTTCTGCACATGCGCGGCCATCGTCATCGGTTAACCAACCAAAGTCCAGAAAGATAGCTGTGCAGTTGTAAAAATTTTTCTATTTGTTTACGTTTTTAGAAAATCAGTATTTTTCTATTTTTACATAAATAAATATATGAATATAAATAATTTTTAGGTATTTTCACTTTTTTTCCTTCAAATTTTAAGAAAAAATAGCTACCAACCTGTGAAACTTCACTTTTGTTGTTTGGCGACATCCACAAACACAGCACGTCTTTTTATGCGGCAACATCTTAAGCTCCAAGATATAAACAGTTTTTATTATAACTCCTAAAAACTTTCGCGTAACCAAAGATTAAAAATATCACAATAAAAAAATTTGCATAAACGAAAACGCGGAAAACGTGTGATCAAAACAAATCAACAAAAATGGCGTCTCGACCGAAGGGCGAAGACGAAGCTCGCAAAACCCGACGCCTCGTAAAATTTTCGCGCATGTGCATAGGCGCGGAGCTAAAACGGCTCCATGGCCTGCTAGATTTTAGATCTTGCTTACAAGTTTGGCCTGGGAAAGGCCTATATTTAACCTCATACATATATGACTGTGTGTGTGTGTGTGGGAACGTAAGTGGCGGTCATTTTGAATCCGATTCTTGACCTTCTGTGAAGGCGGTATTGCCTAGGCCAAACTTGTAAGCAACATCTATAATCTAGCCAGCCATGGAAATATCAAAAAAAAAGACAATGGTTTGGCTCCGATCTTTTGCACAAGTGCGATTTTGGCCAGCTTCGGGGCCACATCATACGTCTTCAATCATGGCGACGCCATTTTTGTTGTTTAATTGTTTTGATTCCGAGTTTTCATTTGTATCGCGGGTTTTTTTCTGTTAATTAAATTAGAAAAAAGTAAACTAAAAGATCCCGCTATTAAAAAAGACATGCTGTGTTTATGGAGAACATCAGATAACGAAAGAGGAGCGATAACATCTGAGGTATCGAGCGGAGAAAGTCCAGAGGTTAGTATAGAGCTCTTTTTGTTTCGGAAATGTGCAGTATTACATCAACGAGGTTATGTTTCTTCCTCAGTGAGTTGGAATGTTGGAAATTTGGAACCTTTGGTTGCATTAAAACAAAGTTATGATTGTTTTCCACAAACCAAAACTACACTTTTTTGCATTCGACGTGCGTTTCGCTAACAACGGTAGCATCATCAGGAGATGATAAACAATGAACTAAATTAATCTACGCTCTATCTTATATGCAATCCTTTAATGAACTAATAATTCAACCAAAGAATAAAGTGTACTAAACGGGATGGGTCCTCTATCTTTATTTAAACTATTTCTGAATTTAATGATTTCCATACTTTTATATGCATTCAAAAGTCTTTTGTTTGGTACACTTTTTAGAAGTTTTAGGTTATCTAATGTGAATCTACGATTGTTTTCAAAAGCATGCTCGGCCACACTGGACTTTTCTGTTCTTCCGTATTTTAAGTGTGCTAAGTGTTGTTTAAAACGTGTTTGAATAGAGCGTCTCGTTTGGCCAACATATTTTTTGTCACAATCCATGCAACTAATTTCGTAAATTTCTAGAACTGTAGTTTTATCCTTGGGATTCCCTAGTAAGCTTCTTATTGTGTTACCGGATTGATATACTAATTTAAGACCGGTGTTATTAAATACTTTTTGTAATCCTTTCGTATAATTAGGATTATAAGGAATTGATACAAATTTTTAGTCGCAGGTATCTTTTCGTCTGAAAAAAGTGGAATTCCGAAAGGTCTTTTGAAAAGAATGTCTACTTATCAGCTTATTTATTTTAAAATTTACTAATCTATATGTTACAAAGTGCAAACTTGCAAGCTTATGTTGTAAGCAATGAAAAGAGTAATTTGGAATATACCTGTTGGTGGCCGTTCCCTTTCTGTATAGGTCAGAGTCCAATTAATTTTTATTTCTTGTAACTAAAGTGTCTAGAAATGGCAGTGTACCGTTGTTCTCTGTTTCATAAGTAAATTTAATTGTGGGAAATTTTTTATTTATTTTTTCCATAAAATTTTCAACACTAGTTACTTTAGTGTTGAATACTGCAAACACATCGTCTATATACCTGAACCATACTCTGGGGAAATACTCAAATTCTTTACTTATATCTGATTCAAATTTGCTCATAAATAGGTTTGCGATAAAAGGTGATAAACTATTACCCATTGTGATTCCTTCTAATTGCTGGTAGGAGTTATTTTTATATTGAAAGTAATTTTGATTCATGCAGAGTTTTGTTAAAGATAGGTATTCTAAAGTCTGTTTGTCTTCTAGTTTTTCTTAGTAGTTCCTCCAGGTATTGTAAGCTTACTAGGAAATCCCAAGGATAAAACTACAGTTCTAGAAAAAAGTGGAATTTACGAAATTAGTTGCATGGATTATGACAAAAAATATGTTGGCCAAACGAGACGCTCTATTCAAACACGTTTTAAAGAACATTTAGCACATTTAAAATACGGAAGAACAGAAAAGTCAAGTTTGGCCGAGCATGCTTTTGAAAACAATCATAGATTCACATTAGATAACCTAAAACTTCTAGAAAGTGTACCAAACAAAAGACTTTTGAATGCATATGAAAGTATGGAAATCATTAAATCCAGAAATAGTTTAAATAAAGATAGAGGACCCATCCCGTTTAGTATACTTTATTCTTTGGTTGAGGGGGGATAGGATTAAAAATCGTGATCAGTGACAAATTATTAGTCTTATCTCGTTATCGTCTCCTGATGATGCTAACGTTGTTAGCGAAACGCGCGTCGAGTGCAAAAAAGTGTAGTTTTGGTTTGTGGAAAACAATCATAACTTTGAAATAAATGACAATTACCGAAGTCAAATAAAAATGATTGGTTGCCTTCGTGGCTTCGGGTCTTAGCCAATGTGAAGAACAGCGTTACTAAGATATCGGAGAGAGAAAGGAAAATAAATAAGAGAAAAAGTAGAGGGACATCTTGTTTACAAATTCGTAGATTGGAAGGCCGTATATTTAAGCTAATAGATATATGCTTGCCCACCTAATCAAGTTGGCCTGGAAAAAATGCAGAGGCGCAAACTCTTTTGGGCTTGAGTAGCCTTGTTCACGACCAACACTGATTTTTCAATTATTTTCTTTGTTTTTCAAAGTTTTTATTGTTACACATTTTGCGGATATTATAGTAGGTACTTTCGGGTAATAATAAAGAGTAGGAGTGGTGTGGTGTAGGAGCGGAGTGAGAGTGCGGCAGAGTGTTTGGAGTGAAATTGTGATAGTCGAACCCTTTGGAGTAAAACTTGCAAGCTGTAAGCTAACCTAACCTTTAATTACGTGTTTTCTGCGTGTTTTCGTTTGGTGTACAAACAAAAACAAATATTTGCTGATTCTAACTGGAATTTTTCGAAAATTTTCCTCAAATTAAATTTTGTATGATGATCCATCGTATAAAGGATCCGTGGTTTTAGAAAAGGTTGCCAATTCATTTAATTGAAACTGATTGTACAAAATAATTAAAGAGCCGCGAAAAAGCACAAAATGTGGCCGAATGACTAACTGTGCATACCCGCACCGGCACTCTACCTTGACGAGGTGGGACTTATGGAGTGAGTTCTTTTTGCTCTACTCCTAATACCCGAACGCTAAAAGGCGCTGCACTTTTCACTCCGATTTGAATACCCGAACGGTTTGGCGTAAAAAGAGTCAAAAAGAGTGAATGGAGTGCATTACCCGAACGCACCTCATATATCATAGCTTAAGTCCGTTCCATTTTTACTTAAACGAAACCCAACCTCAATGAACCACTGAACAAAACCAGGTTTGAAAGTTGACTAAAATCCAAACGCCTTACATTGTTATTGTTGTCACATTTGAAGATTTTAGGTTAGATTTTTTTGTCAGAAATTTTGGCGGAAAGAGTATTTTTTTACATTTTGGTCATGGAAGACTCGTGAAAATAAAATTATTTCAAAATACCTTACAATTGTGCCTTCAGTAATCCCAAAGTTTGACACACATTCGTTGTGTTTAAAATTTTTTGTTTTATTTATATTTATCGTTATTTTCGGCTAGACAAGGCTGGAAATGTGGACAAGGATTTTAAATTAATGCGTTCATGAAAGTAGTGCTTTTATCTCGAGTTTTATCGCTACCAGCACAAATGATAAAAGTGAAATTAAAGAAAAGTATGCGACACTGGCCCAACTGTTACTAACTGTCTTTTTAAGGCGAAACAAAATTACCAAACGTTAGATCGAAAATTCTCGCTGACAGTTGACATCAATTAAATCTGTATAAATTTCAGGTGAAAAATATTGTATATGGGCCCACTCAACACCGTTCTCAACTAAAAAGCCAGTTAACTCTTATCTCTTCAGTGCCCTTTAGCCAAAGATTGCCGCCATTTTTATAACCAAATTGACAGCTAAAACATGTATTTTCTGTCGGGTGTCAATATGACCGCTATAGTAGGCTAAAGGATACTAAATCGAATAAGAGTTAACTGGCTTTTTAGTTAAGCAGGTGTTGGCCCACTTAAGGTATGTCTTTGCTAGAGGACCTGTATACAGTTTTTGACAGTAATTGTTTTACCAGAGGTGAGCAACTCGATTTGGCATTTGTTAGGGAAATGTTGACAATTTTTTTGTGTATTGGCACTAATAGTTGGCAACCACTGACAATAAATAATTTTGTCACTGTCACATTTTTCATTAAACGTACACCAAATTTTTAATTTGATTATGGTAAAGCCATGATGACCCTTAAAATAATTTTGTTAAATACCTGTTAAATGATTTTTAGATGTGCTTAAAATACTTATAGTAAGACACATTTTTTGCTTTGAAAAATTAAAATTTTTGCTGTTCTTTTGTGTAAAAAATCTTTGTTTAAAATTCTTTTTTATAGCCTGCTGTCCCTCTTTCTCTTCAACAACCTTAAAAAAAAGAGACGGCCCCGGACAATATGGGACGGTCGGGTCATTTTTTGTTATAATTATAATCATGTCGAGCAAATTGAAAACAACATGTATATTTATCGAACACGAAAATTAATATATCTCTGAAGATTAAGAATTTCATTTCATTTAGATGGTAAAAATGGGACGGCCCACGAAAAAATTTAGTAAATCTGTTTGCCTTTGTTCGCGATATAATATTACACATTAAAGTTTGATATTAGAAGCCAAATTCGATTATAAAATTTTTAGGTTAAAATTTGAGATAAAATATCAAGAGATTACTTTTTTATAGCCTCGGACATCCCGGGCAGTAATAAAGGTACTATCATAATTTTTCAGACCTTTGGAAATTAACAAAAATAAATCTGTGTTTAAATATTCGTTATATGACTTTTCTTAACTAAGCTACAGCAGAGTAAAGTCAGTGGGGATAGAGGACGACCCCTGAAAACTCAGTTACATTTGCTGTTTTTGTTAATAGTTACATAAAAAATATAGGTTTTTTTTTAAAGACAGATAGAACTGGTGCTATTTAATATATAAGTAGTTTTTTCCTTCTCATTAATGCAGGAAAAATAATTTGAAAATTCTCGGGATTTAAAAAGTAAATTTACTGGAGAATTCCGCAAATCTAGTAGTATCTCCTATCCTCTTATTTCATACTCTAACTTGAAAACAACGAAGTCTGATATAATGAAACCAAAACTTCAACTTTCCCAAATGGAAATAATATAAAAAATATATCGCACTTAGAAAAAAGAAATTGACCTTTATACAATAGTTGTTTACTATTTGCTTCAGTACAACCAAGTTGATACAAAATATACACTTTTCTTGAACAAAAATACAGAAATGTTATATTCTTTACTGGAGCCAATAGTAAACAATGATAGTATAGAGGCTAATTCCTTTTTTTCTGTGAGGTTGATGCTCCTTCACACTGAGATAAATTATACAAGCCTTTATATGTCAGTTGTATACTATTTGGGACTATACGTCTTATTTTATATTTATAATAGATATATGATTTTGTTTAAAGGCTATAATGTTTGTGTTTACCCACAGTGTAGAAAGTATGTAATTTCAATATAGCTAAGAAAACGAAAATATTGCTAATTAAAATAAAATAACAAAACATAGTCGTATCGAATTCAAATCTTGCCTCAATCTAATTGAATATTTTTTAAGAACATGCTTCTCACAATAGAGAAAATATTCAGATGCACAAGTTTATTAACAGTCGATACTTTTCCAAACCGCACAAATTGATCCTGTCACTTTTAATACAATTGCTTTAGTATGCTCCACTAATTTTTATAAAATTTGACCACTTAATAAAGTCGGTAACTTTTTTCACCACATCGAATTTTCTATAAAACCATTACGTCGAAAAATATTGATCATTTGCGATTTTAGTACCTACCAGTGCGCTAGTATGATTAACAAAATTTTCGTGCTAGCCCTAGTTCCCGCAACTTTAAATTATTTTGTCACGGCAGAAGTTGAAATCAAAGAACCTAAAATTAACCAGAGTGAGTTCAAAAAATCTCTTAAACATTGTGATGATAGTTTTTCCCTGCCATGTTTAAAAGTGAGTATCATCTCTTGGGTGGACAAAGTTAATGAAAATGACGATTTTAGTGTGATACCCGGGGTTTCGATAGTGCGTGAACAAACCAGTGGCGACAAAAACACTTTGGATGTTTCTGAGCTAGCACGTGAATTCCCAAAAGATCCCAGCGCACGTTTGGATGCGGTGTTGTTTCAAAAAGTTAGCAGTTTCCTGCATAACCACTCGATCAAGTTCAACCCTTGGAAAACTGATGTAACAGAAGAAACAGCGCGTAAAAAAGGAGGTGGAGGCCTAGGTGGTCTTCTCTTACTTGGCGGCATGATGAAGAGTGGCTTAGCTGCATTGGCTCTGGCTGGATTAGCCGCGCTAGCTGGCAAAGCTTTGATGCTGAGTTTGCTGTCGCTCATGATATCAGGTTTAGCTGCAATGAAAGGAGGTCACAAAGAGGAAGGGGGACACCACGTGATCTATGCCAAGCACGATGAACATAGGAAACGAAGAAGTTTGGATTATAAGCCGTTACCTTTGAGTTTGCAAAAAGAATATTATGATTTTTAGAAAATGTTGTAATATTTTTTGTTATTTATTTAATTTATTTGTTATTTAAATATCCATACTGCTTTGTAAAACATTTTTTTTGAAGTATTAGTTATTGTGTTGGTTAATCATAAGGCCATTGAAATTGTAAGTAACTTGAGAATTAAGCTTTACCTTAGTTAATTTAAGATCAGATCACAGAAAATTGGACTACATTACAAACAATTAATATGATTATATGAATTATATGACAGACCAATCAATTTAAACAACAATAATTTTGATTTACCTTACCTTGCAAATACCAGGTTTTTATCTTTACAGTCCTAGAAACGAATTACCGCGTTGATTAGAGCAGAAGAGCGATTATCACTTTCAGCTATAATTAAATGACCGCTCAAAGGGTAGAATAGCTCTTATCCTTAAATCTTTTTGTTCAAAGAAACTGCTCTCGTGCATTTGGAAATTAAGCACTTGAGAAGTTCCTAGAGCAAAAAATATTTGGGGATGATTTTTGACGAGTGCTAGGATGAAAATCTCCCAGAAAAGTAATATTGCAACTGATAACTTTAAAATATTTACATATAATTGTTTCAGTGACGTACAAATAAATTATTTCTAGGGGACAGGGCTTGAGTAAAAGTAATACCGTCCCCTATTTGCTTACGCTTTTCATTTACAGCTTAAGAGACAACACCGGATCTTCTGTTAAGGTGAGGCAAATCAGAAAAACCTCTCCAAGTTACTTTTACCACAAAAAACGATGCTTTGTTGTTTTTTGAGCTTTATAGTTAATCTGTAAGGGAATAGAATACAATTTTGTTTTTTCTGGCGACTGTAACTATTTTTTTATAAGTGCATCTTGAATAACTATTTACTTATAAATTCCCTAGTGCTGGAATTATTTCCCAAAAATTGTCGAAAAATGTGTGGAAAAAATTATTTAGTTAAAATGCGAGGGAGAGTCTGTAAGAAAATTTTACACACGAAAATATTGCCCATCAAATAAAAAAGCAGCTAGTTAAAAATCAATTAACTCATTAATTTCGTGTATCAAAATAGTACGAAAAAAAATGGAGGGTTTTCATGGTCAAACTAATAGTTTCCAATTGGGTTAAATTTACTAAAATGTAGTATTTTGTGTAATCATTCACGTCAAGGACGACGAAATGGGTAAAACTAAAATTTTAACCCGTAAGATCCTGCCTCTGCGTCCGTAACTGAGTTGTACGTGTAACCCTATTTTCTGATAACAGCATATTTAAAAACAACTAAACTATACATTTTTCGGTTTTTAAATTTGTAGAAAAATAAGCAAGAAAAATTTTCAGATTATTTAATTTAAGCACGAGCGAGAGTTGATACGCAGAAATATGGTTCATCAAATAAGTGTAATAATAATAATGCAAAAAAAAATGATGTTTTTATGGCTATCTGTCAAACAAGCATTGTCATCATTAAAACCCTTTAGTTCAACGACGAAGGATGGCTTTTGTCTGATTTAGAATTTAAGATTTTAATGAATATGTAATATTCTTGTTGCAGTAAACTAATCGCCAGTAAACTTAGAGTTCAATAAATGAGTGTAGATATTGTCTTCGTTTCTGACAAACTTAGGAGCCAATTTTAACGAAATTTTATGGGCATATTATTTAAAACAAAATTATGATTGTTTTCCACAAACCAAAACTACACTTTTTTGCACTCGACGCGCGTTTCGCTAACAACGTTAGCATCATCAGGAGATGATAAACAATGAACTAAATTAATCTACGCTCTATCTTATATACAATCCTTTAGTGGGCGGAGATAAGACCAATAATTTGTGATTGATCACGATTTTTAATCTCCCCTCAACCAAAGAATAAAGTGTACTAAACGGGATGGGTCCTCTATCTTTATTTAAACTATTTCTGGATTTAATGATTTCCATACTTTCTCCGCCCTCTAAAGGATTGTATATAAGATAGAGCGTAGATTAATTTAGTTCATTGTTTATCGTCTCCTGATGATGCTAACGTTGTTAGCGAAACGCGCGTCGAGTGCAAGAAAGTGTAGTTTTGATTTGTGGAACACAATCATAATTTTGTTTTAGTGCAACCAAAGGTTCCAAATTCCCAACATGGCATATTATTTATCTAATGCGTAGGGGAAGTTTTTTCGAAAACAGCTTTTTCGAATACATGTTTTCGAATTACTTTTTTTCAAATGCCCACTTTTTCAAATTTTTTTATTTCGAATGCCAATTTATTTAAACGTCAATTTTTATGAATGTTAATTTTTTTGAAATATAACGTATGTGTATTTGGCTTTGTCTTTTGGCCAACATCCTTAAGAAGAGCTTATATCCAGCAAGAAAGTGGTATCGAGCGTATGTTATAAAGAAATTGAAGGTATTGCTTAGAAAAAACAGCACATGCAAATTTCTTGATATATATGTTGTTCTTTTTTAGTATTATGAAAGGGGAAGTGTGATATATGCCACTTTTTGTTACTTATGATCTTCCTTTTTCAAATGGTAGGTCCTAAAAGTAAAATAAAGGAGACACATAAGTTTTATTTAAAAAAAATATAATGGTTGAAATTTAAATTTTTATTCCAAACCATTTTAAAAATGTTTATTGGGTCAAAGTAGTTACGAAAATTAAAAAAAGTCAATTTCCACAAAAGTGGAGTTATGCTCTCCTTTCTTAGCAGGGCAAAACTATGTGCTTAACTATCCTACATGGAGACATCAACAGTCAAATAGATGCGAAATCTTTTTTACGAGAGTATTTTTTATTTTGTCTATACGCTGTTTGCTGCTCGCTACTTGCATAAATCTTTATTTTACAATATACCGGGTGGGCCATAAAAAACCGGATAAAATGTTTTTCGTTATAACTTTTAAATCATACCACCGATTTTAATGCAACAAACTGTTCTTTGCAGGGAATTGAGCAAGACTTTGACTACAAATATTTTTTTTCTGCCATCTTAAAATCTAAGATTTTTTGGTGGTTCTCCAAAAATTATTTTTTTTTTCCGTTACTGTTATCCAGATAATAAGATTGCATTAAACGATATACGATACGATTTCAATAAAATAAAAAGCATCTTGAGGAAGATCAAAAACCCTTAAAAGATCACTATCGAAATTTGTCGCCATTTTGAAACCCAAGATGGCGGACACAATTAATTTATCTCTTCAAAGAAGCTCGTTTATTCTTAAGTTTCAAGAACCTAAAAATGACCTTTCTCCAACACGCATAGCTAAATACGAATCATTAATATGGGTTTAGTGGTGCTCAAAAAATTTATTTTTGTTTTAACCATCATAAACTCATTATTACTGAACTGATTTTGATAAAATAAAAAACATCATGGTAAAAATCGATTTCTCTTTAAAGATCGCTATTGAAATTTGCCACCATTTAAAAAAGCCGTTCTTGTTTTTGTTGCGAGTAATTTTTTTACGCTTTTTTGAATTTATATTCATTTTTTAGGTTTGCCACGCCCCGCGCCATAACGAAAATCGCCTTGGTAGTTCTTAAGATATCAGTGTTTTCTTTAACGATTCTTTGCATTTTAGACTTTTGCATCTCTGCATTGATTTCTTTATAAAATCATTATTACTAAACCGATTTTAATAAAATACAAAGCATCATGGTAATAACCGATCGCCCACAAAACTTACGAAAAAAAATGCCGCTTAAAATCCAAGATCTCCATAAGAATCGTTTCTTTTTATGTTGTGGGAAAGCTTCTTTGAAGAAATAAATTTAATTGTGTCAAATTTCGATAGTGATCTTTTAAGAGTTTTTGATCTTCACCATCATGCTTTTAATTTTATTGAAATCGGTTGAGTATCAATTTGAGAAGGCAATCGTATAATCTGGAAAACAGTGACAGAAAAAAAACATTTTTGGAGAACCACCAAACCGATTTTGACCGATTGTACGTGACGAAAGCAGAACTTGTACAAATAAAAAAAATATTTAAAATTTCAGAGAACATATATTAATAAACGAGCCTCTTTAAAGGGATAAGTTTAATTTTGTCCGTTCTAGATGGCGACAAATTTCAATAGCAGTAGTTAAAGAACAATCGATTTTCGCCATGACACTTTTTATTTCATCAGAATCGTTTTAGTAATAATGAATTTATGAGAAAATGTATGCAGACAGAATTGATACGGCAATCACATAATCCGTAAAAGACTGATTGAACATTTTTTTTTTTTGGGAACCACTTAACCGATTTTAATGATTCGCACCTCGTTTTGCGTGGCAGAAATAGAGCTTTTTTACGACTTCACAAAAAAATCCTAAAATTTTCTTAACATAAGAATAAACGAGGCTTTTTGAAGGGTAAAGTTTGTTTCTGTCCGCCATCTTAGATTTTAAGATGGCGGAAAAATAATATTTCTGGTCAAAGTCTTGCTCAATTCCCTGCAAAGAACAGTTTGTTACATTAAAATCGGTGGTATGGTTTAAAAGTTATAACGGAAAACATTTTGTACGGTTTTTTATGGCCCACCCGTAAATAAATCTAGGATATAGGCAATATAATGTAAAATTCCATACAATTTAATTCAAATGCGCGGGAGAGTCTGTTAAAAATTTTTACACACGAAAATATTGTGTATCAAATAAAATAGGAAGTCATTAATTTCGTGTATCAAGATAGGGCAAAAAAATGGAGGTTTTTTCATGTTCAAAATAATAGTTTCCAATTGGCTTAAATGCACTAAAATCTAGTGTTTTGTAGATCGCAATCATTCATTTCAAGGGCGACGAAACATTAGTTTGGTTGGATTTATAATTTAATTGATGAATATGTTGAGGTTACTGGGGTAAAACTATTTTATTTTAACCCCTAAGATCCCGCCTCTGTGTCCGTCACTGACTTGTACATGTAACGTAATTTTTTGATAACATCATATTTCGAAAAAAGTAATTCGAGCAAATATTTTTCAAAAAAAATTTCATTCGAAAAAATGGTTTTCAAAAAAATTTCCGTTTGAAAAAAATGATATTTAGAAAATTTGGGTTTTGAAAAAAATAACATAAAAAAAAATGTTTTTGAAAAAAAATTATCGTTAAAGTTTCCGCGACCCTACCTAATGCCTTTAGAGTCATCAACAGTCAAGTAGACACAAAACCTTTTTCAGTGCGTATGTTTTTTAGGTTTGCTATTCGCTTTATTTTACAATATAAGCAAATTTATGATTTAAGTAATATATTAAATATAAACTGTATATTTCACTCTCTATTTAATACGTACATATATATAGGGAGATATCAAAAGTCAAACAGATATAAAACTTTTTTACAAAGAAATTTAAAGAAAATTAGTGTTAAATAGTAAAATTAAGAAAATCTAATTATCCTTACCTAAAAGCTAAGTAATCCCTTTAAGTTTTTTTAGGTATTATTAAAAATAATAACTTTGGAAATTCGAGAAAATCATAAATTGTCAAAAGCTACAAAGGCCAACAATGCGAGGTCACAATAGAAACCATGTTTATGTCACCCATCAGCAGCTCGCTCTGGATTTAAAAATGGCTGCGCTTATTATTTAAACCAACGCTTCTAAAAACTATTTTGAGCTGCAAATGTAATATTAAAGTAATAGAGAGTTGTTGAGCCACTTAAAATAACATTTTCTGTGCTTATTTCTAACCTCAAATTTTTAATTGGTATATTGTTACCGTCAATGTTACTCAAGAAGAAATACAGATCACTATTACAGTACATACGTAAGTATCTTTATCCTTATCAAAAATAAGCATAACTACTGGAATGTTTGTTTGAAAGTTTGAGACAATGATGTGTTTGAAATTAACTCTGTGTTTCGGACTTCCATTGTCTATATTTTATTTATACACGACGTTTCTATCAGTACAATCTCTGATCGTCTTCAGGTGCCCGAGGAGGGGCTTCCAAATATTTGGGATTTCAACACTTGGTTTACTGAAAATACCCTGATTCTGCCCAATAAAGGCAGCTTCAAGGAATTTTCGTTTCTTCCAGTGTGACTCCTTGTGCAAAACCTTTGCTTCTGCCCACTTCATTCGGTGTTGTTTTGACCATGCATGTTCGGCAATTCCTGATTTCGTGGTTTCACCTTTTTGGGTATTCGTCTGATGTTCCTTAAGTCCAACAGATAGTGGTCTTTTAGTTTCAGGTGAATCATACATAGGCGAAACTAAAAGACCACTAACTGTTAGGCTTAAGGAACATCAGACGAATACCCAAAAACGTGAAACCACGAAATCAGGAATCGCCGAACATGCATGGTCAAAACAACACCGAATGAAGTGGGCAAAAGCAAAGGTTTTGCACAAGGAGTCACACTGGAAGAAACGAAAATTCCTTGAAGCTGCCTTTATTGGGCAGAATCAGGGTATTTTCAGTAAACCAAGTGTTGAAATCCCAAATATTTGGAAGCCCCTCCTTGGGCGGAGCCAACTTCTTAAACTTCAAGGTTGAGTGATTTCTCACAGTATGTAAGTACGTAGCCTTAGGAATTGATTGTAGTTTGCACCTGAAGACGATCAGAGATTGTACTGATCGAAACGTCGTGTATAAATAAAAAATAGACAATGGAAGTCTGAAACACAGAGTTAGTTTCATACTGGAATGTTATTTCATCTTATTTTTTCTGGCCCAAAAGCTCCCTAATGTATTAAACATAAACTATGTGTTTATGTTGCATACATGGAGACATCAACAGCAAATAAATGCAAAAGCTTTTTTACGTACGTATTTTTTTAGTCCACCATACCAATATGGATTAACTTTTGGGTAGGGTGGTAGAGGGTTGTAGGGGGTAAAGCGGGATAAAATATTTAAAAAAAATTGTAACTTTGGAACAAAAGGAAGTACCGATATACGGTTTTCAGATTTACGTTTCCATAAATATGGAACAAAAATTTTGTTATAAAGTCCAAATTCGTGGGAGCTTTAGTTTCCAAGTTATTTGAAAAAACGTTAAAATATACAAAAAAATCATAGGTTTTGTAGTAAAGCAGCTATTGATATGCGGTTTTCAGATTTTGGTTTTCGTAAATATTACTCAAAAATTTTATTATAATGTTCAAATTTTCAAAGCAGTTTTTGAGATATTTTCATTTCTTTTCAACATAAAATAATTGATTGTATGGTGGACTATCCGTGCTTTCTAGCATTAATTTTTTATTTTAGCTGTACGCTGTTTGCTGCTAGCTGTTGGTGTAAAAATTTAGGATATAGGCAATATAATAGAGAGTACATAGACCACTAATTTATCGTCACCTTATTTGCTTACCGTATTACCGTAATTGAGATGCTAAACAGAGTTTTTAAACTTCAAACACAAATTACCGTAGCCATATTCGGGCCAAATTTTTTTTACATGAAATCTAGAAAAACAATTTTTTTTTTGGCATGCCTTGTAGAAGGCCTTCTGAATTGAATGACATAAAAAAAATTGCAGAAATGCACCATTTTCGAGGAAAATGGAGAAAATGGAAACTTTGTGTAGAAATGTGTTACAGAAAAAATAGAAACGGTTTTAGTTTCTACTTGATTTCCTCAATGGAAATATTGAAATGAAAATGTGCGAAAATGCATTATTTTTGAGAAAAACTAAAAAAAAACAATGTTCTATAGAATTCTGTTTTTAAAAAAAATATTACAATTTTGAGATTTGAACATTCTCCTGAATATAACTATATCATTGAAAATGTGCGGAAATGTATCAGTTCTTCTTGTAGATATGAAAAAAATTGAAACGGCTCTAGATTTCACTTCTTTTCCTCAATGCAAATATGGAAATGAAAATCTGGGGAAATGTATTGTTTTTGAGAAAAAGTTAAAAAAGGCCACTTTTTGTGGAAATGTGATAATGCTGTTCCGCAGATTTTCATTTCCATATTTGCATTGAGGAGAAGAAGTAAAATCTAAAGCCGTTTTTATTTTTTCTTTATCGCATTTCTACACAAAGTTTCTATTTTCAATTTTTTTCTCAAACGGTACATTTCCGCAAATTTTTGCTTTTATATCCTCTTCCTATAGAAGAACCCCAATAATTTTTTTTTCAATATCACATTTCATGTAAACGAAAGTTGAGCCCCGTATTCTTTTGCCCACTTACAAACTGCCAATGTAAATAGAATAGAAAAGAAAACAACAATTCGTGTTTTTGCAAATTTACTTTCGCAAATTAAAAACTTAACTAAACAAAAAAACGAATTATGACCTACCGCTGCAGATTTTGCACAAAAATAAATCTGATTAGTTGCAAAAAATAACCGAGCGGTTCCCGTTAAACCTCCGTCATAACGTATTTCGGTTCGGTTATTTTTTGATAACGGGAGTAAAATAACCGATTTTTCCTACTTTAACGCTCTATTAGACATTAACGGTATGTTTCATATGGAGACATCAACAGCCATATAGGTGCGAAACCTTTTTTATGAGCGACTTTTTTCCAGCGCATGTTTTTTTATTTTACAATGCAAACAAATTAAACAGCAATTTTTCGTGATCTTAACATAGTTACTTCTTTTAATTGCGTCGGCTGATAGATATACTGGGTCTAAGGAAGGACAGGTCGGTCTAACAGGCCATGTTCCTGCTGGTAAGGTCAGGTCAGCTTCATTCGTGTAAACTCTGACAAAAAACATATCATTTTAGAGGTATAATTCTTAATACGTATTAAATTTTAGTTTCTAAAATGTAAATCTACACGAATAAATCTGAATATACACTGGCAGGTATGTAAATTCTAAGGAAAATTCACAATCTTTTTGTAAAATTGCACGCAACCAGTAATTTTACAATATCCACTATGGCGACACGGTAATCAATGATTGATTGTGTATATTCGCTAATTTTTTTTATCAGTATATGCTAAATGATTCTCAGATGAATGCGATTAGAAAAAGAGAACAATAGTAGTTGACATACCAAGCATGTTATGATGGTCACTAAACGCGAAAATGAAGTTTGAGATGCGAGCCGCAGGCAAGTGTCTTAATTTATCTGAGCGTGTAATGATCATAACATGCGAGTTAGTGTACTATACTATACCTACGACCACTGAAAATTCCATCAAAAATTAAGTCAACAACCTTCATAACATTAAGTTTCAATTACGTTCTATCTAAATTCTCAAAACAAATAAGGTTACGAAGGGACTTTTCATATATATTTTTAAAAACCAGGTTTTTTTGTTAAAAGTGCATAATATGTCAATTTAACGGGACTTATTTTTGGTTAGGTACTAAAATTATATTGGATTGTTTACGTTTAATAAATATTTATTGTCTTAAAAATATATAAAAATAATTCACATTTTTGTGTCAATTAGTGCTCTTATAAAATAAAGTTTCATCGCTTGTCACGCCATGTTGTGGTTTACGTCTAAGCTCTATTATTATTATCCTAAGACCGTAAATGAGCCATTAAAATCGTGTTGAGGTGATCGTAAAATTAGTATTATTAAGATTCAAAATTGGATGAGTATCCCACAAGGAACATACAAAAGACCAAAGCGAAAGGAGAAACGATTAGACGATGTTTCGCCCGGGGTGACCAGCGTGGGCTAGTCAGTGGATTCACTAGTCACCCTCAATCCAGACATCATTTAACACCATCGCACACTCTGACTTCCAACTCTGAATCACTCACAAATAGGCATCGTTCCGCATGGTACTTATAGCATTTAATGCTTATAGCATTGTTTCCAGGATGTAGATAGGGATTTATTTTGTTTGAATCAGACCCTGGTTTCTACACAATAATTTATTTGTTAAAAAACTTTTGGTCCGACCGGTTTCGGTTACAAAATAACCATTTTCAAGGACTGAACACTTAATCTAAAAGCGAATAAAAAAGATTGTTATTTTTGAAAAAAAAAATTGCTTTTAGGCACTTAAATTTATGATAAAGAGGAGGACAAACTAGTTTATCTATTGAAGACATCACGTAATACATATTCAACATTTAAAAAGGTATAAAACAAACTTAGTTTTTTATTTTTAACGAATAGCTGAGAAACATAAATTGACATTTGTAGTTCAAATGAGTTCTATGGTAGGTCAATGTAGAGGTTAGGGTCACTTATCATATTTTGATACCAGAATATTAATAACTGTAATAATTTAAAAGAGGAAATATATCAAACTTTTGCGTGGTTGTTTTATTAATCAGTAAAGGAAAAGGGTGTCGAAAAATAGAATGGAAAGGGAATTCTCGTTTATTTTGGTAGGTGTAATGTTTGAGTTGACGTTTGGAGTAGTTCAAAAGCACTAATTATTTTAGTTCTAATATGGGATAAAAGGGTAATGAGACCTGAAAACCAGAACAAAAGGGGGTACAAACAAAAGGTTTTATGTCACGTGATTCGGAATCAAAGGGTATTGAAATTGAAAGTTTGGTAAGGGTTAAATGAAATACTCCCTTTTGTTTTCTAGTTTTCACGTCCCTCAGTACCCTTTTATCCTACCTTGGAACTAAAACACTTAGTGCTTTTGAACTACTCCAAACGTCAACTCAAATATTACACCTACCAAAATAAAACAAAAATTCTCTTTCCATTTTTCAACACCCTGTCCCCTTACTAATTAATAAAACAACCACCCAGAAGTTTGACATATTTCCTATTTTATTACAGTTATTAATTATATTGTAAAAAATATAATAAGTGACCTTAATCTCTATATTGACCTGCCGTAGGACACATTTGAACTACTATTTGAGCTGTTCAGTTTGTCCTTCTCTTTATAATAAATGTAGGTGCCTAATAACAAAAATGTTTTTCAAAAATAACAACTTTTTTTTATCCATTTTTAGGTTAGTTGTTCAATTCTTAAAAATGTTTATTTTATAACCGAAACCGGTCGGATCATTTTAAAAAAAATAAATAATGATTGTTGTATAGAAACCTGGGTCTCATTCAAACAAAATGCTTATGTCCATATCCACCATCACGAAAATTCTCCAATTAAGCTTTTAACATGATTAAACTCATCGGAGTTTGGAATGAGTCTTGGCAAACAAAGTTTTAATGTAAAACACCACATTCTAAACACCGATTAGTAATTAATCACGATTAAAGCCTAATCGGGAAATTTTTGTGTTGGTGCATACGAGCAATATAGAGACATCAACAGGCGCATAGATACCAAACCTTTTTCATGCGTATTGCCTATACAGAATAAAAATTGCGGTAGCGTCAATAGAAGTTCCCATCCATTTCCCAATTGTCGGGAAATGTCTTAATTCAATGGCGCTTGTTATTGATATAAAAGGAGTAAGTTTTTAAGGCAATCCTACTGGTCATTCTGAAATATTCCTGTTAAAGGTTTTTTTAAGAACATTTTCGAAAAAGCATTTGATAATGTATAGTATTACTAAATAGTCTATGATGAAATATAATTACATTACTGAATGTAGCCATACCAAAGAATACATTTAAAATTTTTGCTTTAAAAATATCTAGAAAAATATTTATATACATCTAAAACACAAAAAATAGAAATTTTAAAATAATAATAATAATAATAATATATACGATAGGGTCCCTTTTAACATTGCTCCAGCTGCTAAAAGGTAGCCAAGGTCTAGTACAGGTTTTCCGAAATTTGGCATATCGGTGCGGAAAAAATTTTCTACACCGTGCGGAAAAACTAATTTTCCGCACTAAAAATAGTGTGGAACGCTCTAAAAAAATTAATTACCGAATATGGTCATGCAATTGTGACATATAGGTATTAAAAAAGCAAAAGGGTTTTGCTTTAATTTTTATTTTTCCGTCACAGTTTCAATATCTAATAAATGAAAATTAAAAATAGAAATAAATAACAATAAATAAACTACGAATGTGTCTACCTCGATTTGATATTAACTGCATTTTTTTACAAAGGTGGTTGATATTCCGACTGAAACCCTATTGACTGGTCATAACTCCTCCCATAACCCGACTGCCCGCCATGATGGTACCCCTCATGAGATTCCGAATGTGAAGAAGAATGAGTATGAACTGGCTTGGCTATCACTTCGTAAGTTGTTTTACCTCCTCCGTGGCCTTTCATAGCAGATAGAAGTAGAGAAATCAAGGCCAACATGAGGGCCTTGCCGGCCATTGCTGCTAACCCCGCCATAGCGACGGCAAAAAGGGTGCCTTTTAACATTGCTCCGGCCGCTAAAAGGTAGCCGAGGCCACCCCCTTTTCCACCTCCCAATCCGCCGCCTCCACCTTTTCGTGCCCCAATACTTTCTTCGTCCCAGTTTAACTTCAACTTGAGAGCGCGACTACTTGCAAAAGACGATATTTTTTGTACAAGAAATTCATCCAATCGGGCATCTGAGTCATCTGGAAATTCCCGCACTAAATTTGCAACAATATTAACTGTAGCTGGGACGGAAACATTTTCACGCACTATAGAGAGGCCTGGTAAAACGTTAAAGTCTTCTGCTTTATTAAGTTTATCCACCCACGAAACAAAGTCCAGTTTTAAGCACGTGAATGTGTAATATTTAAGACAGTTTTTGGAAAAATCTTTTCCAAATTCACTTTTTGCCACAACCCGCTCTAAATTTGCTATTAAGATTAATACTAAAGTAACGACAACTGATGCTTGAGGCATTGTGTTGGCTTTGAGAATGTAATCGATTTTGATTTCATTCATAAAAGTTGCAGTATTTTATATTGAATGCTATTCATTTTTTTTGTGTACTAATTCGATTCCAAACCACAAATAAAAGTGGATCAGCAATTACGGTTTGCGATCATTGTCACTGTACATTTTGTATGGCACTAAAGACGTCATTATTAGACAGCAGACAAGTGGTAAAACTTTGTGAAAAAAACGATTTTAATTCACTGCTTTTACAGAAATTTTCGGAAGTCGTTTCGGTTCAGGTCAGAGATGAAATACTAAAATCCGTACAGAGCCGTATATTGAGCGGAAGTCTTTATTATAGCAAACAACATAGATTTCAGATTAGATCCTGCAGTCGTAGTCAGATAGTAGAAAGTGGGGCGGATTTTAGAAATCAGAGAAAAAGTATTTGCATACAAGTACAGGTTGTCGCCAGTTTTTCTGTCTCTGTCCTTTAGTACCATGTATAGAAGCAGAGGCTCGTAATTCCAGTATATGTTTTGCCTCCCATTCCACCCGCTTGGTGTAGAAAGAGACAGAGTGAGAAATGAAACTCGTTGGCGAATACTTTTCGTGTGACTTTGAAAATACGGCCCTTGGAGCCTTCAAAATTTTCGAAAATTTGGCATAAAATCATGCCAATTAACTACAGCATAAGTTTATTTTAATATTTTGGCGAAATAATTCTTTCACTCCGAAGGAGGCTCTCTATTTTATCAAATAGGAAAAACAATAAATGTGCTTCGGTTTTTGCAAGAAAATACTAGGGAGAGGAAAATATTTTTTTAATAAATATAGGGATGACAGAGTGATATATTATTTAAATGAAGGCGTTGTTATGAAGGTGGTGATTTGTCATAAGTCAGCATAAAAATTTAAAAAAAAATATGTCGGAAACGAAAATAGTAGTTTTTTTCACTAGTGGCTAAAATAGTGCTTTTTTACACTATTTTTTAATACCTTTATCAACAAATCCAAGAAAAACAGGAAAATACTTTTAAAAATCTCGAACGAAGAGCACTTCTCGCAACACACCATCTTTACACTATGAATCAAGGCAGCTGGTAAATAAAATAACAATGGTTTCCATAGCGATGTGAGTTTTTACTCGGTGACGTAATTTTTGACAGTTTGATATTTTGACGATGTTTTTAAATGATTTTTTCATAAATACTAGGTAAGAACTGGCAGAAATGGCTTAATTTTTAGGCAAGAATAATTAGTTTTTTTCAATATTACTATTTTCCGCTATTTCTCTTTAATTTTGGGTTACAAACGGACAGAAATCTTTTTTTGCACCCGTGATCACAAAAAACTTTTTTGCGTTGGTAACCAAAAAAGCCATGCTTTATTTATCTGCAGACAGTTACTAAAATCATGTTTTTGATAAAGGAATAAAGAAAAGGTAATTTATGTCGATAAACAGTTTAAGTTGGTGGATTGAAAAATCAGAAGTTTGGCTTTGGATTATCCTTGAGGCTGATTTAAGACATGCTGTGGAAAAAATGTTAAATAGTTTTTAAGAATAGATTTTGTATTACATTTTAACAGCCTGGCTACAAAGTACTGCACATTTGCTTTATTTGTTGCAAAAATAATCTAAACTAACATCAGTCACAATGTTATGTAGGTATATTTAAGATTGTAGCAACTCTTGTGGAAGGTTTGTTTACAAAATAAAGGGGCAATAATATAATACAAAATAAAAAAATAAAGTGAAAACTCCTTGTTTACTTAAACAACATAATGATATACTGTATCTTTATAGCAAGGGATCAAAATCAAAATATGAATGTGCTGTATTTCCTAATATCAATAATATTTCTTAACAGAAGCTGGCCCGACCATTGTTGCAGGTATAAGAAAAATGGTTTCATTGCAAATCGTATTCAATATTTCTTACACACATATAATTGGAATAAAAAATATAATTTAAAAGGAAATTTCAATAACAAGTGGTATTTTTTTATTCAATTAAACACCAAATGAAACAAAATTTTGCACAGTGATCGTTTATTACAAATTTAGAAAAGTCTTTGTTAAAAATGAACGATTTACTATTAATTTATTTATTTCTTCCATTTAAAATTATTCTTAAATCATATGCATATAAATTAAATTACATTTATTTTACCAAAATAATTTAATGAAATATATAATTCCTTTTTTTGGTTTGGCCTTTTATTTATTTCAAAAATGGTATAAAATTTAAAAGAAAATTTTTATACAAAGTTTTATTTTCTCACTTACTAAACAGAAAAAACGTGCATCAAAAGGTAACAAAATTTTACACACTGATCTTTTTTCACAAATTAATAAACTCTTTGTAAAAACGGACGATATAGGATGTATTTGTTTTTTTTTCCAGGAATTGAAATTCCCTCCTAAATAAGATTCATATAAATTAAACGATATTTATTTAATAAAATAATTTAGTAATAAATACATTATTATGGAACCTAAATTTTTGGTGTTGCCTATTATTGAGGTGGTTGATAATCTGGTTGAAGCCCCAAAGGTAGGGGCTGCTCAAAACTTCTTCCGTATCCAGACTGACCTTGATGATAACCTTCATGGGATTCTGAATGAGAAGAAGTATGCGTATGCACTGGTTTGGCAATGACTTCATACGTGGTTTTACCACCACCATGACCCTTCATCGATAGAAAAGACATAAGCAGTGACATAACTGCTAACATAAGGGCCTTGCCGGCTAATGCTGCTAACGCCGCCATAGCCACGGCCATTAAAGTTGCTTTTAGTATACCTCCAACTGCAAGAATACTAGTCAAACCTCCTCCTCTGGTTCGCCGCCTGCGAGCACCTTCGCCTTCTTCATTCCAGTTTAATTTTAGTTTAATAGCATGATTTTTCGTAAAACTGGTTATCTTTCGTATTAGAAATTCATCTAAACGAGCATCTGAATCGTCTGGAAATTCACGTGCAAGATTTGACACAATGTCTGCAGTGCTTGGAGCTGACACATTTTCACGCACTATTGAAACACCCGGTGAAATTTTAAAATCGTTTTGTTCGTTTAATTTATCCACCCACGACACAATATCCAGTTTTAAACATGTGAACGTGTAGCTGTTATCACACCTTTTTGAAAAAGTCCTTCCGAATTCATCACTTGAGAATACACTTTGGTCTGATTTTACTACCCCAGTCACTAATAGAAAAATAAGAATTATTGCTCTTGACATTGTGCCGGCTTTGAAAGTGTAACTGATTTTGATTTTAATAATGGAAGCAAACACTATTTTATATAGAATGAATCTTACTTTTTCGCTTCAAAAAAGTTCTTTTAATTTTAAATTCGAGATTAAAAGTGGGTCAATAATTGTGCTTCGTAAGCATGAAAAAAACCTATATTCTTTGCTTTCCATAGAAAGGTTTAGGCAGCGAAGAATTTGTTACAATTTGTTGTTAACTGATAATTACAAACAAGATATATACAGTAAGGACCTGCCTGTTATAAACAGAGGACGCATACATTTATATCAATTAGGTTTTATTTTGAAATCTCATCTAACAAAAATTTATTGAGTAAAAAAGCGATAGACGGCTGACTTTGTTTGGTTTAATTATATTTTGGCAACATCGTTGGCTTGATGAGGTTTTTCTTGTATGTCTGTGATAGTTGCGGGTGGGTTGTCAAGATAAGAGCAATAGAGAAGTAGAATTAAAATAGAATAATAAAATTTGACTACTTCGTTTTAGGAACCCTGTTGCAATTTCAATTCAAAAAATAACCAGAATTTTTCGAGTCTGCTTGGTTTATTTGGGTTTAGGTTTTCTTCCAAGTCCTTCCCAAAAAAACACAGGTATTGTAGGAACAAAATATTACGATGAATTGGTTTAATTTATGTTCGTCAATAAAAACCTTCACTCTCTTAAGTTTCACAATAAGGCGTCCCGCATGCTTGGCTTGGCTTGCTTATACTGCCTTAGTAGATAAATCCGTCTTGGAATTTCCAACATTTTCTTCTAAACCAAAGCGTACCTACTGAAGAAAAATATAAAAAAATAGATCGACTGCGACCTACTACTACAAATTTTTATTGAGTAAAGAAGCGATAGATGGCTGACTTTGTTTAGTTTAATTCTATAATTCAGAGAGGTAGAAGGAAGGTAATTTTTAAAAATTCTAAAAAGTTGGCTGTCCTTTGTTCGTAAAAATACAGGGTTCCATAGAACTCCAACTTTGTTGTTTTTTTTTGTAAAAATATTTTTTTAACATTTCAATTGGGGGTTGCCTTTAAAGTATTTTACACCCATTTAAAATTCAAGAATTTGGAAGTATACTACATAAATTAGCTACAAAACAAAACAAAATAATAACAACAACTTTCTTCAAGCGAAAGTAGTTTTATTGTTCCACACTGGCACGAATTAACTTTAATTTTATTTATTATTGGGAAAATGAGGAAGAGCTCTTACCTCTAGCAATAAGGTCACGTCTCTGGCCCTTTCTGTCATACTCCGTACCTTATCGTTATCCGTGTTTTCTTGCTGCGTGTTAAAGAAAATTTAACGACCTTTAAATCTATATTAAGGGGGAAAATTTTAGCCCTTCGAAGCGGTGCAGTTTACGATAAAGTAAAACTGTTTTTTTTAAAAAAACTATATTTTTATATTACGTTTAGCTGGAAAATATAACAAATGTAAGTTGTCAAAATTTACCCATCATAAATAGAATTAAAGATAAAAAGTGATGCTAAAAATTACTTGGGTATATTTACATCAATAATTTAATTACCAAAATTATTGAGAAAAATTATCTTCTTATCCAAAAAATGGAAACGAATAAAAATTTTGATGATAAATATTAATCTTACCTTCAAAGAAAACTATAACTCATGTTACATTTTATAGATATCATATTCAGAGAATGTTTTTTTTAATTTAACAAATTATAAATAGTAGTTAACTGATCAAAAAGCTGCTTAAGAAAAAAATTCAATTTTGTGTTAAGAGAGAGCTTAAGTATGGAAAGGAGGTTGTACCCTTCGGCTGCGACCTCAAAACTGTATATTTGAATAATTACTAAAGTGCGAAAATTTCGACATTTGAGCTAGGACTAATGACAGTTTCTGAATACCACAACACTCTTATTTGGTTTTTGCTATATTAAAGAAACAAAAGAAGGCGATTCACCTGATTTTACAGCTGATCGAGCAAATTAATTTATTTTATTTGGTCCATTTGCCTTTTCTAAATTAAGTGGTCCTATTATTTTGAAAGAATGGAGATATTTTAAAATTATTAGTTGTACAGGGTGGTCCAAATTCGAGGGGCCTCTATAGTTTTGGGCTTTTGCAGCATAGTTAGCCCAAAACTAATATACATGTTACGAGCTCGATTTTCAAGAGACGTCGAAAACTAAAAACCGCATTGCGATATGTCAAAGCGTTTCTGAGCTACAGGGTGATTCTCAAAAATGTGCGATTTTAAAGGGCTTCTACAACTTTTTTATTTGTAAAGATAGAGATTTTTATTAAAAACATTTTTTGAAGATTTTGTAAAGACAAATCTACCTGTTTCATCGATTTTCTCTTAAAGCCAAAGTTTTATTTCTTTAAATAGGATACCCCCAATTTTTTTTAAAAATCAGTTTTCTAATAAAATTTCCTGTCGAACGATGTGCCATAAAGCTATTTTTATTAAATAGTTTAAAATATATTTGCATATTTTGATATTTACCATAGTAGTCGCTATGCGCGCCCTAAATGTGAAAATAAAATTTTATTGTTTTTTTTTCATACAAAATCAAGTTGGCTACGACACGAGGGGACACAACAACCTCGAACTTTAACTTCTAGTTTACTATAATTACCAACCCTAAAATAATAAATAAAAATAAAATTATTAAGTTTTTATTTAAAATTTTTATGAATTAAACTATGTAACCCCTAAAATCTACATCTAAAAATTTTCTTTAATTCTAAAAGAAATACTCAAATTGACGGCCTAATTCCCTTCTAGTAGTTGGGCGATTTCGAAATACAAGGTCTTTGACTCTCCCCCACAAAAAGAAGTCGCAGTGGGTCAGGTCTGGAGACCTGGGGGGCCAATATATAGGACCTTTATTTCCGATCCAGTTTTCACACACAATATTTAGCAAATTAGTAATGTTTCGTGTATTGTGAGGAGGTGCACTGCCATGTTGAAAGTATAGCTCGTTATTTTGCTGAAGTGGCAAATTGTCGATAAACGGAATCACCTGCTCTTCTAAAATTTGTTGGTATCTTTCGGCATTTAAATTTCCATCAAAAATATATGGCCCAATAATTTGTCCTCTGTAGATGCCTACCCACACCTTAAAACTGAACCTTCCCTGATTCGCTTGTTCCACCATAATATGGGGATTTTGCTGTTTCCAGTAATAGCAGTTATATTTGGTGAATATCCCATCACTAGAAATCGTTGCCTCTCTGTCCAAATAACTTTTCTGGCAAAATCGGGGTCTTCTTGGCTTTTATTTAAGTACCACCTGCAAAATGCACGTCTTGGAGCAAAACTTCGTTGCCATAATTGGTGCAGCCGTCGGGGTCGATAGGGCCTAAACTTGTGTTTTTTAAGCACACGAACGGCATTGCTGCGTGGAATTCAAGTGTTTCTCTCAATAGCCCTGGTGGAAGTATTCGGGTTAATTTCTATTTCTTCTAGAACCGTTAGTTCTTCCAACTCTCTATCTCTGGCTAGGCTTCTATACGTCCTAGGAAAGGATAAGTATTCTTGTAGATGACGTTTTAACTTTAAAAATATTTTTGAGCTAGGTTGCCCTCTTTCCGGATATCTCTGGAAATATAGATTTAACGCCTTCTGTCGATTTTCGTTACTTTCAATATAACATTTTATCATGTCGTACTTTTCAAAGTTTTCAAACATTTTTATATCTTGACGAAGACGCCACTTTTGACACTTGGGCTCGTTTTGATCATAGCTACCTAGATAGATACCCTAAAACTGCATGTGTCGGAGTTAAACACAGCCTACTATGGTAATTATTATGAATTGCAGATATCTGTTTAACTACTTAATAAAAATAGGTGTATGACACATCGTTTAACAGGAAATTTTATTACAAAACTATTTTTTTTTTAAAAAAAATTGGGGTATTCCATTTCAAAAAAATTAATTTTGTGCTATATCTCGTGAACTAAAGGTTTGAAGACAAAATCTCTATCTTTACAAATAAAAAAGTTGTAGAGGGTTTTTAGAAACGCACATTTTTGAGAATCACCCTGTAGCTCAAAAATGCTTTGACATATCGCAATGCTGTTTTTAGTTTTAGATTTCTTTTGAAAATCGAGCCCGTAACATGTATATTAGTTTTGGGCTAACTATGCTGCAAAAGCCCAAAGCTATAGAGGCCCCTCGAATTTAGACCACCCTGTACAGTCCGTCCGGTAAAAGTTAACCGATACTGTATCTATTTAGTATTGTATCTGTCCACACTTCCCGCACTGTATTTATTTCTCCGGCAACTGGTATTTATTTATATATTTTAAAATATTTGGGACTATAGAGTGAATAGCTTTGTCTGCATGGTGAGCTTTAAAAATTATTGATATTTTTTATGTATTTTTTAACGTCTGCCTCAAGACTCAACTATTTAGCTTGCGACATTTCGTGGATACCCCCTTAATTAATTAACAAGAATAACTCTAAGGGGTGTGGAGAATCAGACTGTAGGAAAAAAAGCCAAAAAAAAGGCGGAAAAAACTCCCGGAACAAACCCCTGAAAAAAAAACCTCAAAAAAATATTATTATAAGTAACCTAATTCTAAGCCAACTCAAGAAAGACCCAACCCAACTTAAGCTAAACCAATCGAAAATAATACTTTTTGATTAACCATGTAACAATCAGTTTTACGTCGGGGTTTTTCTTCCGGGAGTTATTCCGGTTTTTTTCCAAGGTTTTTTTCTAGAGGTTTTTCGTTTGTTTTGTTCAGGGTATTTTGTACTGTTGCTGACTTTTTACGGCAGCCTTTCAAAAGGATATACAGACCGCTTCATGCTACTGCGAACATAGGTCGGAAGAAGTCCAATTTGCCAGTGTACGTACATGCAGGGATACCGCACACCTATCAGTGGAGCAACCAACACTTAGGCTTCCGATCGCCGTTCGCCGCCGTTCGCCTTGTATTTAGTACGCCTCTAACCACGGTGCTATGAGAAGCGTAGTCAATGAAACCGGAATTTGGTCAATAAATACGCAAATTTTTATAACGTAATTTTCTTGTTTTTTGTCACTGATAAATTAGAATGTTTTATTTTCAACTGCTCAGATTTATCACTAACAACGTATTACAATGAAAATAATAAAGAGCCACAAAATAAAAACAAGTTCTCAAAATAATATAACACATTCCAAAAACCAAAAAGATTCTCCCAGTAAAAAAAAATTTAGAGCAAATGTTCGAAAAGTCCTCCTTGCTGGGCTAGACAATATCCGAGCATATTATAAAAACCCCTTCTAACGTTTCCAATCACGTTAGTATTAGTAGATCCAAGTATCTAGGACCATTCAAATTGCCGTAAATAAAAAATGACCCAATTACGTGTTCCCCTACAATACCCCCCCAAACATTAAAAAAAAAAAATACAAATGTAATTTTTCCCTCGACCAATATCGAACGTGTGTTGGGTTATGACGATTCAATAATGGAAAAGTACTTTCGTCTGCGAAAATATTAGATCTCAGAAAGTTTTCAGCATGATTAGCCTTTTCCATCATTGTTTCGCAAAATTCCATATGACGATAGTTGTCCTCGGGAAAAATTTGATGCGTTTTTGACGCTTTGTGAGAATGATAACCATTCTATTTGAGAACACGTAAGACAGTGGCTGAAGACGTATTAACTGCTTCGGCAGTTTGGTGGCTAGTTAACTTTCGATTTTCCTCCACTGCAGCGCAAATCATCACACCTCGTACTTCCCGCTCGTCATTCAAAACAGTGGGTTTTTTATGGTTTCTTGGCGCTACACAACCAAACTTTTCAAAATTCTGCACAAACCTATAAATCGTTGATAACTAGGTTCTGGGCGATTTACAAAATTCTCAAAAAAAAGTTCTTGAATAAGTCTCAACGGTCTGCCTTGATAGTACCATTTGACTCTCTGTACTTATTCGGCAACTTCGTAGACATCCATTTTTAGTTTTAAAAATGTATTATTTCACTTAAGAACTTATCAATCTGTTTCTCGAGCAAGGCAGAAATAAAACAAAATAATAAAAATAAAAAAAATTTCCAAAAGATAACACTACAGCGTGCTTCGAATCCACCTCGGTCGTACGGCACGGAGAGTAAATTGGACTTGATTCCCCCTATGTTCGCAGTAGCCTGAAGCTCATTGTACAATAAGGTTCAGGCTACTATGAACATAGGGGGAATCAAGTCCAATTTAAGTTCCGTACGACCGAGGTAGGTTCGAAGCACGCTGCAGTGTTATCTTTTTGAAATTTATTTTCTTTTCTGCCTTGCTCGAGAAAAAAATTGGTAAGTTCTTAAGTGAAATAATACATTTTTAAAACTAAAAATGGATGTCTACAAAGTTGCCCAAAAAGTGCAGATGGTCAAATGGTACTATCAAGGCAGACCATTCAGGAACTTTTTTTGGAGAATTTTGTAAATCGCCCAGAACTTAGTTTATCAACGATTCATAGGTTTCTGCAGAATTTTAAAAAGTTTGGTTGTGTAGCGCCAAGAAACCATAAAAAAACCCACTGTTTTGAAGTACGAGAACCAGCTACCAAATTGCCGAAGCAGTTGATACGTCTTCAGCCAATGTCTTATGTGTTCTCAAAAAGAATGGTTATCATTCTTACAAAGCGTCAAAAACGCATCAAATTTTTCCGTAGGACCACTATCGTCGTATGGAATTTTGCGAAACAATGATAGAAAGGTCGAGTCGTGATGCAAAGCAATTTTCCATTATTGAATCGTCATAACCCAACACACGTTCGATATTGGTCGAGGGAAAATTTGCATTTGTATTTTGACGTAAGAAAACAGTATCCCCAAAAACTAAATGTTTGGGGGGGGGGGGTATTGCAGGGGAACACGTAATTAGTCCATTTTTTATTGACGGCAATTTGAATGGTCCTAGATACTTGGATCTACTACAGCAGCATATTATTCCAACTGCTAGGCAGTTGTTAGGTGTAAGATTTGGTAAAACATGGTTTCAACAAGATGGTTGTCCCGCTTACAATATTGGCCTTGTTAGGGAATATCTTGATAATATATTTCCTAATCGGGTTATAGGTACACGGGGAACTACTTTATGGAGAGCTCGATCACCCGATCTTGCTCCTAATGACTTCTATCTGTGGAGTTATATCAAAAATAAAGTTTACGGGCTAATAATTTGAAAGAACTTCGGATTAAAATTCAAGAAGCTTTTCAAACTATCACCCCTAACATGCTTGGAAACGTTAGAAGGGGTTTTTATAATAGGCTCGGATATTGTCTAGCCGAGCAAGGAGGACTTTTCTCTTATTATTTTAATTGTAACACGTTGTTAGTGATAAATCTGAGCAGTTGAAAATAAAACGATCGAATTTATCAGTGACAAAAAACAAGAAAATGACGTTATCAAAATTTGCGTGTTTATTGACCAAATTCCGATTTCATGGACTACCCTTCACATTGCACCGTAGTTAGAGGCGTACTAAACGCAAGATGCGAACGGTGATTGCAAGCCTGAGTGTTGTTTGCTCCACTGATAGGTGTGCGGTATCCCTGCGTGCACGTACACCGGCAAATTGGACGTTTTCCGGCCTATGTTCACAGCAGCCTGAAGCGTTCTGTATATCGTATGTAGCACAGACATTTTTTAGTTAATTTTTAATATAATTATTTCTATTTTGTAACAATACTTACACAGGTTGGGAATTAGGGGCTCAAGATCCATCTAGAGTTATTAAATATTGATGGATAAAGATTAATACCCCTCCCCTCCGCTTATTATGTTAAAAAAAACAGACAGGCTTTGTAGACTTAGAGCTACTGATGAAAATTCAAGTCGTCGGGTACATAAATTTTGATCCCTACGAGAGATGTGTGGTGCTGTGGGTAAACAAAAACGTCTGCCAAGCCAGACCGGGGACGTAAAGGGGGGTAGACCATTAAAGATGGCCGACAAGGGTGTTATCAAAAAATCATAACTTTTTTATTTATTAACCGATTTTTCTAAAACAATTTTTGTTGTGATTCTCAGTAAAAGGGTTTTCTAAAATCATTATTAATACATTGTATTTTTACTTTTTCTTATTGAAAAGAATATTTTCGTAAAACCATTAGTTTGTTTACATGTTTTTTTAGTTTTTTTTTACGAAACGAGTTTGACGCTAAGTTCACTGGTTCTTGAGAAATACTTGAAAAACAGAAAAATTGGCCCCGGGCACAAAAATTTCACTTATTGGCGAAATTCACAAAATTCTCCAATAAAATATGAAAATTCAGAGGCACTGTCATTTTAAATAAAATAAGATCAATGGTTTCTGCAAAAAATCGATGGTACGGTAAATATGGTGGTCCAAATATGGCTGACACATGATACGAACTTTTTACAACGGGCACAAAAATTTCACTTATTGGCGAAATTCACAAAATTCTCCAATAAAATATGAAAATTCAGAGGCACTGTCATTTTAAATAAAATAAGATCAATGGTTTCTGCAAAAAATCGATGGTACGGTAAATATGGTGGTCCAAATATGGCTGACACATGATACGAACTTTTTATGGAGGTCTACTTTTCATATAAAGCTAGTGACGAAATTTCAATGCCATTGGGTATAAGACTTTTGTTATCTACCATCGATGTAAGAGGTTATCAGTAAACCAAAACGACAAATTTTCGTATGCCCATAGAGATGGCCGACAAAGGTGAAACAAACTTTGTGTCAATTCTCAGTATAAGAGTGTTTTAAAATCATTATCAATACCTTGTATTTGTACGTTTTTGGGGTGCAAAAAATAAGCCCTATGATGTTAAGAGGTACAGCAATTTAAAGGTAATTTTATGCCCTACAAAAAAGTGTCAATCAATTTTTTGATAAAGTTGGTAGATTTTTCTTAAAAAAAAAACAAAAAACAATGACATTTAAGTAGGCGAATGGTTACCCCCAAAAAATGCGAAGTTTTTCGGAAAATTTTTGTAATGGGCTAAAACATTATTCATATATTTTTTTAAGGTAGGCAGTGTTTTTCGTAATGTCTAAAAATTTAAATAAATGAAAAATGTCTACTTGATTATTTTGTATTTTCAATCTCTTTTCATTCTTGTTTCACATGCAATTTTTACTCTTACCTCAAGTCAGTTTCAGATATTACCATGATGCCAAACTCTCGTATGGTGTGTAGCCATAATTGGTCCGCCATACATACTGTACCATCTTGTAGTAAGAACCATTGATCTTATTTTGAGACTTCTGAGTGTAAAAAGGTATCTGGGGGACCCATAGGCCAATTTTCCGGGTTTTAAATATTGCTTAAGAACCACTGAACCTAGAACAGAACCTAGATAGCCACTATGAAATAGTCTTGGAAATGTGTTTTTTTTAGAGAATAAACTGATTTGCAAAAAATCTCAAAAAAGCACGTAAAAATGTAATGAATTTATGAAAACCTTTTTTTTTATACAAAAACCTGAAAATATTGATCATCATTTTAAAAGGTTATTGTAAATAAGAACAAAATTTGTTTTAGAAAAATCGGCTTATAAATAAGAAAATTATGATTTTGCTGATATCCATTGTCGGACGCCTTTGATGGCCTACCCCCACTCTAGTTCTTCGGTCCGGCTTGGAACACTTGCCGTATTGGTTTACTAATAATCTCTTACATCGATGGTAGGTCTTCTACCCAATAGCATTGAAATTTCGTCACTAGCTTTATATGAAAAGTAGGCCCCAATAAAAAGTTCGTATCACGTGTCAGCCATCTTTGGACCACCATATTTACCGTACCATCGATTTTTATTAGAAACCGTTAATTTTATTTTATTTAAAATGACATTGCCTCTGAATTTTCATAGTTTAACGGAGAATTTTGTGACTTTCGTCAAAAAGTGAAATTTTTGGGTTTGGGGTTAATTTTGCGGTTTCTGAAGTATTTCTCAAGAACCAGTGAACCTAGGGCCAAACTGGTACCCTTTATAAAAAGACTCAAAAATGGTAATTTTTTCTTATTTAAACATTTTTTTATAAAGGACACCGTTTTGTAAAAAAAACATCTAAACAAATTAATGGCTTTAGAAAAATATTTTTCTAAATCTTTATGAAAAATCTCCGAATTTCCATAAAGATTTAGAAAAATTGCTAACATCACATGTCCCTCTCACCCCTAACGGCAAGAATTTACCGCTGAAGACATATACCGGCGCGTAATATGACATCACCGCACAAATCACAAAACCGCGCAAAACCACCAAAACAATAAAAAAATAAGCAAATCCTCAACAACCCAATTATCAATTATTCAATTATTAGGCGAAGGTTGTTGGTTTGCGCGGTTTTTGAATATGCCGGAATAAGTTTTACACTATAACTGCTTGCTTGCTTGAAAAATAACAGCGCACAGCGGTTATAGCGCAAGATTTATACAGTAAAAAATTGCTTTTTAAGATTCCGCGCGCTAACAGTTACCACAAAAATTTTAACTTTTTATTTTTTTAGGCGCGTAGGTAATCGCCTTTGACAAGGTGTGCAAACGCCTAAGCAAAACAGATGTGTGTATGTAAGAAATCTTTGTTTTCATTTTATTATTGAAAATTAATTTTAAACTTTTTTCTTGATTTAAGAGAGCAGTGATCTCCCTGAATCAACTTAAAGTGAGATACCATACGTTCCTATACATTGTCTTAAAAAACGCGCTGGAATACCCAATTGAAGCAGAAAAAAGCCTGGAATTTGGTTTTTTAGTAATTAAAATACCTAAAAATATTTATTTTGAACAAAAAAATCAACCAAATCGTGATTGTTTTAAAATTTAACGCAAATAAACCACCTCTTGGCAGTGGTCTATAATATACGATGATTTTACTCAAAATACAACATCCCGTGTCACTTTGACATTTCTCAGGTTTCTTGTTTCCCCATATTTTATTAATATTTACGGATTATTTGGACTGTTTTAAGAAAAAATGGCCCTATGCGTCTCATTCCAGTACATTTTGACGTCTATCCAGATAAAATTATGTTATAAATTGTGGTCTGGTTCGGCTTAAAATAAATTTTTCGATACCCATGTGTATGTCAGCCTTCAAACCAAACTTTCGATAAACTATAGTCCTTAGTAAATACCGCCCTAAATGTGTATCTCAAAGTTGGTGAGTTTTTATGTTTTCATTATAATGTATGATGAGGTTGAACAATAATTTAAGTTTAAAAAAATGCAATGATCAAAGGTGCGTGATACAGTTTCGGATTACCCGATGCTTAGTAGACCATAAAACCTTACAAATCGTATTTATTCTAAACCACTGGTGGGTACTGCCTGAACTAGACTTATTGTTGGTACTGACCTTCCGCTATTAATTGCATGGCCAATAAGAATCTGCAATTCACTGCCAAGCAGAAATTTTACAGTTATTATAAGCTAGAGATGTTTGTTTAGTAGCTTGGCGATAGGTGGCAGAATAAGTACCTAATCTGTTTAAAATAATAAAGGATCTAATAGACGTTTAAGTATTTCATTTCTCGTTGTTTTTGTTTAAAGTGTATCTTTCTTTTTGCTGATTTCCAACAAACAATTTTTTTGTTGTTTTACTTAATTAACGTAGCTTACTTAGAATTAGGGTTCTCTAGTGCAACTTTTTTATTTTTGCTATAAGAAACCGAGTGCACGGTTTATTATTTTGTTATTTTCATAAAATAACACTTTACTAATAAAATAAATTTATATATAAAACCCATAAAACATTACCTCAAAGTCTGTTTTAGACAAAAGAATCCCTATCACCAAAGCATGAACACACATTTTATTTGGAATTAAAAATTCTACTGCAAAAAAGAAGAAAAATACATTATTTGTTTCCCTGCAAGATGTAGTCTACTAAAAAACGTATCATGTTTATACCGATATAGCATTAAAATAACAGAAAAAAGCGTAAAATTCTCAATGGTATTAGAGAAATAAAGCTATTTGTAACTCATTGCGGTTTACGTATCCGCATCTAGCGAGAACCAAGCACATTGATTGGTCAGAAAATTGTAGCACGTTCGTTCGCACGCTAAGGTGTTTCTGAACACAATAGGTGTTGAGATACGATACGTGTGCCGTAACGATACGTGATACCTAACGCATCTCAATACCTATCGTGTTCAAGAACACCTTAGATTAGCATATATCTGCTCTTTTCGAACGTGGTGCAAGTTTTTGACCAATTAATGTGCTTGGTTCTCGCTAGATGCGGATACGTATACCGCGATGAGTTACAAATAGCTTTATGTCTCTATTATCTTTAAAATAATACCAAAACGTTTTATAAATTCCAAGAATGATAGAAAAATCTTGAGTAAAAGGTACTTCTGAAGTTGAAATTTTGTATTGAAGCATTTTTTAATATCAATTACTACGTTTATACACTTTTATATATGGGCGGTTACATCTCATAAAATAGGAGTTAAAAAGAAAACAAATAAAAAAACGTTAACACAAGATTTTTTATGGTAAAATCAGCGTTTCTAAAGTGTTTATACCAACCCTAAAATGTTTTAATTCGATTTAATGTTTAGAAAGGTTTTAGTAGTGTTTCTGCGACAAAATTTTGAAACCGTCCTTACATAAAAGCGCTTTTAAAGGCCCGTATAAACAAAGTAAAAGATAGAAAGCTATACTCTTAAGTCGTATTTACTTAAGTTTTAATGAAGAAAAAATTAAGCATTAGGCATTAAAGATTTAAGCACAAAGACCATGATGAGATAACTCGTGGTTGGAACCAAAATAATACACAAACACTTCTAAATTCAGATAACATTTAATAAAAAATAAATAATTTAATAAATATAAATAAATAAAATCTTTGTCTTTTTCGTCTCCTACAGATTAATATAATCTATACTTATAGACTTTTGTATGAAGAGTAGGCTTGACTCTGGGCTTCCTTTTGTTTTTCTTCATCGTTAAAAGATCTAGCATAAGGATACTGAGCCGAGGGTGCACCGTAAGCTGTTTGAGGAGCTCCGTAGCTAGTCGACGGCTGAGAATAGCTACTGCTGCCTCCAAAGCTTCCAAGGAAATTGCTGCCGCTCTGTAACAATAATAGACGATTTATTAACGAATTTTGCTTCTCAAGGAAGTGTGTTGGTATTTATTCGAGACATAAAGTGCAATTTTCTAAAAAATCGCAATTTATTTTAGAGGGGGTTTCCAAAATCGTCTAAAAACAAAGTTAAGGTTACTACAGCATATTGTTTTGTGAGATGAGATTGATATGATTTTTGTTACACCTTTATTAAAAAAAATCCTAAAAAAAACAGGAAAAGTCTTAAAAGGGCAATTCCATGATAACTCTCTTTTAAAGATATCCCAGAACGACCACATCTTAATGCATTATGGAGAGGGTTTGCCAGAATAATTTAAAAGTAACGGCCAATTAATTTTTAATTTAGGATCAAGGCTATAACAAAAAATTGGTGATAACTGACGGGACATGAAAAACCGGCAGAGAAAAATCATGAACTTTAAAGTGCTCCTCCTCTTAATATTAAAGTAGTTTTAAATTAGTTGTATATGGTATGGGAGACTATTAATATCGTAAAATTTTGACTTTTCTTAATTTTATCAAAAGTTGTCTGTCGGTCTGTTGTCTGTCTGTATACACAATAACTCAAGAACGCCTTAATCGATTTTAACAAAATTTGGCTGGCCATGAACTAATTAACTTTTGGGTAGGGTGGTGGAGGGTTGAAAGCAAGTAGCGATATACGGTTTTCACATTTAAGTTTCCATGAATATAGACTAGAAATGTTATTATAAAGTCCAATTCGGGGGATCTTTAGTTTCCGAGTTATTTAAAAAAAAAGTTAAAATATATTTAAAAAATCATAACTTTAGAAGTAAAGCAGCTATTCATATGCGGTTTTCAGATTTTGGTTTTCGTAAATATTACCCACAAATTTTGTTATAAGGTTTAAATCTTTCAAAGCTACATTTCTTGAGATATTTTCATTTCCTTTCAACATAAAATAATTGATTTTATGGAGGACTCCGTGCTGTCTAGCACCAATATTTTTTTGTACCTTCATCAAAAACATGACTTTAGTAACTGCCTGCACATATGTAACGCATGACTTTTTTGGTTACCGATGCATCACGTATGCAAAAAAAAATTCTGTTCGTTTTTTACCCAAAATTAAAGTGAAAAAATGGAAAATAGTAATATTGAAAAAATCTAATTATTCTTGCCTAAAAATTAAGCCATTTCCGCCAAGTATTTACGAAAAAAATCATTGGAAAATATCGTCAAAATATCAAACTGTTAAAGATTGAAATGTCGCAACAATGAACGTCACCGAGTAAAAAGGCACATCACTATGGAAACCATTGTTATTTCATTTACCAGCCGCCTTGATTTATAGTGTAAAGATGGTGTGTTGCGAGAAGTGCTCTTCGTTCGAGATTTTTAAAAGTATTTTTCACAACTAGTGGCTAAAATAGTGCTTTTTTTACAAGCGTTGGTTTAAATAACGAGCGCAGCGAGGTACTTAAAAACGCGAGTAAAAAGTAAAAGCACAGTTTAGTCACGAGTTGTAAACATTATTTTTTTTAATACCTTTATCAAAAAATCCGAGAAAAACAGGAAAATACTTTTAAAAATCTCGAATGAAGAGCACTTCTCGCAAAACACATCATCTTTACATTATAAATCAAGGCGGTTGGTAAATGAAATAACAATGGTTGCCATAGCGATGTGTTTTTTTACTCGGTGACGTTCATTGCTGCGACATTTTAATCTTTGACAATTAGATATTTTGACCATATTTTTAAATGATCACCAAAAAAGCCATGCTTTAGTTATATGCAGACAGTTACTAAAATCATGTTTTTGATGAAGGTATAAAAAAAAGTATTTTCCTGTTTTTCTTGGATTTTTTGATAAAGGTATTAAAAAAATAGTGTTAACAACGCGCTGCTAAACTGTGCTTTTTTTACTCGCGTTTTTAAATATCTCGCGGCGCTCGTTATTTAAAGCAAGGGTTGTAAAAGCCACCAGTTTGTGAAAACTACTATTGTTTGCAGTACTGCTAAAACTTTCGGATTTCGACTTGTTTAAAGGTTCTACCTATTTTAATGCATATAAATGAACTGATGAACTTATTATATATATAGTTAATTTCCAAAAGTTTTTGTGTCCTTTAGAGGAAATAAAAATCGGAATTTCTCACGTAATGAACGTGACCAGCAGCTACTATGTTTAAAATGCATAAATGTGTGGTGTATATTTGTTTAAAATCATTATTTCTTAATAATTTAACTTTAGTTTTAAATAATGAATATAAACGGCTTTTAAAGAATCACATTATAGTAGCTAGCTTAAAAGTAGTAATTTATTTTTATAGGAAATGGTTTGAGTTTTGTAGAATTGATGTTTGGTCTTATTTTCATTTAACGTTATTCAAAATATTTTTAAATTTCTAAATGTCTTGTTGTTTGTTTTGTAGTAATAAAGATGCGGTTTTTAAATAAAGCCATAAAGGCGAAACATATACGAAGTAAAACATTTCAATCTCCTATTTTGTCCAACTGATTTTTAACTGACTTTTAGAAAATATTATAAGTTCGACGCGTAATTTCTTTATTTTATTTTCTTTATTTATTTTTTTAGCTGTTTGTTTCAGCAAAACTTTCAAACGGCTTAAGTCATTTATATAAATTTTGGTATTTGATATAAGCGGAACCAAATTGAAGAATTTGGTTCTTTTTGGATAAAATATATACTTTCCCCTACACTTCAAAAAAATCATTAGAATGTCCAAAATTTCTAGCAGAACTTTTAAACAGCATAAAATATCGTTCGTTTTTGTTAAAAAATATACTTTCACGACACTTTCACGACAAATATTGTAAGCCTAAAAGCCGTCACTTTGGTCTTATATGCCTAATATGAAAAGATATGGCTAAGTCGAAGTTTCATGCTGTCGGATCTTTTTGTTAGTTACAAAGTTTTTATTAATACTTACATTACGCCCGAAGAACATCTGGAAGAAAGCGATGCCGGCCAAAACGAGAGCGATTTTGCCAATAATCAAAGCTTTGGTGGCGATTAAGGCCAGTTTTCCAAGAACTAAAGGCGCAAGGGCTGCTAATGTGGCGGAGATACCAGCGATGCCAAAGCCCATCATACCACCTTTGTTTTTGTTGTTGCCTCCTTTGCGACGCCCTATAGAGTTAAAGGAGGATATTATTAGTAATTCTTGTTCTATACGTTTTGTAGAAAGAAATTGTATAGGTATGACACTAGCACTATAGAAGTTAACCTGGAACAAATGCCAAAAACTCTTGTGTACAGTACATTAAACATTTTGCGACACTGCAGTGTGGTTCATCCTTATGACAAAATTCAGAAAGTTTATCGGGATATTTTTTAAAAATTATTATTTTATTTTGTCCTATACATTTTAAACTACCTAAAAAAACTTCTTAAGTAATAGGGAATACTAATTGGTAGGCTAGTAAACGTGACAAAAACAATAGTTGTTGGGATTGTGTTTCGTTAATGTCTAAATCTCCATTTTTTTTGGGCATGTTAGTGTACTCATTGAAGAAGACTCTTTCAGCTTGTCAATTTTTGGATATAAAAATTCACAATATATGTTGATAGCCTCTATAAGCAATATATTTAGTTCAAGATAAGTGTAACGTGTAGCGTTTATAAATTTGAAAAGATGAACGATTGTATGATTTATTGTTTTTATGTAATAAAATTAAACTGTACTAAAGTTTTAAAAAGGATGTCCTTTCAAGTTTTTTCTTATACATACAGAAAAATAAAGCATAGTTTCTACTTTCAATCCCTGTAAGAATCTCGTCCTACTTTGTTCAACTTTTTCAAATATAATGATTTAAAGCACTTCTTGAACTGAAGGTTGTGCCATAAGAAGAGCCTTTAAAAAATATTTTTTTTACCATTATTGTTAATCTAATCATTTGCTTTACTTAAAATCAGCACTTCTATTAGCAGAAACAAGAGCTTAATGTTGTTTGCATTATTTGTAACAATCTACTTATTATAATAAATTTCTTAAAATTTAATATAATATATGATTTTTGACATAGGGCTATAGAACGGTGAACCACTGTGCACTGGGGCTTTTATAGTATCTTATAATTATATGGCAAGCACCAAGACTTCTAACGTGAAAAGTATAAAGTACCACTGCACTCTAGAGCTGCTACCCAATTCATGTAATTCCCACAACAGAGACAGCAAAAAGCTATACCGCATCATCCTTTCGGATAGGGAGGACTGGTCACCAATGCCTTCAGTCGTTTGCGGCAGAATTATAGTCATTAAAAGGCGCAAAAAGGATGATTCCCTTCACATAGTAAGCCATGGGGATATACAATGAGCTTCAGGCTACTGCGAACATAGGGGGAATCAAGTCCAATTTACTCTCCGTGCCGTACGACCGAGGTGGGGTCGAACCACGCTGCAAGGTTACCTTTTTGAAATTTATTTTGTTTTTATTATTTTGTTTTATTTCTGCCTCACTCGAGAAACAGATTGGTAAGTTCTTAAGTGAAATAATACATTTTTAAAACTAAAAATAAATGTCTATGAAGTTGCCTAAAAAGTGCAGAAGGTCAAATGGTACTATCAAGGCAGACCATTGAGACTTATTAAAGAACTTTTATTGGAGAAATTTGTAAATCGCCCAGAACCTAGTTTATCAACGATTCATAGGTTTGTGCAGAATTTTGAAAAGATTGGTTGTGTATCTCCAAGAAACTATAAAAAACCCACTGTTTTGAATGACGAGCAGAAAGTACGAGATGTGATGATTTGCGCTGCAGTGGAAGAAAATCGAAAGTTAACTAGCCATCAAGTTGCTGAAGCAGTTGATACGTCTTCAGCCACTGTCTTACGTGTTCTTAAAAAGAATGGTTATCATTCTTACAAAGCGTCAGAAACGCATCAAATTTTTCCGGAGGACAACTGTCATCGTATGGAATTTTGCGAAACAATGATGGAAAGGGCATTTTTTATTGACGGCAATTTGAATGGTCCCAGATACTTTTTAGTTATGGTTTCAACAAGATGGTTGTCCCACTCACAATGTTGGCCCTGTTAAGGAATATCTTGATAATGTATTTCCTAATCGGGTTACAGTACACGGGGAACTATTTTATGAATAGCTCGATCACCCGATCTTGCTCCTAGTGACTTCTATCTTTGGAGTTATATCAAAAATAAGGTTTGCGGGCATGAAAGGGCTAATAATTTAGAAGAACTTTGAATTAAAATTGAAGAAGCTTTTCAAACTATCACCTCTAACATTTGCTCTATTTTTTTTGACTGGAAGAATCTTTTTGGTTTTTAGAATGTATTATTTTATTTTGCAAACTAGCTTTTATTTTGTTTCTCCTAATTATTTTCATTGTAACATGTTGTTAGTGATAAATCTGAGCATTTGAAAATAAAATGCTCTAATTTATAAGTGACAAAAAGCAAGAAAATTACGTTATCAAAATTTGCGTATTTATTGACCAAATTCCGGTTTCATGAACTACACTTCACATTGCACCGTGGTTAGAGGCGTACTAAACGCAAGCCACGAACGGTGATCGCAAGTCTGATTGTTGGTTACTCCACTGATAGGTGTGCGGTGTCCCTGCGTGTACGTACACTAGCAAATTGGACTTCTTGTTGTACCATATATACTATTTTGTGACGTTAAATAGGTAAAAATTTTGAAGATGCAGTGTATGTGCAAATTATATACATTGCATGGAAATGCACAAACGTATATATCCATGGTATCTATCGAGTATCAATGTATATGCAACATACGTCACATCCATCACTCAGACGTACCTCGTTTGTATAGATATGCATTTACATGTACAGGGTGTCCTAAAAATCCGAGTCTATCCTAATATCTCCAAAACCAAAAGAGACAGAGAAGTAAAATTTCACATAATTATATGATGTACGAAAGATTATCTTTTTAGATGCTAATTGTGCCTCCATTCATTAAGGGGATGGAGCTAGGGCGGAGACCATACTTTTTTAAATGAGATACCCTGTATATTTTCTAAAACTTGAATAGATCTTTTCATTCTGTTTTTAAAAATAACTCTAACAGTTTTTAAATAACCATCTAATCAAGTGAAATTTTACTCCTCTGCCTCTTTTTGGTTCTGGAGATATTAGGGTAGTGTATGTGTAATACATTGCTCTTGATGTATATGAAATGGATGTTCGAATAAAAACATTTGATGAACTTCCACTGTTATCCACAGCACATCCAATGGATGTCTTTGGTATGATCCATGTGCTGGATAAGGATATCCATTCTTTATTCATTGGATGTACTTATGTAATGTGTATGGGTGCTACTCTATTAAATAATAAGAAAAAAATACGTTACGATTTTTAGAACCTTCATCGAAAGCGCGGGCAACATCTTCGGTTTCTGGAAATTTAATTTTGAGTGTTCTGCCGGCGAACAACCTGGCCGTGGCTTTTGTCAGAGCATCGAGTTTAGAGTCGCTCTCCAAATCTTCTACAAGAGCCTTTCCAAGACGATGGGAAGAGCTACCGTCACTAAATTAAAGTAATAAAATTACGTTTTCATGGTTATATAAGTCAAAACAGCGAATAAATAAGTGACTGTTAAATCCAACGAAAAAACAAGAGCATAAAGTTTGGTCACGCTACTTCTCCTCCCTTGCAAGTGTTTTGTGGGATCCGACGCTTCTGTTTTTTACATTTTAGTTTGGCAAAACTCACTGCGTCAGCAATATGGATTAGACGTTTAACAGCGTAGCCAGGGGGGAGTTTTGGGGGTTAGAAATCCATCCAAGTGGTCCAACCCACTCTACAGTAAATTTATCATGATCAAGGGCCCCAGGGAGAGCTATAGCTGAACCTTTACTCCAGTTTGTAACGTGTGTTTGGTGTAATGTCTTAAATTTTGCCTGCGGCGCTATTGATATAATTTTAGTTTCATTCCAAGGAATGTTTTATCACCAGCATTCAAAACGTGTAATAAATGGCATTCTTAGTATAAATTTCCTTAAAATTTTCATCTGCGGCGCATTTATGATTTAGCAATAAATCAACATACCACCGCTACCCATACCCCTTCTTGGCATCTAACCCATCTACTTTTTTAAAAATGTTTTACAAAAAACCTCGCAAAACACTTAAGAGATCAAAAGCTTTTTTGTCAAAACTTTCCCTCGCGGCGCTAAACCAATAATAAATATTGTTCCAATTTTGTTTAAGCAATTTTTTTTTCAACAAAATTTGAAACGCGTAAAAAAATAGCATTTTAGTGTAATTTTTTTAAAAGTTTTGCTTGCGGCGCATTTAAGCGTTAATTTAAAAAAAAAACTGCAAATGAGAGCAAATTAAAAATAGGTATTTTTGTTTCATTTACACTAACTCAACATCTATTAAACCACCCCTCTTCCCTCCCTTTAATTGAAGAGCTCAAGCAATAGGCACCTACCTAATTTTTAAAAATTTGCCATAGATAGGTAGTTGATTTTTATTAAATGATGAAACCTTCCCCAGAGTCGATTTCTGGCTACGCCACTGGTTAAACAACATAATGGTGGATGTTATGTGACTTAAACTGTCTATTATTTATTATTTGATTGGTTTAGATACGTTGCGTTACACGTTGAGATGAACAGAAAATTAAAACTGCGTTTTTTGTATTTCGTGCAAAGTCTTGGTTTTATTTCAGACCGGTTTCGGCATACACCGTGGCGTAGCCAGGGGGGGTTTTGGGGGTTAAACAGCCCCTCAGAAGGTCCACCCCAACCTACATCAATGATCATCATGATCAAGGGCCCCAGGGAGAGCTATAGCTCCTCCACTTTTATAACCCTTTACTCCAGTGTGTAACGTGTGTTTGGTGTGATGTCTTAAATTTTAAAAATTTTGCCCGCGGTGCTATGACGTCATTAATTGTTATAATTTTAGTTTAATTCTAAGGAAATTTTATCAGAATTCAAAACTTGTAATAAATGGTATTCTTAGTATAATATTTCTTAAAATTTTCATCTGGGGCTTATTTAAGATTTGGCAACAAAACTATATATACTAATGCAACCCACCCCTTCTTGGTATCTAACCCAATCTACTTTTTCAAAAATATTTTACATAATCAAAATTTTTAAAGAATTTGTTTGTCAATTTTTTCCTGCGGCGCTATACCAATATAGCATTTTAGTGTACTTTTTTTTTAATTTTTTTAAATCTGCAAATGGAACTAGATGAGACTTGAGCTCAAGCAATAGGCACCTAACTAATTTTTAAAAACTTGCCATAGGTATGTAGTTGATTTTTATTAAATGATAAAACCCTCCCCCAGAATCAATTTCTGGCTGCGCCCGTGACATACATTCCATTTTCAGTGAATATTAAAAACAGATATTTCAAAAATTTTAAAAGTTAAAAATCTCTTAGTCAATAAAGTTAGAGTTAATTATTAATTTTTAAAATTACTACCACCACAAGCAAAAATCATTTTTGTGAAAAATTAATGTTGTAGTCCATGTTTTTTACACAAATTTATGTAAGTACCTTTAACTTTATTGACTAAGATATTTTTCACTATTAAAATTTTTGAAATATCTGTTTTTAGTATTCACTGAAGATGGCATCTATGCCGAAACTGGTATGAAATAAAACCAAAACTTTGCACAAAATACAAAAAACGCTGTTTTAATTCTCTATTATTTATTAGTTTTGGTTCTTACCCTATAAAGTTAATTCCAGGCAAAATTTCAATGTTGGGGTTGGCTGACAATTTATCTAACGACCTGACTAGCCTTTGAGTTGCACAAGTGGTAGAATCTTCGACTCCAGCACAGTCCAGCATCTCTTTGACCACGTCATTTTCCTAAGGTTAAAAAACACAGTTTCAGAATGAATAGCCAAGTAACACAGCTTCGACAATATAGACTTTAAAGCCAAGTCAACGCTGCAAAAACGTTAGTACAGCTCTCCTTTTTTTTTTGGCTGTTCAAATTATTTGACTACTAAATTTACATTCAAAATAACTTCTATAGTTATATCGTCTAGCTAATCAACTTTTAAAGGTAAAACTTATAACTAAAAATATGCTAAAACTTAACTAACAAAATAGTTTACATGTTTTCTTAAAATACAACTGAAAAAAATGCTAAGATGGCAACACCAGTTATTTGTTGTATCCTAGTGCAATTTTTATTAAAATGCAGCTGCTTTCAATGCTATTTAGCACTTTAGAATAAGCGCCCTCTACCGCTAGGCTGAGTCAGTGAGCCCACAGCATTAACACCATTTTGCTTTTGTTTTATTGTTTAAAAAAATTCAAAGATGCTTGGTTGCACGGGCGGGCGAGCGGCCATGTTTTATATTATGGCGAAACATAACATCTTTTTTACAAATATGCTCAAATCTAAGTCTGAAGATCATTCAAAATTAACTAAATATGCAAGACATGATGGTTTTCCTTTAATTCTGGATTAAAATAAAAAAACCCTTAAGGGTGAATTTCAATAAAATGCGGTTCTTCCAATCACTTAATCTAAAAAACAATTAGTCAAGTTTGTATAAAATTTTGTCCAGTGAAAGTTATAATAATTTTAAGTTTTTTACATAATTTTATGTATCCTAAAAATATTTAGTTCACGTTAAAAATTCTCGATTATTTTAAAAAGCTAACTAAAAATATATCTGTTTAGTCAACGAACTGTTTTTAGGATTCAGATTCACTCTTAATATCTGAAATTTTTGAAGCGTCGCTTGTAGTTTAGCGAGTTATCATGACAGATTTCGTCATCAAACGGGCCGTCGCCGTCGCATACAGATTTGACTCTTGGGAAGTCCACAAAATGTGTATTTTTGATTGAGTGTTTGTTAAACATCACTAATATTTATTTTAGTTGTCTTCCATCTTCAGTCTTTTATGTTGGCGGACAATTTTGATTTAATTGTTATTTTGAAATACATTTTTTGTCAGTCAAGAAGACAGCAAAAGCATTATTGTTCTATTTTTTGCTGCGGAAACGTTATCCCAGCTTATTTACAGCACGGTGTGTTACTTGGGTAATAAATGTAAGACTAAAAAAAGAAAATCATCTAGATACATGGGAATTACCAATTTATTTAAACATATTTAAAGACTTGTCTGATAGAGACATAATTAATGAGTTCTGGGTCACAGGTTATTTTGAGATAAATGAAGAGTGTTAGAAATAATAGACACTTAAAGTAGGAAAGCTATTTTTGATTCCTTGTTGTTAGAATATCTTTGAGGGGTTGGTAAAAGCGTCCTTTAAAAAAAAGAGTTAAAGTTGTGCTTACAACGTAACCAAACCAATTCTTGTTCAGTGTTTGATACACAGTTTTATTTCATGCAGCTCACTTCTGTTTCCTTCCTTGTCAAAAAAAGTAAGAAATCAATAAATTTGAAAAGAAGGGAAACTGTGGATCAGGTATTTATGAAAACCCACATATAACAAAATGGTTAGGATACGCTAGCTGCATAAGAATACTGAAAGGATGATCGTAGAGATAGTATAAGTATCTAATTATTTGGTAAACACGTTAGGCTATCAATATCAATTCTTGAATCAGGTCTATTATGTTCTTTAAATAGCAAATGCATTTTTATCTTGTTTTCAGTACTTGAGTTCTTCAGTTCAGGTTTTGGATGGTTTGTGTTTAAACAATAATTTTTGTAAAAAAAACATGGAACAAATCCAAGAATTGACAATTAAAGATATTTATTCTTTTTTTCAACTCAGTCTAAACGGAGCGAGGGCTGCAAATCGCTGTTGGTTAGAAATACATTTTTGTCACGTGGTTTTTACGCTCTTTTATGTATTTTGCCAAAATACAGGCTGATTAAAAATTCCCTAGAAAGAATTTAAAGGCTGGTTCATGGTTAAATTCCGTTTCCTTTTTTGTAACTTTTGCTGTAACTTTTTCCTTTAGCAATTATTAAATCTCATGTATTCAGATTAGGGTGTTCATGCTTGTTCCTTTTCCATATCTTTTTCTTTAGCCTTAAGGAATGACCTTGAAAGTTGGCTAATATTTAACTTTTACGGAAAAACAAGCGGAAAAATCGCGTTGCACAAGTGCGGGCGGCAAAATAATGTTGATGTTTTTTTAACCTCAAAGTCGATTGTTTTTATTAATAATTTGAAGCAGTAGTTATTACAGAAATGGATATTGATCATGGTGAAAGAGTTTCCACATTTGTAGGAGAAAAAGAACCCCAAATTTTGTAAACAAAAGCCAAAATCGCGAGTGCATCTGTCATTAGTGTCAACTTTATTGACTAAAGTTAAGGAAAAGGAATTTTAGCATGAACCAGCTTTTTGCTTAAGGAAAAAGAAAAGGGTTAAGTTATAGCAAAAGTTACAGTAAAGGAAAAGGAATTTAACCATGAACCAGTCTTAACAGTAGATCGAATTTGTTGTTCTGAACAAGAACAAGTAAAATATATTTTTGTAAACGCCTTCGTTTCAGATATATTTGCATTTAAAAATTGTTAATATTTTGTAAGACTTTACTACGTGGTAAAAATATCAATTTTTGAAAACAAAACTTTCTTCAAAATGTTTCGCAAAAAACCTAAAACATGTCAACTGTCGGCAAACGTAGACTGGCTTGGTAAGCGCCACCTAAAAAAAAATTCTCCTCTAGGTGGCACCGGCTTGGTAAATTATTTTAAAGGCGATTCCCAAAAAAATATGAAAACTTTACCTAAATTCAGAGAAGAAAAATATGAAATTTAAACAAAATAATCACGTAACTTTTCTTAGATTAATGATATCTAACCGCGGTTCAGATCTTTCTAGGTAATTTTGAATCACCCTGTATATTCGTGAAGACAAGTCCAAAAAATACATGGGTACTTACGGTACTAGTTTAATTTAGACATCAAAAAAAAGTAAACTTAAATTTGAGTACCTGTACCTGTGGTTACACTGACAATTAATATCCATGGATTTATTTATTGTCAAAAAGTTCGAGATTAATCTTAGCAATGTATTACAAAAATTGACGAGAGAGAAATAAATTCATTAGAACATGCTCTATGTAAGTCAAATTTCCACAGAATAAAAAAACCGTTGTTAGTAAATTAATTCATGGAAAGTAGAGGAGAGTAAAGCAGACATCCTATTACTTTTATAAAAGAGCTTTTAATATCCAAACAGACTTTAGATTTTTTCAAAAATAACTTTTAGCCCAGAAATTAAAATTACGACTTTTAGTAGTAGACTGAAGATACCAGTTTTGTTATAACATCACGTTATTATTAAACCACATCAAGCAAAATTACTTGGTTATACGATTTTTTCATATCAATACTTGTTATTTTTTGTTTTTAGAGAACAATGGGCATTTTTTTCTAAGTCTTGATCTGTGGGTAGCACTTGTTTAATTTATTTGTAGATCTTAAATCACTTTTGTACCGTTTTGGTACTTTTTAAGACAAAAAAAGGGCATAAGCCAACACTTAATAATTTTTCACTAACCCCAAACACTGCAGCAGCACAGCACAAAACCAAGGCGACGGAAAATCCAATCTTCATGTTTAACTCAGAATATCTAAATTCTACCACTTGTTACAAAATTTAAACCACTTATATCGCTGAAGGACCGACTTGAAGATCACTTGATCTGATAATCTGGTTTACACTAAGGTCCAAAAATTTAGACAATGATATTTATACACCGCATTAACTTAAGCCCCCCCTTTCTTGGTCTTCAAAATTCAAACAATGGCCACCAGGGAGGTGTCAACTTATTGTATGTCATATATTGTATGTAAAATTCTTGCTCCTACCCATTTATTGATTTAAAGTGACCCAGTGAAATCAAAAGTAAGCATATTTACTTTTGTCGACAGGAACAAACATAACTGTATAATTGTTTAACCACATAAGAATTTTTGACGGAAAAATTTCACTTTACGCCTTAAGATGATACCCGGTATCCCAAAAAATATGTGTATCATCTTTGAGTTTTCTTTTATACGGAAATGTTTTTCCCCGTTCGAATTTTGGTTGATGGTACGGGTGATTCACCATATTTTCCACCCTCCCCCCTTTACCTCTCTTATATTAAAGCTGGGAAAACGTTTTATGTACAGAAGTGACATAAATTTCTGTAAAAATTTAAATAACAGCAGTAATTGTAAAAATTTCTTGAATAAAAAGAAAAATACTTTCCCATAGGTACAAAATAGTTTGGGTTCTTTCCATTTATAATTTTATAATTTAAAATTAAAATTTCTCGTCTTTTGATAGTGAATAAAATTTCAAAATACTTATCTTACTCTCGTAGAATACCCACCATATAACTACGAGATACTATATAACGGCTCTGCCCTTGTATTTAAGAAAAAGCCGTAGCGATAATAACTATCCTAATCAAGTTAGCTTGGAAAAAACGCAGAGGCAAAAACTCCTCATGCGCACACTGAGAAAAATATCCACTAATCCTAAATAAGTTTTGTTCGTATACGTATCCCTCCTGCATCATTTATGATAATTTCGTGGGTTATGGGATTTTGGCAATTGAAAAAAGACAGTTTTTTTCTTTGGGACGTTTCGCCTCTATATTGAAGCTTTTTCAACCTTCTGACCAACTGACTAGCTTTTCTGAAGGTTGAAAAAGCTTCAATATAGAGGCGAAACGTTCCAAAGAAAAAAACTGTCTTTTTTCAATTGCCAAAATCCCATAACCCACGAAATTATCATAAATCCTAAATAAGAATTCATTAGCCCCAAATGTATATATTAACTACAAGTAGAAACTTTACTTACCATAAGTGAAGCATCTACGAACCTTTAGTAAATCTATAGCAGCGCAAAACCAGTATAACTCCTAAAGTATGACTTTAAATAAAATAAAAAATATATTTTTGAGGTCTACAAACCATGTCCTACCACAATACAGTCTAAGAAAAAAATATAAACAAATAATAAAAAAAAGTGCAACACGACGACGGGGGTTCGAACCGACAACCTACATGTTGGTAGACCAATGCTTTATCCACTGTACCATACGCTTATATAGACATAGGTTAAAACCGGGGAATATAAACGTTTCGGCGGATTCTTGTTAGTCGACTGAGAAATGTTGGTGGATATATAAGGACAAGCATCTTAAAACCAAGGGTTACCGGGTTCGTTTCCGGTCATCGATTTTTTTCCGAGTTTTTTTAACTTATTTCCATCATGATCTCTCTATAAATAAAACAATGATCGTTGCAAATTCGATTGTCGAATTCTTATGATGGCAATCCGTTGACAAATCATTATGGGCATGCATTATTATTAGGACGAATAAATTTTTCCGCATGATTTTTCAATATTTGATGCCTTCACTTGTCCTTAGTAGAAACATTCACTAACCCTAAGTGAAGAGAAAGTTAAGTGACTGGTCACATATTGGTAAGTAAATAAATCACTAAGGGTTAACAAACTAGTAGAAAAATTCACTAACTCTAAGTGAAGGGAAAGTTAAGTGACTTTTCGCATATTGGTAAGTAGATAAATCACTAAGGGTTAACAAACTCGGGTCTAAGTAGGTCGTTTTACTTGCAGCTATTAAATTCATCACTTGGTGCTAATAGAAACTTCACTTACCACTAACAAAAAAAGCTAAGTAGACACTTCACTTGGGACGGTTTTCTGAGTGCAGTAGTTTTTTCGCCTTTGGCCTTGTACAGGGCCAACCCTGTTTTTTACATTATTTTCTTATTATTGTTACACATTTTGCGACACTTGGGTCATTATAGTTTCTCATAATTATATGACACCCACGTTACATACTTGATCCATCCAAGATGGAACTAGGTGCCTTCTATACATTTGATAGTTTTTGGGGGCTTCTTGATGGAACCATATCTCGAATGTCCTCAATTTCATCCATCCTTAGCGGCAAATTTCGCTACCCTTATGGTTACCTTTACCGGTAAATAAAGTTAACTGCAAGATGTTAAAAATAGTGCTTTTGAATGTATCAATAACGTTTTAGTAAACATAACCTTACCTATTTTGATATTTTTTTTCTTTCTTTATTGTAAGACCTTTGCGTTTGTGTTTAATCATTTCAACCCTGAGTGAAACTTTCTAACCACAGAATCACACCAAGTTTGGTTGGTTGGCTTTTTAACGGTAAAGGTAGTCGCTATTTGGCGCTAATTAGCGCCAGTAGTTACTGGGCCCGCGCACAATAAAATAAGGGTAACAGACTGATCCAAATGCCTACCAAAATCAACCTCGTGTCTATGCCTTTAAGCCGCAATATAAAATTATAAAAACATAACACTTACTACGTTTATACACTCCTAAAACCGGTTTTATACAAACATCGTTTTAAATAAAATCGCTTTCTCCGAGGATTTATAGTACTTTATTAAATGTCATTAAATGTCAGTTTTAAATAAAAACAAATACAACAACTTAATTACCAACAGTTTTTTTCGGTAAAACAAGGAATTAATATGCCATAAACTGTTACTAAAGTGTCTATACCGACCCTAAAATCGGTTTTGAAGCGATAAACCACTTTCTTAAGGCTATAGTTTCTCCTCAGATTTTAAGTAAAAAAAAGTACAACTGGCAACGCCTTGTTCTTTAATTTTTTAATCATTTGCCAGAGTGCACAGGGAAAAATAAACATCAGAATTAGCTGAAATTTTGCTGGGGTGATCATTTTTAAATGCGTAACAAAAATATCTGAAGGATTTTTCAAAATTCTCAATTATTTTTTCTTCAAAATAAAAGCTCTGGTGCTGTCGTCTATCCCAAAAGCCTCAAAATAATTGCGGTTTAGAACAAACTCGATTTACAAAAAAGATAGAGAAATACTCACAATTTCCTCTGGATTACATTTTTCCTTTTTATATTTCCTTGCTTAGCGAAAATAAAAACTAAGTTTCCTTTTTTCTAAAAGCCTGTGCACTCCGGAAAAGAAAACCGATCAATCAATCACACTTCATTGAATTTGGGAGACACACGCATTTCAAGTGTTGGTCGATAGATCGCAGAATTTATACGATTCCATGGTAACTGCAGGTGTTTTTTCAACAAACTTTAAATCGGGCCCCAGTGGGACAGAATAATATTTTTACGTTTTCTGACAGAAAACCAGTCGAGGTTATGTTTATCTTTCCAAAATGTGTTTTCAAAAACATTGTTCTAAAACAAATAGGAAATCACTCCGCGTGTACGCCGAAAAAGGCCTAGCGCTGCGCAGACATTACCCTGAGTCTATCAAAGAACCCAGAGAACTTTACTGGCTTAATGGGATTACTAGGAATTCGCATAGAAACATTCGGCGCCCATAACCCCACATAATTTTGTTTTTATTTTGATTCAACCATTTTTTGAAAATTTAAATTATTGCAACATAGTTACGTGCAAGTGTACTAGAGAAATTTTGGAGTGCAAAGGATAGATTTTAGAACCTCAAAAACACACGGATACTTGAGTACTAAAAAAACAGGTCAGTAAAGCTCCATTTAGAGGTTGGAAAGACTTTTGCTAGTCGTTGACGTTCCTGTTTAAAATAGAATACGATTATTTCGTCTAGCGCGAGTAGCCGATTTTTAAATCTGCATGCTTTTAAGTTAACCTGTTGTCGGTATCAGCTAGCGAGAGTGTTTCCAATTCAATTATAAATGCACCTGTAAATGCAACCTTAAACATTACACTCAGTTACTTTAATACGTAGTTGGGTAGCGTTTTTAGCAGGTAATTCTGCAATAAATGGTTTTCTTTTATTCAACTACATAATACTAATTTCATTTTAATAAACGATAATTCAAGTTTATTATTCAATTTTTGTACGGACTCCTTGCATTTTCTCCCAGTTCTTAATTATTGAGAATTTGAGCCTTTTATACTAAAGACAAATTTTGCACACTTCCTTTCAGTAGATATAGGTGACTGTTGAACAACGGCAGTCGCGAAGTCGCGTGTGGGAAAGATTAACTTTCTGCGTTAGTTAGGATACTAACTGGTCAGAGAAACAAATGCCTTTGTTTTTGTGTCATCCAAAAAATGACCTACTTTTAGTTTAGCCACTCTATATAAATTATACGGACCTACTTGATGCCCTAAACGAAAAGAAAAAAACTAAGGAGTGGACAATAAGAACAGTGATGGACTGATTCATACATAAATTATTTTTTTTGTTACTGTTTGTGATTCATGAAAATTTATTAAAAAGATTTCTCGAGGATGTGTTTTTATTAGGCCAAATATTTCGGACGTTATACACCGAATAACATTTTTTAACTTCCTAAATGAAACTTGGTCTTAATGAGAGTTCTTAAAATTTTTGTAAATCCTAAAATTTTCTAGAAATAGTAGGTATGAAAAATAGATTTGTAGTAGTATTTTTATGTTTTTCACTTAGAGAAGGAGATTTGCTGTTATATCCATAGAAAGTGTATTTTCTCAGCGGAAACTATTAGTATAAGAGCCAGCGGCCAAACCGACTAAGGTATTTTAACAAGGCTAGAATTTTGTAAACATATGTCGACCGATCGGATTAACTCATTTAGCGAGAATAAAATTAAAAATTTTTAACATCAATTTGATGAGTGGAAATGGTAATAGGGGTTTCTAATAAACGTTTTTATAAAGAATGCGTGAGTGGGGCTCTTGCAGGGTTGATTTGGTGGGGGGAAAAGAGGAGGAAAATTGTATTATTGCAATTTCCGGCAAAACTGAACGTCGTACAGTAAAAACTTCAATACAAAAGTTGTAGACAGTGCAAAGGTCTAAAAATTTTCTAAATGTCACTTTTTAACATAACCTCAATATTTTTATTTTTTCGTTTTTTCTTTTTCATTTCCCCAAAAATAATTGCATTTTCATGAAACTTGGTGAAAATATACCTGTCTGTGTTCTTAATTCCTACAATTTTTTTTTAGATAAAAAGGTTAAAAAATTTTGGAGATATTAATTTTTTTCGGTCGAAATCACTTTTTTTTCAATAAAAAATTCTATTCAGGAAAATTCTCATAGTATTTTTTGACGTTGCTCATTTTTTTTGCTTTGACACATACTTTTTGGTGGGATAATAAAAAATTATAGTAACCATTAAAAAATATGCTGAGAAATGCAAAAAAACAAATAGTGGCTTTGGAAACAAGGAAGAAATTTTTCATTTCATTGTTGATAATTTCTTTCAATTTAAAAAAAAATCAACAACCAGTTACACCATCTATTGCTACCGAAAAAATACAAAGTAGACGGCATTTAATTTACTACGTTTATACGCGCCTAAAACCGGTCTTATATAAGAACGGTTTTAAATAAAGTCGCTTTCTTCTTCATTAAAATCGTTCTCTAACAGCTGATCAATATACTGTCAATCCTCTTACCTTACAGTTTACTAAAAATTAAAAAATATATATTGTTATATTAAAAAAAATTTATATTGCATTTAAAAAACAACTAAGTTAACAATTTTTTTCCGGTTTAAAATAAAATTGATTTAGTATTTTAAATTGTTCTAATGATATGCCTCGGACAAATATTTTCAAACCGTCATTTGTTTAAAACCTTATTTTTATGCAGTATTGCTACAAACATCTTATTTCGATTAATAAAGTGTCATACATAAACAAAAAGTTGTTTGTCATAGAATCGATTGGTGCACTTATTTTATTTTGTTTTAATAATTAAAATATATTGTTTTAATATATTATTTAAAATTATTTTTTTTACCTTCGAAATAAATTTGAATCTAAAATCCGTGTTTAATATGAATTTATTTTTTTTCTAAATTTTAAAAATGGATATTTATATTACTGGCTCACGAAAAATCGTTAGGTAATCTATTAGAGACTTTATTAAGCTGGAATTTCAAAATCAATTGTCGTTTTTATTATTTATTTATTTTTTAATTTTAACGAGAATTTTCCTGAGTAGAATTTTTTGACATTACTGACTTTTTTTTGTTTTGACATACTAAACTGCTTCCCTTAACAAAACTTTTTTATTACCTTTTTTGTAAATACTGTTTAAATCAGGATAATATGAGAGGCGGATTTTTTCTATTTCTATCGAAATAATTGTCGGACGGAAATAGCTCAAAATTTTAGCTTCTTGTTAGAAATTAAAAATAATTTAATTAAAAATGAATTTTTTAATTAATTTATAATTAAAAATTCCAACTTAATAAGCTCTAATAGATTACCTTACGATTTTTCGTGAGCCAGTAATATAAATATCCATTGTAAAAATTTAGAAAAATATACTATTTTTTAAAACATAAAAATTATTAGGTTCAAATTTAACTATAACGTAAATATTGAACCAATAGATTCTACGACAAACAAAAATTTTTTTATGTATGACACTTTACTAATCGAAATAAGATATTAACAGGAATACTGCACAAAGAGAAAGTTTTAGGTCAAACAATTACTTTATTTATACGGTACTCTTAAAGCGCTTTTAAACAAGGGACGGTTTAAAAATGCTTGTCCTAAACATACCATTAGAACAATTTTAAATACTAAATTGATTTTATTTTAAACCGGAAAAAAATTGTTAACTTAAGTTGTTTTATTTGCGTTTAAAAAAAATGTAAAATATGAATTTTTTAATATAATAATATATATGTTTTACTTTGTGAGAAACTGTAAAGAGGATTGACAGTACATCAATCAGCTGTTAGAAAATGATTTTAATGAAGGAGGAAGCGACTTTATTTAAAACCGTTCTTATATAAAACCGGTTTTAGGCGCCTATAAACGTAGTAAATTAAACACCTTTGTATTTTTTCCGTATAAATAGATGTTGTTGCTTTTTTTTTTTATTGAAGGAAATTATCGACAATTGCTGAAAAATTCATTGTTGCAAAAGCCATTATTTGTTTTTCTGCAATTCTGAGCATGTTTTTTAATTTTAACTATAATTTTTTATTATCCTACCAAAAAGTATATTTCAAAACAAAAAAAATGAGCAACGTGAAAAAATACTACGAGAATTTTCCTGAGTAGAATTTTTGATTAAAAAAAAAGTTATTTGGACAGAAAAAAATTCATATCTTAAAAAATGTTCTTTTTTACCTAAAAAAAATTGTAGGCATTAAAGACACAGAGGGGTATATTTTTGCAGAGTTTTCTGAAAATACAATGATTTTTGCGGAAATGAAAAATAAGAAACTAAAAAAATAAAAATATTACGATTTTTCGCATTTTCCTCTCGAAGATTTTGAGGTTATGTGAAAAAGTGACATTTACAAAAGTTGTAGAACTTTGCACCATCTACAATTTTTGTATTAATTTTTTTACTCTATGACGTTCAGTTTTGCCGGAAACTACAATAATACCATTTTCCTCCCCCTTTCCCCCACCATATCCACCCCGCAAGAGCCCTACTCACGCATTTTGTTTTTTTAAACGTTTATCAGAAGCCCCTTTACCATTTCCACTCATCAAACTGCTGTAAATTTTTTTTTGTCTTTTATTTTAATTTGGTTGGACTAATGTTTAAATCGTTGATAACAAAAATGGTACTGACCTGCCAAACCATACCTGGTTGCGTCCTTGAAAAATTAATTTTTCAAAATTAAAAAAAAATTTGCTTTAACAAAGCTATAATTTTAATATGTTTTATAGTGTCTACGTCTGATATAAAAAACAATGGACAGGCGATTTCGATGGTTGCACCTCTGTGACAGGCAGGCATATACTCACTATATTTTATGTTGCTGTAACAAAGCTACAATTTATAGGAGATGTTCATGCATCTATTGCAAGATATTATGCAAAAGAACTGGCAATTCTGCTGATTACAAGTGACAAAAATGTTTGTAGAAAATACTGTGAATTCTGCAAAAAATTACGTCGTAGGCGAAATCTTTTTAATAAAAGATCTGGCTTTCAGGAGCTCTGGGGGGCTTGAGCATCTGGGTACGCCCTTAATACAATACTGATTTACATCATTAAGTAGTTATGCTATTTGAATAAATTATTATTCTAAAAATTAAAAATTGCCTGTACAATTTTTTTTAAAATTTTAACTTACTAGGTACCTATTTTTATAAAAAAAATTTTTTTTAAAGAAATATTCTCGCCTGTCAGTCACTTGTAACCAGCGGAATCGCCAGTTCTCTTGTTAGCAACATAAAAAATTCATAAAATATACTGAATATATGTCCGCCTGTCACAGAGATGCAACCATCAAAATCGCCTGTCCATTGTTTTTTGATATTAGACGTAGACACTATAAAATATAATAAAATTATAGCTTTGTTAAAGCAAAATAATTTTAATTTTTTTAATTTTGAAAAATTTATTTCTCAAGGACGCACTATTTAAACATATGTTTACAAAATTCTAGCCTTGCTAAAACACCTTAGTCGATTTGGCCGCTGGCTCTTCTACTATTAAGAGTGCTCGCGTTTGATATTTTTAATAATTTCTGATATTTATGATGAAATTTTCATTGCATGGTAAAGACGTGACGGTAATTTAAAGCTTAAAATATTTTAGCATAATTTAAGGGGTAACGTTTTTGTTTAAGCAATTTTTACTATTTTTTTCACATGTTTATGCCATGATTTTGTTCACATTTTAAAGCTTTCTTTCCAAACTTTCCAAACTTTTTTTATGGTAAAGCCTTGATGACCCTTAAAATAATGGTAAAGCCATGATAAAATAATTTAGTTAAATACCTGTTAAATGATTTTTAGATGTGCTTAAATACACTTATATTAGGACGCTTTTCTTGGTAAATTTAAATACTGTAAAAAAACTTTGATTGAAAGAAATTAATACCGCATTATGTCTCACACACTTTATTCTTTGAAAAATTACAATTTTTTCTGTTTTTTTTTTTAATATAAAAATGACGAAATAAAAATCATTTACACGACACCACTCAAGACGACAGACAGGTGACATAATAGAAATTTTTATTAAAGAATTTCCTTAAATTATTTTCAACTTTCTCTAAAATACTTTTTTTATAGCCTTAAAATTCTGTCCTCTCTCTCTAAATATTTTTAATTTTAACAGAGAAAAAATGATTTTTGGCACTACTTTTTTTTGAACGCTAAAAAGCAGTGAAAACTTGAAAAAATTGACTGTTTTATTCTAGAAATCGTAAGTTTGGAAAGAAAGATTTAAAATGTGAGCAAAATCATGTCCTAAAAATATGAAAAACATAGTAAAAATTTCCTAAATAAAAACGTTACCCCTTAAATTATGCCAAAATATTTTAAGCCTTAAATTACCATCATGGCTTTACCATTAGGCGTTAAAAAAAGATACTGCCAAAAAACATTTTAAACAGAATTTTAGAGGTAGATGATAGATAGATATTTAAGGTTGTTGAAGAGAAACAGCAGGCTATAAAAAAGTATTTTAGAGAAAGATGAAAATAATTTAAGGCAATTGTTTCTGTTAAGTCACCTGTCTGTCATATTGAGTGGTGTCGTGCATATGATTTTTACCTTGCCATTTTTATACAAAAAAAACCGAAACAATCATAATTTTTTAAAGCATAAAATGTGTGAGACATAAGGTGGTATTAATTTCTTTCAATCAAAGTTATTTACAAAAAACGTGTCCTACTATAAGTATATTAAAGCACATCTAAAAATCATTTAACAGGTATTTAACTAAATTATTTTAAGGGCCATCATGGCTTTACCATTATAGTCATTACAGGGTCAGATAAATTAAGACACTTGCCTGCGGCTCGCGTCTCAAACTTCATCTTTGCAGTTAATGACCATCATAACATGCTTGTTATGTAAACTACTATTAATCTTTAATCATTAAACTATTTTTAATGATTTTAAGAAGTGATACATCATTGTACGTGTTGTGTTACAGTAGCGTATAAAAACATTTTCCAAAGAGGTCAAATAACTTATTATTTTTTAAATTTACGCCATCCGCGATTTTACGAAATCTCAATTTTAACATTAAATCCACAAAATTTTGTTTGTTTCTTTGTTTCGAAGTTGGGAAAATATTATTAGTTATGCGTTCAAAATTTCATTCTCAAATCTAGGCAGTGTAATGATCCAGAGGTGAAGTGTCATCATCCCAAGTATCAAACGGAGAGTAGTCTTTTGGTTGGTCGTCACCTTTTGACCAGTGGCTTAAATTTATATATTTTACCTAAAAAAAATTGGTAAAATTAAATATCAGCTCTATATATATTTTTGTACAATTTACCACGCCCTCGACTTTACAGGGTGTCCTAAAAATCCGAGTTCACTGTAATATCTCCAGAACCAAATGAAACAGAGAAGTAAAATTTCGCATAATTAGATGGTTTACAAAAAACTATCCTTGGATGCTAATTGTGCCTCCATTCATTAAGAGGGCGCCAATAAATAAGATAAACTGTGTATTTTTTAAAATTTGAAAGGAGCTTTTCATCTGTTTCCAAAAATACCTAATATGTTACCTTTTTCTCTAACGGGTTTTAAATAAAATGAGGAAAACTCTTAAATAAGAGCAATAATTTAGACAAAGAACCACCGAATATCTGTTTTCTTGTTTAACTTATTGGTCTTATGCACCCTGTATATTTCAATAATAAACCGAATCATTAAGGTAGTAAAAAAACGCCTGAATATCAGATATGTTTTAAAATGTCCCTGATATTAATGGTAAATAGCTCCAAAACTAATTGAACGATTATTTTTTTTTTAAGAATAAGATAATGTATAAAAATCAGGAAGCAGGAGGTAAAAGTTTAATCTTTCGTAAGCATAAAAAACAAAAAAATAGGTCGCAATCGTAACTTTCTAACAAATTAGTAAAAAAATATACTTACTATTGGTTTAAGGGGCGGTTTTAAAGTTGCATATCCTACAATCGATGACATAATTAAACTTAAGGCACTGAGCATTACAGAAACCGAAGCCATAACAGCCATCACTTTAAAAGCTATTGGAAGGATGATGTACTTTACCAATAAGGCTCCTACCAATAATGGCATTATATAGTCATCTTTTTTCTTCTTTTTCTTTCTGGATTCTTCTATAAGATCTAAAAAATAGCATAAAATAAAACGTTGTGGTTGCAAGATATAAGTTTAAGTTCAAGAATAGAGAAGCAACGAGTAGGGAACAAAGCTGGAGGGCCAAAAAAGGCAAATAGTAATAAATGCAATTTATTTTCTGAAGATTTTTTAATGGAAAGAAGCGAGCGGTGCCTCCCCATATCTTAAAGAAGTTCTCCATCAAGACACAAGTTTTAGTTTGTAGTACAATGGATGCCAAGTCTAGAAGTGAACTTAATTTTTTGATATCACTGAAAAAATTTCATCATTTATTCAGGTCCCTTTCCAAATTTTTAAAAATAAATTATTAACATATATCTTGACTGGTATATCAAGAGAAGAGGTACACTGCCTCACAGATCTCAAAAAATAACTAAATCAAAAGTTTTCTTTTCTTTTTTTGACAGTTTCCTTTCTTTTTGAGAGTTTTGCTAATAAAATTAAAAATTTTCTTTTCTCTTTTTCTTTTTTATTTACTATTTTCTTCGTTCCTCTATTTTGCCTTCTTTATTATTATTTTTGTTTTATTATTGGTTATTTAAATAACTAAATGAATATTATACAGGAGGCTTAAATGAAAAATTTGCTTCTGAACTCGTTGTTATAGTTTATTTTTCAGTATTGTTTTGTTTTTATATTAGGTTTGATTTATCTTTTTTTTTATAATCTCTTTTATAATTTTATATATATTTTTTTATTGTCCCCTCATGCTAGAACATTTCTCTTGTGAGGTTAGATCCTGTATTTATTGTTAAGTTAAAAAATTGTATTTATAAATTTGATTCCTTAAAACAATAAATGCTACATAATAATAATAATAATAATAATGATAAGTTCTATTAATCGAGTTATTCAATTTTGAATGTTAAATCCTGCCACTATTTCTCCGTTATACCCTTAGATATAACCAATGTTCCTTTTTTTGAATCTATCATACACCTTGTCTTTGAAAATTAAGTGCTACATACTTATGTCAGTATCGCATCATGCCATATTTTGTCAAGGCGTGTGTTACCCAAAAAGTTTGATAAAGTTCCAAAATTGATGACGAAATAGTGGCAGGATTTAACTTTCAAAATTGAATATCTCGATTAACAGAGGTGATATCAAAAAACGAAGATCATTGACTTGGCATCGATTCTAGTTCAAAATAAAACCCACTTGTACTTTTGATGGAGAACCCCTTTAAAGAAGAAAAATCCAGGAAAATCTAAAATTAAAATGTATCTGACTCCCTTATTTCCACGAGCAGTGCCTTTGAACCCTTGTTTGGAATACTTTACAATTGATAGTATGGTCTTCTATAAAAACAAGTAAAGTTAAAAAATTAACCGGTAATCTCCAACATCAGCGAGTATATTATAAAACATCTAAAAGGACTCCCCCCATTTGGAGGGAGGGAATCTATATACTAAATTTCATCATAATCGGATAATCGGTTTAAAAGTAAAACCCGATTTTATTTGTCGTCATATCTTAAGTTTCTTTTGACATCTGTGTATAGAAAACGTATTTTATCTGGCACTACTTAGCCTATTTTTATCGAAAATAACTAAGAACATTGAGAAAAAATAAATACGTTTTTACAATGGTTGTGTACTATTTGTAAACCAAGTTGTTACAGGATATACAATTTTTCACAACAAAAATAGAAAAATTGTATATTTTATAAACAATTTGTTGTACTGGAGCAAACAAACAACAACCGTTCTATATATTTTTCTCTGTGAAAATCCGCATCGAAATCGGTTCACTGCTTCGAGAAAATGCGCACAGATACTTGGTCGAGGGGTAATAAAGAGCATTGAATGTAACGGGAACTCAGGTTTTTCTTACCCTTTCATTAAACATTAATATAAATACACAGAAAAAATATTTATTGGAGGCAAATAAATACTTGTTTTCCATAGTTCAAACAAATATTTACTTGAATCAAACATATATTTATTTAGGTCAGAATAAATTTCTTTAAGTCAAGTAAATCGTGCATGACAGAAATAAATATTTATTCGATTCAAATAAATGCTTGTTCGGACCGTGGGAAACAAATATTTATTTGGCTCAATTAAACCTTTTTCTGTGTAGATAATACTTTCTCTATCTACGCCATTAACCCTTTCATGTATTACCCTTATTACAACAGGGGTAAAACAATAATTAATTGATAAATATTGCTATGTTTACCTTCGTTGTTATAAAACCTTACACTTTTACTGGTACTGTTTGTTAAACTACAGCCGCTAATACACACTGCAAGAAGAACCATGAAAATATAACACCAGTAACCTCTTTTATAAAACATGATAAACAAAGTGCTTTTATTGTGGGGCACTTTACACGAATAAAGGAAATAAAATGGGCTTATCATTTTGTGTAAGAAGTTGAATACAATAAAATTACCCTTCTTGAACAACGGTTAGTTGATTTGACAATAAGATGATATAGCTAAATTACACTTGTTTAGTTTTAGAAAGTACCGTTAATCGATTACGTTTTATTTATTGTCAGTACTATATATATATATATATATTTGTATGGGAAGTATCAAATGCAAAAGTGGATGGGTATCTCACAAGGAACGATCAAAGGACCAAAACAAAAACAAAACAATTGAACGATGTATCTCTCTGGGCCACCAGAGTGAGCTCATAAAAAAAACACTTAAAATGATCGTACAGTTTCATTTACAACTTTCAAACACTCACAAATAGGCATGGTTCATCATTTCCAATGTTGATATTTTGATCTTTGCTTTGCTTTTGACCTTTTCTTTGCTTTTCAGATTTTGAGGTTTTTTAACTTATTTTTAAAAATTAAATATAAAATGTTCTAAAATAAAATGGCGCCAGCAGACCCGTAAAGCCATCCATAATATCTTTAAAACAAAAAATTGTTTTTCTGTTTTTTTTTTGGTTGAAAATGCACCTATTTATCTTAATGTGATAACCGAGTGTCGCTATCTTAACACAATTTTTTTTAAAGTTTAATTTCCCCTTCTACCCACTTGTCAACCCCCCAACTATATCAAAAACTAATCAGCTCTGCGTCTGATGATCTTCATACTATGTATGGATGGCTAAAAATATTAAAGAAAAATATATATAAACTCATCGTAAAAGACGACGAAAATTGAACCGACCTTAAAAAAGAAGCTACACTAAAGAGTATTAAATAAAATAATTGTTATTTTGATAAAAAATCTATAACTTTTTTGAAGTCTGCGCCTGAAAGTAGTCTACTATGATATTAAAAATAAAAGTTAGTTTATTTTATATCTTTTAGTGTCGCTTCTGTTTAAAGTAGGTTTCATTTTTTATTAAAATAGATATTCCACAGTAACTATAGTTAAAAATGCACGTTTTCTTAAAATAATTTTATTTTTCCATCAAACTGCTTTTTTATAGATTTATTAAAGGCTCGTTATTATGTTCTAGAAAGTTGGGATACTAATGATTATAATTACTGACTTATGTATCATAACTTCAAAAAGTAAAAAATCCCAAAGTTCTTCATAAACTAAGATCAAATTATTTTTGATATTTTAAGACACTAACGTTCTAGAGTAGGCTAAATACTCAAAATTAAAAATTTATCCAGTGTTTTTATTTACTCAATCGAGTGTAGCACGTCACTGCACTGGCTTGAACTGTCTTCATGGTTTTTAATTTATTTTAGTGCTAAATAATTTATAATTATTTTTTATTACAATTTTTTTTAACAGTGTTGTTTTTATTTTTAATCCAGGAAATTTTACGCACCCTTTTTTTCTAAGAATTTTTACGCTTTATTTTCTTCGACTGCTGAGGTATCACTCTCTACTAAACTGGTTATGAGATAGAAAAGTTATAAAAATTTTGGACCAGGAGTATTTAGACCAAAAATTGTATTATTTTCACCAAAACTGTTGACCCAGTCGCCCAATTTTCTAGGATGGGGCTTGATGCCATACCCTTGCACAAACCATTCTACAAGAAAATGTTGCAGATTTTATAAGTCAGCGGGTCTATTCTTGAATCGAGAGAAAATTTGCTCCTAGGAAGTCCAACAAATCAAATTTTCTATTGATGTTTTTTAAATAACTTTTTATTTTCCTTTTAATATAGCGCAAATAAATTTCTCAATACTATGCCACTTTTTTTTAAATATTATTATTTACATGTAGGATTTTTGCAAAATTAAAATTTAGGTACCCTGTATATTTTAGTATCTTTAACATAGAAACCTAAAAAGTACCATAAGGTACTGACTAACCCCAAGACTTCACAGTACCAAAGTTTGACACAAATTAAAAATATGATGTGGAAAATGTGGCCGAGTTGACATGGAATGAATGCCTCATATATTAAGTAAATTTTGCATTTTTGTGATATATATTTAGCATATTAAAAGTTTAAAATAATTTTTCATGCTCTAAAATTAAGCTTTAGAAGTTTGGTTCAATGTTACTATTAAATAACGTTATTTTCTTTAGCCGTCTGCCTGCCACTGCCACTGCATAAACTCCCGTCTAAGGGGTTAAGAAACTAAATTTTAAGAACTGTTAGCAAATTACTCCTGACAAAAAAGCAGTTAGTGTACATAAACTTGTGTTTAAAAATCATCATATTTTTTTGTAAAGGTAAGCGGTTTTTGAAGAATTATGACCATTTCGACAAATATTGTTTTGTGTCACAATGCCGCGACTAAATATTTTGAAACTATTTTGACCAAAACCCAAATAACGACCATAATTAAAGACAATTAGACAGGAAGGAGAGCTACTGAACCATAAAAAATATAAAAAAGTTGGCTCCAGGGAAATTCTTAAAAAAACGTGGGTCAGGACGAAAACGAAAAAACCTTGGGGAAGAAGAGAGCTCACAGTTAATTCGGAAAAATCCCTTTTCCACAGCAGAAAAAGCTGTGCACGCAACACGTCTTCCTGCATCTCCCTCTTGCAGCAAAAAAAGAAGAATGACCTTTGAGCTGCTATATCGCTGTTAAGAAGTCGAGAATTATATGGAGCTGCTATACTTATTGGTTTTTGGTTTGTTCGCCGTTTTATTATAGCGCTATAATTTTACGCTCTTTTTTCTCACAGCGCTCTTTTGTTCAGCGCAGTTTCGATATCGGTCTTTTGTTACGCGTTATTATGTGCAGCGCTCTTTCGTTACAGAGCCATTCGCACTAACGAACTCAGTTGAAGGCACGCAACTGTAAAATATCTCTCTATTCTGTACACTGGAACTAGCAGTCGCGTTGGGTTCGGCTTTTTTTTAAATTCTTATTAATAAATTGGAACTTTATTGTCGTCAGCACCAAACTGGTGGATTGCGTGTGCATGAAATAATAACATTTTTCTGCTTGACAATTTTTATGATCGTACGACAATATCGGATAGGATCTACTTAACCACAAAGTGGCACCGTTTTGAGACGACCTGGATTAATTGACCGTGCAAATTATGCCTTTTTTTGTATATAGTTTCAGGAAAGAAACAGTTAAATCACTTAAGAGTGAATTTGAATCCTAAAAACAGTTCTCTTACTTAAACAGATAAACCGCACATCCAAAATTAACAAAATTTTGCACAGGGGAGGCTTCTGGTATCCCCCACAGACAATTCGCGAGGTTTTTCAAAAATATATATATCTTAATTCTATTTAGTTTTTTAAAATAATCGATCATTTTTACCGTGAATTAAACATTTTTAGAATACGTAAAATTATGTAAAAAAACTTAAAATTACGCAAAATCCGTGAAATTATTCTGGAATAATGAAAACTTTCACCGTACAAAATTTGATACAAATTTTATCAGTTTTTTAAATCCAGTAATTGGAAGAAGCGCATTTTTTATTGAAATTCACCCTTAAAAATTAAAGCTAAACAATCTAGGATGGCTTTTATTATGTAAAGGTAAAAATGTTTAGGACGAAATTTGAATAAATTGCTTTTTTTAAATTTTGTTTTTTTAGTTTTTTTTGTTTCTTTTTGTTATCCCCTATTGTCCTATATATATATATATATATATATATATATGTACTATAACTTTACATTAGGCCAGTCAAGTTAGGTGAAAAAAACCGTTTTGAGGAATTAATTACCAGCGAACTGGAAATCGTTTTAATACCTCCATTTGGTCCTAAATGCGTGTTATCTGAGTTTAGGTGGTGAGCTTAGCTTTTGATAATCAAAAAACCGCCAAATTTTCGCACTTTTTTTTAGTTTTTTGCTTGTTTCATTTTTTCATTTCGTTGCAAAATTATATTTTGCGACGTCGGTTAACCTGGAGGATCATCATAAGGGTCCGAAATGTTTAGTCCTCTGGATTATTGACTGTCCGACGCACAGTGATCTTGCTAGGTCGGAAAGCGGTCAAAAGTCGTTTTATCATTAACCAGTTGTCCGATTTTGACGAAATTTGGTGTGTTAAAAATAAAGTTTTATGCCAAACATGGCTTGTGGGGTATCAGTCGAAATGTTTTTGAATGTGGATTGTGAAAAAAATATTTTTAGTTGTCAACTGTCATTTTGACAGTTTGGACATATCTTATATCTCTAAAATTAACATAATGCTATTGTGACGTATGAGCTTTGGTGCCTTTAATTTGCAGAGTATTTTAATATTTATACGGCGCAAGTGCAAATACCTAGGGGATATGACATATTTCGAACACCAAATATTCTCAATATCAATGAAATTTCATTTCAGTTTGTTGTTAATAGGAAGCGAACTAACTGTAAAATAAAAATTAATTCAGCCTTATGAAATTTTTAAAGTTAATGATGGCAGGTAACTTAGATATTTTTAATGAGTATTGGCGTATTTAAGCAAATATATTTGTTGGAAATAATTTAATTATAAAAAATAGCAAAATATAACATGTTTCAGAATACAAAATTTATTAACGAGACATATTATACTTAACCACAACTAAGAATACACATCAGTATAACAAAGTACCTAATTTATATTTAACCCCCCCCCCTGCGCACGTTTATGGAGTCCGGTGAATGAATTTTGTCCGTGTCCGTCATAATGATGTCACCAGTATATCCCGTGAGAAATGCTTGGTGGCAATAATAACGCACCGGACAACGGAGTTTATCTCTGTTGTCCTCATGGGCGGGTCAGGTCGGGTAAATGTATAATTTAGGTTTACTCAGTAAGCCTTGGGATATAATACTTATATATCAGCAAGCCGGACCAAGGTGGACTTTAAAAGATCTAGTCTATGAAACTAGCTGGAACTACTTTTAAAATAACGTTTTCTTAAAAAAAAAGTAACGTAAAAACCAAAACGCTCTCACAATTATTCGTATACTGCTTAAAAGCTCAATGCTTACCCTACACACAAATGTCTTTAGTTTTTTTCACGAACAATTTTTGCCTTACTTATAATTTGTTTTACTTTTTTTTAGGCTTATGGTGATTATACACCAAAAATTAAACAAAATGAACTCTCTATAACTTAAAAAATAATAGATTTAGGAATTAACTTTTAATGCTTCGAATCCCTAGGGACATTTAAGAGTTCAATTAGCATCGGTTAAGGATTTTATCAGGATGTCAGATTTGAGCACTTATGACCTAGTCCCAGATCACTTTGCGACGTACCGTTTTTCAGCTACAAGCAAAAAACTGAAAAATTGCAAAAACTTAGCGGTTTTTTGGCTACCAAAAGTTAAGCTCACCACGTGTGATGGTGCAAAGTCAAACACGCATTTAGGACCGAGTAAAGATATTAAAATGATTTCTAGCTCGCTTGACATTAAGGTCGTAGTTACAATCTGGGGAATTGTTTTTAGCAACACTGTACATGAAATCAATTTAGCTGTGTCTATCTGATTTTTAACGCGGATACTTTATTTATGTTTATCCACAGTGGGACACCAGAGATTTTTTAGCACCAGGTTAAAAATTTGGGGTTAGGCTACCTATTTTGACTTTTCGTGTTCTGCGCCGCTAAAAACCCAAGTAAAATACTAAAATAAAAGAAAACCTTTTATTGCAGAATTACCTGCTAAAAAAACGCTACGCAGCTACGTATTAAAGTAACTGGGTGTAATGTTTAAGGTTGCATTTACAGGTGCTTTTATAATTGAATTGGAAATACTCCCGGTAGCTGATACCGACAATAGGTCAACTTAAAAGCATGCAGATTTAAAAATCGGCTTCTGGCACTAGACGAAATAATCGTATTCTATTTTAAATAGGAGCGTCAACGACTAGCACTGACCTTTTTTGTTAGTACTCAAGTATCCGTGTGTTTTTGAAACTGAGGTTCTAAAACCTATCCTTTGCACCAACCATAGTTATGTGCATGTGTACATGGACATGCACATAACTATGCTGCAAAAATCTAAATTAAAAAAAAATGGTTGGATCAAAATTGACTCGCACACTTTTCATGGTTTCTGCCCTGATATTTAAGAAAAAGAACTGAAACTCGCAACGTATTTCTCTATAACTTTGCCAGGGTACCCAGGGAAAACTAAACATCAGAAATATCTGAAATTTTGCACTGCTGTTCATTTTCAATTTCTTAACATAAATATCTAAAAGATTTTTCAGAATTTTTAATATTTTTTTTTTCGATAACAAAAAGCTCTTGTAATAACATCTGTCTTGAAGGTTTCAAACCCGATTTTTAAAAAAATTAGAGAATTATCAACAATTTGCTTTGTATTACGTAGCTTCTTTTTATATTTCCTTGCCTCAGCAAATAAAAAAAACTGGTCTTCCTTTTTTCTAAAAGTCTGGGTACCCTGGCCAAGAAAGTCAATCATAGATAAACTTTGCTTTCTAAGCTTTTCTATTTCAGTGAATTTGAGACAGAAATGCATAGGCAGTTCAAGAGTCGTTCGTTCGAGGTCAATTGGCGGATTTTCTGGCATTTCATGGTCACTACCTTTATGAGTGCAGTGTTGCTAAAAGTCATTTCCCTAGATCGTAATTATGACCTAATAGGTACAGATTTTTTAAATGGTTTTTCATATGATGATAATTTATAATCTACGAGATTTCTTAAAATCTACTTTGTTCTGGGGAGACCACAGAAGGTCGAAATTAGTTGGGTCCCTATAAAAAACCCGAAACCAAATTTCGGAGAAACATAATTTGTCAGAATTTAAAAGAAAAGGACATGTCGTGCGAAAAAAATTGTCTTGAAAATGAAATGACGGGAAAATCAAATCGCTAGAAAATATATGCATAGAATTAGATTTAAACGAAACATTTTTTTATAGAAACACCAAATGCCAGAAAATATTTTTAACGAAAATAATTTATGATAAACCAATTCAATTGTTACGTTGCCAAGCTTACGGCAGGGAAGAGTCGAAGTAAATTGTGATATTAATTTACCCCCTTTACATCCCTCAGCCACCCCCTACCCCCAAATTACCTACATTACTGTTCCAAATTTCATTAAAATTGCTTCACGGGAAGTGTGTGAACAATGAATCGCTAGAGTTGATAGACAGTTAGACAGCCAGAAACTGTGAAGTTAAATAAAGTGTTTAATAAAAAAATCTCCGTGTCATCTTTCAAATAGAGAAACTTGTCAACGCCGCAATCCAGGGCCTACGGCACTCTGGAGATTTAATCTTCTGTTCAGTTAAGGATCGGGCATAATATTTTCTATCAATTTGTGGTTCGGGTGTTTTTCCTTTCTTTATTAATTAAATTATGATACTTTTGTAATTCTGATATTTTAAGGTTCGGGAAAATTATAATCGGTTGAATTATATTCGTGTCTTTTAAAGATCGAGTGTATTAAAGTTATATTAGTATCCATTATTTTCCGGCGTTTTACTTTCGTTCATATATCGCTTCGGAGTTTTATTTTCTGTTCCATTGTGTTTCGATTTTTGTAAATTCATTTTAGTCGAGAAACTCGTAGACAGAAGAGAATTAAAAATTCTTCGTTGAAAAGTGTTATTTTTTATGTTATGATATTTTTGGATTTTGATAGTTGACGATTGACATTGTCGATAAAAAAATAAATAGTATAAACGGCACACGACGAAATAGTTATTTACGTAACAAGTGCGGAAAGTGATACTTTAGCGCACGCGACGGCAGCCACGAACCTTTCTTTTATCTATATTTTAATTTTCTGAAATAAATGTAGTGATTTTACCACACGGAGTGCGGTAAAGTGCAATAACGTTAACTTTACCTCACTGAGTGCGGTAAAGTACTAATTTCCGCATGCAAATGAATGCGGTAAAGTGCACTTTACCGCACGCGAGTAGGTAAATTACTTTAACGCTTTTGGTTAGCGGTCTGAATCTTGGAACATAGATTCAGTCCGTACTAAAAGAAAACTCTATTTTTTGAGAAAAGGGTTTTAATCTGCGAGTTGCCGAAGCAAATTTACACTGGGATCGTCGAGAAAATTTTTGAACTTTTTTTACGGTAGGGGTTAGGGTTCTGCGCGCATAGAGAGTATGGTGTGCAAGAACGCGACTAAAAATGTACTGTTTGTAATTTAATAGCAGGCATTGTCCAAAGGAGTAGTTGTTAAACAGTCGTCTGTACCTACTGAAAAGAAATGAGCTATTTTAATCAACGTCGATAAAGCTAATTAGGTTTGGCTGAAAACCGTACCTTACTTCTGTCTTTAAACTTGTTTGTTTCTTATTGTTTTTTTTTTAATAATGAACCTAACGGTAAATATTTATTGTTCGAGTTTTTGGGGAAAAAATACGAAATTTGAGGGAGCCGTTTGAGTAAGTAAGAATGTTTTTTTAGCGTGATGCTGTGATTTTGGTACACATATATTGAATTACTCAAAAACCCGATTTGTTTTCTGAATATTTTTTTATTACATGAGTGATTTTCATCATACATGGTGATCCAGATTCGAAGTGATTTTGGGGTTTTGGGTATTTTTAGGGGAGCTAGTGAAAAACGAAGATATATGTTATGGGCCCGATTTTTGAGAAATTATTATTGGTGAAAACCGCATGTCAATTTGTCAACCCGTTTTTGCGCTACAAGAACCTTTTAAAAAACATGCATTTTGAGATTTTGTTCTAACTCTTTCCATCCATTCCATTTCTTTTTGTTATAGATTGTTTTTCTATAGATAATTTAAAGTAGAATTTATTTGTCAAACTTGATTTTGTCTGTAACATTTAGTTTTTAAGATATATCACTAAGCTGGTATTTTTTTATGGAATTACCTATTTTTTACCTGATATTTGACATCAGCTTGAAAAATCTTTTTAAACGATTTGTCACACTTAAATGTAATTTTTTTTTAGTATTTTTGTAACTTTGTTATTTTTTTATTTTCTTCATTATTATTTTGTGTTTTTTTCGAGTTTTTCTTTATTACATTTTATCGTCGCTTTTTATAGAAAGTATTAAAAAAAAACAAAATATGAAACATAAAATATTATTTTTTAAAATCGAGTAAAAATTGGTCATTCCATAAGAAAAATAAAAACTTAGTGTTATGTATCAAAAACTAAACTTTAAAGAGAAAATCTGGTTTCAAAAATATATTCTACTTTAAATTATGTATAGAAGAGCAATTTAAACTAAAAATAAATTTTCATTAGTAAAAAATTTATAGGCCAAAGTCGAAAACGCATATTTTTTAAAAAGCTCCCAAAGCTCAAAAGCGGGTTGACACACCCTTCTGCAGCTCTCACCATTATCATAACAATTTTATTAGTTTTTCGCTTAAAACACGCCAAACCCCAAAATCCTCTCGAATTTGGACCACCCTGTACAGCTATTACCTTACGTTCTATAAAAATTATGACTCTCCTTAAGTATAAGTAATTATATTTGGATCATTATTAATTTTATTGAATTTGTCTCTACCTCGACATTGTTAAACAACATACCTTCTTTGTTTAGTGCTAAATACTACAACATCGCAATATTTTATGAAAAAACAAGAAACAACATTGATTTCAATTCTTTCAAAAAGCTCTCAGGAAAAATATAAAACTTTTTTTTAAATTTTTAACAAATGGAGACCCTCGAAAATGCTTTAACCTTATATAAATAATATTTAAGGCACACCAAAATTTATAACAAATATTAAAAAGTTAATAGTTGTTTTATATTATTTGTACGGTATAAGCTTTATTACAGTAACGGACTACACGAGTGCTGTAATTAGCCTTACCGCACATGTGATATACAACATTTTATCTACGACTCAGATTTAAAAGCACTTCTTCAAATCCCAGCCCAGATTTGACTTTTAATATTTTATTTAAAATAAAAAAGCATTGTAAAAAATTGCGGTTACTGGAATAAAAATGAATTACGTAATGAACTGATTACATCACTAGTAATATAATAAGCGTTATGCTTTGAACTTATTACCACACTAGTGCAGTAACGAATTCATTACCGCAATAGTGCGGTAATGAGACTTATGACATAATGCAAACAGGCAGAAATTAGAGACTTAATAGCCACTTATCGTGCAGGTCGTAGATAAAATAATTTAACACCACAAACAAATAAACAAATCTATACGAAGCATAAGAAACTATACTAGACTACTAAACTACTATCGCACTTAAAATAAATATAAAATGAAGTAGATATTTAATATCCTATTTCGGCAAATATTTGAGTTTGGTCTATTTTTTATTTGCAATTTTTAAAAAAATAGAGTTCAATTTACCACACATCATCAAAAATGTATACAGTATGTTATGATATTTGAAGGAAAAGTTGTTATTAGGGAAAGTATATTTTACCTCTGATACAAACATAGGAAAACAGATTTTTGTAACGGTTTCTCACCAATAATTTAGTTATTATATTTGGTATAACAATTGCACAATGTAAGTATAACTAGTTCTTAATTTACTTAAGGCTCCTCAAATCTTATAGGTTTTTCTCGTAAAATCTTTTAACGAGTTTTTATAATCAATCAATTAAAATATTTGGGTTTTAAGAAATAACTTGTGTGTCCTTTGAAAGCTCCTTACTTGTAAAAACTCTTAAAAGCTTACAAAATATGTTATGAGATTTGAGGAGACATCTTTAAGCAGGAAAGTTATATTTTTCCCATAACATAAACGTAGAAAAATATTTTTCTAAATTTTGACAATAATTCATGTTTTGATTTATTTTTAAAGTTGTGCATTATTCAAGTATAACTAGTCCTTGATTTAGTGTCGCTGCGAAAGACGAAAAAAAGAACCTCGCCAATTCAATCGCTTCCACCAGCAATAAAAGTCGTTGAATCATTACTGGATTAAGGGGAAAAAACTTAGTAGTTAGTTAGTATTTTTGGGGGAAGCGCAAAATTATTTATACCCTACGGTGACTTGGATAGGGAATGCATTTTGTACTAACGCTAGGCTAGTTTTAAACCCCTCCCTGCTAAAATGTAATGTTTTTCTCATAAAATCTTATTCCGATTTTTATAAGACTTAATGAGTTTTTATGTATGCTTTTGCAAGATCCCATAGGGTCATTTAAGATCTTTTAGATTTTTTAAAATTAATCTAATAAAATTCAGAGAGCTTAAGTTTTTAAAAACTGGAAAAATCTTACAAGATATGTTATGAGATTTGAGGAGATAGTTTTTACCCGAAAAGTTATTTTTTGCCCCTAACACAAATATTTTAAAAAAATTATTTTTGTAAATGCTTTTTTAACAATAATGTTATAATTTTTGGTTTTGGAATTGCACAATTTTTCTGAGTTCTTAATTTAATTTTAATGTCCTCCAAAAAAAGAACCCCACCAATTCAGTCGCTTCCACCAGCAATATCAGTCATCCAATCATAACTGGACTAAGTGGAAAAAACTTGAGTTAGTATTTTTGGTGGAAGCGCAAAATTATTTGTACCCTACGGTGACTTAATTGGATAGGGAATGTATTTTGATATTGCTGATACTAACGCTAGGCTAGTTTTAAACCCTAAAATAAATATTCTCGCTGCTAAAAAGTCACCTCAAATCTTACAAGTTTTTCTCATTGAATCTCATACCGATTTTCGACTTAATGAGTTTTTATGCTTGCTTTTAAAGATCCTAAAGGGTCATTTAAGATCTTTTAGATTTGTTAAAATTAATCTAATAAAATTTAAAGAGCTTAAGCTTGTACAAACTGGTAAAAGCTGTAAAAACTGGTAAAATCTTACAAGATTATTTATAAGATGATTTGAGGAGAGAGTTTTTACCAGAGAAGTTTTTTTTTGCCCCTAACACAAATATTTAAAAAAAAAACATTTTAGTAAATGTTTTTTTAACAATAATGTTATAATTTTTGGTTTTAAAATTGCACCATTTTCCTGGTTCTTAATTTAATTTTAATGTCCTCCATGTTCTCCTTACAATCCCATAACTGCTGCGAATAAGGCAAAAAAAGAACCCCATCAATTTAGTCGCTTCCACCAGCAATATTAGTCGTCCAATCATTACTGGACTAAGTGCAAAAAACTTGAGTTAGTACTTTTGGTGGAAGCGCAAAATTATTTATACCCTACGGTGACTTGGATATGAAATGCATTTTGATATTGCTTATACTAAAGCTAGGCTAGTTTTAAACCCTAAAATAAATATTCTCGCTACTAAAAAGTCACCTCAAATCTTATAAGTTTTTTCTCGTAGAATCTCATAACGATTTTTAGCAGATTTAATGAGTTTTTATGCATGTTTTTGCAAGATCTTTTAGATTTTTTAAAATTAATCTAGTAAAATTCAAAGAGATTGGAAAAACTGATAAAAACTTACAAGATATGTTATGAGATTTGAGGAGAGTTGCCCCTAACAAAAATATTTAAAAAAAAACACTTTTGTACATGTTTTTTTTAACAATAATGTTATAATTTTTGGTTTTAAAATTGCACAATATGTCATAGTTTGTAACTTAATTTTAATGTCCTCCATGTCCTCCTTTCAACCCCATAACTGCTGCGAACAATGCAAAAAAGAACCCCGCCAATCCAGTTGCTCCCACCAGCAGTATTAGTCCTCCAATCATTACTGGAATAAGTGTAAAGAACTTAAGTTTGTAGGCCAACAACAAGGGCAAGAGGTATTTTTGATACTTTTTCTTCACCCTGAAACCACCACCTCCGCCACCTTTGCCTCGAGGGTCCTCGCTAAGCGCTTGCAACTCTGTAACAAAAATGTTGATGTTTATAATGTCGTAACACGTAAATTATTGCATTATATAAATATTAGTTTTTACAAATAGCGGCTAAAATAGTGTTTTTTTTTTACAAGCGTTGGTGTAAATAACGAGCGCAGTAACGTGAGTAAAAAAAACTCGAACACAACAACCACTGACATATTTTAATACTATAAATCAAGTGCGGCTGATGGAAGACACCACAGTGTAGTGGTTTTGTATAATAGACTTAGCCTTTTATTTTAGTTGGTGCGACCTTACACTTTTGGTCATTTTGATTTCTGACATAATAGTATTTTGTCGTATTTTTAAAATAAAATTTTTGTGAAAACTTGGAGAAAGCTAAATGGCTTAATTTTTAGGTAAAAAGTAGTCAAATTTTCTTAAATTACCAACTCTCGCAAAAGTTCTTTTTTTTAAAATGTTTATTGAACCAAGAAAATATAGAAAATTTTATGCAAGTTCATGTTCAATAAACATATCAACATGAATATACTATTTTCCAAATTCAACTTCAATAAACATATCAACATGAATATACTATTTTTCGTAAGTATAATATTTGTGCCTTAAAGACTTTATATTTAATATTTATTTAAAAAATTTTTACAAGATACATTTAAGCAAGATAAGTACAGTACTTTATTATCACAATATAAGGAACATAACAATAAAAAGCTTAGGAAGGAATGTGTACAAAGATCTAAGAAATTATTAAATTCTATTATTCAAAATTTTACCCTGTTGCTTTTTCGCTTACTATAAGAATACTTCAGTATAGAGTATGGAGTAGAGTATGGAATTTTTACCAAAGTTTTTGGAGTGTTTAAGTAGTTCAATAACGGGTGTCACATCAGTTTTGGCACAAAATAAAAAATCGTATACTTTTTTAAAAAAAAACTTTTATTTAAACTATATATATTTTTTTAATAAGTTTTTCTATGAATATAATTTATCTATTTTAGTATATGCAGCGGTCCGTGTTTCTCAACAAGCCGCAACTTTGTTCGGACACCTCTCATAAGGGTTTGGGCGGTGACAATATTAATTTCTCTGCACTTGATTAAAATTCTGCGGCGCAGTTGGCCTTCATTTTGAGCAGTCCAGCCTCCGGCGTACACTTCCCTTGCTAAGTGGGCCCAAAAGTCTTCAATGGGGCGAGCCTGGGCAAATTAGGGGGATTGCCATTTTTTGGTACATATGGAATATTATGCTCTTGAAGCTAATTTTGCGTTTCCCTGGCATAATGGCAAAATGTCAGGTCGGGCCAAAACATAATTTCATCTCCAGCATGATGTTCTTGAATAAAGTCATTGAGTTTTACTAGGCAGTTATCAATATAACCTCTGCTAGTTAATGCTTCGCCTCGTACATGTCCTATAAATGGTCTTGCTATACCCCTTTCGGAAATTGCAAACCACACTAAAATTTTGTCGGCGAATTTGACTTTTTCTTTGAATCTTACATTGTCCGGAGTCTTCTCTATATTATCGGTGTAAAATCCTTGATTGCCTGGAATTTCTGCGTTTTCAAAAGTGAAGTACTTTTCATCGTCCATTATGATAGATTTGTTGTTCGTAAAATGAACACGTCGAAGAGAACGACAACATCGAGGTATCCGGGTAAGCTGATTAGGGGTGTATTTTGGACATTTTTGCCTTTTGCGGTATTTTTGACCATTTCTGCTCAAAATTCTACAAATAGTACTTTCTGAAGTTTGTTTTCTTCTCGCTAGCTTCCTTACAGACACCCCGACCTTGTTTTTAGCCAACCTTACCACTCTGTTGCACTGAGGGGGGGAGGTGAAAATCCTTGGTCTTCCACTTTTCGGGAGGTTCATACAAGGAATACCCTGTTCGCATTCCAATATGGTTCGATAAATGTTGAAAGATTGGCACTATTTCAGCTTTGGGCATCTATCAAACCAAATTTTAAATAGATTTTCTTATTTCCAATTTGTAAGACATTTTTTACAAACTGACTTAAAACATAAATATGTCAAATTGAAACTTAGGAATCAAGGAAACTGTTGTTACCAAAGCCAACTGGGTAAGTAACTTAGGTATTTCTTTTAAGCTCCTTGAACTTTGTGCCAAAACTTATGGGACACCCATTATTATTATTATATTAGTAAAAACTATATTTGTTTGTCTAGTTTTCCGGATTGACCTATGAATGTTTTTAATTACGTAATTATAAATTTGATCTAGATTAATATTATTAAAATTTTTGTATAAACTTTTAGTATTATATATATTTGAGATACTGTAAAAATTTTTTATGACTTTATTTTGAAAACTTTTGATTGGATTTGTTAATTTTTTATGAAAATTATACCAAATAGCTGTAAGATATTAAAGGCAACTATGAACAAGAACATGATAAATTATTCTAACTAGATGTTTGGGTATAATAATATAACTAAGTCTCCTCAAGACACCAGATGGTTCAGCAATTTTCTCCCTCAAATTTTAGTTTTTCATCAATATACAAGCCTAGGAATTTTGTCACAGGCTATAACATATCTTTTCATTGTTAATTGTTAGATCAGATTTGTTGTTAATGTTTTTTTTTGAGAAATATAAGTCCTTATCTGACGTTTCAGCAGAAACTCTATCGCCGTTATCAAAGAAATTATCCTTTCTAAACTTTTTTCGAGTTTTAGCATTATTAGACTTTAGTCTTCTATAATTATATTGCTTGATGCATACATAAAGATGGTTAAAAATAATAGACACTTAAAGTTAATTTTCAGTTTTATCAGTATTCGTATCCTTATCTCTATCGAGTCGACCAATCAAGCAGGTGCACTTTTAGAATCATGGCGAATGCGTGACAGTTCCAACTGAGTAAATGCACGAAAACCTCGTTAGGTACGATAAGGGAGTCGTAACAATACGACCGTTCCTGCATACGAAATGATGTTTTCACTCATTTGATCAGCTGGAGCTGTCACGCATTCGCCATTAGTTTAAAAGTACATGTGCACGATAAGGATACGAATGCTGATAAAACCGAAAATTAACTTTAAGTGTCTACTATTACCTTGTGAAGACCTTAAACTGCTCAATATTGTCGTTCTCTATAAAGACCATCAATTTTTTAGTTGGGCCGCCCCCGATGTGTCTTATTTTGCTATAAGTACCGAGCTTTGGTCCTCATAAGAAAATTGGTCATCGTAATTCACGAAATGTCCCCATAAACCTCCCCCAAAAAAAAATACAGACAAACAGGCAGACAGACAAAAATTCTAAAAACTCGATTTTTGTAATCTATGTCGTTTGGTTAGAAGCACCACCAGGAATTTTATAAAAATATATATAGAGATTTATTGTAAATAATTGTTAAGGATCTTTTAAGAAGTTGCGATCTTAATTTTGAAAGTTTTTGACTTTTGATGTTGAAATTGTCATTGTAATGTTAGACAGATTTTTTTAAAATTTAAAATTCTGAAAATAAATCTGTTTTCTAAAAACTCCTGAACTTTGTATTCGATTTCTGAGTATTATTTTTATTACCAATATTTTGATTTTTTGATTCTCTTCGGCCAAACTCTCCACGTTTTGTCCAAAATCTTTGCTTTAGCTACATACAGCAGTTGCGTCTGGTATCAATGTTATATACCTGCTATAAATGTGAACTACATAAATGTGTCCCTATCTGGGACAATTAGAAAGAATAAACAAAGTTGACAAGGGAACTCTAAATTTAACGGAACTATAAAGCCATAGCTAGTAGACCATAAAATATCAGACAGATGTTTTACCTAAACAAGTGACCGTTCTTTTTTTGCAAATGTAGTCTACACGAAACACAAATTAACATATCCAACGTATTAATTTAAAAAAAGTATTAGAATTTTTTTTTCAATGTTTTTTCTTATTCTTTTTTTTCCAGTTCATTGCACAAAGCCGGTATAGGTATCAATTTTCTCAAGCAAATTTCAATTTTCATTGCAACACTTGACTCGTTTCAAGTTGTTATTGTTTGCTTTTTGAAGATCGTTCTGGCATAAATATTTGCGGTTACTGTTCTTAAATAATATTAAACCTTGTTATTAAACTAAACAATTAATCTTCTTTTTTATGGGTTACTTTAAATATTTTTTAAAAACTGGTTCTTCTAACCATTATATTTTTACGGTAATTATGTTCGTAGTAGAAAAACGCAAAGTTTTAAATAGCTTCCTTTTTAGCCATCCGTTTATACTATGGTGGCTATTAGGATCGTCAAAGAAAAGTTTTTTATTTTCACTAAAAATAAGTTATTTGGGTCAAAAAAGACCTAAATACAAAATTTTGTCATGTCTGTCTGTCTTTCTGTAACCGCTTAACGGATTTTTATCGACTTCGTCATCAGACGCAGAACTGATTAGTTTTGATGGGGGTAGGGGATTGGCAAGATGGTAGGTAGTAACTTAAAAAAAAATTGTAACTCGTGAACCGTAGCAGCTAGCGACACGCGGTTTTCACATTAAGATAGAAAATTACGTTTTCAACCAAAAAAACAAAAAAAAATCTGAAAAAAATTTTTGAAAAAAAAATTTGGAAAAAATATTTTATTTTATTTTTTATCAAGACACGATTTTACTCACTATCCACAAATAACAGAACTAACGCTGTTTTGGTTAGATATCAATACAAAAAAAATGCACTTTTCAGGGGTCCAACATTTTTTGCTGCACACAAATCATAAAAAATTAAATGGTTAACTTAAGGATTTTGTGCAAAATTTGAAAACGAAGTAGGCAAAGCAAATGCTCTCGTAATTGTGTGGCGCCATATCCATCCTTGATTTACAGTATTAACTACTACCCTCAAGCTTAGGAGCCTACAGGGAACCATATGCAGAGGGATAACCGGCGCTATGAGGACGGCACCTATACAGGCACTCGAGACCATTCTGGGATTGCCGCCGCTTCCGATCTGGATCAGAAAAGAAGCGATGGCGACCCACCTCCGGCTGAGAGATACAGGTCAATGGAGAGGAAGAGGGAAAGCTGCGGGGCATCTTAGGATTGCCCAAATCGTCGAGAGAGAAATCCCTATGGCAGCGATTAAAACACAAAGATCAAAAAACCCCTGGAGATTCAACAAGAGGTACAAAGTAGTCATCCCAGACAGGGAACTATGGCAGAGTGAAAACCTCCGCGAACAGTTCGAGGAGAACGCCGTGATTTGCTACACCGACGGGTCGAAACTGTCAGAGAGGCAAACCACAGGATCGGGGGTTTATGTGGAAGACCAGGAGGTTCGAAAGAGCTACCCGCTCGGAGAGCAAGCCACGGTCTTTCAGGCAGAGGTGTATGCCACAATAATGGCTGCAGGCATGGAAGAAATAAAGAACGGTAGGGAGGAGCATGTTTATATATGCTCCGACAGCCAATCAGCCCCAAAGGCACTAAGGGCGCCCAAGATCACCAACACCGGGACATATGGGGGTGCCGGGTAACGAGATGGCCGACGAGCTCGCCAGGATCGGGGCAAGCACCCAGTATGTAGGGCCGGAACCACTCCTAGGAACAACCAAGAGGCAATTGCAAAGTCGACTCAACAAATGGGCCAACGATGCCATGACGACCGCTTGGAGAGCAGGAACAGGATGCAGACAAACCAAAGACTTCGTGAAGGGCCCGGATGTAGCCAAACAAAAATGGCTCCTGGGAAGATCGCGAAGGGATGCTGGTCTGCTGACAGGTATCCTAACAGGTCACAACCGACTAAGGAAGCACATGACCCGGATCGCGGTGGAGAATGACTCGACCTGCCGGGCCTGCGGGCGGGCAGAGGAGACATCTCGACACGTTATAGCGAACTGCGAGGCATACCAGAGGACGAGATACCAGGTATTCGGTTTCCCGACCCTGGATGAGGAGGACCTGCACACGCGCAAATGGGAGAAAATACTGGACTTTGCAAAAAGAACAGTTAGACCAAATGAGCAAACTGCCAGACTAGTGATGCAGGCGGTGGATTAGGGGCAGGCTCGGGGTAGGGCAGAAAGGGCCCAGGGAGGCCTACTTGCCGGGCTTCGCGCCGCCCCTTCTCTACTACTACAGTATTAACATGGTAATCTGGCAATTATTTTTTTATGTTTTTAATTTCTTATAACAGTTATTAAATGAAATGGTGGAATGTACAACTCAAAGCTAAATGGTGCTTTTTTACTAATGTTTTTAAATTACTCGCTCAGCTTGTTCTTTAATATCACATTTGTAACAAACGCACTATTTTAATCACTAGTTGTAAAATAGTAGATTTTACAACAAGCAGCAAAAATATAGTGTTCTTCTTTACGCAGTGAATGTTTTAAAAACGCGAGTGTAAAAAGCATCTTTATTAAAAACTCAAAAATAAAACTGAAAGGTCACCATTTTATCCTATAAATTAAGGGTGGTTGATGGATGACACCAGAGCATACGACACGTGAGTATGTACTGGATAAGGAGACGACACTGATAACTATTCTTTGATGAGTAAGAAATCAAGTTATTTTTGATTTAAAAGAGTTTTCATTACTTATTTTTTATTGAGATACTTTTATATTTGTCGTCTTGACGACCGTTTACTAAAAGATATTATTCTAGAAGCAAAGAAAAAATAAAAGGTTTTTTATTCTTGTTTATTTTCAGTCAGCGACCGAACACTATTGGCAATTATATTTTTTTGGAAAAAAATTGGAAAAAAAATTGAGTAAAAAGCTCAAATTTTAGGTAGAAACAATTAGTTTTTCTTAAAATTTGGGTAAAAAACGGATTGCCAAAATATTTTGCATCCGGGTGCAAAAAACAGATTTTTTTATACCTTCATCAAATGATTTTAGTAACTGTCTGCAGATAACTAAAGCATGGTTTTTTTTTTGATCACGGGTGCAAAAAAGATTTGTGTCGGTTTTTTTACACAAAGTTAAAGAGAAATAGCGGAAAATAGTAATATTGAAAAAATCTAATTATTCTTGCCTAAGAACTAAGCCATTTCCACCAGTTTTCAAGTATTTACAAAAAAATCATTTAAAAATATCGTCAAAATATCAAATTGTCAAAGATTAAAATGTCGCAATAATGAACGTCACCGAGTAACGAAACGATTGTTATTTCATTTACCAGCCACCTTGATTTATAGTGTAAAGATGGTGTGTTGCAAGAAGTTCTCTTCGTTCGAGATTTTTGTAAAAAGGCACTATTTTAGCCATTAGCTGTTAAAACTACTATTTTGCATTGGCAACCAAAAAAGATATTGTCTTGTTATTTGCTAGATACTAGTGATGAACGTATAAAAGAACTACTTTTTTTATACCTTCATCAAAAACATGATTTTAGTATCTGTCTGCAGACAACTAAAGCATGGCTTATTGGGTTACCGATGCAAAAAAACTTTTTTTTTATCATGGGTGTAAAAAAGATGTCTGTCCGTTTTTTACGCAAAATTAAAGAGAAATAGCGGAAAATAGTAATATCGAAAAACTCTTATTATTCTTGTCTAAAAATTAAGCCATTTCCGCCAGTTTTCACCAAGTATTTACGAAAAAATCACTAAAAAACATCGACAAAATATGAAACTGTCAAAGATTAAAATGTCGCAACAATAAACGTCGGCACCGAGTAAAAACGCACATCGCATTGGAAACCATTGTTATTTCATTTACCAGCCTCCTTGATTTATAGTGTAAAGATGGTGTGTTGAGAGAAGTGCTCTTCGTTCAAAATTTTTACAAGTATTTTCCTATTTTTCTTGGATTTTTTGATAAAGGTATTAAAAGAAATAGTGTTAACAACTCGTAGCTAAACTGTACTTTTTTTACTCGCGTTTTTAAATACCTCGCTGCGCTCGTTATTAAAACCAACGCTTGTAAAAAGGAGCACTATTTTAGCCACTAGTTGTGAAAACTACTATAATAGGTCTTCTAACAGAGATAATATTTAAAATATAATTTATTAATTGAAAAAAAAACGTACTAAAATAATACTTAATACCTATTTAAAGGACTCTGCGTCGACCGAGACATATAAGACGCATTTTTTAAAATAAATTATTTTAAAAAGGAATTTAATTTACAAAATTGGTACAAGAAACATGTACACGAGTATTTTGAATAATAAAAAGTGGATAAACTATTGTTAACACCAAGGATTATTACTTTGTTTTTGAGAGCCTGAGGAGGGAAATATTTTTTTTTTAACTTTGTAAAAGTAGCTACTAAAACCTATTGACCGTCCTATAACACAAAATTCTATTTTTTAGGTTTTGCAAAAAGCTAAAAATTCCCTAAATTGAAATAAAATTTTTGGATCATTAGAAAGTTGAAATATCTCACCTCTTGAACTCATAGGTACCCCCGTTCGTAAAGAAAAAGTGGCTACAGTTGGTACTAAAGCCCAGTGACCTTCCCATGTAGAAACTGGAGGGGCATGGTCATTTTCAATGTAACTATTTTTACCTCCACTTTCAGACACATATTGCACATTTTCCTGGTAGTTTGCGGCGTTTTCTCTAATTTGCACATCATTATCTTGATCAACTTCGCTGTTACTTGCACTATACGTCACAATTTTAGCCGAGCTATTGCTTAAATAACTTTGACAAAGGTATCCGTCCAAAGAAGCGAACACAAGCACCACCAAAACTGTGCAGTTCATTTTTCGACAACGCTTAAATTAACATTAAAGCCGCTACTTAAAAAGAAGAGCCTAAATCATAATAGTCCATAAATTTTGTGCGTTACTTCTTCTTGACAAAATGGTAATTACAAAACGGTTTTTAAGATGATTTTGCGTCCCACCACGGTGTTTAACGGGCACTAAGAATAAAGTAAGCTGACCAACCTCACTCACTTATGACTTCAATTGACAGCAACAGTATTTTAGTAGTACTTCTATTTACAATGCCAGCTGTTCTAATGTATAATATTATCTGGCTTTACGCATGAATTCGTTTAATAAAGAATTTCAGCCATATAATTTTTGCGGGACGACAGACAGTGGTGTAGGTAAAATAAAACAAAAAAATTTGCGTGAAAAACGAAGTCAATAGATTGTTTCCTTTTTGCAAACGACAGCTGTTTGGGTGTGCTTAAATGAGTACGAGTAATAACAATACCTACAATTTAACAGTAATTGTGGAAGAAACAAGCGCGAGTTCTGTCGATTTAGAAGTTAAATTAAATTGTTTTATTATATTCTGATAGAAAGAAAATATCAGAAACATCGAGACCCACATGACATATTCCCTTAAAGTGATTTTTGGAATATTATATTGCGAATATGACAGGAATGTTTCAGGCCTATTTTTTGTAGAATATTCTAGTTTTCTTTGGTAATAAGATAATAATATTCCGATGATAACGTGATAATCAAGTTATTTCTGTGAATATTCCCAAAAATAATATTTTTGTCAGGAATTTGGCATGTTTGCTGAAAATATTACTATCTTGTGAAAAGAACGCGATTTACATGATTTATAATTATAATTTAGTTTATTGTAGGTAGATGGTACTGGATTCAATATGTTCTCCATGTAGCAGGTAATATTATTATAAATGTTATAGAGCAAAAAGTTATTTAGGTAATCTTTTGATATGATTTTGATAACTAATCTCATTCTCAATCATATACATTCAATACAATCATACAATCTCATACATTGATATACTTTAGTGGAAAACTAATGCATATTCGGTGGATATTCATGTGGACATACATCCACTGCATATCTTAGGATATCCATCTCGTCGCCATCTGGACGTGTTTTGAGTAAAAAAATCATAACCATTCAAAAGGGATACATATTTGCTATGTGGGATATTATAATCAGTGCCTAGGTACATTACTATAATTCTTTAAAAAAACGTTCTGGTCGTATTATAGTCATGTTTCACGTCACGTTTCTATCACATTTAAATCACCTGTATTAGCTAGAACGTAACTTATTGCCGGCATGTGTTAGTAATATTCCCAATCATATTCTTTGTTCTATTACATTACAGGAGTGTTTAATTGTTATTTGGGGAATGGGGCCTAAAATGTATCCCTGAGGCACACCGCAAGTTGTTGGAATAATAAATAATTTTAAACATATAATTTTTGCGGGACGACAGACAGTGTTGTAGATAAAATCAAACCAAAAGCCATCGTGGAAAAAAATCATTAGGTAGTTTTGCTTTTTACAAAGGACAGATGGCTCAAGGAGCGCAAAATGTGTAACAATAATAACTTTGAAAAACAATGAAAATAAGGCAAAAATCTAGTGTGCATGCCTGACGCAGTGTGCTCGCGCCCAGGACGTGTATTCTTGAGTGTCATACGATCCGGTCTTTCTCTCGTACATATAAAAAGTAGTTTAGGAAGCAAAACATTAAAAAAAACATCTTTCTTGTGCAAGCATCACTAGATTCGACGCTGTTCCCCTGTTTCGGAACATGCGATCGGGAACGTATGATTTTAATGATATCCGTAAGATCGGATCATCGCTCAAGAATATAACGTTTTCGGCCCATGTGATCATTCGTCATCAATCTATGCCACTCCCTGTTCAAGAATACAGGTCCAGAGAACTTTGTTCAACGCATTTTTTTCAGGCGTAGCGATATTAACTCTCACAGAGATAATACCTAATTAGCATTTGGACGACGTTGGTGTACTACGTCATATCTACGTAGTATCGTCTACGTCATATCGACGGCGCACTGACTTAAATTTATACCAAAATGGGGAATACAAATCCGGGTTGTACCGACGCACAGTGGAGCGAGGTATAGGGAAATAGAAATGATATTTTTTTAACCGATTTTAATGTTTTGTACCTTTTTTTGGAGAGCTTAAGCAACAGCTTATGCTGTATTTTATTAAAATATTTAATATTTTCGATTATAAGATCCTTGCTAAATAATTTGTCTTACCGGCCAGAATTAATTAAAATACAAATATATTTATAAAGCTTAACTACAATTTTTTGGCTCGGTTTTTTGATTGAAATGTACTTAAATATGTTTTTCATAATTAAAAAACAAAATTAACATGACGGCAATCGGTTTACTGGGTGGTCAATAAAAACCGTACTAAATAATTCTTTAAATAAGTTTTGAAATTCTCTCGGAAATTCTAAACCAATTTTAGTAAAATAAACTGCGTTGTGTAGGTAATCGATGAGGCTATCTTTATGTATTCTTTGACCCGCCATTATGAAATCCAAGATGGCGGACAAAATCAAAAACAATAAAATGAATCTCGTGTCCGCAAATGAAAATGAAAGTAAAACTCATGGCATATCGGACAAAGCGTTTTTGTTTCTCACTTCATTACGACCAGGTCTCCAATGTCTAATGGAGAATCCAGACACCTCTAGACCTGTTTCATCCTTATTAGGAATCATCAGGGAGTCATAGGATTATACCTGGCAGTTGAAGCTACACAGTGACCATGTACACCTCTAGAATTTAAAACAAAAAGTTTGTAATCCTTGGGGACGTAGTAACTGTGTGCGCCACCTGTCGAATAAACCGAATGATGATTCCTAATAAGGATGAAACAGGTCTGTAGGTGTCTGGATTCTCCATTAGACATTGGAGGCCTGGTCGTAATGAAGTGAGAAACAAAAACGCTTTGTCCGATATGCCATGAGTTTTACTTTCATTTTTATTTACGGACACGAGATTCATTTTATTGTTTTTTAAATATTTTGACTTTTTAGTTCTGCGCAACATGCCTCCTCCGGAGCGATTGCTTGCTGATGCCTTAAAATTAGGGCTACGTAGTATGAAGCTCCAATTGGGGGCGGTGCTGCTGCGAATGTTACCTCTTTTTAAGAGTCATGTTACAGTGACCTTATTCTTTTACAGCTTTCTACTTTATAACCTGCTGAACGGTACAGGATTCCGTATTTACGGTGTCTTGCACTTTTTAATTTTGATGTTTCTGTTTCTCGGTTTATTCGACAGGTGGCGCACACAGTTACTACGTCCCCAAGGATTACAAAGTTTTTGTTTTAAATTCTAGAGGTGTGCATGGTCACTGTGTAGCTTCAACTGCCAGGTATAATCCTATGACTCCCTGATGATTCCTAATAAGGATGAAACAGGCCTGTAGGTGTCTGGATTCTCCATTAGATATTGGAGGCCTGGTAGTAATGAAGTGAGAAACAAAAACGCTTTGTCCGATATGCCATGAGTTTTACTTTCAAAATCAAAAACTGCCAAGCTTTCATGCTTGTTGCTTTAATTTTACAAAATTTCACAATAAAATAATTACTGGATAAAGGCTTTGTTCTTTTTTGGTAAAAAAGTTATTAATCACCAAAATCGGTTCAGTAGTTTTTAAGATATACCGATTTTAATAAACAACAGCAATCTTTACACACAATAAAATACTCCTTAAAAGATGGCTGCATAAAATATAACAAATAATAAGCCTGATTGATTTTAAACCTAACAAAGTTTGTTTAATAAAAAATGATCCATCGGTTAAAAAATTAGGATACAAAGATTTAGTGAGTAAAATCGGCCCTAATGCCTGGTTTATCAATAGCGAGTTACTCCTGTGTTAGGATAACTCTTGAGTTAAACTGGTCTTAAGAAATTGTGTGATTGACTTTTTTTTATAAAAGTTTTGAGTATTCCTGACAGTGTTAATTTTTAGAAAAGTTCGTTAAAGTAGAATTTTGTTTAAATACTGTATTTATTTGTATTTTTGCTTGAACAAAGGTGCAGCGTTATGTAATTTTTGAGGGGGATCTGAGGTTTCTTTACATGTGTAGAAGGTAACCAAGATCGAAAAGTTCTAAGAAAATCAATAAACACTTCATTTCTAAAAAAGTTGGTTACCCACATAATATTCTACGGTACTCAGGGACAAAACCTAATACGTTTCTAAATTGCTCTAAAAGATATAAGCGTGCCTAGGTTTATTGCTCTACTATAAGTAATAAGAAAACTACGTCGCATAATCTGCACATCTATCCGTTGATTGCACCCTATCATAAGGGGTAAGTACATATACATGTATGAAGTTTTATCTCTCGAGGCGGGGGGTGGGTGGGTAGGGCAGACTTTTTTTTTACTTCGAATACCCAAATAAAATCTATATGTTTGTGGCGGATTCATAATGTCGAAACTACTTTTTTTGGGTTTTTCGCCACTAAGTTAAGGAAATTTTTTTTCAAAAATATGTTAAAACCCACTGCGTAAATTCCTAAAGAAAAAAATTTGTTCGTTTGTCAGTGGTTTTTAAATAAGATAAAAAAAATTTGCCTACACACACGTAAATCCTAACTAGAATCTAAGTACTTATCTGACGTTTCGGCAGAAATTCTACTGCCGTTATCAAAGAATTTTATCCTTTTCAAAAACTTTTTTCGATTCTTTTTTAAAATATCTGTCTGTTGTCATACAACTGACTGACTTTGACTGATATATATTTCAAATATTAACTTGACAGTTTGGTGCGTCGATAGTAGCCAACAAGGTATTGGGTGAATTTAGTAAAATTTAAAATCAAAATTATATTTGTTTGAGTGTTTCCGATTTTAGATGACTTTATAAAAATACAATTTTTTTTTTTTTAAATATCAGTTATAAAAATTATCTTTTGACTAACTTTAAGAAAAAATATATTAGAAACCCAAAGAACATCAATGCTATTTTTTAATTTATTTTAAAAAAAACGTTTTTGAAAATCTTGTTTTAAAATTGGAAGCCAAACTGTATTTATATCAACTGATATGCTAGCTATGCATTCATCTTCGTTAAGATAGATGCAAGCTGCTTCTTTGATTTTTCGTTTAATTTTGTCTGGTTCTTTTTGTAATATACTGGTTTCTCCCCACATTACTCTATGATCATTTTCAAAAGAATGTTGGCAAATTTTAGACTTCTCCCAGTCTCCCCTCCCGAGGTAACCCTTATGGTCATTTATTCTAACTTCAAGAGGCCTTGAAGTTTCTCCAATATAAAATTTACCACACTCGCAAGGAATTTTATAAACGATATTTTTTGAGTTTTGCTCAGCATTTAATGGTTTTGTTTTGGTTAGAATTGATCTAAGAGTATTTGATTTTTTAAAAATTGATCTAATATTATAAGTATTAGCGATTCGTTTAATTTTTTCCGAAATACCTGGTATAAAAGGAATTATTAAATTTGTTGGTTGTACATTATTATGTCTACGTTCGCGTTGTCTTGGAAATTCGATTTGTCTAAAAGAATTTTCGATGAAGTTATTTGGATACGAATTTTTAATTAAGACCTCTTTTATTATTTGTTTTTCTTGTAAAAATGTGTTATTTTTAATAACAATTTTAATAACAATCACTTGATGGTGAGTTTTGATGTGGTGAGCCTTTTCACAAATATACCTGTAGATGAAAGCCTTTCTATAGTAAGACATCGATTAGAAAATGATCAAAATTTAGGCGAAAGAACTACACTGAGCGTCAATGCTATTCTAGAACTTCTCACATTATGCATAAAAACCACATATTTTCAGTGGGAAAGTGATTTTTTTCAACAGGATTTTGGGATGGCAATGGGCTCTCCACTTTCTCCTCTAATGAGTAATATTTTTATGGAAGATTTTGAAAATAAAATTTTAGAGGAATTTAATTTTAAACCGGTCATTTTGTTTCGCTATATAGATGATATTTTTAGTATTTGGCCACACGATTTAACTAAACTTAATGATTTTCTTAATTTTATAAACGGTAAAGAACCAACAATAAAATTTACTTTAGAAGTAGAAAACGATAACAAAATTTCATTTTTAGATGTTTTAATAAACAAACAAAATACATTACAAACCTCAGTTTATAGAAAACCAACACATACAAATAGATATCTAAATTTTAACTCAAATCATTGCTCATCGGTTAAAAAAGCAGTAATAAAAAGTCTATACGATAGAGCTAAAATTATTTGTTCGGACAATAACACATTTTTACAAGAAAAACAAATAATAAAAGAGGTCTTAATTAAAAATTCGTATCCAAATAACTTCATCGAAAATTCTTTTAGACACGTAGACATAATAATGTACAACCAACAAATTTAATAATTCCTTTTATACCAGGTATTTCGGAAAAAATTAAACGAATCTCTAATACTTATAATATTAGAACAATTTTTAAAAAATCAAATACTCTTAGATCAATTCTAACCAAAACAAAACCATTAAATGCTGAGCAAAACTCAAAAAATATCGTTTATAAAATTCCTTGCGAGTGTGGTAAATTTTATATTGGAGAAACTTCAAGGCCTCTTAAAGTTAGAATAAATCACCATAAGGGTTACCTCAGGAGGGGAGACTGGGAGAAGTCTAAAATTTGCCAACATTCTTTTGAAAATGATCATAGAGTAATGTGGGGAGAAACCAGTATATTACAAAAAGAACCAGACAAAATTAAACGAAAAATCAAAGAAGCAGCTTACATCTATCTTAACGAAGATGAATGCATAGCTAGCATATCAGTTGATATAAATACAGTTTGGCTTCCAATTTTAAAACAAGTTTTTAAAAAAGGTTTTTTAAAATAAATTAAAAAATAGCATTAATGTTCTTTGGGTTTCTAATATATTTTTTCTTAAAGTTAGTCAAAAGATAATTTTTATAATTGATATTTTAAAATAAAAATTTTGTATTTTTATAAAGTCATCTAAAATCGAAAATACTCAAACAAATATAATTTTGATTTTAAATTTTACTAAATTCACCCAATACCTTGTTGGCTACTATCGACGCACCAAACTGTCAAGTTAATATTTGAAATATATATCAGTCAAAGTCAGTCAGTTGTATGACAACAGACAGATATTTTAAAAAAGAATCGAAAAAAGTTTTTTAAAAAGGATAAAATTCTTTGATAACGGCAGTAGAATTTCTGCCGAAACGTCAGATAAGTACTTAGATTCTAGTTAGGATTTACGTGTGTGTAGGCAAATTTTTTATCTTATTTAAAAACCACTGACAAACGAACAAATTTTTTTCTTTAGGAATTTACGCAGTGGGTTTTAAGATATTTTTGAAAAAAATTTCCTTAACTTAGTGGCGAAAAACCCAAACAAAGTAGTTTCGACATTCGAATACCCAACCTACTTTATGCTTGTTTGAAATAAAATGAATATTAAAAAGAATAAGGTCACTAAATCTATGCTATTTGTAGGGACTGTGATACAAAAAATCGACCAAAATGTAAAGAAGCTTATTTAACAAGAATCAGTCTTGTTTGGGAGAAAAAAAAAATAACACTGGTAATACTCACAGAAATATATATATGTTTAAAATAAGTTTTTTTTTTCGATAAAAAAATTGCAATTTCTACATAATCATATTTTTTAACAATTTTAACTATAAAAATATAAAAATAAAATAAAAGTCATATGCCAATAAATACAGTGCACCTTACTGAATACTATTCAATGGTTTTTGTTTTAAGATTACAATATTTTGTTTATTCCGAAATGTCCGGGCGACGTTGCCATACGGGGGTTCCAAAGAGGAAATACAAAAATTTTTACTACAAACTAAGTCGTGCTTAGTGCAAATAGCTCAACGTCTGGCCGCAAACTTAGTTAACATTTTTGTCCAAATTTAGAAACAACAACCAAAGGTCAAAAACATATTTCTAGATTTTTATATTTGCAACGTCGGCAGACATAAATAAGATGCTTTCAGTGTTTCATGCCAAAATTATTATAAAGGGTTCCTAAGCAAATCCTTAGGGGGCCAAGCAGCCGTGTATAAGACGCAGACAAACGGAAAAGCACATTAGGCTGTTGTTTTCTAATGTTTTCCATTTTCATACCTTTAGGACTGGAATAAAAATTGTTTTTGCTCGACTTTAATACCAAACTGATGAAAGATATCGTAAAAAAAAATATTTTTCGGCTTTTCATTTTATAACCATTGTCCTTACGCACTGTTTACAGGCTGGGGACTGAGATACATGCAAATGCCTAACCTAAAGCGTTCATACATGGCCGGAGAAATCGACTGAGATATTTCCGTAGAAACTTTATCAAGCAAATAGGACGGGTTGACGCCTTTGAACATCCAACCCGGGTTTTGCACTTTGATTCGAAATCAAAAAGGAGGAACAGTCAGATGTGGGGCCGTGCACAAATTACATAATGGTGATTTTACGAATTTTTGACCCCCTCCCTATGTAATGTTTTGTAACGGTTTGGCACGCCACTCTCCTAATATTACGTAACGATTTCAAGACCACTACCCTCCCCAAAAAAAAAACTTTTCACTTATTTTCATTCCAAATTTTCTTAGTTTCACACAAATGCAAACGCTGTCGAAAACCCCCCTCCCCCCTACGTAACGTTTTGTAACCCCCTTCCCCCTTATGACCATTACGTAATTTGTGCACGGCCCCTGTAGTCCCAGTGGAGGAGGGCGAGAAAATTGATATTTTTTTCTTAAAAATTATACTCTTTATACCTATTTCTTTGCGTTCCCGAAATTACGTAATTTTTGAAAAAAATTGTAAGCGGCGCCATTTTTATTTCGTGCTTTGTTTTTCTAACATTTTTGCGTTCGGCTAATTTAATTGAAAAATTTTTGCCTGCGGCGCCCTTTATCTTCTCACTCGAAACCAAGATCCTCCGTTTTAGGAAAACTGATCCCGTCTCTGTTTCTAAATTTTTTCGAATAAAAGTAGAGTATTACCATGGGGGAAATAATTTTTTTCTACGGTATGACGAAAATTTCGAGAAAGTTGAAGAAAAAAATAAAAAAAGTTTTTCGTAAAAAAAACGTTTTTTGTAAAGAAACAGAGCAAAATAAATCTTTTCACCCCTTTTTGGGTGTTACAAATATTGGCAGCCCCTTATTTCGCTTTTACCCTCCCGCTAGTTTTGAAGAATTGGTTCGCTACATGTTTCGAGATCATGTCATAAAACACCTCGAAAATATCAAATGTAGTGTAGGGCCAGCTTTATTTAAAATCAATAATATCGCAAACAAAAAGCTCTGCAGGAAAAACAGCGCCGTTTATTGATTTCTTTGGCTGCTAGTGCTAGCTGCATGGTTTGGCCGTTTCCGGATAGATGTCACTAGTAGAACAGAATAGAAAGAAATTTAATTAAAAGTGAAGATATTTCTTTCTAATGTTGACAACCTCACGAGATTATCGCTCAGTATCGTAAATAATGGACCCTGCCGCCTCCTTTAAACAGGAAAAAGCTGTGGTTTGGACCTGAAAACATCTAATTTTTAATCTAATGGTGTGGCCGCCATCTAGCGGAATTTGCAGAGATCTTGTCAACGGTTATTATTGCAACTATGATTTAGGCTCACACTGAAAGAGTGGCGACAATTTTTTCTCATGAAAGCAGTCCGGAGATAATAACAAACTGGCACCATTGCTCAATATACCTGTTTCTTTTGTGCGCGCAGAACTTTCTATGCCATTTCTGTTTGATTTATTGAAATCCTATCCCTAAGGAAAATCTTAGGAACCCTGTATACCCCATGAGAACATTGAGACTTGTAGCTTGTGCGAGCTTGAAAACCAGGCTGAACACCAAAAATTACGAACGCACTTCACTTTATTGATATACATGACCAATGCAGAGCCGAAAATACGGGATCGCCATGGATATTCTCACTTTTTTCTTTTTATATATGCCTAAATGATGTATTTAGACATTTCAACAATATTTTACTGTAAAGTTCATGGGATTTCATCATATTTCCGATAAAAATACAAAATTAGCAAGGAAAAGATGACTACGTCAGAGAATTCCAGTAAACTTGCCCGATTTCTACTGAAACTTTAGTTTTATTTTTCAAATCTGACTGGTCCTGACCCCTAGTAAATTTTTGTTTACTTAATCGGTCGCCCGTTCTGGCGAAACGTTGGTTTCATCTCCAGTGATGCCACTGCAAGATCCTAGAGGTCACCAGCCGTGTAAGTTTGACTCAATCTGGTGGGTCTGACCTCTGGTGGTGTTTTAATCTGTTTAGGGAACTTTGCTTTGTGTGAATGTGAAAAACTTGATTACAAAAGATAACAAAATTTGGAAATGTCTACGCTAAAATATTTTAGTCTTTAAAATACCATCATCTATAAATGGACCCTTTCTAAAATTATATTTAATTTAATTTGGTCTATATCTGTCGAACTTGATTTTTGCAAGCAATTTGATTATACTTCGATTGGGCACATCCTATTAGATATACCAGGTAGTGATACTTCGTAGCACATCATACGCAAGTTTTAGAGACAAGGAAAACATACCACCCCTGCAGCCTGCCTGATCTCTGCTAGGTACTTCAGTATACTTCTTGCGCTGTCATGCGACAAGTGAAGACGGTATCGCGCACGCGAATTGTGAAAATACGCCTTTAAAGAAAAAATCTAACAAAAAAAACGTGAAAAGCAAATGTATTACCTAAAGAAGAAAATGAGGAACCTGAAAAAGGAAATGAAAAGGGAGCATCGTGTTTCAAGTAAGAAAGATATAGGCAAACTGTCAGTTTTTGAACAATAGAGTGAGCCAAATATTATGCTTTTGGCTAATATTTTTTGGCACGGGTTTGTTTATTCTGTAAACACACATTTGTTTGTATTACTCATAAAAACTTAAACCCTGCATAGTTTCTGACTTATGCCCGCTAAATTAGTTTCAATAAAAAAAAAATAACTCCATATGTTTACTTACTAGCACGTCGTTTTTCATATATTATACGAATCTGACAGTTAAACGAATAAAATGCCAAAAAAATCTAACAAAAGAAAACGTGAAAAGCAAATGGATTACCCAAAGAAGAAAATGACGAAACTGAGAATGGAAAGGAAAAGGAAGTGTCGTGATTCAAGTAAGTAAGGAGTAAGTAAGTGGAGTGAGACAGATATTAGGCTATTGGCTAATATTTTTTGGCATGGATTTGTTTATTCTGTAAACACACATTTATTTATGACTCATAAAAACTTAAACCCTGCATAGTTTTTGACTTATGCCCGCCATATTAGTCTCAATAAAAAACTCCATAATGATAATAAAATCCTTTTCCCAAATATCACATTTTAATTTCCAGAATAATTATTATGACAAATACCCTTCACACGTCGTAATTTAAAAAAAATTCTTAACCGAATTTTTCATGTAAACGGAGCCTGACTCAGATTTTTTTTCCTAGCACGCTATTCCTATATGCTGCACGTAAAAACAATTACTATCATATCTCACCCATGCTCCCGATGCATGGTTTACTCTATTGGGTGTCCAATCTTCTAAGTAGATTATAATATGTTTACTTAAAAAAGTATTATTAGCACATCGTTTTTCATAACTCTGTGTTTCGGACTTCCATTGTCTATATTTTATTTATACACGACGTTTCGATCAGTACAATCTCTGATCAAAACGTCGTGTATAAATAAAATATAGACAATGGAAGTCCGAAACACAGAGTTAATTTCAAACACATCATTGTCTCAAACTTTCAAACAATCGTTTTTCATATTATTATATGTGACGACGAATCTGATAGTTCCCCAACTCTTCAGACACTAGTAGTTCCTCGAACTCTAGCATAGAGAGGCATCCCTTACAAAGTATATTAGGGGGGACAGATGATACATTGAGTCCAGTTATATCAGCAGAGCTAGCTTGCAGATGGAAGAAGCATCTTTCTATGGGAAACTAAAAAGAATCTCCTCGAAAAATACAAGATTCTCGGAAAAATTGCGAAATTCCTTAAGGACCCAAATTAAATCCAGGATGCTAGTATCCACAGGGCAAAAAAGAGACACGTAACTCTTGAAATTGTAAACTAAGTGAGGAAAAGAAGCAGTCTCGATTAACTTTTGCGTTGAATTATTCTCCGAGGGACGAAGAATTTTGGTAGCGGGTTGTTTTCACAGATAAGAAGATCCTTAAGTCCAACAGCGATAAAAAACAAATTCTGGTCTATCGACTGCCAAGAACCCGAAACGAAGATTTTGGGTAAATGTTTGAAGCTGGATAATGTCTAGAGAACAGGGCGCTCTATTTAGAATTAGTGGGCGATTAACAGCCGAAGTTTACGTTAATATGCTGGAAAATGTAATGCTTGCAGAGTGAGAGTCCTTTATCTAGATCATTTTGTATTCCAACAAGATAACTGTCCAGTTCATACGGCCATACAAGATAATTATATCGAAGTTTTGCCTTGGCCTGCAAAAACCCCTGATGCGAACGTTTGGAGACTAATCGCAGAAATTAGCAAGGTTTAATATCATTCCCAGGAATTGAGAACATATAACGTAAGGGCATATAGGGAGGTTTTTGCTAAAAATCCAAATTTATTTGAAAATTGAGCCAGTTTTATGCTCAGCAACGGTGCAATGACGCGCTATTAAAAATAAATATTTTTTTTATGTTTTTAATTTTGTTACTTTTTTTTTAAAATATAACCTAAAATGATAGAGTCAAAAAGTCAGTGTTGCACATAGGAATATATAAAAAATCGCATTTGCAGCTACCTTCTGCTGTACCAGTTTTATGTGGAGAGAAGTGTAATCTGGCTGGTTTTGATTTCTTTATCCATCTAATTTAAGTGCAGTTCTTAATGTTTTCTGGCCGTGAAAAATGGTTGTTCTTCCAGGCAATTAGTGGCTGGTTGATCCTGTTGGAGTGTACTGACTAAACACCGTTCTCAACTAAAAAGCCAGTTAACTCCTACCACCTCAGTGCCCTTTAGCCTACTGTGGCTGCCATTTTTATAACCAAATTGACAAGTAAAACATGGATTTTCTGTCAGTTTGGTGTCAATATGGCGCCGATCATAGGCCAAAAGATATTAAAACAAAAATGAGTTAACTGACTTTGGCTTTTTAGTCTTACTGTAATGGGATTTTCTGATCCATAATGATCGGCGACCCGACGGCGACCTGACGAACAATTTCAGAAAGCCCACACCATGGTGTGGGTGCGCGCACTCGGTGTGTCCGCAAGTGTACACACCAGTTATAATCTGTCATTCTTGTCTAATGTCAGCTGATTTACAAAAACAAAACAAAGGGATGTTAGGATAAATGATAAAATAGGCTTTTTGTTTCCTCTTATTTTCGAAAGTTGGGTTGGTTTCTGGGGTTGCTTTTCTTGTGTCACATTATCTAATAAAAAATGATCCAAAAACATATTTTTTTTGAGCTGAAAGTGGGTAGAAAAATGTTAAAATATAGGCTCTTTGTCCTCTCTTATTTTCGAATGCTAGGTTTTGGGTTGGTTTCCTGGGTTGCTTTTCTTTTGTGACGCTATCCAATACGAAATAACCTAAAAAAGGCATGTTTTCAGGCTAGAAGTGAGCAGAGAAAGGTTGGCTAGTTTTTAAAACCGTCCCCATCACTTTTGTATTTCTTAACGGATCATTTAAATATGAGAACATTGAAATGCTATTGGGAGTATTGGCTTGAAAACGGCTCTGGAAAAAAATGAAAAACCATATATTATACAAAGTTAGTTAAACAAAATTGAATAAAATTAAATTTTTAAACAGTCCTGTCGTTAAAAATTATCCAAATTTCACCACATCATAACCTCATTCAAGCACACTAACCATCGCCCAAGTCAAGACTGGGGTGACGGTTTGGACTAAAATAGACATAAATATGCGCAATTTTGACCCTTATTGCCGCATGTTATTGGCCTTGCTAAAACGCACCAGTAGACACACCACCTTTCCTGAATGACGAAAATAAGACGCACCGGTCATTTTCATATTCCTGAACGGCGACAGACTACGCACCGGTGCGTTTTTTACACTGGTGTGGGCATTTTGAACGCAGCCCTGTCGTGAGATTTTTTAGTTGGAGAAGACTGTGACAACTAAACATGACGATGAGTGGACTCGGACACTTTGTGGACATATTTCATATAAAATCATCGTTTGCGTTTTATGTGTTGCGAAGTGTACATGTGCCTGCGTTTTGTTTTATAATTTAAAAAGAATGACTATAAATTACTGCATTTTACACTGAACAAAGATTTTTCTTATACTTCTTGCCTATTCATACATTTAGAATAAAAATATTAATAGTTCTTTGCACAAGCATTCAACAGCTGTTCAACGCATAAACCTATTTAATAATTTCCTTAAATGTCCGTCCGTTCAGCGATCCGGCTAATTAATTATTTATTATTTGTGTCCTTTTTCATAACTTTGGTCATGTTGTTGACACTAATTACAGGCGCACTCGCGATTTTGACCTTTTGTTTACAAAATATGGGGTTCACTGAAACCCTTTTAGTGCATGGGCTACGTGGGAAAAAGCGGCGTTTTGTGATAAAAGCAATAAACTTTGCACAGTTGTTCTTTGACCAAAACAGTCAATTTGACCCGCAGCTCTTCTCCAAAAACCTGTGCAGGCGCGGTGGGGAGGAGGGGTAAAAACTGGAGGGGTTTATATTTTCTTAAATTTTAGTTTGTTGTATGTAATCATCATTGATACCAATTTATAGTTTTTTGATGATGGCCAAACCGAAAATTACCACCCCCATTTATTTTAAGGTGCCCCTAAGGGGTTAAGGGGGTGTTTAAGCTCCCATTTGGGCATTTTTATAATAAAAGTGTAGGATTTAAAAAAAAAAAAAAAACTTGCGTAGAATTGTTAATAATTTTAATATTTTAACTTATATCACTTAATTTTTGATCAAAAATCTTAGTACTGTTGGGTAGGTGGAAAGGGAGAGGGTAAAAATTAAAAGAGCAGATATTAAAAAAAAATAGTTTGCTGGATATTATCGGCATGGGTATTGATTTACAGGTTTTAGACGATGACCAAAGCGAAAATAACCATCTTCATTCATTTTAAGGTTTCCTTAAGAGATGGTGAGGGGTTAAAAGCTCCAATTTGGGCAGTTTAATAAAAAAGTGTAAGATTTTAGTACAAATTTGCATAGTATTGTTAATAATTTTAATATTTTAAATTATATCACTCAATTTTTTACCAAAGATTTCCTTCCTCTTGGGCAGGTGGAAAGGGAGAGGCGTAAAAACTAAAGATTCATTTATTTAAAAAAATATATTTTGCTGGATATTATCGACATGGGTATTGATTTACAGCAAATTTTAAAAAGTTTGGATACTACTTTAGTAGTCAATTAAAGCCTTATATTCTAAAACTTAGATCAAGTCTACAAGGATCTTTACGACCCCAATAGCCTAAAGGAGGCAACAAGAGACAGCAGGGGATTCGAAATCCGAATCGAATTTGCCGACAAAAGCTAAATATTTTTTCCTAGTTTGTCCATTATTTTTACAATAACTCTTACTTATTTAGAAACTTTGCTTACAAATATGGTACCCAGTATGCTACCCAGTGATTGGGCACCTCCGAAACGCAGAAAATAAAAAAGATTTGTTTCATTATTTGAGGATAACTGTTTTAAATGGATTACCATAGTTGCAAGTTGTAACCAATATTGAAAACGTCTAAAGATAAAAATTTAACGGACCTAAACCAAGTGAACTGGACAAATTTAGGGGAGGCTGATGGCCGTATTTTCTGTTCCTATCCGTTGCTCTGATACAGACGTTTTGATTTTGGCAGTGTCGTTTTATTACAAATTAAATGAGTCATGTCATTCCATTAAATTTAATTGCTCTTGCTTTAAAAAAAGAGAAATCCGAGATACATTTTCTGGCTCTGGTATAAGCTCTTTTTTTCTGGGGAAAGGCAAAAGGACGGTTAGAAGGTATGGACTGAGGAATACACTGAAGCATTTGCTACAATTTCCTAACCTTCTATGGAGATTCGTGAAATGTCTAAAAAGTCTGGAAAAATTTGTTGTCATGGGGTTCAGAAAATGGATAGTGAGGCAAGAAAACATGCATTTATTTATGTCTCAAAGCAGGAACCACATTTGCGAAATGACAGTAACGACTATAGTAAAAACGACATTTGTGTATATAGCTATTCTGTAAGTATTTTTATCATTTTTGTTTTTGTTGTAAAAGAAGCAATTATACTTATAACAGGATAAAACATATCGTAAAATTTAAGTAATGCATTATTTAAATATGTCCTTTTCTCCTACACAACAAAAACACTGAGGGGATATGGGTTAAAATATAAAAATTATAAATAACCCTATGCCAATTTTTACTATTTTAATAAAATCTTACTATCTGATTATTAAAAAGCCCAAATTGCAGCTTTTACACCCTCCCATAACTCCTTTGGGATACCTTAAAATGAATAAAGGTTGTTATTTTCGGTTTGGCCATCCTCGAAAACCTGTAAATCAAAACCCATGTCGATAATATCCAGCAAAATATATTTTTTTTAAATAAATGCCTCTTTAATTTTTACGCCCCTCCCTTCTCACCTGCCGAACAGGATGGAAATCTTTGGTAAAAAATTGAGTGATATAAGTTAAAATATTAAAATTATTAACAATACTATGCAAATTTTTACTAAAATCTTACACTTTATTTATTAAAATGCCCAAATTGGTTCTTTTATCCCCTCACCATCCCTTAAGGAAACTTTAAAATTAATGAAGGTGGTTATCTAGCAAACTATTTTTTTTTAAATATGTGCTTTGATCTTGATCCAAAATTAAGTGATATAAGTTAAAATATTAAAATTAATAACAATTCTACGCAACTTTTTTTTTATCCTGTACTTTTATTATTAAAATGCCCAAAAAGGAGCTTTACCACCCCCTTAACCCCTTAGGGGCATCTTAAAACGAGTGGAGATGGTAATTTTCGGTTTGGCCATCATGGAAAACCTATAAATTGATATCAATGATGATTATATACAACAAACTAAAATTTAAGAAAATATAAACCCGTCCAGTTTTTACCCCCCCTCCCCACCGCGCCTGCACAGGTTTTGGGAGAAGAGCGGCGGGTCAAGTCAAATTGACTGCTTTGGTCTAAAGAACAACTGTGCAAAGTTTGTTGCTTTTATCACAAAACGCCGCTTTTTCCCTTTTTACTCATCGTAGCCCATGCAATATTTTATTTGTATGTTTTTTTTCCTACAAATGTGTAAGCTCTCACCAAATCTATTAAATGTTCAATATTCATTTCTGTAGTCACTACTGCTTGAAATGTTAAAAAAAAACAATCAATTGTGAGGTTGAGAAAACGTCAACAAATAGTTTGCGGGCCGCACTTACGCACCATTTTCCGTCTCTTTTTCTATAAAATTAAATATTGGTTAACTTTCAAGGTCATTTCTTAAGGAAAAAGATACAAATAAGTTTTTATTTAAAAAAATCTTTTATTTAAAAGTAGAAAATAGTTTTTTATCTTTATAAAACCATAATAAAAGCAATGGGTGCAAATTAAAAATTTTAACTTTAGGTATCGTCAGTAGCTGTATTACTGTATAACCTAAGGACATTTTCAAAGGCTTGGCAAGCACGGCAATCTCACCCGTTTTTAGCTTCTTTAGATGAAAGCATTATGTTTATCATTCGAATAGAAGAAGAATTTAGTTCCTCTTTTTTAGTTCTCTCTTTGTCACCATAAAGTTAAAATTTTTAATTTGTGTCCATCGCTTTTTTATGGCATTTAATGAAAGCTTGAAATCGAACAAAATAAATCTTTTTCCCCCTCCAATTCCCCCGTTAGAGGAAAGTGCATACTTGAGAATACTATAATGTTGTATTTTCACCAGAACTATTATCGCATACCAAATTTGAACACAATCGGATGTGGATAAGTCAGTAAAAATTGGTTAGCAAAACATGATAGATAATCTTGAATCCGCCATATTGAATTTTCATAATCTGATGAAAAATTCGTATTCTTTAAACCCAAAAGCCCCCGTATACAAATTTTGGTTGAAATCGGACAAACGTAGGTGTTTTTCCCACTCCACTCGCCTCGTAGGGGGGAGGGGTGCCCAATAATGACATATTATTGTATTGTCATTGGAAGTATAAATGCATGCCAAATTTGAAAGCAATCGGATGCCTATAAGTTAGTTAAAATCGAATATTCAAAATCTGATTGGAAATTCGTTATCTTTATCCCCAAGTGCCCCAACACACCAGATTTCAACAAAATCGGGCGTACTTCAACTGTACTCCCCTCCGCCCCCTTCGAGTAGGGGGAGCTGTCAATTTCATCATACTATATTCTTGTATTGTCACCGCAACTATATAAGCCTGCCAAATTTGAAGCGGATTGGATATCGGAAAGTTGTTCAAAATTAAGTTGCAAGATTCCACCCGAACATACATATCTACATAGTTATTACATACAGCGTGGATTCTTTAAACGGAACGGAAGCGGGTTAGAATTTGTTTAAATAAAAAAATCCAAAAACACGTCAACTGAGATTTTAATTTCCTTTAATCGTGCTATCTTGGATTTTTTTATGTCATTTTGTTTACGAGGTATGGCAAAAAAATATTTTTTTTTAAATAGGACACCCTGTATAGTTTGACATTTTTAAATTCCAAAAAAATCTCAGTTGACGAGTTTTTGGATTTTTTTTGTAAAACCAAATTCTAACCCGCTAGAAGCACCGTTTCGTTTAAAGAATCCACCATGTATATACATACATTGCAAGTTAAATAAAACCTTGTAAAAAGGAACAAGCGTGATCACCCACATCTGAATACATGAGATTTAATAATTCCTAAGGGAAAAAGTTACAGCAAATTTTACAGATAAGGAAAAGGAATTTAAGCATGAACCAGCCTTTAGTATTATCTCTTGGGAAATAATTAATCAGCGTATTATAGTTTCTATTGTTAAACGCCCTTTATACGACCTTGATAATATGGTCCTAGTGGGGAAAAGTATGGGGGTAATTACATTTCTACACAAAGTGCGAAAAGTGCAACTTTCCGCACGCAAATGAGTGCGAAAAATGAGTACTTTCCGCACGCGTGTAGAAAAAGGCTTTAAGAGGTAGAAATGACATTCTAATGGTAATAAACGTCGCACATGTTTTCCTGGCATCAGCGTCGTCGCGGATCCAGGGGCAGCCCCCCCCCCAGAATTTGTACATCTTTATGATTGACAAATTGTTGAAATGTTATGACTTTGCTTATTACTTCAATATTAAAACTAATTTGGTAGAATTAGTTGGAGAACTAAATTTATGGCAGGTTAACAGGAATCAAATCAAAGGAGGGGCGGTTAATAGTAGGTGTTGGATTCCATTAGCGTATACGAAAAAAAAAACTCATTAAAAAATAAGTTTTTGAAATCGACTGCATCCGCCCCTGCTTACTTTGACAGATTTTAATGAGACATGGTTTTCTTATGTAAGTCTATTATAAAAAAAAAACTATGTTGGTAAGGGGTAAGCGAGCGCTATTATAAAAAAAAACACAGAGGGCGCCATGTTCGGTACTCGACAGGAATTTTCTCCGCTTGAGACGTAATCTTTGGCACATAAGCGTGACCAAAATTCTCTTTCGTTGTGGTACACCTAGGTGATGAGTCCCTAATAAGGACGAAACGGCGTCGGCCTAGATTTCACCCTCTGTGTGAGCAATCGAAATTCAAGAAGTTCGTTTTGCACTGAAGTACAAAAAACTCTTGTTTTTTCGTAAAAAAAACTATGTTGGTAAGAGGTAACCGAGGGTTGTAACGGTAAAGCTGAGAAATACGAATATGCAATTTTCGGATTTAAGTTTCACTAAATAATTTTCCTAATTTTGGGCATCAAACTACGTTGGTTGAGGGGGTGAGAGGGAGTTAAATGCCTCCCAGGAGAAAGATTTGAGAAAATTATTGTAAAAATTTTACTTTTTACACGTGTTAAATGTTGTTGACCAAAGAAACTAAAGTTTTGATAGGCAAAATTTCTTGCAGTTCTTCTTCTTCAAAAATTTTGATTTTTTTTACGTTTTTCATGATGCCTATGTAAAAAATTTGTTGCTAAAATTACATCATAAATGAGCCTCAGGCGAAAATTTTTGAAAAATTATACCAAGATTTTTTGCACGTTTGAAATACCCATGACGAAAAGTGCTTAAAATAAAACTAAAACTGTAACAAATTTTGAACATTTTTAGCAGAATATTCTTCAAAGTTCTGATCTTATTCGTCTTTTTTTTTTTAAATATTAAAAAACTGGGTTGGGTTGCCAAGGGGGCCTGCGTTGGGATGAATCTGGTCTCAGTTCTAGATTTATTGGGTCGGGTTATGTCATAAATGCTAAAAATTACGTTTTTTATATGTAAATATCGCTAAAAAAATTTCTTAAAATTAAAACAAAATTGTCACAGTCAATGTGTTATGGCGACGCAGGAAAAATTTTCTGCTGTATTACCAGAAAATTAAAAAATAACACACTAAAATTGTAATAATCAACGACCTAATTTTTTCAAACTTAAGGTAAAATTGTGAATCGCTTTCGTATTTTTTGTAAATTATTTAAGAAAATGTGGGTTGGACCCGTTGTATCCGCTTTCAATTGCAAAGGTTGTACCACACAGAAAACACAGTTCACTTTTTGATTGATTTTAAGAAAAAAAATATTCTCTTTTCGAAAGTTATATTTTTGTGTAGGTGCCGTCTCTAAATAGTTATTCTGATAAAAATTAAAATCTTCTATATACGTCCTACTGTCAAAACCTGTCAAAAATTTGTAATTTTTTTCTAAAATGTAAAAAAAAATATTTTAAAAAAATAAAAATTAGGGCTTATAGAGCATTTCATTTTAGACAAAAAAAGTTAAACAAGCATTTTGGTAGTACTAACCGTTTTTTTATAAACGTCAATTAAAGGTTTGAAAAATGGAAAAAATTTTCACATTTAAAATTTTAATGCTGTTAATTAAAAAAATATATATTTTCAGAAAAAGTGATGTGAAACCTGAAAGAGGACATATTTTTGCTAAAAAAACGTTACAATGTTTTTTACATCACTTATAGTTTCTATATAAAAATAAAATTAGTTGAAGAAAATGCTCAAATGCAGAATTAAGGAAGCAGCATTAAAACTAATTTGAGATAGAAGCAGGAATAAGGGAAGTACCTTATATAGTCAATATTTGTTGTTATTTTATTGTATATAAAAAAATGTCTTTCAGAGAGCTCCTCTTAGTTAATGCCGCCAGAGGTTACCTTTTCAAATCTAGTCGAAACTTTTTTACTGTCGTTTGATAGGTGATAAGAGTAACTATTTAGCAAATAATTGTTTTTTTTAGAGTTTAGATTTATAGAAAAATCTTGGTGCAAAGAATTTCAATACAATCGACAAGATTTTACCATTTTCTTCAAATTATTTTATTTTTCTATAGAAACTACAAGTGATGTAAAAAAAATTGTAACGTTTTTTTTATCGAAAATATGTTGTCTCTCTGGTTTCCTCATCGCTTTTTCGGAAAATATATTTTTTTAATTAACAGCATTAAAAATGTGACAATTTTTTCCATTTTTAAATATTTAAATTACGTCTATAAAAAAATGGTTAGTACTACAAAAATGTTTATGTGACTTTTTTTGTTCGCAATGGAATGCTCTATAAGTCCAAATTTTTTATTTAAAAAAAAATAATTTTATTACATTTTAGGAAAAAAATATATATTTTTGACAGGTTCTGACAGTAGGACGTATATGGAAGATTTTAATTTTCATCAGAATAACTATTTAGGGACGTCATCTACACAAAAAGATACCTTTCGAAAAGAGTATATATTTTTTTTCTTAAAATCAATCAAAAAGTGAACTGTGAAAAGAAAGTGAGTTTATTCCTAATATTGTCGTTTGCCCTTTAGTCATTCTATCTTGCGCTTAATTAGTTTGTAAACCTTAACAATAATTGGTAGATCTTTTTGTAAACTCACGTTTTCTTTTCACATACTAGATGACCAAAACATTTATAACTAATCACATGCCAAGATATAATATTTAGAAAAAAGCAAACATGGGGATAATGATAAAATTAAAATTCACTGAGATGATGGTCCGTGCGTACCCAATAAACGTTTTTTTTCTTTTACCCATTAAAACAGCACGTATCTCTTATGCCTATAATAAAAATAATAAGGCATTTAGCATGCTGCTATCGAAAGAAGCAATATCAAGTGCTACGTTTATACGCGTCTAAAACAGTTTTAAATAATATCGCTTTCTCTAAGGCTTTATATTAGCTGATCGAGGTACTGCCAACCTTAAATAATTGAAAAATAAAAAATAAATATATATCCTCAGGCGAAGATGAGTTGTCTGCAGAAGTTCTCTCAAAACTCCCAGATACTGCTTTTAAAGCTTTGGCAGAGGCCATTAATGATTCTTGGTCCAGAGGGGTTTTCCCTAATTGCTTACAAAAGACTGTGGTTATCCCGCTGCATAAGGGGGTAGGATTAGGTGACCCGGGTAATTTTAGACCTATTTCTTTATTACCCACACTTTCTAAAGTTATAGAAAAGATTGTAAAGAGGAGGGTCTGGGATTTTCTTGTCGCACATGACGTCATTACTTTTAATCAATTTGGATTTCAAAGTTCCAGGATACTCATGATGCCATTTTCAGTTTTCTTCAAAAAGTGTATAGCCAGCTTATCAGCAATCAGGCTACAGCAGCAGTATTTTGTGATATATCAAAAGCTTTTGACTGTGTAGATCACAAAATACTGCTGCGCAAACTTGAAAGGTATGGTTTTCGTGGGATAGTTCTGGATTGGTTCAAATCCTATCTGGATGAACGGAGTCAAGTGGTTTCACTGTCGAGTGGGAAATCGTCGGCTCAAAGAGTGAAGTGCGGGGTGCCACAGGGCTCTGTCTTAGGACCCTTACTTTTTCTCATATGCATTAACGACTTGGTTCACCTTTATATCTCTGGATTTTTTACCCTTTTTGCTGATGACACTTGTATACTGTGGCACCATAAGGATGTGACACGTCTGGATTAAATCTTGCTCTTGAACCCTTAGAACAAAAAGGGGCTTCTAGGTTTCTTGGTGTTTTCATTGGTAATAAATTAAAGTTTGAAGAACATATTATTATCCTCAGCAAAAAACTGTCTTCTGCATGCTTTGCAGTTCGCACTCTGAGAGCAGAATTCGTCCACATGTTGCTAAATCTATTTATCATGCCCTCTTTGAATCCCACTTACGGTATATCATTCCTTTCTGGGGGTCTGCAAGCAAATATTTATTAAAAGTTTTATTTGTACTGCAGAAAAAAGCTGTGCGCTTCATTGCCAAAGTTCATCAAAGAGAAAATTCCAGACCATTATTTGCATCTTATAAGATACTTGCACTTTGCTCCTTGTTTATTTTGGAAATATGTACAAAAATTATCAGCAATTGTGCCTCCACAATCTGTTTATTCTATTCGTCATGACATGCCACTTCCTATACCTAAAAGTCAGCTAACCAATAACCCTATATTTTACGAGGGAAGAAAGATTTTTAATAAACCACCAATCTCTATAAAATCATTAGCTACTTTAAAACTATTTAGAAAAAATCTTAAAAAAGTCCTACTGGTTAAGGCATACTACGATATAAACAAATTTTACAGCAATTCAACTAACTAAAAATCTCATTTATTATTATTTTATTCACAAAAAAATTAATTCCATATTAACTATTTTACAAAAAAAAAATAGAAGCCTTTTTATAGTGTTTTGAGTAATTATTTTTTTTTAATATATAAAAGCGAAACTAATTTGTTTATATTTATATGTTATTGTGTTTTTTTCTTTTTATTTATTTATCTACGTGTTTGTTTTTATTTTCTTTGTTGTATAGTCTGTTATGATTTTTTCCATTTTGATAATTTATGATTTGTTTTTTTTGTCCTTTTCCTGTTTCTTTGTAGACTTTCATTTTTTTAAAATTATTATTATTTTGAAACAATTTTATTTGTTCTTATATGACTATTGTTTAGGTTAAGATTTAGATGGAGCATGCTTTGTCTATGAATGTTTTTGCTCTTTACAATAAAGTATTTTTCAATTCAAATTCAATATTTAAATATCAAAAAATTTCCTACATTTTATTATTAAAAAAAAAACGCAAATAGAACAACATATTTTTCCGTAAAGGTAGGGTAACAATTTTTTTACGTTGCCAGCAGTGCACTAAAGCGTTTTGAAGTGTTTATGCCGACCCTAAAATCGGTTTAAACCGCTTTCTTAAAACCGGTTTTAATGCTGTTTATATGACAAAATGTTCAAACCGTTCTTTAATAAAAGCATTTTAAGAGGCCTGTACAAACAAAGTAAAGGCAAAAGAAAGCAGATGCTGATGTGTGCTAATTGTTTTAGAGAACAATCGTATAGATAGAATCGAAATTGCCTAAACATGGTTCAGAAAGAAAGTTAATTGCATTTTCTATTATATCGCTTGTAATTGGACGGCTTTAGATAAAATGATCGTTTAGGTAAAAAACAATCTTTTTATTTGCAGTTAGACTAACAAATTTATACCTAGCTTATTAACAAAATAGAGTATATAAACACATAAAAATTAAAAAATATATTTTTATTTGTGGTACCTGAACGTGATATCCATATTTAAAGGAGGTCCCAAATATTTTTGACCATGTAGATAGTTCAGACATAAATCAAAGCTAAATTTTGGATCAAATAAACCCCTAAAATATTTTTCATTATCACGAAAGTTGTTTGGAAAACCAAGATCGGAAACTAAAATTTTAATACTTAACTTGGTTCGAAATTCTTTTCCCTGCCTTAGCTCCTCTTAAAGGCACCATATAGGGTGTCCTAAAAATCCGAATCTACCATAATATCTCCAGAAACAAAAGAGAAAGAGAAGTAAAATTTCACATAATTAGATGGTTTACATAAAAGTATCTTTTTGGGTGCTAATTGTGCTGCCATTCATTAAGGGGGCGGAGCTAGCGCCAAGACAATACTTTTTTTTAATGAGATATCCAAAAATACCTAATATGTTACCTTTTTCTCTAACGGTTTAAAAAAAAATAACAAAAACTTTTTAATAAGAGCAATGATTTGGACAAAGAATCACCGAATATATCTTTTCTTACCGTTAGGAAAAAAAGTAACATATTAGGTGTTTTTGAAAACAGAAAGAAAAGCTCTATTTAAATTTTCAAAAATATACAGGGTATCTAATGTTAAAAAAAGTATCGTCGCCACCCTAGCTCCGCCCCCTTAATCGCGAGTACGATGATTACCATCCATAAAGATAATTTTATCTATAAAGGAGAAAAAACATGAAAAACTTTTTTAATAACTTCTCAATATCAATAATTCAATCAATAATTGTTTACTCCAAAAGTTTACATAAACATAATAATTTTACAAAAATGTAACCTTAAATTTAAGAATAAACTAGAAACACTGAAGTAATTGTATATAATTACTTATTAGTGCTGCACTAGTTGAATCTATACGTCACAAGTTGGGTTTTCCAATTAAAAAGTTGATGTTTAGTTCCAAAACAATTCCATATAAAGGACTACTTCCCAGCAAACACAAATCGTCGGCATTGAATCGGGCCAATGTCGACAACGTCGGCAGTGCGCTGGCATCGGCGACTACACTCTGGCCCGATGTTGATCAGATTGCGATTTTCAGTTTTCGGTCAATAATCGGCAACTGACGGAGGTCCACATTACTAGAGGCGACTTTATGCCGACACTGCTTTAGGACCGACGATGGTCCGATAAGATTTTTGTTTAATCGGTCAAAAATCTGCAACTGACGATGGCCCGATTTACTATAGTCGACTTTATGCCGACGCCTACTTTATCTGCTTTAGGGCCGACGACGGTCCGATTGGAACTTTGTTTAATAGGACGAGAGTCGGCAACTGACGATGGCTCGATTTACTATAGTCGACATTATGCCGACGCCCACTTTATCTGCTTTAGGCCCGACGACGGTTCTGGTCCGATTACGTCATTTTAAAATTTTTAAACTGCTTAATAATTTCTTTCTTATATGTAGAGATGGCGCTAATGTCACTATGTTCGTTGTACAGTGGAAGATAATATTATATATATAATGAGCAAAGATATTTCAAAACTAGAATGCGGACTTGACAAGATGGTGGTACTTCTCTTCAAGAATCACCTCTTCTGCCACTTAAACCAGCCCGACTGGTTAAGCACCGGCATTATCCAAACTTTGTAGTTTGCCGCTTTAAGCTACCACCGACGGACCTTCGTCAATCGCCGACGTTGGACCGCTTTAGGAAAGCAATTTCGGACTTGAATAGTCTACCGATGTCGGGCCGAGACCAGCTTGCCTACGTCAGACCGACCAAATTAAGTAGTTATGGGCGGATGGTCGGTACGATGTGGTTCAACCATATCGGACCTTAATCGTACGGCGACGGTATGCCGATGTCAGCAAAAAGTAAAATTTACCATTGGTCCGACGGCGGACTACAGTCTAACGCTGCGTCGGCAAACATACATTGGGCCTGCATCGCAAAGCGGACAAAAAATACTGCTGGTTCGATGTCGTAAATCGACGTCGTGCTGATGATGACAAATTCGGCTATCGACATCGGACCGACGAAGGTCCGAGGGAACCGTGTTTGCTGGGTTATTTCTTGAAAACGTAACTCTTGACAGGCTACTTAAAGGATTTTGTGGTATTTACTCCTTAACACTAAGCAAGTCAGCCTAAAAACATTAATTTCATGTTGATGATTAGTATCTACTCTAGCGCATTGTAGACACCTGTTGGCAGGTTGCATGTTGTTGAAAAGAAGTGGGTCAAAGAAAACCATAAGGCTGTTCTAGTTTACAAAGAAAAGTAAGTGATTCTATCTTCTTGTAATTTAATGAGAATTTCTATCAATTAAATTAAATAGCCTTGTTCGCCCCTAATTTTCTATAATGTAAAAGAATTTTAAGATAATGCTCGCAAAGTGTCGTAAGAAAACGTTTTGGTTTCTCTTTTTATGTAGCCAACGATAAGTATTCGGGTAAGTGTAATTATAAAAAAATAGTAAATTATGTACTTAGGGACTACCAAAAGTGGTACTTTTTATTTCGAGGTAAAAAGTTTGTAGGTATATACTATTTTTCGCATTTTCACTAATCGTTGGTTGCCACCTTAGATTAAAAGAGACAAGATATCTGGTTCAACGAAAACTCCTTGGCAAATAATAACCACTGTTTATTTACAAATAAAATCACAACAAAACAAAGGTGAGAAATATCGATTATTTTTCAATCCTTTTAAACGACGTTATAACGATACACGGAAAAACATTTGCTTCAAGAACAATTTTGTGAAAATATTATCAAGGAATTGTGCTACATATTTGTTGATAATATTTTTAGAATTGGGTACTTTTTTGATACAACTTGTTCTTGGTGCAAATCTAAGAACAATTTGTGTAAAAATTTTACACAATTGTAAACAATATCTCCACACATTTTTCCCAGTGTAGGGAGAGAGAATTCTGTTTCAACCATTTTAGGTCATGATTTCCTTGTGGGTGGGGAAAGTCGGCAGAGCGCAGACGGTCGGATGATATTTTTATTGACCTAAGCTGCTATTTATTTTAAAATTTCAGGATGTTTTAAAACCACATTTTGTCAAAAAACGTTTTTATATATGTTTTTTTACCACTAGGATAATATTTCAGTGCATTTAATGTGATATTTTTGAACAAATCATCCAAAGTTTTGAAAACAAAGGGAGAGCAAGTGAAATCAGTCAGTGGCGGTACATGCCGGTAGGTACCCAGAAAATAAAAAAAGTTTATGAAATATACTTAAATTAGTTATTAAAATATCAACGAACACGTTTTTTTTTTGATGAAGTAGTTAATTCCCAATGCGTCAAATGAGATATTTTCAAAAGTTTTTATAAGGTTTTTTTCGAGGTTTTTTTTTATGAAGACGATAAAATAAAGCATACTTTTGATGAAGTAGTTAATGCGCAAATAAGATATTTTCGAAGGGTTTTTTTAAAGACTATAAAATAAAGGTAGGTAAAGTCGTTAAACCAACTTGCAAACAACAGTAGAAGTTAATTCACATGTGTTCAGGTTTGTAAGAATATTGAATTCCTACCTCTTAGCAGAATATTAAGGTTGATTTATACTGCCGCGGTTGCCATCTGCGCTCGCCCTTCGAACTGATATTTAAATCTTTTTGTCTGTCCTAGATGCCTCTATATACCCTAAGCATTACTGACTTTATAGTATACTGAAGAAGTCAGTATAAGTAAGTTTCTGCGAATGACCAGAAAAAATAACAAAATTAACAAACACAATAACATAATTTTTGGCTAGTAAATATTTTTTTTCTTGATGTTCCAGGTGCTATGAACTGTGTTTCTTTGTTGTTGTGGCATAATTTTATTGTGTTAAAAATTGAAATTGCTGTAAATCATATACAAACTTTGTGATAAATTTCTCTTGTATAAAATTATATTACAAACATTTATTGTTAGGAAGCTTCCAAAGCTTAAATTGGCAGGATTATTTTTTGCATGTTTTTTAAATTATTTTGCAGATTTAATACTATAGTAAAATTGTAATAATATAATCCATGTGTAAATTTATATTTAAGTAGGTACGCCACTGGTATGTTTACTGTAAACAACAGAAAGTTAAACATTGTTCCATATAATAATATAACCAAAGTTTCGGTAAGTGTCAGGTATCTTGTCTCTTTTTAATCTAAGGTTGACACGGTAATAAATAATATACTTACAGACACTACTTCACTGTCAAGATTTCCGCAAGTTTAAAAAATTTAAAAATAATGGATATCGACGCGGTAGGCTGCAACGGAAGCGATGAACTCAACATGTCAAAGACATAACCGAAGAAAAAGTACTGTTATCATGCTGACAAAAGTACCATTTCAGTCCCTCATCAAAGTTGCTGTTGCTGTGCCTCAACGCTTTTTTTTCTGACTTCCTAAGCAACTGTAAGTTTACACTTTAAGGATGCTGTAAAAAAAACTAGAATTTAACAAAACGTATCATTTATTATCTTGTAAAAGGAATTACGATATTTGATAACACCAAATTCATAAGGGTCAGTCGCAACATTTTTATAAAAATTTAAAACAACACAAGCAAGCAAAATAAATTAAAAAATAAATAACATAAATAATATCAATAAATTATAACGTTAACAAAAATTAACCAAAAATTGGTTTACAATAGAGTATTTTTACACTCAACAACTATAAATATTGTACGTACGTAAAAACAAACTGGCATAAATGTTAGGTTAGCTGACAAATTTATAAAGTCATATCGACATCCACAAATTAAACAAAAATGTTATTATATTTATTTTTCAAGCCTGCGCAATTATTAAAACTTCAAAAAAATTTAAGGCAAACACTTAAATAATATGTTATGTACCCGTTTTGTCCGTAAATATCTGTTTAAAATAAATTTTACATTTTATTAAGTGCATTTTTGTAAAATTAATCTGCTAAATCAGTAAGTTTAAATCATCGTCGGTAGAATTTAAATATAAAGTAGAAATAACAAAATATATGTATTTAAATTAGTCCCGGTCGCGTTCGTTATATTGTTTTCGTAAGCAAGTTTAAAAGCATCTAACAACAATAAAAAGACTGTCAAGAAATTTAGTTTTTAGAAAACAAATCTAGATAAAGAGGCGATAATTGCTATGTTTTCATGGGTATTGAGTTCGTTTGCAAAACTCATTGTATCTTTTTCTTTTATATAGCGTGTTTTTTATCAAGACCAAGAACACGCTATATAAAAGAAAAAGATGGAATGAGTTTTGAAAACGAACTCAATACCCATGAAAACATAGCAAATGACTATTTACAAGAAATGATGATTCATGATAACTTAAACAATAACAAAGGCTAAACATGAAACGAATATATCGGTACTAAGAGGTGTTTAAAAACATAAAGTAAGAAAAATGAGCAAGAACTATTTACAAATAAAAATTTTGTTAAACGTGATTTAACAACAGTCTTTTTTTTTGAGGGTAAGTCAGTTTTAAATGATTATTAAAAGTCGTGTTGCGTTAATAATAATAAAAATAAAAGAGAACGTCGTAATGTTCATGTAAAAAAAATTTGGACAAAAATATATGTTTTGTACTTGTAAGATTGCAGTGTAATATTGGTGTGTTTAAATTTAAAAAAAAAACAATCACACCTTTAGGGAACACAGAGAACGGTATGGCACCTTATTGACAGTGACAATTTGACTTCAAACTTGGGCAAAATTAGTGGTAAAAAGAGTCTATAAAGACCTACTTGCCTGGCTTAAAAAAGCCGCCCCTACTCTACTACTGGCCAAAATTAGTGCATATTCTAATTGCATAAATGAATCCATGAAAAAATGCAAGAATTTATTTGACCTTAATTTCTTAAATTTTTTGACTATGAAAAAACTCTTGTCAGTGTAAAACAGGCACGTTCAAAATTTGGGTCTGATTTATCATCCAACCTAACAAAAAAATTATGAATGATCATCGAATTTTTAACCTTCTATGCTTGTTTGTACCCTTTGTACGCCACATTTTGAATTTCGTTGTACGATCTCTTGTCCCATCCACCACCACCTCCGCCACCGCTAGATTGCCACGGTCCGCCGCCTCCGCCAGATTGCCACCCACCGCTACTATGTCCTTGATTTTTGGAGGCGAAGAGTTTTTTAAGGGCAATGATACCTGAAAATAAAAATAAACGCCATAATTAAAAAGACCGCCAAAAAATCTAGCCAGCATGCCCTCCACTAAGTTAAAATAAATTTAATTCTGGGACCGGTTGCCGGCGATAAAAGAGCAAGGAGAAGCTGCATAATTGCTATTGCAACGGCGCACCGAGAGGGGGGTTTCGGGGTTACCCCCCCTTGAGAAGCCTGGGTATGGTCACATTTTTACTTTCAATCAAGTTTTTTTTATTTATCCTTAAACACCCCCCTCCGAAGTCAATTCCCAGGTGCGCCACTGGCTATTGGTTAACAAAGTGTCGCTGGCGACAATTTGAAGCTCTGAGAACGGGGTTCTAGTGTCTTTCCCATTTAGAATGGTGATCCTTAAATGACTATGGAATATTTGTCTGGGAACGTTCGCATCCCCCAATGAGCATTTTCAGAAACTTCTGGTGACAGATATTTATATAATTATTATAAAGAGGGTTCCATTGATACCCTAGGGTATTTAGAAGTTTCCTACAAGAATTGAGTTTGTATATTTGTTTTATTAAAGGCTCTAAATTGATGGTACCCTAAAGTAACATAAAACTGGCGTTAACAATATTTCCACGGACATCTTTATAAAAATTAAAGTCATCGGTTCAAATGTTATATAAATTGGTGTTAACAATGTTTCCACCAACATATTTATAAAAATATAAGTCATCAGTGACAAAAGTTATATAAATTGGTGTTTGAAATCTTTCTGTCAACCCACCTATAAAACCGTAAGTAACTACCAATTAAAGATATATAATAGATTGGTTTTTAAAATGTTGCTATTAACCCACTTATAAAACTTAATTAACCAACAACAAACTTACATAAGATAAGATTGAAAATATTTCGAGAGACACTTATAAAAACTTGGGAACTCACAATAGTTATATAAATTGGTGTCTGTAATATTCTTATGAACTCATTCATAAACCTTTTTTGCCCATAAGGTTTTTTCTATAATGTTGTTATTAATTTATTTATACAGTGATTATAATACAACTGTTTTTAGAACAAAAAAAAACAATTTTAATTTATTTTGGCAATTATAATAACAAAACAAACAAGATTTTTTAAGGTTAATTTTGTGACATCAAAAGGCGCGTTTTTGCGAAATCAAAAGGAGCGTTTTTGCGACATCAAAAGGCGCGTTTTTGCGAGATACCATACCATTATTATCTTGTTTTAATTACATCAATCTGAGAGAGACAAGAGATCCAAATCTTCTTAAGATAGTTGCCGATGACAGATATCAAGATCGAATGCATTTTACACCCGATTCCCACCAGCGTTTCCGATGCGCAGTCACCCTGACTCAAAAAACTCATCACGTGGTCCGACATGAACTTGTATAGGCAAATCTCGCTTAGACCACATGATACGTGTTTTGATTCGGGGGACCCACGAATGAGAAACGCATAGATGGGAACCGTGTTTTAGAAAAAGAGAACAATATAGTAACCGTGTTAAGGTCGCAAAAACGCACCGTGAAACGTCGAGCGCATACTCGCCTGTACACCCTTCGACCCCGCAATCTAACTATATTCTTGAGATAGTTATGCGGGCTTGAAGTGTGTGGAGGCGGGTATTTTTCCTGGTATGTGTAGTATGTTGGATCTCTCGAGGAATGCATTTAGGAAAAGAGAACAATGGTAACTATGTTAAGCTCGCAGAAACAGACCATCAGTCTTCAACACTGCGCCATCTGTAGACCTTTGTTCCAAGTAGCATCATTTTTTAAAAGGGTTATAAAATAGTGTTGACGAGGTAAACAGTGGTATAGTTGTATTGTTTTTTTTATAGAATTGTCGGAAATTTTCGCCATTTTGGATTACAAAAATAGGTTTTTGGCCTAATTAAAAACGTTATTTATGGAGTTTCAACATGTTTTTCAATCGAAATATTGCTTGTTAGGGTTAAGAACAACATACGAAATTCAATATTTGTCCCAGAAAGAAAAAAACGCGTATGAAAAAAAAAACTGATAGTTAAATGAATATTTTTTTTAACGTTTTCTCAAGTATTTTTGGAGCCCATGAAATTTACGTGAGTGTATTCGAAAACTATACAGTACGCACGGGACCGCAGCTGATTTTCAGAGAAGGATGACGTGAAAAATAGCTTTTATTTGACTAGTATATAAATATTCATATTCCTGCTTCAGCTTATCTCACTTTCATTTTTATTTATTTTAGAAGATTGCTAAACACCATTTCATAAATTTTTTTATTGTAAAAAGAAAAAGAATAATACATAACCAGCAAAGGGAAGAAAGATGGAAAATCTATATTTCTAAATCCATGAAAACCTTTAATTTGTTATGTAGTGTTGTTAGAACAGTTGTAAAACCTTTTTATAATAATCTCTATACTTGAGGGCTCACAAGGAAGTTTTATAAAATCTATATGTTGTTTTTCTATCCATTACTATGTAACATAAATTTTTATAAGCTGGTGTTGAACAGTTGTTTTTCAAGTCATTTTTACTCATTTAAGAGATATATTAGAGTTATAAAATTATCACCAACACTAAATAATATAACTTTTGGTTATTTTATGAAGGTTTTATATTATTTGCTGTAACTTTTATATAGACAAAAATGCTCATTGGGCTTCAACCAATATAAACCTCTGGGTGCCGATTTTGGATTTTGTAGAATCGATTGGGATTAGTGAAGTGGTTTTAACGAACAATTGCGTTTAACAGTGTCGAGACGACAGAAAAGTGGCTAAACTTTTACAGCTCGTGTAGATATAGACGTATACGTACTTTCAGAGCATGTTATCTACCACATCCTACGAAAATCAGAATCAGCAACACAAGCATGCACAGCAACTTGATTATTAGTTTTTAATAACAGTAAAATTTTAAATCGGTTTATTATTACATTATTAGCTCCTTTTTGTTCAATAAGAAAGAACAACAACGATTCAAGTCTTTCTTGCTTCATAGGTGGCCGTACTTTGCCCTTGCAAATTGTCATTTTAAAAAATGACCTTTTGCAAGAGCACGTGTTAACTAGCAGGGTTAAAAAGTTATATTCCCTTAAACAGCTCAGTGTAGATCTTCAAATTTCCACTCTTTACCAACCAAGAAACAGCGCTTTATTGATTCGGAACCGACTTATCTTTTTTAACTTTATTCGTGAAGTCTCGGCAGTCGGCTAAAAAGTTCACGTTCAGCCCACGTACGCGAACGAAAGCTTCTATCAACCAAAGGCACCAATATCAATAATATTAAGCGGGTGACCGTTTATCGAACTAGGGAATGGCCGAGTTTGTAAATCCACCGGTGGTCCACCAGTGCCAACAAAAGAGTTCATAAATTTTAGATGGATTTCACCAGTCCATCAATAGAGTTCCTAAATTTTTTGATGGATTTCACCAATCCAACAAATGTTGGCACCGATCGCCACCGGCTTCGGGAGTCGGTGGAAAATCTTGGTCGGATTAAACATAACCCTACTTTATCGTTATTTATTTTTTCCATTTTTTTTATAACTACGAAGATATTTTTTTATGCATTTTGGTTAATACAAGGTATAGTATAGGATGCTTAATGGAGTGGTGAGCTATAATATTAATACAAGACAGCTCAAGTGAAGACTCTGATGATGAGCTAGACATCATACTAAATTTGAGCAAAAAAAGTACTTGATTTGAAGACTATTTTGAAAAAACTGTCCAGAAGTACAGCATAAGTGCCTTTAAGGATGGTTCTTAGTGGTTCCTCAAGGCTCCTTCCTTCCTTCACCCATAAAAAATTTTCATTTCCCAAAGAAGAAGAGAGACTTGGTAGCCACTATGAATACGGCCCTTATAAGTCACATTTCCTATTTTATCGAGCCGATGTTGAGATGCGATTTTATTATTTTAAGTGTGGTTATTGGCACTCAGCTGTTTACACCGCAACGCGTTCTTTTTGTATTCGATGGAACTACGGCATTTCATCACTGCTAGATCTCAGATGGATGTCAAACCCATCTGTCAACCGAATGTTGGCACCGATGTTCCACCGCTGTCAAAAAAATGTTGAATTTACAAACTCGCCCAATGTTCATCTACAGCATTATTTGACGCGCCGCGCATCCATTACGCCATCCAAAGGGGAAGGTTTTTCCTTACATTGCTAATAAGAGTTGATATTATAGTAGATATACCGAGCGCAGAACTAAGTCAGTGTGCAAGTTAGAAAACGTGGTAGTACGGGGATAAGGTCTCCCTGGTCCCCCTGCGCACCCCTATGATCAGCAACCTGATGCTGTTACAAGATATCCGACGAGCACAGGCCGACCTTTTCCAATTGCCATTTATCAAGAGAACTTCTCGCTAAAAAAAACGTTTAACAGTGAATCAGAGCCTATAAAAACCAACGGAGCCTAGGACATTTTGTCGCTGTTGTTTTAAATTGGCCACGTTTCAGCGCTAGAGGTTTGACATCTTCTTTGGATAAAAACGATAAAAACAACATGATTATAGAAATCTCATTTTCCAATTCTGTCAGGGACCTCTAGTACGAACACTTCAGAGAGGATCGTTAGAAACCAAATTTATTCCGATAGGCGGTGCACTGCATAAAGCCATCCAACATCCCGCGTTGTTTGATGACGAAAGTTGTTTAAATTCGCTAGGTGTGATTGTTCATGTTATGCTTCATACGCCAGGTAAAATCCTATGTTACCCTGATTATTCCTAACAAGGATGAAACAGGCCTGTAAGTTTCTGGACTATCCATTAGATAATTAGATCTTGGAGGCCTGGTCGTAATGAATTAAAAAACAAAATGTTTATCCGATATGCCACGAACCTTTCTTCTTAAAAAACTTTAAGATATTACTAAATCTACCGAGCCAGATAGTTGTTAAAACTGGGCGAACTAAGAAAAAAGTTTCGATTCTCGATCTAATTCTGATTTTTATAGGGCGGCCGGATTGTTTAATAACCTAGGCAAAATCGTGCTCGATACCAAAGAAAAATTTACCTTTGTTACACTGTCTAAAACTGATGAAGCAGAGATAGTGGTTACCGCCTAATTAGCCTAATGAGTCATATGCTGAAAATATTTTTAACGATTATCCATAAGAGAATTTACGGAAAATGCAACATTCTTATTTGAGATTATAAAAAAGCTTTTGATCGAGTCCAACACGAATAGCTTATAGAATCTCTTAAGGAAGTTGGGCTGACTAATAATAGGTTTTCGCCAACACTATATATTGTCTCCGCTGTTACCTAATATCTACAGTAATCAAATAATAGAGGATGCACTTCACAACTGCGAAGAGACTCTGACTAAAAACGGAATCAAAATCAGCATCCTAAGATAAGTATCACAGCCAAGTTACAATAAGAATCACAAACTAAAGAATTTAAATAAACATCACGTTAAAATCATACAAAGAAAAACTACAAAATATAATAAAAAACAATATTTTGAGTTTGACTAACCTATGTTGAACAAAAAAAACTGTTATATTAATATTTAATTATTTAACCTATTCAAATTTGCCGTCGAAAAATTTTTGCAGACTATAATAGCCCTTATCAATCAACTGTTTTTCTAAATAATCTTTGGTTATAAGATATTCTAATTTTATTTGGAAGATGCTTAAACATTTTTAATCCATTGTAGCGGATGGATCTATGAATAAGTGATGATTTTGGAATCGGAAGTCTTAGGTTAAACTTCCGCTGTGATCTAGATTTTAACGAGTTTCCGGACGCAGAAAATTATTACGATGGATAAAGATTAAAGAAACTGACTCTAAAATGTATAAGGAAGTCAGAGTTAAAATACGCTGTGACCTAAAAAGTGGTTTGCAGGAGTCCCTAACGTATAGCACGTTTCTGAAGATTAAAAATAATCCCTAAAAGTGGATTTTTAGTTAACCCTCAGAAAGAAATTCCGGTACGTAGATGGGATTCGATCAACGCAAAGTAAACGGGCCCATCAAAGTGAACACGTAATTCATTAATAGTGATCTTGACAGCAAAAGATCCGGAGGCAACTTTTTTGCTTAAGAGGGAAATATGGGTATCAAATTTAAGTTTGCTGTCAATTGTCAGTCCAAGAAATTTGCTGTTCTCTCGACTCTCAAGCTTAGTGTCACCAATGTAAAAATTATTCAAGGAATAACCAAAACACACGATATTGGTCTTACTAAAGTTAAGAATGAGAAGATTGGCGTCATACCACCTCCGCACCTGGTCCATGTTCTCAGAAATATACATTTTAAGGCGAATGGAACTAGATGCACTCCATAAAATTGTGGTGTTATTAGCAAAAATTGTAAAACGACCTTTTACTTTCAGTTGAGCTAAGTCATTAAAAAATTTAAACAAATTAAAGGTTAAAAGTTAAAAAACGTTGGTTTAGCAAGGGTTTAAAAACTTCATCCAAAAATCTTCGATGTTTTCATAAAATTCGAAAGTTTAATGCCAGTCCTTCTTTCCACCAATATTTCAGTTCGTACAGATCATTATTTCGAAAATTAATTGCCGCCTCCAAAAGAATACATTATGCTGAACGCCTAAGTAATTCATCCAACTCATCCAACAAACCAAAAGAATTTATTAACAACATTCATTCAAAAAACACAGCAACTAGTGGTGGTTTTCAAATGAAGTTTCTACAAATGATCTTAACCAATACTATTGTTCCATTGGCCGTACTCTAACAAAAAAATATAATTCCGTCTAACGATCCAATCTCTTATCTTTCCAATATCTCCGTTGCTGGTTTCTTTTCTTTTTCTCCAACGAATCTGTTTGAAATTAAAGAGACTTTGGGCACTTTTAAAATAAAAGGATGGTTTGTCTGTTAAAATCCTTCTTAATATGCCTGATCCAATACTGGTTGTATAAATCACTCTTGGACTAGGGGGTTATTTCCATCCTCTTTAAAATCATTTTTAGTTATTCCACTTTACAAAGGAGGGGAAGAGATCAACCCTGCAAATTAGGCCTATCTTATAGAAAATCTAACAAAAGCAAGGGTAATGTCGTTTTTGGAAACTAATAACATTTTGGATTTTGCACAGTATTCTCCTCTATCAACCAATCAAACTCAGCAGTTGCTGTTTTTTTTTGACTTAGCAAAAGCGTTTGATTGTGTTAATCATGCCATTCTGTTGGATAAACTTTACATTTATGGGTTTAGGGGGGTTGTCTTAAATTGGTTTAGATCATATCTGAAAGGATGATCTCAGCGCGTTGTGGTGGACTCTGGTTACTTTCAGCCTGGAGACATTAATGGGGTGTACCTCAGGGTTCCGTGCTTGGTCCTATTCTGTTTTTAATCTATTTTAATGACTTGGCTCAACTGAAAGTAAAATGTCGTTTTACAATTTTTGCTAATGACACAACAATATGGACATGGACAGACATGAACCAGGTGCTTAGGTGGTGTGACGCCAATCTTCTCACTCTTAGCTTTAGTAAGACCAATATCGTGTGTTTTGGTTGTTCCTTGAATGATTTTGACATTGGTGCTAATAAATTTGTGAGTCGGAAGAACAGCAAATTTCTTGGACTGACAATTGACAGCAAACTTAAATTTGATACCCATATTTCCCTCTTAAGCAAAAAAGTTGCCGGAAAACATTTATCATAGATTTTGGTCGATTTAGAGTGAAAAGCAGATAAAGGTTCCTGAGAAGTATGCACCGAATCCCATAATTCTAGGTTGCACAGTTGATAATACCTATTAAAGCTATGTTTGTTGTTAATTCGACCAAGTTTGGACCCATTCCTTCTGTCAATCTTCAAGATAGTGCAGCGTTGAAAACCTTGCAATCTTCACTTTTTAAATGGAAATTGGAATACATGTAGTTAATCAATGAGGAACAATTTTGAGAGTAACGTGTGGGAATTGACGTGCATATTAAGACTATTGGAAGAAAGTAAGCGCTGAAGTATAAATTTCATTGTTGTATTGGTAATTAGTGCTAAAATCTCCGGTAAGTAAAACCTTAGCCGAAGTAGAAATTTCAGCCAAAAGGCATTCGAGACCAGTAAGAAACTCTACTGTAGAAGACAAGGGAGAAACACAAATAACACTCAAGTTAAGTTTTTTGGAGTAAATTATGCAATTTCGAAAGCAATCTCTTTAAGTAGAATATTATATTTACTAACAGGGTGCCTATTCTTAAATTTCGGGGAAATTTTACTCCCCAGGGAGATTCTGAGATTTCTATTCCCACAAAATTTCTCTCCATTTTGAAAGGCGTTATTCTTCAAACCAGGGAATGGAAATGATAGAGGGAAAACGGAAACAATTTTGACAGACAATCAACCAAATGTGTATTTACGGTGTCCTAACCTTGTTTTTCAAAATAAATATTAAGTTTTTATTTAAATAAATGGCTGTGCGATTTTTGTTTTTTTTTTGTGGAAGTTTTCAAAAATGAACAAAAAAGTTAGCCCTGAACAAAAGCATACTATGCTAAAAGTCTAATTTTTTGTGATTATTGTCAAAATGATATCTCTTTAAAATTCAAGATGCGGACTCCTCCATGGAAAGTCTTTTATCACACAAACAGTATCAAATGTAAAACTGCAGAACTTTCTTATTTCTTAACCGATATAAGCAAAGTGCTCGTGTATATGTACGTTAAAAGAATAAGGCTATTTACCGCACATCTCAGTTTTATTACAGTGGGGCACATACAAATTTTCCAGGGGGGGGGGGCTGAAAATTGCCTATTTTTCAAAACTGTCCGCCATCTTGGAGTTTAAAGAAATGTCAATTTTGACAATAAATGCATAAAATTGTTTTATTTTTGAAAAAAAGGTTAAATTTCGAATTTCGGATAATTAATGCGGAAGTTATAAGAAATCCAAAGTCCGGTTTTTTTGGAACACCCTGATTTTAGTAAGTAAGATTTTTTTTTTATTAGATAAAAAAAATGCCAATAAACAAGTCGATTATAATCATCCATGTTTTTTGAATCTTAAGTCAAAAAAAAAAAACCTAACAAAATATTGAAGAAAGACTAAACAAAACACTAGTTTTTGCCTTAAAAAACTTCGAATAAAGTCCAACTAACAGAAAACAAGTTTTTAGAGTCCAAAAATTTTAAAGAAACTTAAAAAACGCAAAAATCAACAGACAACAGTTTATGTTTACTCAAAATATCACAATTCCACCTATTTTTTCCCATTTCTCTCACTAATGATCAACAGAATAAACATTTCTCTAGGGAGTAGAAATTTCTCTTATTTTTTGAGAGAGATTTTTCAAGAATAGTGCATTTTTCATTTTGGGGGAACCACGCCCATTTTAGAACAGTTAGCCAACGGATTTCTATTCCCTGGAACTCAAGAATAGGCACCCAGGTTGAAAAATATTTTTTTCTAAATTATTGCATCAATTATACATCCACCATTAATAGAGTAATTACGGCAAAATTTAGACAGGACAACGTAGTTACGAATATTTACCAGTTCATACTCTTTTAGCCAGTGCTTTGTGATAAGCACTATGTCAGGAAAGTTATTCTCACTCAAGAATAAATGAAATTCACTAGTCTTATTCCTGAAAGATTGAATGTTCAAAAGAAGAGCAGAGTATTCATCGACTGAGGCTATTTTATTTTCGTTGCTTGAGCGCTGTCCCCGAAAAAATGTTTGTTAGAGTTGGCACCAACATCCACAGCCGTTAGTCTGTCGAAATCCGCCTGTGACGCTATATAATTAACACTTCTAGAGAGATTGAGTATTAATCTTAAAGCCTCGTGTCCACTCGCAAGTAACTTGCGAAAGTTTTTTCACCAAGTACTTGTCGGCATGTCTACACTGTAGTCTAATTGTTTTGAAATTTATTTCGGCAAATTACTGTAGCAAGTTCGTTTGCTTAAGTAACGTGTACACACACTTCCAGAAAAATGTCGAAATGTTGACTCAGCAAGTGGCTGCTGCGGTTGTGACATATATTCAGTTAAAAAAAAAACAAATTAAAGAAAAAGAAAATGACTAAAAGCGTAGAAAAATTTGGGTCAGAAAATGGATTCAGCGGAGATCTACTTTAGGTATACATGAGAAGCTGCTCTCTGAATTGAGAATGGAAGATCCACAGCAGTTAAAACATTTTCTACGAATGTCTGCGGAAGATTTTGATTTTTTTATGAATTTTACAGTTCAAAATTTTCAGTTAACAGAAGAGTTTCTTCCCTATTCCAAATACGGCGTTCCTCCATTTTTGCAACAAAAAAAAATCAGAATTTTAATTCAGATTCAAAAAAATGAAATACAAATTTAAAATAGTTTCACAAAATTTCATTACTTGCTGCAAATATTTCGAAACAGTCTCGAAATAAAAAAATGCAAACTAATTTGCTTAGATTAGCCGTGTACACTATAAGCTCTAACAAGTCGGCAAGTACTTGGTCCGAGAGTAAACTTTCAGCAAAATGTCTCTAGCGCTGCTGTTTACACGCATTACAAGTGACTTGTGAGAGTACTCTAGGCAAATGTAATTGCTAGTGGACACGAGCCTTAAGATATGGTCAATTAGTTTGTATTTATCTGAATTATTTATCAAAAAATTTAAAACATGAATAATTGAGAATTGCATTACCATTGATAAAGGAGACTTCAGTAGGATTTGCAATGGACAGTATATCATTACCTTAAATGTTGAAAAAACAAAGCGTCGATTTGTACAAATATCTGAGTATGAGAAAAATCCATGCAAGAATTGAACTGGCCAGATTATCTTTCAACAAAATAAAATCAGTGTTGTGTCATCATCATCATCATCATAGGCAATCACTCGATACCGAGTATGATTTTCCTCTATTCTGTATCGTCGCTATTTGTTGTGCGTTTTTTGATGGCTATGTAAGCCAATTCTCGAGCCGCACACCCTTCCACAGTCCTGGCACACCCAGTCTCCGGCAGCAGCCGGGTGATGTTGGTAATCCATTCTTCCATTTTGTCGCTCCTTTCTACGTTCTCTCTTTTCCGTTTCTAGTTTACGTCGTTGCTCTTCAAAAGTTTGTGCTCCCTCATGGACTGTTCGGCGCCATGTAGCCCTATCGTTTGCCGTGGTCTCGAAGTTATTTATATCGACCCTCCATCATATTGCCTTTGAGAACGTCCTTGTACCTTTTTTGTTGACCACCTTGATTTCTCTTTCCCTCCTTCAGTTGTCCATAAAATATCTTCTTTGGGAGACGTGTTTCAGGCATACGGATAATGTGACCAGTCCAACGAAGCTGGTGCTTGAAGATAAGGGCTTCTATACTAGTTGTTCTGGCTTCTTCTAAAACACTTATGTTTGTTCGTCGGTCTTGCCATTTGATTCTCAGTATTCTTCTTAAACAACTTTGGTGATATTTTTCTAGTCGTTTGATATGCCTTCTGTAGGTGGTCCACGTTTCGCATCCATATGTTAGAGTTGGTATTATAACTGTGTTGTAGACACGAAGCTTGGTCTCCGCATTGATGTCGTGATTATTGAAGACTCTCTCCGAAAGCCGTCCGAACGCTGCGCTAGCACATTTTAGGCGATGCTGTGTTTCTGCATCAATAGTTGCGTTTGATGATAGGTGGCTTCCAAGGTAAAGGATGACCATTTATGGAAATGTTTGGAGCTTGGGGATTCGTACCTGATTCTGGTTGGTGAAGAATTTGCGTTTTGGCAAGATTGACCTCTAGGCCAATGCTTTTGTAGGCTTGGTTAAATGCGTTGATTACCAGTGGTAGACCTTCCTCTGTATCGGCCATTACGACGTTGTCATCGGCGTACTGCAGTTCGATTACCGAGGTTGTCGAGACCTTAGTTTTTGCTCGCAGTCTGCCTAGGTTCAGTGTTGTGTAGTGGCAAATCGATGCCTCAAACAAGTTTTTGAAACTTTCCGATGCCATCCAACGCGTTCTTTTGGATTTCCGACGCAACCCACTTGATGCCAACAATTGCAATCGGCTCCGAGGGCTGATGGCTATTGATGGATGGATTAATCATCAGTGATGGCTGTCAGAATCAGATGTTCAATCAAATGTTGACATGGGTGCCAACGTTTGGATAAATTTCAGATGATTTTAAACACTTGCCCGATTTGAGAAATAAAAAATTTAAACTCCAAAATTGATAATTATACAGTGTGTCGCCAAAGTCTGGAATAACGGATTTTTTGGGAGAACTATGTTTTTTCATAAAAAAATAATTATATACGGTAATTTTAGGTAAAAAAAGCGGTTTTATAAAATGTATACCCTTTTATACAGGGTGTCTCAAAAATAAAATAGGGCACAAACTTATATTTTTTTAAATCGGACACCCTGTATAGTATCTAATTTTCTGAATCGTTAAAAAATAAGCTTTTCAAAAATACCAAACACTTTGGATTTGTCTTTTATCTTCGTCAAGATATTCAAGTTTAAATTTGTATGGAAGAGATAGGAAAATCGAAATTAACTACCCAATATTGATACTGAAACAATTCAGATCGGGGCTTGTTACGAGGAAAATTTTTTGCTAAAAATTTTAAATTAAAATAAAATCTTTCACATATTTTTTGAACGAAACCTAAAGCTGATTAAAATAGAAAGTTACCATAGGCAGGTACATCGAAATCGTCTTAGTAAATGCAAGAGCTTTTGTAACAACACATATGGCTTCCTTTTGGGTTTCATACAAATTTTAAACCAACTACAAGAAAACATAAGGGTGGGCTTTGCATGAAGCTCACATGTGCGGAGGGACAATAACGACAGCAGAGGCCAACCGATCATTATTCTTCTTGGTGCTCTTTTTTTAATTTTTAGTTTTTTCTTTTAAGAGGGAAATTTCGTTAAACGACGCTCCAACGGGTTACCCCAAATCCGAGATGCGTCGATCTCGTTTTTCCAACGGGCTAACCCAAGTCCGAGAAAGACAAGATATAGTTGTTTTGTTTTGTTAAACTTAAAAGGGGAAATTCCGTTAACCGACGCTCCAACGGGTTACCCCAAATCCGAGATGCGTTGATTTTGTTTTTCCAACGGGCTACCCCAAGTCCGAGAAAAACAAGTTAATCAAAAGGAAAGGGGATAAATAATATTTACCGTAAGCACCAATAGAGAGCACTAAGAAGTCCAAATTATTTTCTTAAGAAAATAGAAATAGAAACAATGCAGCCCCGACAATTACGTCGAAAACCGTTTTTAGGTAAGCGAATTTTAAGGAGGAAAGACATAGGGGAATAAGATCCTTGATTAACCTAATTCTATACACATTTCCAGGGTAGTTTATGATTGTGCGTATCTTGGTTATTATTTTACATAAATTATGCAGGCATAAAATATTTATACTCTGTATAAAGATAGTTTTGCAGGTAACATTCATATTATTCCTTAGGAATCATAAGAACTGTATAGCGAGTAGACCGATGTATTTTGATGGATTAGAGAGAGGGCGAAAAACGCGCTTTGTCAACAGAGGATGTAATGATGTGGCCATAAACTAATGAGATAATGTGGAAGTTGGTGGAGGTCGTGCTTTCACTGTCACTGATAAAGCTATGGTCGGCTGTCGTGTAATGCAATGGGCGGGCGACAGTGCGGATTGCTAAACGTGTGACTTTGTAACTTTGCCACGGTAAGGTTACCTAGGGATTGTTATATTTGTCCGTTTATAATATCCAAAGTTCTAGGGTAGGTTCTAGGGTAAGAAATCTCTCTGTTAATTAATATTGGTCTTCTCTAAGGACAGTATTCTTATTTCTTTTATAAAGATTTTTGTTATCTTTTGTGTATATATTTTGGGTAATATTGTTAAATGGATTTTCTTGATTTTCCTTAATTTTTAGGTATTAATTTAATTTTTGGTAATTTTGTTTAATAAAAGAAAGATCGATTGCCTTTTAATAGTGTGCTTTTATTTGACCTTTCAGGTAGGAGATCAACTTTGACAAACTCTTTAGAATCGTAAAAGCAAAGATGAAAAAAAAAACAAACACAACGTAGGGTCTTGGGACAATTGTTAATGTATGAAAGCAACACCTGGCCAGTGGAGTCATAATTTAACAAGGGCAGGGTAATAAATGTCTCAATAATTATTTTCCTATCCCTTTCACATAATGTGGCATTTTTGAAAGGATTATTTTTTAAGAATTCAGGCAATGAGATAATATACATAGTGTCCGATAAAAAAAAATTAAGTTTGTGCCATATTTTAATATATATAGTTTTTTAAACCATTTTTTTTCCTAAAATAATTCTATATAATTTTTTTTTGAAAAAAAACCATAGTCCTCCTAAAAAATCCATTATTCAAGACTTTTGGAATACAGTAGAAGGCAAAATAGAAGGCAGGAAAAGTCCGAGTCATAGACGGCTCAAAAATCAATAAAACTTTTTTAGAAATGCAGTGGACAGGGTGCAGATCGCGCTGATGAGAGGCAGCGTCCGAAGAAAGCATGGGAGTTGAAGAATAAAAAGTTTATATTTTTATGTAAGAAAACACTTTCCAAGGATTTCGCAACAAAGGCATACATTGAAAGTTTGAGACAATGATGTGTTTGAAATTAACTCTGTGTTTCGGACTTCCATTGTCTATATTTTATTTATACACGACGTTTCGATCAGTACAATCTCTGCTCGTCTTCAGGTGCAAACAATTTGCATACATTTTGTGGTTTATTGGGCATTCCTGATTGCTCATATGATAACCCGTCCTAAGTTTACGTTTGACAAGATAAAAATTTTTACTTTGGCATTTTTTTTAAATCCCTTTGTTCGGGAAATAGATATCAACCGCTAAAATAAATTGAGTGAAAAACTATGGGAACAGGTAAAATATTTATTAGATGCTTGTGTTACATTATTTTACAGTAAAGTAATTACGACCTATTGAGCCGCCAGAGGTGGCCTGGCCCCCTGCTTTAATTTTCTTTGGTTGTGTTGTGATGCAAAATTCTAGGCATGAAAAAAGAAACTAAATGTTCAGCTCCTCCCCCCCCCCACTTTACACAGAATTCCTTGATACACAAAACAGTAATAGGTACCGATCTTTTTTTACTTCCCCAAAAATTTTAGCAGCTGATATCTCATTCTGCTTGGAAATAATTTCGCTTTGTCGCAATCTCAAAAATCGTAGACAAGCTGCTCCAAAAAATGCCAACACCGTTAGAATGTTTTTTTGATTCAAAATAAATTATTTGTTTTGATTAGAGTTTAACAAAATTAATCTAAATATTTTACAAATGTAATTTTTTGACATTGGGCATACAAGGAAATTCTTTAAGCTTTCCAATAACCTTGCAAACATTATAAACCAACTTATATTTATTAAATGTAGATTTCGCTCATTTTATTAAAAAAATTTGAATTTTAATATCCAATTGTGCTGAATAAATAGTTATGATAACACAAAAAAAGAATCTTTGGAAGTAAAAAAACATACCTGAGATTAATAAAGCGATCTTTGCAGTTATCAAAGCCTTTCCGGCTAAAAGGAAAAGTCCAGCAATGGCAATGGGAATGAGGGCCGCCATCTTGGCCGCGATCGCCATCATCATGCCGCCCATCATACCGCCGCCCTTTCCTCCTTTTCCACCGCCTTTACCACCGCCGCCTCCGCCACCGCCGCCCCCACGTCCTACGAAAAGTAAATTGTGTTATTGAAGGCCCTATTAGATTATTTTCGAAACGGAACAATAAAAATTTTTTAAACTTTGTGAATTACCAGAAGCTTATATAAATTAATTTTAAACACAGCTCACTTACTTAAAAAATTAAAGAAATTTTTTATAAAATCACTAAAAAATATCGCCATTTTCCCAACAGTAAAATTTGGACTAAAAATGTGCTTCATTTTACAAGCGTTGGTTTAAACAACAAGCACAGAGAGGTATTTAAAAACGCGAGTAGAAAAAGCACAGTTTAGCCGCGACTCGCTAACACTATTTTTTTTAATACTTTATAAAAAAATCCAAGAAAAAAAGGAAAATACTTTACACACCATCACTATAAATCAAGGCGGATGGTAAATCAAATAACAATAGTTTTCATAGCGACGTGCCTTTTTAATCGGTGACGTTCATTGTTGCGATATTTTAGTCTTTGACAGTTCGATATTTTCACGATGTTTTTAATTGATTTTTTCGTAAATACCTGGTGAAAACTGGCAGAAGTGGCATTATTTTTAGGCAAGAATATTAAGATTTTTTCAATATTACTATTTTTTGCTATCCCTCTTTAATTTTGGGTAAAAAACGGAGAGAAATCTTTTTTGGCACCCGTGATCCAAAAAAAAAATTTTTTTGCATAGATATAAAAATCCTATGCTTTAGTTATCTGTAGACAGTTACTAAAATCATGTTTTTGATGAAAGTGTAAAAAAATTATTAAATATCTCAAAAAGGTTTTAAGATGGGTATAGAAAAAAAATTTCTAGTGTTCAGTTTAGAATAACGAAGTAGGAGCAAATGGCAACATTGCAATTGTTCGTTAATATACAAAGTTTAAATATTTTTCATTGTTCATTTTCAAAAAGAATCTAATCGGTCATTAATCTTTGGACACCCGTTACACTTAGGGATAAAAGGGACACTTTTTATCTCGAGGCGAATAGTTTCTACCCTGAGCGAATCAAGGGCTACAAGGAACCGAGCGATAAAAAGAAACTTTTTAGTCATATGATATTTATACAATTTTTTGCACGTTAGATTTCAGTGAATTTAATTTTACTCTCTAATTTTATTTTAGTCCCTAAAATTTTATTTTCGGTCCTAAAATTTTCTTTTATTTCCTAAAATTTAATTTCACACCAGAACTAATTAAGTGTTAAAATTGTAAAAACTTTATTTTGAAAAGACTTGCCTAAAAACCTTTAGCAACCAATTATTGTTATTTAAAATTTTTACTTAGCAAATAAATCTCTGTCTTGTTTAATTTTTTTCTTGTTTTTTTTTTAAACAGAATGAAAATAGTGTCATTTAATTGGGCCGGTTCTCATTTTATCTAGCTCTACAAATTCTGGAAAAAATAAAACAAAATTGATTACTTTTCAAAGAAAGCAGAAGGGCAGTTTTTAAAAATGATTTAAAAATAATTGCTCTGATTTGAAAAAAAGCATATTGTGTCACAAAAGTTTGGAATATATTGCGTGTCGCAAAAATACGGTATCATCCAAGGTTAGGTTTTCTGTTTATTTGTAAAAAAAATAGTAAACCTTTTTTTCTGATTTCAAAAATACCGTATATTATAAAGTATTGCCATAAACCTAATATTTTTTTTTATTTAAACGTTTGCAGTTCAAGTTCGGCGTTTACAAATTAAAGAATGTTTTATTGTTATCTATATCTCGATATATATACTGGGTTGACGTTGCCGTTTGCAATTTTAAATAAGAAAAAATTATGTTGTAAGTTCGTGCAGTTCACATCAATCAAAATGCGTTATTCGACATGCCGTCAATAAAGAAGCTATTTCGATTTATTTCACTCTTTTTACGCTTACCCCTAAAGCAATATGTTGTGCATTATTTTTTAAAAAATCAGAAAATACAAACACTGCTATAAATTTTGGCCTGATTATTTTAAAAAAAAATATTGTTTAAAGAGAAAAAACATGAAAGTTGCGTCCGTTTGTTCAAAATTTGACATTAAAAAAAAATCAGGATGACGGATAGTTTCTCTTAATTTTTTTTTAGAGGTATCACCTAATTAAATCGGATAAGAAATAAAAAAGTAATGGGTATTTAGATCCTTAGTGTTTTTCTTAATTAAATAATTAAGCCAAAACACTCGGAGTCTAAAAACTTATAACTTTTTTATTTCCCAACTGATTTAATTAAATGATACTTTAATATACACAAAATATGAGCCTTTATAGTGAAAGCTTTAGAGTTTGTTACGCATTTTTTTAAATTCCGCATCTTCAATTTTTTAGAAGTTTTAAATTTTTAACCGAATCGGAAAACTCTCACCTTTTATCTTTCCAAAAAGCCAATATATTTGAAAATAGAGTAATCAAGTCAAAAGTTATAGCCAATCCAAAAAGGGCGGAAGTTAACCACAAAAATAATGTAATTTTGGCGGTAATAAGAACGCCTTGTGGTTAATAACAACGATTTTCGTAGTTATCTTTATTTTGTTTATATTTACTTCTGTCAATACAAGTCAAAGGGTTTGTGTTTTTGGCAAATTTTGCAAACATACCTTTATTCAAAGTTAGGTTTTCTTTTTTCACAGTTGATTTTTTTAAGTTTAAATATTTAGTTGTAAAATTTAAAACCAAACTCTATAATATAAACCTCACGAACTACGAACGTCAATCTCAACTGCAAACTTTAATTACGTTTAAAAAGATAAATCAAAAGAAGCGTAAAAATGTTTTAGTACAGCTAGTTTAGTTAATTTAACTTACGAGTAAGGTACCTATTATTATTTAAATTTGGCGTTATTAAATAATCAATAAAATTCACCTTAAGTTTTGTAAACATTCTTAGGCCACTAAAACTACCCTTATCGTTAAAATGCAATATGAATCAGAGAGTTCAAACAAAGTTTGGAAAGTGGGTTTAATCTTTTTAATTAAGAAAAAAATATCGCAGACAAAAAATGTCTTCAATATTGTTCAAATTTATGTTATGTAAAGTTTCGTTTGTTGAATTTTAAAAGAATATAAAACAAAACTTACCTTCCTCAATCTCTTCCATCATCCTCGGCATAGAAACTTCAACAGTCCTCGAACTTACAAAGCTACTGACTTTATCGAACAACATGTCGGTTAAGGCGTCATCTTTAGCGTCAATCGCTCTTGGCAACGTTTGTTCCAATTGTTCCTCAGTTATCGCAGAGTCTGGAAGCGTTTCAACATCTTTGGATTTTACTAGAGTTATTCCGTCAACAATGTTCAACTTTTCCATACGACTTACGCGATCCAGGATGGTAAGAGCTTTCTTTTTTAGACAAGGCGAAAAACCGTCGGATTTTGAGCAATCCTCGTAAATTTTGACAGCCACGCGTAACCCGACGCTGTCAAAGTTATCCTGTGCCAAAGCTCCGATTAGGCAAAAAGCGGCCGTGAGTAAAAGGGCCCTCATTGCTTACGAAATTCAAATAAAACTAACTGAAATTTTAATCATGTAGTTGATTTTATAGAAGATCTTTGACACAATGCAAGTGACCTTTCTTCCACGATATGACCCGGTAAAAAGTTGTAAGTGAACGGGGGGGAAATGTAAGCAGTAAACAGAACCAAGAAGAGCAAGTGAAACACTTAATGTAGTTTGATTGTGTACATTCGGTGTATAATGAATTATTTAGACCGGTTGATTTGAAAAGTAAGCGTTGTTTATTTTTTAAAATAAAATTATAACTTTTACTTAAGTTTACCTACGTTACGTAGCGTACGGAAGCAACCATTTTTTTTAGAAAAGGAACCCGCTCACTTAGCATTGTCACTGGCTTTTGGTTGGAATGGACTGGGCGTTTGATATGTTGTAGATCTGTTCTCCCTGATCAATGTTTAAAGGACTTCTTTTTGTCTTTTTCATCCGACCCACGGTTTCAGAGATATAGGTGTTGAAAGTTGAAGGTTTCTGATTTTTGGGATTTTCTACTAAAATCAGTTTTTTGCCTATTTTGTTATATTCGAGTAGCTAATTTGCTACTTCCAGTACACCAGTTTTTAGGTAGATAATCAGGCTATTGAATGCAGTTAAAAAAACTACCATATTTCATTTACGTCACTCTCAGTGGCGGCACAAACTTGAAAAACGTTTATAAAATTGCTGATTAAAAAAGAACAAACGGTGAAATATTTTTTATTTTTTGATGTGGTTTAGAAAAATCTTGAGAGAAAAAAAGAGATAAGCTACATATGTGTAAGCTCATCAAACTTTGTGAAAAACGCCCGTGAAACTGAAAAATGCTCGTTATTCTCCCCATTTCTAATGTGCATATGTGCATGCAATGCTAGAGACCAGAAGGCTCAGCCGATTTTGATAATAGTGGTACCGCTGGAGTGCTCTGAGTCTCAGAGGTAATATATGATATGTATTGTTTAAGAAGAAAATCAATATGATGGTGCGAGCCGCCAGTATGTCATTTTTACCTCCCTAGCCCACAGGGAGGTATTGTTTTAAAAATCGGTTGAATAGTTTTCGAGATATTTGCTCTCAGACTTACCATAGCAAAAAAAAAACTTTTTGTTTTGAGCATGATATCTTCAGATCTTAAATTTTTTTTCGGGAACGTCGATTTTCTTTGCGAGGGGGACACTTTTTGGTATGGGTATGTAGTATGTGTATGTTACTCATTTCTTAAGGAGGTGACCTGGGCTGAGAAGGAGCCAGTGAGTTTACTTGGGCGGAATGGGATTATACGTTTTAAGTCATTTAAATTGATATGCGACACCTTGCATGGAATAAAAAATAAAAAATATATCACCGTTTGTTTTTTTTAATCAACGCCACGGAGAGTGACATAAATCAAATATGTTGGAGTTTTTAACTGCATTCAATAGCCTTGTTCTCGACCTAAAAACTGCTGTACTAGAAGTAGCAAGTTACTACTCTAATACAACAAAATAGGCAAAAAACTGATTTTAGGGAGAAATCCCTAAAATCTCAAGTTGCAACTCGAATACAACAAAATAGGCAAAAAACTGATTTTAGTGAAAAATCCCTAAAATCTCAAACCTCCTACTTTTAACACCTATATCTCTAAAACCGTGAGTCGGATCAAAAAGAGGTCCATTTACACGTTGATCATGGAGAGGTCTACAATATATCACACGCCCAGCCCATTCCAACCGAAAGCCATTGGCAATGCTAAGTGACCGCGGTCCTTTATTTAAGGCGTAAATCAAAATCTTTCATACGTCCTAAAGGGTACTACTCATAAAGGTGTAACTGAAATAGAGACACTAAACAATTTTTGGCTTTATTAGCATTCGTATGCTTATCTCTATCGTCTCGACCTATCGAGCAGGTGTACTTTTAAACTAATGGCGAATGCGTGACAGCTCCAGCTGATCAAATGCGTGAAAACATCGTTTCGTACGCAGGGATGATCGTAACGTTACGACTCCCTTATCGTACCTAACGAGGTTTTCGTGCATTTGATCAGCTGGAGCTGTGCATTTGATCAGCTGGAGCGCCATGATTTTAAAAGTGCACGTGCTTGATTGGTCGACACGATAGAGATAAAGATGCGAATGCTGATAAAACTGTAAATTAACTTTAAGTATCTTGTATGTTTACGACAGTTACGATCGGACATAAGATAAACAATTTGGCGACGATGCCAGATTGCGCTGAAAATTGTACGTGTAGCGACACGTAATGTTTTTACAAACATATTATTTTCATAACTTTATTATCATTTATCTGCAATTATACACATCTCGCCACTTACTTATAAAAACTTTGTACACATATAACTTATAACACTTATAAATAAGGGTTTTATTTATTTATTTAAATTCTCTGGTGTGCTTTTTAAAACATGGAGAAACAGAAACTTCATCTGGTACTATAAATGCTTTTTTATTAACAAAATGGGAGCGTCATTTTATTTTTTTTTTTAATTTTTGTTTGCTGTGTTAAGATTTGTGTATAAAAATTGCAAAAACTTATTAGGCAGTGTGCGCTGGAGAAAACTAAACAAAAGAGCTTTTTTAGAAAAAGTTACAATTTTAATTAAATATGAATGTAAATAAACTTTATAGTGAAAAATAAGAAAACAAATGTTCTATTTTTGCAAAAAAGTATTAAAAGCCATACGCAATGTTGAACTTACCTGTGAGTATAGGCGCCTTGAGTTTTATTCACACAATCACGCAAATCTTCACAACGTATTTGACATCTGAGTACGTCATGCCTCCGTGTTTTTTTTTTGTTAACCCAAGGGTACATGTAATGGTACATACATACTCCCATTTTTTCGGTGGAAATATAAGATAGTCGGTTGGTCTTGTACTTTTACCAAAAAAATAATTATTTTAATTTTCCAATATACACTGGGAATAAAACCCACACAATATGACAACCTCGCACTTGTAGCGGATCACCTATATAACAGTGTACTACGCTGCCTCATTCATTATTTGTCATCGGAGTTGCCGCTTTAGTGGAATCAGAAGTGACTAAATCCCACTTTGGGCTTTTGTGTTTAAATCTTTCTCACCATCACCTTCTATTGTCAAACGTACCCCAGCAGAATTTATTTGGTTAGATTGCAAAAAGGGTTAGGTTCCGCGTTGGACCATGTTAGTTCGTTGGGTAGGGTTGGTTTTGGTTGGGTTGGTTATTATTTCTTTTTTTTTTTAAATTTGTAGGGGGGAGAAATAAATTATAAAGTTAATAAATAAATAATTATATCAAAATATATCTATAACCTCATATTCATGTAACCTTGAGTCGACCAATGAACACGTGGAACGCAAAGTGGGTTTTAGTCTCTCGTGTAGAATCGAGCTAGAAAAAGTAAGTTCGATGGAGCATGTGTGAGGTGGAGCATGCTTGGTATTGCCTGATACAGTGGAGGGGTCAATGGTTTTCCCTAAATCTAACAACTGATCGCGTTTCAAAGCGATTTATGAATGACTTGATGGGTCTATTTTAGTTGAATTTTTTTGGTAGGTACTACTCCTAAATATTGATAAAAAAAAATATAATTTTTTGACAAAAAAAAATTGTTTTGGTAATAATTTTAATAAAAAAAAATGGCAAATTTTTAAAATTAACAAAGTGATATTCCAAGTTTTTCGCAGAATCTACAGTTTCCTAAAAAAAATTGCGAGTTCAAGACTCGTGTTGACCACATTTTTTTTTAATTTTGAAAGGAATTAGTAAGTATTACAAATTAAGAAAATATTTTGATAATTGATTAAATACAAAATTACTCTGACATTTTCATGGTCATGGCCTGCTTAATAGTTTCTCGTTTGTATTAATTTGATTTTGCGGCGTAGCCAGCTTGCATCAATAGTATATAAAAAAAATTTGCTGACTAATATTTTTCTAGATGCGCTAAAGCTCTGTCCTTTGTCTAGCCGCTAGCATTTAAAAAATATATGATATTTTAATTAATGTCCACTTTGTAAAAATTACATGCTTTTCTCATAAGGTTTAATTTACCTTATGAGCAAAGCTATCTTTTATGCCTTTTTTTTAATGCAAACAACCTTGGTGTTAAAAAATAAATAAAATTGATTTTTTTTGTAAAAATTTTTTGTGTGAGAAATTTATGGGTACTATTACAAATTACAACTACAAAAAACTTTTTAATATTTTTCGCTTAACGTAGGATTATATACCACTTCCAAAAATTTGTGTTACAAAATTTAGATTTTTAAAATTAATGGTGTTGAGTTGGTTTGTTCAAAATTTTCAACTCAATTTTTTTCTTAAAAAAGTATGTGTGGCACAAAAAAGTTTAACTGATATGTTCTTCTTAAAATTGAATGCTTTATTCATAATTTTTTTGTTTCCACAAGTATCAATTTTTTACCATTTAGAAATTGTGGAATTTTTTTGTGCATTTTATTGATAGTTCTCGATGCCACAATTACAAAAAGAAGTTTCCCTAACGTAGGGGTTCAAACTTCTTTGGTTTCAGAATATTTTAAAGGAGTTAGGAAAAAACAGCATTTTAAAAATTAAAAGAATTTGAGCATATTAAGCTCAAATAAAACCTATGCAACGGGTAAAAAAAACATTTTTTTTATACCTTCATCAAAAACATGATTTAAGTAACTGCCTGCAGATAACTAAAGCATGGCTTTTTTGGTTACTGATGCAAAAAACAAAATTTTTTTGCATCAGTGGGTGAAAAAAAAGATTTCTGTCCATTTTTTACCCAAAATTAAAGAGAAATAGCGGAAAATGGTAATACTGAAAAAATCTAATTATTCTTGCCTAAAAATAAAGCCATTTCCGCCAGTTTTCACCAAGTATTTACGAAAAAATCATTTAAAGACATCGTAAAAATATTAAACTGTCAAATATTGAAATGTCGCAGCAACGAACGTCACCGATAAAAAGACACATCGCTATGGCAACCATTGTTATTTCATTTACCAGCCACCTTGATTTACAGTGCAAAGATGGTCTGTTTTGCGAGAAGTGCTCTTCGTTCGAGATTTTTTAAAGTATTTTTCTGTTTTTCTTGGGTTTTTGCTAAAGGTATTAAAAAAACTAGAGTTTACAACTCGTAGATAAACTGTGCTTTTTTTTTACTCGCGTTTTTAAATACCCCGCTGCGCTCGTTATTTAAACCAACGCTTGTAAAAAAAGCACTATTTTACCCACCAGTTGTGAAAACTACTATTTTTATTTAATTTTGCAAAAAAAAACATTTGACCCCTTGTTCTAGACTTTTCTGTCTTATATTAACTGTCCTATCACCTATATCTTTTACACTTTGTATAATAAATCCATCTCTCTCCTTATATCATATTTCGCAAATTTATTTTTCTAATTTAACCGGGCTAAGACGGTACCTTACAGGTGCCAGAGATAATCCCCCCATATGCGTCCGAGAACCTGCTACATGCTACCCCAAGTGTACAGAATCAAGAATGAAGGCTATTGGTTGACCCAGATCGAGGCTGAAGATCTCAACTTGTTTAGGAGAGAGTTACCAACTCGCTGCTTATCAAGCAGGCTCTGAAAACGACTTGGCCTCGGAGGAATGTTGGCTTTGACAGTGAAACTGATTCAACTCGTGACCGAAAAGGTGATTATTGTATAGAACTTCCTCATGCATACATACATATGTATGGTTTTTAAGTAACGTTACACTTTTCTTTATTAGTTAATAAATAATTTGATTAGGTGTTTTTTATACTGAGTTTTTGGACATAACGGCAAGAGTCTAATAAAAAATCGTTTTAATTTTTAAAAATCTGAATTTTTCAAAAAAAACCATTTAAGTAAAGAAATTTTTAGACACCTACCGAATTTTTATTGTTGTTAATTAAATTAGAAGAATTTGTATACTATTTTCATTTGGAATTATTTCGAGTAGTATCTGATCACACGAAAACATCTTTGTTAATTTTCTTTAATTGGCCAACTTGAAACCAATTAATTATTACTGGTACCGTTATCCGTATCTGTATACCTTTCGAGTTGAATAATCAACCGAGTTTATTTTTAACCTTATGGCGAATGCGTGACAGCGCCTTCTGTTTAAAATGACAGCTTTTATGCAGTGGCGTAGCCAGAAATCGACTCTGAGGGGGTTTCATCATTTAATAAACATGAAAAACCTACCTATGGCAAATTTGTAATACTTAGGTAGGTGACTATTGCTTGAGCTCTTGAACTGAAGGGAGGGGTGGGGGGAGGTTAAATAGGTGTTGGGTTAGTGTATACGAAACAAAAATACTTATTTTTGAAAGCAAGTCTCATCTAGTACTACAAAAAACACATAAAATTCTTTAAAATTTTATTTTTTTAGGATTTTTGCCAAATATTTTTGAACGGGTAGATTGAATTAGATGCCAAGAAGGGGTGGGTTGCGGTGGTATATATAGATTTGTTGCCAAATTATATATGCGCTGCAGATGAAAATTTTGAGAAAAATTTTTGAAGATAAGAATTCCTTAGAATTAAACTAAAATTGTAACAATTAAAGACATCATTTAATATTTAAGACATGACAACAAACACACGTCACAAACGGGCGTAAAAGGTCAAAAAATTGGGGGAGCTGTAGTTCTCCCTGGGGCCCTTGATCATGATTAATTTATTGTAGATTAGGTGGGGCTTCCTGGGAAGGGGCGGTTTAACCCCCCAAACCCCCGTCCCCCCACCTTGCTACGCCACTGTTTTATGTTTGACAGGACATAACCTACGTGAAACAAAATTCTATATTTTGTAAAGGCATTTCAATGACCTTTAAAATAAGGTGTCTCTTTACGTTCACTTTACCTATTTATATTCTCGAAAGAGGTGTGTCCTACGAAAATTTCAATATAGTGTCCTCCTTTAAGAACAAATCAACGTGTTCGAGGGACTTTTTAAAATCGTACTCTAAATACTAGAAAACGCCACTGTTTCGTTTTCATTGGGACACTCTGTATATGAGCCTTTTAGTCACCATCAAGATTATTATTGGAAAACTCGGTAGGTAACCTGTGGTAATAATGACCTAACAATGTGGGTATAATTGATGGCTCTGTGATAAATCAGACAGTAGTTTAATGAAACCTGACTTGAAATAATTGCACACAACTAATAGTTCAACGACAGCTTGTAAATGCATAATAGTAAATAGATATATTTTGGAACGCTTAAGATTTTGACAACTTTGACAGCCGCTGTGGTAGTGTTTAACAACCACTACCACTACCACTCATCGATTTTGGAGTTTTTGGCACACATTAAAAACTGTCACTTCTAAAAAAATTTAGAGATGAGAAAAAATTAAAAATTGGCTTAATTTTATAAAATAAGTGTTTTATATGTTGGAACCTGATAATATTTTTAAAATTAACTACGCCAAAATTCTCTAAAACTAACCAGAAAAATAACCACAATCACAACGAAGTGTCAAAAAATCGTTCCAAAATATCTCTAATAATTAACAACGAACATTTTTTTACCAAAAACACATTTTTATTAAAATAAGAAGTAAAAAATAAATTAAATAAATTAAAAGTCGATGGCTACAAATATATTGTAGATTCAACCAGAAAATTGGTTGTAAGGCTCAGTTTTTACCAAAAAAACATTTGACATTTTTTTGCAAAAAACATCTTATAGCACATGCAGTCATCTCACAGGGGTATTCTTTATACTAGTAATAGTATAGGCTACCTAAAAGTCTTTATTCCTGTTTTTGGGCGTTGTAGGCTAAATTTTGAGCATCAAGCGACCTCCTGTCCCATCCTCCACTGCTTCCGCTATCCCAGCCACCGCCTGCACCGCCAGAACTCCATCCTGAAAACAGATAAATGCGTTAAAAAAATCCTACGGTACGTATTCAAGCTACATCAATTTTTATTAAATCTTTTTGCTGTAGATGGTCATAGCTTTTGTTTCCGTTAACCAATTTTGATATACCAATGTAGGTACTGCACAGGAATCCAAGGAATGCACTCTCGTCAAAATCAGTATAGTAGTTTTTGCATGATGCCGGAAAACATAAATCCAAAGGGATGCTTTTTGTAAACCATAGGTAAAGGGTATCAAAGTAAGTCAAAAAATTATAGCTTTCCTCCCATATGCAACTTTTACAGTTTCTTTTTGTTAATTAAGTAAAAATTATTGTTGATTCTTGTTCCCATGATCTCTTTGTTCTACTACAAATAGAATACAAAAACATACTATTGTTTTCATCTATTTTTTTTTACGTAAACTTGACTTAAATATCTCACGTTAAAATAATATTTTTATATAGCAAACCATATTAAATGAAATCATCAAAAAGTAGCAATGTTTAAGAAAACAAGTAATATATTAAACTATAATCAAAAAACAAATTTTTAGCGCTCCATAAAAATTTAAAGAAAAAGTTTAAAGGGCGAGAGGGGAATAAATCGGAAAAAAAAGTTTTTTCTTGACAGGGATTTCAACTCGAAATCTCTGGAATACTAGTACAATTTTTTAGAGCATTGCACTGGACAGCACTATTCATTGATTTTTATCTGTTTACGAACGTATTAAAATATATGTGACCACTAATCATTATGGATAAGTACTTCGATTCGTCATTAAGTAAGTTTCCCAAAATACCAATCATACACCGGTAAAATACCAAAATCTTATCTATTTCCAATTTTTGTTCGGGTCATACGAGGCTTAAGTAAGTCAATGAATTTTAATTAATATAAGATGTCTTTGTGACTGCATGTAATATTCTAATTTAAATAATAACGGCTTCAAGTCAATGAAAAATTTTGGTGCCAGATAATTTAAGGCCATTTTGTTTGGGGCAAGCCAGTTAGAGCTGCAGTATTTGAGAAATTAATAACTGTTTTGGGTACTAATATTAATAACCCCTGGTCAACACACAATTAGGTGCCGGATACGTTTTTGGTTCATTTGGTTATGAGGAATTTATAAATATAGGGTGGGTACAAAAAATGAGACTTTTTGGATTGCCTATAATTTTGGAACTAAAAGCCCGATTTTAAAAGTTTTTACATAACTGTAAATAAAATTTTACAGATCAAGTATAAAAAATTACATTTTGTGAAACGAGATGGCGGAAAATTTTACAAAGTTGCAATTTTTTACCCCCCATGAAAACAAACTGTCAAGTTTGATGTTGAATTTACAAATTCCAATGTATTGGCTTCTTTAAATGCTAAGTTCAATAAAATCAGTGTATTCTCTGTTCTGTTCTGTGTGTTAAATACTACCTAGCTAAATAATTTAGAAAGAATAGACCAAGATCAAAGACCCCTTCCATTGTTAATTTTATTCTTTACCGATTTAAGCAAGTGATAAATTTTTGTGTTTGGGAAAATGGCAGCTATCAGAAGGAAAAATTATTGCAACAAAAAAAAGTTTAATGAGGGGTAAAAAAATTTATATTTTTTTAAATTGTCCACTATTTAAAATTTATAATAAATGTCAATTTTGACACTTATTCTAAAAAATATGAAGATTATTCTTTCCTGCTGGTGTAAATTGTTTTAAACTCGAACTATTGGTTTTAAACTTATAGGTAATTGAAATAGTCTCATTTTTTGTGGCCCTTCCTATCGTATCAGATTTGGTCCAACGGCTTTTTTTAGTGATCTGTGATATTTTGTACAGCTACGAGTATAATATTTTTTAACCCACGACGAGAATGCGAAAAAAGAGGGTTGTTGCGACTGTCGAAGGTTTTATTTTTTTTACAAGCTTTTATTTAACTTGCAATATGTATCTTTGTTCGGGTGGAATCTTGCAACTTAATTTTGAACAACTTTTAAATTTGGCATGCTTATATAGTTGCAGTGACAACACAAGAATATAGTGTGATGAAATTGACCCCTAGTCGAAGGGGGTGGAGGGGGGTATAGTTGAAGTACGCCCGATTTCGTTGAAATTTATTGGCGGATTCAAGATGGACGATTTTTGGTCATCTTTTGCTAACCAATTTCAACTAACTTATGCAAATCCAGTTGCCTTCAAATTTGATTTTGATTTTGAAAATTCAATATGACGAATTCAAGATGGATGATTTTCGGTCATGTTTTGCTAATCAATTTTAACTGACTTATCCACATCCGATTGTGTTCAAATTTGGTATGCGTTTATAGTTCCGGTGAAAATACAATATTATGGTATTCACGAGGGACGTGAAGAGGAAAAAATATTTATTTTTTTCGATTTCAATCAAAATTGACATACAGGATTTTTAAGGAGGGGGATTATGAATTTTTGATTTGAAAATTTTAAATCTAAAAATTAAAGGTGTGTTCAGTTTGGTATGCGTTTATAGTTCCGGCGACAATACACTAATATGGTATTTTTAGGTACAAACTTCCCTCTAACGAGGGAAGTGGATGGGGGAAAAGAATATGGTATTCTCAGGTACTCACTTCCCTCTAACGAGGAAGTGGAGAGGGAAAATTATTTAGTTTCTTCGACTTAAATCAAAATTGGCATACAATTGTTTTTCGGGAAGGGCATATGAATTTTTCATGAGATTTGAAAATTTCAATATGGCGGATTCAAAATGGACGATTTAGGGTAACAATCTAAAAATTAAAAAATTAATTTTTATTAAAAAAAACTTTTAAAGAACAAGCTTTTATTAAATGTACTCAAAACTAGAAAATAATTTTTTATCTGTATTATGCCATAATAAAAGCGATGGGCGCAAATTAAAAACTTTAACTTTACGGTGACAAAGAGAGAACGACAAAAGAAGAACTAAATTCTTCTTCTATTCGAATGTTTTCATCTAAAGAATCTGAGAAGGGGTGAGATTGCCATGCTTGCCAAGACCCTGATAATGTCCTTGGGTTATAGGGTAATACAACTGTTTCTTAGGTGAATCGTCGATGTGACCGATATACGATAGCTAAAGTTAAAATTTTTAATTTGCGCCCATTGCTTTTATTATGGTATAAGAAAGAAAACAAATTTCTAATTTTAAGTGCATTTAATAAATTAAATGTTCTTCAAATTTTTTGTGAATAAAAATTTATTTTTCGTTTAACTCACTGACATAACTGAAATAAGCTACTGCCTAATCCACACCCAGACAGCATAACTTAGGCCAATGGATGTCCAATGGACTAAAAAATAGACATATTCAATGGATATCCTTATGTCCACAGGATATAGTTTATTTTTGGTCTAATGGAACAGAAAAAATAATTCGTTAACATACTTTCTTTAACAAATTATAACTTTGAAAATACTGTGAAGTAAAAGGAAAATAAATAAAAACGCCCGAGTTAAAATCGAGGTTAAAACTTTGTCCCATAAACAATAATTCTTTGGTGTCCAGTGAAGTAAAAAAGAGAACTTTCAGGGGACGTCCAACACCAGTCAGGTAAAGGATATTTATTAATGGCTAACTAGGCAGGTTATTTGAGGTCTAATGGACTAACAAAGAGACATATCCAATGGATGTTCGCCAAAAAACTAAAAGTAAATCACTTTTGCTGAGCATATATAGTATATTTTTGGTCCAATAGACCAAGAAAAATCGTTATCCATTAGATATCCATAAAATAACTGAAAAAAAGCAGTTTATTATGGATCAAACTTTGGCTGTTTGATGGACAATGTGTACTGTCTAGGCATCTTCCCACCAAATTTTATAATAATCGGATGAACTATTCAGACGTTACAACCAAATATATTGCGTGGAACTACTTATTTTTATCGAGCATGCCTGAGAAAACTCTCTGAAGGATATACTCCATACACAACCGCATCAACATCGGTTTGTTGGTTCGAGAGGTACATACGCAGGCACACACACATACACAGGGTAACAACGTATATTTAGAATATAAAACTAAACAATAAATTTAAGTAAAATAAAAAAAATATCATACATCACCCAAAAACATTTTTTTAATAATTTTTATTGCTGGAGGTTCAAATTTTGTACTGCAGAGGCTTCTGATATCCCCCACAGACCATTCGCTTGGTTTTTAAAAAAATATATGTATCTTGTTTTTATTTAGTTTTTTAAAATAATCGATAATTTCTACAATGATTTAAACATTTTTAGGATACGTAAAATTATGTAAAAAAACTTAGAATTAAGCAAATTCAAATTTGATTAACAGTTTTTTAGATTAAGTAATAGGAAGAAGCGCATTTTTTATTCAAATTCTCCCTTAACAGAGTCTGCTCCTTTTCTAGTATTAAAAAACGAATTAAATCTTTATCTCAAAAATTAGAGCAAATACAAAAGAACGGAACGTAATTTTGAAATCAGCTATATTTTCGCGGTCACCAAATTGTTTCTTGTTTCGTTAATCAGTGTAATTAATTTAATATTTTGTTAGACTGGGCACACACTTACCACCGGATGAATGACCAGACGAGTGACCAGCCGAGTGACCACCCGAGCTAGCGCCCTTGTTGGCAATCAGTTTCTTAATCCAGATAATGGCGGTGATTATGAATGCGATTTTGGCATAAGTCAAAGCTTTCAGGGCCAAAACGAACAAACCACTAAGAAGGAGGGGCAGGAGGGCAAGCTTGTGAGCCATAACATCCATGAGGAAGTCTTTGAGGGACTTTTGAGGTTGCTTCTTTTTGCCTTTGCCGCTGCCTTCGAGAAGTTCAGTGAGCTTGTGGAATTTGTCATCGTCGCCTTTCTTTTTGCGAGCTAAAAAACAATACCAAAAATTATTGTTAAAATAGTATTTTTTTTATACCTTCATGGCTTTTTTGGTTACCGATGCAAAAAAAAGACTTTTTTTGGTCACGGGTGCAAAAAATGATTTTTGTCTGGTTTTTATCCAAAACAAAGAGAAATAGCGGAAATAGTAATATTGAAAAAATACATTTCCGCCAGTTTTTACCAAGTATTTAAGAAAAAATCATTTAAAAACATAGTCAAAATATCAAACCGTCGAAGATTAAAATATCGCAACAATGAACGTCTCCGAGTAAAAAGGCACATCGCTATGGAAACCATTCTTATTTCATTTACCAGCCACCTTGATTTATAGTGTAAAGATAGTGTGTTGCGAGAAGTGGTCTTCGTTCGAGATTTTTAAAAGTATTTTCCTGTTTTTCTTGGATATTTTGATAAACTTATTAAAAAATCCAAGAAAAACAGGAAAATATTTTTAAAAATCTCGAACGGAGGGCACTTCTCGGAACTCAGCATCTTTACACTATAAATCAAGACGGCTGGTAAATGGATGGAAACAACGGTTTCCATATCGATATGTCTTTTTACTCGGTGACGTTCATTGATGCGACTTTTTAATCTTTGACAGTTTGATATTTTGAGGATGTTTTTAAATGATTTTTTCGTAAATACTTTGGGAAAACTAGAGGAAATGGCTTAGTTTTTGGGCAGGAATAATTCTATTTTTTCAATATTACTATTTTCCGCTGCTTCTCTTTAATTTTGGATAAAAAACGGACAGAAATCTTTTTTTTCACCCGTGATAATCGGTAACCAAGATCGGTAACCAAAAAATTTATTTATATGCAGACAGTTACGAAAATCATGTTTTTGATGAAGGTGTAAAAAAAAGTTTTTCAACTAAATTGTTCTTGAGAACGCACTCTGCTTCCGACTAGTGGTTTCTGGATATACCCAGGCGAAAGTTAATGAGTTTTTATAGGGTTTCAAAAGATTCTAAGTGCCAGCCTGTTTTCCTTATAAGAACTAGTAGACAACATCTGTACTTTATGAGATTTTTCTTGGTTTTTACAAGTTTGTTTGACATACCACACAGAAAACCTTTAAAACCTGATAAAACAGTATAAAATCACGTAATTTTTTAAAAAAGGATTTATTGCGATTTTTGTTTGTAATCAGCGTTAAATTTCATAAAAAGTTATTAAAAATAAGCAAAAGAAAATAATTTATAATTTTAAGTGGGAAGCAAAGTGTATAATAAATTTCATGTATTAAACTCGTACCTAATTTCTACTTTATTTAAAAAAAACACGAAAAAAATACCTGTGTCATTTTTACATTAATTTGTGTAACTAGAACTATGTATAAATTTTATACAATCCGATGTAAAATGTATACAATTGTGTATAAAATATACAGCAAAATGTTTTACACAATTTGTGATTAACACAAATCCGGTTACATGTTTGTAAAAAAATACAAAAAAAAAACGATCAAAAAGGATCCCATTTTTTTTGTTGTATAAATATATTTTCTTTAGGATATAATTATATTTACTAAAGTTTTTTGCTCTGCTGATTGAGCTTTAAAATTTAGTTAGTTAGTTTGTTTTTTAGGTGATAATTAATCTTAAAATGGCGATGATATGCCTTTTTATTGTTTTATTTTATACTATTTATTACTACACTCTTATTCTAAATATTAACTTGTTTTTTTTTTAACTTCTTCTTTATTTTATTATTATTATATTAGTATTTGTGGCAATAAAAAATTATTATTATTATTATTATTATTATTATTTTTTATTATTATTATTATTATATTTTAGCTTACCTTCTTCTGCCAAAGAAGACATGGAGATCTTCAAGTTTCCAGAAGACAAAATGCTCGCGGCCTTATCGTAAATCATCTTAGTAAGCGCGGCACTTTTAGCATCTATGGACCTTGGCAGGGTTGCTTCGATTTCATTTTCACTAACTAAGGGCGAGGTGTCCACGTGGTTATTCGTAAAGGTAATTCCATGGAACAGCTCAATGTTTTGCATACGCGCTGTCCGGTCTAGAGCGTCCAAAGCCTTGATTTTAAGGCACGGATAGAGCCCTTCGGACTTCCAGCACTCGTTGTAAACTTCGAGAACGTCGCGCACCGCGTCGTTCTGAGCGTACGACGGACCGATAAGACATAGGGCCAACACGGCTACACTGTAAGGGCTCATGGTTGGTCGGCGGCACTACCAAAAAAGCAACTGACAAGAAAAATGGCCCACACGTCTTTTTATATCGGCTCTTGATGCAAATTGAGGAAGATTTTTTAATAAGTGAAAAAATTATGCAAAGTGGACGGCGGTTAAATAAATAAAAACCCGCGCGCAAGACGGTCTGCTTCCACTAAAAAATAAAAGCCTTGACATAGAAAAAAGCGAAAACTATTATATTTGTATATCTAATTATATATGTCCACACCGGTGCCGAAGATGATACTCGGAAATGCTTTTATTTGACTACTACATGTCTTCACGTATAGCCGTCTCATTTATGTTTTCGTTAAAGTCATAAACCCCCTACATGAAGACATTGCTCATACAAAATTTTAATATACATGACAATAGGTAATTTCCTTTAATTTATTCCTGCCTAGGCCTGAACGAAAAACACTAAAAATTCATATTGTTTTGGCCATAAATGTTTTCTGCTAATGAACTATTCGGTAAATACTTAAGAATATAAAGGAGAATCCATACGGAATGAACAGATTCGTAGAAAAGATCGAGCAAAAAATCTTAAGTTTTTGCAAGCTTTTCTTTAATCAGTTAAAGTTCTTTATTGTTTTTTAGAAATAAATTCCATAACAAGAAGTTCTGTAGTTAACAATATGTGCTTAATAAATTTAAGAAAAAGAAAAACAGTAATAGAAAATTAAATGTAGATTCTTTTATCTAGAGATTTTTTGACACCTTAATTATTTTAAAACCTAAATTGCAAAGTAAGTACTAAGAAAACAGAATACTAATTTTAAATATAATTTACTAGAATAATAAATATCGTTTCATTAATAATAAAATTAATATATACAGGACACCTCACTCATTTCTTAATTTCTTAGAAATGCTCTTAGTGGCAGGATGGACGATAACTTTTTATAAATTTCTTTTGTCAAAAAAGGTGAAATAGTTCGAGATCCGGCTGCAAATTTTTTGACCAATCGCGTAACCATTCGAAATATTTAAAAAGTTTAAGATTAGTACTCCAGAAAGCTTATGGTGCCAGTCGGCATTTGGCCGGAAATGTAAAAAAAAATTATCAGTTTTTTTGAATTTTTTTTTGGACTAAAAAATACTTGTATTGGGACTTGGATTAGACTTAGCCGATGACAAAAATGCAATGCTGCCATCCCGCAGCCGGCCGCGTTGCTGCGGAACCATCGCCCAAAGGGCTGCTTTTTTTAAGGAAGGTATTAATCTCTTCGATACGATTATGAAATGGTGCCCCTCACCTCCACCTTCTAGAAGCCGAGAAAGGGAGATGGGCTAATTAACTATATTTTAAAGTTAAATGAGGATAACTTAGGGTAATCAGAGACAACATATTAACCACTAAACATGAGATATAAAATTAAAAAACTTATATTAAGAACATTATGTTTGTTTTGAAAAACAAAAATTGTTATTTATAAAAGTTTTTTCAGAAAGTTCAAGTGCATCATAGTGAAGGGGCATGTCCGTGGGGTTTTGAATGAAGGAGTTTTGTGACTACCTGGGATTGATAGCTCTTTAGTCACGCAATCGAGTATTACTGGATGATTTATTCGCATCCGTGTAGAAGGGGTTCAACATTAGTAGTTGATATGACGTCATCTTTTAAGATGCCGGCCAAAAATCATAAAAAATACAACTATCGCAACCGGGGCATGATTATACTCGATTCCGTATAACTAGGGAACGAGGATTACAGAAATTTTTTTGTTCAAGGTCATCCGACCTTAAATGACCTTGAAAATAACAAAAAACTACTTGAAACAACTTGAAAACATTTCGGCGAGCTTTTTCATGATCTTTTGTTCGCGTTCTTCCTCGAACATTTTACCACACAGGCCAAGGTGACCAACTTCAAAAGCACCTTGTAATCATTGGTGATTTCAAGGTACATACATGAAGCTGAATTTTTTTACTACTCCAAAGGTTGTTTATAATTGAAAACACTCTTTCTGTCTCTGAATTGGTACCCAAAGGGCAAAGCGTAAATTTAACTAGCAAAGATATGCTTTTAATGGACAGTTGGTTTTTTGTTAAAATATTAAAATCTTCAACATTAGTACTATAAGCTTGCCAATCTTCCAGCTTTTCGTTAGTTATGTATCCCTTTACTAAAGTTATTTCGGGGAAGAATTCATCTTCGGTTATTTCTGTTTCAAATAATAATAGAGTTTCTATCGAGAGTTGAATTCCTGAGAATTTGAGAAGATGGTGCATCCCATTGTACAAGGAATTCCTCGGCTGTTTGATAAAACTCAGTTATCGTTCTTTCAATAGAATTTTTGTTTTAAATAAGTTATCTGTCTGAAGCATATTTCTTAAAATGAGAGGAATAAAGTTCTTCTCTTTTCGAGCTTTAATTTAGTTCTTGAGTTCTGTATAAATGTTTAGACGTTCTACTGCTGAAATTTTCTTACCTTGTATAAGTAGACTTGTTTTATGAAATAATACGGCAGCATTATGCACAAATAAAAGCCAAAATTCTGTTTCCAGATTGTTAAAATAATTTTTAATTATTAAAGGGCATTTTGGTATTGACAAAAAGTACGACTTAAGAGTGGGAAACAGGTTAAGGACGCGTTCCAAAGCTGGAAGAAGGGCGAGCCAACGCGTATTACTGTAGACTATAAGATTTTTAAATTTAGTTTCTACAAATGAGCAGAATTCTTTTAATTTTTCAACTCTAATAGAGTAGGTATTAAAAAAATTAAAGACCTTTAATAAATGAGTTTCTAAATCTATGGCCATTTATTACTAAGTCCCTGCTTTACTTTGGTGTACACATTATTCTGCCCTAACTGGTGTTGAAACAAAACGATAATCAAATATTCACTGATTTGGTCTGAGGTTTCGCCAGGTAAATCTTTTGAATTGGTACAAGTTTTAAATTTTCATAGTTTAAAGCATCAACGCAAACGGTAGCAAAATATACTTTTTCTAAATCCTTGTCTAGTTACCTTATAAACAATGGTTAAAAAAATGCCTTTAATTATCGCTTCCGATTTCTTCCGTGCGTTTACGTATCTAGGTTCACACATCGACTGAATTAATTTTGACTCACAATCCGCCGCTATGAAGCTATGATTATGATGTATATGGTAATATTGTTCTTGTTGTTCATTTAAAATTTGTGTTTGGTAAAGTATTTACTTAAATCGCTATGATCGATGACTTACCTCCAGATGCACGGTAAAAGTATTGGGATTAGTTTAGCTAATCTATGCTTCCTCTTTGTTCATTTATGTAGGATAAACAGAGGAAAAGAATGGATAAGATAGCCAATCGCGATTAAGTGCCTACGGTGCATGTAGGGGTTAGAATTTATTTTTAATTAACTGGATAACGACGATGATGAAATTATTGACATTGTCGAAGCATCAAGAAGAACAAAAATTATTAGTCTTAGAACAAATCCTTTGGAGAAGTACGACGATGTAGATTTTAAAAAGAGATTTAGGTTATCTAAAGGGATATGCGAAATTGGGTACGAGAATCTTCGACAATATCCCACAGACCAGTAAGTTTTATTCTCACACCGAGCTCACACGAATATTTATATATTTTATATCTTTTTGACTGACAATTATGAACATTCTTTTTCGTGGCGTCTGGCTATATGTCTGTCTGTAACAAACGCTGATATCTCAAAAACTACTCGACTGATTTTTATAAAATTTGGTGAATATGCTGGGTGTGGCTCTAGTTGGTGCCATATATGCCAAGAAAATGTAGTCTTTTTAAACTAGAAAAAACTAGTTGTGCTCCTAATTCTACAGCTAATCCAAAAGCTCTTCTTTTCTTCCTGGCCGTGGTTTAACGGCGACTTAAGCAACTTGTTTACCAATGGTTTAATCCAAAGGTTAAACTGAAGTTTAAACTATGGTTTAATCTGGAGTTTTACCTGTGGTTGAAAAATTAGGCCTTAGCGGATTTTATATGCGCTTGAATTTCACTAATACATCCATATTCGATTAAAAAATTAGAACCGCATAAATTGCACACAATTCTCGAATTACCTTGTCCAAATTTTTTCAAAAAAGGGTAAGTTTTTTGGAGATTTTCATTGAACTTACACTTTCGCATTTTTGCAGACATAAATGATAAAGTATTTTCTTATTCTGAGTGGTTTTGAGGAATAAAGATTTACGTGCTCTATCTATGTTTCTATTAGCATTAGCTCGATTGATGACTCGAAATATAGACTGACTTCTTTATGCTTTATCCTCCTTTTATATGCCCGTGAGATCGAACGAAATCTAACAAGAATATTCAAACATCGCCTGTTCGGACTCAGGAGTTCGTGCGTTCTCTTTCCCACTTAAAGCGGAGTGCAGCCATAGTCCTCTTGCGAGGGTACCTGCTGCCAGAATTGAAGCAAGAGTTTCCAGCGCGGAACGCGTCGTTAAGGTGACACAGAATAAAAAATATCAGAATTGTAACTTAATCTTTCATGACTTGTTAAGGTGACACAAAATTAAAAAAAAAGATGAGAAGTGTAACTTAATTTTTTAGAACGTGATCAAAGGTAGAAATAGAAACATGACTAAATTAAAAAATCCAGTACAATCGAGTACATGTAGATTTTCCAGTACGGTTGCCCAAAATCCTGAAACTGTACTGGTCGCCAATCTCGTACGGTTTGTCATCTTGCATAGGTTCACGTAAATGTTTGTCGGCATTTCGAACATCAAAGGAAAGCTCATCTGTGTAAATGCCCCTTAATAGTCATCAATTAGTAGTAATAGTATAGGGGCGGCCCGTTAGGCCTCTTCATGGGCCCTTTCTGCTATACCCCGTTCCTTACCCCTATGCTCCTACTTCCGCTGCATCTCTCTCTCCGGACCTCCCTGTCTTCTTTACGAAGTTTATTATGTCGGTCCGTTTGAGCGAGTGCAGCTCTTCTTCCTCTATCGTGGGAAATCCCCACTTCAGCTGCCTTGATCTGACATATGCATCACACTGTGCTATCAAGTGGTGCGCCGATTCCTCTTCGAGCCCGCAAGCGAGACACACGGGATCTCCTGCTACTCTTATTTGCGTCAGATGTTTGTTTAGCTGATTGTGCCCAGTCAGCATCCCTGTCAGCAGTCCAATGTCCTTTCGGGTCTTGCCTAAGAGCCGTTTGGACTGTCTGCACTTTGACTCTTGCCTCCAGGACGTCTTCAGTTCATTGTTCGCCCATTTGTTGAGCTCACTCTGTACCTGTTTCTTTTTTATTCCCAGAAGAGATTCCGGTCCAATGTATTGGGTTTCAGGCCCTAGTCTGGCAAGTTCGTCCGCTTTCTCGTTCCCTGGTATTCCCTCATGACCTGGGACCCACATCAGTGTCACCCTATTGTCTTGAGCCTGTGTTTGCAGTTCTTCAGCGCACTCCTCCACCAGACTACTGAATATTTTGGATACAGTTAGAGCCTTGAGGGCAGCCTGGCTGTCGGAGCATATGTATATGTCCCTCTTGCCATTTCTAACCTCGGGTGGGGTTGCTGCCATGATAATGGCATACACCTCCGCCTGAAACACCGTAGTGTGTTCTCCAAGTGGATAACTCTTCTGAACTTCTAGGCTTTCCGCGTACACTCCTGCTCCTGTTATCTGCCTGGCTGACAGTTTAGAGCCATCCGACTAGCAGACCGTCGCCTCTCTGCTTAATTCCGTTCGGAATTCTTCCCTTTGCCACTCATTCCGTTCTGGTATTGTGACCTTGTACTTTTTATCAAACCTCCATGGTTTAAGCGGTGCTTTCACTGGCCATCTTAAGAGGGGCAACTCTTTCATTGCCAGTCCCTCGACCGCTAGATGGCCCTCTCTTTCCTCCCTGCCCTTTCACAGTCCCTTCTTGATCCAATTTGCAGGCTCGTAAGCTTTTTAGATATGGTCAGCTTCTCTACAGCGGGCCACCAGACCACTGATCCGTATTGGATCCTTGATCTTATGATGGCCGTGTATATCCAGTGTAGGATCCTCAGGCTAATGCCTCAGGTTCGCCCGACCACTCGGCGCAACTGCCACAATGTTGCCTGCCTTTAACAGTTATTCTGGCAACATGCTGGCTTCACTTGAGTCCCTTGTCCAGCGTCACCCCAAATACTTAAATTGTTATCCTCTAGGTTCCTCTTTCTCGTGAATAGGATCATCTCGGTCTTTTCAGGACTCACTGAAAGACCATTCTGCTTGCATCAGTCTTCTATGATTCTTACCGCCCTTTGCATTCTTTGGCAGACTGTGGCTAAAAAGCAGTATTTAGCAAAGCAAAAAAAAACGATCCAATTCAGACGTACTCTTGGAACAAGATTTTTCTGTTTGAACATATGAATTTTTTTATAGTTTTTGTCTAATTTTAAAGATTATTATTATTAAATTAGAATGCTTATAATTCCAAGCTTATCATTGCTTATATAAAATTTCAACCAAACTTAATATACATGACCATAGTTAATTTCCTTTAATTTATTCCAGCTGTGTACGAAAAACATTAGAAATCCATATGGTTTTGGCAATTAACGTTTTTACAAGGAGCAACACGTAAATTTCAATTTTCTAAAACCCCGGTAGGTGTACTATTAGCTATTATCAACCTTTCCTAAAGAAATGCTTTTACCAGGAAGTTGAAACAAATAGCATTAAAATTTCAACATTTCACACCATCTCGATCAAATTTGCCTATCAACAAGTAGTGATAGGTGGCGCAGAAATGTTTTGTTTGTGTAACACTCCGTATTTTGTATTGGCAGTGTACGAACTTTTTATTTTGTCTACCCCCTCTCCGACACCCTTGACATGGACGGAGCCCTCCCCCTCCTTAAAATTAAAATGTGCGCACCTATTTATTTTACATCCTACCACTTGGATGTATTAAAATATAATAATAGTATAATTTTTGGTTATATCACGTTAGACATTTTTTAAGTCAGGGTGGCCCTGCATGGCAGACGCATAAATGGGAACCGGGTGTGATGTTCTTTCTTCTTAAACGTCACCTGTGGCTAAATAGCTAAAAACAACAATCTTGTAGGTTAAACAAAAATTACAACACGAGCATTTGGTGTTGCGCACCCTGTAGCATGCCAACGTAGGAACTGAAAAATGGTAATTAAATAGGATCACTATTTCAATAGAAGAATGTTTGGAAGAAAGTTATTTCAAGTCCTTGCTAAACTTTATGATAAATTTAGATCATTTTCATAATTAATGTTTTACAAAGCCAAAATAGTAACGAAAAATATTGAAAACATTACATGATTTATTATAAACAACAAAAGTAACGTAAATAATTAATTTAAAATCATGGCGATATATGCGAGTTAGTTGAAGTTTATAAAGAACTAAACAAAAATTTCAAAAAACGACCACCTTAAGAGTTAATATTTGAATCCTAAAAACAGTTCGTTTAGTTAAACAGATAAACCGCACATCAAAAATTAACAAAATTTTGCACAGCGTAGGATTTATATATCTTATTTTTATTTAGTTTTTTAAAATATTCTATAATTTTTACGGTGAACTAAACATTTTTAGGATACGTAAAATTATGTAAAAAACTTGAAATTATACTGGTCTCACTCGGTAGTGATTAATTATTTGGTCAACTGTAGTACTTCTAACTTCACGAGTAATTCAAAGCTCCCAAAAAAATCTGGCCTGTCTGCCCTCACGCACAAGAGGATGTGGTTATAACCTCACTTCTTTTAACTCGTGTTTTCGGAGTAGTTTGCTAAAATTTTAAAAAGGGTAAAAATTACTTAAAATGTTCTCCAGGAAACGTAATATACGTACATCATCATCTAAAGAAGACGAGGCGGACTTCTGGAAAAGAAAATTTAAAAAATTGGAAAAGAAAAGGTATGTATATGTAGCTTGTATGGTTCAGCGGCATTGAAGTATTGAAATACTTTAATGTTCGGCGGTCCTGCAGATTAGAACCTATTCTACTTTTCTTTTAGCTTAAATTAAAAGGATTGACTGTAGGTGTAGCTTGAACCTATTCTATTTTTATTTTAGCTATAATTAAAAGGATTGACTTTGAAAAATGGTCTTTCTGCCTAGATTTCATAAAATAGGTCTGTGTGAAAATTAATAATAACCTTTTTGCAAATAAAAGTAAAAAGATTTTGTGTCTTTAGTACACACTTTTTCTTTATTTTGAAAATTTTGGGGAGGCAAGTTAAGGGAAATCGCAAGTGATTTTATATTAGCCATTTTTTTTTCTGATGATTATTTCACATACAATAAAAGAAATAAAACAGAGAAAATGTAAATAGCTGATGATGACAGGGACACGTCAATAAAGCTTCAATATGTTTGTTTGTAATATTTTCGATTGAAAAGTTAACTTACTTACTGATTTGCTGTTTAAAGGTTTAGACTCAGAAACAAGATCCACACTTATCAGGAAGTTTCCATTTTTTTAAAATCATCTTATCATCTTTCGTAGATATGGATCTAAGAAAACCTCTGTTAGGTTTGCTAGCGGGTGAGCTTTTGGTTGATCTCAATTTAGCAGAGAAAGTTAAGACATTTTGTTTAATGTTTTAAACAAATATTGGTGATAATAGACGCTCTTGCAAAATTTTTGTTTTGTTACATATTTCTTTTGTATTAACCGAGAAAGTTCCGTTTTTTGTGAATATAAGTTCAAAAATGCTTTAGTTTTAAAACTAGGGTTGATTGGGTACCAAAGATGGACAAAATAAAACTTGGGGAAGAAAAAAATGTGGTAATTTTTCATCTGCATACATACATACAGTCAATAGTGAGTTCAGTGGTATTAGCGATAAATTAACAAGGTACTATATTAGATGTATCTGATCCGCTGATTAATCATTCTGGTTTATTATAATTGCGAAGAAATTAGAGCCTTTTTTCTAAGTGACAAAAAGCGCTTACTTTTAGCATTACTTCGCTTGAATGGCTAAATTATATCAAATAATTTACCTTCTTAATCTTATATATTGCTTTAGTAATAACCTTTAGAAAAGTTATAGTACCGTATTATCAGCCGTGCACTTTAGTTGTAGTAAAAACAACTCACACAGAGATAGGTAGATATTTTCGGGCGCGTATGAAAGAGTTGGCATGAATACACCAACGTTAAGCATGGGAGTGATTTCGTGGAAAAGCATACAGTCGATCTTTCCAATAAAATAAAATGAGGAAGGTATTATATTTACCTATGTCCCCATCCCCTGACCAACAGATGTTTAATAATATTAATGTTACCTACCTACAATACGCAGTGGCGATACAGTAACCCCCCCCCCCCATCTTTTTACGTTAAACTATTAATTTTCCAAAATTTATTGGTACATTTATTGATAAATCTGTAATTTCTGTACATTGAATATTTTTTAAACCAAAGAATATAAATACCTATAGCCTTTTATAGTCAATAGATATACTGCAATCGCTAAATTATAAATAAGGCGGTAAATTATAAATAAGGCGGTCGTGTTATTTTTATTACCCATAAACAAAAACTTAGTAGGTACCGGCTATGTAGTAATCTAGAACTCTAATTTTAGCCAACCACTATAGTATAGGCTAATGGGATCGGCAAAAAGAAAGTCCTAAATATAAAATTTTTTGATGGTGTCTGTCTGTCTGTTTGGGAGACAATTAGGCAAAATCCACTTAACCAAAATTTTATGAAATTTGGAAAAATCGCCACTTATCCTCCTAACTATAATTAGTTGTTTATCTATACATGTAATAAATCTCTAAAAGGACCATTCCTGTACATTGAATTGTACACTGACTATTTTTTTATATTCTTGTTTTACCAAACGAGATACCAAAAATGCAATTTTTACAATTTTTGTCTGTATGTATGTCTGTTTGTTCCAGCATTACGTATAGACGGCCCAGCCGATTTTAATGGGATTTTCACTATTGCATTCCTTGTGTTCCTAGGCAACACATAGGCATTTATTTCGTCAAAATCGGTTTACGGAAACAAAAGTTATGGCATTTAAAGGAATAAAAGCGGGAAAAATGGGTAAAACCGAAGGCAAAGCGTCTAGTGTGTAATAAAAGTAATATGTCTAGTGGGTAATATAAGTAATATTTGAGGGAAAATGTTGTTTAAAAAAATTACTTTTAAAACGTTTTATAAACAATTTTAGAAAATTACTAGTTTGACGTAGAAAAGGGGAGAGGTGTAATATAGCGCCGCTGTTTATTGTAGGTAGGTACCATTATTAATTATTAACTTCGGCTGGTCAATGGATAGAAAAATAAGTAAATATAATACTTTGTTAATTTATTGAAAATATCGACTGTCTGCATTTCCACGAAATCACTACGATGCTTAAAGTTGGTGTATTCATGCCATCTCTTTCATACGCGCCCGAAAATATCTACCTATCTCTGTGTGAGTTTTTTCACTACAATCACCGTGCACCTCTGATAATACGGTACTATAACTTTTCTAAAGGTTATTACTAAAGCAATATATAAGATTAAAAAGGAAAATTATTTGATATAATTTGTCCATGCAAGCGAAGTAATGCTAAAAGTAAGCGCTTTTTGTCACTTAGAAAAAAGGCTCTAATTTCTTCGCAATTATAATAAACCAGAATGATTAACCAGCGGATAAGATATAACTATTATAGTACCTTGTTAATTTATCGCTAATACCACTGAACACACTATTAACTGTATGTATGTATGCAAATACAAAATTACCACATTTTTTCTTCCCCAAGTTTTATTTTGTCCATCTTTGGTACCCAATCAACCGTAATATTAAAACTAAAACATTTTTGAACTTATATTAAGAAAAAACGGAACTTTCTTGGTTAATACAAAAGAAATATGTAAGGTGGATCTTTTAACATGTTCAAAAATTTTGCAAGAGTAAAAAAGGTAAATTATATTAAAAAGCGTGTACCAAAAAGATATTGTTAACTATTTATCTGTAAAATATCCTGTTCTGCATTATCTATGGAAAAAAATAACTACAGCTGCAATGCAACGACGACAACACTACCACAGTCTAACCTGCACCTTTAGATATCATCTATTATTCTCACCGAGCTTTTTGGGCTCAGTTTCTCACAAGGCATTATTTTTTTCATATCTACTATTTATTTAGTTCTAAAGGCTACTGAATGAAGACATATGATACTGATATTTTAGATATCAATAGGGGTTGCTCTATTATTCTCACCGAGCCTTTTGGGCTCAATTTCTCACAAGGCATTAACTGATGTAGTGGTTTCTAGACTACCGGACAATGGATTTACATATAAATGTTAAAAATTTGATTTTTTTTATATCTACTATTTATTTAGTTCTAAAGGCTACTGATTGGAGACAAGTAGCTGGAGATCCGGATATTTAAGATATCAATAGGGGTTACTCTATTATTCTTATCGAGCTTTATACGCTCAATTTCTCACAGGTCATTAATTGATGTAGTTGTTTTTAGGCTACTGGATATTGGAACACCATCCAAATGTTAAAAATTTGAAAAACAATTTTTTTTTATATCTACTATTTATTTAGTTCTAAAGGCTACTGAATGGAGACAACTAGCTAGAGATCCTGATATTTTAGATATTAATAGGATTTACTCTATTATTGTCATCGAGCTTCTTACACTCAATTTCTCACAAGGCATTAATTGATGTAGTTGTTTCTAGACTACTGGACATTGGATCTACATCCAAATGTTAAAAATTTGGAAAATAATTTTTTTATGTCTACTATATAATTAGTTCTAAAGGCCAGTGAATGGAGACAAGTAGCTGGAGAGTTTTTTTAGGCTCAATTTTCCACAAGGCATTAATTGATGTAGTTGTTTTTAGATTATTGGACACTGGAGCTCCATCCAAATGCTAAAATTGCAAAATAATGTTTTTATAAAACTGACAAATAAAGTTTGCAGGATAAGGTCAAGAGATTGCTTTATGGCCACCATTGATCTTAAAGGGGCCTAAATTAGTAGATATAGCATGCAGTTTCTGCAAAATTCTTAAAGTTTTCATTTACCGTCCAATTATCTAAATACAATAGGTCTTTAATTGTACCTAAGTTTTACAAATCTGGTATTTGTGCCCACATTTGATAATAGGATTAAAAATATGGTCTTGTGTCTAGTTTTACAATTATGATCTTTGTGCCTAGTCTTACAAATGTGCTGGTATTTCTGTCAAAGTTTATGGAAAAGATTGAATCAGTTAAAAAAGAGTTGAGCAAAGAAAACTATAACCAATTGGAAAGTGAAGGAGCTAGGATGAATTAAATATGGCTTCTAATATACTTTCTTATGAAAGATCAAACAAAATAAGTAAGGCTCAGGTAAATAAAACATTTAGAAATTAATTCAAATATGTTCTTTGTGCCTATATTTGATAATACGTCTTTATGCCTAAGTTTTACAAATGTGGTTTTTGTGTCTAAGTTTACAAGTATGTTATTTGTGCCTAAGTTTTACAAATATGGTCGTTGTGCCTAGTGTTGCGATTACGGTATTTGTGCTTAATTTTACAAATATGTTGCTTCGCGTAATAACCTTAGTTCACCCACCTGAATTCTAACCAAAATAATAAAATCCATCCCGTACTTTTTAAGACACAGAAGGGTTTCTATCAGTCTTGTATTTAGATGACTGGTTTTTGTTTGATATTTTACTTATTTATTTACTGCAAATATACTAAAAAACTTGGACGACCGGAAAGTGTTTATCTTGGTTTTGTTTTCAACTCTGCCAAATAACTATTTCCTTGTCCCGGGAAAAAAGGTGCAATATTAGTCTGACTATGATTCCAAAGTTTTTATACAAAATATATACAATTTAAATTGTTTGTCAAATTAGTATAGAGTTTTGCAAGTAAATATGGTTGGAGACATACTAGGAGTCTGGAAATAAAGAGCCAATTGCATTATCTTCTTTAACTCAGAAAATTGGAATGCGGTGAGGTTCCTAAGATTTTAGTTAGTGGTTGTTATCGAATTAAAGAAATAAGAAAGATATTATCGAAAAGTAATTTTTTTTAGAAATCTTCTCTGATGCTAGCAAATCAAGCTGGGGAATTGTTTGTGGAAAAATAAATCCAGTTTAAATATTCCGATAAGGCATCTTATAATTTACAAATGGAAAGTAAATGATAATTGAGTCAAGAAGTGTTTTTAAAATTCAGTAATTGATCTACTTGCCAGAGACTTAGTGCTTAGTGCAAATGTATTTGTGTTTGGAAAAGGGATCCAGAAGATGCAGATGGATCTCTCACCCCCTGTAACAATTGCTTACACTGGTGGTAGAAATCTTAACAAACAAGCTTTCAGATTGAAAGGTGTACAGGATTCGACTGCAAACATGATGGTAGTCTAAATATCTCAGTTCACAGTCAAAACAATATGAAGTTGCACAAAAAAATAGTGGAATTTTTGTTTGAAGCATAACAAAAATGTTTTTAAAGCAGATGACTGGATTATCGATTTCAGATATTTAAGGGGCATCTTGTGGCTCCATAAATAGTTATGTCAGGTTTGTCTTTAAGTTGTTAGACCAGAGTTATAGCAGTCAACCAAAGAGTTTAAAAGGGGGATAAAACTTAATACCTTAAAAAGCAAAAATGAGACTGTAGGGGATGCAGGCGAGGTTATATCCTTTTCAGTAGGTAACCCATTAAGAATGTGAATCTTTGTTAATAGAAATGTTGCAACCCTATCTCCCACCCTAAATTGTTACTTTTGAAAAAAAAACATTGTTTTAGATTCCTGACTTTGTTTCCTTTAGTGTGATACGCCACAACCCATACTTTGACAGATTAAAATATTTATCGGATATAGGGGGGTGGTTGGAATCACCCGTTTTGTGAGTTATTTGTACCCCCTTCAAAACAGACTCACCCCTATTTCTCAACCCCCTGTCTGAATTTTAAAAAATGTCGAAGCACGTGTTTACTTATTTTATTAGTAGAGTCTACATAGCAATTTTCAAACTTATGTTGCTTATCGTTTTTGAGATACAGAAAATCCTTTTAAAATTTCAACCCCTATATTAATTCCTTCAGGGGTAAAATAATAAAACATATTTTCTTGGTAAGCTCCTCTATTATCAACAAACTATTCTCAAATTTTCATGTTTGTCGGTGATCTGGCATCAGCTGTGCATAGGTTTGCGCCAAAAAATTCTCACTAGGTGACGTCACGCGCGGATCTAGACGAATTTTGATCCACTACGTATCATACCTTTCTTTTATTGTATCATGCTACAGGGTGATTCATTATATTTGGACACCCCGGTTATAGCCGTTAATATTATAGATAGAAAAAATGCTTTAATGTAAGATTTTGATAATTTTGTCAAAATTTTTTGAAAACTTTGACAAAAGCTGTCAAACGTCATTCCATATGTCCGATTTTGACATTAACTTTCTTATTTTAAATTGAAAACCCTGTATTTTTTATTTTGTCAAGTTTCATTTCTCTTTCATATTTTAAAATATAGGTGCGGTAAACAGTTTTCGAGATATTGGATAGTTTTGGTGGATTTTTGCACTTCGGTTAGTGCAAAAAAACAAAAGTTGTTGAGTTTTTTACGGACTTTATATATATTTTGCCAGAAAATGCCAAATGTCATTTTTATGTCAAATGTATAAATAACTAAACTAAATTCGGACTACTCTATTTTTAAATACGAATGACAACAACAACGACCACAAGAAATTTACTAATCTAACAAATGCTCGAACACATCCCCATTTACTTCAACACAAAGTTCATAACGCCTTCTTAAGACCACAAATCGTGTTGATTATTTGATGTCTCAGGTTTCTATTAATATTAATTTCTTTATTATTTCCTCAATCTTCGATTTCTTCTAAGGTGTTCGGGCGATTTGAATGATCACACAACCAAATATCCGGAGCCATATGGGATAATTTTGATTTAGAAAATTTGTTACTGCTGAAGGTTATTGATGGAATTTTCAATATCACCTTCCAAAATGTTAAATATCTTATTCCGTTAAAAATTTCTCGGTAAAAAAAATCCATCAATAACCTTCCCTTGGATATCCAAGAGCACCCAATAATATGACAGCAGGGCGGGGCATCAATTCACAATACTCAAGCAATAACAAATTGTCTAAATCAAAATTATCCCATATATCCGGATATTTGGTTGTGGGGCGGTTTAAAGGAGACTATTTACTCAATCGCCCGAACACCGTAGAAGAAATTGAAATCGAGGAAATAATGAAGCAATTAATATTAATAGAAAACTGAGACATCAAATAATCAACACGATTTGTGGTCTTAAGAAGGCGTTATGGACTTTGTGTTGAAGTAAATGGTGATGTGTTCCAGCATTTGTTAGATTAGTAAATTTCTTGTAGTCTTTGTTGTTGTCATTCGTATTTAAAAATAGTGTAGTCCGAATTTAGTTTAGTTATTTATACATTTGACATAAAAATGACATTTGGCATTTTCTGGAAAAATATATATAAAGTCCGTAAAAAACTCAACCACTTTTGTTTTTTTGCACTAACCGAAGTGCAAAAATCCACCAAAACTATGCAATATCTCGAAAACTGTTTACCGCACCTAGACAATTGATATATTTTAAAATATGAAAGGGAAATGAAACTTGACAAAATAAAAAAAACAGGGTTTTCAATTTAAAATAATAAAGTTATTGTCAAAATCGGACATATGGAATGACGTTTGACAGCTTTTGCCAAAGTTTTCAAACGTCAAAATTTGGTTGTGGGACGGTTTAAAGGAGACTATTTACTCAATCGCCCGAACACCGTAGAATAAATTGAAATCGAGGAAATAATGAAGCAATTAATATTAATAGAAACCTGAGACATAAAATATTCAACACGATTTCTGGCCTAAGAACGCGTTATGAACTTTGTGTTGAAGTAAATGGTGCTGTGTTCGAGCATTCGTAGATAAGTAAATTTTTTGATGTCGTTGTTGTTGTCGTTCGTATTTAAAAATAGAGTAATCCTAATTTAGTATAGTTATTTATACATTTGACATAAAAATGATATTTGACATTTTCTGGCAATATATATATATAAATTTAATAAAAAACTGAACTTTTGCCATTAAACTTTTTTTCTATCTTTAATATTAAGAGCATTAACGGGAGTGCAAATATCCACCAAAAACATGCAATATCTCGAAAACTGTTTACCGCACCTAGACAATTGATATATTTTTGAAATAATAAAGGAAAACAAAACTTAACAGAATGAAAAAATACAGGGTGTTTAATTTAAAATAAGAAACTCATGTCAAAATTGGACATATGAAATGACATTTGACAGCATTTGTCAAAGTTTTCAAAAATTTGGACAAAATTATTAAAATCTTACCTTAAAACATTTTTTCTTTCATTAATATTAACCGCGATAACGGGGGTGTCCAAATATAATGAATCACCCTGTACATAAATACGTATATTAAATATAAATTTGCTCGTAAACAAACCTTGAAGTGTGTCACTGTCATTACCGAGGCTGATGCACTTGAACTTTTAACTACATGTACAAAACATTAGAGAATTATCGACATGTTTTTGAGACTTTTATGGCATGTACGCAAGCGAAGCATCGACAATCATAATAATATAGAACTGTCAATGATATTTAGACAAAAAACAATTTTTGGACCAAAAGATGATAGCTAAAAAACATCTGTTATAGGTTGGTCAACTTTGCAAAGCAAACAAACGGTATCAATTCTCAGAAAAGATTTGTGGCGTAGAGGGCAAAGAGTGAGGGAATAAATCGGGAAAAAGTTTTTCCTCGACCAGGATATGAACCTGGGACCTCTAGAATACCAGTCTGAGCTACCGAGGAACTGGGGTTTTAATTGGCTATTCGAAAATCCTTTCGTCCGATTCATTTGTTAGTAGTGGGGAGATCTTTGAAGCCGACTGCGGCTTTAAAAACCTAGACATGTTATAAAGACAAGGACGTTACACATTCACGATTATTAGTTGTACGAAATTTCTATTTATCTATCAACCAAGGAAACACGACATACAGCGTTTTATTGGAGGTGTCAGATGGCGAATTTCCAACTAATAATTTCAGCCAAACATATGTACATAATGAAGGGAAAATATAGCGCCCTAATAAATTTACAGAAAATATTTGTGGCGTAGAGGGCAAAGGGTGAGGGAATAAATCGGAAAAAAGTTTTTCCTCGATCAGAATTTGAACCCGGGACCTCCCCGGAACCAGACCTTCAATCAATGTTTAATGGAGAATCGAATCCAGACACTTACAGACCTATTTCATCCTTATTAGGAATCGCCAGGGAGTCGTAGGATTGCACGGTCCCTAGAATAGATACGGTCTAGTAATTTTGCCCCACTCTTCGACCTAATGACGGCGCAAGGATAACAGCTGATTTCTGTCCGTCATTTAAAAATTGTATAAAGGCTTGACATATTAAATTAACTTTTCCGATTTTTCTTTTTTTTTTGTTTGAATGATTGATGCAAGACCTATTTTTTGCTTGTATCTTTTATTATAACTTTTTGTGTATAAGCAAACATAATTTATTTTTGGCCTGCATGCGTTGATCTTTCACCAAATATAAAGATCATTAGTTGGTAATGGATTTCGTCAAGAAACTCATCGGATGAGTTAGAGTTAGTTCGTGTCCGTATAGTTTAGAAGTTAGGTTATGTAGTTGTTATTTTTCCTGTTTTGGAAGCTATTTTATTTTGTAATTGATTTTTGCCAGGCATTTTTGGGAGACTGATTATTTTGTTATTTAGAAGAAAAGACTTGTAGTGCATACTATACAGACCGCTTCAAGCTACTGCGAACATAGGGCGGAAGAAGTCTAATTTGCCAGTGTACGTACATGCAGAGACACCGCACGCCTATCAGTGAAGCAACCAACACTCAGGCTTCCGATCGCCACTCGCTGACGTTCGCCGCCGTTCGCCTTGTATTTAGTACGCCTCTAACCATGGTGCTGTGTGGAGTGTAGTCAATGAAACCGGAATTTGGTCAATAAATACGCAAATTTTTATAACGTAATTTTCTTATTTTTTGTCACTGATAAATAAGAGCGTTTTATTGTCAACTGCTCAGATTTATCAGTGACGACGTGTTACAATAAAAATAATAAGGAGAAACAAAATAAAAGCAAGTTCTCAAAATAAAATAATACATTCTAAAAACCAAAAAGATTCGTCAAAAAAAAATTAAAGCAAATGTTCGAAAAGTCCTCCTTGCTCGGCTAGACAATATCCGAGCCTACTATAAAAACCCCTTCCAACGTTTCCAAGCATGTTAGGGGTGATAATTTGAAAAGCGTCTTCAAAAACAGATAGAAGTCATTAGGAGCAAGATCGGGAGATCGAGCTGGCCATAAAATAGTTCCCCGTGTACTTATAACCCGATTAGGAAATACATTATCAAGATATTCCCTAACAAAGCCAACATTGTGAGCGGAACAACCATCTTGTTGAAACCATGTTTCACCAAATCTTACACCTAACAACTGCCTAGCAGTTGGAATAATGTGCTGCTGCAGTAGATCCAAGTATCTAGGACCATTCAAATTGCAATTGCCGTTAATAAAAAATGGCCCAATTACGGGTTCCCCTACAATACCCCCCCCCCAAACATATAGTTTTTGGGGATACTGTGTTCTTACGTCAAAATACAAATGCAAATTTTCCCTCGACCAATATCGAACGTGTGTTGGGTTATGACGATTTGACCATTTGACCATCTGCACTTTTTCGGCAACTTCGTAGACATCCATTTTAAGTTTTAAAAATGTATTATTTCAATTAAGAACTTACCCATCTGTTTCTCGAGCAAGGCAGAAATAAAACAAAATAATAAAAACAAAATGAATTTCCAAAAGATAACACTGCAGCGTGCTTCGAATCCACCTCGGTCGTACGGCACGGAGAGTAAATTGGACTTGATTCCCCCTATGTTCGCAGTAGCTTGAAGCGGTCTGTATGCAATAAATCTGAATGCAAATTTAAAACTATAAGGTGCCTTTTCTTTTTCATTTTTAATGATGAGCCTTTTCATTAAAAAACAGACTGAATAATATAAGTATCATCACAGGGTATTTAATTTGGGCCAGAAGAAAAAAAATGATGAACAAAACACAGAGAAAGTAATAACTACGCGAGAGTGACCGATACTGTATTATACTTGGGGAACATTGTTTGACGGCGACACGAGCGCAGCCAGGGGCTACAGGAAGGAACTACTTGTACACCCAGATGCATAATAACATACATATATTCTTATGGTTAATTTACTTAAAAAGATATGAAAAAACATAACAGGCGCCGTTTTTCCATACTTTTTAGTGTTAAAAAATGCATTTTGCAGCTTTGTACTGTTCCATGTAGCTAAAAAACTTTACTTAGCTTACAAAAGTTTTTTGGACCCTTTAAAAATCTAAAATAGGAGGGGGTTATAACTATGTAAAGGAATATTATCACATATTAAAGATAACAACATTTTATTATGTTACTTTCTTTTATTAAATGGGAAAAAATCCCAGTATTACAGATTTTATATAAATATATATATTATATCTCTTTTGATTGGTTGTATTTTGACCTATTATCTTCTTGCTTAACTCTGTATAAATCATTGCAATATTTTCTTCAGGGATTTGAGGATTTTCGGCACTCTTCAAATAGTCCCATGCTCTATGACATTTTAGACTTTACAATAAGTTTTTAATCCACTATATAGCTAACCAAAAAACCGCTTGCCAGGCTTGACAGACTTTGACAAGAGGTGGAAAAAACCGGCAGGTACAAAATTAAAATTGCTTGAAATATATTTCGACATGAAAAAATGTTCTGTCTTTCTTTTATGATCATATAAAAAGATATGGACGGGGCAAGGTAGGTGTTTACTTAATATAAACATTACTGTCACTCCGCCGCAATGCGTTACAGGAACGTGATTCCTGCGCGGCCTTATCTTTCTGCTAGTCTTCGTAAGTTATTATGTTGTCTCTGGAACAAACCCAATTTTTATTACAAACATTTTTTCCAAAAATAATATAACCCCAAATTTTACACATCAAAAAATCAGTAAAGAAAGCAGGTTGATATCTTTGGGTCATCATCAGGTGGGCGGAGCAAAAAAATTACTAGACCGTGTTTATTCTAGAGACCGTGGTAGGATTGTACCTGGCAGTTGAAGCTCTTGAATTAAAACAAAAAGTTCGTAATCCGCGGAGACATGGTAACTGTGTGCGCCACCTGTCGAATAAACTGAGTAACAAAATTGAAAAATGCAGGCCTTTTAGCAGCTAATAGAAAGAAACCCGCAAAAATATAAGGTCAGTGAAACATTACCCTTAAAAAGAGGTAACATTCCCAGCATTGTTTTTTAAATATTTTGGCTTTTTAATTCAACGAAACAAGCCTCCCCCAGAGCGATTGCTGCTGATACCTCTAATTGGGGTTGGTGCTGCTTCTGCGAACGTTACCTCTTTTTAAGGGTCATGTTTTAGTGACCCTTTATTTTTGCAGGTTTCTTTCCATTGTTTGTGAAAAAGTGCAGATTTCTCGTTTTAGGGTCTCCTACATTTTTCAATTTTGATGTTTTTGTTTCTCAGTTTATTCGAGTGGCGCACACAGGTAGCATGTCTCCGCGAATTACGATTTTTTTGTTTTGAATTTAAGGCGTGTGCATAGTTGCCTGTGAAACTTCAACTGCCAGATACAATCTTATGACTCCTTAACGATTCCTAATAAGGATGAAATTAAAGATGTCTGAATTCTCCATTAGACATTGGAAGCCTGATCGTAATGAAATAAGAAACAAAGACGCTTTATTCGATATGTCATGAGTATTACTCTTATTGTTTTCAATCCTTATATCCTAGATTTAAACGGTTATACCAATAACGTCAAATTAATACGCGTTACAAAGCTCTGAAAGGGACAAGTAAAAATTAATTATAGTTCCTACTTGCCAATCCGTAATTTTAATTCCGACTTGCTATGTCAAAATTAGCTTAATTCCGAGTTGGCAATTCGAAATTAGTATAATTCCGAATCAAAGAGTAAGAATTAGTATACTTCGTTCTTGACAAGTCGGAGTTAGTATAATTCTGAGGTTAATAGTCAAAATTACTATAATTTCGAGTTATTAAAAAATACTCAATTCTGAACCAATTACTATATTTCGAAGTCGGAATTAGTATACTAATAATCATTTCAAGTTCTCAACACTAAATTAATAATATAATAATTTAACAGTCGGAAGTAAGGTAGAAAAAATAATAATAAACAAGGTAACACAAAAAATATTTTAGATTTGGACTTTTGAAATAATAAAGAAAAAGATATCCAGTCTTTAATTACGAATCGTACACCTTACCTAGCCTATGATTGCACAAAGCCTTCAAAAATAGTGTAGGTGTTATTAACTAAAACCGGCACAAATTAATTACTGAAAGGCACGACGCAAGAGTATGTTTATGTGACAAATAAACTCTAACGTTAAAACAATTCCAATTGCGACTGTATCCCTATATCTCTCTAACAGTTTAGATACATTAAATAAACTTATTGATAAATTTAGGTATGTTCAAATAACGATTTAATATTACTTTCATTGCAGCTAATATTATGTAGACTGCTTTATTGCAAAAACAGGTCTATTACAAGATCGAATTTAATACAACTTTTTTACCGGTACCTGTTGGCTAGCCGGTATTACTTTATGTATGTAGAATACGCACTTTTGCTGTTCAATTAACATGTCAGTAAGTATTTAAGTTTTACAATTGAAGATTTGCTATTTGACAACAACACACTGGAACAATTCTTCAATTATATTAACAGCATAAGAAACTGCATCAAATTCACTCGCGAAAAAGAAGAAAGTCACCCAAAAGAATTTAACCATAATCACTCCACATCAACCAAAACTGGGAACTGCAAAATCTCTCATAGATCTTATACCAACAACAATAAAAAAAAAATCGATCCGATCTGCGAAGGAATAGTTTTTAAAACTATACATACATATTTTTCTCATTATTTTAGAATACTTTATCTTGATTTCAAAAAAAACTCATACATGCATTTTTTCCTATGCCACAAAATTTAGTTTTCCATTAGTGTATACTATTATAAGGCACCACCAGCTTAGTATGCCTGACAGTTTAAAATTCAGTGTGACATCTTTAAAAATGCCACAGATATCAACATTTACAAAAGTTCAAATTATCACTCGAGTTATAGAAGACGGCTGGTCTATAAGAAGAGCGGCCACCCATTTTAGAGTTGATAAAATAACGATAATGCGATGGAAAAAGCGCTGGATTGAAAATAATTCTACGGATAGGAAAGCAGCTAACGTAACATTATTTCCGGTTTAAAATGAAGTATTTTTTTATAACTAAGATGTTAGTTTCATTTCCGGCGCTTAAAGTTTTTGTGTAGTGGTGAATTGGAAAAAACATCACAAAAAGCTGGCTTTTCATTTGTAAATGTTATTTTCAAGGTCAATCAAGGTCATGCATCAACTAAACTTTTTTTTCATAGTAAGCGGCGATAAGTCAACAAGACTTAGTTGCTATCTCATCGTTTTTGCTTTTTTACGAAATTGGATAAAATAAAATGTGGTTATAGGTCGCCATTTTGATATAGCAGTCGCCATATTGAAACGCGTCATAGCTGAATCAAATTTTTTTAATGATATTGTTGGACTTTTCCTTCTTTTTTGTCTTACCAAATTTGGTTCTCTTCGCTTTAATAGTTGATGAATAGCGCCCTTTAGTATGTTATTTTTGCAATGTGTTAATTTTACTAGAGTATTTTTCAGGGTCATGAAGCTTCAAACTGCATCAAACTGTAAGGATCAAATTTGGAATATATGGCTTATAGTTTGAGGTACATTTAAAATTGTACTGACAAAATCCTGAATTAGGTCACTTAAAGTCGGATGACCTTGAAAGTGAATTTTTTGGAATCCCTGTTTTCGAATTATATGGAATCGAGTATAATCATGCCTTGGTTGCGAAAGTTGTATCTTTTATGATTTTTGGCCGCCTTCATATTAACTTCTTCTACACGGATGCAAACAAAACACCCGGTTACACTTCATTATGTGACTAAAGAGCTATCAATTCCAAATAGTCACAAAACTCCTTTATTCAAAATCCCACAGGATAGAAATTATCGACATATGTCTACACTATTAAATTGAATGAAAAGAGTTTTTCTTCTTTTTTCTTTTTTTAAGGTGTTCCCCGTGTTTTGCCGATGCTAATTTTTTTTCTGTGTCAGTAGCATATGAGTTACAAAATCTGATACGGCAGTGATTCTGTTGGATAGAACCTTGATGGGTGTGATTCCCCAAGCCGCGGTCGAGCTTAGGTGCATCTAGCCTCAAAAGGGTAAATAAACGGCATCCTTCTAAAATTTTGATAAGGCTTTAGTTTTTTTTAAGGTGTTCCCCGTGTTTTGCCGATGCTCATATCGTGTTTTGCCGATGCTCAATATCAAAAGGGCTCGTCGATGGAAGTGACCTGGTTTCCTATTTGCTTATTTCTTATCTTATGTTATTTCCTGTATAAAATCAGCGTAAGTCGACAGTAAAACAAGTTGTTGTAATATGTGCTTACATGTAATAATAAATAAATTAAAATGGTCATCCCTATCGACAGGCTCTTCTCAAGAAAAATCACTCTTCATCATCACACACATTTAAAATATAGATTTTTTAAATAAAATTGGACATTTTGAACAAAAAGGTATGGTCAAAAACTCAAAAAACGTGCGCTCAGGGCAAGATAGACTGCACTCGTTTTAAATGGAACCAGTGCATCAAAAGGAAAATACTATTTGTTTGCTAATAGCAAATTTTTGTGAGCTTACTATAGTTACTATTTTTTCTAAATGCATTTGGCTGAGAGAGTTCCAGGATACTACAACTTACCAGGAAAATGGTCCGTCAGACTCGCCTGTACACCCTTCGACCCCGTATATCTGTCAACGATAACTGTATCATGCAGATTATATTTTTTGGCAGAGGGGTACAGGGGGAGGATTTTCTGGTGCACTTGATCTCTCTCAGACCGATGCAATTAAAAGAAGAGAACAATAGTAACTATAGTAAGCTCACAAAAAATTGCTATAAGACTCATTTCAAACTCCGATTTTACAAAAATCAGCTTAAAGTGACAGGTGTCAAATTTTTTATTTGGATATTTTAAGTGTATGGTCCATCCCCGACCGAAAGTAAAGTCCTATTTACAAGGTATCTTCAAAACCAGAGTACGTCCTCCCAAAAATGTGCCCTGTTTATCTCCCAATGAGCATTTTCAGAAACTTCTGGTGACAGATATTTATATAATTATTATAAAGAGGGTTCCATTGATACCCTAGGGTATTTAGAAATTTCCTACAAAAATTGAGTTTGTATGTTTGTTTTATTAAAGGCTCTAAATTGATGGTACCCTAAAGTAACATAAAACTGGCGTTAACAATATTTCCACGGACATCTTTATAAAAATTGAAGTCATCAGTTCAAATGTTATATAAATTGGTGTTAACAATGTTTCCACCAACATATTTATAAAAATATAAGTCATCAGTGACAAAAGTTATATAAATTGGTGTTTGAAATCTTTCTGTCAACCCACCTATAAAACCGTAAGTAACTATCAATTAAAGATATATAATAGATTGGATTTTAAAATATTGCTATCAACCCACTTATAAAACTTAATTAACCAACAACAAATTTATATAAGATAAGATTGAAAATATTTCGAGAGACACTTATAAAAACTTGGGAACTCACACACAATAGTTATATAAATTGGTGTCTGTAATATTCTTATGAACTCATTCATAAACCTTTTTTTCCCATAAGGTTTTTTCTATAATTTTGTTAATTGTTAATTTCTTTATATGGTGATTATAATACAACTGTTTTTAGAACAAAAAAAAAACAATTTTAATTTATTTTGGCAATTATAAAAACAAAACAAACAAGATTTTTTAAGGTTAATTTTGTGACATCAAAAGGCGCGTTTATGCGACCTCAAAAGGAGCGTTTTTGCGACATCAAAAGGCACGTTTTTGCGAGATACCATACCATTATTTTCTTGTTTTAATTACATCAATCTGAGAGAGATAAGAGATCCAAATCTTTTTGAGATAGTTGCCGATGACAGATATCGGGATCGAATGCATTTTACACCCGATTCCCACCAGCGTTTCCCATGCGCAGTCACCCCGACTCAAAAAACTCATCACATTTTTTTTCGGTGTCAGTAGCATATGAGTTACAAAACCTGATACGGCAGTGATTCTGTTGGATAGAACCTTGATGGGTGTGATTCCCCAACCCGCGTTCGAGCTTAGGTGCATCTAGCCTCAAAAGGGTAAATAAACTGCATCCTTCTAAAATTTTGATAAGGCTTTAGTTTTTTTTTAAGGTGTTCCCCGTGTTTTGCCGATGCTCAATATCAAAAGAGCCCGTCGATGGAAGTGACATGGTTTCTCATTTGCTTATTTCTTATCTTATGTTATTTCCTGTATAAAATCAGCGTAAGTCGACAGTAAAACAAGTTGTTGTAATATGTGCTTACATGTAATAATAAATAAATTAAAATGGTCATCCCTATCGACAGGCTCTTCTCAAGCAAAATCACTCTTCATCTTCATTATCACACACATTCACACATTTAAAATATAGATTTTTTAAATAACATTGGACATTCTGAACAAAAAGGTATGGTCAAAAACTCAAAAAACGTGCGCTTAGGGCAAGATAGACTGAACTCGTTTTAAATGGAACCAGTGCATCAAAAGGAAAATACTATTTGTTTGCTAATATCAAATTTTTGTTAGCTTACTATGGTTACTATTTTTCTCTTTTTCTAAATGCATTTGGCTGAGAGAGTTCCAGGATACTACAACTTACCAGGAAAATGGTCCAGACTCGCCTGTACATCCTTCGACCCCGTATATCTGTCAACGATAACTGTATCATGCAGATTATATTTTTTGGCAGAGGGGTACAGGGGGAGGATTTTCTGGTGCACTTGATCTCTCTCAGACCGATGCAATTAAAAGAAGAGAACAATAGTAACTATAGTAAGCTCACAAAAAATTGCTATAAGACTCATTTCAAACTCCGATTTTACAAAAATCAGCTTAAAGTGACAGGTGTCAAATTTTTTATTTGGATATTTTATGTGTATGGTCCATCCCCGACCGAAAGTAAAGTCCTATTTACAAGGTATCTTCAAAACCAGAGTCCGTCCTCCCAAAAATTTGCCCTGTTTATCTCCCAATGAGCATTTTCAGAAACTTCTGGTGACAGATATTTATATAATTATTATAAAGAGGGTTCCATTGATACCCTAGGGTATTTAGAAGTTTCCTACAAAAATTGAGTTTGTATGTTTGTTTTATTAAAGGCTCTAAATTGATGGTACCCTAAAGTAACATAAAACTGGCGTTAACAATATTTCCACGGACATCTTTATAAAAATTGAAGTCATCAGTTCAAATGTTATATAAATTGGTGTTAACAATGTTTCCACCAACATATTTATAAAAATATAAGTCATCAGTGACAAAAGTTATATAAATTGGTGTTTGAAATCTTTCTGTCAACCCACCTATAAAACCGTAAGTAACTATCAATTAAAGATATATAATAGATTGGTTTTTAAAATATTGCTATCAACCCACTTATAAAACTTAATTAACCAACAACAAATTTATATAAGATAAGATTGAAAATATTTCGAGAGACACTTATAAAAACTTGGGAACTCACACACAATAGTTATATAAATTGGTGTCTGTAATATTCTTATGAACTCATTCATAAACCTTTTTTTCCCATAATGTTTTTTCTATAATTTTGTTAATTGTTAATTTCTTTATATGGTGATTATAATACAACTGTTTTTAGAACAAAAAAAAACAATTTTAATTTATTTTGGCAATTATAAAAACAAAACAAACAAGATTTTTTAAGGTTAATTTTGTGACATCAAAAGGCGCGTTTTTGCGACCTCAAAAGGAGCGTTTTTGCGACATCAAAAGGCACGTTTTTGCGAGATACCATACCATTATTTTCTTGTTTTAATTACATCAATCTGAGAGAGATAAGAGATCCAAATCTTTTTGAGATAGTTGCCGATGACAGATATCGGGATCGAATGCATTTTACATCCGATTCCCACCAGCGTTTCCCATGCGCAGTCACCCCGACTCAAAAAACTCATCACATTTTTTTTCGGTGTCAGTAGCATATGAGTTACAAAACCTGATACGGCAGTGATTCTGTTGGATAGAACCTTGATGGGTGTGATTTCCCAACCCGCGTTCGAGCTTAGGTGCATCTAGCCTCAAAAGGGTAAATAAACTGCATCCTTCTAAAATTTTGATAAGGCTTTAGTTTTTTTTTAAGGTGTTCCCCGTGTTTTGCCGATGCTCAATATCAAAAGAGCCCGTCGATGGAAGTGACATGGTTTCTCATTTGCTTATTTCTTATCTTATGTTATTTCCTGTATAAAATCAGCGTAAGTCGACAGTAAAACAAGTTGTTGTAATATGTGCTTACATGTAATAATAAATAAATTAAAATGGTCATCCCTATCGACAGGCTCTTCTCAAGAAAAATCACTCTTCATCTTCATTATCACACACATTCACACATTTAAAATATAGATTTTTTAAATAAGATTGGACATTTTGAACAAAAAGGTATGGTCAAAAACTCAAAAAACGTGCGCTGAGGACAAGATAGACTGAACTCGTTCTAAATGGAACCAGTGCATCAAAAGGAAAATACTATTTGTTTGCTAATAGCAAATTTTTGTTAGCTTACTATGGTTACTATTTTTCTCTTTTTCTAAATGCATTTGGCTGAGAGAGTTCCAGGATACTACAACTTACCAGAAAAATGGTCCAGACTCGCCTGTACACCCTTCGACCCCGTATATCTGTCAACGATAACTGTATCATGCAGATTATATTTTTTGGCAGAGGGGTACAGGGGGAGGATTTTCTGGTGCACTTGATCTCTCTCAGACCGATGCAATTAAAAGAAGAGAACAATAGTAACTATAGTAAGCTCACAAAAAATTGCTATAAGACTCATTTCAAACTCCGATTTTACAAAAATCAGCTTAAAGTGATAGGTGTCAAATTTTTTATTTGGATATTTTAAGTGTATGGTCCATCCCCGACCGAAAGTAAAGTCCTATTTACAAGGTATCTTCAAAACCAGAGTCCGTCCTCCCAAAAATTTGCCCTGTTTATCTCCCAATGAGCATTTTCAGAAACTTCTGGTGACAGATATTTATATAATTATTATAAAGAGGGTTCCATTGATACCCTAGAATATTTAGAAGTTTCCTACAAAAATTGAGTTTGTATGTTTGTTTTATTAAAGGCTCTAAATTGATGGTACCCTAAAGTAACATAAAACTGGCGTTAACAATATTTCCACGGACATCTTTATAAAAATTGAAGTCATCAGTTCAAATGTTATATAAATTGTTGTTAACAATGTTTCCACCAACATATTTATAAAAATATAAGTCATCAGTGACAAAAGTTATATAAATTGGTGTTTGAAATCTTTCTGTCAACCCACCTATAAAACCGTAAGTAACTATCAATTAAAGATATATAATAGATTGGTTTTTAAAATATTGCTATCAACCCACTTATAAAACTTAATTAACCAACAACAAATTTATATAAGATAAGATTGAAAATATTTCGAGAGACACTTATAAAAACTTGGGAACTCACACACAATAGTTATATAAATTGGTGTCTGTAATATTCTTATGAACTCATTCATAAACCTTTTTTTCCCATAATGTTTTTTCTATAATTTTGTTAATTGTTAATTTCTTTATATGGTGATTATAATACAACTGTTTTTAGAACAAAAAAAAACAATTTTAATTTATTTTGGCAATTATAAAAACAAAACAAACAAGATTTTTTAAGGTTAATTTTGTGACATCAAAAGGCGCGTTTTTGCGACCTCAAAAGGAGCGTTTTTGCGACATCAAAAGGCACGTTTTTGCGAGATACCATACCATTATTTTCTTGTTTTAATTACATCAATCTGAGAGAGATAAGAGATCCAAATCTTTTTGAGATAGTTGCCGATGACAGATATCGGGATCGAATGCATTTTACACCCGATTCCCACCAGCGTTTCCCATGAGCAGTCACCCCGACTCAAAAAACTCATCACGTGGTCCGACATGAACTTGTATAGGAAAATCTCGCTTAGACCACGTGATACGTGTTTTGATTCGGGGGACCCACGAATGAGAAACGCATAGATGGGAACCGTGTTTTAGAAAAAGAGAACAATATAGTAACCGTGTTAATGTCGCAAAAACGCACCGTGAAACGTCGAGCGCATACGCTGATACTGGTGGTCGGCGGCAAATGTGAACACCCCGGAAAATACTCGCCTATACACCCTTCGACCTCGCAATCTAACTATATTCTTGAGATAGTTACCTCTGACAGTTATGCAGGCTTGAAGTGTGTGGAGGCTGGTATTCTTCCTGGTATGTGTAGTATGCTGGATCTCTCGAGGAATGCATTTAGGAAAAGAGAACAATGGTAACTATGTTAAGCTCGCAGAAACGGACCATCAGTGTTCAACACTGCGCCATCTGTAGCCCTTTGTTCCAAGTAGCATCATTTTTTAAAAGGGTTATAAAATAGTGTTGACGAGGTAAACAGTGGTATAGTTGTATTGTTTTTTTTTTTATAATTGTCGGAAATTTTCGCCATTTTGGATTACAAAAATAGGTTTTTGGCCTAAATAAAAACGTTATTTATGGGGTTTCAACATGTGTTTCAATCGAAATATTGCTTGTTAGGGTTAAGAACAACATACAAAATTCAATATTTGTCCCAGAAAGAAAAAAACGCGTATGAAAAAAAAACCGATATTTAAATTAATATTTTTTTTCTTGTTTTCTCAAGTATTTTTGGAGCCCATGAAATTTACGTGAGTGTATTGGAAAACTATACAGTACACACGGGACCGCAGCTGATTTTCAGAGTAGGATGACTTGAAAAACAGCTTTTATTTGAATATTCATATTCCTGCTTCAGCTTATCTCACTTTCATTTTTATTTATTTTAGAAGATTGGTAAACACCATTTTATAATTTTTTTTATTGTAAAAAGAAAAAGAATAATACATAACAAGCAAAGGGAAGAAAGATGGAAAATCTATATTTCTAAATCCATAAAAACCTTTAATTTGTTATGTAGTGTTGTTAGAACAGTTGTAAAACCTTTTTATAATAATCTCTATACTTGAGAGCTCATAAGGAAGTTTTATAAAATCTATATGTTGTTTTTCTATCCATTACTATGTACCATAAATTTTTATAAGCTGGTGTTGAACAGTTGTTTTTCAAGTCTTTTTTACTCATTTAAGAGATACATTAGAGTTATAAAATTATCACCAACACTAAATAATATAACTTTTGGTTATTTTATGAAGGTTTTATATTATTTGCTGTAACTTTTAAGGCGCAATTACACAGACGAACATGCTCAAACAAAAGCTCGTGCAAAAGATCTAAAATTCTTTGCGTGAACATTTTTGTGAGCTTTTCTTTGAACGTTTTGTTGGGGTAAATTTTTGAGCAAATTATTGCTATCCGTTTTGGAAACATATTTTTAAAGATGAGAATAAATAAAATTTCACATCAGTGATCAGTGATCTCAATTCTTTAAAAAAATGGAATACCAACTTTTATTTAAAATTTTTGTGAAAAAAAGCCGACGGCAAGCGAAACATTATTATTGGCTCTACTATCAGTTTTGTCACATGGATTAGGGTTACTTATAATATTTTTTTCTTAGGGTTTTTCCCGGATTTTTTTGCCCGTGGTTTTTTTTGGGATTTTCTTGCGAGTTTTTTTATTTCCAAGGGTTTTTTCCTAAAGTAAAAAAAAAACCCAGGAAAATTTTTCTTTTCCAAAAAAATTTTGAGTTTTTCGAATATCGGCAAAAAACTCAAAAATTGCACTTTTAAGCGGTAATCCGCGCCTCACGACTATGAGGAGTGGTGGGGAGGGGGATTTTTTTTAAACATATTTTTGTAACTTTACTTTACCTTTAGGTTTTATTGTTGTTTTTTAATTCCTCACACCAGATTTACCTAGTTAGTTTAAGGTCCCAAGGGTTGCTCAAAAAAGCAAAAGGTTCATGAAAATGCTGAAGATATAGATATTTATTGTCAATTTAATGTAATAATCAAGGTCGATTACTGACACTGAACCAACAATATGCAAAGGGCAACATTGCGATTCAAAAGGGTGGCCGGCCTACTACCTGCGAAATCCAAAACGCGGGATGATAGATCGGCGCAACACCGTTCTCAAGTAAAAAGCCAGTTAACTCATTTTCGTTTTAGTATCCTTTGGCCTATGATCGGTGCCATATTGACACCAAACTGACAGAAAATCCATGTTTTATTTGTCAATTTTGTTATAAAAAATGGCAGCCACAGTAGGCTAAAGGGCACTGAGGCGGTAGGAGTTAACTGGCTTTTTAGTTGAGTACGGTGTTGATCGGCGACACAGTTTACTAAATTGCTGCTAAATTATATTTTTTAAACAAGGGTCGGGTTCGTAGGCTTGTAAAAGTGGGTAATAAACGGGTATTATTTAAACCGAACGTGCTTTTATTCATATATTTGAGATTTAATAATATAGGTTTTTTAATTTGACTTAATTATTATTGTAAAAGACTAAACTAGGAAGTAAAATAGAGATCTATTCTTTACAGGCAACAACAATAAATAAGTGCCAATTATTATTTTTTTTATTCTCGTTTTTTTTACAACCCCAAAAAAGTTATAAGTATACTGGCATATCCCCTATAAAAATCAGATCAATCGAAGTTGCTTATGAGGTAAAATGTGAATTTCGGCATCAAATCGGTTTTCCGTCGGAAAGCACTTGATTAAAAAATTCCTTATTTCAAAACTTTGTTTTTCTATTTTCAGTTAAGTTCAATGAATTCCGATGACAATATATATTTTGAATTTGTAAAGAAATTTTTATACCCCCAATTCTTCAAACAAATTTTGCTCAACATTCTCTCCAAAATTTACGTGTTTTTTTTTGTACGAGATTTTGCTCGAACATTTCTTTGAACATTTTGCTCAAGAGGCTCGTGTAAATGTTTGTCGGCATTTCACCATCAAAGGAAATTTTGTCTGTGTAAATGCGCCTTTAGAGTTATAAAATTATCACCAACACTAAATAATATAACTTTTGGTTATTTTATGAAGGTTTTATATTATTTGCTGTAACTTTTATATAGACAAAAATGCTCATTGGACTATAAATCCTCCATAAATTAACAAATAAAAAATTTGACTCCTGTCACCGTAAGCTGTTGCGTGCTATTCTAAGTGAACCTTTAATCATGATTAAAGCTCTATTGGATTATCTTCACGTTGGTGGAGATGGACTCTAAAGGCGCAATTACACAGACGAACATGCTCAAACAAAAGGTCGTGCAAAAGATCTAAAATTTTTTGCGTGAACATATTTTTGTGAGCTTTTCTTTGAACATTTTGTTCGGGTAAATTTTTGAGCAAATTATTGCTATTCGTTTTGGAAACATATTTTTAAAGATGAGAATAAATAAAATTTTACATCAGTGATCAGTGATCTCAATTCTTTAAAAAAATGGAACACCAACTTTCTTGACTATCAGTTTTGTCACATGGATTAGGGTTACTTATAATATTTTTTTTCTTAGGGTTTTTCCCGGATTTTTTTGCCCGGGGGTTTTTTTGGGATATTCTTGCGAGTTTTTTTTATTTCCAAGGGTTTTTTCCTAAATTCAAAAAACAACCCAGGAAAATTTTTCTTTTCCAAAAAAATTTTGAGTTTTTCAAATCCGCGCCTCACGACTATGAAGAGTGGTGGGGATGGGATTTTTTTTTAAACATATTTTTGTAACTTTACTTTACCCTTAGCTTCGATTGTTTTTTTTTCATTCCTCACACCAGATTTACCTAGTTAGTTTAAGGCCCCAACGGTTGCTTAAAAAAGCAAAAGGTTCATGAAAATGCTGAAGATAGATATTTACTGTCAATTTAATGTAATAATCAAGGTCGATTACTGACACTGAACAAACAATATGCAAAGGAGCAACATTCTGATTCAGAAATCTAGTCTATTACTGCTAAATTATATTTTTTTAGACAAGGGTCGGGATCGTAGGGTTGTAAAAGTGGGTAATAAACGGGTATTATTTAGACCGAACGTGCTTTTGTTCATATATTTGAGATTTAATAAAATGTATATAGGTTTTTGAATTTGACTTCATTATTATTGTATTGTGTTTTAAACTAGGAAGTAAAATAAAGAGATATTCTTTTAAACGTAAATTTTTATCATTACATTTTACAGGCAACATCAATAAATAATTGCCAAATAATATTTTTTTTATTGTTTTTTATTTAAAGTTACAAGTATACTGGGATATCCCCTATAAAAATCAGATCAATCGAAGTTGCTTATGAGGTAAAACGTGAATTTCGACATCATATCGTTTTTCCGTCGGAAACCACTTAATTAAAATACCTTGTTTTAAAACTTAGTCTTTCTATTTTCAGTTAAGTTCAATAAATTCCCATAAAATTATAAAATTTAAATTTGTAAAGAAATTTTTATACCCCCAATTCTTCAAACAAATTTTGCTCAACATTCTCTCCAAAATTCACGTGTGTTTTTTTGTACGAGATTTTGCTCGAACATTTCTTTGAACATTTTGCTCAAGAGGCTTGTATAAATGTTTGTCGGCATTTCAACATCAAAGGAAAGTTGCTCTGTGTAAATGCGCCTTAAGGAAATAAATTTAAAGAAATATTAGCAAATTTGTCCTGACAAAAGAAGCAGTTAGTGCAAACCTGTGTTTAAAAATCATCAGATTTTTATAAGAGCGAGGTTTTTAAGAGGACACACAAAATTACCATCTCCTACATTGTAGAAGAAAATTTAATAAAACAATTATGGAATTAAGATTTTAATTTTTATGCATAAATAACCGAAACATTTTTTGTTCTCGGTTATTTTTAGTGATCAGACTTGAGTCAGAGGAAAGAAACGCGGTCAAATTCCATTGTCAACGTTAAAAGATTACCGTTGGAAGTGCTTTACTCCTACCTACATAATTTGTGTGACATTCAGTTTATTTAAGGTGTTCCCCGTGTTTTGCCGATGCTAAGTTTTTTTCGGTGTCAGTAGCATATGAGTTACAAAACCTGCGTACGGCAGTGATTCTGTTGGATAGAACCTTGATGGGTGTGATTCCCCGAGCCGCGGTCGAGCTTAGGTGCATCTAGCCTCAAAAGGGTAAATAAACTGCATCCTTCTAAAATTTTGATAAGGCTTTAGTGATTTGCCATACAAAAAAAGAGATAGCAAAATGAGCGGCACGACAGTGAGTGTGACGTGAACCCTAGTTTAATAACTGTTTAAACTGCTTGGAAATCGCCCAGCAAACAAAAATCGTCGGCGAGGTTCACATTACTACAGTCGACTTTGTTTAATCGGTCGAAAATCGGCAACTGACGATGGCCCGATTTACTCTAGTCGACTTTATATTATCTGCGTTAGGGCCGATGATGGTCCGATAGGAACTCTCTTTAATCGATCGAGAATCGGCAACTATAGTCGACTTTATGCCGACGTCTACTTTATCTGCTTTAGGGCCGATGACGGTCCGATTGGAACTTTGTTTAATCGGACCAGAATCGGCAACTGACAATGGCCCGATTTACTTTAGTCGACATTATGCTAACACAAACCTTATCTGCTTTAGGCCCGATGATGGTCGATTGGAACTTTCTTTAATCGGTCGAGAATTGGAAACTGACGATGGCCCGATTTACTATAGTCGACTTTATGCCGACGACCACTTTATCTGCTTTAGGGCCGACGATGGTCCGATTGGAACTTTGTTTGATTGGTCGAGAATCGGCAACCGACAATAGTCCGATTACGTCACCTTAACATTTTTAAACGGCTTAATAGTTTCTTCCTAGTATGTAGAGATGGCGCTAATGTCACTATGTTCCCTGTACAGTGGAACATAATATTATATATATAATAAGCAAAGATATTTCAAAACTAGAATGCGGACTTGACAAGATGGTGACACTTCTCTACAAGAATCACTTTTTCTGCCACTTAAACCAGCTCGACTGGTTAAGCATCCGGATTATCGAAACTTTGTAGTTTGCCAATGTCGGGCCGCTTCAAGCTACCACCGATGGACCTCCGTCAATCGCCGACGTTGGACCGCTTTAGGAAACCAATATCGGACTTGAATAGTTTACCGATGTCAAACCGAGACCAAATTAACCAGTTATGGTCGGATGGTCGGTACCATGTGGTTAAACTATATCGGACCTTAATCGTACGGCGACGGTATGCCGATGTCAGTAAAAAGTAAAGTTTACCATTGATCCGACGACGGGCCACAGTCTAACGCTGCATCGGTAAACATACATTGGGCCCACATCGCAAAGCGGGCAAAAAATACTGCTGGTGCGATGTCGTAAATCGACGTCGTGCTGATGACGACAAAGGCCCGAGGGAACCGTGTTTGCTGGGCGGTGTTATAAAGCACGGTCCCTTGAATAACACGGTCTAGTAATTTTTTTGCTCCGCCCACCTGATGACGACACAAAGATATCAGCCTGCTTTCTTTATTGATTTTTTTTGATGGTTGACATTACGGGTTACGTTATTGTTGCAGAAGTTTTTGTAATAAAAATTGTATTTGTTTAATATTATTTAATAAATTATAATAGGTACCCAACGATATCATTTACATTATTTTTGTCGTAGTTAATTTTGTCGGTATGGTATCTATATTTAAGCATTTTTTTAGTGAAAAGGTTCATCATCATTGGAAAAGTAAAAAAACAAGGTACCTTATAGTCCTAAATTTGCAATCAGATTTTTTGCCTATAGTATTCACAATAAGTCTGGTCTTCTGAGTAATAGGACTATTCTATTATTCAGAACACACGATGAGTTTGTTGAATATCTCTTACTCATGCATGATGCAGGTCAAAGGTAAATTTTGTTTACTTGTACAGGGTGTCCAAAATTCGATGGTTTTGGGGGTTTCGGGTACTTCTAGAGGAGATAGAGAAAATTCGACCCCCCCTTTGCGAGGATGAAATTTCAAGATAAGATTTTTCATTTGAATATGTCACCCCGTCTTCGACCTACGGGGGCTTTTTGAAAAGTATGCATTTTGCAATAGACCCCATAACTTTCTCACTTATAAAAAATTTCTTCGTGGTGTTCGTTGCATTTGTAGAAAGTTTTCAAACTGTAATTTAATTACCAAATCAGATTTCATGAGTCTTTTTTAGTTTTTGAAATATAACACAAATTTGGTATTTTTCTTATAGAACACCTCAATATTTTTAAATTTTTTGAATGCTTTTTTAATTTTCTTCAAAACGATGTGCCTCTTACGAAAATCGGATAAATAGTTGTCGAGTTATTAAATGTTTTCCATAAATGATATGCTAGGCTGCGGTAAAAGCGGCACGCCACATTATTAAAAAAATCTAGAGTGCCATGTTTGTCAATCTGAGATGATAAAAATAATTTGAAGAAATACAGTACACAGTCGAGGGGCATAGAGTCGAAATTCGGCCTCCGTGGGCCTTTTGATGATGATTTTACAAAACCTGTTCTAATCGGTTAGGTACTAATAGACCACTTAACATCAACTTGCCTGTGAAAGTGAAAAGTGATGCAGTTAAAAAGTGAGGTTAGGGTAAACCTCACTAAAATATTTTTTTAAATCTTAACGGTTTGACCTGCGATGAAGAAATTTGGTAATCATGTTGGCCTTCGGGCCAGATTGTATTATAAAAATAAAAAAATAACATTTAGTGCCTCTAAGAGCTGGTAGGGAGCAAAATGTGATTTTAATTTTTTGCGTAAATAGATTTTTATTTCAAAATTGTCAAAAAAATAGCGTCTGTTCAGGGCCCTCTGCTCACAGGCTAAAACATTTTTTTGTGATATCGGGCTGATTGGTAATAGTATGTACTACAAAACCACATAGTTTTTAGTGGTCAGGATAAGTCGTTCGGGAGATACAGGGAAAAATCTAAAACCACATTTCGCCCCCTACCGGCTCCTAGAGGCACTAAATGGTATCTTTTTATTTTTATAATACAATCTGGCCCGAAGGCCAATACGATTACCAAATTTCATCATCATAGGTCAAACCGAAATATTTTGTCACCCCAACCTCACTTTTGGACTGCAACATATTTGAGGCTTTTCATAAGTGGTCTATAAGTAACCGATTTATGTAAATTTTTGATGCCGTTAAGTTAAGTTTGCGTAATAGATTTTTTTCTGTTCAGGGCCCTCCGCTCACAGGCTAAAATTTTTATTGTGATATCAGGCTGATTGTTAATAGGTTGTACTACAAAACCACATAGTTTCAAGTGTGCAGGATAAGTCGTTCGGGAGATACAGGGAAAAATCTAAAAACACACTTCGCCCCCTACCGGACCCTAGATGCACTAAATGTTATTTTTTAAATTTTGTAATACAATCTGGCCAGAAGGCCAATATGAGTACCAAATGTCATTATCGTAGGTCAAACCGTTAAGATTTAAAAAAATATTTTGTTGTCCTAACCTCACTTTTTGACTGCAGCACTTTTGAGCCTGTTTCCAGGCAGGGTGATGTTAAGTGGCCTATTACTAACCGGTTAAAACAGATTTCGTAAAATCATCATCAAAAAGCCCACGGAAGTCCATATGCCCCCCAACTAACAGTTGTGGGTCAAAAAAAATCCGGGAGGCTGAGTTTTTTTGTATGTTCTTTCGGGAGGGTCTGATAGTAAACCTCCCAAGTTTGTGTATCCCCCACTCCTCGGGAACCATCCGCCATTTTGAAAAAACTCTGTAACCGACTTTTCTCCATTTCTATTGGTCGGAGGCGAAAAATTCTGAGAACAAAAATATTCGCCATTTTTGTACAAGCGCTGGTTTCCAAAAAGATAGAGGGCGCCAATGCTACAAAAAATCAGTTTTAACGTATTTTGACCAACAAAAAGTGATTTAAAAAAAAACTTTAAATAATAAATAAGAAAGTTCTAGATCTGGGAAAAATTCTATAGAAATATGTATATTATTTATTATTAATTAAACAGTTTCTGTACTACAGCGACTGACATCCGGTAAAATTTTTTGAAAAGAGCGGTACAGATGACGTACCAAATTAAAGCTTGTGATGTATGCTACACAAATGACCCAGTCTGTCGGCATGAAAACTGCGAAAAGTATCTGACAGACTGACATTTATTCGGGTACCGATAGTCGAGTCCTTTTGGGTAATCAAGGCTTTCGATTTACAATTGGTCCTGGTTCTGGTTGAACCGGAACCGAAACCGGTCCTTTCGCTTTAAAACAATGACGTCACAGTTACAACTCGGTTATAAAATTTTAGGTTGGTTCTGTCCTTTGGTTGGAAACACAACCCCTTAAATTTTGAAAAATTATAGGTAGTTTTTTTGAGTAAAATCAAAGATATCTTTACTTTATGTCAAAATATTGTCAACCGAAAATCCTTATAAACGCGAAAATAGTGGTTGAAATGGTAGGTATAAATCTTACTGCAGAAAGGGCGGGGAAGCAAAAATGTTATGAAATGTTGCAAGGTGGGACGGGTCAAAATTTTTGGAAAAATGATTTTACATAATAGATGGTAGTACAGGGTGTTCCATTTTCGATGGGTCCTTATGGAAAACTCCATTAATATTAAAGATATCAAGATGCCGTTTGTACATTACTGCCCTACTTTTTCGAGAATTGATTTGGATGGTCCTTGTAGTTTCTGAGCTACGGGGGGAAATCGAAAATTTGGCAATTTTAATAATTTGCCATATCTTCCTTAATATGCAAAATATTTTGATTCTGTAAAAACTCCTTTATTGCAACTTTTGAACGGAAATAAAATGGCGCACTCGAAATTTAAATTAAACGTTTCGTTTTTAACTGACCATTATCAGGACCGAAAACTTAAATTCGGACCTATTTTTTTTGCTTAATTTTGTATAGTTTTTAGTGCTTTTTTAACTGGTTTAACTTACATTTTAATTTTACGACGTTTCGACACTAAAAACCATTATCAGTGCTATAGTTTTAGTATTAGAAACGGCCCTAGAAAATCGAATCTGTTTTTTATTTGAAAGTTATTGTTTTGGATGCTTTAAACTCCATGTAATAATCTAACTACCCACCACGGAGATATTTGTTTGTTTAGTTTTATTAATAAAAAGTACCTATATAATAATTTATATATGAAGAAACAAACAGAAACAAACTTTGTTTTTGTTTGTTTCTTCATATTTAAATAATTGTATAGGTATTTTTTATTAATAAAACCAAACAAAAAAATAACTTCGTGGTGGGTAGTTAGATTATTACACAGAGTTTAAAGCATCCAACACAATAAGTTAACAATAAAAAATAGATTTGATTTTCCAGGGCCGTCCCTATCACTAAATCTCAAAATATAGCACTGACGATGGTTTCTGGGGTCGAAACGTCGCAAAATTAAAATATAAGTTAAACCAGTTAAAAAAAAGCACTAAAAACTATACAAAATCACGTAAAAAAATTTTTAGGTCCCTATTTCAGTTTTCGGTCCTGATGATGGTCAGTTAAAAACGAAACGTTGCTTTAAAAAACTTTTGAGCCCGCGATTTTGTTTCCGTTAAAAAGTTGCACTGAAAAAGTTTTTACAGAATCAAAATATCTTGCATATTAAGGAAGATATGGCAAATTATTAAAAGTGCCAAGTTTTCGATTTCTCCCAATAGTTCAGAAACTACAAGGGCCATCCAAAATTTTATAACACCATTTTTCAAGTCTAAAAAAAATAGGGCAGTAATGTGCAAGAGGCATCTTGATATCTTCAATATTAACGGAGTTTTCGATAAGGACCCATCGAAAATGGGACACCCTGTACAGTAAAATTGTCAAAAGCAGTCGAAATAAAACCGGCTTTTTGTATGTTCTTTGGGGGTTCTAAAAGTAAAATTCCCAAGTTTGATTTTCCCTCACTCCTAACTATCCGCCACTTTAAAGAAACTTTGGAACCGATTTTCTCCATTTCTGTTGATCGGAATAAGAACTTGTTATCCTTTAATCTTAATACGGTAATCCCTTATAACCTTAAGAATACAAACCAAGTGAGAGACATTGTACACATTAGAATTTATGACCAAAGTAAAGCTGTGAAAACGTTTTGTCAGCACCTTTTTGGTTGTAAATTAGGTTGCTTAGTTTTTGTAACACTTTTTGCTTTCATAATGTAACCGCACCCCATTTTGATGACCATACTGGTATTAAAAGCCAAAGTGTGGACAGAAAAATATGCAGAATGTTGGCTATATATTAAAGCCATTTAAATTAGTCCTGACACCAATAAAAACTACATTGGATTAATAAAGTTGTCAACACAGAAAATAACATTTTTGGCTATAATACAGTAAGTTTAGCTGTCGGGGTTTTTCGGGTCGTTTCGACAATAATGCGTTTTCTGTGCAGGAAGTTGTAAAAATAGTTAGAGAAAAACGTTTTCAGCTAAGGCACAGTAATTTCAGCCGTCGGGTTCTTTCGGCTTGCTTGGCTTCGCATACATACATACTTATGTTCTTAAAACCGCATCAACCATTTATTTGTATAAAAATCTATTTTTGTTTTTTGTGCCATTTTTACTTTGGGTTTTGAAAGAAATGTTTTTTTTTTAATTAAGTTAACTGAAAAAGCTATATCGGTTGCAAAAAGTGCTGCAATGGTCATTGGAGTGATCAAAAAATGATTGCCAAATTGGGCTAGGCGACGTTTTACCAACACTTTCAAGACGTTGAGGCGGACAACAGCAAAAACACAATAGTAGAGGAGTTTTGCTGTCGCAACGTTTTTGCAAAAGTTTTTCAGCAGCTTGTGTTACTTGGGAAGTAAACACAATTCCCTTACACAGGTTTTATCGGAAATAATTTTGGAGTTTGGTAAACTGCTCGGAAATCCTTCAATTATACAAAATTTTACTTGGAGACATTTAATTTATACAAACAAAGAATGATGGATACTAAAAACGGCATATTGGAGCTTTGCAAATATGTGACGAAAATTATTTTCCGATAGATCACCAACTTTTAAAATTTTATGCACGCTTACTATTTCAGCAGCGGCAGCCGAAAGAAGCTTTTCAAGCTTACGGTTAATAATAGACCTACCATGGCAGAAGATCGCTTAGATTAGTTACGTTCCCAAAGTTAGCAGCACAAAATCAGCAGTGCAAAGTCAGAAAATTTTGTGCTCTTGTAGTTTCCCAGATATGACCTGCACTGCTAGCTACTTGTTAAAGATAGCAGTGCACCATGCTAGAATGGTCCAGAAAAGTAGTAGAGTGGTCTCTAATTAAATTAAATGCTGCCGTTTCAATAAAAAAAATTGTATTTTTTGCTTTCTTCTGCATATATTTTTGAAATTAACCTAGTGCACTGCTAACTTTAGGTCGTACACATATTTGAGTTCTCGTGAAAGAAGAAGTTGGTGGTGTTTTCGATATTGGAAAAAATTAGTGCTACTTATGTGCTAATTAAATACCAAGTAACCAAAATTTGTGCTCTTTTAGTTTCCGAGATATGCAGTGCACCAGGTTAATTTTATAAAATATGCAGAAAAAAGCAAAAAATATATATTTTTTTAATTAAAATGGCAGCATTTAATTAGTATTTATTTTTCTGGACCTTTGAGACCACCCTACCACTTTTCCGGACCATTTTAGCATGGTGCACTGCTTTCTTTCACTGGTAGCCAACAGTGCAGGCCATAATCTTAGAAACTACAAGAGCACAAAACTTGGGTAGGTGGCATTTAATTAGCACCTAAATAGCACTAATTTGTTCCAATATCAAAAACACCACCAACGTCTTCTTTCATGAGAGCTCAAATATGTGTGTGACCTAAAGTTAGCAGTGCACTAAGTTAATTTGAAAAGTATGCAGAAAAAAGTCAAAAATATAGAACTTTCTTATTGATATGGCAGCATTTAATTAGCATTTATTTAATTTTCTGGACTATTTAGACCACTCTACCACGCTTCGGGACCATTCTAGAATGGTGCACTGCTATCTGTAACGGGTAGCTAGCAGTGCAGATCATATCTCGGAAACGACAAGAGCACAAAATTTTGTGACTTGGCATTTAATTGGCACTTAATTAGCACTAATTTTTACATTCATAAAATCTTTGCACTGCTGACTTTGTACTGCTAACTTTTGGGACGTGGATTAGCTCTATATTCATAAAAAGCTTGAAATAAACCTTGAGAATGTCATTAAGAGATTTTCCGAGAAAAAAAGAAAGGTGAATTTTACAGTTAAGCTTTTAAGCGCTTAATTTTTAGTTGAAACTTGTATTTTTTGTGTAAAAATATCAATAAACTTATTCTTTTTTATTTTTTTGCACTTTAATCCAGCAGGACCCATCGCGCCTTGCCAGAGAGAGAAAGAAAACATTTGCGGTAATTTTACAAGTTAAATTTTGGGTCAAGAATCGAGAACATGATCTATTTTATAAGAATCACTTAAAAAGTTGGTTAATATCGCTTTTTAGGAAGCCGAAAATAACCTCAGAGTGACCAAATGTTTTTAGTAGTTTTTAAACGTATATGTTTTTAAGATTAAAAAAGGTAACAATAAGGAGGCATACATTAAATTAAACTTTAAAGTTTCTAGAATCCTAAAACATCACCTTTTGACTAGTACCCTTAAAATTAATTCCAGCATAAAAATAAATATTTTGTCACCAAGTTTTTGTAATCGTCCGAAACAACAGAATTTTCTCTAAAGAAATTGAATTTGAAGTTACAACGTTGACAAGTGGGTGGTAAATTTTGCCGGTCAGTATTTGTTTTTTATGTGTTATTATTAGTAATTAAAAAATAAACATATATTTACCTAGTGGTCACAAAAAAACTTGTAATGTCCGAAACATGAAATTACCACGATACTGTGCCGAATAAACAAAAAAAAAATACTATTTGGACAAAAGGGTCGGGAAAACGAATTATCATAACGTCAAAAAATTATATAAATAACAAATGGCAAGGTTGCCGCTACCAAAAATGTTAAGCACCGTAATTGTCCGAACGAAATGTAAGCATCCAAAACATCATTTCTGAGTGTTTCGGACGGTTACGGTTGTGTTTTAGATAATTACACTATCTAAATGTATGTATATATATATATACTATTTTTTAATTTAAAAGATACTGTTGAATAAAAAATTAAAGTTTTTATTAAAATATACTTCTTCTGCTAGCGTGCGGAAAATTCACTTTTCGGCACTGTTTTGCATGTGGAAAAGTGCGCTTTTCCGCACTAATGCGGAAAAGTTAACTTTATGGTACTTTTCCGCACTCAACCAAAAATAAAAAATAAATATATTGCTATATTTTTTAAAATTATATTTTTTGTGTTAGGTAAAAATTTTAGTTACGATAAATAAAGAGTAGCATTTTTAAAATTCTTTCTAACTCGCGCGTTAAGTGACTTTTCCGCACTTAATTGCTGGCCGAACTTCGCTAATGCGTCGTTCGGCCATCTGCAATCGCGTGCGGAAAAGTTGCGCTTTCCTCACTAGTTAGGTAAATTACTATTTTGCAAACATTTTCATGGGCGATGTCTGAGGCCATAACAAAAAAAGTCATTCTCCTACGACCTGGAAAAGTATAGGTCAAACTGACGTTAAAGGTAGGTGGACCTGTCAACATTATTTTCCAACACATGTGCAAGTGCGGAAAGTTACTCTTTCCCGTACACACGGCAGCCGTTAACCCGAAAGAAGCGGAGCGAAGTCGATAATAAAAAATCCTAATGCGGGAAAAAAAGTTTTCCGCACTCATTGCGAGAAAAACACTTTCCCGCACTCAGTGCGAGAACGTCTCGGGGTAAATTCATTCCCGCACTCAGTGCAGGAAAGTGAAACTTTCCGAACTAAAATCCGAGCGGAAAGTGGTGTTTCCCGCGCGGTCGTAGAAATAATTACCTATTATTTTTAGGAATATAATATCTTCAATTAAAATATATTGTCCTTTAAAGTAAAAATCGTCCGTTACATTAAAAATAGTGCGGAAAAGTAAAAATCGTGCAGAAAAGCAAAAATCGTGCGGAAAAGTAAAAATCGTGCGGAAAAGTAAAGAAATCGTGCGGAAAAGTACAACTTTTGAAACAAAAAATCGTGCTGAAAAGTAATTTTTCGGCAAACTCGTAGGAAAAATACTTTTACGCACGCAAATTTGTTAAATGAACGTTTGATGTTTATGATAGAGTGCACAAAAAATACTTTTACGCACGGAGTGCAGGAAATTCAACTTTGCGCACAAAAATGCGTGCATCAAAGTGCACTTTTACGCACGCTAGTAGGAAAAAGTACTTTTCCACACATGTGGGGAAAAGTAGTTTCAACCCATTTTGTACAAATAATTACAGAAAATAGTACACATCTTGAGTGTTCGTAGGAAAAATACTATACATAACTAGAAAGTGACTTTGTAACCACACAAGCGTGAAATTTGTCACTTTCTTTGTTATGTGATGAGATACAGAGCATCCGAATAAAAGAAAAAAAAAAAGAAATTAAGTAAAGTCATACCTCATAATAAGGAAAATATTTGATAATAAATTAGTAGAAAATTAAAAAAAAAATAAATTAAAAGGTTTTTTTCTGGTACCTATTTCAAAGAGGGTTCTCTTCTGATATTTTGTAAAGTTTTTCTTTCTCTTAATTATTAATCCATCTTTTTTTACAGGTTTTTTTTTTACGGTCCGTACCTCCTTAACGTGTCTGTTTTTTAAAAAACATATTAAAAAAAAATTTGAACTTTTTTAAGAACGTTATGGATGTAGAAAAAATGAAAAACTGAAAGAAAAACTTAAAAACTTAGATAAGAAAAAAAAAACAAAATTTCAGATAAATATTTAATGTGCAAAGCGAAGAAAATCCCCGAAGATCATATTTGAAAAAAAAACATTTTTGTTCTTTATTTCTACTTTTTATTTTACATTAAATCGCCTAACGTAATTGTCTGAAACAAATGCGTAATCGTCCGAAACGCCTGACGTATAAAATTCAATCGACTTTTATGTGTCATTTATCATATATTTATGAATATTTCTTTAGTAAGTAAAGTACATATTAAAAAGTCGAACACGCGTCTTTTTTGGTCAGATAGTGAGATGTAGTCCAACTAGCAAAGAAAATTGTCAAAAAATTCAAAAATATATTTTAAGGATTTATGGACAATATTTTTATTTTTTTCCCAGAAGAACATTTAATTTAATTTAAAAAATTATTGGTTGACGTTTATTTTTAATACTTGCAGGAGAGCAAATTGTGGTCTATTGTTTTCCTACAGCCAGAAAATATGGGTCTTCTTGACTGTAAATAATGATTTTTTTTATACTTTCGATATGTATAGATTTGACTTTCGGGGGAGGGAGAAATTAATTGAAACCTATGCGCCTCCCCCAAGAGCAAATCCGAAAGAGCCGCCCCTGTTTCGTCAGGTTAAAAAAATCATTTCACAGATGAAGCAAACCGGGGTAATTTTCAGAAAAATTCGCAAAGGTTGTCGGGGGACTTAAACATTTTTAATTTTACTTGTAATGTGCACAAAAAATCTTAAACGGCCAAATAATTAAATTTAAATAATGGAAAACATCTGCAGTTGGCGGCTTAGGTGGTTAGTAATTACGGTGTAAATTTTGACGAGACGTAACTACTCACGATAAAATTCCACAATGTGGGTTATGAAGATGTGCGAAACACGAAACACCAACCCACCATTGGAATGCCGATTGGTGTCCTCAATTTTCGGTAGGTGTCGATTTTGTTAAATAAAACTCGTTTCGGTCGTTAAATTATTAGTTACTACTTGCTAGACACTGCGGCGACCAATAATAATAATAAAGGGTTAGACGATGTGCTGATTTGAGAGAAACTTTCTTTTTATTCCAAGCTCCGTGTCCACTTGCAATTGAATTTACCTAAATATTGGGAAATCAATTTACCTGTGTCGACTTGATTTTTTTGCCGTTTTTTACGCCATTGCATTTGTTTTCCATGGTAACCAGAATTTCTTATTTACTTCACTGCCTGGTAGGACAGAAGAGTTTTTTAGCATTCTAACCAAACTTATTGTAAAAAAAGCATTTGTAGGTGTAGCTTAAAAATAGTGAGGTTATGTAGTTGGTTTGATGTTGACGTGTCAAAATACGGAGAAAATCTGATTTTATGGGGAAAATCGAGAAGAAAACGTTTCATATGCCTAAAAAAATCAATGTAATGTGATAGTACAACATAGACCCTCAGAATTACGATGAAGCTTCATAAAAATATGAAAAAATCCAAAAATAGTCTAAGAAGTCTGATAAATACATACATGAGGCAAAAAAATATAAATTTTACGCTCTATTTCGAACTATGGTTAGTTTAAGGAAGCCAAAAAATTTACAATATATTTTATAAAGTAGTTTTGTATTCAGTAGAATAACCCTGTTATAAATCACCTCTTGTGACACCTATTTTCCAATAACTCGTCTTATGTGGTACAAAGTATCTTAAGGCTCATTTACCCAAGTTTTAGTGAATAAATACAAGTGGTTTTTTTCTTAGTTAAAAGAAGTTTGGATAAGGTCAATTTATGCTAGCAACTTGGATTAACTTAAGACAAAGTGAGCAGGTTTTTTTCTCTATAAAATTGTTATTAAGTTGATGAAGATGTACAAGTCTTGAAAAATCTTTGGCCACAAACACAGAGCTGGCCACAACCATTACACAGAAAATCAAATAGAACAAAAATGTGCAATGTTGTTCCTTGCCTTTAGAAGGGAAAAATAATAAACTGCTCAAGGAACTACCTGTATTAGGAAATTGAAGTAAGATTTATAGAAAACAAGGTTTTTTAAATTGAGCAACGTTAAACCCCATGCCTGAGGATATATTTTTCATTGGCCATAATTACCTTTTCTATTCTTAAAATATTTTTAGTATAAAACTCTTTCCATAAACTTGTTATAACCTCGAATAGTTTTCTGTCGGAAAACGTAAAAATACTTTTCTGTCCCAGTGCGTCTAGATTTAATTTGTTGAGAAAACACATGCAGTCACCATGAAATCGGGGGCTTTAGGATAGTTGGGGGCTTTAGATAGAGGGAGCTTTTCTTATTTTGATTTCCCAATACTCTGACAAGTTCGGTTGCGATGCTTGTAAACAGGGGCGCTAGAGATATATTGCTGAAAGTTTACTTGCGGGTCAAGTTCTTGTAGAGTTCCTAGGTTCCTGTAGCGCGTAGCGCATTGCGGCGGATAGTGAAAGTAATCCTTGTTTTAAGTAAACACCTACCTTGCTTCGTCCATCTCTTCCTATATGATCATAAAAGAAAGACGGAACATTTTTCAATGTCGAAATGTATTTGACACAATTTTAATTTTGTACCTGCCGGTTTTTGCCACCGCTTGTCAAAGTCTGTCAAGTCAAGCGGTTTTTTTAGATTTTCAAAAGTGAGTTAATTTAATCAGTTTTGGCTGGAAATCGCGCGAGTTTATGGGATTAGCTATATAAGTAGTAGATTAAAAACTTATTTTAAAGTCTAAAATGCCATTAAGATCAGGCTGGATTTTACTACCATTAAAGCTAGAGAGCATGGGACTATTTGGAAAGTGCCGAAAATTGAGGTTCAGATTTTTGCGAACCAAATCCCTGAAGAAAATATTGTGATGATTTATACAGAGTTAAGCAAGAAGATAATAGGTTCAAATACAACCAAAAAAAAAAGAAATATAAGTTAAAACATTTAGAAAATCTGTAAGACTTATACTGGGATTTTTTTCCCAATTAATAAAAGAAAATAACATGATAAAATGTTGCTACGTTTAATATTTAATAATATTCCTCAACGTAGTTGTAACCCACTCTTCCTATTTTAGATTTTTAAAGGGCCCAAAAAACTTTTTGTAAGCGAAAGAAGGTTTTTTAGCTGCATGGAACAGTACAAAATTGGTTAAAGTTTGTATAGAGCTAAAACCTTTCGCGAATGCATTGCTTTTTTAACACTAAAAAGTATGGAAAAACTGCGCCTGTTAAGTTTTTTCATATCAGTTCAGTCTGTGTTTTAAGTCTGACTTAAAAGTTTTTATATCTCTCAGAGGCACGCAAAAAGAGAGAGAGAGTATTTTTAAGTCAGACTTCAAACACAGACCTAACGTTTGTGCAATTGGCAATAAGTGTCTGTAAAAAATTAACCAAAATAATATATGTATCTTATTATGCGTCTGGCTCTACAAGTAGTTCCTTCCTGTAACTATCGGCTGCGCTCGTGTCGCCGTCAATCTCTTATAAATGAAAAATATTGAACTTTCAGCAGAATTATGGAAGTACATTGTAAAGAATGTAAAAATTAAAGAAAAAATTAGCGGAACTTTTTAATATATCTGAAAATAAAATCCAACGCAAGTGACACAGCTTAAGAACACAACTGAATCAGAAATAAATAAATATAGTGGTATAAGAGCACGTGGGAACTTTTGATTGTTTAAAACTTTTTAACTATTGTGAATAAAACAGCCATAAAAAGAGTTTGTGTAAACATTTCAGCAAACAATTGCTCCAAGCTTTAGATTTGGAAAAAATTAAAATATAGTGTGGACACGCCAACAAGTACTTGGTAAAAAAACTCTTGCAAGTTTATTGCATTTCGAAAAGAGGGTTTAGTTTAAAACAGGAATTGGAATGTAGAAGAGGAAAAACAATTAAAAGAAATGAATAAAACATTTGCATTTTCTCCATAAAAATTACGACTTACTAAACACTACAGAGGTGATAATAATAAAGTGGCGATATGCTGATCTGAGAGAGACTTTCTTTTTTTATTGCAAGCCCAGTGTTCACTTGCAATTGAAATTACCTAGATATACTCTCACAAGTCCGCTTGCGATGCGTGTAAACAGAGGTGCTAGAGATATATTGCTGAAAGTGTACTTACGGGTTAAGTTTTAGTAGAGTTCCTAAAGGTTGTAGTGTTCACGGCTTCTTTAAGCAGAATTATTTGTACTTTTTAATTTCGAGACAGTTTCGAAAAATTTGCAGCAAGTGGTGAAAGTCTGCAAAACAAATCTCTTATAAATTAAAAATATTGAACTTTAAGCAGAATTGTGGAAGTACATCGTCAAGGATTTAAAAATTGAAGAAAAAATTAGTAGAATTCTTTAAAATATATGAAACTGAAACCCAACTCAAGTTACACAGCTTAAGAAACTGAGAAAACTGAATCAGAAATTAATAAAAATTGAAGCACTGGTATAAGAGCACGTGGGCACTTTTGATTGTCTGAAATTTTTGAACTATTGTGGATATCACGGCCGTTATTTGCCGAGACGACATTAAAAAAAAAGTGTGTAAACATTTCACCGAACAGTGGCTCCGAGCTCGCTTGCTAGAGCAACTTGAAAGAGTATATTTGGAAAAAAATATAAAGTATAGTGTGGACACGGCAGCAGGTACTTGGTAAAAAAACTTTCGCAAGTTTATTGCATTTCGAAAAGAGGGTTTAGTTTAAAAAAGGAACTGGAATGTAGAAGAGGAAAAACAACTAAAAGAAATGAATAAAACGTCTGTATTTTCTCCATAAAAATTACGACTTACTAAGCACTACAGAGGCCGATAATAATAAAGTGTTAGGCGATATGCTGATCTGAGAGAGACTTTCTTTTCTTATGCCAAGCCTCGTGTCCACTTGCAATTAAAATTATGTAGATATACTGCTGAAAGTTCGCTTGCGATGCGTGTAAACAGAGGCTCAAGTCTTTGTAGAGTTCCTAAAGGTTTAGGCGATATGGTGGTCTTAGAGAGACTTTCTTTTTTTATTCCAAGCCCCGTACCCACTTGCAATTGAAATTACCTAGATATGCTCTCATAAGTTCGCTTGCGATGCGTGTAAACAGAGGCGCTAGAGATATATTGCTGAAAGTGTACTTGAGGGTCAAGTCTTTGTAGAGTTCCTAAAGCCTCGTGTCCACTTGCAAGTAACTTGCAAAAGTTTTTTCACCAAGTACTTGCCGGCGTGTCTAAACTGTAGTCTAATTGGTTTGAAATTTATTGCGGAAAATTACTGTAGCAAGTTCGTTTGCTTCAGTAACGTGTACACACACTTCCAGAAAAATGTCGTCTTAGAATAAAAAAATTCCACGTGCTTTTATACAATTCATTTGTCCACTCTTTTCCTTTTGAACTTTTCTCTCGATTTTTCTCCACTCCTGATTCAGTTGCGTTCTTAAGTTATGTAGCTTGCGCTGCAGATTTGGTCGAAATAGCGGAACCATTCTCAGGAATATAACGTCACTATTTCGCCGTTTACTGTTTTGATCTCTTAGGTGCGTTCGTCTTCGTGTTTAATTTTTAGAATCGTTCTTATCATATCATGTCCCTGGTTCAATTTGTCTACGTGTTGTATCATTTCTTTAAAGAGGTTTTCTATGGTCATATTCTCTATTTGTAGATCGTGTCTTGTTGTTTGGCGGTAGTTCTCAAACCTTGGACAGTAAATTAATGTATGTTCTACGTCATCTATTCTTTGACAGTACCGACATATGTCGTCCGTTTTTCCTATTCGCTTTGTGTATGTCTTAAAAGATCCATGTCCCGTTAGAGCTTGTGTCATATAGTTATCTATTTTTTTGTGTTTGCAGTCTATCCATGTTTTAATGTCGGCAATAATTCTTTTCGTCCATGGCCTTTTTTCGGTATTTCGGTCCCATCTTGCTTACCAGGATTCCTGTGTTTTCTTTTTTGCAGCTTTTTTTTTTCTTCACTGTGTAATTTTTACCTTCATATACAATTTCTTCGACAATTAGGTCTATGAGCGGGATTCCTGTTATAACCTGAATAGCTTCCATTGATATTGTTCGGTAGCCGCAGGCTACTCTTAGTAAGGTTTTCCGTTGCATTATTATCAGCATGTTTTGGTATTTCTTTTTGCGCAGTACTGGACTCCATATTACTGCACCATATGTTAAGATTGAATGGATTACACTGTATAGTAACTTCCTCTTGCTAGTACTGAGCCCGTTTATGTTCGACATAAGTCTTTGTTGTTCAGTTTTAGTTGCCTTTTTAGTGGTTTCTTCTAAATTCTTTCCGAATTTCTTATTTTTACCGATGTAGATTCCAAGATATCGTACGCTCTTTTGCGGTTTTATGAGGACTCCATTTAGTCGAAACTCAATGTTTTGCCGGTCTTTTTAAGTGGTAAAACTCTGCAAAATAAAGGTACTAGAATCAGGGAAAATACAAATCTTTTATAAATTAAAAATATTGAACTTTAAGCAGAATTACGGAAATACGTCTTAAAGAATTTAAAAATTGAAGAAAAAATTAGCAGAACTTTTTAATATATCTGAAAATGAAATTTAACGCAAGTTACACAGCTTAAGAACACAGAACAAGACAAGACATTTTTGAACTACTGCCGAGACGACAAGATATTTAAAAAAAATGTGTGTAAACGTTTCAGCAAACAGAGATACCTAGAGCAACTTGCAAGAGTAAATTCGGAAAAAAATAAAATATAGTGTAGACACGCCAGCAAGTACTCGAAAACACTTGGAAGATTGTCTTTGAGTGAAAAATATTACGAACAATCTTTTAATTCCTTTTTTACCTCTTCCGTTTTTCCTATAAATAAAGATCTCCCTGTCTTCAACTACATAAAATAAAAATTTCCCAGAATAAGTTTAGCTAAGATTAAAGAGAAAATTTTTGTGGGACCTGGGATAATGATTTGACGCTGTGCTTAAGGGAAGTCTTTGGAATGTTGATGATAATTATCCAGAGATTGTAAACAAATTAAAGTAACACTTGTGGCATATCGGATAAAGCGTTTTTGTTTCCCACTTCATTACGACCAGACCTCCAATGTCTAATGGAGAATCTAGACACCTACAGACCTGTTTCATCCTTATTGAAGCTACACAGGCACCATGCACACCTATCGAATTTTTTGTAATCCGCGGAGACGTAGTACCTGTGTGCGCCACCTATCGAATAAACCGAGAAACAAGAACATCAAAATTGCAAAGTGCAGAAGACCGTAAATACAGAATCCTGTACCTTTCAGCAGGTTATAAAAAAGAAACCTGTAAAAGTATAAGGTAACTGTAACATGACTCTTAAAAAGAGGTAACGTTCGCAACAGCACCGCCCCCAATTAGAGCTTTATACTACGTGGCTCTAATTTTAAGGCATCAGCAAGCAATCGCTCCGGAAGAGGCTTGTTGCGCAGAACTAAAAAGTCAAAATATTTAAAAAACAACAAAGTGAATCTCGTGTCCGCAAATAAAAATTAAAGTAACACTCGTGGAATATCGGTGCCGCAACAAGCCTCTTCCGGAGCGATTGCTTGCTGTTGCCTTAAAATTAGGGCCACGTAGTATGAAGCCCTAATTGGGGGCGGTGTATTTATTTATTGTAAACTAACTTCTACAGTCGTATGAAAATATGGGATGTAATATGTCCTCAAAAATAAACTTTCTACACTCTCACTAACACTACTCGATAGATAGATAGATAGATAGACTTTATTGTTTTAAAGAAACATTACAAACATTTCTTACAGTTCTACTCCCCGAAAACCGTGGATATATGAGTGACGAACATGAAGAACGATTCCATCGAGAAATTGCAAATATGGAAAAAGATACCAAGGGAAATGAAATGTTTTAATGATAGCAGATTACTGTTGCACGCTTTGTCGAGTGGAACCAGAGGCTGTATATAAGAGAATCTTAAAAACACATAAGAAAAGTGATTAGTTTAATTTGTTTTAATTAGCTATAAGCTAATTAGATTTAATATTTAATATTTAGTAGTTCTAATAATATGTAAGGATATGGTAGTTTATGAAAACCTGAATTATTAGTTAAAAACAATGTCATACTAAAACTTTCAATTTGCTTATCTATTTTTTATTTACCAACTAAAAAAAAATTTCAAAAAACATTTTGGCTCTATTTCAGTCATAAACAATCGAAAAAGTCTATTTTTGCAGATGATCTTAAAAAAAAAATTGTTGCATAGTGTTAAACTTAGGGTTCTCTAATATAGTTATTAGTATTAAAAATATATTTATTATTAAAACTTGAATTAGGAAAGATACCTACTCTTTCCTATGAATCACAATCAACTTGAAATGTGTGCTTTGGATGGGCGGAGTACTCGCACATGCGATTTAAAGAATATACTATTAAAGAAATGAATCCAGTGGGCACCTAGGAATTTACTTGGGAGGGGGGGTTTAAAGATAAATAATAAATAACCTAATTTAAAGTAAAAGTGTGACCATAATTGATTGAAGTAGAGGGGGAAGGGTGTTGACCAAATTTAAAATTGTTTATTTACCCAAAATTTTAGGGCAAAATCATGCTTTAATGTGCTGCAGGCAAATATTTTTGAAAAAATAACACTTAAAAAACCTCGAATTAAACTAAAATCTAAATCTAAAAATAAATTTGAGTTGTTTATTTCCCCTTAATTTGTTTGTCAAACTTTTTGCGAAAATGAAACTTAAAATGTCATTTTTGACACCAAATTGCAGGCAAAGTGTTTTGTTAACATTACATTAAAAAGACCATTTTGACACGAAATCGTAAAAATGACCGGTGTTATATTGCCGCAGGCGAAAAATTTGACAATTTTTGATTTTTTAAAGATTTTTGGTAAAAACTAAAGTCCATGTGTATTTTATTCCCTAACAGTGAGATTTACTAAGATCTAAAATAGTACCCCCCACAGGTCTAAATATTTACACCTTTGGGGGGCACTTAATTTTAAAACCAATTTTCAAAAAACATTTATCCATACAGAAAAGACACAAAGTTATTGATTATTTTGTATTTTTATTGCTAAATACCACTGAAAAACTGCTTTTTTGTCAAAATAAATACCATATTTAAAAAAAAAATCCTCTAAAACTAATTTTTTTTGACAGGTTTCAAAATGGCAAATGGTGAATAAGCCAAAATTTTGGCACATAATAGCTTCATAATCTGTGTTTAAGGTTATAAAATTGGTGATTTTTTAGACCACCTCTGGGGGGTGGTTTAAATTTATAACCCCCAGAAAGGATAGTTTTGTGGCAATTGATAATAAGTTCGTTCATAATTTCCCCAAGTAACCATTTTTACAAGGATTAATTTAACTTATTTAATATCCCAAGTTGCTCATTAATCACCAAAACACCTCCATTTTTGTCCAGAAAAACGCCATAATTTGAACCCGTTTTCAGCACAAAAATATATTTATGAGGGCACTGCGAGGCAAAACAAACATAAGTGAAGGTCACTGATTATGCACGAAAAATATACCAAACAAAAACAACCCAAAACCACTATATTAATTTATTTAGAAACTGAAATTAAAACATTGAGGTTAGCTAAAAGCTCAGTCAAGAAAACTTTCCTTAATCAAAGCCCAATCATTTTAAAGCTGTAGCTTTCATCAGTAGAGGTTGGTGCAAGCCAAGATGCAAGCAGAGGTAAAATATCCGAACTCGCTGTTTGTGATTGAACGCAGCGCTAATATCTTTAAACTGACATTTCGACAGTGACAGAAATGTGAACAAAATTTGCATTTAAGTTTTTTAATACATTTCATAAATAAAAACACCTTTTAAATAAATACAAAATTAATCTACTCCTTATTTTATTATTACCCATCTAAATCTTTGTGTGACATCAGGTATTAATTGGAAAAATTAATTAACAAATATATATAACCCCAATTTTAATTTTTTCTACATAGTATTTACTATTTAAACCCCGCGTAGGTTTAAATTTTTTAATTTTCTTTTTTTCGAAATTGAAACTTTCTTCCTAAATCCAACAAAAGATTGTGTTAAGATGATTATTCAATAAAAAAATTTATTAAAATTCTTTTTATAAATCAAGTTATATCCAAAACTCAATTTAAAGTGCTTAAAACCAGAAATTTCACTTAAACTTAGGACCGTTCTAAAATAGACTAAACCCTTTTAGTAAATCTCACCGTATATGTTTTATTTCTGCTGTTATTTGATTGTGCCAATTGTAACCAGGGTTCTCGGGGAGGTGGTAACCCCAAATCTTCCCCCCCTCGGTGCGCCACTGACAAAACGTTTACTTTTTCTTTACAAAAAAAAGGTTTCACTTTCTCCGACATTCCCACAGTTTTTTGAACTGAAATCATTTTAATTTAAGAAAATATTAAAAGAGGCTTAAACAAAATAGATTGGTTACTTTGTTCTAAGGGTCCAAAGTTCCAAGAGATCTTTAGCTTATAACTGTCTGCAAGTAACTGAAGCATGGCTTTTTTGGTTACCGATGAAAAAAAACTTTTTTTTATCACGGGTGCAAAAAAAGATTTCTATCCGTTTTTTACCCAAAATTAAAGAGAAATAGTAGGAAATAGTAATACTGAAAAAATCTAATTATTCTTGCTTAAAAACTAAGTATTTAGGAAAAAATCATTTAAAAATATTGTCAAAATATCAAACTGTCAAAGATTAAACTATTGTAACAATGAACGTCACCGAGTAAAAACGCACATCGCTATGGAAACCATTGTTATTTAATTTACCAGCCGCCTTGATTTATAGTGCAAAGATGGTGTGCTGCGGGAAGTTCTCTTCGTTCGAGATTTTTAAAAGTATTTTCCTGTTTTTTCTTGGATTTTTAAACTTATTTAAACAAAGGCTTGTAAAAAAGCACCATTTTAGCCACTAGTTGTGAAAACCACTATTTTAATTTAGGACTTTTTTGTCAGTGGCAACCAATCTTTTTTAAACCTACCATCGATAGTGATTTACTAACTGAATTATGTACCGTACATGCAACACATAAACTCAAGCGAATCTGTTAATGAACATTGGGTGAATGAATTTGTCTTAAGAACAGGTTTACAACAATCCTACTAAAAAAGAAATTTCAAGATAATTATCGTCCAATGCATATTTGACCTTCATTTTATATACATTTTTAACTTTCCATTTGGTTGAAGTTATTGAAGTGGTTAAAGCTTTAATAATTTGAAGATTTTCGTAGGCTAATTAATGGCGTAACAACTTCTTAAACTAGAAAAACTAGCGGCATTAGAATGTATATTAGATGCATGATTTAGATATTTAACGATAACGTAGATCGTATGTGGAAATTTATATTTCGATTGATCTTGAATTTTTTTTGTGATTTTTGCCATTCATTTAAATTTTCCCAACAAAGAATTTTAAGAGTATTACCAAATAAATATCGAACACACATTTTGCTTTTCAATTCATTACGACCAAGCCTTCAAGATGTAATGGATAGTCAATTGTTCAGAAACCTACAGGCCTGTTTCATCCTTGTTGGAAATAATCAGGGTAACATAGGACTGTACCTGGCATATGAAGCATAACATAAGGAACCATATTCAGCGAACTTAAGCAACTTTCGTCGACAAATAACGCGGGATCTAGCATGGCTATATGCAGCTCGCCGCCTTTTGGAACAAAGTAAAAGGCAAAATGTTAAAGGATGCAAAAAATCAATAAAAGTGACATTTTATTTATTTTTCACGGACAAGAAATCTACTTTTTTAAATTTTTCTTAGATTTGTTTTGCGCAACAAGCCTCCTCCGGAGTGACTGTTGCTGAGCCTTAGTATAAGACGACGTAGTATAAACTCTAACTGGGGATGGAGTTGCTGAACGGTCTTCTTTTCTGTCCTGCTCGCAAATTTCATTCTTATTGATATTTGCAATCTTTAATATTTTGCTTCTTACTTTGTTCCGACAGGTGCCACACTGGTCTGTCCTATGTAATCTGGGAGGACATAGGCGAATTTTTGATATGCGTTAAAATACCTGGAAAGTACACATATTCTAGAGATAACATATCTAGTCATCCATGGCTGTAAGAGTTACCTCAAAATTTTTACTCATAGACGTGCTACAGCTTGTCAAATTTGACTGCTTTTTGCAGTTTGACGTGTATTTTTTTGTAAAGTCACATATTTTTGGTCTATGTTGGGAATTTGGAACATTTGGTTGCACTAAAACAAAGTTATGATTGTTTTTCACAAACCAAAACTACACTTTTTTGCACTCGACGCGCGTTTCGCTAACAACGATAGCATCATCAGGAGACGATAAACAATAAACTAAATTAACCTACGCTCTATCTTATATACAATCTTTTAGTGGGCGGAGATAAGACTAATAATTTGTGATTGATCACGATTTATAATCCTATCTTCCCTCAACTAAAGAATAAAGTATACTAAACGGGATGGGTCCTCTATCTTTATTTAAACAATTTCTGGATTTAATGATTTCCATACTTTCATATGCATTCAAAAGTCTTTTGTTTGGTACACTTTTTAGAAGTTTTAGGTTATCTAATGTGAATCTATGATTGTTTTCAAAAGCATGCTCGGCCACACTTGACTTTTCTGTTCTTCCGTATTTTAAGTGTGCTAAATGTTCTTTAAAACGTTTTTGAATAGAGAGTCTCGTTTGGCCAACATATTTTTTGTCACAATCCATGCAACTAATTTCGTAAATTCCACTGTTTTCTAGAACTGTAGTTTTATTCTTGGGATTTCCTAGTAAGCTTCTTATGGTGTTACTGGATTGATATACTAATTTAAGACCGGTGTTATTAAATACTTTTTGTAATCCTTTCGTATAATTAGGATTATAAGGAATTGATACAAATTTTGAGTCGCATGTATCTTTTTGTCTGAAAAACGTGGAATGTCTGTTATGACTTCAAAGTTATGAATTTACCCCCTTCACATCCCTTACCCACCTCTTACCACCGTTTTTTTTCATTAAATTATATTGTCACCAGATCAAATCATAAATCTGACAACAGCATGTTTGTATCGGTTTTCATTAGAAAGTTCTAAATTTACCCCCTTTACACCTCTCAACCACCCACCTATCACCAAAATTTTTTCATAATGTTGTATTATCATCGGACTTACATTACTGTGCCAAATTTCATTAAAATCGATTTACGAAAAGTGTGTCAAAAATGAATCGCAAGATTTGATAGACAGACTACAGACAGTTGACAGCTAGGCTCTGTGAAGTTAGAAAATAGAATTTATTATAATTCTGTACTCTTTGTGCAACCATTTGATTGAATGCGAGTCAATTATTTATGAAATTATATGCAAAATCATGCATGTCCTCCCAGATGTCGAATCCGGACCAGTGCATAGATTAAGGAACTGTAGATCCGTCACTTCACCCTTCCCGCCAATAATTATTTTTCGCGAAAAGTGCGGTTATGTTTCCGCGTGCAAAGGAACTGCCAACATAATAATATTTAGGTTGGCAATATTCTTTCTAGAAATCTGCAGCTCCTCCTCTTAACCCTTCTAGGGTTGTCCGTCAGAGAGCACATTATGACAAAAGTGACAGAATGTCGGTTATGACTCATAACTTATGAGTTCCATTTTGAAAACTGAGGTTTGCCAAGGTTTTTAAAAAGTGATTTCGTGATTATTCCTGTTCAAAAAATTGTGATTTTATCCGTCGATTACAATGGCTGAGAAACAAAGTTGTATTCAAAGCTGCGGAGACCGTGCCATGATTCCAATAAAAAAACGGGGAGACATCGTTTCCCCAAACGCCATCCTTTAATTTTTCAGAAGTATAGTGAAGCCGTTAAACGCGAATAAACTAAGTGCTGATGAAATATATAACAGATTTTACGTGTGTGATAAATATTTTGCTCCAGAGGACATTTTGCAGACTGGACGCAGAGGTCTTAGAGAGTGATGTCCCACACTTGCATTTGGACTCCAGTTAACTATTTATATATAGTGTTAAAACACCCTTTCCTTATTTCATCAAGTTTAGTATGGCTAATTTTTGTGGATATCGATAATAAGTTAGAAAATGCGACACTTATGTATTCCAAACCAGGGGTATTAATATTATTTACACCAAGCTTTTTCTAATGTGTGGGTTTACCATAAATTGCCCCACATATACAGTAAAAATTTTTTGAGATTAAAATTATTTTTTTTCTGTTTCACAAATTTAGTTTGGAATACAAAAGAGTGGCATTTATTGTTTTTTATGTACTAAAAACAAGATAGGTATAAACATTTTAAAGAAAATTATTTAATATTTAAAAAAGCACAGACGGGATCATATTGTAATATTTTCTTTATTGTGAAAAATATAAACTAACATGTTTCGAAATATGCCATAATCTTTTATAATAAAACAACCAGAGGTTTTGTACTACAAGTGCATTATGGGTAATTTGTATTTATTTCTTAAAAATATGCTTTTTTATTTTAACTTAACATAAGTAACAATTTTGTTTTGTGTCTAGTAAAAAAGCATATTTTTAAAAACTAAACACAAATTGCTTGCAAAGAAAGAACCCTTCACAAATTGTATTGGAAATGGCTATTGGCTAAATGTCATAATTTTTTTATTTGTTGTAGTACTCAATAAACAAAGCACAAAAATAAAAAACCGAGATACGGAGCAGGATTACTTTCTAAGATATGGAGCTTTAAAGTTGACATGTTTTAAGGCTATATCTTTGGACATGTTCTAATTTTTTTTGTTGATTGCTGCCAAAATAAAGTAATTCGTTTCTGTATTTGTCCTGAATGAAACACCCTTTCCATCCAAGTAAAAATGTCCTTTGGTACCACCAACCAACCGGCCGTAATCAACAAATTTGTGAAAAAAAAACTTGTACCATGTCCAAAAATATAGCCTAAAACCATGTCAACTTTAAAGCTATATATCTCAGAAAGTAATCCTGCTCCCTATCTCGTTTTTTTTTTATTTTTGTGCTTTGTTAATCGAGTACTACAAAATATAAAAAAATTATGACATTTAGCCGACAGCCATTTTCAATGTAATTTGTGCAGGGTCCTTAAAAAAAAGCGAAAATTCAAGCGAGCACCATCTAGTGGTCATATTACAAACAAACAAAAAATCGATAGTACGGTTATCGCGAATTTAACCGTGAGTCATCTAGTGGTCGTATTACAAATTAAAAAAGAAAAATCAATATAAAAGTATGGTTATTGGTCGCGTGCATATCTGCGCAGACTCGCCAAACTCCAAATAGTTCCGAACCGTTTAACACGTAACTGACGTATCTATTGTAGCTCCTTAACCTATGGACCAGTGCAGCAGTGTGGCGCGGCGCGCTGCGTATAGCCATGCTAAATCCCGATCCCGCGTCATTTGACGACGAAAGTTGCTTAAGGCTACAAAAACGGCATAAATTTGACAAAACTGCTTTGCTGTTTTTGGGCCAATCTTTATTGGGCAGAATATCGGAAACGAGAAAACGGAATCTGTTAAAACTTGGCAGGAATGTTTATTTTTGAATTCCTCACAACCGTATCCAGACAGTTTTTTGCTGGACTCTCTCATTTTCGAAATAAAATAAACACGGCTAACAATAGTTAAAATTCTTACCTGGCCTTTTCTGTAGCCTCGTCGATAATACAGAAATCTGTAACAGCAATTTTTGGATTTTTTTTTTTGAAAAAATACACCAAGGTTTCAAAAATGCTTTGTATACGGTTGTAGATTTTTATAAATCCTATTGTCTGATAACAAAAAAGTTATGTTTTTTTTTCTTTGTAAGCAATATTCTGCCGGAATTCTAAAACGCCAAGGTCACGTAATTTAGTAGGTCCAAGGAAACTGAAGTGAGTTCGATTGGAGTATTGGAATGCAGGTTCCGCATAGCCACCGCCCACTTGTCTAATGGAATATTCAGCCAAAAAAAATAATACGGAAATTTGTTATTTTTTTGATGTTGTATAATGATTTCTCTTTTGATTCTTTTTAATAAAGCATGAAGCAGAGCATCAAAACCTTTAAAAGAACCATTAATAAATGGTTACGTTCCTATTAAGTTATACTTTTCCTCACATATGGTGTTCGCACCGTGTTTTAAACACTGCACTATTTCACTCGAAATGGTAATAGTGATGCCAACTATTGTTGATCTTTCAAAAAAATAGTAAAGCATTGTTGTCAAATCTATGTTATGTTTAATATGATTCATATGCCAGTTACAGTCCTATGTTACTCTGATGATCCCTAACAAGGATGAAAAAGGTCTGTAGGTTTCTCGACTATCCATTAGATCTTGGAGGCCTGGTCGTAATGAATTAAAAAGCAAAATGTGTGTCCGATAGCCACGAACCTTTCTTTTTATTTATTTTTCACAAACAAGAAATCTACTTTTTTAAATATTATCAACTGAGTTGCAAAAATCTGTTTTTTTTTTTATTTTTAAACCTCATTTCTTTTAAAGTTAAGTTTTTTTAGCAAAAGCTTTTAACAAAGTTGTAATTAATCTATAGATTTTAAAAACCGGTTTTAAAATGTTTGTTGGAACACACACAATCGTTTACACTCGCAAATCTTAAATGTCAAGCAATTTCTTTGGCCAGCGTAACTGCGCCTTAAGTATAGATCTGGTGGGCAGTACAACCATGCGGACGTTTGCTTCGATCTTCACTTGTGTCCTTTACTTATCATAGAAAAAAAATTGGGTTCGGTCTGGCTGGCAGACCAGAATGTTATCTGCTGTACTGTGCTACGAAAATAATTATGACCTTGGCGCCCGACATAGAAATAGTTCAGTGAAACCCGAATAGATGGAGCACCACACATGAAAACCAAAAAATTAATAATGCAAAAGAATATTGATTTTTAAATAAAAAATCAATATTACTTTACAAATGTAATGTAATATTGATTTTTCTTGGCATAGCAAAAAGGACCACAATGAGCCCAAAAAACAAAAAAAGTTTAAAAGATAAATCAAAAGTTGGTGTTTTTGTGAATTTTTTAAACTTTTTTGTCTTTGGGCGCACTGAACTTAAAAGAAAAATGTGTTTATGTACTTTTGACCCAAATGAAATGTTATGAAAAAATCGTTTTGCCTTTTAATTTCATAGGTGAGGTCCTTTTACAAAACCCTTTATTATATAGTTTCATTGAGAATTTAACTTATAAAAGGTTAGGGAAAAATATAAAAACCGATTTTAAATAAGTATTTGTAATTTAAAAAAAAATGGAAGTTCATTTCCCAAATACAGGTTTAAAAACAATACAAGGGTACATTATATTTTTCATTCCCTTAACTCATTATTGGAGTGTTGAAGACAAGAATTCCTTTTTTTACAAAGTTTAACGTTTGTTATTCCTCCGATGCTATGAGAGTAAAGAGGAGGTAAAAAATATGATGAATCACCTGATAAAATAAGTAAAAACATAATATATTACCTTATAGTAAAAATCGAGGTAACAATTTTTAAAAAGAAAATAAATTACCTAGAAATAATTATTGTTAAAATTATTCCACAGATAATTGCGAGGATAATAAAATTGCCTTTAGTAATAATTTAGTACACCAAATTCAATAAAGCCTCAAGCAAGAAAACATTATTTTTTTCCAAATCTTTTTTGTTTCGCTTGCCATTTATCAAATGCTGATTTTTTTTTATCGCAATAATCTCCTCTTTTTAGACTTTTAGAAAATCTTACAAATCTTATTAACTTGCTTACACCACCAGAACAAACACCTCATAATTAACTTTATTATTGCGGTCACTTTAGGGATTTAAAAATATAATAAAGTTTGTGTCTTGCCAAATAAAAAATTAAAGTATGTTCCTGATTTTGTCAACCTGCAGTTTTTATACTGCAAGGCATCAATAAGTTTATTGTCAACATCGTTATCACGACTTATAAGTTTACTCCTGCAAACTTCACAGTTTTTTTAATTAATTTGTGCTTGGCAAAACAAGAATCTTACCCAATAGCCTGTAAGTCTTACCACTTGATTTAAAAATACTAAGGGAGAGAATCTTTTCTTCTAGAGTAAGTCTTCTAGCTTTAGGTTTCTGCTGCGGTACTCTAATCTGGCACAAAATAAATGCATAAGTGGCATTATTTACCTTCTCCATAATGTCTTTGTAATGAACAATAGCATTTTTTTCCTATAGAAATGTCATGCTTTTGGTGTAAGATTAACCTGTCTGGTCACATTGACTTCATTAAGAATTAAAGAGCGCCTTCTTTTAACTGCAAAAAGTTAGTTAAAATAATAACATTTATAAATACATTAAATTTGTAAAAATGTAAATAAATCAAACAAATTGGTCTTTCTCAGGGTAACCACCAGCTGGGGTGTAATTTTTTTTATGAATTTATAACCGACTTGTTTTGGAAGCTCAAAATGCCATCATGAGGTGTCCCTAGTTTGAGCTAAAGCGTAGCAGTTTTGGTAAAGTACTACGAAAATTTTTTGAAGGGAGACTAATCCAAATCTTCCATATTGGAAAAAGAAAGAGAAGCTAAAACCCATTGTGAGAAAAATTTTAAAATTTAAAAAACAAAATAAATATAGGGTTCCTAAACAAATCTTTAGGGGGCCAAGCAGCCGTGTATAAGACGCAGACAAACAGAAAAGCACATTAGGCAGAAAAGGATGGGCATGGGGCGATGTTGTCACTACATCTTACACGTAGTAAATCCATTCCAGGTTGTTGTTTTCTAATGTTTTCCATTTTCATACCTTTAGGACTGGAATAAAAATTGTTTTTGCTCGACTTTAATACCAAACTGATGAAAGATATCGTAAAAAAATATATTTTTCGGCTTTTCATTTTGTAACCATTGTCCTTACGTACTGTTTACAGGCTGGGGACTGAGATACATGCAAATGCCTAACCTAAAGCGTTCATACACGGCCGGAGAAATCGACTGAGATATTTCCGTAGAAACTTTATCAAGCAAATAGGACGGGTTGACGCCTTCGAACGTCCAACCCGGGTTTTGCAGTTTGATTCGAAATCAAAAAGGAGGAACAGTCAGATGTGGGGCCGTGCACAAATTACGTAACGGTGATTTTACCAATTTTTGACCCCCTCCCTATGTAATGTTTTGTAACGGTTTGGCACACCACTCCCCTAATATTACGTAACGATTTCAAGACCACTACCCCCCTCCAAAAAAAAAAAACTTTTCACTTATTTTCATTCCAAATTTTCTTAGTTTCACACAAATGCAAACGCTGTCAAAAACCCCCCTCCCCCTACGTAACGTTTTGTAACCCCCCTCTCCCCTATGACCATTACGTAATTTGTGCACGGCCCCTGTAGTCCCAGTGGAGGAGGGCGAGAAAATTGATATTTTTTTCTTAAAAGTTAGACTCTTTAGACCTATTTCTTTGCGTTCCCGAAATTACGTAATTAAAAAAAAAAAATTGTAAGTGGCGCCATTTTTATTTCGTGCTTTGTTTTTCTAACATTTTTGCGTTCGGCTAATTTAATTGAAAAATTTTTGCCTGCGGCGCCCTTTATCTTCTCACTCGAAACCAAGATCCCCCGTTTTAGGAAAACTGATCCCGTCTCTGTTTCTAAATTTTTTCGAATAAAAGTAGAGTATGCCCATGGCGGAAATAATTTTTTTCCACGGTATGACGAAAATTTCGAGAAAGTTAAAGAAAAAAATAAAAAAGTGGTAGAGCTCAAGTTTTTCGTAAAAAAAAAACGTTTTTGGTAAAGAAACAGAGCAAAATAAATCTTTTCACCCGTTTTTGGGTGTTCCAAATATTGGCAGCCCCTTATTTTTCGCTTTTACCCTCCCGCTAGTTTTGAAGAATTGGGTCGCTACATATTTCGAGATCATGTCATAAAACACCTCGAAAATATCAAATGTAGTGTAGGGCCAGCTTTATTTAAAATCAATAATATCGGAAGCAAAAAGCTCTGCAGGAAAAACAGCGCCGTTTATTGATTTCTTTGGCTGCTAGTTTGGCCGTTTCCGGATAGATGTCACTAGTAGAACAGAATGGAAAGAAATTTAATTAAAAGCGAAGATCTTTCTTTCTAATGTTAACAACCTCACGAGTTTATCGCTTAGTATCGTAAATAATGGACCCTGCCGCCTCCTTTAAGCAAGAAAAAGCTGCGGTTTGGACCTGAAAACATCTAATTTTCCTCGATCATCTCATGGTGTGGCCGCCATCTAGTGAAATTTGCAGACATCTTGTCAACGGTTATTATTGCAACTATGATTTATGCTCACAATGAAAGAGTGGCGACAATTTTTTCTCATGAAAGCAGTCCGGAGATAATAACAAACTGGCACCATTGCTCAATATACCTGTTTCTTTTGTGCGCGCAGAGCTTTCTATGTCATTTCTGTTTGATTTATTGAAATCCTATCCCTAAGGAAAATCTTAGGAACCCTGTATATAAATATATGCAATAAATTATAGTTATTTAATTACGCCATGGAGAGACTTCGTGCGGTACAAAGAAAACTAACCCTGACTTCTGTTTAAGTCTCAGTTTAAGGTAGGTACTTTAAACACTTCTAAGTTCTGGGATAGTCGGATTTTTTTTTATTTAAAAATATACTCACGTTAATCATTTTATGATCAGCTTATCATACAACGCTTTAATGTATAGGCAGGAGCACTAGACACAGAAGATTAGTCCCTCTTTACAAAGTAAAACCAAACTTCTCAATACTTTTTGACCATGGGTATAATATCTTTGTGAACAGTTTTGATACCCACTAAAATGAAAAAAAACTTACCTGCCTTTCTTTCTGGGTTGCCCCATTATCCTGTCGTCGCTAATATTTTATACAACATAGCTTGAATTTGATATACGATTGTACTACACCTCATATTACACTTTATTTTACTCATTGTATACTATCATAAAAGCTTGTGGCTTGTAATAATTCCTTTCTTTTCAAAAAAACAAGGGCATCATAGAAATAACCTCAAAAAACGCCATATTGTCGTTATTGGTTAAAAATCAATAAATTCGCCTCTACGCGCTAGCGTGAGATAAGAAGATATGACAAATTTAGAATTTTTGTACGACTATCGCCATCTATTAAAAAAAAAAATGACTAGACCCCAAAATAATTATACCTAGGCTTTTTCATAAGAGAAAAAGGTCTAAAACTACAAGTAGTAATATAATGCTTTTATAGTACCTAATAACATGCAAGGTACTTACCCTCGTTAAACGTGAATCCGACATAAAAATAAATGGCGCCAGCAGGCACGTATAGCCGGTAGGGCACCTAGGAATTGACTTCGGGAGGAAGGGGGGTTTAAGGATAAATAATTAAAAAAAATAATTCAAATGAAAAAATGTGACCATAACCCGAGCCATAACCAAACTTCTCAATGGGGGGGGGGGGGCTCGGGGCGCCACTGGTATAGCCATCAATAAAACCTTAAAAAAAATATATTTTTTTTTGGTTGAAAATGTAATTATCTATCTTAATGTGAAAACCGCGTGTCGCTAACTGCTAGGGTTCGTGGTTATATTTTTTTTTAAAGTTTAATTCCCCCTCCTACCCTTTCGCCAGCAGCTAGCGACACGCGATTTTCACATTGTTACCTTCTTGCCAACCCCCCCCCCCACCACTATCAAAAACTCTGACAACATCAGATCTGCGTCGGGTGAAAATTTTGATGAGAATCGGCTTAGCGGTTTTTGAGTAATCTTGTTACCGTCAGATAGACAGACAGACAGACAGACACCATGACAAAATTTTGTATTTAGGTCTTTTTTGACCCACATAACTTATTTTTATTGGAAATAAAAACACTTTTTTTACGATCCCAATAGCCTTCATACTATGTATGGATGGCTAAAAAATTTTGAATGCATTTTCTTATATCAAATCAGGTTTCCTGCAAACTTAGTCAACAGATAGAAATTAATTTATTTTAAACATGTCGTACGGCATACATAACTTAAAATGTTTACTTGCTATCAGAAAATGACATCCATGTTGTAATATTTTATATTGGATGACTTTGAAACTTGTTTCTCTCAAATTACAGATTTTTACATTTTGTGCTCCTTTATCAGTGGCGTAGCCAGAAATCGACTCTGGCAGGGGTTTTATCACTTAATAAAAATCAACTATGACAAATTTAAAAAAAATAGGTAGAGGTGCCTATTGCTTGAGCTCTTGAACTGAAGGGACGGGAGAGGGGCAGTTTAATAGGTGAGGGAGAAAAGGGACAAATAAAGTTCAATATCTTCTTAAAAAATTTTTATATGTCTATTAGCCTACGCGTTTCGGAGTCAATCCTCCATTTTTAAGGCAAGGCCTATAACAAAAGGAGACAACTATGTTGGGAATTTGGAACCTTTGGTTGCACTAAAACAAAATTATGATTGTTTTCCACAAACCAAAACTACACTTTTTTTGCACTCGACGCGCGTTTCGCTAACAACGTTAGCATCATCAGGAGACGATAAACAATGAACTAAATTAATCTACGCTCTATCTTATATACAATCCTTTAGTGGGCGGAGATAAGACTAATAAATTGTGATTGATCACGATTTTTAATCCTACCTCCCCTCAACCAAAGAATAAAGTGTACTAAACGGGATAGGTCCTCTATCTTTATTTAAACTATTTCTGGATTTAATGATTTCCATACTTTCATATGCATTCAAAAGTCTTTTGTTTGGTACACTTTTTTTAGAAGTTTTAGGTTATCTAATGTGAATCTATGATTGTTTTCAAAAGCATGCTCGGCCACACTTGACTTTTCTGTTCTTCCGTATTTTTTAAGTGTGCTAAGTGTTCTTTAAAACGTGTTTGAATAGAGCGTCTCGTTTGGCCAACATATTTTTTATCACAATCCATGCAACTAATTTCGTAAATTCCACTTTTTTTCTAGAACTGTAGTTTTATCCTTGGGATTTCCTAGTAAGCTTCTTATTGTGTTACCGGATTGATATACTAATTTAAGACCGGTGTTATTAAAAACTTTCTGTAATCCTTTCGTATAATTAGGATTATACGGAATTGAGAAGAAGAGAATTTATGAGCAAATTTGAATCAGATATAAGTAAAGAATTTGAGTATTTCCCCAGAGTATGGTTCAGGTATGTAGACGATGTGTTTGCAGTATTCAACACTAAAGTAACTAGTGTTGAAAATTTTATGGAAAAAATAAATAACAAATTTCCCACTATTAAATTTACTTATGAAACAGAGAACAACGGTACACTGCCATTTCTAGACACTTTAGTTATAAGAAATAAAAATAAATTGGACTTTGACCTATACAGAAAAGGCACGGCCACCAACAGGTATATTCCAAATGACTCTTTTCATTGCTTACAACATAAGCTTGCAAGTTTGCACTTTTTAACATATAGATTAGTAAATTTCCCCTTAAACAAAGAAAGATTTGAAGCAGAAAAGAATAGGATTAGGAATATAGCTGGCGAAAACGGTTACGACGAAGGCTTAATAAATAAGCTGATAAATAGACATTCTTTTCAAAAGACCTTTCGGAATTCTACCTTTTTCAGACAAAAAGATACCTGCGACTCAAAATTTGTATCAATTCCGTATAATCCTAATTATACGAAAGGATTACAGAAAGTTTTTAATAACACCGGTCTTAAATTAGTATATCAATCCGGTAACACAATAAGAAGCTTACTAGGAAATCCCAAGGATAAAACTACAGTTCTAGAAAAAAGTGGAATTTACGAAATTAGTTGCATGGATTGTGATAAAAAATATGTTGGCCAAACGAGACGCTCTATTCAAACACGTTTTAAAGAACACTTAGCACACTTAAAATACGGAAGAACAGAAAAGTCAAGTGTGGCCGAGCATGCTTTTGAAAACAATCATAGATTCACATTAGATAACCTAAAACTTCTAAAAAGTGTACCAAACAAAAGACTTTTGAATGCATATGAAAGTATGGAAATCATTAAATCCAGAAATAGTTTAAATAAAGATAGAGGACCTATCCCGTTTAGTACACTTTATTCTTTGGTTGAGGGGAGGTAGGATTAAAAATCGTGATCAATCACAATTTATTAGTCTTATCTCCGCCCACTAAAGGATTGTATATAAGATAGAGCGTAGATTAATTTAGTTCATTGTTTATCGTCTCCTGATGATGCTAACGTTGTTAGCGAAACGCGCGTCGAGTGCAAAAAAGTGTAGTTTTGGTTTGTGGAAAACAATCATAATTTTGTAAAAGGAGACAACATATTGTCAAAAAACTTAAAAATTAAAAATAAAAGTATGTACATACAACACACTTAACATATTAAAAATATTCTTAAGGTACTCACATTTAACATTTGTGTTTTCATCAGCAAAAAATTTTTCGCTTTCGAATTGTTAATTGTTTTCAATGTCCAAACAAAGAAAGTACATATATAATTGTCACTTCTGCGAAGGTTGAATATACAAATGTTAAATGTGAGTAACTTAAGAATATTTTTAATGTGTTAATTGTGTTGTATGTACATACTTTTATTTTTAATTTTTAAGTTTTTTGACAATATGTTGTCTCCTTTTGTTCTAGGCCTTGCCTTGAAAATGGAGGATTGACTCCGAAACGCGTAGGTTAATAGACATATAAAAAAATTTTAAGAAGATATTGAACTTTATTTGTCCTTTTTCTCCTGGAGTTTTCGCAAGAGTTTAATAGATATTGAGTTAGTGTATACAAAACAAAAATACTTATTTTTAGTCCACCATACCAATATGGTATGGGGGACTATTAAAATTGTGAAATTTCGACTTTTCTTAATTTTACCAAAAATGAGTTACTAAGGTTCCAATACACCTTAATCGACGAAAAAAAAAGTTGTCTGTCGGTCTGTTGTCTGTCTGTATACACGATAACTCAAGAACGTCTTAATAGATTTTAACGAAATTTGTTACGAAAATCCTCTATCGGGTGACCATGAACTGATTAACTTTTGGGTAGGGTGGTGGGGAGATGAAGGGGAGAAAAAGGGGATAAAGTATTTTCAAAAATTGTAACTTTGGAACAAAAGCAGGTAACGATATACGGTTTTCAGATTTAAGTTTCCATGAATATGGACTAAAAATTTTGTCATAAAGTCCAAATTCTTGGGAACTTTAGTTTCCGAGTTATTTGAAAAAGCGTTAAAATATATAAAAAAACCATAACTTTAGAAGTAAAGCAGCTATTGATATGCGGTTTTCAGATTTTGGTTTTCGTAAATATTACCCAAAAATTTTGTTAAAAAGTTCAAATCTTTCAAAGCTACAGTTTTCGAGATATTTTCATTTCCTTTCAACATAAAATAATTGATTTTATGGTGGACTGTCCGTGCTTTCTAGCACAAATTTGTTACTGATATAATTTTGATGATATTCTCAAAAAAATTTAGAAGGAAGGGTAAAATTTTAGAGTAGGTAAGGGGATCGTCTTAAGGCGCAATTACACAGACGAACATGCTCAAACAAAAGCTCGTGCAAAAGATCTAAAATTTTTTGCGTGAACATTTTTGTGAGCTTTTCTTTGAACATTTTGTTCGGGTAAATTTTTGAGCAAATTATTGTTATCTGTTTCGGAAACATATTTTTAAAGATGAGAATAAATAAAATTTCACATCAGTGATCAGTAATCTCAATTCTTTAAAAAAATGGAACACCAACTTTTATTTTAAATTTTTGTGAAAAAAAGCCGACGGAAAGCGAAACATTATTCTTGGCTATCAGTTTTGTCACATGGGTTAGGTTTATTTATAATATTTTTTTCTTAGGGTTTTTCCCGGATTTTTTTGCCCGGGGGTTTTTTTGGGATTTTCTTGCGAGTTTTTTTTATTTCTAGGGGTTTCTTTTCCTAAATTCTAAAAAACAACCCAGGAAAATTTTTCTTTTCCAAAAAATTTTTGAGTTTTTCAAATATCGGCAAAAAACTGAAAAATTGCACTTTTAAGCGGTAATCCGCGCCTTACGACTATGAGGAGTGGTGGGGAGGGTTTTTTTTTTCAAACATATTTTTGTAACTGTACTTTACCCTTAGCTTTGATTGTTTTTTTTTTAATTACTCACACCAGATTTACCTAGTTAGTTTAAGGCCCCAAGGGTTGCTTAAAAAAGTAAAAGGTTCATGAAAATGCTGAAGATAGATATTTACTGTCAATTTAATGTAATAATCAAAGTCGATTACTGACACTGAACAATGAAACAATATGCAAAGGGGCAACATTCCGATTCAAAAGTCTAGTCTATTACTGCTAAATTATATTTTTTAGACAAGGGTCGGGATCGTAGGTTTGTAAAAGTGGTTAATGAATGGGTATTATTTAGACCGGACGTGCTTTTGCTCATATATTTGAGATTTAATAAAGTGTTTATAGGTTTTTTAATTTGAGTTAATTATTATTGTATTGTGTTTTAAACTAGGAAGTAAAATAAAGAGATATTCTTTTAAACGTAAATTTTTATCATTACATTTTACAGGCAACAGCAATAAATAAGTACGAATTATTATTTTTTTATTCTCGTTTTTTTACAACCCCAAAAAAGTTACAAGTATACTGGCATATCTTCTATAAAAATCAGGTCAATCGAAGTTGCTTATGAGGTAAAATGTGAATTTCGCCTTCAAATCGTTTTTCCGTCGGAAAGCACTTAATTAAAAATACCTTGTTTTAAAACTTAGTCTTTCTATTTTCAGTTAAGTTCAATGAATTCCCATAAAACTATAAAATTTAAATTTGTAAGAAATTTCTATACCAACATTTCTTCAAACAAATTTTGCTTAACATTCTCTCCAAAATTTCCTTGAGTCTTTTTGTACGAGATTTTGTTCGAACTTTTTTTTGAACATTTTGCTCAAGAGGCTCGTGTAAATGTTTGTCGGCATTTCAACATCAAAGAAAAGTTTGTCTGTGTAAATGCGCCTTAAGAAGTCCGCTAAGCAATAAAACCTCTTGAGCAGGTAAGTCGGTGGTTCTCAAACAATAAATAATATATTTGGAACATGACGAATTACATTTTCTAAATAATCGTAGTTTTTACATCTAGTGGCTATAATAGTGCTTTTTTACAAGCGTTGGTTTAAATGACAAGGGCAGACAAAATTATTTTTTTTGCATCGGTAATTAGGAAAGTCATGGTTTGGACATTTGTAAACAGTACTTAAATCATTTAAAGTTAATAAAAAATAATTAGGTAAAAAAAGATTATTTTTTAGCTTTTATAGTATTTAGGCAAATTAGTTTTACGAATTCTGTTTTATAAAGTTTTGGTTATAAAAAGAACCGATATTGCAGTCGTGGGATAAAACGCATCTACTTATAAATGCATACTAAAAATAGTCTTCCTCTGCATCTGAAATATTATCCATGCTTTCAGAATCATTATCATCATCCGTAATAATTAACGGTCGTACTTCGTCTATAACCTGTTCTGTCTCATAAGATTCAAAAATAATTTTTTCCGTGTGTTCAATGCATTTCCGCCATTCTTCTTTGCCCACTTTGCTAAGTGCCTCCTCCCACAACTTTATAACGCTAGGCTCACCGATATTTTTACAGGTATGTTTGTCGTAATAATTTTTGCTAATACCCCATACCAATTCAATTGCGTTGTAATGACAAAACTTGATGTCCATAGTTAAGGGCTAATTCGTCAATAACATATTTTTTTTTAAATGGCTGCTCTTTACACTTGCTTAAAAGATCGCTTCTTAAAAATAAATTTTCATGGATTATGTTTTTCTTTGACAACCACTATCTTATTTCCTCTTTTTTTTCAGATGCTTGTAGGAAATTTCTCTTCGAGTCTCGTATGGTAAGACGCATTGTCCAAAACAATTAAGGAAGGGTTTTCGAAATTTTTTAAAAGTTTTTCCTCAAACCAATGCTCAAAAATTTTAGCATCCGTATTGATATGATAATCGTCAGTTTTTTTTGTTGAAGAAAATATTAAACTGACATTTGAAATAAACCCTTCTTCATTGCCTGCATGTATTATCTATCTATTATATATTTTTTCCATTACTTGCACGGGTACTGGAATAGCAAGATTTCGATTCATCCTGCCAAAACGATTTTGTTGAAGTTCCGTACGCAAATACCCATGTTTCGTCAAGAAAAACAACTTGCCTGGGCAATTCCGATTTTTTGTTTTTTATGTAATCTCTTAAAAATTGCCATCCTTTTGACACAATATTGGATTGCTCGCAAAGCACTTTTCTGTTGTTCGTTTTTTTATATTTAAAGCCCATCTCTTTTTTTTCCTTTATCTTTTCTAGAATAGCTTTGAGGGTAACATATGCCTTTGATCATAAACAATATTTCTAATCGATAGTTTAATCCCTTGGGATAGATCAAAGGTTTTTGAATGCTGTCGAACCCTTTTATATGGTCTGTCCAATTCCTCTTCACTCTTTTTTCGAATTCTTCTTAAGGTCTTATCTGAAATGCCGCAAGCATCAGACGTTCGTTTTTGCACTGCCAAAAACAGACACTAACGGGCCCGAGTTATTTTTTTCTGACGTAAAATATCGTTTCACTTGTAATACCAAACGGCGTTCAGCTGGAGAAAAACACCTTCTAGGCGTTATGTCACCTTGCTGAACATTTTCCATAACTTTGATTTATGACTGCTTTAAATTCCTAAACTAAAAGCAAATAAAAGCACACCTACTTATTTAAAATAGAACATACCATCCCCAACTGAGTAAATTTTAATTATTTCTTGGAAAATAGTATTATTAGCATTGACGACAGCTCCAGATTTATTTTGATTTATGACTGCTTTAAATTCCGTAATTCACACACAATAAGAAACAAACTAAAAGCAAATAAAAGCACACCTACTTATTTAAAATAGAACATACCATCCCCAACTGAGTAAATTTTAATTATTTCTTGGAAAATAGTAATTATTAGCATTGACGACAGTTTCAGATTTACCTATAATGACATCAAAATAATTAAATTCTCGGAAAAAATACCTTTCAAAATCTTTAACTAATTGACGCAAAAAGTTTTTCAAAAGTAAGTAAAACATAAAATAAAATAGAAATATTTAGCGTGGTATAACTATAACGCGTAATTCTTAAATAATTTTGTTTTAAGACGGCTGATTTAGCCCACTCATATTTTGCCGAATACATTGAACCAATGGGATGTCTGGTACGATCAAGTACAGCGAGGGCATTCTAACTTAACTGACTTACTGGTCAAAAGGCGATAATATCTTATGGAGATTTAATCCGATATCGGACTTTATATAGCGAACCGACTTCAGCAGAACATAACGTAGAAAAATATTTTTCGTTTCTCCTTGTTTTTTCTTTAAAAACATGGATTATTTTAAAATTAAATTATTATTATTAAAGCACTGAATGAGCTCGAAGCTGTCCCGCAGATGTGGGAGGAGGAAAACAATTGTTGGTTCCCCAATAAAAAAAGCGAAATTAAACAATATCAGTGTGACCCCCCTAATGCTCCAGATAAAGTGGACTGGAAGAAATATATGTGCGAGATGATGGTCCATCAGATTTTTGGTTGCCAGCAAGCTAACAAATTGTGCAATTTGATGTCCCAGATGCAAAATTGTAGGTTGAGTATCCTTCTTTTTCTTCGTTCCTTTTTTGGTAGGTTTCCAAATAATGGTCGATTTAGGTATAGGCGTTAAAACAGTCGGCTTTGAAATGAAAACTGACATGAATCTGTCTGGGAAAATATTTGTACAAATTACGTTACCTATTTTGACGTGGTTTAAGGTTCGCATATGCGTACCTGACTACGTAAACGTCGGATTTTATTACAAAAGACGTTTGTTGTTTGATTTACTAGTAGACAACTTTATTTTGTACCTAATAGGACGTCGCTTTGTGACAGATTAGGTTGAAAGGCGGATAAATGCTACTTGGGAACTACTGGAAAAAAAAGTGTTTTTCACAAAAACTGCCTACAAGAATTAAAATTTACATATTTTTTATTTACTGGAACATACGTATTAACAAACTAAATTTTAAGGAATATTAGCAAATAAGCTCTGGCAAAAAAGCAGTTAGTGTATACTTGTATACTTGTTTTTAAAATCGTCGGATTTTTTGTAAGGGCGAGTTTTTCTGAGGGTTTTTGAAGAATCGCGATCATTGTGACATATTCAGAAGTCCTGGCAGGGGATCTACTGATATCCAATTCTAACGAGATAGAAAAAACTTCAAAGAAAATTGTCATTACATTATTTTTTTAATGAGTGATTTACAAATGTATAATAAGAATAATAATAATTGATGCCATACTTTTCGTTTCATACATCCGTTTTTAATCTGTTGTAAATGCTTTTTCGCGTTTAAAAGATGAAAACTTGTAATAACGAGAAGAAATTTTTTAATAATAACGAAGATGCATGCATAGTTGATATTCTGTAAATATAGAACAGAGTCGGAATAGGAACCTGTTTATCTTTTAGAGACACCGACTTTTCTTAAGATAATTTAGATGCCAAGCCAGTTATATCTACTACAAAGTAAGTTACTTACTTTATGTACGTCCTAAAATTAATTTTTGGCTTGCGCCGCAAGTTAGCGGAAATTTAAACTAGATATTTTAGATGTAGTAGATATATTATATGAGATTCTTAAGGCGGGTCTAAGTATAATACGCCAGACCATTTTAATGGGTTCGATAAATTGAGCTTTTTTGAAGCCCACCGTGCCAAATATTCTAAAATTTCTTAATGAAGTAGTTACCCGGAGTTATTATGTTAGATTATGTTTCCTGATAGTGTTGTTTGATCAGACTGTTTTTGATAATTACAATTATTCCTAATAAAATGGCGGGTTCCATTTTTGCATAGCCAACCTTTTTACAAGCTTTTATTTAACTTGCATTGTACGTATGTTACTAACTATGTTTCGATCCGATCCGACATCCGATCGACTTCAAATTTGGCATGCTTATATAATTGCGAAGACAACAAAAAAATATGGTGTGATGAAATTGACAGCTCCCCCCTACTCGAAGGGGGAGGAGGGAGGTACAGTTGAAGTACGCCCGATTTCGTTGAAATTTGGTGTGTTGGGGCACGTGGGTATGTAGATAACGAATTCCACCACACGAGAATCTCCTAAACGGTAGGAGATACGAAAAGGTTTAAATTAGGGCAAAGTTGCGCAATTTGATGTTTTACCCAAAACCAAAAATAAAGTTTACAAAATTCGAGTAGTTCCGGAGAGAAATTTTTAATTTTAGTTTTTATTTTTCTCCGCCTTTATTATAAGAATAAAAGTTTCTACAGACACTTTTTTAAGACCTACCAGACGAGCTATTCATTTTTAAGATATGACATTTCAGTTTGACAGGAGCGCTGTCAAGTTCGTTTTTTCTTATGGACACATCCTTTTTTTTCCGGTTGTTTTGTTTCGGACGCAAAGCAAATATCATTTTCAAATATTATTTTAACAGGGAGCTTGTTGTTTCGGGCTTAGTGAACAGCATTAGTTTATAAAAATCCCGTTATACAAGACAACTTAAAAAGCGCTTGTAGTAGTATCTACAAAATTATAGTTATCTACAAAATTTTGGGATGCTGTCTGACTGTCTGTCTGTCTGGTACAGGATTACTCAAAAACCCCTAAATCGATTTTTATCAAATTTGGCACAAAAATTCTTTGTCACCAGACGCAGAGCTGATTAGTTTTTGATAAAAATATTATAACTCACGAACCGTAGCAGCTAGCGACACGCGGTTTTCACATTTAGGTAAATAATTACATTTTAAACAAAAAAAAATTTTGAAAAAAAAATTATTTTTTTTTTTAATCTTTTTATACGGGAAATTTTGAGACGATATTTAAACAAAAAAAAGTGGAAAATATAGAAAAACATTTTTTTGAAAAACGTTGGAAAAATAATTTTTTTTTTTTTTTTTCTAATAGGTTTTATGGATGGCTATACGTGCCTGCTGGCGCTATTTTTGAAACTACTACAAGCGCTTTTTAAGTTGTCTTGTATAACGGGATTTTTTTAACTTAAAATAATATTTCAAAATGATATTTTCCTTACTTCCGAAAGAAAACGAACAGAAAAAAAAAGGATGTGTCCATAAGAAAAAATGAACTTTACAGCGCTCCTGTCAAACTGAAATGTCAAATCTTAAAAATGAGTAGCTCATCTGGTAGATTTTAAAAAGATGCCTGTAGAAAGTTTTAAGCATTTTTTGAAAAACTCTAATAATAAAGGCGGAAAAAAATAAAAACTAAAATTGAAAATTTCGATTTTTTTATACATTTATAGTTCCAGTGACAATACAATAATATATCATTATTAGGCACCCCTTCCTTCTACGAGGGAAGTGGAGGAGGGAAAACACCTAACTTTGTCCGATTTCAATCAAAATTGGTGTACGGGGGCTTTTGGGGATAAGGAATACGAATTTTTGATCATATTTCGAAAATTCAATATGGCGGATTCAAGATGGACGATTTTCGGTCACGTTTTGATAACCAACTTTAACTGACTTATCCACATCCGATTGTGTTCACATTTGGTATGCGTTTACAGTTCCGGTGAAAATAAAAAGTATGGTATTCACAGGTACCCACCTCCCTCCAAAGAGGGAAGTGGAGGAAGGAAAAATTTAGTTTGTTCAATTTAAATCAAAATTGGCATACAGGGGTTTTTCGGGAAGGGGATATGAATTTTTGACCAGACTTGATAATTTCGATATGGCGGTTTCAAAATGGATGATTTAGGGTACAAATCTTGAAATTAAAAAATAAATTTTTATTGAAAAAAACTTTTAAAGAACAAGCTTTTATTAAATGCACTTAAAAGTCGAAAATAGTTTTTTATCCTTCTTATACCATAATAAAAGCGATGGGTGCAAATTAAAAATTTTAACTTTACGGTGACGAAGAAAGAACTACAAAAGAAGAACTATATTTTTCTTCTATTCGAATGATTTCTTTGAGAATGTCCTTAGGTTATAGAGTAATACAACTGTGTCTTAGATGAATCGTCGATGTGACCGATATACGATACCTAAAGTTAAAATTTTTAATTTGCGCCCATCGCTTTTATTGTCGCAAACAATTTGCTCGTTTCTAAAATGTTCCAAAATTTCCATCCATCTGGGATGATTTTTTTGTTATTCCAACTAAAGATTTTCTTGAGAAACATATTTTTTTACGAATGTATACTCGTCGAAAGTCTCATCATGCCTAACAAAAAATATTTCAGTTATTTCTTTTTTCACGATGGGGGACTATTCTTCGCAATGGGGGACATTTAGAGGGACACTTACAATGGGGGATGGAACACCCAAATGGGGGACTGTCCTCCCTAATGGTGGACGAATGGTAACCCTACATCTTTAAACTAGCTTTTGGTTCCCACCCTGCAGCAGTAACCTCGCGGGATTTTATTCCACTATTCCTTTAGTTTTTATGTAAATTTTAACTTAAATTCATTGAAGTGCCCGTTTATTTTCGCAAATTAAACACAAAAAAGTTTGGTTCTGTCAAAAATCAGGATTCTCACGAAAATTTACCTGTCAATTTTTTATTTATTTTGTTGGTCATTTGGTTTTAGTTGGTGGCTAACCTCTTTGATACCTAGCCTGTCAAACTCGGAAAATGCTCAATTCTGATGTTTTTTTGACTCCAAAAAGTATGGATATCACATGACCCATTTTGAACGTCACTTCAACCTTTCGTGAGGTAAGGTTAGTGACAAAGAATCTCTATTCTTAGGAAGATTGCTGTATATAAAACTTGTTGAAAGAGAATTGGAAGCATTAGTACTGTGCTGATTTAATATACACTATCGGCATCATAAAAGTGGTCTTAAACTGTCAAAGTATGTCATTCTGTATTTCAGTCTGACAAATAAATAAAAAATGCCTCCACAAATTTCTTTATTTGATAAAGCCCAACTCCTGGCAAAACTACAACTTATGGACGCAGTAAAACCACGATTAAAAAACGATGGAAAGAAGATCAGACAATAGAGAGAAAACAAGGGACTGGTTTACTGAAAGTTTCAACTGATGAACAAGATTATGACCTTATCGCTTTTATGGAATTTCCAGAATGTGTAAGAGTGGTACGAAATCGCGTAAGGAAAGGCTCTAATTTGTGTAGGTGCTAAAAAAATTAAACTTACGAATGAAAAAAAATAGGCCAGGCTACTTTTTGCCCTTAATTACTCTCTAAAGGAACCATAGTTTTGGCGAAAGGTAATATTTTCCGATGAAAAAGTTTTCCAGTCCTGTAGTGACAGAAAACAAATTTGGGTGTATCGTCCATCAAGAACACGCTATGAGATCGCGCTGGATGATTTTCGGTAAATATGTGGGGTTGGATTTCTGCTAGAGGTCATGGTGCTCTATTTCGAATCAATGGAAGGCTCACACACAGTGGACATTTTAGAGAACACCATGCTTCCAGCCGTCACAGAACTTTATCAAGACCAGTTTATTTTTCAAAAAGACAACTGCCCTGCTCATACGGCCAGAATTTGCCAAACTTGGTTTCGGGAGCAAAATATTGAAGTTCTTCCTTGGCCTGCGAAAACCCCAGACGCCAATCCTATGGAAAAAATCTGGGGTTTAATTTCAAAAAAGCTGGAAAGTTTTAATATTGTACCGGGAAATCAACATCACTTGGTCCAGTTAATAGTCAATGCTTATGAAGAAGTGATTGGTGAAAATGAAAACCTTTTTGAAATTTTGGCTGATTCTCTACCAAGAAGGTTAAACGTTATGTATAATTGATGTGAATTGCGCAATGACTAGATATTAAAATTTATATACCTAATAATTTGCTTCTATTGTTTTATAATTTTCGATACAGTTGGGTTTTTTAATTTTTGTTACAGCTGTTTTATGCGTTAGCGTATTATTGTAATATAAAAATTATTTTTGAAAGCAATCTTTGAAGTCAATATTTTCACATTTTAGTACCAGTCTGTCACAAAATATAATCCGGTAGTTAACCATACAATTTAAAAAATGCCTATGTTTATCACGTACCACTTTTATGATGCCGATAGTGTACGCTTTATTTATTTATTGACTACTTGTATCGTTAAATCAACTGACCACTTAAAATTTAATAGCAGATTAGTGTCTAAAATCTTGCACCGTGCTTTTTATACCAAGTTTTATAGCTAACTAATAATCTAGGGAAATTGGGTGAAATAAAGTTCAGGGTTCCCACCAAAATTAACCTGTCAATTTTTTTTTTGTTAGTCAGTTTGTTTTAGTTTGGTGGTAAACCTTTTTTGCTACCCAGTGTGTCAAACTCGGAAAATGGTGAATTGGCTGAACTTTGAATGGAGGCAACATTTTGTAAAAAACTAAGACACGAGCACAAAGCACTTTTTGCCGAATGGGCTAAAATTTCTTTCTAAGGCCACCAATTCGAAATATTCAAACATTTGAATCGATGGCCTTAGAGAAAAAAATGGTCCGCATTAATTTGGAATGGAGTGTATGTACCACAGCTTAGACAAAAATATGAATGGACACCAAAATCCTGCAATACGCCTCTGATCGTCTAAATCCTAACCGTCTATTAGACAATTGCATGTTATATTTTAATTTCATTATTTACGGTCTAAAACACAAAAAACCTCACGATACGAAGCTAATAAAACTCGCCTAATGATCTTTTTGACCACTAGTTATTCTGGCACTTTTGTCGAACACAAAACATGGCCTTTCCTAGGCTTAAGGGCCTTATCCTTACTTTTATTCTTGGTCTTGGTGCATTTGGTAGTACCCTAGCTTACAATACAGACGAAGAAAATTCTAGTTTTAAAGTAGTTAAAAATTGGTTCAATCAGTGTTCAAAAAAGCCAGATTTGTTTAAGTGTTTAAAAATACAGGCGCTCAAAGTTGTAGACAGGGCCATTCAGATAAAGGATTTTAATGTTGTGGATGGTATAACCATTGTGACCAATGGCGAAGGAAGAAGTTTTAGTGGGTAAGTCCTATCCACGATTCATTCAAAAGTTTTTTTTATATTATACACAACCCCAAGAATCTGCAACATAAATACTGGGGAACTAAACAATTTTTTTTATTATCAAATTCCAATCCATATTTTCTTATTATCCGTGTCTGGTTTAGAATAGAAGTTGCGAGATTGTTTCGTTTTTTTTCCAAAGATTTTAGCAAGTATGTTATACGGTTTAGATAGTAAATAAAATCGAAATATTTTTTAGGTTTTTAAACACTTCACTCACAAAAGTAGTTACAGTATTTTCAGTTTATAGTATAGTGCCGTACTGACCAAAAGAATATCTCCAATCAAGTTCATAGAATCTTGTACCCTCTGGGTCCCTGAATCAAAATTATCAATTATCTCCATGAAACGAAAGCACTCTTAAAGGAATGCTTGTTTAAAGGAAATCCCGACTTTATTAGCCTGTGTTTTCTTTGGGAAGAGATCGTTTTTATCAGTGCATTTAAGTTTAGTTTTATGTTTCTGGTCTGTTATTTGGCAATAAAAGATGTACACTCCATAGTCATTAAATAATACAATACCTATTGGGTTTTAAATAAAAACTTAATATTCAAGTCCATTACCAGTTCTAACCCAAAAAAATTAATAATTACAATGTATATCCGTTGGGCTAATTTTCTTAGTACACTGGATATATTTATTTGTTCCAATGGATATCCAGTGAACAGTTTTGTCAAAAGCGACGATATTTTCAATATTTAAGTATATAGGTACCTATATATTTGAACGACTCCAACATCATAAGTCTGATTGTCGATCCTTGCGGATGGAGTTCCTAGCAAAGGATAGGTATTAAAATACTAAAGTACCAATTAGTACAAAATAATGAAAAATACTTACTCAAATGATTCGGCTAGATATGAGAGAAATGTTATTGTTGGTATTGAATAAGAAAAACATGATCCATTGGATATCCAAAACAGTTCGGATTAAATGACTAAAGTTATTAATGTGCCAACTAGGTGAAACCCAATTGACATAGATTTTTTTAATAAATATTCAATGTTGAGTCAATGTATATAAAGTACATCACTTTTGCTGGACACAAAATGAACGTCCACCGGATATAGTTTATTTTTGGTCCGATGGACTAAGAAAAATCGTTATCCATTGGATATCCAAAAACTAACTGAAAAAAAGCAGTTCTTTATGGATTAAAATTGGAAGTCCTTTGGACTTAGTTTTTTTGTCATCCACTGTATCAGGAAAAACCTTTATCCAATGGATGTCCATAGATGGTCTATATACAATGCGGGTGGTTTTGGACAAAAAATAGCTGCCCGATGGACAATTTGTACTGTTACTGTGTGAAAAATAGGGTTTACTGTATCCCATAGTTGAGTTCAGTACAGAAGAGAGAAATGTTTTCTTGTCGCATGCGACTGCAACCTCTTACCGATACTAATTTATAGCACAGTACTGATGAGAGCACCACAAGTGCGAAACCCGAGTTTATGGTTACCATTTCCTTTTTTAAAGGAAAGCTCTCTATTCATTATCTTTTGTATGCTTTTTAGTTTAAATCTCAACGAGTCAAAACTGGAAAAACTCAAACCCGAAGAACTCGACTCTCTTCTCGGTGACACAACTCAAAAATTTCTCGACACTCACAGAGTTGAGGTTAATCTACCGAAGTTGGTGGAAGAAGGTCGGCAGAAGGGCGGCGGTGGAGGTGGCGGCGGAGGTGGGGGCGGGGGCGGCGGAAAGAAGGGCGGCAAAGGAGGAGGCGGCGGAAACTATGGCCCAATGATATGGGCATTGGCAATCAAGGGGAGTTTTTTGGCGATGGCATACAAAGGTATGTATTAATTGGTAAAGCTCAGTAGCAAAAAATTGGAAAAACGTTTTTCGGTTAAAAAAATTTAATAATTTGAATCCATGTTACCATAAAGGTATAACTAAAATAGAGATATTAGGGAGATTTTGGTCAGACAGTTTAACGACAAGTTTCGTTACTCTTATAGTTACCGTTACCGTAGTCAATCGTTTGGCGGTAAACATAACCTTAGTTTTTATTGACTTTTGTTGTTTTCTTCTCAAGTCTTTTTTTATTTGCTTTTCTAAACGTATCATGGAGGAAAATATTAATTTAGTGATAGGACTGGGAGATGAACACCCCAACATAAATTTAGTCAGGCAAATGATTTTGTAAGATATCTTTGGTGGAGTAATAGAAGAAAACAAGCCTTTGCAAACTTATTTGTACTTACTCACCTGTTTACCAAAACGAAAAACGGTAAAAAAGGCACCCCACTACTACTATAAACACGGTTAAAAAAAAATACAACTACACAAAATTTTTGTAAAACAAAACAAACTTTTATAACCTAAAAATCTTCCACCACAGAATCACATCAAGTTTGGTTGGTTGTATTTTTAACGGTAAAGGTAGTCGCTATTGGACGCTAATTAGCGGTAAAGGTAACAGCCTGACAGAGTGCTACTGCGCCTGCCCAGAATAAAGGTAAAGGTAACAGACTGATAAAAAACCCGACCAAAATCTCCCTATTATGTTTACCACAGTTGCGATCAGTTATCATAAGGTAAACAATTACCCGACGATGCCAGATGCACTGAACGTTATATCCCTACACGGAATGTTTTTAAAACCATATTATTTTTATAACTTTTTTATCATTTGTTATGCAAATTCTCTAGTTTGCTTTTTAAAACATAACCTTATTCGTGTTCAAGCCGCCCAAAGACATTCAACTAAAATAAACCCACCAAGTAATTCATAAATCACTTTGAAACGCGATCAGTCGTTAGACTTAGGGAAAACCATTTTATCTTCCACTGGCAACGCTGGCCCAGGCAATACCACATTACGTTTACCAGCGGCCAGAAGCGGCTCGTTATTTATAAATGTGTGGTTTGGTCTTTATTCTCAGACTTGTCAAATATCTTTGGAAATACAATCATTAATTTTTTTATACTTAATAATTGATACCGTGGTATGGAGACGTATTATATTTATGAAAGTTAATTAAATATTAATTTTTTAAATGCTCTCCAGATAGTTAGTTGCCTAAATAGTACGGAAAGTGATACTTTTACGCACAAAAGGAGTTCGGGCGGGAAAGGCAGTGCCAGAAGAGTTAGGGACAATTTTTTTTCTACGAATATTTATGATGACTTTCTTAATCAAAAATTAGTTTTTAGTGAACACAACGCAAAATTTAAAAATTTGGTCCATAAAGTACTATTTGAAAAACAATTGCGCGCGTTAAAAGTTTTTTTACGCACGCTAGCACAGTTTTTTTTACGCACGCCGGGCTTATTGTTTTTACGCACGGCGTGAGGGAAGTTGAATTTTTCACCTTAAAATTGGTATGTAAAAGTAGACTTTTTCACACGCATTTGCTTGCGCGAAGTTGCATTTCCCGCGCGCCAATAGTTTTTTTTATCTATTTAATGTCAAGTGACACAAAATAAGTTCCTGTAATTTATAGAGTACCTGCAAAACTTTATTAAAAAATTAGCATAGGTAAAAGTATTTTTTAGCACGTCGTGAATTTAAAACTAGATTAAATTAAAAATGGAAAGAAAACTCTGTTTTGGTTTTAATTTCAAAAATACCAAATATATACAAGCTGAGGAAGAAGCTTTTTATGCAAGTAGGAAAATTTTGTACTAAAAACGTGCCAAAAGTTCCTTTTTCGACCTTAACGGTCATCGCGTGCCGAAAAGTATTACTTTTCGCACTGCAGCACTGTTTAGGCAAATTACTATTGTGAAAAAATGTAAAATAGATATTACATGATGGTTTTTCATTGTGTAAAAATAAATGGAATTTATACACTCTACTAAAATTTTTATTTAATATGTACAAAAGTATCTTTACATTTTAACAAATACAAAAAAATTTGACGTCGAGTATCTACCTTTGTAAATATTATAAATAAAAAGTTGTAACAAACACACATCTTTAATCCTGGGTCTGATATAATGTTTTAAAAATTTATATTTATACCGGGAATGCTAGTAATATTTATAAAAAAATCTCGGCAGAAAAAATGATACTGACTACAGATAAACAAATAAATATCATACGCTCCTCTTACATTTTTTTGCCACCCATGTTGGATATTTAAAAATGTCGCAGCTGGGATTGGTTGATTATACCATTTTTTTTAACAGAAATTCGCAAAAATTTCCCAAAAATTTTTTTATTTATTTTCTATATTTATTAATTATATTTTTTTTTTATTGCAACACTAGTTGCACGTCTATGACCGCCTATGAATGACCGCTTATGAATGAACATATGATAACTAACCTGTGAAATGTTTGGTTTTCACCTGCAATCTCCAGTTTTCGTCACGCCACTTTGTCATATTACTTTTGGCATAAACACTTAAAAATCTATTGAAAAAATATTAAAAACTGTCCAATATTCTGTGAAATATACCAAAACCTCGATTATACTAAAGCTACAACGCCGACTAGAAATAATGTATGGAGTAACGTACAAACGGTTATATGTCTGACCTGCCACAAATGCAAGGTTTTCACATTGTTGTAGGTTTTATTCCTAATATATATTCGGAAATCAAAAGAATTATTCTTTCGGCCAAAATATCAGGTATTTTATCTGATGTTTCGACCGAAAAAATTAGGTATATTTTCGGGTATATTTCAGGTACCATAACATGTACCTACACATTATAAATTCTTTATTAATTTAAAATTGTGAAGATTCAAGACATTTTTTTTAGATATGTAAATAAAAATAAGGTGTTTGTCCATGTTTTAAAAAACAAACCAGAGAATTTGCATAATTGCAGGTAAATGATAAAAAAGTTATAAAAATAGTATGTTTGTAAAAATATTATGTACAACTTTCAGCGCAATCTGGCATCGTCGCCAAATTGTTTACCTTATGTCTGATCGCAACTGAGGTAAACATAATGTCTCTATTTAAGTTATATCTTTATGGTAAGTACACATCTGTTTAAAAAAGGGGACACGTATTTGAAATTTGGATACGTAATGCCCCGTTTTTTAACATAAATGTACATGTTATATGGTTCATGTATATCCCTAATTTTTTTGGTAGAAATATCAAATGAATATCTGGTGTTTTCACCAAAAAATTATTATTTTAATTTTACAATATATATTGGGAATAAAACTTACACAATATAACAACCTCGCACTTAAAGCAGGTCACCCATATAACCGTTTACTACGCTGCCTCATTCATTATTTGTCGACGGAGTTGCCGCTTTAGTAGAATCGAGCATGTGTCAGGTGCTTGGTATTGCGTTATGCAGCGTTGCCAGTAAAAGGGAAATGGTTTTCCCTAAATCTAACGCCTGATCGCGTTTCGAATCGATTTATGAATGACTTGATGGGTCTACTTTAAAACAAAGAAGAATTTAAAAAACCTCCAAATCAGTTACTTCAACCGAAAAGAAACTAAAAACCAAAAAATCAAAAGATCTTGGGTGGAAATAACGAAAATTCAAACTTGGATGAGCATCCCACAAGGAACACACAAAAGATCAAAGCGAAAAGAGAAATGATTAAACGATGTTTCGCCCTGGGTAAACAGCGTGGGCTCATCAGTAGTTTCACTGGTCACCCTCCACTATACATCATTAAACACCATCATACACTTTGATTTCCAACCTTGAAACACTCACAAATAGGCATCGTTTCGCACTGGTACGTACTTATCCAAGTTACCTGATACGAATTCATCCTGGCGTGTTAATATTTCCTGTAGGATTATGCTCCTAAGGCAATTAAAACAAAGAAGAAGTTAAAAAACCTCCAAATCAGTTACTTCAACCGAAAAGAAACTAAAAAGCAAAAGATCAAAAGATCTTGGGTGGAAATAACGAAAATTCAAACTTGGATGAGCATCCCACAAGGAACACACAAAAGATCAAAGCGAAAAGAGAAATGATTAAACGATGTTTCGCCCTGGGTAACCAGCGTGGGCTCATCAGTAGTTTCACTGGTCACCCTCCACTATACATCATTAAACACCATTATACACTTTGATTTCCAACCGTGAAACACTCACAAATAGGCATCGTTTCGCACTGGTACTTACTTATCCAAGTTACCTGATACGAATTCGTCCTGGCGTGTTAATGTTTCCATTAGGATTATGCTTCTAAGGCAATTAAAACAAAGAAGAAGTTAAAAAACCTCCAAATCAGTTAGTTCAATTGAAAAGAAACTAAAAAACAAAAGATCAAAAGATCTTGGGTGGAAATAACGAAAATTCAAACTTGGATGAGCATCCCACAAGGAACATACAAAGGACCAAAGCGAAAAGAGAAATGATTAAACGATGTTTCGCTCTGGGTAACCAGCGTGAGCTCATCAGTGGTTTCACTGGTCACCCTTCCCATACATCATTAAACACCATCATACACTTTGATTTCCAACCTTGAATCACTCACATTAATGATGTATAGTGGAGGGTGACCAGTGAAACTACTGATGAGCCCACGCTGGTTACCCAGGGCGAAACATCGTTTAATCATTTCTCTTTTCGCTTTGATCTTTTGTGTGTTCCTTGTGGGATGCTCATCCAAGTTTGAATTTTCGTTATTTCCACCCAAGATCTTTTGATCTTTTGTTTTTTAGTTTCTTTTCGGTTGAAGTAACTGATTTGGAGGTTTTTTAACTTCTTCTTTGTTTTAATTGCCTTAGGAGCATAATCCTACTGGAAATATTAACACGCCAGGACGAATTCGTATCAGGTAACTTGGATAAGTAAGTACCAGTGCGAAACGATGCCTATTTGTGAGTGTTTCAAGGTTGTAAATCAAAGTGTATGATGGTGTTTAATGATGTATAGTGGAGGGTGACCAGTGGAACTACTGATGAGCCCACGCTGGTTACCCAGGGCGAAACATCGTTTAATCATTTCTCTTTTCGCTTTGATCTTTTGTGTGTTCCTTGTGGGATGCTCATCCAAGTTTGAATTTTCGTTATTTCCACCCAAGATCTTTTGATCTTTTGTTTTTTAGGGTCTACTATAGTTGAATGTCTGTGCATGTTACAAACGTATTTGGAAAAGCGTTCGGACTATATGTAATTTTTCGTTCTGAATACGAAATAAACTGTTTTGGAACCAACCACCTGACCAAAAATCAACTGGGTTGCCTAAAGTAAACCCTTATTTCTTGGCTAAGAGTTTGGTACTTTATATATGGGCAATTTTTATGATATAAGACAATTATTTATCTCACTTAACGTCCAAAAACATATTACAAGGACGGAAAAACCCAATTCTCAGGAAAAAAATGGTCATCATTATAAATAACAAACTCGTAATTTTCTCGTAATTAAAAAAATACTGGTCAAAAAAAACTTCCCAAAAATATACTGGGCGGCCTATTTTGTCATTGTGAATTTAATTCAATGCTTCAGGGTTGGCTTAATTTTCATTCGCGTTCGCGAAAAACTTAATAAACTTATCATATATCTAGCTGAAGACCCGCAGCTTCCTTCGTTTTTCCCGTTTTTCTTGCTTTAAGTGATCGTAACTTTTGTTCCTATAAACCGATTTTGATGAAATAAATCCTACGTTCTGTCCAGAATTCCAAGGATTCTCTCTCTTTTATTTTAACCGTAATAACTTTTGTTTTATTGAACCGATTTTGATAAAATAAAGCGTATGACCTGCCCAGGAGTCAAAGGAATTTAGTATTTGAAGTCTTATCAAATTCTGTTTAGTGGTTTCTGAATGAAAAATTTCGTTGGGCTAGAATACAATACAGTAATGGTCTATCTACAGACGTACGCAAGGGGAGAGGCTTAAAGACTTTTCCGTTAAATATTTTATTTATTTCTTTATTGGCCCACAGTAGAAAAGCACCAATTACAAACCAAAAATATTATGCTAATAATTTCTTAAAGATAGGTAGTTGAGAAGAGCTAAACTAACAATTTTAAACGGCTAGACTAAACTAAACTAAAGTAGTCTTTCATTATGTATACACATATATTGTATGGTGTTAAATTATAAAATTTAGACATTTTACGTGCCCTATAAAATATCTATAATACATATTTTATATATCTATTTTATTATAAATTGAATTTACAACGAATTGCATCCTATATAATGCAGAGGTAAAACAAGTTTCTATTGTTATTAAGGTTGGATCTAGGAGTCGTTCGAGGTACAGGAAATGAAAACCGATTTATTAATTGCGGGTTAGGGTCTATGACTCCAGTTATAATTTTGTACGTCAAAATGCAATATTGCTGAAGCCGCCTTTGTTTGATTTCAGGAGGTCTACGTAGGGAGTAAACGTGGGATACACTCCGCTCATTTTATGTTATATAAAATTTTAATAACGTTTGAATTTTTAGGTTCCTTTGCGTTTCTTATTAAAAAACTCAACATTTGAAAAGCTTTTCTTACTGTTTTTTCAGATATTCTGCAAAAGAAAAGTTAGAATCTAGAAGTAGCTCAAGGTCCCGTACAGATTCCTTTCTTTCTAGTGTTTATCATCTTAAAAGAATATTTAATTTTATTTTTTTATTGGTGAATGTTGCCACGCTGCATGTTTTAACATGAAAACATAAATGATTTTGTTTACTCCACGTTATCTAAATTTGCTGCAGGTGTTGACAATCTTCCTCTGAATTAATTTTTTTGAAAATTTTAAAATCATCTGCAAACGATACTGAGTCGTTATGCTGGACTACGTCATGTAGGTCGTTAATGAATAGAAGGAACAGTAAGGGACCCAGGTTTTCACCCTGAGGAACTCTAGAAAAAAAACCTCAAATTTAAAAGACTCATAATTGCTATATACAACATATTGCTTTTTTTTTTAGTAAGATAAGACTTTATTAAATTTATTAAATTATTATCAATATTAAAGGATGCAAGTTTCCCCAGAAACAGCGGATGTAAAACCTTATCAAAAGCTTTTGCAAAGTCGGTGTAAACTGAATCTAGCTGTAAGTTTGGATCTAAAGCATTTGCAATATCTTGAGTGTTCTTGAGTGTTCTCACTGTAGATCGCCCTGGCATAAAACCATGTTGACTTGAACTGAATAGTTTTGTATATCCGACTTTGTTCTACTCTTGAATATTGGTACCACCTTTGCAGTTTTCCACAGATTTGGAAATTGATTGTCGGATAAAATCTTGTTAAAAATAATCATAAATGGATATAATAGGTAGTTTTGGCAACCCTTTATCACGTAGGCTGGAATGTCGTCAGTACCTACACATTTTTAGGTTTTATTTGATTAATAGCATTTAGAGTATCTTTATTGGATACATATTTTATTGAAAAATTTTCTAATGAAGAGTGGCCTGAGAAAGTACGATTACCAACATCGCTTGTCGACGGATAGACTGAGCTAAAGTAACTTGCAAAAGAATCCACTATTCTTTGACCATCCCTCACTGACTCCCCGTCTATGTGAAAACTCTGGGCTTCCGATTGTTTTTTATTCTGTTTAATAAAAGACCAAACATTTTCAGGATTTGTTTGAATACTATTTTCCGAATCAGTAATATATTTTTGAAATGCCCTTTTAGTATCCTGTTTGATCTTTGCCCGCAGTCTCCTGAACGAATTATTTAAATTCTTTTTCCCAAAAATCTAGAAAAAAATGGTTCCTCCCCTCCCACAGAACAATTTCTGCATACGCCAATAATAATATAATACTGTATCCTCGATATTTTTTTTTGTTAACAGGTATTGCTGTAATGGCCGGCACAGCTCTTATAATCGGAAAAATGGCACTATTGCTATCCGCCATCTTGGGTCTTAAAAAATTAGTATCCAGCAACCAGGAGAAAACCACATTCGAAATTATCAAGCAACCCAAGTATATCGAAGAGCATGTTCATTCTGGAGGGTAAGTACATGTCAAAATCATTCTGGCCTAAGGTTTCGGCACACCCATAAAGGTATAACTTAAATAGAGACATTATGTTTACCACAGTTGCGATCAGACATAAGGTAAACGATTTGGCGACGATGCCAGATTGCGCTGAAAGTTGTATCTCTACACATAATGTTTTTACAAGCATACTATTTTTATAACTTTTTTACAATTTACCTGCAATTTTGCAAATTCTCTGGTGTGTTTTTGAAAACATGGAGAAATACCTTATTTTTATTCACATATATAAAGAAATTTAGGTAAATTTTATAATTACATTTAAATTTCTTAGAATTTATAATGTGTAGGTACATGTTATGGTGCTTGAAATATACCCTAGAATATACCTGATTTGGTGAAAAGTTCAACTTCTCTCACGCCGTGCCGTGCGTAAAAAGAATAAGCACGGCGTGCATAAAAAACTGTCCTAGCGTGCGTAAAAAAAAATTAACGCACGCAATTTTTTTTCAAATGCTACCTTATGGACCAAATTTTTAAATTTTGATCGAGAAAGTCATCATATAAACATTTGTACAAAAAAAAATTTCCCGAACTCGTGCGGCAGTGCCTTTCCCGCCCAAACTCCTTCCCTGCGTAAAAGTATCAATTTCCACACTAGTTAAGCAACTAACTGTCTGGAGAACATGAAAACTATTAAGAAGAAGTTAAAAAAACCTCCAAATCAGTTACTTCAACCGAAAAGAAACTAAAAAACAAAGGATCAAAAGATCTTGGGTGGAAATAACGAAAATTCAAACTTGGATGAGTATCCCACAAGGAACACACAAAAGATCAAAGCGAAAAGAGAAATGAATAAACGATGTTTCGCCCTGGGTAACCAGCGTGGGCTCATCAGTAGTTTCACTGGTCACCCTCCACTATACATCATTAAACACCATCATACACTTAGATTTCCAACCTTGAACCACTCACAAATAGGCATCGTTCCGCACTGGTACTTACTTATCCAAGTTACCTAATACGAATTCGTCCTGGCGTGTTAATATTTCCAGTAGGATTATGCTCCTAAGGCAATTAAAATAAAGAAGAAGTTAAAAAACCTCCAAATCAGTTACTTCAACCGAAAAGAAACTAAAAAACAAAGTATCAAAAGATCTTGGGTGGAAATAACGAAAATTTAAACTTGGATGAGTATCCCACAAGGAACACAAAAAGATCAAAGCGAAAATAGAAATGAATAAACGATGTTTCACCCTGGGTAACCAGCGTGGGCTCATCAGTAGTTTCATTCATTTTTTCATTCATCATAGGTATAGTGGAGGGTGACCAGTGAAACTACAACCAGTAGCAATATATGGTTTTCAGATATCCATGAATATGGACTACAAATTTTGTATAAAGTTTAAATTCGTGAAAGCTTTAGTTTCCGAGTTTTTTGAAAAAACGTTAAGATATATTAAAAAAATCATAACTTTAGGAATAAAGCAGCTATTGATATAAGGTTTTCAGATTTTGGTTTTCGTAAATATTACCCAAAAATTTTGTTATAGGTTCAAATCTACAGTTTTCGAGATATTTTCATTTCCTTTCAACATAAAATAATTGATTGTACGGTCGACTATCTGTACTTTTTAACACCATTTTTTTAAAATAAATTTTAATGTTTTTTTCAAATAACTCGGAAACTGAAGCTCTCACGAATTAGGACTTTCTAACAAAATGTGTAGTCCATATTCATGGAAACTTAAACTTGAAAACCGTATATCGCTTCTTGCTTTTCTTCCAAAATTAGAATTTTTTTAAATATTTTATCCCCCTGTTCCCCCCTTCAATCCCCCACTACCCTACCCAAAAGTTTCGTTAAAGTCCATTAAGGCGTTCCTGAGTTATTGTGTATACAGACAGACAACAGACCGACAGACGAACATACAAGTTTTTTCGTCGATTAACGTGTTTTCGAACCTTAGTAACTTATTTTTGATAAAACTAACAAAAGTCAAAATTTCACGATTTTAATAGTCCCCCATACCATATACGTATGGTGGACTAAAAAGATTACCTCTCTCATAGTTTGTACCATGAATTCCCGCTCTACTAGATTATATTTTTGCAGATACGAAGAGGAAGACCACGGATATTACAGGCGAAATGGGTATCCAGAGGTGAACACCGAACAAATTCAAAAAAGGATTTACCGATTTCAACTTCCAGAGAAATAGCCACCCTACAGGTTACTTAATTAGCACAAAGTATGCCTATAGACGCGAAATGGATGGCAGGCTTTCGCGAAAGATCACATGAAACAAGTACTTTGTTTATACGGGCGTATTAAAGCGCTTTTATATAAGAACGGTTTGCAAATTTGGTCGTATAAACACTACTCAAGCGTTTCTTAGCACTAAATCCATTTTATTTTAAAGCGATTTATTTATTTAAAATCGATTTTAGGTTCTGTGTGTCTGCTTTAGCATATTGTTTCCAACCTACTGGGGCTCTATTCTGGACGTAATAGAACGATCATACCCTGAGAAGTGATTAACCGTACAAAAGTAATTCGAACGACGCACGGTGGTCGATTTTCCGGAAAACGCGGACATAAAAGGAAAAATTTAAAAATTCAAAATGTATCTAAATTTGCCCCTATATGGTTGTCAAGATACTGGGCGAATAGTTGGCCAAAGAATAAACTTTGCTTTTTACGAGTTTGACATTACGTATCAGTATTCAACATCAAATTTCAAATAGAAGGCCCAGAGTATGACGGTATTCAACTGTTATTATCTCGAAAAATGCAAAAATGTAATAATATACTGGGTGTTTCATTTGAAAGTTTCGGTTGGCATTCTTTTTAATATACCCTATTACATAAAAATATTCTAGTATACTGCAACATATTGTGTCAATTACTTTAAGGTAAATTTGATTGTTCTTTACTAATATTTTTATTTTAATTTTGTGAAGTGAGCTTAAAATTAAAATATCATGTGACTTTAAGTCTAACCAAAATTATCACGTGACTGGACACTTTTAAATAGTCACGTGACCATCAGTGCTATATTCAAACTCTATTTGACATCCCAACATTTTTGGCTAAATAAAACCCATTCAAGCTCCAATCGTCTTTGAATCTACATGTTCTTCGTGGATCTCCCCTCACACCATCATCACATATTTAGCTAATTCATAAATATATATCTTTTACCTCTTAAAAATGTCTTAAGATAAATGTGAAAGTTCACACGATCATCATCCTGTGTATCAGCTAAATAAGAATAAATTTATCTTTTTATTAAAACTAAATATTTTGTACGACTAAATTACAATGTGGAAGTCTTTTTTAATATCCGCGTTTTTACAAAAATCGACCACTGTGCGAGTCCTACTCTAAAAGACGGTCAAGTTTGCCGTAGCATAGCGAGTTCGGTCACGTGATGGTTTCGTCCAATAGCGTGCTCTGAAATAATACGAGTGACGTTTTTCACACGAGCTTTCCTACAACTCCCAACTACTGGGTCTAGTCGAGAGAACGGCTTCGCTCAAAAATTGTTGTTCGAAGCAGCTCTGCGCGTGCCCATAATAGTTTGGTGATTATTCGATCGTCTCGTCACTGCTTTTAAGCGTGTTTATTGGTTGAAACTACTTTTCTTCTCTCAGGCGAACGATCACTTCCTATGACTTCCAGAATCGGTACCCATAAATCTTCAACCATAGTTTTACCGAAAAAAAAACTGACATTTATCGAAGAAAGCGATTTTATTTAAAAACCGTCCGTATATTAAACCGGTTTTAGGCTCGTATAAACGTTGTAATTGCCAGGAAATCAACAATGTTTAGGACATTTTTGTAACATTGTTAGCAATACTGGCTGAAACAGCACTGGATCGGAGGAGTTCGCATCAAGACAAAATCCCGCGATCAATTTCAGTTCGTTAGGCATTGCCAAAGGAATTAAAATTAAATAGAAACCGCCTTAAAATCCTGGTGCAAATCACAAATCTAAAGGCGTGTAGGCGTATTTACTTTGTGTTATTAGGTTTTTAAATATATAAGTTATTATTTTGTTTTAAGCCAAAGAGAAGAAAAAAAAACTGATCATTTTGTACATAAACCTATTTATTTTGTAAATAAGTTTTAGTGTCCTTGGTTGTTCACCAGGCGTCCTAATTTATTATAAATTTTGCATTAAATTTATTTCGTTTTTATTGATACAAAATGCAGTCATAACTACACTGTACAACAAAAAGTAATTCTAACTCCAAACGAAAATAGTACATTTAATATACAATGAGCCTCAGGCTACTGCGAATAGCAGTGTTATGTTTTTGAAATTTATTTTATTTTTATTATTTGGTTTTATTTCTGCCTTGCTCGAGGAACAGATTGGTAAATTATTAAGTGAAATAATACATTTTTAAAATAAAAATGTATGTCTACGAATTTGCCGAAAAAGTGCAGATGGTCAAATGGTACTATCAAGGTAGACCATTGAGACTTATTCAAGAACTTTTTTGGAGAATTTTGGAAATCGCCCAGAACCTAGTTTATCAACGATTCATAGGTTTATGCAGAATTTTGAAAAGTTTGGTTGTGTAGCGCCAAGAAACCATAAAAACTCCACTGTTTTGAATGACGGCCAGGAAGTACGAGATTTGATGATTTGCGCTGCAGTGGAGGAAAATCGAAGGTTAACTAGCCACCAAATTGCCGAAGCAGTTGATACGTCTTCAGCCACTGTCTTACGTCTTCTTGCTCTATAAGCATCGTGTATCTTCAGTCTAGTTCATCTAAGAAATGATACGTCAATTTACACATAAACAATGAGCGTTTGTAGTGAAATATTTTTTTCTTCACATTTTTTCAAACTGTCCGTCATCGTGGAACAGTTGTGGCCAATCCAAAAATAGTTCAATCAAATTAGGATTTGATTATGCAATCAAAGCGGGAAAGACGGATTTTTGTGTGGGTATTAGGTGGTCAATGGTAAGTCTAAATCCAAAAATGCGACCTCCTACCCCTTGTGGAAAAGCCGCCATTTTGATTTTAAGGGATGAATTTGTTTTTTGGATATTACGATGTTAATACACCTTTTATCGAAAAAAGTGTCATAACTAACTTTACGGAGGATAAAATTCTCTACAAATTTGCGTTAATGCAATTTTTCGATATTTGCTATAGTTAATTAACTACAGGTAATTAACTGAGGAAGAGGGGGATGAAAAATCCTTAATTTTGGAACAATTCCCTTTCTTAATTCGCGATCCAAAAATCGTCTTAACAAAAGTTGTAGCGGTTGAAATTATGAAAATTTTCATAATAATAAATCATCGATCGGACTAATGATCGTCACGCAATAGCGCGTCAAAGTCATTAAGTCGCGCGCTGCGGGGCTGTTGATACAAATTGACGCGCTCGATCGAACGTAGGTTCGGTTGCTATTTCAATCTGCTTAAAAGATGAATGAATAATTTATCTAAAAAGGGATTTAGTGAGGGTGAATAAATAACAAAATCAATTAATAGCGAGCTTTCCCTCAAAAAGGTAATGGTAATGGTAACCATAGATCCGGATTTCGCACTTGTGGTGCTCATCCTAGCACCGTACTGATGAGCACCACAATCCGGATCTACAGTTATCATTACCTTTTTGAGGGAAAGCTCGCTATTCAATAATTTATCATTCGCATAATTTTTTACCTCAAAATAAGTGCAAATATGCACCTAAAATCCAGTTTTACCAATTTTCCGGAAATTTCAACCATAACTAAAAAAGGCTTAACATTTTCTGTAACTGCTGCAACTCTGTGAGTTTTGATTATAAAAATATGATCGGAATAAACTTGTGATGAGAAAGAACTCACAAAAAACTACACAATTCTCGATTCATAATTGTTCAAAGTTTGGGCAATTTTTTTACAAGCAAACTAGTTATCTATTCACACTTACTTTTCGCTCGATAAATGCAGAAACGATCTCGAACTCGTGATGAGCTAAATTTGTGCAAATATTACTTCCGAATGTTTTAGTTTTTTTGTAATAATTCCGAGAAAAATATGAAATACTGTTATCATGTGAGACACACAAAAAATAGTTATACACGGAGAAAACTGCGTGGTTGCCTCAACTATATGTAAAGTAACATTTAACAACCATAAATATAGTTTGCACAACCATATCTATGGTTGGTTCAACTATACCTATGATTGGTACGACTATACTTATGGTTGACACGAACATACATAATATGGTTGTAAGAACAAATGTTACTATTTGTATTGTTGATGCAACCATGTTTTCCCGTGTATATTTTTATGTACAGAATAAATTCAACTCTCTCGACAATATAACCAGTCATCAAACGGGATGTAGAAATTATGCATCAAAATACTTTTTTTTACATGAAACCAGATAAATACATAATATATTAATTTTGAAGATATGTTTTTTTATAGTGATGAAGAAGCCATTTGTAAATCGTGTCTATAAAAAAGTGTACATTTATTCCCTCTGGATTTTACATATTTATGGGGATTTATTGAATACAATTTTTTGTTCTTTTTCGTGAAGGGACCGGTGAATCATTCCTCCTTCCGTTCATTGGCGAAAAATCAGGCTCTTCGTCGTCATTAACTTCAAACTCATTAAGTGCTGAGAGTTTCTGTGGCACGTTGTCGCATACATCCCCGGAACAGTTTTGGCAGATAACTGTGCATTGAAGACCAGCTTTTAGGCAGCCACAAGCTGATTCGTATTTTTTTGTGCATGGGAGTTGCTCCAAAATTAAGGATCTTTCATCCCCCTCTTCCTCAGTTAATTACCTGTGGTTAATTAAGTATTGCAAATATCGAAAAATTGCATAGATGCAAATTTTTAGAGAATTTTATTCTCCGTAAAGTTAGTTATGACAGTTTTTTCGATAAAAAGTGTATTAACGTCGTAATAACCAAAAAACAAATTCATCCCTTAAGGGGTAGGAGGTCGCATTTTTGGATTTAGACTCACGATTGATCACCTAACACTCACACAAAATTGGGCCTTTCCCGCTTTGATTGTATAATTCATCACATTTTTCGTCTAATTTGACTGAGCTAAAATTGCGGAATTTTGTGGACCACCGTATATTAGTAAAGAACACTTTATACTGTGCGGTAAAGTAAACGTTATGGCAATTTACCGCACACTGTGCGAAAATTAAAGAAAATTAAAATACAGATATTTATATAGATTTCAGTTTTGACTTTTATAGGTAAAATCTTGTACCTAACATGCGTAAAATGTCTTTACCGTCCTTGCCGGCGTAAAGTATCACTTTCCGCACTTGCATCTTTCTTTTCTTAACGATGTGATGCATTTTTGTAGAAATTTGCACAATACCAAAACTATGGCACTAGGCAGGCGAGAGTTAGAAAAAATTTGTAACATAATGTTATAATTTTTACTTAAAAAAGCGCCAATAAAAGGCAAATATTTGCTGAAATGATATTTGTTTGATTTGAAATTTTTCAGGAACTAAGTGCGACCATTTTCAGAATTTTTAGAGAAACCAATAAAGGGGAACGGGCGTTACCTGTGTATGCCACTGTATTAAGTCGTTTAATAAACGAACCAAAGGAAAAGGCAAAAACTAAAAAAAAGCTGCCTTAAAAATCACGCTATGTTGGCTGCGTCACAACGACATAAATAGCAAATTTTTGTGAGCTCATAGTTACTATTGTTTTCTTTTTCTAAATGCATTCGGCTAAGAGAGATCCAGTATAATACAACATACCAGGGGCGCGTTCAGCGGCGGCTGGAGCCAAACCAAAATTGGTATTAGCCGTTCAGAAATGGCTCCAGCTTGCCAAAAGTGGTTAGCATATACCGTTCAAGATCGGCTGAAGCCATACCAATTTTGGAGGAATTCGAAAGCGCCGCTAGAATTGGTATCGCTTGTTGTTATTGGTTCGCGGGCGAGGCCAACGAAAAAAAAATCAGTTGCGAGGTTTTCCTAACCTAACAAATTGCAGAAAATTTAGAAAATCATTTAAAAATGAAAAGTGTTTCTCCATTTTTTCTTGCATACAATGAATTGTGTTGACGCCACACTTTGTGGATTGTGAGGAGAATGCATTTATTTTGCGGACAGAAGGTAGGGAGTAGGTATCTGTTTAGAAAAAGCTATCAAATGGCCGTGGCTTAAAGTTCCGACAGTCCCTTTTAATTTACGACAAGATGCGACAGTCGGCTTTGCGCGTTCGAAGCTGGTTCGGCAATGTCAATGCCATTTTTGATATTTTGAGTAGAAGAAGTAAAACCGTTTTTGGTTAGGCTCCAGCCGCCGCTGAACGCAGTCCAGGAAAATGGCCTGTCAGAACCGACTGTACACCCTTCGACCCCGTAAATCTTTCAACGATAACTATATCAAGGAGATAATTATGCTTTATGGGCAGAGGGGTTTTCTGGTAAGCTTGATCTCTCTCAGACCGATGCAATTAAAGGAAGAGAACAATAGTAACTATATTAAGCTCACAAAAATTGCTAAAAGGCACCTAACAGCAGATATGAGAGACCTTTTGCACCTATTAAGAAAAATTTCCATTAGGTGAATTTAATTTTACAACCTTTTAACAAAAACTTAATTTCCGTAGACTTTAAAAACAAAGAGGCAAAGCAAAAAATTTATCAAATTAAAACCAGCATTAAACTTATTATCAGTATGTTTTTACATCGTACCTCAGCAAACACGGTTCCCTCGGGCCTTCTTCGGTCCGATGTCGATTGCCAAATTTGTCGTCATCGGCACGACGTCGATTTACGACATCGGACCAGCAGTATTTTTTGTCCGCTTTGCGATGTAGGCCCAATGTATGTTTGCCGATGCAGCGTTAGACTGTGGCCCGTCGTCGGACCAATGATAAATTTTACTTTTTGCTGACATCGGCATACTGTTGCCGTACAATTAAGGTCCGATATGGTTTAGCCACATGGTACCGACCATACGCCCATAACTGCTTAATTTGGTCTTTGCCCATTATCTATATAATATTATCTTCCACTGTACAGGGAACATAGTGACATTAGCGCCATCTCTACATACTAGGAAGAAACTATTAAGCAGTTTAAAAATTTTAAGGTGACGTAATCGGACCATCGTCGGTTGCCGATTTTCGATCAATCAAACAAAATTCCAATCGAACCATCGTCGGCCCTAAAGCAGATAAAGTGGTCGTCGGCATAAAGTCGACTATAGTAAATCGGCTCATAGTCAGTTGCCGATTCTCGACCGATTAAAGAAAGTTCCAATCGGACCATCATCGGCCCTAAAGCAGATAAGGTTTGCGTTGGCATAATGTCGACTATAGTAAATCGGGCCATCGTCAGTTGCCGATTCTCGTCCGATTAAACAAAGTTCTAATTGAACCGTCGTCGGCCCTAAAGCAGATAAAGTAGGCGTCGGCATAAAGTCGACTATAGTAAATCGGGCCATCGTCAGTTGCCGATTCTCGACCGATTAAAGTAAGTTCCTATCGGACCATCATCGGCCCTAACGCAGATAAGGTTTGCGTCGGCATAAAGTCGACTATAGTAAATCGGCCCATAGTCAGTTGCCGATTCTCGACCGATTAAAGAAAGTTCCAATCGGACCATCATCGGCTTTAAAGCAGATAAGGTTTGCGTTGGCATAATGTCGACTATAGTAAATCGGGCCATCGTCAGTTGCCGATTCTCGTCCGATTAAACAAAGTTTCGATCGGACCGTCGTCGATCCTAAAGCAAAACAAGTGGGCTTCGGCATAAAGTCGACTATAGTAAATCGGGCCATCGTCAGTTGCCGATTTTCGACCTAAAGTGTCGGTCCTAAAGTGGTGTCGGCATAAATTCGCCTGTAGTAATGTGGACCTCCGTCAGTTGCCGATTATTGACCGAAAACTGAAAATCGCAATCTGACCAACATCGGGCCAGAGTGTAGTTGCCGACGCCGACGAACTGCCGACGTTGTCGACATTAGCCCGATTCAGTGCCGACGATTTGGATTTGCTGGGACTCAATACGTATTGAAAAGATTGTCTTGATTGTCTTTCATAGAGCATGTTATCTGGTCTGAGAAAGAGCGTGATATTTGAAAGAACAAGATGCTTGATTTTCGATACGTGTAGAATACGATATGAAAACAATGGACGGCGGAGCGCTGTGTTCACATATTATACAGACCGCTTCAAGCTACTGCGAACATAGGGGGAATCAAGTCCAATTTACTCTCCGTGCCGTACGACCGAGGTGGATTCGAAGCACGCTACAGTGTTATCTTTTGGAAATTCATTTTGTTTTTATTATTTTGTTTTATTTCTGCCTTTCTCGAGAAACAGATGGGTAAGTTCTTAATTGAAATAATACATTTTTAAAACTAAAAATGGATGTCTACGAAGTTGCCGAAAAAGTGCAGATGGTCAAATGGTCAAATCATCATAACCCAACACACGTTCGATATTGGTCGAGGGAAAATTTGCATTTATATTTTGACGTAAGAACACAGTATCCCCAAAAACTAAATGTTTGGGGGGGGGGTATTGTAGGGGAACACGTAATTGGGCCATTTTTTATTAACGGCAATTGCAATTTGAATGGTCCTAGATACTTGGATCTACTGCAGCAGCACATTATTCCAACTGCTAGGCAGTTGTTAGGTGTAAGATTTGGTGAAACATGGTTTCAACAAGATGGTTGTTCCGCTCACAATATTGGCCTTGTTAGGGAATATCTTGATAATGTATTTCCTAATCGGGTTATAAGTACACGGGGAACTATTTTATGGCCAGCTCGATCTCCCGATCTTGCTCCTAATGACTTCTATCTGTTTTTGAAGAAGCTTTTCAAATTATCACCCCTAACATGCTTGGAAAAGTTAGAAGGGGTTTTTTATAGTAGGCTCGGATATTGTCTAGCCGAGCAAGGAGGACTTTTCGAACATTTGCTTTAATCTTTTTGGTTTTTAGAATGTATTATTTTATTTTGAGAACTTGCTTTTATTTTGTTTCTCCTTATTATTTTCATTGTAACACGTCGTCACTGATAAATCTGAGCAGTTGACAATAAAACGCTCTTATTTATCAGTGACAAAAAATAAGAAAATTACGTTATAAAAATTTGCGTATTTATTGACCAAATTCCGGTTTCATTGACTACGCTCCACACAGCACCTTGGTTAGAGACGTACTAAATACAAGGCGAACGGCGGAGAAGGGCAGCGAATGACGATCGGAAGCCTGAGTGTTGGTTGCTTCACTGATAGGCGTGCGGTGTCTCTACATGTACGTACACTGGCAAATTAGACTTCTTCCGCCCTATGTTCGCAGTAGCTTGAAGCGGTCTGTATATGGCGCTTATTTAAAAATACAAAAAAACTCTTTTTGTTTGTAAAGTCTATGGTAATTTCGCTATTTATATCTTCTTTTTCTCAATTTGAAATTTTCATCGAATAAACGCCCCGTATAGTCACGTTTTATCTTGGTATAGTAAACGTACTGAGTAAACTTTCAGTGAAAGTTGTGAGATTTTTATAGGAACTAAATGCTAAATACTCCCAACAAGAGACACCAATATGAAATTTCGTTTTACGTAAAAGCGGTGCTATAAATACTAGGATGTAAGTGTCTTAAAAAAGATGGTCAATAAAACTTTTTTTTAAATTAAAGAAGCCACAAATTAAGTACCTACTTTAGAATATTAATTAACATTTTATCCTTTACAATAAAGTTGAATGTGGCCTGAAGCTTATATTTTTATAGTAGCGGAGGAGTATGAACATATAAAGAAAATAAAAATTTAAAAAGTACCAACGATCGGTATTTTCCATTTTCAATAACAAATTCTTTAAACTTAAACAAAGTTTTATCAAATAGTAAAGATTTTAAGCTAATAATAATTAACTTCAAAATTAGTCATCAAAAAATTATTGAATAACTGAGTACTGCCCTGTTCAATACAGTAATTTATCCAAATTTTGTAAATTTCTATGAATTTGGGCCACTGTAGCTCAGTATTTTTTTTTAATAACTGAGTATTACCCTGTTCGATACAGTAATTTATTTAAATTTTGTAAATGTCTATTAATTTTTTTTGTATTTAGGTGTAGGAAAGTGTCAACGTCTGCATCTCGTGTAGTGATAATTTTTCTTGTGTTGTAAAATATTTTATTTTCTTTCGACACGTCATCGTCATTGATGTCTATATGCTTGATCCGCTTACAGTGAAAGTTTTGTATTGTGGGAATCTCGCTGACCCAATGACACCAACCTGGTGCCGAGATAATAGCGTAGGTAGTGAAAACTCTTGGTTTCTTACAAATTAAACACCAAGAGCGCTAACCAGATTGTTTTAATTTATTTATCACATAGAAAAAGTTCACAAGAAACAGTCAAAGAAAATGGTTTAAACCTCGTTTAAATCTTTTAATAATAATATCCTGCACAGAAAAAGAGGTGTTCTTAAATAAAAAAAATTTGATTTGTTGTGTTTCAGACTAATTGAAAAAATTTATAAATAAACCACTTAAACGAGGTTCTTCTTTGAAAAAAGCGTTATAGGTAACAAAATCAATTTGTTTGTTGAAATTTTTTAACGAAAATTAAATCAAACACATAACTAAAACGTTGTGAGTACACTATCGGCATCATAAAAGTGGTACACAATACTTTTTGTTGTAATACCTTAGTCTATTTTTACAAACAAAGTAACCCATTATTGTATTTTTCTTAAACTGTCAAAGTATATCATTGTATTTTAGTCCAACACCTGCTTAACTAAAAAGCCAGTTAACACTTTTTCGATTTAGTATCCTTTAGCCTACTATGGCGGACATATTGACACTCATCTGACAGAAAATCAATGTTTCACCTGTCTATTAATTTTGTAATATAAAAATTATTTTTGAAAGCAATCTTTGATATCAATATTTTCACATTTTAGTACCAGTCTGTCACAAAATATAATCCGGTAGTTGACCATACAATTTAAAAAATACCTATGTTTATCACGTACCACTTTTATGATGCCGATAGTGTACACTTGATTGTGTGTTACAAAATTGACCTTTCTAAAAGTGTATAATATATATGGACTACCAGCTAAAATCTTCAAAAGCACGACAATTTGTCATATTGTTTAAAAAAGGTCTCTAAAACTGCATATATTTTTTTACTTAAATTAAAGGCAACCTTATTTTTATATTAAATTTTGCATACTACTAAAAAATCAGCAAAAATAATGTTTTAGTAAAGTCTTTTTTGAACAATATCAAATTATCACTCTAGTAACGGACGAAGGCTGTTCTATAAAGAGGGCGGTAACCCATTTTGGAGTTGATAAAATAACAATAATACGATGGAAACAGCGCTGAATTGAAAACAATTTGACAAATAGGAAAGTTGGATTAGGACAAAAACGATGGTAAACTTAATACTAATTATTTTAACTAAAATAAATAATTTAGTATTTAATATGATCACCATTTTTCTCTATTATAACCTGCAAACGTCTGGGCATTGAAAAGGTTAAATTTTGAAAATATTGATGGTCTTCTGAGAGCTGATCCAATGTGCGATAAGCATTTCGTGGTCTCCAATTCCTTTGGTATATTATTTTAACGATTCGACCCCATATATTTTCCATTAGATTAAGGCCAGGGCTGTTGGCTGGCCAAGGAAGTGTTTCTATATTATTATTCTGAAACCATTGGCGAACAACATTAGCCGTGTGTACTGGACAGTTGTCCTGCTGAAACGAAGGATTTCAATATATCGTTCACTATTGAATCTTCCTTCGATTCTCCAAAAAAAACCCAAACCTCTAGCACCAGCCCCAGATGTTTGCAGAAAAATGTCCAGCTTTTTTAATCTGGTTTGTATATTCGGGTTCAAATCTAGAATTTGGTGGACGATAAACTAAAATTCTCCTGCTGCTTAAAGGTGATTGGGAAATTTTTTCGTCAGTGAAAATCACCCTCTCCCAGAAGTCATTATCACGAAGAACGTTGTTCAGTGCAGAAATCACTCTGGCCTGTTTTTGTTCTTCTTTTATAAAAAAGGCTTCTTTGCAGCAACTCGACAAGAGACTTCTGATTTCGTTACTCTTCTATTTACTCTTGCTAAAGAACCCGGAAATAATTAGCTTCAGAACTTACTTTTGGTCGTCCTGATCCATCTTTCCTATCCGTAGAATTATTTTCAATCCAGCGCTTTTTCCATCCCATTATCGTCATTTTATCAACTCCAAAATTGGCTCTTCTTATAGACCAGCCGTCTTCTATAACTCGAGTGATAATTTGAACCTTTGTAAATGTTGATATCTGTGGCATTTTTAAGGATGTCACACTGAATTTTAATCTGTCAGGCATACTAAGCTGGTGGTGTCTTATAATAGTATACAGTAATAGAAAGCTAAATTTTGTGGCATAGGAAAAAATGCACGTATGAGTTTTTTTTGAAATCAAGTGTACATTTTTTCAGTGTTAAAAACAAAAGCTTAAAAAGGTAGGAGAACATATAATTAAGATAAAATAGTAACACTTATATCTACTTAGCGCACTTTATTCAAAATTTATTTGCTTGAAAGTTATAAAATGTTACAATTTTGGAGGAACAGGAATCATATAATTATATGCAAAATCATTTTATTGTATGTTACTATCACGCTGGAAATTATTTTTAAGGTTTTCTGCCTAAAAAAAGTAAACCAGGGAAGGTCTAAAGAATAAAGTAGTTTAAATAAAATTAATAGAGAATTTGAATAAAAATGTGCTCTTCCCAATTTCGTCCAAACCCCATCGTATACCTCTGCAAAAAACTGTAGGTCCCCAGATTTTTTTTGATTCATGTTTTTGGATCATTGTAGAAGTAATTTGTCTTGGGTAGATATTGATTACCTGGGCCAAACTATTTTAGTGATTACCCTGTATTTTTGTATTAAAAAGCTTAAAATTTGCATTTTTTTGTGTGTTTCTCTTGTGGAAAAAGCCTAAATATCAAAGAGTACTTGGTCAATCGAAACAAGAAAACCACTTATCGAAAGATAATAGCGTTGGTAGTGATTTCCTTTTGCGTTTATGTATTATGTTCTATGTCTATTAAAGGTAAGGGTTGCCATGGAAACCGAGATAAACTGGATGGTTACACCAAATTATGTACATTTTCCAAAAAAATTCACAGATTCAATATAGTTTTTCAAATTTTATTTATTTTTAGGGATTTTATTCGTTAAGCAAAGAGGAACTATATTTAAATAAACGTAATTTCCTATATTATATAGGGTTTCCAAAAAACGACTTTAAATGCAAATTTTTAAAATATTGGTAAATTTTTGTGTTTTTTTTTTATGTGATAGAGAAGATTCCTTTTGTCATTACCATTTTCCTGTAATTGTACAGGGTGAGTCAGCAATGAAGGGTAAAATTCCAAAAATGGTCGTTTTGGAAAATTCCTTTCGAAATATGATTGTATATGCCATTATCAACAATTTTTATTTGCCACTTATCTTTGAGTATATTCGGGGTGACCCAAAAAAAAAAGTTTGAAAATACCCTTAGTCGCACCCTCCAAAATGGATGTTCAAAGCGAAGTAGCAAAATAAAAGCTTTTTCTAACATACTACAAGGCATTGTAAATTTTTTTTTCCAAAGGTAACAATCTATTAATTTGTTGAGGTTTAGTAAGGTTGGTTTTAATTTGAAGGGGTGAGGGCGCCCACACGCGCATTGACACGTCCTGTCCCTTTCCTATCTCTCCCTTTTTTGCAATTAAACGAATCCCTGTCTACCCCAGCAGGGGGGTCTTCTTGAATCGAGAGAATACTATGCATCTCATTGGTCCAAAACTTCGGTTTAAATCGGTTTCTCTCACTTTTGCCCGATATTGATCGAAAGTAATTCTATTGTTCTTGACTAAGAGAATTATTTTCGATCAATATCGGTGTATTTAAACCGAAGAAGATTTAGAAGAGCAAATTTCCTCTCGATTCAAGAATAGCTCCACAGGCTGCAAACCCCCTGCCAACTCCACCAAACCTCAGCAATTAACACAAAAGTCCGACGCGATAAAAGGGCGATGCTAGGGTTTCGTGGGATTGATGGCGGGGTGCGCGACGTAATGGAATAGGCAGGGTTTAGTTTTAGTGTGCGGGGGTGGGTGGAGAAAAAGCGCCACATGCTAAGCCTATACCACAGTCTACTAATGCTAATTATATTACACTGTGCCTATACGGTTCCCTAATACTCCGCCCCTTTTGCAATTAAACGAACCCCTGCCTATTCCATTACTTCGCAAATCCCGCCGCCGTAATTTGGGCAACACTTACGGAGACTTATGTAATATTATTATATGGAACAATGTTTCCTTTTCTGTTGGTTACAGTAAGCACATCAGTGGCGTACCTACTTTTATTTATAATTAAAATTTCATACCCCTGCCTATTCCATTACTTCGCAAATCCCGCCGCCGTAATTTGGGCAACACTTACGGAGTCTTTTGTAATATTATTATATGGAACAATGTTTACCTTACTGTTGTTTACAGTAAATACACCAGTGGCGTACCTACTTTTATTTATAATTAAAATTTTACTATAAAATTATTTAAAAAACATGCAAAAAATAATTCTGCCAATTGGAGCTTTGGAAGCTTCCTAACAATAAATGTTTGTAGTAAAGTAAAACTATCTAGAAATTTCGATTTAAATACGATTTAAAAAAATGTAACAAAATCGCATAATTTTTCTTTACAGTACGACGTGCTGTATTGTACGATTTTATATATATTGGCTTTATTTTACATAAAAATTATATTTAAATTCAACATTTTATATAGTTTTACTTTACCGCACGCCGTGCTGTAAAGTAAAATCGATTTTGATACATTGTCGTAAAGCGTATGTAAATCGAAATTTCTACTTTACAGCAGTAAAATCATAAGAATTTATTAAAATTTTACGTTATTTTATCTAATAATCTTAGTAAATATTACTATATTTTACTTTACCGCACGGCGTGCTGTAAAGTAAAATTTTACATAACTGATATAGTTAAAATATTAGTGCTGAATTACATAATAAATATTTTTATAGTTTTAAAATGACTTTTTGAAGTTTTATATGCTCATAGGTAAAATTTTGTACGTAGCTCTTGAGTAAAGTGCCTTTACCGCCCTTGACGGCTTGACCGAACGACGCGAGGCCGAGTGCCCTCGCGTGTGAAATTCCGCACTTGTAGGTAAATAACTCAAAAAAGAAGTTAAAAAACCTCCAAATCAATTACTTTACCCGAAAAGAATCTAAAAACCAAAGGATCAAAAGATCTTAGGTGGAAAAAAATGAAATGTCAAACTTGGATGAGCATCCCACAACGCCTTGAGCTACCAGCGTCGGCTCATCAGTGGTGTCGGTGGTCACCCTGTTTTTTTTCCACTCAAGATATTTTGATTTTTTGGTTTTTGGGTACATTTATCGTACCTACTTAAAATAAAACCTAAAAAGACACTTCTTTATAAAGTCGGTTGTGATTTTGTGCACGTTATGAAAATTAAAATATATTTTGGCGTTTTTAAAAATTTTGAGATCACGAATATTTAACAGATTATTCCAATCATGTGTTAAAAGTTCCATAAGACCAGTGTTATTTAGAAAGAAGTACAGCGATAATTCTTTTGACTTGCGTCAAGGGATAATAATTACACTTAAAATTACCCACATATGTATAAGAGGTGTGCAATTATCGCTGAATTAATAAGTGATAATTCCCCAGTGGGTGATAATTATCCAGTAAATGATAATTCCCCAGTAGGTGATAATTCCACTGCTCTGACGCGATCTCATCACCAAAACTAGATCACAATATGCTCCAAAATTGTTATTATGCAGGTAGTTAAAGTAGAAAAAATGTTAACACCATTAACTATTTGAATTTTTGAGCACTGTATCTACTTCTTGAAGAGCTATATTCAAAATAGTAAAAAAGAACATTTTATGTGCTCATATTTGTGCGTTGGGTAGGTTTAAGGAATAATTAAATTCAATCGTGCAGCTTATGCACATGCTTATTCTCCAATCTTGCGGTGTTGGAGTTTCAAAGTATGCCTTACAGAAAAGCGAAACCAACACCTGACATCCGCTTAAGCTAACATCGTACATTGTACATTTTTAGAATCGACATGAAATGCCCTAAATGAAATCAAATCAAGAATCGTATTAAACGTTAAGAAAACACGATCATTCAAAAATCAGTAAAATTTCAGATTTTTTTTCTAAAATTTACAAAATTAAATATTGTGTTTGGAGAGGCATAACTCAAAAACTGGAAAAGTACTCCAAATTCTTACAACACACAAAGAATTACCGATAATTTTTTTTCAAGAAACAACTCCAACAATTTTTAAAAGGTTGCCGAAATATTTTTGCAATACAAGAATGTGTCGTTATGTGGAAATTCGTCCAAATTCCATGTACTCGAACACAGCTGGATAAGAACTGAACAAAATTGTGACAGAACCTTTTAAAGAATAGTAGATTATTTTGGTGCAGTTTTATCAAAATTATTCTGTCAGTAATTTTGCAATATACAAAAGAGTGAAAAATGGATGACTTTTTCAAAAGGTGCAATTTTTAGTATTTTCACTGTTCCTTGATTTTTGATAAACGCTCTTCAAAATTGATCATGACTATGATTCAATTTAGACTTTTTGGAAATGTTGGTTTCTGCTGAATATCATGAAATAAAAATTATTTTCCTGTGTGCGGATTTTTATCATGGAAATTGTCAGTCAACTACCAAAATCGAAATTTCCTTAAAAACGGCTAAGATCGATTTTCAAAAAATTGTTTCAGCTTTATGGGGCGACTAAAATTGTGGCTTTGTAGGATTCACAAAACGTTCTGGATATTTTTTAAATATTCAAACTCAGATTCGTACAAACACGCAAGGCATAAAAAAATTTTCATTCAAAATATGTAAAGAAAGTGACAATAATTTTTTTTAATTTTTTTATTTTGACTTTCGGAAGAAATACTCAGCTAAGTCGCACAAAAATTTTTTTTACACTGACGAGTAGATAGATTTCTTGGCTCTGGATTGAGCTATAAAAGAACTTTGTAGGATGTCAAATGTTGACACACGGATAATATACATTGGAGGGTGTCATGCTAATTTTCTAAAAATGATCTTTTGCCTGCGCTTTTGGATCCAGAGGGGGGTGATTGATTTTAACATTAAAAATGCGCCAGAGTCTACTTTAGCTGTGTGGAATGGAAATCGCGAGTTTTTAACCGCACTAAAAATATAAAAAATCGTATTTGTTAGCTACCTTCTGCTGTACCAGTTTTATGTGGAAAGAAAGTCAACAAAAGCTTGGGTGCATGCGATCTGAAAAAATCCCAAACCCGTAGGGTGAGTAATTTTTTGTGGCGTCATGCACGAAAGTTTTGTTACAAAAAATTGGCTGGAAACGAAATTTTCAAAAATTTCTGGTAGAGAATATACCGTGAACGCGCATATTTCCGCCAGAGGAGAAATTTTATTGAAAACATTAGAAAATCTAATATAAAGATATAAGATGCGATTTCCGTGGAAATTTTTGACATATCTCATACGATTTCCAAAGATTTTCATTTATTAATCCAGAAAAAAATGTAAAAATCTGACAGGGGATGGTTACTCCAGTGGCGTAGCCAGAAATCGACTCTAAAAATTAAGTAGGTGTCTATTGTTTGAGCTCTTGAACTAAAGGGAGGGGAGAGGAGCGGTTTAATAGGTGTTGAGTTAGTGCATACGAAAAAAAAATACCTATTTTTAGAAGCAAGTCTCACCTATCTTCATTTGCAGATTTTTTTCAAAACTAACCCTTAAATGCGCCGTAGGCATAACTTTTGGTTGGAAAAATTACACTAAAATGCAATTTTTTACACGTTTCAAATATTGTTGACAAAAAAATTGTTTAAAATTAAACCAAATTGTAAAATAGTTTAATATTGGTAAAGCGCCGCAGGAGAAAAAAACAAAAAAAAATTCTTTTCAAATTTTGATCTGTTTTTTGAAAAAGTAGATTGGATGAGATGCCCAAAAGGGGTGGGTTGCGGTGATATATATAGATTTGTTGCCAGACCATAAATGTGCCGTAGATGAAAATTTGAAGAAAAAATATATACTAAGAATGTAAAAATATATACTGTAATGTAATTACACATTCTGAATGCTGGTGAGAAAAATTCCTTACAATGAAATGACGGCATAGCACTGCATGCAAAATTTTTAAAATTTAAGACATTACACCAAAGACACCTTACAAATCGGAGTAAAATTCAAAAAAGTGGGGGAACTATAGCTCTTCCTGAGGCCCTTGATCATGATTAATTTTTTGTAGATTGAGGACCTTTTGGGGGGGGGGTTAACTCCCAAGAACCTCCCCTGGCTACCCCACTGACTACTCTGTAAAGGGACGAGGGGTAAGAGGTACTAAAAAGTATCATCCTGCATATAAAAAATAAAACTACAAAAAACAATTTCATACTTTTATTCTTTAATTACTTGGGATGGTTTCACTACCAACTCGCCTATCCACAAGTGTCTGACATCTTCTATTACTGTTGCCCTCACTGACATTATCTAAAATAAAAATTATTTTACACAAATAAAACAAATACACCACAAACTATTAAAATTTAAGACGAAAGTAAATATTTAACCTGGTATGATAACTTTTGTGATTAAAACTCAAAATCAATCAATTAGGTATTATCACACGTCTATTTAAAGCAAAGTTTTATATAGAAATCCCAAAAAAAGTGGTTTAGTAACAAACACTTGTAAAAATTAATTCATACTTCTAGCTAGATTTATTATAGTTTTAACTTATCTACAAACTAAACAAACAAGCTTAACAAAATACGATATACTAAATTTTTTATTAAAAAAAAACACAGTTTAAAATTAAAAAATATTGACAATATCATTAGAGTAGAGATTCTAAACTGAGACACGGCTCGGACCTCCAATTTGATTTTTTGGCGAATGAGCTAAAACTAAAAAGTGCTCCGAACCGTGTGTTAGTTTTTACAAAATGTGCCTTCCTTTCCTTCCATTCACAGTTCAGCCAGTTCTGACGTTTGTTTGACTCAAAAAAGTATGGATATCACCTTAGAACATTGAACTACTAGAAGGAGTCTGGACTGTCTGGTTACACTGGTTGTTTGAGGGCAATATCTACAATGGGGAAAGGGGAGAAAGAAATCTGTGTTGCCAATTTTAATAACAAAATATGCAACAAAAACTTATTAAATTTGAATTAAGTTTTGACGCTTATTTAATAGTTAATTAATGAGGTTTAAGATATACGTTGAAAAAGCTAATATACACAATATAAAATACTCACAACCTATCTAAAACTTTCGACGTTTTTTAAAAATTTAACATGTGTTTTCCTTAAACATCTTCTTTTGTAGGCAACGTGGCAACATTGATTGTTTGCTGCGGTTTTTCGATTTTTCCTGGAATGTCATTATTGTTTTGAAAGTGAAAGTTTCAGCACTTGTCAATAGTGTTTTTTTGATATTTTTGTGAAAAGTTTGTGGCGAAAAATGGTTCCGAAGTGAATTATTATATGCAAGTTGAAACAGAAGCTGGGGGACCGCAGTATTTCGTTTAACAGGTACGTTAAATTAAAATATTAACTAAATATTAGGTTAGAATTCGTAAAATTTGGCCATTCTTGGTAAACAAAGGCAGGAAATCGGTGTTGCCGGCTTGTCATTAATTTCAGTGTGAATAGGGATTTCCATAGCACCTTTTTCTTATTTTTATAGTTGTACATCCTACTTGAATACATTTTTAGGTTTTTTTTTTTGTAGAAACATAGATTTTTATTTATATAGCTAGACCATTTAATTAAATGGAATTAAAAATTATTGAAGGTATTTTAAATAATATTAAAAACAGGGGAAAACATATTAGGTTAACATGACAACAATGGGATGAAGATGTTGAACTCAAACACCCTGCTCTAGGTCTAAAAAAAAGCTCCTTATAGTAGTTCAATGTTCTAAGGATATCACATAATCCGTATCTAACGTTACTTCCACATTTCCTGAGCTCACCGACAGAAAAAAAAAGAATCTCTACTCTTAAAATCTGCGCATTAATATTAAAATAAAATATCCTCGCTTATATTAATAAAACTTAAACGCTTTGAAATATCTACATCTATAAAAGCCCACCTACTAAAGCAATCTTGTATTTTTGCTGCTGAAATGTTGCATAACTGTAAATTTTGATTTTTATTTCCTAGACAAACTAATTGCAGTAATTAGGAAACCAGCAACAATTGCTATTTGTCGATTCGATTACGTTCATTTTTAACTTTATATTTCATCACTATAACTAATTTGAGGAGACAATTATTATCTTTAAACTTTAAATGGTAAATAATTTTTTTTAAGGTGACAATCGCTTCTAGCTAAGAACCGTCCTAAAAGATCGCAACAAAGTTTAAGCCCTTGCAAATATTGTAAGTTTGTTTGTTGTAATTTTGTTTCAAAACTCCAATCGAGTAATTTGAATTGGATAATATAATAATATATACAGTGTGTGGATTCTTTAAATGGAACGGTGCTTCTAGCGGCTTTAGGAAAGAGATTTTAAAAAAAGCTAAAAGAGATTCTTTAATGATTTTCTACGGACTTTTCGCCCAAAAAAATATTGGGGCCCCCAACTGGAGGCCAAGGGCCTACCATTTGGTTTTTTTCAATTAGAAGGTACCACTTGTGGCATCTTTTTGAAAATCTCGTTAAAATAGTTATTTACCTAACAAGTGCGGAAAGTTACACTTTTCCACACGCACCGGCGTTTGCACGACACGCCAGCGGAGTTCGGGCAAGCCGTAAGTGCAGAAAATACTTTCCGCTTGCTGAATATCAAAATATTTTCTCATTATTTTAGTTAAATCTAGCAGACTAAAAATGAAAAAATAGTCAAAACTACGAATTTTATGTTTTATTCAGAACTAAGCTTTAACAAGCTTAAAATACTTATTTACCTAACAAGTGTGGAAAGTTATACTTTTCCGCACGCACCGCCGTTTGCACGAACGACGCGCCAGCGGAGTACGGGTAAGCCTTAGAGGCGGAAAATACTTTCCGCACGCGTTAGGTACAACATTTTTCCTACGAGCGTGCGGAATATCAAAATATTTTGTCATTATTTTAGTTAAACCTAGCAGACTAAAAATAAAAAAATAGTAAAAACTACGAATGTTATGTTTTATTCAGAACTAAACTTTAACAAGCTTCAAAAATTAATTTTTACTTGACAAAAATTTTTTTCGCGCACGACTTGCGGAAATTTTTTTCGCGCTTGAAGTGCGGAAATTTTTTATCACGCACGGCGTGCGAAAAAGTGGTACTTTCCGTATGGACATGAGTGCGGAAATTTTTTTCGCGCACGCCGTGCAGAATTTTTTTTTTACGCACGGCGTGCGGAAAAGTCTCACTTTCCGCACGGAAATGAGTGCGAGAAAAGCGTTTTTTCCGCACGCTCGTAGGAAAAATTAATTTTTACTTGACAACAATTTCTTTCGCGAAGACCCAGGGCCTACCAACATTTTTTTAATGTGGAAGTTCTACTTGTGGCACCTTTTTGGAAAGCTTGTTAAAAAAGAAATTTGATTAAATAAATTATTTTGACATCTGTCAACAAATTTTAAAAAACCTATTTTTTGTCGTTAAGGACGGTTGAGTGAAAAAGAAAATCAAGGTGTGCTTTGAATCTATTTCCCTTTTATCTAATATCTAGTAAATTTAAAAAAAAGTAATTAGGCCCAAATAGGTCGCCATTAATATCTTTGTGTGTTAGTTTCTTTATTTTGCTTAGTAAATAAAGAAATATCCAGTTTATTTTGAAGCTAAAACAATTGACAAGAAATAGGTTTTTTAAAATTTTTAACACATGGGTTGACAGATGGGTTTAACAAGCTTTTTAAAAAGGTGTCACAAGTGGTACCTCCTCAAGAAAAAAATGTTGGTAGACCCTGGGCCTTCAGTGATGGCCCCAAAATGGACCGCCAATAATGTTCTTGTGTGGTGTTTTCTTTAAACCGATTAGTAAATAGAGAAATATGTAGTTTATTTTGAAGCTAAAATAATTGATACAAATATAAGTTTTTTTAAATTTTTGATACATTGATGTCAAAAAAAACTATTCCGTTAAATTAATTTTTTAACAATTGGTACCTGTTCGTTTAAAAAGAAATAGTTGGTGGGCCCTGGTCCTCCAGTTGAGGGCCCCAAAATTTTCTTTTATCATGGGCGGAAAGTCCGTTAAAAATCATTAAAGATTCGCTCTTAGCTTTTTTAAAACCTCTTTCCTAAAGCCGCTAGAAGCACCGTTCCGTTTAAAGAATCCACCCTGTATATTACACAGCGGCGTGCGGTGAAATTTCAAGTAAGGCAAGTAATTAAAAAATTTTTTTATTGCAATTCGATTCTTCGAACTCATTTTGCAAATTCGTCAATCATAAGAACGTGGATGCTCTAACAAGCTTTGGAAAAGTTTATTTTCTCACGAATTTTTTTTATACGTGTAATCGTTGAAAAACCCTTCATTATTAAAACGCAAACCGCACATTCATACACAGTCTTCTTAATTAACTGTCCAACAGGTGAAGTTGATGCATGCCCAAGTAATAAGTGTTCCCTGAGATAACTTTTTTTTTAATAGCCGCATAAGAACCAAGCAAAAACTGGGTGAAAGGGTATTTTATAAGAAGTTCAAATCGTATACAGGGTGAGCCAAAAAGTTATTTTTTTTTCTTATGGAACACCCTATATATTTTGACACTGATGAATTCTCCAAAAAATTAGCTTTTTAAAAATGCAATATAGTGTAGGTGTACATGAAACCGTTTTCGAGATATTTTAATTTTAATTTGATATTAATTAACTCGTATTATTGTATTATAATAAAACCTAAGTAATTTATGACGCTCTGCTGTCAAAACGCCGCTATTTTCGTTTTTCACAGTCAACTATTTATTTAGACAGTTAATTAAGTTCTAGTTTGACAGCTTTTTTATTTTTGTTATTATGTATATTAATTAATTAATATCTAATTCAAATTGAAATATCTCGAAAACGGTTACATGGAGTACTATACTACATAGGATTTTTAAAAAGATAATTTTCTGGAGAATTAGAAAATGCCAAAATACATAAGGTGTTCCATAAGAAGAAAAAACTTTTTGGCACACCCTGTATACTGTTTGAACTGGTTAATTTTTGTTAATGATTTCGAGGTCCTATAAAATACCCTTTCACTCTATTTTTGTTTGAAAAAAAGTTATGTTAGGGAACACTTATAACCGATCACCCTGTACACACCGACAGGCGCTGAAACCTGCAAATCGTATACAGGGTGAGCCAAAAAGTTATTTTTTTTTCTTATGGAACACCCTATATATTTTGACACTGATGAATTCTCCAAAAAATTAGCTTTATAAAAATGCAATATAGTATAGGTCTACATGAAACCGTTTTCGAGATATTTTAATTTTAATTTGATATTAATTAACTCGTATTATTGTATTATAATAAAACCTAAGTAATTTATGACTCTCTGCTGTCAAAACGCCGCTATTTTCGTTTTTCACAGCGAACTATTTATTTAGACAGTTAATTAAGTTCTAGTTTGACAGCTTTTTTATTTTTGTGATTATGTATATTAATTAATTAATATCTAATTCAAATTGAAATATCTCGAAAACGGTTACATGGAGTACTATACTACATAGGATTTTTAAAAAGATAATTTTCTGGAGAATTAGAAAATGCCAAAATACATAGGGTGTTCTATAAGAAGAAAAAACTTTTTGGCACACCCTGTATACTGTTTGAACTGGTTAATTTTTGTTAATGATTTCGAGGTCCTATAAAATACCCTTTCACTCTATTTTTGTTTGAAAAAAAGTTATATCAGGGAACACTTATAACCGACCACCCTGTACACACCGACAGGCGCTGAAACCTGCAAATAACCTATTTCAATGATAGCTTCCACGCCCGTCCAAAGCACGCGCCCGCGACTTGGTGCTCGATGCATTCAGTAAGTTCAATGACCTCTCGACGCACAGGAAACTCGAAAGCACGCATACTGGGCTGCGTTCAGAAAGCCCACACCATGGTGTGTGTGCCCGCACTCGCTGTGTCCGCAAGGGTACAAACCACCTATAATCTGTCATTCTCGTCTAATGTCAGCTAATTTACAAATACAAAACAAGGGGATGTTGGGATAAATGATAAAATAGGCTTATTGTGTCCTCTTATTTTCGAAAGTTGGGTTGGTTTCTGGGGTTGCTTTTCTTATGTGACATGATCTAATAAGAAATGATCCAAAAAATATATTTTTTTTGCGCTATAAGTGGGTAGAAAAATGTAAAAATACGCTTTTTGTCCTCTCTTATTTTCATATGATGGATTATCCAATGACCCAAAAAAGGCATGTGTTTAGGCTACAAGTGAGCAGAAAAATGTTGGATAGTTTTTAAAACCGTCCCCATTACTTTTTTATTTCTTAACGGATCCTTTAAATATGAGGTCATTGAAAAGCTACATAAAAAAATCCCAAAATTTTGAAAAAGATCAAGTATCAGTAAGAACTTTTTGAGATCTCGTATAAATAAAGCATACCTATATACTAGACTAATAAGACATCACATTAAAAAGAAAAATAAAAAATGTCACGTTTTTTTTTACTTCCTATAATTGTTAGCTGTCTTGGCTTAAAAACGACCCTAGAAAAAAAAAATCATGAAAAACCATATATTGTACAGAGTTAGTTAAAAAAAATAGAATAAAATTAAATTTTTAAACAGTCTTGTCGTTAAAAATTATCCAAATTTCACCATATTATAACCTTATTCAAGTACACCAACCATCGCCCAAGTCCAAACTGGCGTGACGGTGTGGTGTGATAAGCTCATTAAAATAGACATAAATATGTGCAATTTTGACCCTTATAGTGGACACACCACCTTTCCTGAACGACGAAAATGACACGCACCGGTCATTTTTATATTCCTGAACGGCGACACACCACGCACCGGTGCGTTTTTTATTCTGAACGCAGCACTGCTGTTGCCGGCGTAATATAGCTAAGGCGAATTTACGCTGGCCAAGCAAGCAATTAAGCCAGCAAGAAATTGACAGTTGTACATGGGGAATTGCACTTCTACTTGACGGGACAGAGTCAAGGCAGCATTTGTGCTGAGCTTGATATTTAAAATATGTTTTAGCATTTTTAATACAGTCTAAAATAATTATTTCCTATTCCAAAAATTACATTTAAGAATTTTTTTCTAGCCAAAACACTATTTCCCTTGGAAGTCAATGGAAGCATGGACCGTAAGCCGCTGAATTATTACAGCTCTAAATGTAAGAAACAAAACAATATATTAGCTATTAGAAATTTGACTTAATTACAAAAACCATTAAAATATCTAAATAATTTTGTTTTCATTTAGAGGGTGACAAAATGTGATTTCTACATTTTAATGGACAACTTTTATGAAAACAAACATTTTAATGAATCAAAAAGCTACTAAAAATTAGATTTATAATATTCAAAATTAAGCAATGTGTGTCATATATTAAGTTTTTATTTTTAGTACCGCGCACCCTTACATTAAAAAGAGACAAGATATATGGTCTAACGAAAACATCTTGGCAAATAATAACCACTGTTTATTTACAAATAAAATCACAACAAAACAAAGGTGAGAAATGTCAATTATTTTTCTATCCTTTAAACGACGTTAGAACGATAGGGACAGAGATTTCTGTCTCAATCATTTTAGGACGTAATTGGCTTGTCGGTGGGGAATGTCGGCAGAGCACAGACGATCGGATGATATTTTTATTCACATAAGCTTTTTTAAGGAAATTTTAGGCAGTTTATAAGTCGTTTTAAAACCACATTTTGTCAAAAAACGTTTATAGTGTGTTTTTTTAGCAGTAGGAGAATATTTCAGTGCATTTAAAGTGATATTCTGGAAGAAATTCTCCAATGTTTTGAAAAAAAAAAGAAGATCAAGTGAAATCCGTCAGTGGCGGTACATGCCGGTAGGTACACAGAAAACAAAAAAAGGTTTATGAAATATACTTAAATTAGAAGATCCTTAGATTAAAATATCAGCAAACACGTTTTTTTTATGAGGTAGTTAATTAATTTTTCGAGGGTTTTTTTTATAAAGATGATAAAATAAAGCATACTTTTTATGAAGCAGTTAGTGCGAAAATAAGATATTTTCGAAGGTTTTCTTTTTATAAAGAATATAAAATAAAGGTAGGTAAAGTCCTTAAGCCAACTTGCAAACAACAATAGAAGTTAATTCACATGTGTTCAGGTTTGTAAGAATATTGAATTCATACCTCTTATCAGAATATTAAGTTTGATTTATACTGCCGCCGTTGCCATCTGCGCTCACCCTTAGAATTGATATTTAAATCTTTTTGTCTATCCTAGATGTCTCTATATACCCTAAGCATTATTGACTTTATTGTGTACTGAAGAAGTCAGTATAAGTAAGATTCTGCTAATGACCAGAAAAAATAAGAAAATTAACAAACAAAATAAAATAATTTTTTTGCTAGAGGGTTATATTTCTTTTTCTTGATATTCTAGGTGCTATGAACTGTGTTTCTTTGTTTTAATATTTGGCATAATTTTATTGTGTTAAAAATTGAGATTGCTAAAAATCATATACAAACTTTGTAATAAATTTCTTTGGTATAAAATTATACTACAAACATTTATTGTTAGGGAGCTTCCAAAGCTCAAATTGGCAGAAATATTTTTTGCATGTTTTTTAAATTATTTTGCAGATTTCATATTATAGTAAAATTTTAATAATATAATCCATGTTTAAATTTATATTTAAGTAGATACGCCACTCTTATGTTTACCGTAAACAACAGAAATGTAAACATTGTTCCATATAATAATATAACCAAAGTCTCCGTAAATGTCAGGTATCTTGTCTCTTTTTAATCTAAGCGCGCACCTATCAAATGTCGACACTCATATCTTTTGCTACACAGTGTGATTCATTGAGCTAACTTCTTCTTTATTAAATGGAACTATATATATCTCCAATACATTTTTCTAATGCCCTACAAAAAATTATACCACTCTGTATATGAAAATCAAATAGAAAACAAAAAGTGATTGTTAGCGCAAATTTTAAAACACCCTGTATAATATTGGAATTATCCCTAATCAGTCACAGGTTCTAAATAAACTTAACTTAATCTTAGTGCTATCCCGAACGTCTTCTCCGATTATCTGTTGTCACCAGCCTGATGTCACCATCTAAATTCATAAAGAAACTTAACAGTTACGAGTAGAGATTATTTTTTTCTGTGAGTGATCTTCCCACATAGTATTAAAAGAGCATTTACAAGATAAGAACATGCGTCTGTCCTCCTTTGCCGTATGTTCTTTACGGCACCTCTTTGGAAAATGCTGGCATCATACCATTTAAGGATGTACTTATAAAGAAATTCATTAAAAAATATTTTTAGTATAAGTTTTGCTTATGCAAACTATATACGTAATATACCGTTACCAGAATCATAATTTATTACATTTGCAAAAGATATCAATAGTATTTTCTTTTGAGTACATCCTTGGTACAAGCTAGGTATATAAAATTATTAGAACAGTTTTCCTTATATTTCGTGCTTATTATTTTAAGAAGGTACTACATAAGAACATCAAGCACATGACATCTCAAGATTATTTCATTTAGATCTAAATAAAAAATATAAACCTGTTACATCATCAATGGAATATTTTAAGAAATTTCGATCCGAATATTCCCAGACCAAATTATATAGGATGTCCTATATGAATTATTCCTTCCTACTCATTTGAACATTCTGGGAACGTCCTCTTTAGACATCATAAATATATCCTTTCTGGACATTTTGGGTCCTGCAGTTTAATGAATCTATCAGCTGTTAGAGTAATTGTGAGTTAATCTATATCGTCCTGAAATTAATTTTTAGGGAAATTTGGGTATTCTAAGGATGTCCTCATTAGATGCCCTAAACTTGTCCTTTAGGGACATTCTTGGAATGTCCTTTTTGGACATTCCTGGAGCCTACCGACAGACTGTAACTTAACGTTTATGAATGTGCTAAGTTGATAAGCATTTAAAACATCCTTAGCATATCCTATTTTTTAAGGAAATTCTACGTATATGCTAAGTAAAAGAAAAAGTTCGATATATAGCTGAAGATATCCATGGCTCATGCTAACCATCTACTTCGCAATTAACTAAGTATGTGGTAAGGTTTATGCTAAGCATTTGATAAGAATATCTGTATCAATAAATTTTGTATACCTGCACCTGATTAGGGTGGAACTTAATCTATTCTTAGACCGTACTTCGAATATTTTAGTGGTAATTAAGAACCTTCTAAGCACATCCTTTTTCCTCTTAGGGATATTTTATGCACCCGCTAAGGGACAAATGGCTATGTGGGTTTTACAAAATCTGCGTTTCATTTAGGGTGCGTTCACGTAGAAACCCCAAGCGCCCAGAGGCCCACTTTTTCATTCGAGTTGACGTTCGGGGCACGCTCTGTTGCATTCCTACTTTTTTGTTAACATTTTTTTAAAAATTTAAGTTGAATATTTTGTGCGACTATTATTTTGGTTATTCTTTCACGCAAAGATACATATGAATAGATTATGGCCCATTCTCATTTAGCAGTCGAAATGTTTGTTCAAGACTCGGTCGAAGGCGAGGAATTCCCACATGGCAATGAGAGAACATTTACATGCATAGCATATGCGTTAAACCTCCTTTTGAGGATGTCCTTTTGAGCACATCTTTAGCATATGCTTGGTATATACTATTTAAGTATATGCTATTAAGGATATCCATAGCAATTGCTATGAGTGTACCATTTGAGCAGGTCTTTTAGAGTACATGTTTAACATATGCAAAGAATATATTAATTTTAAAACATTTTTTGGTCCGTTTAGCGCACATGGTACCATAAAAAACATCAAAAGAATGAGCTTTTAAGTATTTTCTTGGCATATTCTAAAGAAATACCACTAAAGAATGTTACTATTAGAACATCTTTAGCATATGCAAAGTATATATCACTTACTGAAACATTATTGACTTCTTTTACCATAAATGCTATTCTGGTACTGGGAAGAAACATAAAAAGAATAGGGTTTTAATATTTCCTTAGCATATGATAACAAAATAAAATTAAAGAAGGTAACTTTTAGAACATCCTTAGCATACGCAAAGTATATATAGTATATATAAAACATTATTTGGTCCTTTTAATGCACAAGCTATTCGGATACCGTAAAAGAACATCAAAAGAATGTTATTCTAGTATTTTCTTAGCTTAAATTAATGAAATTTCATTAAAGAGGGTTACTTTAGGAAACGAACCCTTGGTTTAGAGATGCTTATTCATATATATCCACCAAACGTGAAAATCCTCTGATTAAGCTTTAATCATGAATAACACTTTTCAGTCAACCTATAAAAATCCGCCAAAATGCTTCTATTCCGCGGTTTCAACCTATTTCTTTATAAGCGTATGGTACAGTGGATACAGCATTGGTCTATCAACCTGTAGGTTGTCGGTTCGAACCTCGTCAGCGCGTCGCACTTTTTTTTTATTATTTGTTTTTTTTCTTAGGTTGTATTGTGATAGGACATAGTCTTTAGAGCTCAAAAATATATTTTTTATTTTATTTAAAGCCATATTTTAGGAGTTATACTGGTTTTGCATAGCTTGTGATTAGGGTGGAACGTAATACCCACATAGCAAGTCTTGGATCACAAAGATTTTTAAAATTAGGATATACGTTTTGTATGTTACATGTATATTTTATATATAGGGTGGGCTACAAAATTCCGCACTTTTTGGATTGGATATAACTTGTGACATAAGTGCTAGATTTTGAAAGATATTCGTTTTTTAGAAAGATAAAAGGTGATACCTTTTTGATTCAGTTGAAAATTTTAATTTCTTAAAAATCCAAGATGGCGGACAGTTTTAAAAAATGCGTGATTTTCACCTTTCCTGAAAAAAAAATTATATGCGACAATGAACAAACTCTAAAGTTTTCACTACAAACGCTCATTGTTTATGTGTATATTAACGTATCAATTAATTAAATCGGCTGAGAAATAAAAAAGTTATAAGCTTTGAGATTATGAGTGTTTGGGCTTAACATTTTAAAAAAATCACAAAATTACATATTTTTTCAATTTGCTATAACTTTTGGCCTGACAAAACATGAGAGTTGCGTCCGTTTGTTCAAAATTTGACATTAAAAAAAAATCAAGATGGCGGATAGTTTAAAAAGAGTTAGGTTTTACACGCCTAATTTTTTTTTACGTAAGACACTGGACAAAATAATTAGTATTTCCATCTTCCATCCATTTTTTCTTCGTTTATCGAGGTATCACCTAATTAAATCGGATAAGAAATAAAAAAGTAATGTGTATTTAGATTCTTTTTCTTAAATAAATAATTAGGTAAAAAAATATAGCAAATGGAAAATGTATGTAATGATGTGATTTTTTTCAATGTGAAGCCAAAACATTCGTAGTCAAAAAACTTATAACTTTTTTATTTCCCAACTGATTTAATTAAATGATACTTCAATATATACAGAAACAATGAGCGTTGGTAGTGAAAGCTTTAGAATTGGTTCATTGTCGCACATAATTTTTTTTCAGAGGGGGTCAAAATTACACAGTTTTTAAAACTGTCCGCCATCTTGGATTTTTTAGAAGTTTTAAATTTTTAACCGAATCGAAAAACTTCCACGTTTTATCTTTCCAAAAAGCCAATATACTTTAAAATCGAGTAATCAAGTCAAAAGTTATAGCCAATCCAAAAAGTGCGGAATTTTGTGGCCCACCCTATATATTGGAAAAAAACATGGTTCGTTTCAAAAAAAAGGAATCATGAACGGATATTTACTGTATATTCAGTGTATATGCGCTATCGTATATCCTAAAAATATTTTTTGTATACAAGTCTTATATTTTTTAACCGAATATAAGTTAGTATTTTAAAGTAAAACTAAATATATAAATTTTATGATTTTAACGTAATATTCTCTAAAAAAGGTTTTTAATATTTCCCTCTGCATTTAAAATACTATATATTTTTTGATAAAATTTATTGCAAGAAATTATATAAAAAAATATTAATATTTTTCCAATATTTAGTGTGTATCCGTTTTAGTATATTATGTTTATTATCTGTTTTTTGTATTTAAGGCAGACATATCCTAGCCAAATATCATTGAATATTTTCACATTATATATGCCCCAAATATTAGTTTTTAATGTAATCTGCATATTTAAATTTTATTTTTGGTTGTATGTAGGAATGAAATACTTTATTAAGTATATTATTTTTATAAGGAATAGTACCCACTTAGCACAAATAAATGCAGAATTACATTTTTTTAACATTAGAGATCACAACATTTTTTTGCTTTTTTAATGCTTTTTTTTAACAAGTATATACCTAACCTAGATCGTCCTTGTTTAAAATTTTGACAAATATACATTTTGTATATCGGGATGGATATCGACAGGATATACTATATAAATATATACCATAGTGGATATACCATAGAACATCAAATTTGGTGTAATAGAAATATAACTCGAATATTTTTGAGGAGTAATTAATACATGTTTAAAATATACTCATAACATATATTTAGAGGATGTTACCTAATGGGTACCTCTAGATCTAGATTGAATCTTTTTTGGAGATCCTATGCACGTCGGGTGAATAACTGGGTGATATCCAGGGCAATATCCTTCTTCGTTTTCATATATACGCTGGATATACGCGCAATATTTTTTTGCTATGTGGGTATATTCTTAGCACATCCTTAGGATGTTACAATGTTAATTTGGAACATCCTTAGCATATCCTTTTTCTGATTGAGAATATTCTATGTACATTTTAAGAATGACAAATTGCTATGTGGATCACCCGAGAAAAAATTTGGATGTAAAACAAAAAGTAGGTTGATGTCCTAACTCCACAGGTTTCAAAGGATGATGAAAATAACAAGGCGTAGTTTTCCAAAAATTATGGTTTATTGCGATGGGAAAATATTTGACTACAAATAAATAAGCCATAATTTTTGGAAAAGTACGCCTTGGTATTTTCATCATCCTTTTAACCCTGTGTATTTAGGAAGTCACCCTACTTTTTTTCTGTCAGTCTGGTGTCTATATGAACGCTGTGGTAGGCTGAAGTTACTAAATCGAAAAAGAGTTAACTGGCTTTTTAGTTGTGTTGGTTGAAGGCGAGGTTGAGGTGTTGCTCCAACAAAAAATAAATGTTAAGATGGAGGTCGAATGTCAACAAGGTGATGACATTGCACTTTCAACCTTGGAAAAAATTAGATTTAAAAAAAACTCGTCCATTTTTTATCGCAAAATCTACACTAATAATACTCTACCTATTAACGTATCCACAAAAATCTAATAACCTTCATAAACCACGTTGGTGTTCTCTGACGGACTGCTGTGCCCTCTATATGCAAGCGATTGAGGTTCGCTGCTCAGACTTCGGTGCCAACCGCCCCCGCCTCCTTTGCCGTAGTCACCTCCTCCTCCACCTTCGCTGGCATATACGATTTTTATTTTCTTTTCTTCTCCACCTCCCTCGTCTCCGCCTCCACCTTTAGATTTCTTTAAAAGCATTATGAGAGACATGAGCAGAGCCATTTTGGACATCATCATTGCGCCGGCCGCCATCATTCCCATCTAAAATAAAAATCATGTTTTATTAAGAAAGTATATATAAATTTTATAGTAAAGTACTTTTAAAATGTGTTCGGGGATCTGAAAACCTGGTACTGTGTTCCTAGTATGCCTTACATTCCGCCCTCCCGCAAACTTGGCGGATAAAGTAATTTTCGCCTGCGATTTGGGTGAGATGTTTCCTGAGTCAGATGTAAGATGTTATAATTCGTGTGATCAGACCAGTGTCTCTCCGTGATATCTTCTGGGTGCCGAATCATGAATTTTGTAGGAAAAGTCGCACTGGAACGGTCACCTCCTTGATATCGACCAATAACGGGCTTTAAAGCTATCACGAGTTATCTGAAACCTATCCGACCACGGTCGAAACTCACCCGATTGCCGTGTATCGAAGGAACCTTCCTACACTTTCATACACCTGCCTTTGAGCAGGAGAACGAAAGAAAGTTTGTGAGCTTCTGAGCCTTCTTATTGGCCGAAACGAAGGATGTGAACGTTCCCAGGCGACCATTCCTTAGGAGCACGGAATGTTAAAACGATTGGTGAGGTTTGTTGAGGTGAATGAGTGCGGGACGATTGACAAGATTATTGCGTTAAAGCGAAACTTTTCCGGTAGAGTAAACGGCGCGGTTTTTTTTATTGTGATGTCTCCAATAGACCTAATCCACATATAACATTAGCTAAAGTAACGAATATTGATTCTCATTATATGGATCTTTTAGAAATACAACGTCTATTTCATTTTCATCGTTGCTTTCAATAGAAAAATCTTGGTTTCGATTTTCACACGCCTGTCCATTACAAAATCCACAAACAATGGAACATTTGAGGCCCGCTTTTCGGCAGCAACAACCTGCGGTACAATCTTTTTTGCAATTTCCTAAAATTGTTTTGTCCATCGTTTCAATTGGAACCACTCGACTCAGGCTTTGTTTCCAGCCCCAATCTTCTCGAATGATAGCGGGCAGCATCTTTTGTAGGTGGAAACGATGCAAGGTTGACTTTGGATTTTATTGAAGAATTGATAAACCGTTAGTATCGGACTTTCTCTAAGCTGTCAGAAATATTACCATCATACAATAACCGAGGGGTAGGACACTCTCCCAAATGTGACTGACAAGAAAATGACAATAGTTTTTGGTCGTATTTCAGAGTATTTCAACGTATTTTAAACAAAATTTGTACACCTATTTCAGGAGTGTTCCACCTCTTAATACAGCCAGGAATCGCTCGCCAGCTTTTGCAACTTCGTCAGGATTAGCATCTGGGTTGTTAATAATTTTAATATCGGCAAGACTTGTTTTGTTTTTCCCTGATCAAAGATCGCCGAAGTTGTGTCCCATCCACTAAATGCGTGCAAAACGCAAATGAATTCTGATAAGATTTTTCTGCTCTAAACTAATTGGTGAATACTTAATAATGATATCTTTCCTTTCCCTGGCTTGAATAGGAAGATGTTGTCTTGATATGGAACCAATGCCGTTAGCAACACTAAAAGAACAGAACTATGATCTGAGCGTGGCGTATACCTCAGGGTAACGATTCAGGAAGACTGACTGCTGCTGATTTGATAGCCTGATACTCCAGACGAGAGCAAATCTCAGCAGGGCATGTATTCTTGACGACCAGAAAGCTACATGGCCAACATAAGAAACAGAGACCCACAGTATCCAGATCACCAGCCAAATGACTGCTTAATGCGTTCATTATTTAAGACAAGTAGAGAGTCTTCGTCTTGTTTGTTATCTAATTTTCTTTGACAACTGCTGGCTGCTGGCAGTTCTTTGGTTTACGTTTCTACGTCCGGAAACGAGTATTCTGGAGGGCCTATGTTATTAAAATATGATATACCTATATGTTTAATTGGTTTATTACGTCGCGTTGGTAACTAGGTATAAAACTGTAATATTAGGTATCTGCCCTATATAACCCATAACTCAAAAGAAGTTACCAAAAAAAGAAACAGAGGTTATTTCTTCGAAAAACCACAACTTTGTATATCTGGTATAGTGTATATCTAATTATCAATATTTTATATTATATATCACGGCAATCAACCTCAACTTTTTCAAAAAAAAATCTGGCTTTATCAAGTTGTAGCTCATTTACATCTAACATCTAAAAAAAAGTTGTACATTGAAGTTGTATTTGTTTATACTTCGACGATAAGTGCCACCTTAGTGCCTAGATTTATAATCTACTATTTTTAGCGCCTTTTACAATTTTACTGGGATTTGAGCTTATTGATTTATTATTTATCGACCGCCTTTAATCCTAATTTATTAGCAATGTTTGGCAAAAATGTGTTATACACTCCATTCCAGATTTCTGCGGACCAGTTTTTTGAAAATGACAATGGCATTTCCATTAGCTTCTTCATATTGAAATTGGGCCAGAGAATTTGGAATGAGGTGTATATTTGTTTAAATTTTCTGAATAAGAAATTAAAATAAAAATTAAATTTAAAAAATCAAAGGGGCACTCTAACATAACTAACATAATTAAGTATTTACCCAATTTTTCATATTGATAATTTATAACTTTAATTCATAATGACTAATCACAACTTTACTTTTAATATATAATTTAACAGCTGCACCTAAGTTTTCTTGAAATCAACCAACCAAATTTTTTCATGTTGATATTGCATCAAGTTAAAATTATGCACTGTGCTTATAAATTGTGAATCATGACAATTATGAATAACATTGTGCTTAGGTTACGAATTATCAATGTGAAAAGTTGGGTAAATCCGCCATTAGTTAGCGTGTTTTACATTTACCTTTCCCACCATCATGCCCGCGCCTGCGCAAGCCGCCATCATCATCATGTTTCCTTTTCCGCCCAGACCTCCACCACCTTTTTTTCCTCTCCCTAAAGACAAAAAAAATATTTAATTTATTTTTGGGACAAATTGTCATATTTATAATGAGTTCCGTGGAATGGGGCTACTTAAATTTCTGGGGCTTCATTGGTCAAAACTTTCCTTTTTAGTAAAACTGCGCATGCGGTGTTGAACTAAACCTAAAGAAAGCCAATTTGTCAGTTATCGAAGCAGTCAATGCAGAAATTGTTTTTCTAGAATTGCGACAAAATAGACTAAGCATTTGTGACTTTGTTTTAGGTTTGAATAAGAAATTTAACCTTAAATTTTATATGGCAGTCAATCATTTCGACATAACTTAAGCAAATGTCTCGCGGAGTTGATCAGTCTGGTGGGGTTAGTTTGACTGATCAACAATAAATATTTTGTAAAATATATGCGACTTTAGTTGCGTTTTTTTCTGCAACGTTGCGGTGGAAAAAATGGCGTCGAATCCACCAGACATTGGAGAACATGGCGGAAATGTCATAGATACGTTTACATGTGCGACTTCAGTTTTATAGCGATTATAAAAAAATTATTAACTGCAAGATTTGTTTTGATTTGTTAGCTCACCATTCAATATTTTTATTTATCTTTTATTGGGTATAGTTCGTTTGCCAATTTTATAAAGGTATTAGATTTTTATTTGCACCGTATTTTAAAACCGGATTTAAGGGTCGTTAAACCCGGTTTGGTTAACACCTCATTCAGCAAGGCTTAAAAATTCTTAAACCCAGATTTAGCATAAAACTTGTTTCCTATTGGTCAGATTTTTAGGTTTAATTATATATGCAGTTGCAGCAAGTTGCATAAAAATAGATTAGAATTTTTATCTAAAAACACAATAATCGATGTACCTTTTTTGTAATTTTGGTTTTTTGCTTTTGTTGATACGGTCTCGCACGGATCCAAAAGGTTTATACGTGCAAATGTAAACGTAGCTGTGATCTCGGAAATAAAGAGATGGCTATCTTTGTTTGACTTGTTATTTATTGTGTATGGAATTAGTTGGGACGAGTTGGACTTAGTTAGGATTAAGGTCTAATATTTAAAAAAAATAAATAAAAGGTGTTTGTAGATATAGTTATAAGTTTACTTTATTAAAAAACACAAAAAAATACCATGATTTATTTAAATGAAATCAAAATGAACGCACAAAGCTCATTTGCGAGCTGTAATTTTACTGCTTCCTTTTTTTTGTGATGTTTTGCTTTTTCAACTTTTTAAACGCCGATAGTTCTTATTGGGCTCCTTTAATAAAAATTCAATGTCCCGTCAGAATAAAAATCTTCTAAAGATCATGACTACGACGAGTCTTGAACCATTTTGGCCACATAAAGGTACTGCTCTTGTAAAATTAAAAACAAGAAATTCTAACCAACAAAATTTAGCAGCCACCGCAACGCCACCGACTTTCAAAGCTGGTGGATATAATCAGCGCTAGGGTATGTTCGCAAATTTAAAGTTTTATTCGGGATAGGCTTCTTTCCTTTACCAATAGCATGACAAAAAAAGACAATGAAAACAACGACGATTTTCCGTCATTCTCGGACATACCTCTTTTGACATCGGCGCCCATAATAATATATGCACTATTTAACACAAGAAAACGATCAAAATAAATAAAAGTAATAGTTCTCTCACAGTCTCGCAAACGATTTTAGGAATAAACTTGAAAACTGTTTAAAAATCTTTTTTTAGTCTCTAGTGAACACATCTTAATTCCACCAAACAAAAAAAACATTCGCGTTGTTCAACGCCAATGCAACGTTGCGGAAAAAAACGCAACTTTTATCGAAAAAAAAACACATTTGCGTTTCTAGAAGATGACATATGGAATGTGAAGTGTTTTTTTTTTTTTTTTTTTTTTTTTTTTTTTTTTTTTTTTTTTTTTTTTTTTTTTTTTTTATATATCAGGGGCCGAAATATTCGCATAAGTTTTTGTATAAATACTTATCTTTCTATTTTTTTATAAAGATAAAGCATTTTCTGTTAGTGTTTTTCTAATGTGCTAAATATGACCCAAAAAGATGTTTTTATCTTTTTCTCTATTGTAACTGGGTTTAAATTGATCAAATAGCACAAACAAACAAGTTTATCAAAGTAGCCCCAGTTCGAGGTTAAACCTTGAGCAGTAACTTTTTATTTTTTTATCAGTTTGGGTTAACAGGGGAAAACCAATATACATTTCCGGCCACATAAAATGCGTACAGCAGAAGTTAGCCGAGGGTCTCTTGAATTTAAGTTTTGCTAATTGCGTTGCTTATTGTAACTGACTTTGATGGTTTAGAATTACAAAAATAAGGAGACACACTTTACTAAAAGGCTAATACGAATAAAACAATTTTTTTAAAATTATTCAACATTTTATTATAAAAACTTATTCTTACAACTCATTCTTGTAGTGAATAGTGTAGTGCAAAAATTAACCTGGCTTGTTTCTTTTCCGCACTTAGGGCTAATTTTACAACCAAAGGTAAAACTCCAGATTAAACCATAGTTTAAACTTCAGTTTAATCTTTAGATTAAACCACCGGCAAACAAGTTGTTCAATTTTATAAGACGCATTTAAACCCCGATCAGGAAGAAAAGAAGAGCTGTTGGATTAGCTTTAGTATTAGGGGACAACAAGTTTTTTTCTACTTTAAAAAGACTAAATTTTTTTTGGCATATAGGATTGATTATCTTTAAAATGGCATCGACTAGAGCCAAACCCAGCATAGAATTTGATAAAAATCATTCCAGTCAATCCAGAAAATATTCATAATTGTCAGAAACGCAAAGATATACAGTATGCGTGTATACGTGTGCCATGAGCTCGGTGTGAGAATAAACTTTATACTGGTCTGTGGGATGTTCCAACTCTTGTCGAATTTCCTCGTGCACAATTTCGCATATCTCTTTAGATAATTCAAACCTCTTTTTAAAATCTACATATCGTCGGACTCCTCCAAAGGATTTGTTCTAGGACAAATAATAATTGGTCTTCGTGCTTCGACAATGTCAATAACTTTAAGTCATTGATCATAGCGATTTCACTAAATATTTACAGTCTTTTTAACAAAAACAAATTTTTAATAACTTTTTTTGAGGTTAGAATCTTTCGGTAACTATTAAACTGAAGTTTAGCAAACACCCAGACCGCCGGTAACGGTTAAACCGAAGTTTGTTGGTAAACTGCACCTATAAAACGGAAAGTCGACATCTGTGGTTTAAACTGAGGTTTGACGTTTAACTATGAGTTGTAAATTGCGCATAAGTAAGATTTTCTTGGGAGAAACGCGACATCTAAGCCTAGAACGGCTTATCCGTTTGCGCGTCGTTCTTAAGGATCCAGGAAAATGTGCCTCAATTTTTGCCTCTGATGCCATCGCAAATGAGTGATCTTCAAGAAGGTCGATCAGTTGCTGATCCTGCTGAGGCGTACTAACTTGGGTCAAACCTTCATTGAACAGTTCCTTCTTCTTGATACTTTCTTCTTATTCTTACAATTGTAGTCTTGTTTCGTCCGTAATGGGTCGTTACTCTTCAAACCGACCAACCACCGTCTAATTTTGCCAAAATTTGGGCTTTTTCGAATTCGTTTAGTTGGGGCATTTTTAAATATAAGCGTATGATAACAACTAAACCTGACGGTGACATTTTTTGTCAATTTGAAATACCTAAAAGGTTACCGAGTTTCGAGGCCCATAATAAACTATATAAAATCGGCGTAAGCATTTTATGTGTCCGGAAGTGTACATACAGGATGGATTCTCAAAATGGAACGGTACTTCGAGAGGCTTGAGGGAAGAGGTTTTAAAAAAAGCTTAAAGCGAATCTTCAATAATGCTTGACGGACTTTCTGCTCATGATAAAACAAATTTTTGGGGTTTGAGACAATGATGTGTTTGAAATTAACTCTGTGTTTCGGACTTCCATTGTCTATATTTTATTTATACACGACGTTTCGATCAGTACAATCTCTGATCGTTTTCACCTGAAGACGATCAGAGATTGTACTGATCGAAACGTCGTGTATAAATAAAATATAAACAATGGAAGTCCGAAACACAGAGTTAATTTCAAATTTTTGGGGCTTCCAACTGGAGGCCCAGGGCATACCAAGTAGTTTTTTTTTTAATCCGAAGGTACCACTTGTGGCACCTTTTTCGAAAGCTTGTTAAAAAAGAAACCTAACGCACCAGTTTTTTTTGACATCTGTCAACCAATGTGTCAAAAATTTTTGAAAAATTATTTTCTTGTCAATTGATTTAGCTTCAAAATAATCTACAACTTCTCTAGCGGAATAAAGAAAATACCACACAAGGACATTATTGGCGGCCCATTTGAGGGCCTTCACTGAAGGCCCAGAGCCTACCAACCTTTTTTTCATGAGGAGGTACCACTTGTGGCACCTTTTTAGGAAGCTTGTCACAAAAGAAATTCGATTAAATAAATTTTTTTGAAAACTGTCAGCTCATGTGTCAAAAAGTAAAAAAAAGTATGTTTGTAAATTTTTTTAGCTTCAAAATAAACTACATATAAAGAAACTAATACACAAGGATATTATTGAAGTAAAATTTTTGATACATGGGTTGACAGATGTCAAAAAAATTTATTTAATCGAATATCTCTCTTAACAAGCTTTCAAAAACAAATACCACAAATGGTACCCCCTCATGAAAAAAAATGTTGGTAGGCTCCGGGCCTTCAGTGACGGCTGAGATATGCAGTTTATTTTGAAGATGAAACAGTTGACAATAAAATAAATTTTTTACACATTGGTTGACAGATCTAAAAAAAAACTAATGCAGTAAATTTATTTTTTAACAAGCTTTCCAAAAAAGTGCCACAATTGGTACCTTCTCATTAAAAAAAAATAGTTGGTAGGCCCTGGGCCTCCAGTTCATGGGCGCAAAGTCCGCAAAAAATCATTAAAAACTTTTTGTTAGCTTTTATCCAAGTAAGAAAATATATGTAATGCGGATAAGTGGAACCAAAAAAGTTTTTGGAAAAGCTTTAGAAATTTTGTGAGCATTATATTATTGTCCCAAAAGTTTTTCTTACTTATTTGAAAAGAACATGACACCGTAAAGTTTTTTTTAAATTCGAGATCAGCAAAACGAGATTTTAAAATAATTCTTTTGAAAAAAAAAATCTAGGACACAAAATGTAATTTTCCTTCCTTTATTTTTTAATAAAAATAGACCGCCCACTTATTACCATAGGGTAACTTATTCTCTAAACCAGAGACTTTCATCTATTTATTCTAAGGACCATATGGAAATCATATGGTGCCTTAAAGGAATGTTTGTAAACATTGCTTTTTTTTTATTCCTACAACCCCACAACTGTCTGACAAGCTTGACAGACACTCGTAGGGCTAGAGGCAATGCCTCCGTCAATTATAAGCCCCCTTTTAAAATCTGGTAACATTGCAAGCGAAGACTGACATATCGTCGAGTCACTGATCCTTTACAAAATGTTTATTTTAAGTAGAAAAACATTAAAAAAATATATAATATTTACGTTTTTCCTTTATGACCAAAGAAACTCACAAGAAAAAAAAAAGTAAACTACACTCTAATATTTGTTGTTAAAAATACTAAAGATTTACTTTATTATTTTTAATTAAAAAATACCTTGCAAAAATGAGAAAAATAAAAATCTGACCGTGGCCATTTGCGTCAGCTGAGCCCTAGCATTGAATTTGATCTTTCTAGGTATCACCTGATTCTAGGTAGACCTAGAGGCCCTGTATACGATTTTTGACTGTTATTGTTTTACCAGAGGTGAGCAACTGGATTGATTGTGTGTTGGCAATGATAGTTGGTCCTAAAACCCGCAGGATCCAGTGACCCTAGTTGGTAACCCCTGACCAGCGCCACCTAGAAGAGAAATTTTTCTGTTCAGGGCAGCGCCACCTACAGGAGAAATTTTTCTCTTGTACTAGCCTGGGCACATAAGTTTGAAAATGAATCTTTATTTAAAATTCGTTTCTTCGGCAATTTTAAGATCTTTTCTGAGTTGGTTTTTGCCACGTCCCTTTCCAAAAATGTTTGTGCCCTGGTTTATATGTCTGTATCATCGCCGACGCACCGGTGTTGAATAAGTGCTGTTGCATAAGGAAAACCGTTTTAGTTTTGCAAATTATTATTTATTACTTTAGGCTTGGTTCATATCTTAAAAAGCCATGCATACACAATTAAATGTGTTTGATTATAAGCATTTAAGAGAGTTCCATGAGGTAAGCAGTAAGGAGCAAGGAAAATAAACTATAGCCATGGCAATATTTTAAAATGCCAAAACTAATGTGGGTAATTTAGGTATAGATGTAAATTCCTTCCTTACCACTGCCGACCTCTTATCCAGGCAAAATAAATTTAGTTTTCTTTTTTTTCCAGGCTTTAGACACTATGAACCAAAAATAGGGCACAAACATTTTTTGGAATGGGACGAGGCAAAAACCAACTCGAAAAAGTTCTTAAAATTTCCCAAAAAAACGAATTTTTAAATAAAAAATCCAAACGAAAACATTGAACTGACACTGGCATTATTTGGATTTCGATTTTGACGTCGATCAGCTGTGAAGAGTGGATTCGCTGACAAACGGGAGTGTCCAGCCAACACCGTTCTTAACTAAAACGCCAGTTAACTCTTATCTCTACAGTGCCCTTTAGCCAAAGATTGCCGTCATTTTTATAACCAAATTGACAGGTAAAACATGGATTTTCTGTCACTTGGGTGTCAATATGACCGCTTTAGTAGGCTACAGGATACTAAATCGTATCTTTCCCCATTACGATAAATTGCAGTTAAAAAAAGTGTCACTTTTTTAACATTAAAAGGGTAAAAAGAAAGTAAGCTTTTCCAAAAATTCGTTCATAAATTATTTATTTGCTATTTTGATAGGATTTGCCATGACATTTTGGAGTCCATCGACCTCAATTTATTATAGTTCGAGGCCCCATTCGTAAATATATGTCAGCACATCAGTGGTCTTCCCCATGACAATTACAAGAAATGGCACTTTTTTACCGACTTAATGTCTTCAGCAGCAAAAAAAAATTATTTGCTTTTCCAAAAACTTCAAGTTCATTAATTATTTTTCCGCCCTTTTGATAGGTTGGACAGGCGTGAAAACTAATAACATTGTTGTGTTTATCGACCTCAATTTAGTGTAGTTTAAGTTCCCACTCATAAATATGTGTCATCGCACCAGTGGTTTTCCCCATAGCAGTAAATGACAGTTAAGACCACTGTCACTTTTTTTACGGTTTCTGATTTAATGTCTTCAGCAGAGTACAAAAAAGTTATTTGCTTTTCCAAAAACTTCAATTTCATATTTGGCAGATGTCAAAATAAATATCATCTTTAAATTCAGCGTTGTCATTTTAGTGGGAATTGATCCTTTTTTGGCCGATATCAGTCATTGTAAGCATGATAATAATAAGCTCATCTCAAATTTTGGCAGCCGTTATTGGCTCACTCTATATATAGATGTCGGCACCTGTGTCTATGAGACAAAATGCTCTCAGGGACTGTCGCAATAATATACTTAAACGGCGTTGAAATCCCACTGAGATCCAGTTTCCATTTAAATTATCCGTGGTTGAGTATCAAATTTCGTACTGTGAAAGTCTCGGAACCATTCATGTGGTTTTACATAATTTTTGACATATTTTGAATAATTTAAAAAATTTTTTGTTGAGGAAAAAAATATCGATTATTTAAAAAAAACAAATAAAATCAAGACTGAGCATATTGCGAAAGCGGAAAAAGCGTGATTTTCAGGGGGCTTCTTTTTCTATTACCCATATAGGCCTGTATTCTTGAAATATCTGTTTTATTTTAAAAAAGGTCGTGATTATTTTTCTTACATCTTTTTTATTTAACTGGCCCATGCGTTCTTTATCCGGACCGGTAGCTCGTATATAAAAAAGCAGGGGGCCGGTATAGTTTTGCAAATACAAATGGTTACCCAACGCTGACGGCACTCGGCCGGACATAACCCGGACCACCACTGTTTGGTGGGAAGGAATACGACTATCTATGAACAGCTGGCGTACGAAAAAGATTTAAAAAATTCTCGAACGGCAAGCACAGATGACACCGGCGATAATAAAAATTATTTATTCCTGCTTACAGTCTTGGAATTTTCCATGAAATCCATCACCTGAAATTTCTTAATAATCAAAGGTCATCATAAAACCCCTTCACGTCGTTCAAAATGTTGATTATTACGCAAAAAATACTAAAACGCCCTCAAAATTAATTTTTTTAGATTAGATTTAGTTAGGTAGACGTCAGGCACGATTTAGGGTGTTTAGAGTGTTTACGAGTCAACACTCAAGCAAACGAAAACTGACTAGAGCTACCCTAGATTGGTTTGTGCAAATGGTCGTTAAAGTTGTTTAATATAAATGGTGTTCATTTTAAAACTTTCTACCCAAGATTTACGTATTTAGAGTCTGATTTTGGAGAAATCCTCGAACACCTCGATTTTTTATTCGAGAGTGACACATTTTGGAAATTTTTCTATTCTATATATTCGAGGGGCAAAATTTACCCCTATAGTTTGAACAGGGAAAGTGGGTCGAGTGATCCTTTCTTTTGAAGGTTTTTTAAATGTCTTATCCTACGAGCGTGCGAAAAAACGCATTTCTCGCACTCATTTCCGTGACGAAAGTGCCACTTTTCCACACGCCGTGCGTGAAAAAAAAAATCCGCACCGCCGAGCGCGAAAAAAATTCCCGCACTCATTTCCGTGCGGATAGTGCCACTTTTCCGCACTCCGTGCGATAAAAAAATTTACGCACGCCGTACGCGAAAAATACTGATGTCAAGTGGAAATTAATTTTTTAAGCTTGTTAACATTTACTTCTGAATAAAACATAAAATTCGTAGTTTTGACTATTTTTTTATTTTTAGTCTGCTAGGTTTAACTAAAATAATGACAAAATATTTTGATATTCCGCACGCTCGTAGGAAAAATGTTATACCTGCGGAAAGTAATTTCCGCACACGGCTTGCCCAAAATCCGCTGGCGCGTCATTCGTGCAAACGCCGGTGCGTGCGAAAAAGTATAACTTTCCGCACTATTACAATCGTGTATAAATTTCGCAAATCTATTGATTCATTTCTGAGATATTCATTTTTGCAGTTACATGGACCAATGCAAAAATCGTTTTTTTTTTGCAATATAATTTTTTTTTTTTTTAAGAAATCTCCATAGAAATAAAGGGTTTGAAGAATGGGCTTTAACTTGCGCAACAGGATCAACAAGGAGGGCAGCTATTTGCAACTAGGTACACTAGAGAAAAACAGTTGGTTGGGTTTGATCTTCCAGCATTACCAGTTTACATCGGAACTGAAATAAAATTAAGAATAAGCAAATGATTTATGAAATAAAACCTTTATAGTGTTTTGTTGTTTGTTCTTTAAAGCTTAATTAAAAGTTAGATTTTTAAATTTTACTTAAGTTTATTCGTTTGTAAACAATTGTAGGCCTGCTTCACAGGCGGGAAATCTAAACTATATATCTATTACAGAAGAGATTTGTGGCGTAGAGGGTAAAGGTTGAGGAAATAAATCGGAAAAAAGTTTTTCCTCGACCAGGATTTAAACCGGGGACCTCTAGAATACCAGAATTATGCTCTACCAACTGAGCTACCGAGAAACTGGGAGTTTGAATGTGTACCTCCTTGTCTTTATAACATGTCTAGGTTTTTAAAGCCGCAGTAGGCTTCAAAGATCTCCCCACTACTAACAAATGAATCGGACAAAAGGATTTCCGAATAGCCAGTTAAAACCCCAGTTCCTCGGTAACTGTAGCCCCTGATAGCCTATAAACTATAGTAATGCTAAAACGATACAGTTATACTAATTTTACGTTTTTAAACGGTACGTCTTTAATTAGTCGTCATAAACAAGCCGACTTTAAGATTATCTCGTATGCCACCTTTAATTTTTTGTAACCGCCAACTGTAACAATTAGTAGAAATACATGGATGCGTGGAATGGTTCATTGACCCGAAAGTGAGGTATTTTCAGAATTTTTTCAATGCAAAAACAATAATAAAATAATAATTTTTCTCCCTTTATAAATATATTTTTTTTCTCAAGGTTTATTCAAGTTTTAGTTTCCTGGTCACATTTAGCAAAAGGCATTCTCTGGTAAGAGACATAATTTTAAAGCAAACACGTAACATGAAACAATATTTTGAAATCTGTTCCCACCGTGGTACTCTTTGAGCGCTCAATGGATCAAAATTTATAGACCCGATTTCGAAATAGACATTTCCTGAGAATCCAAGATGGCGAATTTATCTAAAAAATAGGCATTTTTGGCCCATTAAAAAAAACTTTCTGTGCAACACAATATTGAATTCCAAGCTCAGCTTTTTAGAGAGCCAAGGCATCAAAATTTATAAATTCGGTGTCAAATTTGATATTTACTAAAAATCCAAGATGGCGGACTTTTTTAAATAATAGGTATTTTTGATCCCCTGCAGCACTGTATTCAATCCCATACATCAGATAAACAGTTCCATTCCTTCTAAGCATTTTAATGTAACACTTAAAAAAAATTAGTTAGAAAATAAGCTTAGTTTAAAATTTTCAAATAGGCCAGCAAAAATGTATTGGTTTGAATTGCTATAGCTTTCTTTAAAATTAAAGCACACGTTTTAGAACCAGTGTCAAAACTGTTACTTAACAAAAATCCAAGTTGGAGGGCCCCTTAAAAAATAGGTACATTGGACACTCCACTTATCGAAACATCTGACTATAGCCATTCAAACAAGTACATTTTTTGTTTGAAAGTTTGAGACATGATGTGTTTGAAATTAACTTTGTGTTTCGGACTTCCATTGTCTATATTTTATTTATACACGACGTTTCGATAAGTACAATCTCTGATCATCTTCAGGTGCAAACTATAATCAATTCCTAAGGCTACGTACTTATATACTGCGAGAAATCACTCAACCTTGAAGTTTAAGAAGTTCCGAATGAATTTTCACACGTATGATCAGAAAGTTGAAGAGGTACTTACTAAAGGAAGCTATAAACTTCTCACAAAAGATACGACGCAATCAATCGAAAGTAAGGTTTATAGAATTTTGAAAAAGTATACCAGATATATTTCGGACAATACAAGGTCTCAACTTACACCACATTATAGCAAGCCTCTTCATCTATACGGACATTCACAAAGATGCAATGCCCTTACGCCCAATTACAAGTTCCAGAAACTCTCAAACAAGCAATCTGTCTAAATTCCTTTTGAAAATTATTCAACCTCTTACAGGCAAGACCGCTTCATTTGTAGAAAATTCCAAAAATTTTGTTAATATTCTTAAATATTTTGTTTTAAGACCCGAGGATAGACTTGTCAGTTTTAATGTCAAAAGTCTTTACACCAATGTCCCGATAAAGGAATCGCTAGATATTATTAGAAAGAGGCTGGTTGATGACGTTGCAGCCTACCGCTGGAGGGAGTGATGGAGTTTTTGGAGTGCTGCCTACATAACTCCTTTTTTTAAGCGAAAGATAGGTTTTATGCTCAGGATGACAGTCTGCCAATGGGTTCATCGCTTTCGCCAGTGGTATATGGAGTGGTTCGAATCACACGCTGTTGAAACCGCAACATATAAACCTAAGCTCTGGCTGAGATATGTTGATGATACTTTTATTATCTGGACCGGGAATGACCAACAACTTCCAGAATTTCTTCATCACCTAAATAACATAAGACCCACTATTAAATTCAAAATGGAGTTGGAGCAAAATTGTCAAATTCCTTTTCTTGATGTACTTGTCAAACGAGTAGAAAGCGACATCAAAACAACAGTCTATCGCCCCCTCTGACAGGACAATATTTAAATCAAGGTTCAAATCATTCTGCTACAATCAAACGAGGCATAATTAGAACTTTGTATAACAGAGCCGTTCAAATTTGTAACAATTCTCATGACTTGGAAATCGAAAAAAGAAACATTAAGAAGGATCTGCAGCAGAATGGTTACAGCCTTAAATTTATAACAGATACTATTTCTAAATTTCAGCAAAGAGGACAGAGATTACAAAACCAAAACCAGGCAAATGCATTCCTCACAATTCCATACTTTAAAGGAGTATCAGAGAAAATTCAAAGAGTAGCGAAAAACTTTAATATTAAAACAGCTTTTAAATCTAGTAATACAATTTGAAGCCTTCTTAGTAAAATAAAACCGGAGAACAAACAAAATAAGGAAATCATTTACCAAGTTCCTTGTGAGTGTGGTGAATCATACATAGGCGAGACAAAAAGGCCTGCTGCAGCTGTTAGGCTAAGGAATACTAGACGAATACCCAAAAAGGTGAAACAACGAAATCAGGAATCGCCGAACATGCATGGTCAAAACAACACCGAATGAAGTGGGCAGAAGCAAAGGTTTTGCACAAGAAGTCACACTGGAAGAAACAAAAATTCCTTGAAGCTGCCTTTATTGGGCAGAATCAGGGTATTTTCAGTAAACCAAGTGTTGAAATTCCAAATATTTGGAAGCCCCTCCTTGGGCGGAGGCAACTTCTTAAACTTCAAGGTTGAGTGATTTCTCGCAGTATATAAGTACGTAGCTTTAGGAATTGATTGTAGTTTGCACCTGAAGACGATCGGAGATTGTACTGATCGAAACGTCGTGTATAAATAAAATATAGACAATAAACATTTAAAACTACCTTATTTGCTAACTGAACTTTTGAAAAGTGTTTCATTAAACTTCTTCGAAGGAATGTAACTGTTTAACTGTTGTTTGGGATTGAATACAGTGCTGCACATTTTTTTGTAGGGGGTAAAAAATACCTATTTTTTTAAGTCAGTCCACCATCTTGGATTTTTAGGAAATATCAAATCTGACACCGAATTTATAAATTTTGATGCCCTGGTTTTCTAAAAAGCTTAATATTGTAATTAGTAAGGCCCTAAAATATATAATAGTTTATGATATAGCACTATGATTCAAACGAAATAAACTTATTTTCAAAAAAATCGGTTTACAAATGTGAATTTTCATGTTAAAGTCGCCATCTTGTATTTGTTCTGCGTTTGACAGATCTCCAATAAGTGGAATACTGATTCCAAATTTAAGGGCATCCAACCTCTGGATTCACACTCAAAAAACACGGAGATCTCTAAGCGAATTGACTAACCGTAGGCGTTTTTTTTTATTTTAAACTAGCATCTTACCCGCTGCCGCGTAATTAATCAGACCTATATTATAGCGGGTCAATATTTTTATCAAATATAGGAGGGGGAGAGTAGGTAATAAAAATTTGCATGAATTATTGATTTTGGGCTCCATTTTCCTCGATTTTATACCCCACAACCCATATTTTACTAGATCAATATTTTTATCGAAGATAGAGTGAGGGAGGGGAGGGGGAAAAACCGTCTTTTCGATTCAGGACTTTATTTCCTTCACTGAGAAACCCAACAACCCATATTTTAACACACCAAAATTTTTGTCAAATATGGGTGTTGGTAGAAAAATGCTGAAACACATGTCTATTTATCCACCCCCAGTTGAAAAAACGCCGAAACATGTGCTTACTTATTGTATTAGTAGAATCTACAGACCAATTTTCAGACCTCTGTGGGTTTTCGTTTTCGAGATATAGCAAATCTCTTTAAAATTTCAACATCTATTTTTACCCCCTTAGGGGCAAAATTTTCTTTCGTAGCGAGCGCCTATGTCACAATCCCAATGTGTCCTTAAATTTTCATAACTGTAGGTCAAGTGCTTTGACCTGTGCGTTTATACTTGATGTTGACTGACGTTGTTTTATTAGTACAGATAAATAAAATTAATAACAATTCGGTATTTCGTAAAAATCGTCCTAAAGTTTTGAAGTTGACAGCTTCTCCCCTTTTCGAGAGGGTTACTATTTCATTCGTAGCGAGCGCCTATGTCACAATCCCAATATGTCCTTAAATTTTCATAACAGTAGGTCAAGTGCTTTCACCTGTGCGTTTATACTTGATGTTGACTGACGTTGTTTTATTAGTACAGATAAATAAAATTAATAACAATTCGGTATTTCGTAAAAATCGTCCTAAAGGTATGATATTTTGAAGTTGACAGCTTCTCCCCTTTTCGAGGGGGTTACTATTTCATTCAGGGTGTTTTGTAGTAAAGGAATAACCAATCAGATTGTAATTATTATGCCGTTGGCAGCTCCTCTTGGAAAAGGAGCGCATCTAACCAAGTCCAAATTCATTTAAACAATAAAAATTTAGACGGTTTTTGAGTAGACGACAACGAATTTTTATTTAATTTTATTCTATTTTTATTTATATCCTCGGACACGTCGATTCTTGATTCAAGGGGGATCCAATACAATAATATGGTATTATTAGGTACACACTTCCCCCTAACGAGGGAAGTGGAGGGGGAAAAAGATTTAGTTTGTTCGATTTAAATCAAAATTGGCATACAGAGGTTTTTCGGGAAGGGGATATGAATTTTTTTATCAGATTTGAAAATTTCAATATGGCGTATTCAAAATGGACAATTTAGGGTAAAAATCTAAAAACTAAAAAAAAAAAATTATAAAAAAAAACTTTTAAAGAACAAGCTTTTATTAAATGCACTCAATAGTAGAAATTAATTTTTTATCTTTCTTATACCATAATAAAAGCGATGAGCGCAAATTAAAAAATTTTTAATTTCCGCCATATTGAAATTTTCAAATATGATCAAAAATTCATATTCCCTTACCGAAAAACCCCTGTATGAGAATTTTGATTTAAATCGAACAAACTAAATATTTTCCCCCCTCCACTTCCCTCGTTACAGGGAAGTGTGTACCTAATAATACCATGTTATTGTATTGTCGCCGGAACTATAAACGCATACCAAATTTAAAAACACACCCTTAGTTTTTAGATTTGTACACTTAATCGTCCATTTTGAATCCGCCATATTGAAATTTTCAAGTGTGATCAAAAATTTATAATCCCCCTTCTTAAAAATCGCTGTGTGCCAATTTTGATTAAAATTGAACAAACTAAATCTTTTTCCCCCTCCACTTCCCTTGTTAGAGGGAGGTGCGTACATAAAAATACGATATTATTGTATTTTCACCGGAACTATAAACGCATACCAAATTTGAACACCATCGGATGTGGATAAGTCAGTTAAAATTGGTTAGCAAAACATGATCAAAAATCGTCATCTTGAATCCGCCATATTGAATTTTTAAAATCTGATTAAAAATTCGTATTCCTTATCCCCAAAAGCCCTCGTATACCAATTTTGGTTAAAATAGGACAAACTTAGGTGTTTTCTTCTCCCCACTTCTTTCGTAGGGGGGAGGGGTGCCTAATACTGACATAGCATTGTATTGTCACCGAAACTATAAATCCATGCCAAATTTGAAGGCAATCGGATGTGTATAAGTTAGTAAAAATTGGTTAGCAAAAGATGATCAAAAATCTTGAATCTTGAATCCGCCATATTGAATTTTTAAAAGCAAATTAGAAATTCAATGTCTCCGTCTCTAAGTGCCCCAACACACCAAATTTCAACGAAATCGGGCGTACTTCAACTGTAACCTCCTCCACCCCCTTCGATAGGGGGAGATGTCAATTTAATCACACTATATTCTTGTGTTCTTTGAAGCCGATCGGATATCTGGAAGTTGCTCAAATTTAAGTTGCAAGATTCCACCCAAACAAACATATACAATAGATTTCAAGTTAAATAAAAGCTTGTAATAAAAATACCACATCTAAACACTCCTAAGTACATGCTTGGTATATTTATCCAACTTTACTATTTCTAAGAGATTTAAGACAAAATTTTGACATTCAAGTTTTTGAAATTCGAAATATAATTTTTATTTGAATTTTGAGAACTTTGGAAAATTTTGTGTTTTTTTTTTGAAAATTTTAGTTGTTTTTTTCTATTTTAAAAATTTTCAAAACTTTGCGAATTTTTTTTTCATCTTGAGAATTGTTTAAAATTTTAAAAATTTTTGAAAACTTGAAAAATTTTTCAAAATTTAAATTTTTGCGTCAATCAGTGTCTTTATGAAAGCAAGTTTCATCGCATCGCGCGTCCTCTTACGATTTACGTCTAAGCTTCATTATTATTCTAGGAGGGTAAATGGTCCATTACAGTCGTGTTAGGATGCTCATTAAACTAGTATTATGGGTTGGTCGTAAGTAATAGTAGTTTACATAACGAGCATGTGTGTCATTACTCGCAAAGATGAAGTTTGAAACGCGAGTCGCAGGCGAATGTCTTAATTTATCTGAGCGTGTAATGACCATAGCATGCGAGTTATTGTACTATACTTTACCTACGACCAATGAAAATGTCATCATAAGTATCAGAAATTATTATAACTATGAAACGCGAACACTCTTAAGTCAACAACCTTCATAACCTGAAGTTTCAATGACGTTCTATCTAAAACGTCAAAACAAATAAGGTTACTTTTTAAAAGGGAGGTTTTTTTTCTTAAAAATGCGTAATATGTCAATTTAACGGGACTTAATTTTGATTAGGTACTAAAATTATATTGGATTTATTTACGTTTAATAAATATTTATTGTCTTAAAAATATAGAAAAATAAGTTTTTGCGTCAATTAGTGCTCTTATAAAATAAAGTTTCATCGCTTGTCACGCCATCTTGTGGTTTATCTCTAAGCTTTATTATTATTATAGTGTTGAGATGTTTGAAAGAAATTTTAAGAGAATGATGTGTTTGAAATTAACTCTGTGTTTCGGACTTCCATTGTCTATATTTTTTTATAGGCAATGGAAGTCCGACACACAGTTAATTTTGTGTTGTCATAAAATTAGTATTAATCGTTGGAAATAGCTAAAAAATATGACTGGATGACCTGTATTTTAACTAAGAATTAAAAAATGTTTTTGCTATTTTTCAACATCAAAATTTCCTCGCTCATTTTATTTTCCAACCAACAATGGCGCAATCAAAATCTCTTTGAATTGACAAAATGATCCCTTACCTTCCACCATAGCATCCCAAATGTTGAACCTCACTGTCCTCGACCTGAAGAACTCGTAAATCTTTTCCCACAATATATCCGTCAGTTTGGTGCTCCTTTGCTGCAAGTCAGTGGGCAAATCGACCGTGTGATTCCAGTTGTAGTCCTTGTTTTTTTCTATCATCATTATGCCCACAGTTATCGGTTCGTTCGACAGCGCTGTTTCGTTTAGAGCTTCTAAAGCTCTTTCTTTGAGACAAACCCCAATATATTTCTCGTAAAAACACTGTTTCATACTGTTTATAGCATTGTAAAGTTCTTTGAAATGTCCTTCAGATTTGGCACTCACGGAGGCGTATAAAATAAGTACTAAGATAAAAAATGATAGTTTAAACATGTTGCAGAATTTCAAGTCATCGGAAGGTCAAAAATGCACTAAAGCTTTTTGAGCCGTTAAAATCGGTTTTATGTTGCACCAAAAATTACGAAGCGTAAATTTCTAACAGTATTACGTTGGATGATACAAAGGTGTGTAATTTTTCAAGTGTACGCCTATTTTATTATATTTTTAATTGAACGTTTTATTTTTTAAATATGTGGATTAGATATATTTGTAATTTAACAGTCTGTTTATTTTAATCTCATTTTAACATACATGTTTAAATATTGTGCACAAGCAAACATTTTTTTTAACTTAAAACCATTTATTTCAAGTTAACTAACTTTTTGCTCAAAACCTTTTACGTCTTAAGAAAGTGAGTATCATGAAGGTCTGAGTCACAATGAAGCCCAAAGCAACTTGTAAGAATGCAACATTCAATAGCACGCTTTATTTGGGGCATCATTACTTCCTATAACTGTTTGTATTAAAGGATCATTACGTGATCATTAAGGGCGATTTCATATAATTATGAGATGCTATAATGGTCCCAGCGTCGCAAAATGTGCAACAATAATAACTTTGAAAAACAAAGAAAATAATTGAAAAATCAGTGTTAGCCGTGGGCACGCAGTCTACTTGTAGTACAGGCCCCATCATATACCCCCGCAAAAAAATCTAGGTCCGGAAATTTTGACTTTAGATTCATGTTTTTGAATTATTGTAGAAGTAATTTATCTTGGGTAAACATTGATCATCCGAGCCAAACTATTTTAATGATCAGCATGTGTTTTTGTACTAAAAAGATTTGCATTTTGTGAGTCTTTTCCTTGTGGAAATAGACTCAATATCAAAAAGTACTTTGCCAATCGAAAAAAGAATCGGAAGATAATTTCTTTTTGCGATTTATTTATTATGCTCTATGTCTATTAAAGGGTTGCCATGGAAACCGAGATAAACAGGATGGTTACACCAAATTCTGTACGTTTTACGAAAAAATTTGCAGATTTAATATAGCTTTTCTGATTTTATTCGTTAAGCAAAGATAAACTATATTTAAATAAACGCAATTTTTAATATTATACAGGGTGTCCCAAAAACGATGTTAAATGGAAAATTTTAAAATATTGGTCAATTTTTGTATTTTTTTTTATGTGGTAGAGAGAGGTAATAAGAATCATTTTTGTCATTACCATTTTTCTGTAGTTTTACAGAGTGAGCCAGCAATGAAAAGTAAATTTCCAAAAAATGGCTGTTTTGTAACTTGGTTTTTAAGAAAACTATAAGGTTTATAAAAAAAATACTTTCGAAATAGGATTGTACATGCCATTATCAACAATTTTTATTTGCCACTTATTTTTGTATATATTCGGCTTGACCCAAAAAAAGACGTTTGAAAATACCCTTAATCGCACACTCTAAAATGGATTTTCAAAGTGGAGTAACACAATAAAAGTTTTTTCTAACATGATACAATAATAATATAATAATAATCTTTATTCAAATGTATATAAAAAAATATACAATGAAATGACAAGAGTGCAGCTCAACAGGATGATTGAGATGATTTGTACACTTATCCAAAAAAATTAAACTAAAAATTCCAAAATGTTTTTTGAGATTAACCAAAAAAAAGAATACCAATACTTAATATAAATTAACAAAAAAAAAACTTAAAAATAACAGAAACAAAAAAATCAAAATTAAAGAAAAATACAAGAAAAATTATGTAAAAATAAAAAAAAATAACTAAAAAAAAAATTAAAAAAACTGAGAATACTTAAATAATTGCACACAAAACAGCAATATTAGCATTTAAGTTTTTTTTTAGTTTTTGGAAAAATGAGAAGACTGAGCTTTTAAGAAGTATTCGGGTAAACCATTGTAAGTTTTAGCCAGGACATATGTAAAAGATCGCTCAAAAATGCCAGTTTTGTGACATGGTGAAGCTTCTTTAAAACGTAAATTTAATGTATTAGCGTCAGTTCTAAATATAACTTTTCTGTATAAGTATTGGGGGTGTTTTTCTTTAATGACTTTATAATAAAAGCAACATTTGTGTATGTATCGTCTCATTTTTATGTTGACTCAACTCGTCTCACGAAGCTTAAAGCTTACTGGTCACCTCCGTCGAATACCGTGGATTGTTCTATCCTAGAAACCTTTTCGTCTGTGAGGCATGGCCCATAGACAACCTCACAATGATTAAATGTTGACAATATCACACTATCACACAAAATTTAATTCATTCTGCTATCCAAAATATGTCTTGAATTATACAGGCATCTACATACATTTTTGAATTCAGTTGGAAATATGTTTATTAAACCGAATTTTATTGTCCACATCAACCTTAAATTTTTTGCATCAGTCTTGATAGGTAGAGTGTAATTGCCAATGGTAATAGAGACATTTTTTGTGAGATTTTTAATATCAATAGGTCGACCGACAACTGACTTTTTTGGATTTAATTGTAGATAATGGTCTCTAGATATTTTACTTATTGTCTCGAGATCTATGCTCATATCTGTAGAGCCTTGGTGTAACCTAGAAGGTTCAAATGAAATGGAGTTGTCTATCATCCGCGTAGGTTTGACTTTTGCAAAACTTTAAAAATTTTGAAAATTTTTAGGTATATAAGATAAAAAGATAGGGACTTAAAATCGAACTCGGAGGTACACCATTCTGGACATTAAGGCACTCAGAAAATCCGTTATAAACAACTTTTTGTTTTCTATCACCTAAGTAACTCTGAATAAGTTACAACGAGCTCTTATACCAAGATACCTAAGCACGATTACTAATGTTGGAATAATCAAGTAAAGCCAATACAGTACATTTTCCCGGATAAGTAGCTTTCAATATATCATCAGAAACATTTAGTAGTGCCGTTCCGCAACTGTGTCCTTTCCTATAACCGGACTGAGTGAAGTCAAATAGATCATGTTTTTCAACATAGTCCACTATTTGATTTTTAAGTCATTAACGGTGGGATTTACTAAAAGGGTTTAGTCTATTTTAGAACGGTCCTAAGTTTAAGTGAAATTTTTGGTTTTAAGCATTTTAAACCAACCATCGTTGAGTTTTGGACATCATTTGATTTATAAGAAGAATTTTAATCAATTTTTTTATTGAATAATCATCTGAAGAAAGGTTCAATTTAGAAGAAAATAAATTAAAAAATTTAAACCCACGCAGGGCTTAAATAGTAAACACTCTGTAGAACAAATTAAAATTGGGGTTATATGTCACCCTAATTAAAACTTACCCTTTTTAATTAATTTTTGCAATTAATACTTCATGTCACACAACGATTTAGATGGGTAATAATAAAATAAGGATTGGATTAATTTTGTATTTATTTAAAAGGTGTTTTTATTTACGAAATGTATTAAAAAACTGAAATGCAAGTTTTGTTTACATCATCTCTTACCTCTGCTTGTAGCTTGACTTGCACCAACCTCTACTGATGAAAGCAACAGCTTTGAAATGAGTTGGCTTTGAGTAAGGAAAGTTAGAATAATAAATTAATATAGTTGTTTTGGGTTTTTTTGTTTGGTATATTTTTCGTGCATAATCAGTGACCTTCACTTTTGTTTGTTTTGCCTCGTAGTGCCATATTAAATATATTTTTTTGCTGAAAACGGGTTCAAAATATGGCGTTTTTCTGGAGGTGTTTTAGTGGTTAATGAACAACTTGCGATATTAAATAAGGTAAATTAATCCTAGTAAAAGCGGTTACTTAGAGAAATTATAAACGAACTTATTACCAATTGCCACAAAACAATCATTTCTGGGGGCTATAAATCTAAACCACCCCCCAGAGGTGGTCTAAAAAATCACCAACTTTATAACCTCAAACACAGATAATAAAGCTATTATGTGCCAAATTTTTGGCGTATTCACCATTTGCCATTTTAAAACCTGTCCAAAAAAAAATTTTAGGGCATTTTTTCCTAAAATATGGTATATTTTGAGAAACAAAGCAGTTTTCCAGTGGTATTTTGCAACAACAATACAAAATAATGAATAACTTTGTGTCTTTTCTGTGGGTAAATGTATTTGGAAAATTGGTGTAAATATTTAGACCTGTGGGGGGTACTATTTTAGATCTTAATAAATCCCACTGTAAAAGTTTTGGGATTGCCAATTTTTGGAAGAGGAATAATACTAGCAATCTTCCATTGAAAAGGAAAAATGAATTTTTCAATGCAAGAATTTATTAAATGACAGATATATTTAATTATGAATGGACAACAGAAGATGGTAAAGTTAATATGTAGGCCATCATATCTAACTGCTCTTGTTTTTATTTGCTTTAAGTAATTTGCAACATCAGTCGCTGTAACACAGGAGAATTTAAAAATATATGTATATAATATCATCATATAAATTTCCGATGACATGTTTAATGATGGAATAGAATGAATGAAATAATTATTTATATCTGTCGGATTGTCTAAAGTTTACTACCAAGAATGTTCATATTTTTTAAAGATTTCCAGAAAGTTTCACTATTTTTGTCTCTTAGGTGCAAATTTAGATAAGCTTTTTTCTCCCTTTGTATAGCTTTGTTTCTTGCTTTAATCAATAATATTATATTATGTGTAACCTACAGCAGATTTTTTTTCTAAATGTTACTGTTTTTAAAGGAGCAAATAAATTCATTAAAGCTGTTATATTGCCACTGAAAAAATATACTTTTTTGTCTATGCTATCAAGATCATGTATGTTTCTCCATGGGATGGGATTGATTGTAAAGAATCATACAGTTCTTTTAAGTTTATATTTTTGTACGGTACGTTATTTACTGTATCTGACCATTGCATTTCTCAAAATCCAAGACAGCATACACTAAATCATGGTCCGACAGGCCCAAAAATCCACGTTACCATACTGGTGAAAACTCAACTCCTCAGAGACTACTACACTTTCCGACACTTTTGTAGGTTAACACTTTTAGACAACATAAACAAATTTTGTTAAGGAGACTGAAAGCATTTTTATCGATATCTACTGGTTCTATAGTTTTAGGGTTGCTGTTACGAAATACAAAAAAAAGATAAAACACTTTTAAAACAAAATTTTTATTATAAATAAAGCAATTCAATCAAATTTTGGCAGAACTAGAAGAAGGTTGGACCCTTCGTCAAATAACCGGTCAAAATGGACGAAACAAGTCCACCATAGTGCGACTAAAAGAAAAATACAAAGAAGAAAGAATTGGAAGGCTTTGGGTTGAGAAAGGTCAATACAAATAAACGGGATCAGTTTTATAAACAACAAAATATTAAAAAACAAATAGAAATAAAAAAACCTATCGATAAACAAAAATCAAAAATATTAACTTCAGTATCTGGTAAAGGCCTTGGCATGGAACCTGCTGCTAACTTTTCAAATAAATTTAGATTTTCTTTAACGATCTCTGCATAAACTCTAACTATTAGCTCCATCAAATGGTTAGCATTCCGTGGACGAATATTAAATTTTGATAAGTTTTTTGCATTGAGCCCCCATACGTTCTCGATGGGATTAAAAATTGTTTCATCGGTAAAAGCTACCTGTCGCCAAAATTCGTTTTTCTGTCTCGAAAAAGTAATGTGGCTTGCTATTTTTCTTTACTTAGTCGTATCTTTTTAGCTGCAGGACATCTCAGCCTCGACTTCTTTATTCGTCTTAGTGCAGTTCTTACCGTACCAGGAAAATGAACTGTTATTTTTGCTTCTCTGGCCGTGGAAAATAGGTGTTCTTCCAGGAAATTAGTGACTTGCTGACCTTGTTGGGGTGTGCTGACTTTGGTCAAGCCAGTTCCTTCCTTTTGTCGTACAGTCCCTTCTTCTTTGTATTTTCTTTTTAGTCTTACTATAGTGGACTGTTGTCAGACCAACCTCCACCTAATTTTGATAAAATTTAGTTATCAAATTCCGATAGCTGTCGTGGATAGCTGTCGTGACATTTTTGAGTTGGAAGTGTACATGATCCAAAAATCGTCTAGATGTGGGTGTTCTTCTGGTAGGTTGATCTACTATTTGTTGAAGACCTAATGAATCTAAAATGTCTAGGTAATTTTAAACGCCATACTCATTAATCTCCAAAACATTTAAATTGTTTGGTAACAATCTATTAATTTGTTTACAGGGTGAGCCAAAACAAGATTTTAGAAGTCGTTAAATAAATTATAATTCCCATTTGCAAATATTTATTATGTGAATTTTCTTTACCACGATTTACTTAATTTTCTTTATATGATCGAGGAATAGTGTTCATATATATACAGGATGAGTCAAAATATTAAAACACTATCATACCTTAATTTGTATTTTTTGCTAAATAAGGGTTAAAAATACTGAAAATATAAATTTTAGTAAAGGTAGTGACTTCAGCTTTCAAAGTTTTTGACTCACTTTGTACATAAATGAGGAATAATATAAAGAAGAATTAGTAGATCGTGGTCAAGAGAATCATATGGAAAATGTTTGCAAATTCGATTTATAATTTATTAAGCGACTTCCAAAGACCATTATTTTGGCTGACCCTGTACAAAAATTTTAAAATTGGTACCTTTGAAAAAAAAAATATTTTCAAATTCCTGGTATTACCTCAAAAAAATACATTTATAGTGTTAGTCTTCTTTGAAACTCAACTTTAGTGATAGCAACATAGTAGCGAGAGAACTTGACGTCCTGGGAGCAAATTTTCTTTCGATTCAAGAATAGACCCCCTGGACTATTACGTCCGAAGTTTTGGACCAATGAATGCATAGTAGCGAGAGAGTTTGACTCCCTGGGAGCAAATTTTCTCTCGATTCAAGAATAGACCCTCTGGACTGTTGCGTTTTTGGCTCCGCATTTTTTCCAGGCTGACTTGATTGAGAAACTCATTATCTTTACAGGCTACAGGTTATATGGGCGGTGTTTACTAACACGGATCGTTTAGGACTATGGGACCTATGTCGTTTTTAATCTAATTTTTTTTCTAGTTTTATATAAACCTGAGTGAAACTTGTGGCGCTTTCCTTCCTTGGTATGTAAATAACTATTATTTTACCCAATTCAATTAACTAAAAAACATGACACCTGTCAGCTTAAGTATGCTATTCTAAATGAGCCTTTATTTGACTCCATACCTTGTATAAACGTGTAAAAAAAGTGTGTAAAAAACGGTAAGAGTTAGGGAGCTGGAATTATCAATCAAAAGTACCTTCAATCAGTTTTGAATGAGCACAAGAATAACAGTTAGGTTAAAATCGAATGGGGAAGGAGGAATAATTTTGAAAAAACTGACAGATTTCACAGGGCAGGGCCGTTATTATCTCATAGTTGTATGGTCGGGCTTAAGTTCCATGTTAACCCTTATATTTTTTGACTGATCACCGGATTTACCTGGAAAAATTTTTAGATTCCTTATAACTAGACTTTGGGAAGGCTAAGCCAAACAAAAATATTTTTTATGAATGTTTTTTTAGTTTCTGGAACACCCTGTATATAAGGTTAAACTTAGGATGTTTGTACTTAAAACCAACTTAGTCCCATCTATAAGTAATAACAAATAAAAAATTAGGTGTAACTATTTTTCACAGCTAAGGCAAATAATCGTTTTTAAATTATGTTGTCCGTCACACAAGAAAAACTTTAGGTTTAAGTTTAACGATCATTTTCAACGTAATAAAAACATTTTTTAAAAACACGATTTTATTAACGATCCGCAAATAATCAAACCATGGCTTTTTTGGTTATCGATGCGAAAAACTTTTTTTTTATACTTTCGTCAAAATCATGATTTTAGTAATTGTCTACAGATAACTAAAGCATGGCTATTTTGGTTACCGATGCAAAAAAACTTTTTTTTTTTGATCACGGGTGCAAAAAAATATTTCTGTCCGTTTTTTACCCAAAATTAGAGAGAAATAGCGGAAAATAGTAATATTGAAAAAATCTAATTATTCTTGCCTAAAAATTAAGCCATTTCCGCCAGTTTTCACCAAGTATTTACGAAAAAACCATTTAAAACCATCGTCAAAATATCAAACTGTCAAAGATTAAAATGTCGCAGCAACGAACGTCACCGAGTAAAATAGCACATCACTATGGAAACGATTGTTATTTCATTTACCAGCCGCCTTGATTTATAGTGTAAATATAGTGTGTTGCGAGAAGTGATATTCGTTCGAGATTTTTAAAAGTATTTTTCAGTTTTTCTTGGATTTCTGGATAAAGGTATTAAATAAAATAGTGTTAACAACGCTTGTAAAAAAGCACTATTTTAACCACTAGTTGTTAAAATTACTATTTTTTTATACCTTCATCAAAAACATGATTTTTGTAACTGTCTGCAGATAACTAAAGCATGCAAAAAAACTTTTTTCTTTGACCACGGGTGCAAAAAAAGATTTCTGCTCATTTTTTACCAAAAATTAAAGAGAAATAGCGGAAAATAGTAATGTTGAAAAAATCTAATTATTTTTGCTTAAAAATTAAGCCATTTCCGCGAAAACATCGCCAAAATATCAAACTGTCAAAGATTAAAATGTCGCAACAATGAACGTCACCGAATAAAAAGGCAAATGTCTATGGAAACACTTTTCTTTCCCATTTGATTACCGTCACTTTTTCGAGTCCCGTAGGCATTATTAACCTAATCGGATGGGTCATCAACTACTTTCGAACCCCAGACCTAGGTCTTTTTGTCCTCCAGTAGCCTACCGACTTAGGGAGTGTGTAACTAGGTTCACCTCCACGTGCTATCCGATCCCATCCGGCCTAGTTACCGGCGTGAATGGAAGGGTAGGACCTAAGATACCTTTTACACTTATTTTCCCTGGGCTTCCCCCCACCCCGGCTCATCAGACCGGTCTGATGAGCACCTTCTAGGAAGGCAGTTTTCTTTTCCTAGAGGGATTTGGACCCAAACCCCTTTGTCGGGGCTAGGAATCTTCAACGTGCTCCACTATCAATATATGGATCACACAAAATTCTGTAATTTTATAAGAAAAAGTTCAAGTAGACTACCTGCCTGACCCGGGACTTGAATCAGGCGCCTCCTGCTTGAAAGTCAAGGTATGTGGTTTGCGGACAACTGATCGTAAATTTAAAGTCGCAAACAGTTGCGACGTCCCCACTACCATCGCAGAGACTTTCGTCGCAGAGCCAAAACGTCGCAAACATTTCCGCCGCGGGTGTATTTTGCCGGAGAGGACATTGCGGCGTGCCCACTAGCGTCGCAGGCAATTTCGCCGCAAATCCACGACGTCGCGAATACATTCCGTCGCATTGGACATTGCGACGTGCTTATTAGCATTTTGTATGTAAATTTTTTGTTTTATCTACTAGTTTTTTTTTATATTTCCCTACCCAGCACCCCAAATTCTCCACTGGTCCTGCAAGCTTCTGATAATTTAATACGCTATTTTGTTGTATGCGACGGAATATATTTGCGACGTTGTGGATTTGCGACGAAATTGTCTGCGACGCTAGTGTGCACGTCGTAATGTCCTATGCGATGGAGAGGAGGACCAGGGCGGTTATGGAAACACTGTTATTTAAAAAAAAAAGGATTTCTTGTTCGTCAAAAATAATTAAAAAAAAAGGTTTGTGGCTATCGGACACACATTTTGCTTTTTAATTCATTACAACTAGGCCTACAAGATCTAATAGGTAGTCCAGAAACCCACAGGCCTGTTTCATCCTTGTTGAGAATCATCAGGGTAACATAGGACTGTACCTGGACCTGGTTTATGAAGCATAACTAAGCAACCACACCCAGCGAATTTAAACAACTTTCGTCGTCAAATAACGCGGGATCTGCCATGGCTGTCGGAACAAAGTGAAAAGCAAAATGTTAAGGGATACAAATATCAATAAAAATGAAACATGCGAGCAGGGAATAAAAAGCGAAACCTGCGAAAATGTACCGGTTACTGAAAGAAGACCGTTCAAAATACAACGTTCGCATCCCCAAATGGAGTTTTTACTACGTCGCCTTATACAGGGTTCCTAAGATTTTCCTTAGGGATAGGATTTCAATAAATCAAACAGAAATGGCATAGAAAGTTCTGCGCACACAAAAGAAACAGGTATATTGAGCAATGGTGCCAGTTTGTTATTATCTCCGGACTGCTTTCATGAGAAAAAATTGTCGCCACTCTTTCATTGTGAGCATAAATCATAGTTGCAATAATAACCGTTGACAAGATGTCTGCAAATTCCGCTACATGGCGGCCACACCATGAGATGATCGAGGAAAAACTGGGATTCACAGGCATTGCATTTTTATTTCCTTTCAAGTCGCTTCAGTTTCGTAAATTTTGTGTTTTTAAAATGCCGTATACTCGAGAAGAAAAGATTTTTATTATTAAAAACTACATAAAAAGTGACAGTGCGGACGAGGTCATTGGGCTTTTTGTTTTTGCGTTTCCAGATCGACCGGTTCCTGTGGCTCAAACTGTCTACAACATTTATCATCGTTTTAAAAGGTACGGGTGCATAAATGGTTGTAGAAAGTGTTACCACGATGGCGAAATACCAGAGCATCCCGTTCTTCCACACAGGGTGGAATGAGACGAAATGGTATGCGCTTAGGTTGGAACATGAACCATGTTCGACGAAACCGATTGCGGAGGCACTGGATTTTCCCAACAGTACTTGCCAATGCATCCTAAAAAAATACGGCTACAAGTCGTTTAAGATTGGGAAGTCGCAGGAATTGCAACCAGGTGATTATTTTCGCCGGTTAGAATATTGTGAGGTGATCCAATCCACAATATAGCCGCTATTGGTCCCGCGGAAATAAACATCTGCACGCAAGTGTTAGAACGCAACATCCTCAAAAATTAAATGTTTGGAGCGGTGTTGTGGGGGTTCACATTATTGGACCCTTTTTCATTGAAGGGAATTTGAATAGCCAAAAATATGTTGATCTTCTCCAACACCAGGTTTTACTACGGTTGAAAGAACTCAACATAAATTTGGACGAATTGTGGTTTCAGCAAGATGGCTGTTCATCCCACAATTCACGCCAGGCTACAAATTACCTTCGTCAGGTATTTGGTGATAGAATTATTTCCACGTATGGAAATATCCGATGGCCTCCTCGATCACCAGATCTTGCGCCAAATGACTTTTTCCTATGGGGTTGTTGGCACGACAAAATTTTTCAAACCCCTTACTTACGGCCTACGACTATACAGGAGTTGAGGCCGAAAATTTTGGAGGCGGGCAACTCTATCACCCCTGAAATGTTGGCTGCTACGCGCCAAGAGGTTTACAATAGATTGGGATATTGTGAGGCTCAAGAAGGGGACAGATTTGAACATCTAATCTAATTAAAAATTAGATGTTTTCAGGTCCAAACCACAGCTTTTTCTTGCTTAAAGGAGGCGGCAGTGTCCATTATTTACGATACTGAACGATAAACTCGTGAGGTTGTTAACATTAGAAAGAAATATCTTCGCTTTTAATTAAATTTCTTTCCATTTTGTTCTACTAGTGACATCTATCCGGAAACGGCCAAACCATGCAGCTAGTACTAGCAGCCAAAGAAATCAATAAACGGCGCTGTTTTTCCTGCAGAGCTTTTTGCTTGCGATAATATTGATTTTAAATAAAGCTGGCCCTACACTACATTTGATATTTTCGAGGTGTTTTATGACATGATCTCGAAACATGTAGCGAACCAATTCTTCAAAACTTGCGGGAGGGTAAAAGCGAAAAATAAGGGGCTGCCAATATTTGTAACACCCAAAAAGGGGTGAAAAGATTTACTTTGCTCTGTTTCTTTACAAAAAACGTTTTTTTTTTTTACGAAAAACTTGAGCTCTGCCACTTTTTTTATTTTTTTCTTCAACTTTCTCGAAATTTTCGTCATACCGTAGAAAAAAATTATTTCCCCCATGGTCATACTCTACTTTTATTCGAAAAAATTTAGAAACAGAGACGGGATCAGTTTTCCTAAAACGGGGTTTTATTTTTCAATTAAATTAGCCGAACGCAAAAATATTAGAAAAACAAAGCACGAAATAAAAATGGCGCCGCTTACAATTTTTTTTCAAAAATTACGTAATTTCGGGAACGCAAAGAAATAGGTCTAAAGAGTATAATTTTTAAGAAAAAAATATCAATTTTCTCGCTCTCCTCCACTGGGCACAAATTACGTAATGGTCATAGGGGGGAGGGGGGTTACAAAACGTTACGTAGGGGGGAGAGGGGTTTTCGACAGCGTTTGCATTTGTGTGAAACGAAGAAAATTTGGAATGAAAATAAGTGAAAAGTTTTTTTTTTTTGGGGGGGGGGTAGTGGTCTTGAAATCGCTACGTAATATTAGGGGAGTGGCGTGCCAAACCGTTGCAAAACATTACATAGGGAGGGGGTCAAAAATTGGTAAAATCACCGTTACGTAATTTGTGCACGGCCCCACATCTGACTGTTCATCCTTTTTGATTTCGAATCAAAGTGCAAAACCCGGGTTGGACGTTCGAAGGCGTCAACCCGTCCTATTTGCTTGATAAAGTTTCTACGGAAATATCTCAGTCGATTTTTCCGGCCGTGTATGAACGCTTAGGAACCTAGTATCTTGGCAACCATATAAGGGCAAATTTAGACACATTTTGAATTTTTTAATTTTTTAAGTTATGTCCGCGTTTTTCTGAAAATCGACCACCGTGCGTTGAAGAATCGAACCCCAGGTATCCAAGATCCAGAAGCTGGAACTGGAAAGAAATTTAGCTTATTAAAAATAAGAGTTTCTACTCCAAATTTACGCGATTCCGAAAGAAAGTATAAATGCAAGGCCAGTGAATGTGTACCTTTTTGTCTTTATAACATCTCTAGGTTTTTAAGGCCTCAGTAGGCTTCAAAGATCTTCCAATTACTGACAAATGAGTCGGACGAAAGGATTTCCGAATAGCAAATCAAGACCTTAGTTCCTCGGTAGGTCAGTTGGTAGAGCATTAGACTGGTATTCCAGAGGAAAAAAAAATTCCGGTTTATTCTCTCACCCTTTGCCCTCTGCGCCACAAATCTTTTCTGTAAATTTATTGGGGCGCTAAATTTTCTCTTCATTTCTTTTAAATTTATCATAAAATGGGCGGTTAGATATCACTTTTTTTAAATGGTATATTTCTTAAAATAGAAAAGTCAACTTTTCTTCCAAAAACCTATATCGTAAATGTCAAAATCCACTTCTTGGTATAACTAAAACGAAAAAAATTGCCGATTCTAAGGCTTCTTAAATTATTTTTTTAGAAAGAAAATTAAAACTAATTTAGTGAAATACCGTGTACCTAAACATACGTACCTTAATTGTAATACAGGGTTCCTAACATTTTCCTTAGGGATAGGATTTCAATAAATCAAACAGAAATGGCATAGAAAGTTCTGCGCGCACAAAAGAAACAAGTATATAGAGCAATGGTGCCACTTTGTTATTATCTCCGGACTGCTTTCATGAGAAAAAATTGTCGACACTCTTTCATTGTGAGCATAAATCATAGTTTCAATAATAACCGTTGACAAGATGTCTGCAAATTCCGCTAGATGGCGGCCACACATCTAATCTAATTAAAAATTAGATGTTTTCAGGTCCAAACCATAGCTTTTTCTTGCTTAAAGGAGGCGGCAGGGTCCATTATTTAAGATACTGAGCGATAAACTCGTGAGGTTGTTAACATTAGACAGATATATCTTCGCTTTTAATTAAATTTCTTTCCATTCTGTTCTACTAGTGACATCTATCCGAAAACGGCCAAACCATGCAGCTAGCATTAGCAGCCAAAGCAATCAATAAACGGCGCTGTTTTTCCTGCAGAGCTTTTTGCTTGCGATATTATTGATTTTAAATAAAGCTGACCCTATACTACATTTGATATTTTCGAGGTGTTTTATGAAATGATCTCGAAACATGTAGCGAACCAATTCTTCAAAACTAGCGGGAGGGTAAAAGCGAAAAATAAGGGGCTGCCAATATTTGTAACACCCAAAAAGGGGTGAAAAGATTTACTTTGCTCTGTTTCTTTACAAAAAACGTTTTTTTTTTTACGAAAAACTTGAGCTCTGCCACTTTTTTCATTTTTTTCTTCAACTTTCTCGAAATTTTCGTCATAAGGTAGAAAAAAATTATTTCCCCCATGGTCATACTCTACTTTTATTCGAAAAAATTTAGAAACAGAGACGGGATCAGTTTTCCTAAAACGGGCGATCTTGGTTTCGAGTGAGAAGATAAAGGGCGCCGCAGGCAAAAATTTTTGAATTAAATTAGCCGAATGTTAGAAAAACAAAGCACGAAATAAAAATGGCGCCGCTTACAATTTTTTTTCAAAAATTACTTAATTTCGGGAACGCAAAGAAATAGGTCTAATGAGTATAATTTTTAAGGAAAAAATATCAATTTTCTCGCCCTCCTCCACTGGGACTACAGAGGCCGTGCACAAATTACGTAATGGTCATAGGAGGGAGGGGGGTTACAAAACGTTACGTAGGGGGGAGGGGGTTTTCGACAGCGTTTGCATTTGTGTGAAACTAAGAAAATTTGGAATGAAAATAAGTTAAAAGTTTTTTTTTTGGGGGGGGGGGTAGTGGTCTTGAAATCGTTATGTAATATTAGAGGAGTGGCGTGCCAAACCGTTACAAAACATTACATAGGGAGGGGGTCAAAAATTGGTAAAATCACCGTTACGTAATTTGTGCACGGCCCCACATCTGACTGTTCCTCCTTTTTGATTTCGAATCAAAGTGCAAAACCCGGGTTGGACGTTCGAAGGCGTCAACCCGTCCTATTTGCTTGATAAAGTTTCTACGGAAATATCTCAATCGATTTCTCCGGCCGTGTATGAACGCTTTAGGTTAGGCATTTGCATGTATCTCACTCCCCAGCCTGTAAACAGTGCGTAAGGACAATGGTTACAAAATGAAAAGCCGAAAAATATTTTTTTTTACGATATCTTTCATCAGTTTGGTATTAAAGTCGAGCAAAAACAATTTTTATTCCAGTCCTAAAGGTATGAAAATGGAAAACATTAGAAAACAACAACCTGGAATGGATTTACTACGTGTAAGATGTAGTGACAATATCGCCCCATACCCATCCTTTTCTGCCTAATGTGCTTTTCCGTTTGTCTGCGTCTTATACACGGCTGCTTGGCCCCCTAAGGATTTGCTTAGGAGCCCTGTATAAAACTTGATAAGTATCCGCATTCTATTAAAATTTGGCAAAAACAAAAAAACTGATGATGCAAATAGATATTACTGGGTTCCAAGGAAAGGAAATTTCCTAAAATAAACACATTGAAGCGGTCTTGGTTTTTGGAATGCACCGATGTTTTGCAGGGTGGAGAGAAATTCTCAAGAAATGTGTTTTAACTTTGAATAATTGAGGTTGAAAAATCTTATCTGATCTTAATTCAATCCCACTTGCCGTGGCGTACTTCTAAGAAACTGTGATTTAAAAATCGGTTGTGCTATAAACTTTATTAAAAAATCAGCACTTGCTGCGTAACGGTGTTTGTGTACCGCAACATATTTTTAATAACATACCCACAATGTATTTAATAAAAACTAAGATGCATTTAATTCTAACTTTTCGATGGCCTTCTTTAAAGATGAATAGAATAAGAGGAAAGATAACAGTTCTCAATTTATTTTAGAAATAGTTTCGATTGAGGGAAAAAAATTTTTAAAAATGAAAAAGGTATTCGCATAGCGAAGAATGACAACCAATTGACCACCAGTAAAATAAATATGGGGTTCTCAATTGATCTCTGATTAGTTGAGATTCTATGTGAAGCCAAAAAACATGGCGTTATCTTTAGTTTAGTTTATTCCAACCGTACTTAGAACTTTATTATTTTGACCTGAAGACTGATCAATCGACTTGTGAGTAATTACTATACCTAAAATCTAATGACTGGCTAACAGAGTATAGCCTAAGCTGATGATGAACTTCCATATAAACTTTCAACCCCTAAGAGTGTTTTATAAATGTGACTAGAATATTTCCGCCACTTGTTTACTTTAGGCAATGAAAATGCTACTTGAGAGTGATTCATTGCGCAGGCAATAGTTTAGGTTATGTTTGAGACAATAACGTATTTGAAATTAACTCTGTGTTTCGGACTTCCATTGTCTATATTTTATTTATACACGACATTTCCATCAGTACAATCTGTAATCGGCTTCAGGTGCAAACTAAATCTATTGCTAAGGCTGCGTACGTAAGGAATGCATTTACCAATTTCCTTGTGAGTATGGTGAGTCATACATAGGTGAAACAAAAAGACCCCTATCTGTTAGGCTTGAGGAACATCAGACGAATACCCAATGAGGTGAAACAACGAAATCAGGAATCGCCGAACTCGCATGGTCAAAACAACACCGAATGAAGTGGACAGAAGCAAAGGTTTTGCACAAGGAGTCACACTGGAAGAAACGAAAATTCTTTGAAGGTCCCTTGATTGGGCTGTCGTCCGATCCCATTTTCCTCAAGTTGTCAACATTAGGTAAAATATTTGAAGTCACCGGAGTATTATTGGATAATAACCAACGATCGGATGTATCCAAGATACGATCCGCGGCGAGCGGCCATGCTCCGGGTCTCTACTCCCTGAGAAGGCATAATAAAATTGGGAACACCCTGGCCAAGAGCTTAGAGGTCCCAAAAAGTTTTCCACCTTCCCGCCGATCTTCTGTCCGGCGCCTCAATAAAATAAAAATCAAACGTGCACGTGACACACGAACTATGGCTGCTGCCTGACTAAGTTGTGATTTGACTTTGAATTAAAATATGGCCAAGATGTTCACACTTGGGGCACCTATATACATAAAAAAGTTAAAAAGGGAGATGACCCAAGCGACTTCTAACAACTAAAATCAAACTACTAAAAAATAGTCCTTCGCTAACAGTAGCGGAAAAATGGTCACTAGGCAAAACACAAAATAGTTCAAACCAACTATGGTCCTTGAAACTGTTCAAAGGGTTAGGAGATTAATCCACTGGAGTACGAGATTACTTCGTAGAAAATAATACAACCGTGAATAAATTCCCCGAGCACTGTAAGGGTGTACTAGAGTGTAGAAAGAAAGTTATGGTTTGATTCAGTTCGAATTCTTTTCCTGTTGCTTTGAGACGAATTCTCACAACCGAAAAAAAGTTTCATTATGGCACTACGATCAATTCTCGCCCTGTATAAATAGGGGGAATTAAACCTTTATACGTATACGACCAGATACCGGAAACCATAAATCGTCGTGGGCCGGTTATCTGTGCTGTCCCTGCTAGCTGCTAGGGCTGGACGGCGGATGCATCGTCAGATGATGAGCGTCGAAATTCTAGCGGGCTGGAGTACGCAGGATGGTGCCCAATGTGACTTCCCAGATATCAACCGGGAGTCTCAGCTTCGTTCGCTGCACCAGACTACTGCTAGGCGAATCTTGAAGTTCCAGATATATTAATATCAAAACTGCAGGACATCGGCTCATAATTTACCAATGCACACAAAACATATTTATTATCTTTTACCCCGAGCGCTATACCAAAAAATGGTCAACCCCCAAATACCCTCCGGGCCAACCTACGCGCAAACCGAGGTTATAAATATACCCCAAAACTCTTTTTGCGGAGCGCAGTCAAAGCCGAACTTTCGTTACACGGATCAACGACAAAGTTTCCCTTCCGGAACCGATCGGTGCAGGTGTCCCCCAGGGCACAGTCCTAGCTCCGAAACTTTTCACGCTCTACATCGCTGATATGCCAACACATCCAAGAACTAAACTTGCGGCCTTCGCGGACGACGTCGGCATTACCGCATCATCTTTCTACGCCGAAGCGGCAAACAGGCAAATCCTGTTTCACCTTCGGCTACTTCTCCCCTACTTCCAGAAATGGAAACTAAAAATCAATGCGGAGAAATGCGAGCAAATCGTTTTTACGAAAAAACGTAAAAACGCTCGCATTATCCAACCCCCAGTCATTGAAAATACATCAATCCCAACAAAGGACTGTGTCAAGTACCTAGGCGTACACCTAGACAGGAACCTAAGTTTTATCCGACACATCGACAATAATATATCCCGAGCAATCGGAGCTATCCACCAATTATATCCACTAATCAACGCGCAATCGCCTCTTGATCTTGAAAATAAAACTGTTATCTATAAAACTATGATTCGTCCACTCCTAACGTACGCTTGCCCGCTTTTCACTCATATATCTAACTTTCAAATGCGGCGTCTACGTACAATACAAAATAAATTCCTCAAAAATATCCTTGGCATTACAGATAACAGAATAGCATCTAACGCCCGCATTCAACAAATGACGGGACTGACCGACCTACAAACATACATACTAGAACAAGGACAAACTTTTTTCACTAGTCAAATCCTAAATTCCATACTTACTAGAGACATGACGTCTAACCGACGACATAACTCTAACTTGCGGTACAAGCCAATCTATCATAAACTTCCGGTTTATGGATAGATTGGATTGTTGTCCGGCGGTACTCATAGACGAGGGGGCCAACTTCCGCGAATTTCTTAGAAATTCGTAGTTTTTGGCGCCTTTTATATGACTCCGCCTACTCACAAAATACTGACCAACTACAACACACCCAAACTACAGACGACGGACGACATCCGACGAGTGTGAGAAATGGGTTTTTCGCAGTTTTTCCCATAAATCACTCCAAACTACAAACGGCCATACAACAAAATTCTCTCGTCAGGGCAAAAAGGGATTCAGCTTGCTGAGACCCTGCTGTGGTACCCCGAAGCCTGCATGCAACCGCGGTGGCAGGTAGCAACTTAAAATTGGAAAGCTACAATTGCGCGCGTGGACCGGGGCGCATGCGCGGGGAGCCCGTGCAGCAACCCTAGTTTTAAGTGTGTATATATTTGTAGCTATATTTGTCTAGACAGTAAGGTGTATAGAATTAGATTTTTAGTTTTAGTTTAACTTGTAAATATTTTATTTATTAAGTTTTTCTAGGCTAGTCTATCTGTACATACCTTAGTAATAATAAAAGCCCTTTTAAATCAAATCAAATCAATCAATCAAGTCACATCGTAAAAAATCCAAAAGCACTCAAAAATGTTCCAGTCTAAAAGCGCTTTAAGTCTCTAACCGCCACTTGCACCGACTTTTTTTTTAATGACCCTTTAGGCTAAAGAACCTTTAAAGTACCTTTAGCGTATTTTGTGTCTTGCATCGACTTTAAAAGTCTTTTAAACGTTCTTTAAAGGAGCATTAACTAACGGGCCAAATTTGGTCAATTAAACGATCTTTAATGCTCAGTTAGCTCTTTTGAGGTTAGTTTTGCGACCCGGCCATTTTTCATGGTATAGTTTATTTTTGTTCAATACGCAAGAATATGTAAACATTATTGAAGATGACATGGTAAAGGATGCCCTTGAAGATAATCTTGAAATATTGGATTTTGTTAATTTTGGCTTCCCTCGAAGGTGCCTCGAAGATTCAGGTTAACACACGTTGAGGATCAATTGGAATATCCAGATGACAGGTAAGTCAATGTTTTACATGGGGTGAGGGGGGGGGCTTAAAAGTTGGTTACCAACATTTTTATAATTGCAATATTTTACTACACTGATCATTTTCCAGGATCAGTTATTATTTTTTATTAAATGATTTTTAGCTAATATTGATCAAAACTATAATAATCCAGTGTTTATAAACAAGCTTCTCCAACAGCTCCCTGAATGAATGAATGATATATCATATAAACTGTGATTGTTTTACCTACTTTTTTTCTTATTTTCAGGAAACAGTGGATATGGTTTTTCAAATTACCTCCTGGCACATTTAGCAAATCCAATTACACCAGGTGAACAACTGTATAATGAAACCTTAATTCTAACAAGAACTTCAATATAGGTAGAACCCAACATTAGTTGAAATTCCAAATATTTGGAAGCCCCTCCTTGGGCGGAGCCAACTTCTTAAACTTCTAGGTTGAGTGATTTCCCATAGTATAAAAGGACGTAGCCTTAGGAATAGATTGTAGTTTTTTCACCTGAAGATGATGAGACATTGTACTGATCGAAACGTGGCGTATAATAAAATATAGACAATAAAATATAGACAATGGAAGTCCGAGACACAGAGTTAATTTTAGTTTCCTTTAAGTCTGATTTATTTAAAAACTCATTTTAGGTATGTAGAAAATATTGCATTTAAACCGCTCTCTTTCGCATTGACCGGGTTCGAATCCCGGCTAGGTACTTGGTGTTTGTCTTTAACTCTAAAACAACCTTTTTTAAAAATTTCTTCGAAAAAATCAATTTGATTTTTTTTTGTTCAAACGAAAAATGGTCGCAAGGTTTTTCTTTGAACGGAAAATAAATTTAGTAAAACAATTATTTTGAAAGGAAAATAGTTGAAAAACTTTCGTTCAAATGCCGGGTTAACTGTAATTTTCCCATCGAATCTCATAAAAAAAATTATAGAATTCTTGTATAATTTTTTATCGGGATTTGGGTCGGTGTTCAAACAGATTTCGATAAGATTCTAGAAGATTTTATCAGGTCTATGATTTTGGAGAAGTTTATATGGGTGTCCTTAAGGGATTGGTTTCTAGAAGATTTGAGGAGCTTTTATCGCTATGGTTATTTTAGAAGATCCTATGGGGGAGGAGAATTTATCGGGTTTTGGGTCGATTTTGGAACATATTTCGATGAGATCCTAGGATATTTTATTAGGTCTATGGGTCTATGATTTTGGACGAGATTATATGAGTTGTTATGGGATTCTTTTTTGAAAGATTTGAGGAGGTTTTATCGTTATGGTGATTTTAGAAGATCCTATGGGCGAGGAGATTTTATCGGGTTTTGAGTCGGTTTTGAAACAGATTTCGATGAGATCCTAGAAGATTTTATCAGGTCTATGATTTTGGAGAAGTTTATATGGGTGTCCTTAAGGGATTGGTTTCTAGAAGATTTGAGGAGCTTTTATCGTTATGGTTATTTTAGAAGATCCTATGGGGGAGGAGAATTTACCGGGTTTTGGGTCGGTTTTGGAACATTTTGCTTTTTAAATTAAGTATTTTTTTTAAATCATTAGCTTCCGCATCGCATTAATTTGGCGTAGTTTTTAGTCAAAGTCGGCCAAGTTGCCCAGCTTGCTTTTGTTTTGCTTATCGTCTTTTAGCTTAAAATTGAGTGACGAGAGAGCCAGTTGTACCATGCATCTTTCTCCAATTCTGTGTAAGTTTTTAGGTATAAATCACGATACTGATAGAATCTTATCAAATAACCTAGAAATCGTTGCCACAAGAACCTAAAGAAACTTCTTCAAAATCATATTCATCGTTCTGGAATCACGATACTGATAGAATATTATCAAATATCCTAAAAATCGATTCCACAAGAACCCATAGAAACTTCTCCAAAATCATTGCTTATAGGAACTTCTAGAATCGCGACTGATAGAATGTTATCAAATATCTTAGAAACCGATTCCACAAGAACCCATAAATTTTTGTTCCAAAATCATTGCGCTTATAAGATCTTCTGAAATTACGAAACTAATAGATTATCAACAAATATTCCAGAAACCGATCCCACAATAACCCATAGAAACTTTTCCAAAATCATTCCTCATAGGATCTTCTATGATCATGATACTGATAGGATCTTCTCAAACATCCTCAATACTCCATTCCCATTCAATCTCCTTCAAAAATGTGTATTTGTGCGTTCATAAAATCTTCTCCAAGACCACACCCTTGTACAAACTAATAAAATGTCCTAGACTTCTGTCTTATAAGACATCCCTGATTCTCATAAAAGTAACTAGTCGAATCCAATCTTATAAATTATTCTAAAACCAGAAGCTGATAAAATATTATACATTTCCTATATAATCTTCTCCGCTTCTAGAGCATTATAAAATATTATAGAAAAAATTTTTGGACTTCTCATTTAATGTTATCGAACTTATGAAAACATGATAAAAACTTGTCCGGTCTGGATGAGATTTGAGCGGAAAATTTCAGCAGGGTAGGGTGGCAATGTTACTTTTCTTAATGGAATGCTTCGTATACTATAGAAATTTTATAACGGGCTTTTCGTTTTGTTGTTATAACTCATTAATCTATTCTAAATATATAGGGCGGACCACAAAATTTTTTTTTATTTATTGTCGGATTTTAACGCAAAAAAGAGTTTTGGAAAGGTATTGAAATAGACTTTTTGCGTATATGTCAAAACATTACATTTATCAAAATTGAAAATGGCGGATGTTCAAAAGTTTTATGCAACATAAAAAACCGTTGTATTTTTCAGACACTTTGTATATTTCTTTTTGCAAGTACAAAACTTCTATCTATTGTCTGTATACTGCCGCATCATTTGATAAATTCTATTAGGAAATAAAAACTGGCTAATAATTTAAGTTAACCGTATTTTGTTATCTTTTTGCCAATTTTGTTGACAAGGATACTCTACAGATGCTAATAATAAGGCATCTTTTTCTAAATATAAAAAATAAAATTTTGTGACAATCCAACATGGCGGATGCCCTTTAATTTTATGCATTCTAAAAAACCCCTTGGCTTTTGTCTTAAAACACTTTGTATATTGTTTTGCTATAACACGGAAGTACCAAGTATAAAAAGGGATTTAGCGAGTGTGAATAAATAACAAAATCAATGAATAGCGAGCTTTCCCTCAAAAAAGGTAATGATAACCGTAGATCCGGATTTCGCACTTATGGTGCTCATCAGTACGGTGCTGTAAAGATAATTATATATGTCTCCGTAGAGACGCTTAATTTTCCTTCCAATTGAAGGTACATCTGCCGATTCTGCAATTTGATAGATGGTTGTCTTTTACAACTATTATCTGTTAACCCATGTATCATTTGTTAAAATCTATTAAGAAATAATAAAAATACTAAGATTCTGCTGTGACATCTTTTTTGCATAATATAAAAACTTCACAATTTTTTATTTTATGCATGAAAGGTGTTCCACTAAAATCCCAGTATTTTTCTTATTTATTAATAGATTTTAGTAAATGATGCATGGGTTAACAGATATACCTTTCTGTTATAGCAAAAAAATATACAAAGTTGTTTAAGAAAAAAGTCAACGCGTTTTTTAAAATGCATAAAATTGTATTTTGGATTGTTCCAAAATGTCATCTTTTGACATTTAGAAAAAGAAGCCTTATTGTTAGCATCTGTAGAGTATCCTTGTCAACAAAATTGGCGAAAAGATCACGAAATCCGGTTATCTGAAATTATAATTTAAGTTATTAGCAGTTTTTATTTTATGCAAGGTGTTGGTATACGAAAAAATCCATAACTTTTTTATTTCTTAATAAAACTTATCAAATGATACATCGGTTTAGAGACAATAGATGAAGTTTTTTGTGGTTGCAAAAAAAAATATACAAAGTGTCTCAAAAAAAAATCAACGGTTTTTTAAGATGCATAAAATTTTTGGATATCCGCCATTTTAAATTTTCGATAAATGTCATTTTTTGACATATTTTCTAAAAGTCTATTTTATTGCCTTTGGGAAATTTTTTTTTGCGTTAAAATCCGACAACAAATAAAACAAAACAGTCCGGTTTTTTGTGGTCCACCCTATACATAGGTACAGAGTGTGTCCCAAAAATCTGGAATAATATTTTTTTTTTTCAAACAAAAGCTTATATGGGATCATTTTAGCAAAAAAAAAAGCGGTTTTGAAAAATGAATAACTTTTTGGGTTCACTTTGGCCTTGGGCCTGAGATAGGCCAAATTCTGAAGTAAAAAAATTTAGTAGTATAATAAGGACAATTTGAAAAGGTTAAAAAAGCGTATTTCGTAGGTTTTGGCGTATTGTGTACATATTTAAAAGGTGTATCCTTTAAAATTTTATTAGTCTGGCTGATTATAAAACCTCTCAAAAATTTCATAAAAAAAACTTATAAAACATTATAAAAAACAAGGGTGAAATCATAGAATCCTTTTATGTAAGTTTAATGAGTCTATTTGATTATAAAATCTCAGAAACAGTTCTTTCATAAACCTATGATATATGTGAAAATAAAACGTTTGTACTATAAAATTTTACGCATATTTAGTCAGATTATAGAATCAGGTAAAAAACAGATATATCAAACCGCACAAAATCTCACCAAAATCAAAGACATAACTCATAAATAGTTACAAACTCTAATAAAGCTAAAATTTTACTTCATAAAAGCTTATAAAAACTGATAAAAATTACCTAGGTGTTTTCTATGCGTTTTGTTGTTTTAAACAAACCCAAAAGACAGTTTTTTTTTGTTCATGCCATAAAAGCCAAAAGGCACTACATTTTTCAATTGTTCATGCCTTGTTTGGATCGAGGCCCGCTATTATGGTGGAGGCGATGATAGAAGAGCTGACTGCATTAGTTACTAATACATTTCTAATAATGTGGTAAGTGCAGTTACTAGGTTTTTACTTCGGACGGCAGAGTAGTTCTTGCTTCGTTTATCGCTAAATACAGTGATTAGTTTACATGTGTTTAATATTTTAATGTCCAGTAAACATAACCTAGTTTATTGGGAGCTACTAAGATGCCAATATATATTTATATATATATAAAATATGATTTTAATTGTGTTACTAAGGTAAAATAAACAGTTTTAATTTTATTTTCCAAAATGAAAAGCAAGGGATAAAAGTTGCACTTTTTGTCCCACGGCGAAAAGTTTGTCGACGGTCATAAAGACAATTTCGTCACGAAAAAACATCAGAAATTATCAAAAAAAGAAGTTAAATGGGTTACATCAACCGAAAAGAATGTAAAAACAAAAGATCTTGGGTGGAAATATACTATATAATATTATATATTTCCACCCAAGATCTTTTGGGCTCAGTTAAGTTTGCCCCCCACAGATCAATTTTCTAAAAAAATTTTATGCCAAAATTTTGCACACATTTTGCACAATTTTGCACACCACAAATCAAATTTTGCACACCTTTCTACGAGAAACTACAGCCCATTTTCTGTGGGGGGGGGCAAACTTGACGTTGCCCCACCCAGTCAATATTTTTCAAAAATTATGATGTCATTTGAAAGGTCTTATTTTGCACAATTTTGCACATCCATTTTAAAATTTTGCACACCTCCCTGTAACCCACACGAGGGTTGTGAAAATATCAAGTTTGCCCCCCCCCCCCAGTCAATATTTTTCAAAGAGTTTGGTGTCGTTAGAAAGGTCTTATGTTGCACAATTTTGCACCCCCATTTTAAAATTTTGCACACCTCCCTGAAACCTACACGAGGGTTCTGAAAATATCAAGTTTGCCCCCCAGTCAATATTTTTTAAAAATTTTGGAGTCATTATAAAGGTCTAATTTGGCATCATTTTGTACACCCATTTTAAAATTTTGCACACCTCCCTCTAACCCACACGAAGATTCTGAAAATATCAAGTTTGCCCCCCCCACCGTCGATATTTTTTAAAAAATTTTGTGTCATTCGAAAAGTCTATTTTGCGCAATTTTGCACACCCTTCAGTACCCCACAAGAGCGTTCTCAAAAAAGTTTGCCCCCCCCCCAGTTAATATTTTTCAAAAAATTTATGTCATTCGAGAAGCCTAATTTTGCACAACTATTTTTAAATTTTGCACACTTCCCATGCCGTTTTCTATTTGTGGCGTTTACGGTTAAACTTGGTCCTAAAATTTCCCAGAAGTATAAGCAAACGAAGGAGAACTCGATTGTGTAATATCTTTGAATATTGTTTAAATTTACAGATAATTGTTTATGTTTACATTTTTCTGTAATCAAAAGTTTTTAAATTTTATGAATTTCCGGATTATACTTAAATTTTCATATCAAAAATGAACAGAAAAAATAGATGTAGACAGCGCATCCTGTCATGTTCGATGCCTTGAGAATCGGAACCAGCCTATTTTGCCGGTTCAGAATGGTTGCGGTTCTCAACCCAATTCTTTACTGATTTGTTGTCTGTCCGTCTGTCCGTCGCCTCGATATGCGCCACTGTAACTCAAAAACTCCTGCACCGATCATAACGAAATTTTACACAACGATTACGTGTATTGACGCGCGGAGCCCTATTGTTTTTGAACTTTCCTCCATTTCTCCCTTCGGAACTACCCCCAAAATACCTCATTCCTAAAAAAATCTTAAGACGTATCTCTATCTTGTCGGCCAATTAACCAAGTACACTTTTAAATTTATGGCGAATGCATGACATCTCCAGCTGATCGAAATGACACGTTTTTGTTGATAGAGCAACGTCTTGGGTGAAAAATACGTAACGTCACGTCTTCTTACGTGTTATCCTGACACGTATTGCAGGACAGGGTACCTATTCTTCAGTTTCGAGAGAACACTCCTATAGGAATGCTTACATTAGTGATTTGGACCAATAGGATAGTTTGACTGCTTGCACTAGCCATCCGATATCAGTCGAGCACCGCCGGACATTACCGGGCTACCGCATATCAAGAGAACTCTCCTACAACTTACATCTGCTGGTTATGAGGAAGAGAGCGGGTTCTCCTGCGCGGGTGCCGTGGAGCTTTTCAGCTTATCGAACGTTTCGTAACCGCATTGGGGCTTGCCTAATGGTTGAAATAAAGGATGTGATCGTTCCTACACGAAAGTTTGTCTAGAAACTGAAGAATGGGTATCCAGGGGTACTTTGATCAGCTGGAGCTGTCTCGCATTCCCCATATATTTAAAACTGTACATGGTTGATTGGTCCACTCGACAGAGATACGTCTTAGGATAGTGTTAACTTTGATAATTGTCTTTATGTGTCTAATAAAATAAAAACGTTAATTTTAAGTTCCATAAAAGTCTTTGTCACGCAAGTTAGTCGAAGTAAGTAAATCGTATTTGCGTGTTGTTGCACTTCTAATAGTAAACTTCGTTGATAGATAAAATAAATACTTTCTTTTAAAAAAAAAACGGCGCTTTGTTTTCTTTCAGATCTTTCTACTTTCCCGCACGCATATTTTACTTCAATAATAAACCAAAATAAAAGTTATATATTATATATATTATATTATATATATATATATTATACGTACGGGACCGTGGAGTTAATAGGAGTACGCCATAATTCACTCCACGGTTCCGTAAGCTTGTTTTTATACAACCTACACTTTTCTAACCTGTATAGTTAACTTATAAAAAAAAAACAGATTTTTTTTCACGCCCAGACGTTTTCGTGCTTCTCGTCCATTAAATTCATTTCTTCCACAAATACACACTGCAAAGTGTAAAGACAAGATGACCAAGGTCCAAGAAACGTCAAAATTTGGTGCAGAACACCCAAAAATTTAGGTAGGTCCATTTGGGGAGTGAAGGACGAGGAAACTGTCACTTTCTATGAAGCTCTTACCGAAAATGACTAAGAACGCCTATAACGCCGCATTTCTATCTTTCTCTTTTACATGTCAAGAATACCAAAGGCTTATCAAATTTCTAGAGGGCTGCACTTACCCATTTTGGGGCAAGTTTCACCCGAGGTCGAACGCGCCTCCGATTTCATGGGTGCGTCCGAAAATTTTCATCTGGATAATGGTGGGATCACACCTTGCTATTTGCGGACAGCGGCTACGGTGATGACGCCCGCCTTGATTTTGCAGTTCACACCACGCGTTTGGCGTCTTGGTGTGTCATTAACTAGGTTTACATCAAAAAATTCCGTCCGTCAATAATTATAATTAGAAGAAGTCGTTTATTTATTTCTACACATGAACATAGACATTTTGTTTTTGTATTTCATGCACTTAAAATGGCAAATAAGAAAAAAATTATTATTCCTTTTATAGATCGAAAAAAAAAATCAAATCGAATTCAAAATATATGTCATGTAAATTTGACTTAATTCTCAACCCAAAGACGGAAACAACGCCTGCTGCAAATGGGATGACACCAATAGGTAGAAAGTTAAAGTTCTATTCACTCTTTCCTTATTATTATTGTTACTTCTGCGTCTGCGCAGTTCCATAACAGAGTTCGGAATTTCCGGAGGAATTACTTTATGGTTATCGTTATTTTATTTTTTTCGTAATATTTTTGGAAAATTGATTGATGAGGTACGTATCATCGACTAAAAAAAGTAAAAAGTAAGTAAGAACGTTAGGTTATATTTACCGATAACCACAAAGTAATTGCGTAAACTGAGAGGTAGTGCACTTATTACGTAACCCTTATTTTCCCCAATTTTGACCCCAACCCGCGACCCCCTATATAACGCTTTGTAACGTTTGGGACTACTCCAGTCTAAAATAACAAAACGTTTTGCTGCCAGAGACCCCATCTTTTTTTTCTTTTTCACTCGAAAAATCCAAAAAGTTGTTTTATTTCACAATAATAATTTAAAAATTGCGTTACGTAACGGAACCGCGAAACCCCGCTCACCCCTACATAACCCCTATAAGCGTTACGCCTAGTTGCCACCTATGCGTGCTCACCCTGACATTAAAAACGCATCACGCGACACTTTTAAAAAATCGGCAAATGCATGACTGATCACGTGATGCATTTTTAGAGTCAGGGTGGGCACGCATAGGTGAGAACCAGGCGTTACGTAATGTTATGTATTTTAAATAGAGGCGTTCACATTGACTTTCCTGCCGAAATGGAACGCCACCATTTAAAATACACGTTGCAAACTTCGGAAATTTCACCCGAAGTCATTCTGAATCATGAACACAAATAAAACTAGGCATTGCTAAGCCACATTTCAATATATTACATAAAAGGCCTTCGCGCGTGGTAGGTGTAGGTACACACGCATTCCTGTTTACGGCACGTACAACCTCCCGCCTCCCGCGGATACCTGTCCCGAATTCAGATATAGGTACATATACCTACCTACTAGTTTCTGGAGCTGTTTTCTTTTTGTAGCGGTTACGGTTAACCTTGGTCCTAAAATTTCCCAGAAGTATAAGCAAAATAAGGAGACCTCGATTGTGTAATATCTTCGAATATTGTTTAAATTTACATATAATTGCTTATGCTTACATATATGTGTCTATAATCAAAAGTTTTTAATTTTTATGAATTTCCGGATTATACTTAATTTTTCACATGCTATGACATCATCTAACAAATGGACGTAGATAGCACATCCTGTGAAGATCCATACCTTGAGAACCGCAACCATTCTGAACCGCCAAAATAGGCTGGTTCCGATTCTCAAGGCATCGAACATGACAGGATGCGCTGTCTACATCAATTTTTTCTGTTCATTTTTGATATGAAAATTTAAGTATAATCCGGAAATACATAAAAATTAAAAACTTTTGATTATATACAAATGTAAACATAAACAATTATCTGTAAATTTAAACAATATTCAAAGATATTACACAATCGAGGTCTCCTTCGTTTGCTTATACTTCTGGGAAATTTTAGGACCAAGTTTAACCGTAAACGCCACAAAAAGAAAACGGCATGGGAAGTGTGCAAAATTTAAAAATAGTTGTGCAAAATTACGCTTCTCAAATGACATAATTTTTTTGAAAAATATTAACTGGGGGGGGGCAAACTTTTTTGAGAACGCTCTTGTGGGGTACTGAAGGGTGTGCAAAATTGGGGGGGGGCAAACTTCATATTTTCAGAATCTTCGTGTGGGTTAGAGGGAGGTGTGCAAAATTTTAAAATGGGTGTGCAAAATGATGCAAAATTAGACCTTTCTAATGACTCCAAAATTTTTAAAAAATATTGACTGGGGGGTAAACTTGATATTTTCAGAACCCTCGTGTAGGTTACAGGGAGGTGTGCAAAGTTTTAAAATGGGTGTGCAAAATTGTGCAAAATAAGACCTTTCTAACGACACCAAATTTTTTGAAAAATATTGACTGGGGGGGGCCAAACTTGATATTTTCAGAACCCTCGTGTGGGTTACGGGGAGGTGTGCAAAATTTTAAAATGGGTGTGCAAAATTGTGCAAAATAAGACCTTTCTAACGACACCAAAATTTTTTAAAAATGTTGACTGAGGGGGGCAAACTTGATATTTTCAGAACCCTCGTGTGGGTTACAGGGGGGTGTGCAAAATTTTAAAATGGGTGTGCAAAATTGTGCAAAATAAGACCTTTCTTTTGTCTTTATCAGAAATTATGTTATGTAACATTTAGGTACTCCGCCAAAAGGAAAACATCAAAAAAACTGTGTGTTAAGCATATGGTAATTCATTATATTAAAAATATGCAAAGATGCATAGTCAGGCCGCCTCTAAAGAGGCAAGAATCAAGCCGAAACTGTGCGATTTTTAAGGCTGCTCTGGAAGAAAAAACTTTACCCATTATAAGACACATGCGACTGGCCTATCTTCTAGTTAAATCGAAGGTTTGATATTTTTTTTGTGTTTATGTCTTCTTTTATATCTCATCCCGTTTTTTACATTTCATCTCTCCTTTTACTTTTATTCCTGTTTTAAATTTCATGGAGTAAATGTGATACCAGTTATAATATAATTAGTTACTTTTCATAACGTCTCAAGAATAATATTAACTGGCGCCAAAATGGTGTTTTTATAGGAACGAGTAAAAAAGCCTCAAGATTTAAACATTAATTTATTGTACGTTCAAAAATAAACAAAAGAAAATATTTGTACAAAAAACTTATATATAAACAACTATTATTTTACTATGTTACACAAAAAGCCCCAAACTTGATAAAACCGCCCAATACAAGAAAAATTTCGTTTTTCTTTCGAAAATTTTTTTTTCCCAAAAATTATATCCCGAGCCAAAATTTAAGGATTCCCTGCCAAAAAAATCGCATCAAAACTCTTAAAACCTGTTCAAGTCTTCAACACATTAGGAAATTTGATTAGCTTGACGAGATTTCACCAGCCAGATTTTTGCATTATGAAAACTGATCAGCTTTTACCATAACTTCACAAGAAATAATTTTTGGCACTCCAGAATTGACATGATTTTAAGAGATCCTATGAGGGATGTTTCACAAGCCGCATCGAAAACATATTAAATCTGGTAATATCTTGTCAAATTTCTTTTGATGCGGTATTTTTGGTAGGGTTATAACCTCATCATAAAATGTTCTGCAGTGATATCACGAGGAATCGGGAAATTATTGAAAATTTTCCTTAAAGGTTGCTTTAAAAACTGCTTAAGTTCGAGGATATATAAAAAATGCACGAATTTCGCATCCAGAGAGGTATTTTGAAATATTATTTACCTGCCGCATATTTCATCAAAATTCAAAAAAAAATTGTATGGCAATGATATACCGATTGTTATCGGAGGGCAACAGGAGTTTTGACAAGGCAACTTATCAGTTTTTGGGTGGTAAGAATCATCCTTCTGAGAGGGCTAATTTTGCTTATGAATCAACTTGCTTTTGTAAATAGTAACCTAAAATAGCAAGAAAGTCGAAAATTTGCAGAAAAAAATTTTCAAACATAACAAGTAATTGTAAAAATTTGACCAAATTTTAATAAAATCTCGGGAATATTTTGGGAAAGCCATCGCAAAAGAGAGAAGGCCATTATGCCTCGACTCCTCTGACCACTATGTTCTGTGGAGCAAATTGGTGAAAGCCACATTCATAAAACTAATTCGATAATTTGCAGAAAAATAATATCTAATTTCCAGAACATTTTTAGGCGAAATTTTTAAAAATGTACCAAGCAATTGTAGAAATTGGACCAAATTTTAATAAAATCTCGGAAATATTTTGGAAAAGCCATCGCAAAAGAGGAAGGGCGATTCTCCCTCGACTCCTTTGATGACTCTGTCCTGTGGAACAAATTGGTGAAAGCCACATTAATAAACACTTTGTTCCCAATGTATTCGAACCACTTTTTGACAATGACAGTTTTATTTACTTTTTGTGTTTAAAGTATCGTTCACACTCGTCTCAGTATTAGTCCTTTGATTAGTGTTTGTTTTAGTGTCAGTATTAGTTTTTTATTTTTCCTAAGAAGAATCTGCTGTTTATACTTGTCTTATTAAACAAATTTGGTTATGATTTTTACCTTATATTTGCCCTTATATCCTGAATCCCGAAATTACAAGATGAAAATCATTCTACACAGTTAATCAATAAAGGCCTTGTACAAAAAAATGGAAAATTTAAAGTTATGTTGTCAATTTCTGACGCTTCATAAGTTGCCAACTTTTCATAAAACAAAGACTAGTACAAAAAGCCAGTGGTAGTTTTGATCAAAAGATAAAACAAAAATACTGCATGAACCCTCCCACAACTAACATTGGTTTTTAACTGTCTTAGAATACACTGAGAAAAATATCCACTAATCCTAAGTAAGAATTCATTAGCCCCAAGTAGAAACTTCATTTAAATATGAGACAAGTGAACTCTCTACTTACCACAAGTTTTCTCGCTAACTTAAGGTTATAAAATAACATATTAACCATAAGTAAAAACTTATCTTACCGTAAGTGAAGTATCTACTATAACCGTTAGTAAATCTATAGTAGCACAAAACCAGTATTACTCCTAAAATATGGCTTAAACTAAAATAAAAAATATATTTTTGAGCTCTAAAAACCATGTCGTATCACAATATATCCTAAGAAAAAAAAATTAAAACAAATAATAAAAAAAAGTGCGACGCGCCGACGGGGTTCGAACAGACAACCTACAGGTTGATAGATCAATGCTTTATCCATGCGCTTATAAAGAAATAGGTTGAAACCTCGGAATATAAACGTTTTCAACGGCGGATTCTTATTGGTCGACTGAGAAAGTAAAGCTTAATCACATAATTTTTGCATTCAATGGATATATATGAACAATCATCTCTAAACCAAGGGGTACCGGGTTTGTTTCCGGTCATCGATTTTTTTTCGAGATTTTTTAACTTATTTCCATCATGATCTCTCTTTAAATAGAACAATAAACGTTGCAAATGAGATTGTCGAATTTTTATGATGGCAATACACGTTGACAAATCAATATAGGCATGCATTATTATTAGGATGAATATATTTTTCCGCATGACTTTACAATATTTGATGCCTTCACTTGTCCTTAGTAGAAAAATTCACTAACCCTAAGTAAAGGGAAAGTTAACTGTCTTGTCTCATATTGGTAAGTGGATGAATCACTAATGGTTAACAAATTCGGGTCTAAGTAGGTCGTTTTACTTGCAGCTACTGAATTCATAACTAGGCGCTAATAGAAACTTCCCTTACCACTAACAAAAAAAATCGATACGTCACTTGGGATGGTTTTCTGAATGTATGTATATTTATAGAAACCAATACTAGATTTAGAAGATAAATAAAGATACTTAGATGTAAGCCGCCCTATTGTGTCTCTGTTAGATTTTACTTTGGTCTTTAGATGGGCACTATTTTAACATGTGTATGTGGAAGATTCATATTTATTATTAATTATTGCTGACCCGCTTTGAGTTTTATTTATATTTTACATGTCTTTGATGTTTTAAGCTTCGTATTAAACTTTTTTGTTACGTTTTATGTTATTCTATCTTATCTAGTACACTATAGCCTAATGATATCTAAGGTTCTTTTTACTTATACTTGAAATATTAGACTTAGTTTTTGTTGGTTTATTAGTAGTTCGTATTTTGCTTATATATGTATTTCTTTTTTTATTTATTTTTTATTTTTTGTATTGTATTTTAGTTAGTTTTAGGGGACCGAACTGAGATCAATTTTAATTGTTTTCGGCTCCTTTTTGCAACTTAATTTTTATTATTATTATTATTATTATTATTATTATTATTATTATTATTATTATTATTATTATTATTATTATTATTATTTGTTTTATTGTACAATTGATTATTTCTGTTGCAAATAAATACATTATTTATTTATTTTATTTATTCATTTAATTATTAAAATTGGTCCGGAAAATTTGCAATGCACAGTACAAAAGTTTTTCAGGTAGCAGATTTGTTTTCTTTTTCGTCATCAGTCCAAGCAAAATTGCGACTTCTCCTCTTATCGGCTTCTTGTTGAACCTGATAACCTTGGTGATTTGCTTCTACAAATGCGTCAGCGTTTTCTTTTACTCCTCGGTAAAGGATCTCTGGATATTCTTCCTTATATCTAAAAATAAAAATAAAATCACTATTTATGAAACGGGAGATAAACGGAGGAGAGACATCACAAAGTAAATGCCGTAATTTCCCCTAGTATTGATTCTCCAACATTAAAAAAAATTTGCTCCGTTATTTCATTACCAAGCCGCGTAAAAGCTACCCCAGTTAAACTTCCAAATCAGTTACATCAACCGAAAATAATCTAAAAAAGAGAAGATCAAAAGATCTTGGGAGGAAAGAACGAAAATTCAAAATTGGATGAGTGTCCCATAAGGAACACACAAACGAAACATCGTTTAATTGTTTCTTCTTTCGCTTTGGTCTTTTGTGTGTTCCTTATGGGACACTCATCCAATTTTGAATTTTTGTTCTTTCCCCCCAAGATCTTTTGATCTTCTCTTTTTTAACAATTTTTAGTTTCCTTAGTTATATAATAATTTATAACTAAAAAATACATTAAAATTAACGTTGCATAAAGTACAAAAACTAGTCATTTGTGCAACGTCTGCTAGGATGGACAAGAAAACGACGCCACATCGTTGTTATTAACTAGGGTAAATTTGGCAACCCTCTAATAACTTTTATTTTTACTGGAATATTGTGGGGTTTTCAACGACCGCAATGAACGACGGAACAACGACGCCATAAGGTTGGTAATTAACTAGGGTTAATTTGTATATGCCACATAAACGACTTCTTGACGTCGCAAACAATGTTTTTAGGACGCGTCAGTTTAACGTTTCCTGGCCGTTTACTCAACGTCATTATAGTTGGTCTACTAGAGGCATATTAGAGACACAAAAAAGTGGTGAGGGAGACATAAATTCAAAAATTCAGATTCCAAGTCACCAGCAGTCAGACTATCTTGAAATATAAACTAAGGGCCGTTAAACCGGCCCTAAAAAAGGGCTGCGTCCATAAATAAAACACGGCAAGGGGTAGAAGGGGGTGAAAGTTTTATAAAGTAACTGCGATCCGTAACAGTTCTACTCGAAAAATAATGTAAAAAATAATAAAAAATTAATTTTTTATATTTTTAGGGGGGTTTCCATATTCATTAAGTCTTGCACAATTTGCAAAAGTATTACGAGGAAGGAAAGAGGGGTTAAAATTAGGATAAAATGATGCTAGATAATTGACCGAACATGCAGGGGCCACGACCCTAAACGTTTGTGACGTCACACAATCAAATATCACGACTTAATTTTGTGAGCAGCTGTAATTGTTTGATTTGTTTTTCTGCCTACAAACTATGTAACGCCCCCCAAGTGACCCAGAGTCAGACTGCCTGACCGACTGTAGATACCAAGTAACGAAGAGTCAGACTACCTTGAAATTAATTTGTGGGTTTCTTCTTTTGATGCACTGGTGTGCACTAAATGTATCTATGTCCTTTTCTAGTTAGTATAAATATAAAGGATATATATAATTAGTGCAAATTGTTGCGGCAAAAGCTATTAGCACTTTCGGCCAATTTAAAAATACAGGGTTCCTAAGCAAATCCTTAGGGTGCCAAGCAGCCGTTTATAAGACGCAGACAAACGGAAAAGCACATTAGGCAGAAAAGGATGGGCATGGGGCGATGTTGTCACTACATCTTACACGTAGTAAATCCATTCCAGGTTGTTGTTTTCTAATGTTTTCCATTTTCATACCTTTAGGACTGGAATAAAAATTGTTTTTGCTCGACTTTGATACCAAACTGATGAAAGATATCGTAAAAAAAAATATTTTTCGGCTTTTCATTTTGTAACCATTGTCCTCACGCACTTTTTACAGGCTGGGGACTGAGATACATGCAAATGCCTAACCTAAAGCGTTCATACACGGCCGGAGAAATCGACTGAGATATTTCCCTAGAAACTTTATCAAGCAAATAGAACGGGTTGACGCCTTCGAACGTCCAACCCGGGTTTTGCACTTTGATTCGAAATCAAAAAGGAGGAACAGTCAGATGTGGGGCCGTGCACAAATTACGTAACGGTGAATTTACCAATTTTTGACCCCCTCCCTATGTAATGTTTTGTAACGGTTTGGCATGCCACTCCCCTAATATTACGTAACGATTTCAAGACCACTACCCCCCCTCCAAAAAAAACTTTCCACTTATTTTTATTCCAAATTTTCTTAGTTTCACACAAATGCAAACGCTGTTGAAAACCCCCCTCCCTTCTACGTAACGTTTTGTAACCCCCCCCCCCCCTCCCCCCTATGATCATTACGTAATTTGTGCACGGCCCCGGTAGTCCCAGTGGAGGAGGGCGAGAAAATTGATATTTTTTTCTTAAAAATTATACTCTTTAGACCTATTTCTTTGCGTTCCCGAAATTACGTAATTTTTGAAAAAAAATTGTAAGCGGCGCCATTTTTATTTCGTGCTTTGTTTTTCTAACATTTTTGCGTTCGGCTAATTTAATTGAAAAATTTTTGCCTGCGCCGCCCTTTATCTTCTCACTCGAAACCAAAATCCCCCGTTTTAGGAAAATTGATCCCGTCTCTGTTTCTAAATTTTTTCGAATAAAAGTAGAGTATGACCATGGGGGAAATAATTTTTTTCTACGGTATGACGAAAATTTCGAGAAATTTGAAGAAAAATATTTAAAAAGTGGCAGAGCTCAAGTTTTTCGTAAAAAAAACGTTTTTTGTAAAGAAACAGAGCAAAATAAATCTTTTCACCCCTTTTTGGGTGTTACAAATATTGGCAACCCCTTATTTTTCGCTTTTGGTTCGCTACATGTTTCGAGATCATGTCATAAAACAGCTCGAAAATATCAAATGTAGCGTAGGGCCAGCTTTATTTAAAATCAATAATATCGCAAGCAAAAACTCTGCAGGAAAAACAGCGCCGTTTATTGATTTCTTTGGCTGCTAGTGCTAGCTGCATGGTTTGACCGTTTCCAGATAGATGTCACTAGTAGGACAGAATGGAAAGAAATTTAATTAAAAGCGAAGATATTTCTTTCTTATGTTAACAACCTCACGAGTTTATCGCTCAGTATCTTAAATAGTGGACCCTGCCGCCTCCTTTAAGCAAGAAAAAGCTGTGGTTTGGACCTGAAAACATCTAATTTTTATCATCTCATGGTGTGGCCGCCATCTAGCGGAATTTGCAGACATCTTGTCAACGGTTATTATTGCAACTATGATTTATGCTCACAATGAAAGAGTGGCGACAATTTTTTCTCATGAAAGCAGTCCGGAGATAATAACAAACTGGCACCATTGCTCAATATACCTGTTTCTTTTGTGCGCGTAGAACTTTCTATGCCATTTCTGTTTGATTTATTGAAATCCTATCCCTAAGGAAAATCTTAGAAACCCTGTATAAGACAACTATAGAGGGCACCTATTTAGTCGTAAAATGGTTAGGTTTTCAGTAAATCAAGGAATGATTATTGCCGCCATACTGTTTTCTTTTCCTGATTTGCGCCGCTACACCATTTGTGTAAATCGTTAAAAGAATCTTGTTTTTTTGCTGGATTTTGATGATTTTGAGTTAATTTTGGAAATTTTTAATTATTCATTTAGATTGGCTACAGTTTTGAAATAGGTTTAAAGCATTTTTACAAGTATTTAAATAAAAAATAATTTAACAAAAAAGTAAGAAGGATTGAAGCCCCTTTATTTTTTAAAGCTAAAATGTCCATTTTTGACGGAAAACTAAGGTTCGTTATTAAATTTAGTTAGTGGGAACCTTTAAAAAGTCACTTTAATGTAACAAATTAACTGAGTGTTACCTAGCTATGTATTTTAGAATTATTAATAGATGTAGTTTGGAAATTAGACCATTTGTGGTTGCAGAGACTTGGAAGTCTTTTTCAAATCAATTATATTAATAAAAATATTATGCAGGCAACGTCAACACATCACAAAAAATTTCCGCCAAATTGGTGCAAAAGCGAGTTGCTAGAACGTTTATACGGCGTTTTCACACAACGCTAAGTCGCCTTTGGCAACGTTAAAACGTCGACAAATTGTTACTTGGGGCCGAACTTTAAAAACAATTAATTAAACTATAAAAAAAAATATTTTTCGATGTCGGCAGGGCATGCGAACAGAGCGATTTAAACTACGGATAAGAATTTTGAAAGTTATTTGCGTTGTTGTGTTGGAACCTACAATCGGGAATTTTTTATTAGTTTTTACCCCAAAAATTGTAACTTGGAACACATCCAGGTTGGATCATTGTTGTGTTGAAACCTACAATCGGGAAGGGCTTTCTTGTGCGCGGTGCTATCAAAATAATAGACATTTAAAGTTAATTTTCGGTTTTATCAAGTGGACCTATCGAGCAGGTGTACTTTTAAACTATTGGCGAATGCGTGGCAGCTCCAGCTGATCAAATGCGTGGAAACATCGTTTCGCACGCAGAGATGGTCGTAACGTTACGACTCCCTTATCGCACCTAACAAAGTTTTCGTGCATTTGATCAGCTGGGGCTGTCACGCATTCGCAATGATTTTAAAAGTGCACCTGCTTGATTAGTCGACTCGATAGAGACATGGATACGAATGCTGATAAAACTGATAATTATCTTTAAGAGTCTAATGTCTATTTTCATAATACTTGTGCGGACCTTTAGGCTGGAATTTATAGTCGATCCTGAAAATCTTCTTAGGACTGAGTGGTCAATGAGGATCCCTTAAGGTCGCTGAAGGAGTGAAGGAGGCCTTAAGTTTGAGTAAAGGCCAAGGTAGCTCAGGAACTACCTTTCAGGTTAGGTTCAGGTTTTATGTGTTGTTGTTGGTGTGATTTTTGAAGAGTAGTTTTTTTTGTGTTCTTTTTTGGTGAATAATGGACGAACTTCAGGATTTCTTGGACTATTTTTAGTATCAGAATATGGTGGAAGTAGAAAAACTTCTCCCACCATATCAGCGAGTTGTCCAACCGTCCTTAATGAGGCTTTGTTCATACTCGTCTTAATTTTTGTTTGAACTGATATGTATGTTTGTATGTGTAGAGAGAGATATTTGGTTATTTGTTTCCATGCCCTCTGATTCCTTTGAAGTGTTGTGGTATCTGTTTTTTTAGATTCCAATATGGAATGGAGTTTTGTTCGCCTTTCGTTTTTCTATGGCTTATAGTTTTAAAAACTACAACATGCAATTTGACAAAATCAGTAAAATCACACAAAGTATGAAAATGACATTCTTGATAACCACCATACTTCACCACACAAAATTCTGTTTTGGCGCAGACCTGACAGCGGTCAACAAAAAAAAAACTAAAAATGGGACGTTGCCGCCTATTGCGCGACCTCAGAATGGCAGTCAGCAAGGCTTTTTTAAAGAAAGCTTTGAATGAAAGTTTGAATTAAACTTTATTTGCAAAATACAAAAATAATTGTACAAAACATTGTTAACAACGATAATTATACAATTCAGTTTAAGCATTGTCAAAATTTTTTCGTTTACCTGTTAAGTTGAGATTCTTAGATTAAATTTGTAGGTACATTTTTTTAAAAGTACTTATAAAAGACTATTTTAATTATTGTTACCTATTTTATAAAATTACATTTTGTTCTGTACGATTTTATTACCTCAATTGTGATGTTGCCAACTAGACTACAATTGCATTGTTAATAATAATTGTGCCCCAGTCAAAGTCCAGGATCTCTTGGATTTCATAAGGGCTTATGTGGTGCAAAACATATTTTATTTTAGCTTTGAATTTGCTTGTGGGTAGAAGTTTAATTTCATCTGGGAGAGAGTTGTAAAGTTTAATTGATAGAATTTTAAAGTTTTTTTCTGTGTATGTTAGTCTATGCTGGGGAATTATGACTCGATTTTTGTTTCGTGTGTTATATGAATGCACTGATTGATGCGTTTGTAGATTTAAAAGGTTTTCTTTAGCATATTGAAGAGCTTGCTGGATGTAGATTGCTGGAAAAGTTAGTATTCTCAATCTTTTAAAATAAGGTCGAAAGCTCTCTCTTTGGTTAATTTTTGCTAAAATTCTGATAGCTTTTTTTTGTTGTTTAAAGATTGTTAACCATCCTGAATTTTGTCCCCAAGACAGCGCGCCATACATGATAAGACTTTGAAACATGCCCATGTAAGCAATTCTCCCGAAGTCTGCTGTGGTTTGCTGCATAATGTTCCTAAGTAGGAAATTTATACTGACAAGTTTATTACTTAGTACCGTAATGTGAGGTTTAAAGCATAATTCCCTGTCTAGAGTGATGCTTAGAAATTTTGTTTCTGTTTGTGTGTTAGATTTTTGTTTTTTCAATGAAAATTCAATATTGACAGTTTTTGATAAGTTTAGTGATAAGGAGTTTGAGTCAAACTAATTTTTTACTTGTGTATTTAGTTCTGTGTTTTTAATTTGTGCTTCTTCTATATTTTTATGTGAATTATATTATGTTTTGTCGTCGGCAAATTGAATACATTTACCATTTTCTAGGCACCATGGAAAGTCATTGGCATAGATAATAAATAGTATAGGTCCCAGTATTGACCCCTGTGGTACCCCTGAGAGTACCGTTCTTACAGATGACCTTAATCCATTTGTTTCTGTTCGTTGTTGCCTCTTCATAAGGTACGCAGCTAGAACACTGTAAGCATTTCCACGTATTCCATATGCTTCGATTTTGTCAAGAAGCGTTTTGTGACAGACACTCACGTACTCAATGAGGAGCTCTCAAGGAATCCTAACTGAAGGAAGTCCTCAAGGATCGACTATAAATTCCAGCCTTACAAAGGATGACAAATAAAGTGAAAAAGTAAAGGGAAAAAACTTTTTGAACAAAGATTATATTTTTGTAAAAAAGTATATTGAATCTTACCTCACATCGGTGTTTTCTGTCAATACCTTTCTGTTAGTGAAGTGGCATGTGTAAGTCCGTGGGATTTTTAATGAAGGTGTTTTGTGACTATGTGGGAATGATAGCTCTTTAGTCTCACAATCAAGTGTTGCCGGATGTTTTGTTCGCATCCGTGTAGAAGGGGTTATATAACTTGAAGACGAGGATTCCAAAAAATTTACTGTTAAGGTCATCCGACAATAAATGACCTTGAAAATCGCAAAAAACAAGATTTTTGCTATTTTCTTTTTAAAAAATCTTAATAATTCGACGTTTTGTCAGACCAACTTCAAATGAACCTCAAACTATTAGGCATATATGCCAAATTTGATCTTTAGAGTTTGATGATTAATACCCCAGTAAAATTAACAAATTGCAAAAATAACATACTGAAGGGCGCTATTCATCAACTATTCAAGCGAAGAGAACCAAATTTGGCAGCAAAGATAAAAAGGTCAAGTCAAACAATTTTGTTAAAAAAAATTTTGTTCAGCTATGACCTGTTTTAATAAGGCGGCTGATATATCAAAATAGCGACCTATAACCACATTTTATTTTATCCAATTTCGTAAAAAAGTAAAAATGACAAGGTAGCCATCAATTCTTGTTGATCTATCTCCGCTTACTATGAAAAAAAAAGTTGAGTTGATGATAATCACGATTGACCTTGAAAATACCATGTAAAATTGAAAAACCCGTTTTTTCTAGTGTTTTTTTCAATTTACCGCTACGCAAATACTTTAAGTGCCGGAGATGAAATTGACATCCTAGCCATAAAAAAACTTCATTTTAAACCTCCCTATTATTTTTTTTTGATGTGGCGTTCCAGATGTTGGTGTACCAAAACGTTAATATGGAGATTTTTTAAAGAGAAAATCGCAAAAATCCTGTTTTTTGCGATTTTAAAGGTCATCTGAGGTCGGATGACCTCTAAAGTATTTTTTTTTTTAAATTCGCGTCCTCGAGTTGTATGAAATAGAGTATAATCACGCACCGGTCGCAAAAATTGTACTTTTTATGATTTTTCGACCGCCATTTTGGAAAATGGCATCTAAAACACCTGATCCAAAATATGTTAATATATATGTAACTTCTGCTAACTCTTTTATAGGTAATTTAAATGACTTTATTGGCTACATAAGTGAGTAGAACATAAAATTCACAGTTCCGAAACTAAAAACAACAGGCATATAGGTCATTTTTACCGAGGTATAGCATAAACATCTGGGACGCCAGAGTAAAAAAAATGGTAGAGAGGTTTAAAATTAAGTATTTATTAATGGATAAAATGTTAATTTCATCTCCTGCACTTAAAGTTTTTGCGTAGTTGTAAATTGTAAGAAAACACTACAAAAAGCTGGTTTCTCAATTTTACTTGGTATTTTCAAGGTCAATCAAGGTCATGCATCATCTAATTTTTTTTTTTATATTAAGCAGAGATAATTCAAGAAGAATTAATGGCCATCTTGTTATTTTTACTTTTTTACGTAATTGGATAAAATAAAATGTGGTTATAGGTCTCTGTTTTGAGATATCAGCCGCCATATTGAAACGCTCATAGCTGAACAAAATTTTTTTGAACAAAATTGTTGGACTTGACCTTCTTATTTTTGTTACCCAATTTGGTTCTCTTGGCCTTAATAATTGATGAATAGCGCCCTTTAGTATGTTATTTTTGCAATTTGTTAATTTTGCTGGGGTATTTTTCAAAGGCATGAAGCTTCAAACTACATCAAACTCCAAGGACCCAATTTAGCATACAAGCCTTACAGTTTGAGGTACATTTGAAATTGGTCTGATAAAACTTCTAATTATTAAGATTTTATGAAGAGAAAATGGCAAAAATCTTGTTTTTTGCGATTTTTATGTTCATTTAAAGTCGGATGACCTTAAAAATATTTTTTTTAAAATCCTCGTCCTCGAGTTATATGGAATCGAGTATAACCATTCTCCGATTGCGAAAGTTGTACTTTTTATAATTTTTGACCGCCCTTCTACACGGATGCGAACAAAACACCCGGTAACACTTGATAGTGTGACTAAAGAGCTATCAATCCCACATATTTACAAAACTCCTTCATAAAAAATCCCACGGGATAGGAATCGGCGACATATGTCCACTATATAGTGGGCACCTTACTATATAGTGGACAATTTTCATGAAATTTTGGTATCCACTAGACTGCGGTCCAACGGAAAAACACCGTATATTGATTTTCTCAAAAGTAGATTTTGTGTTTTTCAGATTTTTAGCGATAAAAATTTTCTATTTTTGCATAAAATAATTTGTTTTTTATGGAAATGGAAAAACCTCCATATTACGTGGAGTAAAAACCCTAAGTGTCAAAAAAGCACGTATGTTTTGGGGTTTTTCAAAAATTACAAAGGAAAAAAGCTGTACGTTTAACCAGTACCCTCTCCATACAGGCTGATCAACTCCTATCGATTTAGTGTCCTTTAATCAACCTTCGCCGCCATTTTCACTCAAAAGTGACAGAAAATCCATTAGTTTTCTGTCAATATGGCGTCAAAGGTCGAGAAAAGGACACTAGAACGGTAGTAGTTGATTGGCCTATGTGGAGAAGGTATTGGTTTAACGCATTCCGTAACATACTACCCAGCAATCGAGCCTTCGTCGGTCCGATGTCGATTGCCGAATCATCGGCACGACGTCGATTTACGACATCGAACCAGCAGTATTTTTTTTCCGCTTTGCGATGTAGGCCCAATGTATGTTTGCCGATGCAGCGTTAGACAGTGGCCCGTCGTCGAACCAATGGTAAATTTTACTTTTTGCTGACATCGGCATGCCATCGCCGTACGATTAAGGTCCGATATAGTTTAACAATAGTTACCGACCATCCGCCCATAACTGCTTAATTTGGTCGGTCTAACGTAAGCAAGCTGGTCTCGGCCCGACATCGGTAAACTATTCAAGTCCGACATTAGTTTCCTAAAGCGATCCAACCTCGGCGATTGACGAAGGTCCGTCGGTGGTAGCTTAAAGTGGCCCGACATTGGCAAACTACAAAGTTTTGATAATGCGGGTGCTTAACCAGTCAGGCTGGTTTAAGTGGCAGAAGAAGTGATTCTTGTAGAGAAGTTCCATCATCTTGTCAAGTCCGCATTCTAGTTTTGAAATATCTTTGCCTATTATATATATAATATTATGTTCCACTGTACAGGGAACATAGTGACATTAGCGCCATCTCTACATACTAGGAAGAAACTATTAAGCAGTTTAAAAATTTTAAGGTGACGTAATCGGACCATCGTCGGCCCTAAAGCAGATAAGGTTTGCGTTGGCATAATGACGACTATAGTAAATCGGGCCATCGTCACTTGCCGATTCTCGTCCGATTAAACAAAGTTCCAATCACACCGTCGCACAGAGGAACGGCTTAGTATAATATCAGAGACATAGACCAAAATATGTTCTTTATATTTTTAAAATTAAATTCATTTATCATTTTATTGAAATTTTGGGTGATAGATATCTTAATGCGTTAAATTTTGGCTACAGGTGTGTCTAATTACAAATTTTACTACTATTTAAATGATATGCCAATGAAAAGTAAATATAAAAAAAAATCTTATATAAAATGTTGACTTTAGTAAATATTTTTGTTATATGATTAATGGTTTTTTCGTCGTCTTTTTTATCAGAAATATAATAATAAAATTAACAAATTAGGTAAAAATATATCAAAATGTAAGTTTTTGTATTTACAAAATTTGATATTCGACAGGATTCGCTTTACCAGTAATCTCAATATAATTGCTGGAGTATTACGATCACGAAAATATAACATTTATCTGCTACGATCTGCTACCAAGATGGCTATGGAAGTTGAGCGTATGGGCAAAGCGTCATTTTTACAGTTCATTATAAAAAGCGCATTAAATTTGTCAAAAAATAAAAAAAATTGTTTTTATAGTAAAATTTAAAGCTCCTTCTTTCCAAAAAATTCAAGACGAAAAATTTAGGTGATATTTAAGCAAAGGTAGCATATAAAAAAATAGGTTTTCGTAAAACGCACTGTATATGGTTTAAATCATGTAAAGTAACTATTTTTTTAAATTTAAGACGTTGCTCTTTGTACAATATAACTGTGTATAAAACTCATTCCTAGCTTTTCCAGATTAAAAGTTTCAAGTCAAAAACCTCATGTCCCTCTGTTCCCATAAGGTCGTTCCACTGTGCGTCGTCGATCCTAAAGGAGATAAAGTAGGCGTCGGCATAAAGTCGACTATAATAAATTGGGCCATCGTCAGTTGCCGATTCTCAACCGATTAAAGAAAGTTCCTATCGGACCATAATGTCGACTATAGTAAATCGGGCTATCGTCAGTTGCCGATTCTGGTCGGATTTAACAAAGTTCCAATCGGACTGTCGTCGGCCCTTAAGCAAATAAAGTGGGCTTCGGCATAAAGTCGACTATAGTAAATCTGGCCATCGTCAGTTGCCGATTTTCGACAGATTAAACAAAGTTCCAATCGGAGCATCATCGGTCCTAAAGTGGTGTCGGCATAAAGTCAACTGTAGTAATGTGGACCTCCGTCAGTTCAAATCAAAGTAGCAATCTGACCAACATCGGGCCAGAGTGTAGTCGCCGACGCTGACGATTTGTGTTTTCTGGGTACGTTTATGCTTGGTAACCAGTGCCGCTTTATACCGTGCTTAGATCTTTCATTGTATGTTTTAATATACAAAGTTTATATATTCCTTTTAACTTACGGCTTTTATGCTTAGGATCGAAACAAATTTTGCTAAGAAAAAATAACTTATGTTTGAAAAAGTAATGTGTTGTACAAAAATCTAAATAAATTCAGTTGCGCACCAAGAGGGGGGGTTTTGGGGTTAACCCTTACTCCCCCCGAGAAGCCTGGTTATGGTCACATTTTTATTTCAAATTAGGTTTTTTTTATTATTTATCCTTAAAAACCCGCGCCACTGATAAATTTATTAAAAATTAAAAATCTGTTAACTGATATCCCATAAAAGTTTCAGGTATAATATGTAAAAAGCTATGCTCTATATTGAAATTTTTGGGCGGCGGACAAAAGATCGAAAAACAAAAGGTCGAAAGACAAAAATGACGAAAGACAAAAAGGTCGAAAGGTACCAAAGGTTGAAATTACATAAGGTCGAATAAACAAAAGATCGAAATTACAAAAGATCGAATGCCTAAAGGTCGATATTACAGAAGGTCGAAACTACAAAAGGTAGAAAATTCAAAAGATCGAAATAACAAAAGATCGAATATCAAAAGGTCGAAAATACAAAAGAAGGTCGAAACTACAAAAGGTCGAAATAACAAAAGGTCGAATCTCAAAAGGTCGAAAATAAAAAAGGGCGAGGTTCTGATATGTAATATCTCCCTACTCATTTCTTATAATAGGATGAATTTCTTGCTCAGAATATGTAGTTTGACTCTTTCTGAGACCATCCAGGTATGTTAATAAATCTGCCTTGAAAGTTTTTTACAGGTTGTTTGTGTGTTTTGTGTTTGTGTTGGGTTTGGTTGGTTATTTTGGGTTGAATTATGTTGGGTTGGTTATGGTAGGTTAAGTTGGTTATGTTGGGTTGTGTTGGTTATTTTGATTACTAGTATTTCGTGTCTTTTTCGATCTTCTGGACTTTCGACCTTTTGTCGTTTCGACCTTTTGATATTCGACATTTTGTAATTTCGATCTTTTGTAATTGCGACCTTTTGTAATTTCGACCTTTTGTAATTTCGACCTTTTGTCTTTCGACCTGTTGTTTTTCAATCTTTCATCCGGCTCCCGAAATTTTTGGGGTGTTTGTTTGGATTTGAGTACCCCAAATTTTTAAACGTCGTTTTCCCAAAACTAGTAAATCATAACATACGGTGTTTTTCGTTGAACGGCACTATATAGAGAGATTTTACTGTATATGAGAGCAAATTTTGATTTATATTTACTTGTTGTAATGTCCTCCGAAAGTTGTGGGATGAAAGTCTGGTGCGTGATAGTAATTCTGCGAATGATATCCGGGATAACTGCCACCTCCTCCAAAATTGTTATTGAAAAGTAAGGACGCTAGTCCAAAGGCGCTGCTTAAAACCAGCGCAATTTTGCTGATAATGACCGCTTTCTTCGCTATAAGAACCAACAGGCCAAACATGATGGGAATCAGGGTGGAGACGTTGAATTTCATGCCCAGTAAAAATGGTAAAACAAAGTTTCGCGCCAACACTCTTCCTAAAATAAGAAATCATCAATTAATTCGGGCATAAGGAAGAAATTTAATATAGTACAAAAAACAGCATTTTTCAATAAAACCAGAATCAGACAGAATTGTTCCTGAATGCCACTAATGCATTTATTGTTGTTAAGGTGGTAATGTCTGTCTCTTTGGGTGTCTGTTTGTCTGTCTGTTCCAGCAGTACGCAAAAGCTACTAAACGGATTAGGCAGTCTGTCTGACTGTCTCTTTGTCTCATCATGCAAAAACTACTAAACGGATTTGAATGGAAATTTCACTACTGGATTTCTCAGAGTCCTGGACACGACATAGGCTTTATTTCATCAACAACGGTTCACCGAAACAAAAGCTATGATCACTTAAAACAAGAAAAAAGGAAAAAAATAGGTAAAACTGTAGGCGAGGCTGCGGGGTCCTCAGCTAATTTTTGTAAATAAAACAAGTTAGTTTTTTTTTGTTCATTTAGAAAAATTATCCCTCGGGGCAGCCATACTACTTGGTTTGACGTACCATGCACAAGGGAGAAAATTAACAAAATTTGAAAACTGAAAACACAAGTCAATGGCCATTATTATACTTCTTTAGGCTCTTTACATCCTTAGCACTAACCCAATGCTTAGCAAAATTACCTAAATTTCTTTTATATTTTAAAATATAAACTACATAGGTAATTAAAAAATAAAAAGTATTTTTTAAGACGTTCAACCTGCCTACTCCATCTAGAGCCAAGCCAATGAACTAACTTGTTGCATGCAACATTAAAAAAGAAATATGATTACGGCAATTTTATTAAAGAGTTTTTGTAAATAACGATGGAACAGGGCACGTTATTTGATACTGACTAATAGTTTCCTTAGTTCTAGTTGAAGAATCTTGCTGCCCTGAAATTAAACAGTCAAGGCAAGGCACACATAGGTAGAAAATTATTTTGGGAAGGGGACTTGATTGTTCACTTTTTAGTACAATTAATTTTGTAAAAAAGCAGCTGGTGACGGTCGGGTCTGGCCTTAAATCTATTATGGGGTAATTAGATTTCGAGTTGTTGGTTTACCTTACGCTTGATCAACAGTTTCACTTCTAGCCGTTACTTCTATTTCTCTCTTTATCGAAAAAACTGAGATGGCAAAAGAAAATATATTTCCCTTATTCTCTAAATGACGAAGAGGGAAATAGAAGTGATCTCAAAGAAGTGAAACTGTGGATCAGGCGTTACACCCAGTTTCCACCTACCACTTTTTCATGAGTGCCCACTCACGCGTTACATGATGTCAATATGGAATGTTATGACAGTCATGAGCGCGCGCGCAGTCACCCACGAAAAAGTCGTAGATGGAAACTGGGTTTTAAAGTTTAAACGGGAGTTCTTCCATAAGTTAATTACTTGAAATATATAGTACGGGGATCCTGAAATCAAACTCCTTAGCACTTTGGTTAGATTGAAAAACATAGGGGGAGCATTTTAAAGTTTTAAAGTATTAATCTTCCGTAAGATAAAACTATATAAATCTGAGATACTCGAAAACTCAGGCAACAAGATTAATATAAAAAAAACCCCAACAGAAATTTTTACAACTAGCAGCTAAAGAAAAACACAGTTTAGACGCGACTTGTTAACACTGTTTTTACAGCTTTATTAAAAAATAAAAAAAAATGAAAATACTTGTAAATATCGAACACAACAATGGTTTTTTATAAGCGCCTTCTTTTAGCGAATGACCTTATATTTAATTTCTGGTAGCTTGTTATTTTGTCGTTTTTCGAAATTATATTTTTATAAATACCTCTTAAAGAAGATTATGAGTAAGTTATTAAATTTTTGTAACATTATAAATTTACGCCGTTACAGCAGAACATTTTATTGCACCCGGGATCAAAAATAGTAGTTTTTACAACTAAAGGCTAACATAGTGCCTGTTTTACACGCATGGTTTTAAGGAATGAGCGAAGCGAGTGACTCAGGAATCGCAGCAGCTAGGGACACGCGGAAAAAAACAACATAAAAAAAACTAGATCACAAAAGCATCTGCCTCGGCCACTTCGTTTTTAAATTTTGCAGTATATTTTGTTGGCCATGTTGGCAAAAAAATTATGTTTCTACTCCACTAGACAGTAAATAGTAGTTTAGCTAACTATTGCGGAAAGTGCAACTTTTCGTTGGTGGTTGGTTCAGCCCTTTGGTTATAAACATATTCCCTTTGCAAAATTATAGGTAAAGTAGTTTTTTTTGTGAATAAAATCAAAGATATCTTCACAATATTTAAAATTAAGTCATTATTTTAGAACCGCTGTAAAAATTTATATCAAAATAATGTCAAACAGAACCAATTCTGAAATCGAAAAAAGACATTATTTGGTTATTCGCCGAGTCACTAAAATCATGTTTTTTTAATAATAACGCGGCAATGTTTCCATAACTCTCTAGTAATACAGCATTATTTCCAAGATCATATATACTCGAGAAATGTTCTGACTTATCAAGAGAGAGCGCTACTGTTACAATTACAGTAAAGAAATTATATCACTTTATATAATAAATTTCTAGATATAACCGATTTTAATCAAACGATACACATAACAACAATCCAATTTATAACCAACCGGCTTTCAAACAAGCGAGATTATGTTTGTTCCGGCATAACTTTCAAAGGGCCTAGGCGATTTTCATAATTGTTTTTTTATTTGATTCAGATGAACTTCAGCCTCTGTCTTTTACTGCAATGCACAAAAAATCATTGTACATGCCTAAAAGTCGTCACTATGATCTTATAAGCAAGCGTAATTTGAAAAGACATGGCGAACTTGAAGGTGCATGCTGCCCTTAATTTGGATACTTCTCCGGACCCATTGTACTACTGGTAATAAGAAAGGCAAAACCAAGTCCAGGTTTCATATCCCCACGTCAAAAAAATCTAAATCTCATAGAAACCTACTTACCTAAAAATAACTATCACACACACCTAGTTAACAAACCCCTTTCACCAGGATCCTCATAACTACAGACAAATCAACAGTCAACAGTGCACACTTTACCACCACACACTGAATTCACCCAACAAAATCACTCAACACCAACACATGCCAACACACTTTTACAAACACACACATCAAACACCCCTCAAACACAAAGGCCATCCTCACAGCCTCCACAGTCATACTCCAAAATTTCTTACATACCACACCTTTCAGAGAACATAAGAAGTACCCTCAAAAACACCACAAAAATAGCGTTTAAATCAGAAAATACCATAGGTAAAAAAAATCTACAGCAAACTTAAGGACCCTACACCAAAAGAACAAGAAGGAAACACAATTTATGAAATAAAATGCACCGATTGCAATGGGGTGTACATAGGTTAAACGCAGAGATATTTAAAAACAAGGTTACAAGAGCATGTAAGGGACTGCAGAAACCCACAAGTTCAAAAAGAAAACAAAACGGCGCTTTCAAGAAAAAGGACCCATATTTAACTTCAAGGAAACAAGAATCCTAGATATTCAACAGAATTATAAAAAAGGATTTTCTCGGAGATGTTACACATTAAAAAGACCCCTAACTTTATAAATAAAAGGACTGACATAAAAAACTTAAATACCTTATATTTCGATATAATTAATAAACTAAAATAATAACATAGGAAGGGGAAACAGAACAAAACAAGCATCTGCTGCATATCAGTGTAAAAATTAAATACAAACGAAGTACTCGCCGTAGTAATATTATTTTAGTGTGTTTGTTTATTTTTTTTAAAAGTTTTGATCAAAATTTTACGGTACTTCTGCCAAAATAATGCCTCTTTACCCAAGGATAACGTCTATTGGCAATAAAATCGACACATGGAACGGCCGTCTTGAATGTAAGTCTGTTTTTTACTTTTTGTGTTTGTTTTTTTTTTGTCTCACATTTTTTACATTGGATTGCGGTTATTGTTTGTATATTTTTATCTTCTTAAACTTATACTAAAAAGTAAAAAATTTTAACGTTTTAATTTTTAAACTTTTGCTGGTTGTATAGTAACATTTTTTTAAACAAAAATTCTTTAAAATCCACACTATTTTTATTGTACATTCAATTTTGGAGCCCTGAAAAAGCAAATAAATTTTGCGAGACGTTGACATTTCAAAAAAAAGGCCGTTTCATTAACAAGATCCCTCAACCCATAAATCTAGGCCTTCAAAAAAAAATAATTTGGATATTAACTAATTTTTATAATTCTTTTTTTATTCGATTCAGGACATACAAAATAATCATAGAAAATATGAAGAGTTAGAAACTTTTGGTCCTTGGGGGGGATGAAGCACTTAAATTTATATCTGATTTGAGTAGCTTGATTTCCTCAAAAAAATAGCAAAAGTTTTATAACGCAAAAAATTAGCCTTGCTTTTCAACGAGGCAATACGTCAGTGATAGGGACCGTCCGTCCCTCAAGGATCAGGTATAAAAGAATTGTTTTATGCTTTGTAATTCTTTTATTTGATTATTGTTTATTTATTTATTTTATTTAAACCGTTTACTTTCTTTTTAGTTATTGTTAAATTAATAAAATAAAATAATAAAGCAAAAAATATAATAACAAACTTAAAAAAAACTCGCTTTTCGTTGATAAGCGTAATATGAAACGAAAAAGCGTAAAGAATTTTATTTTGTGATAATTTATTTTTATGGGAAATATTTTATCCGATTCTCCTTTCATCCGAGTCCCAATTTGTTCTCCCTTTATTAAAAAACATACTTTCACTCTACTCTACTCTACTCTCACCAGACACAGACAGAACCAAAAAAATCTATAAAAATAAAATGGTAAAACAAAGTTTTGGTTTGTGGAAAACAATCATAACTTTGTTTTAGTGCAACCAAAGGTTTCAAATTTCCAACATAATAAAGTGGTACCTGAAGAAGCCTATAAGTATATTTAAGAAAAGCACTAAGAATCAAAAAATAAGAACTGTTTAATAAAAAATTAATTTAATAATAGTAGTTTACATAACAAGCGAGATGAGGTTTCAGATGCGAGCCGCAGGCGAGTTTGTGTACTATATTCCACCTACGACTAATGAAAAGTCATCATAAATATTAGACACTTAATTTTCGAATGCTCAAAATATTAGTTAACGTGTTTTTGGATTTTTATAAAAAATAAATTTCCAACCCGCTAGAGGCAATATTCCATTTGAAGTCGGACACAATAATTTTTTGAAAATTTTTGACATATAGATAAAGAAATGTAAAAAAAATTACCTGAGCGTTATTCTTTTTCCATAAGCTTTCGAACAAGGTGCTACAAGTGGGGTCTTTTCATTTAAAAAAAGGTTGTAGAGTCCGTTTACAAAAAAAAAAATTTAGCTGCTAAAAATCTTAGTTTTTTAACACGCTGCGGCCAATAAAGTCGTATATGTGGACTACTTATAACAGACCCCTTTCTGAAGGCGCGTTCACAAAAACATTTTGCAGAAAATTTTAGCCGCTAAAAATCTTTGTCGATGTGTTTTTGAATTTTTCTAAAAAACAATTTTTTAACTCGCTACGGCCACTATTCCATTTAAAGTCTCCATTCTGTATATGTACCCTGTTAAAAGCAGTCCACTAAAATATGGTATGTATGACTTTAAAAAAGTGGGATTTATACAATACAATTTATTTGAAGTCGGTTCAAGTTTTTATTAAAATTATTTGGTAAACCATAACATATATACAAGATACTCTCCAATGTGCTATTGAGCCGTATATCACCGTATGCGGAGGAACAAATTGGCTACTACCAGTGTGGATTCAGACCAAAGAGGTCAACAGTGGACCAGATATTCACAATCAGACAAATACTGGAGAAACACTGGGAATTCAATAAAGACGTGCACCAGCTGTTCATGGACTTCAGACAAGCTTACGACACCATTATATGCGACAGTGTCTGGATAGCCATGGCAAGTATAGGTATACCACAGAAAATCATCACTCTCACGAAGTTATGCATAAACAATACCAGGTGTCGCGTTAAAGTAGGAAACCATATAACAGAGGAATTTTCGGTCATGAGTGGATTGAGACAGGGAGATGGACTGTCGCCCCTACTCTTTAACATAGTCCTAGATATGGCTATCAAGAAGACGAACATCACCACGGAAGTATTTACAAACCAGGGGCCACAGATGATCCTGGCCTTCGCGGACGACATTGACGCGGTAGGAGGAAGTACTGTCAGAGTCAAGGAAAACTTCCTGAAAATCGAGAAGGAATGTAAGAAAATGGGCCTCAACATCAACGAGGAGAAAACCAAATACATGCACATTACCCGACAACCAACCAGGGACAGAATCGGTCAGAATATAACGATGGACACATATAACTTCGAATGCGTCAGACAGTTTAAGTACCTTGGAGCCACGATATGCTCAGACAATGACAGCAACGAAGAGATTAAAGCACGAATACACAGTGGCAATAGGTGTTTGTTTGCCATGCGAACCCTCATGCAATCCAAAACGGTGTCGAGAGTGTCAAAGCTGAGGGTGTACCAGGCTGTAATCAAACCGATCATCTGTTATGGCTGTGAGACCTGGACCCTTACGAAACACAATGAGCTTCTACTAAAGCGGGCTGAAAGGAAGATCCTTAGAAGAATATTTGGCCCCGTCAAGGATCCAAACACGGAGCAATATCGCATAAGGACGAATGCAGAACTCCAGGACCTATACCAAAAGCCGGACATAGTCAAATCAATAAAATCCCAGCGTCTGAGATGGGCTGGACATGTCCAAAGAGCACCTGACGACCGACTGATCAAGATAGTATGGGAAGGAAACCCAGCAAGAAAGAGACCACTGGGGCGGCCGAGACTCAGATGGAGAGACAACATTATAAAAGATCTCCAGACTATGCAGGTATATGACTGGGAGGAGGCCATGATGGACCGGGACCGATGGAGGCAAATCGTTAACGCAGCCAAGACCCACCAAGGGTTGTAGTGCTACCCAGAAGAAGCAGAATAACATATTTTACCTAAACTTTACCGAAGTACCCCTTTTGGGCGCTAGCAATGATTTCTTTGTTGTTGTCCCATGGGGATAGGAGAAAGTTAGTCAAATGGTACCTTTGTTTGAAAAGCATTTATTTTTTTTATTATTTATTTTATTAATAATATTTATTCGTACAAAATGAAGTTACATTCCAAATTATGAAAATCAATTATACAAATAAATATAAAAAAAGTAAAGCTTAATTTAATGTTTTTGGTAAAGGCGTATTGGATTAGTACGCCGAACTCCACAAAGTACTTAAAGTGCTTGTCTGTAGAGTACAACATAGAGAAACAATGCTTTAATAAACACTGTATGCTTTCAACAAAAAAAAAACTGAATAATAAAATAAGTAAAGTAATAATTTTCTTTTCTTTATCCCATGTTTAACCCCAAAACAGATACAGACACAAATAAATGTACTAGTGATCAATTTCTGATAAATAGATTAAATAGATTGCCATCAAATTCAAAATTATAATATTATAATAATAATTATATACAATATTATAAATATTGTTGTACTAAACAAGAGGTTCTAATACTTGTTCCATGTTTTTTTAAAGAAACCGTTTCTTAATTTCTTTACAAAATGTTTTTTTATTTTTAATGTGTCTAATTTCTGAAGGAATAACGTCATAAATTTTTTGTCCAATATAAATAAAGTAGCTTTGTCCTTTCGCTTTAAGGGTTGTTAATAACAAATTTAAGATTTTAATATTCTGGGAATTAGTTTTTAAGATATTTAATTCAACGTTTGCCGTAAAACGATAAAAAAATCGTTTTTAATTTTCTATGAAAAACATTATAGCGGCAGGGTAGGAGGCAGCTTTCCGACAATCCTGTCCTTTAAGGTTACACTATTGGGAAATTGACGGGTTAGTTCCAAACCATATCTAAATTTGAAAGCAAGAACCCTTTTGTGACTATTTTCTCTGCTCGTCTGTGAATGGTACATATCTATTCATATCCATTCATATACAGGGTTTATATGTCTGAGTTAGAAGACGGGGGCGTGAAGAAGATCTTAAGATTATTTTTATTTTTGTGATACTGAAATGATACACTAAATACCAAAAAATATATTTTATGTAAGACCTGAAGAACAGGCGTCTCTTTGCGACTCTGTACATCTGAGGAGAGGAGAGAGGAGGTATACACATGCGTAACTAGCTCTCGGATCTGAGGAGGGCCTAGCTGACACTGCTTGATAGTGATGTTTTTTTCAAAACTGTTTAATATTATCTCGAATATTATGCATTATTACCTTAACTAAAATTAACCGTATCTTTATTCGACCCAGTCCAGCTGTTTAATATAAATTAACTTAAATTAACTGCAACTTCCTTGTTTTTTTTTGAAAATATTTTCAGAACGTGTTCTGCTGTAATCGCTTCTTTAATTAAATCATTCTGGATGTAAATAATTGACAACACTGGAAAATTGGGTTTGTCCCATTATAGTTCTGGTTCAATTTTTTACTCTACGCATCGCAGAAAAGCTTCGTTAACAACTTAATAGAAAAAAAAGAGCACTCTGAAATAATTTCTAGATGTTAGGACAAAAGTTTGGTCTAATAAAATCTTCGATAGATTTTAAATTTATTTCTAAATTTTTACAAGTAATAATATATAATATAATATAATTCTTAGTTTGTGCAGCAATTTGCCGTTTCCGTTTTGATACTCTGATAGATTCTGGAGAAATATCATGTTTGTCGACGAATCCTTGAATTTCAGAATAAATATTTTTAAAACTGATTTTAGTTTCTTCTAGAGACTGTAGCGTACCATCTATTATTAAATTTGCTTTGCCGAGAGTAGCATCTTTACCCTGAAAGTACTGACTCAAAACATTGATACGTAGTAGTATGAATATTGAATATATGCTAATAGTCCAACAACTTCAAGGGCACCTCTTTTTACTCGCCCCAATTAAATTTTAATAAATCTGCTTTACAATTTTCAAATCGGCATGTACAGCGAGTAGTAGAAAATTTAGATACTTCCAAAAATTTAATACCGAAGCTCTCTGCAACCTTTTAAAGTTTTTCATGAATATCCTGGTTGCAAAAAATGCACATACAATGTATTAAAGAAAGAAGTTGCGAGTGCAACTTTTGTACATGCATGAACAACAACTAATAAGGATGAAACAGGTCTGTAGATGTCTGGATTCTCCATTAGACATTGGAGGCTTGGTCGTAATGAAGTGAGAAATAAAAATGCTTTTGTCCGATATGCCACGAGTGTTACTTTAATTAAACTAGATTAAATATTTTGGCTTTTTAGTTCTGCGCAACAAGCCTCCTCCGGAGCGATTGCTTACTGATGCCTTAAAATCAGGGCCACGTAGAATGAAGCTCCAATTGGCGGCGGTGCTGCTGCGAACGTCACTTCTTTATAACCTGCTGAAAAGTACAGGATTCTGTATTTACGGTCTTCTGCACTTTTCAATTTTGATGTTTTTGTTTCTCGGTTTATTCGACAGGTGGCGCACACAGGTACTACGTCCCCGCGGATTACAAACTTTTTGTTTTAAATTCGAGAGTTGTGCATGGTGTCCGTGTAGCTTCAACTGCCAGATGCAATCCTATGACTCTCTGATGGTCGTAATGAACTGAGAAACAAAAACGCTTTTTTCCGACATGCCATTAGTGTTATCTTAACTAAATCAAGTCTATGTGCCAAACAATGATTGTATATTGCCGAAGAATATTCTTCTCTTATTAAACCTTTTAAGCCCTTACGTTTCCCAGACATTACACTAGCTCCATCATATGACTGACAACTACTAGGCTATAGTTTTCTGGAGAGGCCTGGAAGGATCTGGGAGGGGGCCGCCCCCTCCAGGCCCCCCCCGTAATTACGCCAGTGGTTATACAGTTCTTTTTTGTTCCATGTATTTCTAGAGAACAAAAAAGAGAGAAGAAAGAAGTTCTGTAGCAAAAAGAGAAAAAAAAAAAAATGATTGTACTAGTCTACCTAAGATTAAACCAAACAAAAGAAAATAAGCAAAAAGTAAAAATAAAACAACAACAGAGTGTCGTACTTTAAGGACTAACTTAAGAATTGTAATTTTATGATCAACTCACCAAAACTAAGCTATTCTTGAAATGGTACACGAGAGAATAGTAATAATAATAATAATTTAAAATAAAAAATTCCCCCTTTACTTATTTACCTTATTAAACTTAATAAAATAAAATTCGTCTTGTAGAAAAAAAAAATTGTTTCGTAAGTTTATTCATTCCGTAAAATGGCACGGATCCTTAATATTTCGGAGATTGTGCTGTATATTTCTTTCGCTACTTCGAGTGTAAGGTTATCTAAGAGGTTTAAAAAATGTTGTATGAGCGTATTTCACTTGAAGTGATTCTGTACGTGCATTTTCCATACGTAAATTTGCAAAATATATTGGGACTTAGTCGGATTTGGGCAATTATTCTTTTGATGTGAAGAGGGATCCTGAATGTCAGATAACTGGATGGATGTCGAGAGAGTTGAAGTTGTGAGTAGAATACTGTGTAAGTATACATAGATGAAACCAAGACATCAGAATTATGATATTTTTTTTTAGATTTTTGCACTATTATGGGAATTTGTTTTTTTAAAGTTTGAAGTTATCCCAGGTCTCAGTAAAACCTAGATCAATAAAGAACCCCGTACGAAATACATTGAAAAATTATTTCGGTGAAATTTGATAAAATTTTAGTATGTTATAGTGGGCTATGAGATAAGAAAAATGTGGGAATGTAAAATAATTTCTATGTCTAGTTCCAGAGATATATATCAAAAAAACGTCGTTGTATATTGGGCACGTCCAATAGGCATTTCCTGACCGAAATAAAATATATTACCAACGAATATGGTTTACTGAGGAAACACACATGGACTTTCTTATTATTATGTCCGTAAAATGTTGAATCCAGGGATTAGTAAAAAAAATCATCTTTTGACAATTTTTTATTTTCTCCAATATAAAAGTACAAAAATAATTTTTGACCAAAAATTAATTTCTAGATAAACCGAACAAGTTTCTCTTCTCAGTAATAGTGACTTTGTGTTACATGTATTTTTTTATTTTTTTTACCATAAAAACTTGAAGAAAAATCCAAATATTCTTTGGATTTAAATAAAGTAATGAATAAGTAAACTTTAAATAAAATTAATTTTATTTTTTTTCCGAGCTACGAGGTACATGTAAAAAGTTCTATCTCATTAATTTTTACAAAATAGTAATCAATTTTTAATTTCTCTAAAACTGATCGAAGGATTTTAATTTAATTTCGCGTACGTATCTTTATATATCGTACCTAATACAAAATGCAATTTTTTTATCACTACTTTGTGTTTTTCATTGGGGATTATGATTTTTTTGAGTTTCGTCATTTAGTAAAGAAAGATGCTTTTATGAAGTTACAGGATTATTTTTATTATTATGGGTTAGGCCCTCTGGGGGGGGGGGGGTTAACCACCAAAACCTCCCTCTGGCTACGCCACTGTGTATGTATAAGGGAGAGCAATTACCTATAATCATAATTTATGGCATATTATTGTGTGTTTGACAATCCAGCCTTAACAAAGTTAGATTATTTAGTTTAAAGAAACTTGAAAAAACTCATCATTCTAGATTGCACGCTCGATCAGATTAAAAAAAATTAAATATTGATTACTTTTTTGCAAAAATTAATATTATAGAACTTTTTGCATGTAACTCGTAGCTACAAAAAAAACAAAAAAATTAAATTCAGTTTATCTGAAGTTTATTTACTTATCACTTTAACTGAATGCAAAAAAATATTTAGATTTTTAAGTTGCAAAATTATTATTTCGTAGTAAAAAACAATTTTCGTCAAGTTTTTATGGTAAAAAAATAAAAAAAAAATGTAACACAAAGTAACTGTTACTGGGAATAAAAACTTGTTCAGTTTATCCAGAAAATAAATTAACATTAATGTTTGCTAAAAAAAAAATATTTTGATATGGGGGAAAAAAATTTCAATACATGATTTTTTTTTTTAATAGCCCCTGTATACAACCTGTCAACACTTTACCAACATAATGGTGAGAAAGTTCATGTGTGTGTCCTCAGTAACCCATATTCGTCGATAACTTATTTTATTTCGGTCAGTAAATGCCTTTTTGAGCGTGCTCAATATATCCCAAAACGACGTTTTTTTAAACTTTTACTATCTACAGACCGCTTCAAGATACTGCGAACATAGGGCGAAAGAAGTCTAATTTTCCAGTGTACGTACATGCAGAGACACCACACGCCTATCAGTGAAGCAACCAACACTCAGGTTTTCGATCGTCATTCGCTGCCGTTCGACGCCGTTCGCCTTGTATTTAGTACGCCTCTAACCACGGTGCTGTGTGGAGCTTAGTCAATGAAACCGGAATTTGGTCAATAAATACGCAAATTTTTATAACGTAGTTTTCTTATTTTTTGTCACTGATAAATAAGAGCGTTTTATTGTCAACTGCTCAGATTTATCAGTGACGACGTGTTACAATGAAAATAATAAGGAGAAACAAAATAAAAGCAAGTTCTCAAAATAAAATAATACATTCTAAAAACCAAAAAGATTCTCCCAGTCAAAAAAAAAATTAAAGCAAATATTTGAAAAGTCCTCCTTGCTCGGCTAGACAATATCCGAGCCTACTATAAAAACTCCTTCCAACGTTTCCAAGCATGTTAGGGGTGATAATTTGAAAAGCTTCTTCAAAAACAGATAGAAGTTATTAGGAGCAAGATCGGAAGATCGAGCTGGCCATAAAATAGTTCCCCGTGTACTTATAACCCGATTAGGAAATACATTATCAAGATATTCCCTAACAAGGCCAACATTGTGAGCGGAACAACCATCTTGTTGAAACCATGTTTCACCAAATCTTACACCTAACAACTGCCTAGCAGTTGGAATAATGTGCTGCTGCAGTAGATCCAAGTATCTAGGACCATTCAAATTGCAATTGCCGTTAATAAAAAATTGCCCAATTACGTGTTCCCCTACAATACCCCCCCCCCCCAAACATTTAGTTTTTGGGGATACTGTGTTCTTACGTCAAAATACAAATGCAAATTTTCCCTCGACCAATATCGAACGTGTGTTGGGTTATGATGATTTGACCATTTGACCATCTGCACTTTTTCGGCAACTTCGTAGACATCCATTTTTAGTTTTAAAAATGTATTATTTCAATTAAGAACTTACCCATTTGTTTCTCGAGCAAGGCAGAAATAAAACAAAATAATAAAAACAAAATGAATTTCCAAAAGATAACACTGCAGCGTGCTTCGAATCCACCTCGGTCGTACGGCACGGAGAGTAAATTGGACTTGATTCCCCCTATGTTCGCAGTAGCTTGAAGCGGTCTGTATATCTCTGAAACCAGACATAGAAATCATTTTATATTTACACATTTTTCTTATCTCATAACCCACTATAACATACTTTATCAATTTTCACCGAAATGTATGTCATGTGAGGTTTTTTGTTTTTAATTTTTGAGACCCAGTTATAAGATACATTGTTTGGATTTGAACCATCAAGCTGTTTTAACCTTAAAGAACATTGTTTGGGATAACTTTTGTTACTTATGGTAAGAAGTTTAGGGAGGAAATTGAGAGCTGACTTTAGGATAAGATATGATAAGGGGGTGGTTCCGGCTTCAGTGCGCAAAATCGCGGATGAGGTGCTAGAGGATAGACATTAAATGCGTTTTAAAAAAGATAATTAGACTTGCTCGAGCATTTCGCCATATCTTAACCCCCCAAGTAGGTAGACAGCCATAGAGACTATTAAGCACAATGAAATTAAATAGGGTGATTGTGTGTGTGCTCAGTCCCATAACTGATCCTGTTGCTTGCGCGTATTTTTGCACCGCATTTTCAGACATTTTTCTAAATAACCCCGAAGTGCTAAATGTTACCCCTGCTGTTATTAAATTTAATAACTTTTTCAGATTTTCTACGATAGAGGAAGAAGAGCTGCACTCGCTCAAACAAATGGGCCGACATACTAAACTTCGTAAAGAAGACAGAAGACAGAAGACCTAATTGCCAGGCCGACGGGCCGCCCCTATACTACTACTATCGTCGGGCTCGCAATTAGGTCTCTTCATGGGCCCTTTCTGCCATACCCCGTTCTTTACCCCTATGCCCCTACTTCCGCTGTACCTCTCTCTCCAAGCCTCCCTGTCTTCTTTACGAAGTTCAGTATGTCGGCCCATTTGTTTGAGCGCGTGCAGCTCTTCTTCCTCTATCGTGGGAAATCCCCACTTCAGCTGCCTTGATCTGGAATATGTATCACATTCTGCTATCAAGTGCTGCGCCGATTCCTCTTCGACCCCGCAAGCGAGACAAACGGAATCTCCTGCTACTCTTACTTGCGTCAGATGTTTGTTCAGCCGATTGTGCCCAGTCAGCATCCCTGTCAGCAGTACAATATCCTTTAAGTTCTGGCTTAAAGCCATTTAGTTCTGGCTACACTCGGATCATCCACGAATAGCTTGGACTGTCTGCACTTTGACTTTTGCCTCCAGGACCTCTGTTATTGCCAGAAGAGGTTCCGGTTGGATTTCAGCCCCTAGTCTGGCAAGTCCGTCCGCTTTCTCGTTTCCTGGTATTCCCTTATGACCTGGTACCCACATCAGTGTCACCCTTTTGTCTTGATGAGCCAGTGTTTGCAGCGCTTCAGCGCACTCCTCCACCAGACTACTGGGTGCACTTAGAACCTTGAGGGCAGCCTGGCTGTCGGAGCATATGTATATGTCCCTCCTGCCATTTCTGACCTCGGGTAGGTTTGCTGCCCTGATAATGTGTGTTCTCCAAGTGGATAACTCTTCTGAACTTCTAGGCTTACCGCGTGAACTCCTGCGCGTGTTGTCTGCCTGGCTGAAAGTTTAAAGCCATCCGTGTAGCAGACCGTCACCTCTTTGCTTAATTCCGTTCTGAATTCTTCCCTTTGCCACTTATTCCATTGTTGTTGTACTTTTTATCGAACCTCCATGGTTTAAGCGGTACTTTCACTGGCAGTCTTAGAAGGGCAACTCTTTTGTCGCCAGTCCCTCTCTTTCCTCCCTGCCCTTCCACAGTCCCTGGTCTCTTAATCGCAGGTGCGTCGCCATCGTCTCCTTCTTGATCCAAGTTGGAAGCGAGGGGAGACCCAAGATTGTTTCCAGGGCGTGGATGGGGGTCGTCCTCATTGCGTCGGTCATCCCTCTGCAGAAGAGCCCTTGCAGGCTCGTAAGTTTTTTGGATATGGTCAGCTTCTCTACAGCGGGCCACCAGACCACTGATCCGCATTGGATCCTTGGTCTTATGATGGCCGTTTATATCCAGTGTAGGATCTTCGGGCTAATGCCCCAGGTTCGACAGACCACTCGGCGCAACTGCCACAATGTTGCCTGGACTTTAACAGTCATTCTGCGGCACCCCCAAATACTTAAGTTGTGATACCAAAGTTAGGGGTCTGCCATACATTATGGGAGCTCTGAATTCCTCTAGTTTCCTCTTTCTGGTAAATAGGATCATCTCGGTCTTTTCAGGATTTACTGAAAGACTAATCTGCCTGCACCAGTCTTCTATGATTCTTACCGCCCTTTGCATTCTTTTGCAAACTGTGGATAGAAAATGGCCGTTCACAAAAAAAAATAATAACAGCTTTAAATTCATTTTAAAGTAAAACAAGACGTGAACACGGTTACAAAAACGTTCTAAGTAGAAAGAGTAGAAGGTTGCAGATTGAGAGACTGCGCTACGTTATTTTATTTTATTTATTCTTTTAAACAAGATATTTCGTGAGAATGCGAGACTGCTACGATAAATTGCCTCGTAGAGTCGGGACTTTAGCGTAACTGGTTATGGGAAGTCAGGCCCAGATTTTTCGCAGCTTTATTGAAAGAGCAACATCAATCGGAAGTAAAAGTTTGTAGATAAATGGGCATTTTAATTAATTTAGCGGATTCTAATTTCAAACTAAAATAATAAAATACTCATAATTGCTGTTTTACGGCCTTTGAAGGCAACATTTATCGTTAAATTTGACGGGATCTTAGTTGAGAATCTTTTAGTTAATTGTGGGTGACCTCGGCAACAGCGTCTCGGTTTCTCAAGTTTATTATTTCTTTCGCGCTCATTTACTAGCCATTGCGCTTCTTTTTCAATATACGCCATTTCCGCACCCTAGATAAAAACTGTCGAACCCTGTGTACGGAGTAACTAAAGTGGATTTGTTGTAAGAAGTCCGTTAAGCAATAAAACCTCTTGACCAGGTAAGTCGGTGGTTCTCAAATAATAAATTATATTTTTGGAATATGACGAATTACTTTTTCTAAATAATAGTTCTTTTTGCATATAGTGTATATTTAGTATAGTGCTTTTTACAAGCGTTGGTTTAAATAACAAGCGCTGACAAAATTAATTTTTTTGCATCGGTAATTAGGAAAAGTCATGGTTTGGACATTTGTAAACAGTACTTAATTGATTGACTACTCTGCATCTGAAATATCATCCATGCTTTCAGAATCATTCATAATAATCATCATCCGTAATAATTAACAGTCTTACTTCGTCTATAACCTGTTTTGTCCCATAAGATTCAGAATTAATTTTTTTCATGTGTTCAATGCATTTCCGCCATTCTTCTTTGCCCATTTTGCTAAGTGCCTCTCACAACTTTATGACGCTAGGCTCACCGATATTTTGACAGGCATGTTTGGCAATGGTAGGGTGGTAATCTCAAATGGCTGCTCTTTACACTTAAAAGATCAGTTTTTAAAAATAAATTTTTATGGTTTATGTTTTTCTTTGACAACCACTCTCTTATTTCCTCTTTTTTTCCAGCTGCTTGTCGGAAATTTCTCTTCGAGTCTCGTATGGTAAGACGCATTGTTCAAAACAATTAAGGAAGGGTTTTCTAAACTTTCTAAAAGTTTTTCCTCAAACCGATTCTCAAAAATTTTAGCATCCATATTGCCGTGATAATCATCAGTGTTTTTTGTTGAAGAAAATATTAAACTGGCATTTGAAATAAACCCTTCTTCATTGCTTGCATGTATTATTATATATCTTTTTCCATTACTTACACAGGTACTGGAATAGCAATGTTTCGATTCATCCTGCCAAGACGATTTTGTTGAAGTTCCGTGAGCAAATATCCATGTTTTGTCAAGAAAAACAACTTGCCTTGGCAATTTTAGTTTTTTATGTAATCTCTTAAAAATTACCATCTTTTTGACACAATATTGGATTGCTCGCAAAACACTTTTCTGTTGTTCGTTTTTTTTTATATTTAAAGCCCATCTCTTTTAAAATTTTGGACAAACTGGTAATTTCTATATCGCAAAGTTGTTTTTCCTTTATCTTTTCTAGAATAACTTTGAGGGTAACATATTCCTTTGACTTATAAATATCTAATCGATAGTTTAATCCTTTAGGATTGATCAAAGATTTTTAAATGCTGTTGAACCCTTTTATATGGTCCCTCCAATTCCTCTTCACTTTTTTTTCGAAGTCTTCTTAAGCTCTTATCTGAAATGCCGCAAGCATTAGACGTTCGTTTTGGCACTGCCAAAACAGACACTAACGGGCCCGAATTATTTTTTTTCTAACGTAAAATATCGTTCCACTTGTAATACCAAACGGCGTGGCTCAGTTAAGTTTGCCCCCCCCCCAGATCGATTTTCTCAAAAATTTTTATGCCAAAATTTTGCACACATTTTGCACATCACAAATCAAATTTTGCACACCTTCCTACGAGAAACTACAGTCCATTTTCTGTGGGGGGGGGGCAAACTTTACGTTGCCCCCCCAGTCAATATTTTCCAAAAATTATGATGTCATTTGAAAGGTCCTATTTTGCACAATTTTTTACACCCATTTTAAAATTTTGCACACCTCCCTGTAACCCACACAAGGGTTCTGAAAATATAAAGTTTGCCCCCCCTCCCAGTCAATATTTCTCAAAAAGTTTGGTGTCGTTAGAAAGGTCTTATTTTGCACACCCATTTTAAAATTTTGCACACCTCCCTATAACCCACACGAGGGTTCTGAAAATATCAAGTTTGGCCCCCCAGTCAATATTTTTTAAAAAGTTTGGTGTCGTTAGAAAGGTCTTATTTTGCACAATTTTGCACACCCATTTTAAAATTTTGCACACCTAACTATAACCCACACGAGGGTTCTGAAAATATAGAGTTTGCCCCCCCCCCAGTCAATATTTCTCAAAAAGTTTGGTGTCGTTAGAAAGGTCTTATTTTGCACACCCATTTTAAAATTTTGCACACCTCCCTGTAAACCACACGAGGGTTCTGAAAATATCAATTTTGGCCCCCCCAGTCAATATTTTTCAAAAAGTTTGGTGTCGTTAGAAAGGTCTTATTTTGCACAATTTTGCACACCCATTTTAAAATTTTGCACACCTAACTGTAACCCACACGAGAGTTCTGAAAATATCAAGTTTGCCCCCCCAGTCAACATTTTTCAAAAAATTTTGTGTCGTTAGAAAGGTCTGATTTTGCACAATTTTGCACACCGACTTTAAAATTTTGGATACCTCCCTTTAACCCACCCGAGGGTTCTGAAAATATCAAGTTTTCCCTCCCCCAAGGTCAATATTTGTCAAAAATTTTGGTGTCATTAGGAAGGTCTAATTTTGCACAATTTTGCACACGGACTTTAAAATTTTGCACACCTCCCTTTAACCCACCTGAGGGTTCTGAAAATATCAAGTTTTCCTTCCCTCTAGGTCAATATTTTTCAAAAATTTTGGTGTCTTTAGGAAGGTCTAATTTTGCACAATTTTGCACAGCCATTTTAAAATTATGCACACCTCTCTCTAACCTACACGAGGGTTCTGAAAATATCAAGTTTGCCCCCAGGCAATATTTTTCAAAAATTTTTGAGTCATTAGAAAGGTTTAATTTTGCACCATTTTGCACACCCATTTTAAAATTTTGCACACCTCCCTCTAACCCACACGAAGGATCTGAAAATATCAAGTTTGTCGCCCCCCACCGTCCATATTTTTCAAAAAATTTTGTGTCATTCGAAAGGTCTATTTTGCACAATTTTGCACACCCTTCAGTACCCCACAAGAGCGTTCTCAAAAAAGTTGGCCCCCCCGTTAATATTTTTCAAAAAATTTATGTCATTCGAAAAGCCTAATTTTGCACACCTATTTTCAAATTTTGCACACCTCCCATGCCGTTTTCTTTTTGTGGCGTTTACGATTAAACTTGGTCCTAAAATTTCCCAGAAGTATAAGCAAACGAAGGAGACCTCGATTGTTAATATCTTTGAATATTGTTTAAATTTACAGATAATTGTTTATGTTTACATTTGTATATAATCAAAAGTTTTTAATTTTTATGAATTTCCGGATTATACTTAAATTTTCATATCAAAAATGCAATCGTCATGTATTAGCTGATATGAACAGAAAAAATCGATGTAGACAGCGCATCCTGTCATGTTCGATGCCTTGAGAATCGGAACCAGCCTATTTTGCCGGTTCAGAATGGTTGCAGTTCTCAAGGTATGGATCTTCACAGGATGTGCTATCTACGTCATAGCATTTTTGTTGTGAAAATTTAAGTATAATCGGGAAATTCATAAAAATTAAAAACTTTTGATTATATATACATGTAACCATAAACAATTATCTGTAAATTTAAACAATATTCGAAGATATTACACAATCGATGTCTCCTTATTTTGCTTATACTTCTGGGAAATTTTAGGACCAAAGTTAACCGTAACCACTACAAAAAGAAAACAGCTCGAGTGTGATCCTACCATTATCCAGATAAAGATCCAAGGCGCGTTCAACCTCGGGTGCAACTTGCCCCAAAATGGGTAAGTGCAGCCCTCTAAAAATTTGATAAGCCTTTGGTATTCTTGGCATGTAAAAGAGAGAGATAGAAATGCGGCGTTATCGGCGTTCTTAGTCATTTTCGGTAAGATGTGTCTGAGCTTCATAGAAAGTGACAGTTCCTCGTCCTTCACTCCCCAAATGCACCTACCTAAATTTTTGAGTGTTCTGCACCAAATTTTGACGTTTCTTCGACCTTGGGATCTTGTCTTTACACTTTGCTGTGTGTATTTGTGGAAGAAATGAATTTAATGGACGAGGCTAGGAATAATTAATTTTTTTTATTATTTCGCCAGAAGCACGAAACCGTTTGGGCATCAAAAAAATTCTGTTTTTTTTTTCAAGTTAACTGTACAGCTTAAAAAAGTGTAGGTTGTATAAAAATAAGCTTACGGAACCGTGGAATTAGAGCGTACCCCCATTTTTTTGAGCTGTAACTTTTATTTTGGTTTATTATTGAAGTAAAATATGCGTGCGGGAAAGTAGAAAGATCTAAAAGAAAACAAAGCGTCATTTTTTTAAAGAAAGTGTTTATTTTATCTATCAAACAAGGTTATTATTAGAAGTGCAACAATACGCAATTAGGATTTACTTACTTTCGACTAACTTGCGTGACAAAGACTTTTATGAAACTTAAAATTAACGTTTTTATTTTATTAGACACTTAAAGCCAATTATCAAAGTTAACACTATCACACTAAGACGTATCTCTATCGAGTGGACCAATCAACCATGTGCAGTTGTAAATATATGGGAAATGAGAGACAGCTCCTGCTGATCAAAGTACGCCTGGATACCTGTTCTTCAGTTTCGAGAGAAACTTTCGTGTAGGAACGATCACATCCTTTATTTCAATCAATAGGCAAGCCCCAATGCGGTTACGAAACGTTCGATAAGCTGAAAAGCTCCTTTTCAGGAGAACCTGCTCTCTTCCCCATAACCAGTCGATGTAAGTTGTAGGAGAGTTCTCTTGATATGCGGTAGCCCGGTAATGTCCGGCTCGACTGATATCGGATGGCTAGTGCAAGCAGTCAAACTATCTTATTTGTCCAAATCAATGATGTGAGCGTTCCTATAGGAGTGTTCTCTCGAAACTAAAGAATAGGTACCCTATCCTGCAATACGTGTCAGGATAACACGAAAGAAGACGTGACGTTACGTAGTTTTCACCTAAGACGTTGCTCTATCAACATAAACGTGTCATTTCGATCAGCTGGAGATGTCATGCATTGGCCATAAATTTAAAAGTGTACTTGGTTAATTGGTCGACAAGATAGAGATACGTCTTGGGATAGTGTTAACATTGATAATGGACTTTAAGTGTCTAATAAAATAGATAAAATAAACACTTTCTTTAAAAAAAACGACGCTCTGTTTTCTTTCAGATCTTTTTACTTTCCTGCACGTATATTTTACTTCAATAATAAACCAAAATAAAAGTTACAGCTCAAAAAAATGGGATAAAAACATACCTATACTTACGAGACCGTGGAGTAAATAGGGGTACGCTCTAATTCACTCCACGGTTCCGTAAGCTTGTTTTTATACAACCTACACTTTTTTAAGCTGTATACTTAACTTGAAAAAAAACAGAATATTTTTGACGCCCAGTCGGTTTCGTGCTTCTGGCGAAATAATAAAAAAAAATAGTTATTCCCAGCCTCGTCCATTAAATTAATTTCTTCCACAAATACACACTGCAAAGTGTAAAGACAAGACAAGATTCCCAAGGTCGAAGAAACGTCAAAATTTGGTGCGGAACACCCAAAAATTTAGGTAGGTGCATTTGGGGAGTGAAGGACGAGGAAACTGTCACTTTCTATGAAGCTCAGACACATCTTACCGAAAATGACTAAGAACGCCGATAACGCCGCACTTCTATCTCTCTCTTTTACATGCCAAGAATACTAAAGGCTTATCGAATTTCTAGAGGGCTGCACTTACCCATTTTGGGGCAAGTTGCACCCGAGGTCGAACGCGCCTCCGATTTCATGGGTCCGTCCGAATATTTTCATCAGGATAACGGTGGGATCACACCCGAGCTGTTTTCTTTTTGTAGCGGTGACGGTTAACCTTGGTCCTAAAATTTTCCAGAAGTATCAGCAAAATAAGGAGACCTCGATTTTTTAATATCTTCGAATATTGTTTAAATTTACAGATAATTGTTTATGCTTACATGTGTATATAATCAAAAGTTATTAATTTTTATGAATTTCCGGATTATACTTAAATTTTCACATCAAAAATGCTATGACGTCATTTACTAGCTGACATGAACAGAACAAATGGACGTAGATAGCATGTCCTGTGAAGATCGAACATGACAGGATGCGCTGTCTGCATCAATTTTTTCTGTTCATATCAGCTAATACATGACGTCATTGCATTTTTGATATGAAAATTTAAGTATAATCCGAAAATTCATAAAAATGAAAAACTTTTGATTATATACAAATATACACATAAACAATTATCTGTAAATTTAAACAATATTCAAAGATATTACACAATCGAGGTCTCCTTCGTTTGATTATACTTCTGGGAAATTTTAGGATTAAGTTTAACTGTAAACGCCACAAAAAGAAAACGGCAGGAAGGTGTGCTAAATTTGAAAATATGTGTGCACAATTAGGCTTCTCGAATGACATAAATTTTTTTAAAAAAATTAACTGGGGGGGGGGCAAACTTTTTTGAGAACGCTCCTGTGGGGTACTGAAGGGTGTGCAAAATTGTGCAAAATAGACCTTTCGAATGACACAAATTTTTTTGAAAAATATTGACGGGGGGGCCAACTTGACATTTTCAGAACCTTCGTGTGGATTAGAGGGAGGTGTGCAAAGTTTTAAAATGGGTGTGCAAAATGGTGCAAAATTAGAAATTTCTAATGACTCCAAATTTTTTGAAAAATATTGACAAGGGGGGGGGGCAAACTTGATATTTTCAGAACCTTCATGTAGGTTAGAGAGAGGTGTGCATAATTTTAAAATGGGTGTGCAAAATTGTGCAAAATTAGACCTTCCTAATGACACCAAAATTTTTGAAAAATATTGACCTGCAGGTAGGGAAAACTTGATATTTTCAGAACCCTCGGGTGGGTTAAAGGGAGGTGTACAAAATTTTAAAGTCGGTGTGCAAAATTGTGCAAAATCCGACCTTTCTAGTGACACCAAAATTTTTGAAAAATTTTGACTGGGGGGGCAAACTTGATATTTTCAGAACCCTTGTGTGAGTTAGAGAGAGGTGTGCAAAATTTTAAAATGGGTGTGCAAAATTGTGCAAAATTTGACCTTTCTAACGACACCAAATTTTTTGAAAAATGTTGACTGGGGGGGCAAACTTGATATTTTCAGAACCCTCGTGTGGGTTACAGGGAGGTGTGCAAAATTTTAAAATGGGTGTGCAAGATTGTGCAAAATAAAACCTTTCTAACGACACCAAACTTTTTGAAAAATATTGACTGGGGGGGGCAAACTTGATATTTTCAGAACCCTCGTGTGGGTTACAGGGAGGTGTGCAAAATTTTATAATGGGTGTGCAAAATTGTGCAAATGACATCATAATTTTTGAAAAATATTGACTGAGGGGGGGCAACGTAAAGTTTGCCCCCCTCCCCACAGAAAATGGGCTGTAGTTTCTCGTAGGAATGTGTGCAAAATTTGATTTGTGGTGTGCAAAATTGTGCAAAATGTGTGCAAAATTTTGGCATAAAAATTTTTGAGAAAATCGATCTGGGGGAGGCAAACTTAATTAAGCCAAACGGCGTTTACCTGGAGATAAACACCTTCTAGGCGTTGTGTCACCTTGCTGAACATTTTCCAAAACTTTGCTTTATAACTGCTTTAAAATCCGTAATTCGCGCACAACAAGAAACAAACTAAAAACAAATAAAAGCATACCTACTTATTTAAAATAGAACATACCATCCCCAACTATGACGACAGCTCCAGATTTACTTATAATGACCACAAAAATAATTAAATTCTAGGAAAAATACCTGTCAAAATCTTCAACTTATTGAGGCAAAAAGTTTTTCAAAAGTATAAGTGAAAAACAAAATAAAATAGAAATATTTATCGTGGTGTAAGTATAACGCGTAACTCTTAAATAATTTTGTTTTAAGACCGCTGATTTTGCCCACCTATATTTTGCCGAATACAGTGAACCAGTAGGATGTCTGGTACGATCAAGTACAGCGAGGGAATTCTAACTTAACTGACTTACTGTTTAAAAAGCGATAACGTCTTTTGGAGATTTAATCCGATATGGGAGTTCATACAGCGAACCGACGTTTATGTAAAGTTTGGGTGCTAAACTGTACCTGTGGACGTTTCTTTCACCTGATGAACAAGACTTTCTCTAGTGGGATCCAAAACAAATTCCATTATGCCTCCCGGACCAAACGAAGGGCTCACTTGCATGGCGAGTCCCGGATATAAAAAGCCCATGTCCCATCGCATGGCTCTTTTGGCGAATACATGTCCAAAAGTGTCGACTACACTCCTAAAAAAAAATTGCTTTAGAGGGGGAACAAAATTATTAGTAGAAGAGATGATTTAATAGGCAATGGGTTGGATAAGTGACCCTGTAAAGACCACTTAAATCGATACCCATTCACAGATGCGTTCGAGCTTAGGTGCAGCCAGAGGCGTCATCTCGGCACCGCTGTTTCCGTGCCAAGTCGTGTTGTCGCCGAGCCCTTTCGGCGCGAAGCCTTTTTGACGCCGCCGTTTCGGCGCCCGAACGTTTCGGCGCCGAAATCCAACGGAAACGTTTTGAAATAATGCTTTTATTAAAACTGTGAATGATTTAATATGGTAATTTTATTATAGTCGTTTTATTTACCAAAAGCCATAAATTGAATAGAATATTACAAATGACCCAAAACCAACCCAACGCAACCATGCCTAACCCATCCCACCTGGAAGTTTATAGATGCCTTAAATAATATACAAAAAGTGAGAGACTTGTTCTTCGAACAAATTATTGGGGGTCATGAGCCCCCAAAAAAATTATTTAAATATAGACCGCTGATCAAAGAATCAGTCGTCTTGTGAACGATTTTAATATTAGAAATATTATAGATTATTTTTGTATTTTTTAATCATTTTTTATAGAAAATTCAGGCTTTAAAGTATTATTTGGTGTCAATTTCTAAAAATACCGTTGTTCTAAAAAAAATCCTACCACCACGTTCGAAAGCAATGAAAGTCACACGCTGTAGTGCCTTACAAATTACGAAATTTTATCCATGCGCCGGAACGGCTCGGCGCCAAAATGGCCCGCCTCCGAAACGGCTTGGCGCCGAATGGGCTTGGCGCCAAGCCCAGCCGAAACTAGAGGCCTTGTATATGATTTTTGACAGTTATTGTTTTACCAGAGGTGAGCAACTGGATTTGACAGTTGTTAGGGAAATGTTTAAAAACAAATTGTGTGTTGACAATGATAGTTGGTAACCCCTGACAATAAATAAATTTGTCAGTGTTTGATTAAGAAGTCCGGTTTAAAAATGGAATTTTCCTGGATCAAGAACTGTAAAAACACGTGCCTCGATGATTTTGTATTTGTCCGTTGTCCAACGGAGAAAGAAAATTGGAAAGAAAACATGCATTTACCAAACTGGAAAATTAATAAAAATAGTCGAATTTGCGAGATAAGCGAGTTACAAACAGCAGGTACAAACTTACGCACTTTGTAATTAAACACATTATAGTACAAGCGTCCGCAGTAAAAATTATGATGGATAGGTAACCCTCGCCATTTTTTGATAAGATGTGCATTTTCTCGTCCTGTATACGAAATGGAAAATCCTGTACCTCAAAATTATGGTTCGGCACACCAATCCAAAGGGGGAAAATTTTAGAGGTCACGTGATGGATAGAGTAACCCCCACCATTTTCACATATATGATGTAGTAGTACCACCTCTTATCCATGAATGAGGTCCGGCACACCAGTTGATTTTTGGTCTGGGAGCACATCATATATGTGAAAAGGTGCGGGTTATCCTACCCCCTCTAAAATTGCCCACCTTTGGATTGATGTGCCGAGCCCTTATCCATAATTTTGAGGTACAGGATTGTCAATTTTAAATTCAGGAAGAGAAAATTTACATATTATCAAAAAATGGCGAGGGTTTCCTATCCATCATAATTTATACCTTGAACTCTTGCTCTATTATGTTTCCGTGTTTTATTATAAGAAAAATATAGATCAATATCTTGGTGTTTTACCTATTATTTAAATTTTTGATATCTACCGTGTATATTCACTGTTTGTTTTTTTTTGTCAAAGCTTGACATATTTTACTAACCAAAAAAAAATTAATCTTTCAGAAACTGTAGGGGAAATTATAAAAAGAGACAACAAAACATAAGTCCATTTCATAAAATCCGTTTTACATGCAAATATTTAAAAAAGTAGAAAGAAAGGAAAATATGAGTTGCCCACCTCTAGTAAACCAATAACTGTCAAAAATTGTATACTGGGCCTCTGGGTGCAACTAGCCCCAAAAGGGTAGAGTGCATGGTTCTAAAATTTTTTTATAGTCGCTTTTTTCAAGGCACCCTGGTTCCTTTAAGGAGGTCTGTTTAGTATTTATAGTGGTGAAAGGCTTGAAGGAATCCTTAGATCAAGGTAGCTAAAGAGCTGCCTTCGGCCTTCCTTGACAAATAATGTGAGGTTAAAAAAACAGAAATATTGTTCGGTATATTTTGATAATTGTCATTTTGTGGGTTGCTTTTCAAGATATCCTGAAAATAATGGATGATTTTTTGGAATTTATTGATTGGGTGGAAGAAGAAGTCGCTGATCAATGGTCGTCTTCCAAAGAGATACTACATACGGGACATGCAAAATCCCTTTGAGTTCTTTAGTATTAGAACTTCATTCTTGTATTTATGTTTATTATACTTAAAATAAAACACCCCCTATTTAATCAGCCAAACAACCTTATAGTGTCCCCAATATTGGATTTGATATGTACTCTAAACGGTATATGGCACTGGATGTATTCAAGTAGGTAGCTAGATAATGTAAGTACCTTTTATAAAGTAGGATTCATAGTTCTGAAAATTATGAAGTAAGACCCAAATAAAATAAACTATCTTCCATACAATTTTTTGTTTATATCTTTAAATCAGATCAGCGAGGAAAACCTTTTCCTTGCAAGTGTATGGTCTTATAGTGCCCTCCTTTTGGATTTTAATTTCATTAATTTTTCCTCAAAAATAATAATGAAGTTATCAGCAGTTTATTGGCACCATCCCCCATGATTTTTGCGGCGTTGCCGATGCAACCCTAACTTGAAATATTCCGTCCCAAAGGAAGTATTTATAAATAATAAATGAAACGAACGCCTTCAAAGCACCTTCGTCAAGGAGGCCTTGAGGGACCGAATATTCGCGAATATCTTTAAACCATAGTTTAATAACTAGTTGGAAACCGTTGTTATAAAGCTCCAAAAATTATGTAGGGGTAGGTGCGGGGAACAGGCGGAAGAAATAATGTATTTTCTTATTATTTGTTGTAAGTTTCGTTTATAAAATAGTAAAAAATGGTAACTGGTGCAATACAGATTACGAAAATGTAGGAAATTCTTTCGCCGGCTATCAAAATGTACGGGGGAGCCAAAAATCATGATCAAAAGTTTTTACAGCCAGGTGTAAAAATTTTTATGGTATTTTATAGGGTTTAAAGGATTCTACGAGGCTTTCTATCTCATCAAAACTGATAGAAAAAATCTTTACTTTGTAAGGTGTCTAACTTTTTACAAGTATGTTTCACACACCGCATAGAAAGCATATAAAACATGATAGAACAAGATAAAAACTCATAATTTTCTAAAAGATTTGACGCGGTTTTTTTGGAATTTTTAAGTATGTTGTCAGGATAATCAAGCTTAATATTTTTTTGTATAAACAAGTGACATGATAATTCTACAGGGTGACCTAAAAATTGTAGGTTAATAATTATTCTTCTCACCCTGTTTAAATATGATGTCACGAAAAAGAAGGAAAATGTTAAGCTTGACTTCCTTTAATCACATATTAAAAATCTTATCAATCTGCTACTTGGGACATCAAAATATATTTAAAATAAATAGCAGGTTCCAACTTTAAATAAAAGGTTAACTTTAAACAACAAAATCAATTTTTTTATTAAAATCTCACAATTTTTCAAATCAAATTGTGGGCAAATTTTCAACAAAAGGAGCAGTTTTGATTTTAGGGAATGTGGTTTTGAGATAAGGTAACTGTCATGCCAAAAAGTGCACTTAGTTTTTGGCGTCATTTTTGGCTGTATTATCGCTCATTGGAGAGCATTAAGGACGTTTTAGATAAAAAGATTTTTCGTATGGAAAGTTCACAAGGCATGTTTTTTCGAAATATTTCCACTTTCAAGAAAATACTTTTTTGCACAGAAAAAAAGAAAATCTTCCCTGGAGTACTTTTCTTAAAAATATTGTCTTGACCCAAAAGCGAAAGTCTTCGCCAAAAATGATTTTTTTTTCATGTAAGAAAACCGCTTGTTTTGTGAAAAAAAAACAATCGTCTTGAAAAATTGTTTTCATTTAAAACAAACTGTCTTTAGAGAAGAAAAAGTGATTTCGAAACAAGACATAAAATTTCTTACTTACATCTTCTTAGCACCAAAAAACCTTTACTTCCGTCAAGAACTATACTTTTTAACTTAAAATAGTGGAACTTCTCGAAACAAAAATGACAATTTAATTGTAAAACAAGACAATTACATCCATATTTTCTTAAATGGAAAATATTTTTTATATTTTTTTTTTCAAACGAGAACACACGTTCAGACCTTTCGGCATTCCAAATTTCGCCCTTTGTGCGTGCGGGTGGTGTGTCGATGTCGCAAAAATTTTTGGGTTTTTAAGAGTGCATTTGAATCGTAAAACCAGTTCGTTTAGTTAAACAGACAAACCGTACATCAAAAATTAACAAAATTTTGCACAGCGGGGACTTCTGGTATCTCCCACAGACCATTCGCGTGGTTTTTCAAAAATATATATATATATATATATATATATATATCTTGTTTTTATTTAGTTTTTAAAAATAATCGATAATTTTTACTGTGAATTAAACATTTTTAAGTAACTTAAAATTATGTGAAAAACTTAAAATTATGCAAAATCACGTGCAATGTTTCTGGGATAATGCTTTAAACTTCCCCCGTAGAAAATTTGATTAACAGTTTTTTTTAATTAGCTAGTTGGAAGCGCATTTTTTATTCAAATTCACCCTTAAGAGAGATAAAATTATTTAAAGCAAAACAAATTTTAATTCGATCAAGAAAACTTATTTATTTAAATTTTCTTCAGATGAAAAAATATATTTCAAAACAAGAAAATTATGTTTTTGGTGCGAAACAAAGTTTAATTTAATTAAGAAAACGTATTTTTTTTAATTTTCTTCAGATGAGATGAGAAAGACTATGTCAAAACAAGAAAATAATGTTTTTATCACTGGGCTATTGTTTTAAGCCGAGATATTTTTTAAAAGTAATGTCTATGTATAATAAGAAGGTTGCCGCTTTTATTCAAGACAAATGGATTTTCTTCGGGTAATGCAATCTTTATTTTCAAGGAAAATGACTAGTTCAAAACAATTGTTTTTTTTTGTTAAGAAAATATTTTCTTCGTGCATAGGAAAGCAGATTTTTTCTTGATTCAAAGCAATTTGCTTTGACTGAAGTAATTCTTTTTTTCCGTGTGTCCAATTTTACGGTCCCTTCAACCTTTACTTGTCCCATTTTTGGCCAAGTTGGCTATGACTTCTTGTTGACAGCTTTTAGCTTTTATTTTTTTTGGCAGAAAAGATCTTTTAAATATGTTTCAAAAATTTTGGTTTGCCAAAATGGACTCAGATCTATAAAATGAGTTGAATCCAGAGGAAATAATAGGAGCTACTTCAAGAGTCACTTTATAAACTTATGCGAATTAAAAAATGTTAAGAAAATCAATGAAGATGTATATTGGTGGCCTATTTTTCAGAAAAATCGTCCATACATTTTTAATGCTTAAAGTAAGTATACCTACTATAAATATAGGTAAACAAAGGACAAACCTAGAAATCTGCATTTAATAAGTTGTTTTATCATTATGTTCCTTGATAAGTTAGCCATGGTCGGCTATAACTGATCGTCAATCATCACTGAATTAGCTGTGTGAATATAGGCACTACACTATAATTCTTATAATGTTTTTTACAATTTTGCACAAGTTAAAAGAACAAAAATCATTTCTAACCACAAAAATTTACTTCTTTTTCTTTAGTTTTGACCTTAAAAACTACTGGCCTTAGTGGCAATGGCTATCTAGCCAACGAGAAGCAGAAGGATAACAATAGGGAAATTTTGGAACGTTTAAAATTTTGAGAACTTTGACAGCCGCTGTGGTAGTGTTTAACTACCACTACAACTTATCGATTTTACCAGAGTTTTACCGAAAATTTAGAAATGAGAAAAAATAAAAAATTGGGCTTAATTTTACCAAATAAGTGTTTTATATGTTGTGTTTATTATTTTTAAAATTAATCGCGGCTAAATTTTTTTAAATTAAAAAATGAAGCAGAAAAATAACCACAACCACAACGAAATAGATTGGTAGCTTACGGCAGTGGTAGTGGTTAATTACCACAGCGGAATGACGTTTAGCTATTGCGCAGATGCAGTAATTACCACAACCACTACGAGGTGTCAAATAAATTATGTAACATCGCAGGGTTACAGGACTCGCCTGCGGCTCGCCCTGTAAATTCCCTGCATCGACCTGTAAAGACCAATTTTCCAAACTAGTGACGTAAATACCTATTGACATGACTTACCTAAAATCCGACGGATCCTGCATCGCGTAATCATAAACATCCCTGGACTCCTGAGAGGCATCTCTAGGCAAACTGATTCCATCGATCAAATCAAACTCTGGAGCCGAATCCAAACTTTGCAACCTGTTGATAGTGCTCACCCCAAAGCAATAACCGAGTCCATTGTTGGGATTGGTTGCAAGACACTGTGTAAACGAATCTTTCATAGATGGAAGGTTAACCAAGTTGGCTTTTACGTGATTGACCCACAGCATGAAAAGGAACATTGTAATGTTTTTGACAAACATCCTAGGACGTTTCACTAGCACATCTGTGTTATTAACGTTAATGGATTATCACCAGCGGTCACAAATTGGGAAAGACAATGTTTTTCTGCATTTAACACACTTGCTATGTAGTTTCTTTTAGAGCACTAATGTTTGGAATTTCTCTTGATGTATATATGTTAAACGTTCAAAACTCTCTGCCAGGTTCCCATTGTCATAATTCGTCTTATAACTTAATGAGAGAGGAAATGATGAAGCAATACGCAATCGTTCGCGAATTTTTTAAACAAAGCTGAGAAAATCGACTTTGTGATATTCTTATATTTTAAAATTGTTATGTTTGGCTGAATTTTAACTGAAAAGTAGTGAAAGTGCTTGTCTAATTATTGCTTTTTTGTTGTCGACTTTAACATGTCCTTTGTATTTTTAATTGTTTATGCTTGGGGAATTTTGGCCGTCATTTTCGGCCGGCGAAATGGAAAAGATAATGAAAGAAATTTGCGTATACTTACCCAAGAAACACAGTTTAAACACGTTAACTTTCACAGTTAGCCTATAGCTGTAACAACATTGCGGCAACTACGTTTTTGCCGTAAAGTAGCTAGCTAAATTTAACTTATTTCCATCTCTAAATAGCTACCAATGCAAAATTGTATAGTAAACGTGCTATTAAATCTATAGGCGAATTTTTCATGACCCTAACCACTCTGTGGTTTGCTAGGATAATGACGTCAGGAATGACGTCACGGTTAACTCACTGTTTAACAGCTGATTTGGTTGACAAATACAGTATACCAATTTTCATTCTGTGATTTTGTGCCTTCTTTCTAACCTCACTTTTATGTAAATAAAAGGTTGGACATACTAGAACTACTACTAGGTACTGTTATGCAAATATGTCAAAAATGCATATCCACATGGACTATAGACCTACCCCTTCCCTTTTAAAATTTAGAAGTACAATTTCAACAGCATTTAGAGGCATGTGGGCCAGAAAAAAAACAAAGAGACAAAAAAGGAGTAATTTGATTGTTTATGAAAAATTCTTTATAGAGGCACCTACTAGGGTCCCTAGGACCCCAAATCCGCCGGCGCCGGTTTTTTTTTAAGAGAAAAAAGAGTGCCGGGGGGGGGGTGGTTATAATGTGTTTTTTGATTGTTTTGGGTTGGGTTGGGCTGTGTTGGATTGGGTTGTTTTAGTAAAAAAATTTAAAAAACACAAAAAAATTAAAAAAAAAACAACCTGCGTCGGTGGATTTGGGGTCCTAGGGACCCTAGTATAGGTACCCCCATAAAGAATTTTTCATAAAAATCAAAAATTGCAGAAAACCGTGTAAGGCATAATTAGCAAAAATTAATCCCTACAAAAAAAAATCAATATGCTTCAAATTTTTATTGTGGCAATTTCCTGTGAAAAATAAAGCAACACCATCAGCCTTTCGACAATTCATAGTTATTCAAACACTCGTATACACCTAGGTAAGTATCAAAAGCAATCCAGTACCATGTCGGGCTACAGGAAAATTATAAGATAGATAGGTAAGTTACCTTTTCTTATATTTTCAAACACCAATGGGTCATCTGTTTTGATAATAAAAAGTTCTTTAATTGTTAACGAGCACTGACTCCAGCATTATTACTTACACCCACATAAATTGTATACCTATTGATGTGAAAAAATTAGAGATATGGAGAAGGGCAAATCCCCACTTATAAACTCGACGTTGGAATCCCAGATAAGCGTCAACGTCGAACGGTAACATCAGGTTTATAAATGGTGCGCAAAATAAGAAAAAAATTAAACTGGGATATATTAAAGACTCGTAGATATATATATAGCCTTTTTTTTGTCGGATTTTTAAAATTTTCGATGGCCCGTGGCTCCCTTTAAAGAATAATTTATAAATACAATGAAAATGCACAAAAAATATATTTTCAAACTGCAAAAATTTATCAGCCTTACAACACAGACCTCACCAAGCAAACAATCACAAACCAACTGCAAGAGGTAGTTTGCCAGTCTGACGTCATGTTAAGAAAACCCACTCGCAAAAATGACAAGGTTTATGGTTTAGTTAAGTATGACGTCACACATGATGCGCCATTTCGAATACAATTAATTGTGGTTTGCAAACCACACACGCGAAAATACGAGTGGTTTGGGTAACCATAACCATGGTATAAGTAGTTTACTATAAAAAATTCGCCTTATGTCTTGTATTAAAATAAAAGCTAAATCTCAGCTGGAAAAAATTGCCACAATTTTAGCTTTTTCTAACTTCTACAACTAAAAAAAATGGCCGGATTACCAAAGGGTTAAATTTATAGTCTAACGTCGAAGGAGGCCTCAAGGCCTTCTTAACGAAGGTGTCCTTCAAGGCGTCCTTTCATTTCTTACTTATAGTCCCTTCTTTCGGGAAGGATTCAAGGTAGGGTTGCATCGGCAACGTCGCAAAAATGATGTTGGGTTGGTGCAAATAAACTACTGATAACTTCATTTTAAAATTTTTATGGTCGAGGTTTTGTTATTTTTAAAATTTTAGTTTTTTTTGACAAAAAAAAAATAATGAAGATAAAATTCAAAAGTAGGGCACTATAAAGGGGCCCACAGACTGCATGGTCGAGCAAAAAAAGACGGATGCGAGTTGCACACAGACGTCGGTTTAGTTTTATTATATTAATAAATCGAACATCTCCGATGGACTAAATCAGGCGAAGCCAGATATTTGTATGGGGTTTTGTACGCCAGCAAAAATTACATTTTTCGCACACACAGAAAAGGTTTTCCTGGTTGAACTGATTCAAAGATATAAGAATAAGTTGAGCTCACGTAACAAGAAAAAATGTATGTAAGATAGTTTATTTTATTTGCGTCTTACTTCCCTGCCAAAAATACCGCGTCAAAACTCGTAAAAAAGAACTAGTGAAAGTTAACGAGTTTTGGTCCGTATTTCATGCGGTTTATGAAATACCACTTTCGAGTGAAATCTCATGAACTTTCAATGTTGGAAAAAGATTTAAAACTCGTCAAACATCATGAATTTTAAGGAGTTTTGAAAAGTTTTTAAAACAATTTATGATAAGAGTTAATAAGATTTCACCAGTATTTTAAAGGCTCTGCTTCCACTGGTTTTGTTAAGTTTTGAGCAGATTTTAACTAAAACTTAAATCAAAGTTAATAATATTTCACAAGGTTTTATGAAAATACACATGTCTTTAGCAGTTTTTAAAAGCACCAACTTCCATCAGATTTCACAAGATTACATGAGAAAATCCACATATTTTTAGTAGTTTTCAGCAGATTTTAAGAGAAACAAGTTGATAAGGTTTCAATGGTTTTGACAAGTTTACATGTTTTCATGAGTTTTGAGCAGATTTTAATGGAAATATAAAATAACGTTAATAAGATTTCATGAGATTTCTCATGTTCTTAGCAGTTTTGAACAGTTATAAAAACAATTTTCAGATTTTAAACGAATCCATATTAAAAGTGATTGATAAACCTGTGGAACATACATTTATATCTTATCATTGTTTAATACATAAAAAAGTTGGACAACCTTATGGACCAAACAGTTGATACTTTTTAGGCCAAATCGTGGACAAAGTCATTAAATATCTTGGATAAAATGAGTCGAACACTTTTTATTTCATACAGATTCTATTTTAAAAGATATCCAAAATGAAATGTAAAACCCTTCATTTGTACTTTTAAAATCTCATCAAAATTCTGCTTGCTAAACTAATGATATATCCTATGTCTGATAAAAACTTACGAAATCTCTTAAAATATCTTGATAGTTAAATTTTGATTATATATTCTTTTTAATAATTTATGTTTATAGGTGCTCATAAAATCTTTTAAATTCGCATCTTGTTTGTCAAATCTGGTTGTACTTGCACGTCTATCTACACTTTAAAACTTATATAATCTTGTCAAATCTTCACAACTCTTTATCCTATTTCTCATGAAATCTTGTAAAATCTTTTAAAAACCTAACTTTTTTTAGACTTGTAAAATATTGTAAAATGTTATCAAAATCTTGCTCGCCAAACCTTATGAAATCTCATGTGTTTGGTGTAACATAATGAAATCTTGTGAGTTATCAATAGTTAGAAATTATTTGAAAATTGTGTCTGGTGTAACATCATGAAACATCATAAGAATTTGTCAGTTTTCACGTGGCATACATTTTTGCCAGGTCAAGTCTGTTTAAACCAATAAAATCTCTTAAAATCTCACCAAGACTTGATCAGTTTTTAATAGTTTTGTAGTGGTTTTTTGGCAGGATTCTTACTTCATAATTTTCATAACTATGAATCCAAATTTATAAAAGGTACATACACACAATGCAATACATTTTATTTATTTTTATTTACCGTACATAGGTGTTGAACTTGTCAATTAAAAAAAAGAAATAATAAATAACTATAATATATATGTATATAAATAAAAATATAGTTACAAATCATGTAACTTTTCCTTATCATGAAAAGAACTGTTAGAAAGATAAAAAAGTAAATTTAATTAGTAGGTTTTTTCGGGCAAATCTTTGAGGAATTGAGGAAGGTTGTTCCGAATTTTGAATAAATGTGTCGTTTGTCTTTTCTGTTAGCAGATTAGTTTTGTGCCGTAGGTGTTACTTACATTACCTAGCTACCTTCCAGTGCCATATACCGTAGGGTACATATCAATTAAGGCCAACATTGAGGACACTGGAAGAGACCCCGGTTGTTTGGGTGATTAAATCGATCTTCGATCATGTTTTAGTATAATGTGCATTGTGCTGTTTTTACTTCCCTCGCTAAAGGGAAGTAGGTACTGTAATTTGAAAATATATATCTGGCCAAAAACTACTTTTCTTTTTCTTTTCGCATATGCGCGTAGGTAGCTTTTGGTACCCAGGAACATTTTTACGGTCTCTCTGTTTCGGACCTCGGTAGAAATAAATTTATATTATAACAATAGAGAAATATAAAAACCCTTGCTGATTTTAAACAAGTGTTTTATTTAAAATATGAAGCTCTAACACTATAAAGAACTCAAAGCGACTTTGCATGTCCCGTATGTATGTCTTTGGAAGACGACCATGATGATCAGAGACTTCTTCTTCCACCCGATCAATAAATTCCAAAAAATCATACATTATTTTCAGGATACCACCCCACAAAATGACAAAAAACCAATTATCAAAACAAACCCAACAATAGTTTTGTTTTTTTAACCTCACATTATTTGCCAAGGAAGGCCCAAGGTAGCTCTTTAGCTACCTTGATGTAAGGATTCCTTCAAGGGTGCCTTTCACCACCATAAATACCAAATTGGCCCGAAGGCCTCCTTGAATGTAACAAGGGAGCCTTGAAAGACGACTCTAAATTTGGCCCAAAGATATTCTTATTTTTCTTGGTCTAACCCCTAAATTAACCGTAGGCACTTAATCGCGATTCGCTATCTAATCGATTCTTTTACTCTCTTCATTTCACATAAATGAACAAAGATGAAGCATGAATTAGCTAAACTATTCCGAATTTTTATTTTTTAATACAAGTCAAATATTTCATTCAGTTCATATGTCACGTTTTGACTTATTGTCATTCAGGTAAACTCGTTTTTAAAAAAATATGGCGGATTCAAAATGGCGGAAAACGGTATAATTTAAAAAATTGTAACTTTCTTACTTTTTATCTGATTTTGATGGAAAAAATTTTGGAATACTTTGTTTGTAATATATTTTATGGAAAAAAATAAAAAAAAATAATTTTAATCAAAAAACTTTTAAAAGATCTGAAGAAAATAAAAAACTAAAAAAGGTTTTTTAATTTTTCTTTTGAAAATTGTTCATTTAACAAAAAAAAAAGGTTTTTTTGATTTTGAGTTTAAATTGGCTTCAAACATTCCGTTCGGTTAAGTAGTTTTTGAGTTATGGTAAAATAACTGGTCAAAAATAGGGGCTTTTGGGCTATATTTGGGATTCATGATATTACCCAAAACTACAAACACACGAACCCCCCTTTTTGCCCGATTTATCCATAGACTAAAAGGGACGGACACCATTTTTAGAAAACTGTCAGTTTTTTATATTACAGTTACAAAAATAATTAAAGGACATAATTCTTTACAAAAAAGTTTTAATTACATATGTACAAGCCCATATAAGACTGATGGCAAATTTAGTTACTTTTAACCCTTCCCCTCTCAGTCCTTCTTATTGACGAACTTTTTCTAAAATGACTATTCATTCAAATTATCTGTCTGGGACACGATTAATCAAAAGTACCGAATTTTTTAAAATTTGGCATTAAAATTCTTGAATGATTCTTGAATTTTTAAAAAGTCTAGAAAGAGGGTTAAAATTTTACAAAAATATCAACTCACGAACCGTACTAGCTAGCGACATATGATTTTCACAATTAAGTTTTCAACCAAAACTATAATAATGGCCAACAAGACGCTAGGTAAAATATTGTCAAAGTCAACTTATTCAAACCCCGCAATAATTTTTTTTTATCATTAGCTTTTTTATAAGGCTCGTTCATTAATTTAACCATGGGTAACGTTATTCTTTTGTTAAAAATTCCAAAAAATATAACATTTTTAGGATGTGAAAATATATCAATCTTGCCACGTTGAAAATAATATAAATAAACCAATAAAAAAATTGAACAATATGAAAAAAAAGGAGTGAGAGGGGGGGAGTATATTCTAATAGCATGGTGTTTTTAAGATATGTTTAAAAAATGCTTTTCAATTATGTGCCAGATGCCAGGGTTAAAATGTCTTATTTCAAAATTGTTGTATTGTATAATTTTGACAGCCCATATTTTAGAAAATATAAATAATAGGTCTATAGTGTGGGATATTTTTAAAAAGCATATTTTAAGGAAAATTTACGTTTATAATAATTTGATCGAAAAGTCATTTTAGAAAAAGATTGTCAATAGGGGGGACTGAGAGGGTGAGGGTTAAAAGTAAATAAATTTGCCGCCGGTATCATATCGGCTTGTACGTATGTTATTATAACTTTTTTGTAAAAAATCTCTTCTTTAATTATTTTTGTAACTGTAATATAAAAAAACTGAGAGTTTTTTAAAAAGGCGCCCGTGTCTTAGCACCTAGAAAGCTGTATATTTAGTAAGTTGTAAAGGGTTTTACTGGAAACATATTCCAACAAATGCGGTTATCTTCCTATTTAAAATGGCCGACTTAGATGTGAAACATTTAATGTAAGATGGCGGCCGTAATTTTTTACAGATGACAGCTCTACCCCAATTTTTAAATTAAGACATTTATGGTTAGCCCGTGTACCGAATCTAACGATTATAGCTAAACGGATTCGAAAGTTAGGTCAATGATAATGAGAAAAGGTATTTTCAAATATGGCGGACCTATTTTTGATATTAGCACGTCGTCATCTTGGTTTTTCATATTAGGCCCCAATGAGTACCTACATACTAAATTTTAGCTTTGTCCTTAGATACAGGGGATTTTAGGGAACTTTTGGTATGTTGTTTATGAAGGTATTCGAAATTCTATGCATAAAACTAAAGATGTGTTATTTTTTTCCACTTTTTTGCTGGATTAACTGGAGATATAAATTATTTGGTTGATGGCTAAGTGAATACAGGGCCAAATGGACTAAATTTAAAATATATACAATTTTTAAATTTAGTAGTTAGTTAGTCTTCCATAAAAAAGATGTTTTGCAACAAAAAAAAATAAGTGTGTCCAATAAGTACGATACCTCTAAATATCTCCAAAACCAAAAGAGGCAAAAAAGTTAAATTTTACCTACATGTTTAAATTGTTTAAAAAAGCTTCTTTTTGATAAGGAGTCGAATCGGAGTTAGGGTGCCAATGTTACTTTTATTATATAACTGCTGGTACCGGCAATGATATGTATTTTTTTATTATTTTTATACGGTTGAGTTTGCATATTTTACAAAAGTGCCAGAAAAGAAAAATTTTAGTACTTTGATTTTAATAAAGCAATAATTATCTTTTGTTTTAGTTATGCGGGTTGGGATTTGACCTAATTGGGACTTCTGTGGGACATTTAGGCAGTCCCTGGAATATTTTGATGTTTGTGATGTACTGTACTATTAGGGTGTGAGATTATGTTGCTTGTTTTATTTTTATTTAATTTTTATTTTTTTAAACCATTTGGTTTATGGCTAAGTGAATATAGGGCCAAATAGACTATTTTTAAATTTAGTAGTTAGTTTTCAATAAAAAAGAAATTAAATATTGCCTACATGTTTAAATTGTTTAAAAAAAGCTTCTTTTTGATAAGGAGTCGAATCGGAGTTCGGGTGCCAATGTTACTTTTATCAAGTATGGTACACCCAAACATTTGGTACTTTACTAATATTGTACTTTAACTTTATATAACTGCTGGTGCCGGCAATGATATGTATTTTTTTATTATTTTTATACGGTTGAGTTTGCATATTTTACAAAAGCAAAATTTTAGTACTTTGTTTTTAATAAAGCAAGAATAAATAGCATTTTATTTTTAAAAATATCTTAATGCAGTCAGAATCACTGGCAATAAAATCTTCTCTAAGTAGATCCAAACAAGTGATTTAAAAATACTTGAAAAGATTTTGGTATAAAAATAAATTATGTAAAAATTTGAACAAAAAGAATATAAAAAAATCAAGCATATTATTAGTAGTGGCAAATATATACAATATAAGTAGATGGCTTGACGCTACTTTTAATATACATGTTCTCTCTACCCAGCAAACATCAATCTACTGGTACTTTACTAGTATTGTACTTTAACTGCTGGCAACTGCTGGCACCGGCAGTGTGGTGCATTTTTTTAATTATTTTTTTATTGCAGAGTTTGCATATTTTAAAAAAGTGCCAAAAAAGCAACATTTTAGTATTTTGTTTTTAATAAAGCAAGAAATTGCATTTTATTTTTAAAAAAATATCAGTGCAGCCAGAGTTAATGGCAACAAAATCTTCTCTAAGCATATCCAAACATTTGATTTAAAAATATTTTGGAATAACAAAAAATTAATAACCTTCCGGAAGTAAAAAAAGATCATGTAAAAACTTGTACAAAAAAAATACAAAAAATGAAGCATATTATTAGCAGTGGCACATATGTACAACAGAGGTTAAAATAAGCGAGTATTGTACAAAACACTTACATCTTGTTACAAAATAGCTAGCTTGCATCTATTGTAAGTAGATGGCGCTACTTTCAATATTGTTTCTTAACAGAAAATACTACCATTAGATACAATGAGCTTCAGGTTACTGTGAACATAAAGGGAATCAAGTCCAATTTACTCTCCGTACCGTACGACCGAGGTGAGGTCAAAGCACGCTGCAGTGTTATCTTTTTGACATTTATTTTGTTTTTATTATTTTGTTTTATTTCTGCCTTGCTCGAGAAACAGATTAGTAAGTTCTTAAGTGAAATAATACATTTCTAAAACTAAAAATGGATGTCTACGAAGATGGGCAAATGGTACTATCAAAGCAGACCATTGAGACTTATTCAAGAACTTTTTTTGGAGAATTTTGCAAATCGCCCAGAATCTAGTTTATCAACGATTCATAGGTTTGTGTAGAATTTTGAAAAGTTTGGTTGTGTAGCGCCAGGAAACCATAAAAAACCCACTATTTTGAATGACGAGCAGAAAGTACGAGATGTGATGATTTGCGCTGCAGTGGAGGAAAATCGAAAGTTAATTAGCCACCAAATTGCCGAAGTAGTTGATACATCTTCAGCCACTTTCTTAAGTGTTCTCAAAAAGAATGGTTATCATTCTTACAAAGCGTCAAAAACGCATCAAATTTTTCCGCAGGAGAACTATCGTCATATAGAATTTTGCGAAACAATAATGGAAAGGGCTAATCGTGATGAAGACAAGCACTTTTCCATTATTGAATCGTCATAACCCAACACGCGTTCGATATTGGTAAAAACGAAATTGGGGGGGGGGTACTGTAGGGGAACCCGTAATTGGGCCATTTTTTATTGACGGCAATTTGAATGGTCTTAGATAGTTAGATTTACTACAGCAGCATATTATTCCAACTGCTAGGCAGTTGTTAGGTGTGAGATTTGGTGAAACATGGTTTCAACAAGATGGTTGTCCCGCTTACAATATTGGCCTTGTTAGGGAATAACTTGATAATGTATTTCCTAATCGGGTTATAAGTACACGGGGAACTATTTCATGGCCAGCTCGATCACCCGATCTTGCTCCTAATGACTTCTATATGTGGAGTTATATCAAAAATAAAGTTTACGGGCATGAAAGGGGCTAATAATTTGAAAGAATGGATTAAAATTGAAGAAGCTTTTCAAACTATCACCCCTCCCTAACGTTAGAAGGGTTTTTATAATAGGCTCTAGCCGAGCAAGGGGGACTTTTCGAATATTAGCTCTAATTTTTTTTTTGACTGGGAGAATCTTTTTGGTTTTTAGAATATATTATTTTATTTTTTTTAGAACTTGCTTTTATTTTGTTTGTCCTTATTATTTTCATTGTAACACGTTGTTAGTGATAAATGATACGTTATCAATCAATGGACTACACTTCACATTGCACCGTGGTTAGAGGCGTACTAAACGTAAGCCGCGAACGGTCATCGCAAGCCTGAGTGTTGGTTGCTCCACTGATAGGTGTGTGGTGTCCCTGCGTATACGTACACTGGCAAATTGGACTTCTTCCGACCTACGTTCGCAGTAGCCTGAAGCGCTCTGTATATTTCTATAGACAGCGAGAACTGTGAACTTGAAAATTATCAAGAAGATTAGGAAATATGATGGTGATACATCTAAGATGATCTAAGAATTATTATCTTTTGCTGCAGTTATGCGGGTTGAGATTTGACCTAAATGGGACTTCTGTGGGACATTTAGGCAATCCCTGGAATATTTTGATGTTTGTGATGTACACTTTCTGTACTTATTCGTTATGTTTTTACCATTATAAAAAGTAAAAAGAAAAAAATACGGTAAAAGTGCAACTTTTTTAGTACTAAATATATACATGCTGGCCTGATGCAGGCCCTTGTTCCAAATCAATGCTAACTAAGTACTTCCTACTTAGTACTTTGCCGTTATTGACAGCGCGGAATTAGATATATTTCGAGCGAAAACTGTGAAATTTAATATAATTATCAAGAAGTTAAGAAATATAATAGTAACATATCTAAGATTCTAAGGATTATTATACTCTTTTTCGACTGTGGAACCTTTAGGCAGTGTTGCCAACTGGGTTCGCCGAAAATTCCCAATTTTTTTGTGGAAAAATCCCTAGAATTCCCTAGATCGAAATTACATTGAATCAGGGTCTACCTAAGCAGACGGGCCACGTCCTTAAACTTTTGTGACGTCAAACACCTCACATTCGTTACGTAATTTCGTTCACGTTTATGAATTATGTGACGTCACCAAAGTTTACGATGGTGGCCCATTCGTTTATATAGGCCTAGAGTCCCTGTATGCATTTTTAAAATTAAATATGTCAAAAATGTATACAGGGACTCTATATAGGCCCTGATTCGTGACCTTCGGTCACTAATTATAGCCTATCAATCAGCTGTTGATAGTGGTTTCTCCAGTCCATGTCAGTCAAATTATTTTTCAGGTTACCCAATATTATTTTCATGTTCATTGGCGTTTCATAAAAAAATAAGAAGTCCGTCATATAATTAAGAACACTAGACATTTGCTTGTAGTGTGCTAATCGTTTTTACATTATTTATTCTTTAGTTTTTAGCTACCTTTGTAATATTTTAAAGAAACAGTTTAAAGTAGGTACTTTCAAAATCTTTTCGTTTAAATCCAGTTATAAGGTAAGCAATTCTTTTTACCTATAGGTATACCTATGTACTATTATAAAAAAACTATTTAAGTAGGGATATTTAAAATCTTTTTCTTTTAATCTAGTTAGTAGTTATAAAGTAATTACAAAGATAATAATATTACTGATAAAACTTTTCCCGATTTCTCATCAAAACTCTTTATCGATGTTATGAAGTCGCTTGCTTTGAAATGTCAAGTCTGTTTAAACCAATAAAATCTCTTAAAATCTCACCAAGACTTGATCAGTTTTTAATAGTTTTGTAGTGGTTTTTTGGCAGGGTTCTTACTTCATAATTTTCATAACTATAAATCCAACTTTATAAAAGTTACATACACACAATGCAATACATTTTATTTATTCTTATTTACCTTACATAGGTGTTGAACTTGTCAATTAAAAAAAAAGAAATATTAAATAACTGTAATATATATCAAAACAAAATTATGATCGTTTTCCACAAACCAAAACTACACACAAAATTTGGCATTAAAATTCTAGAAAGGGGGTTAAAATTTTACAAAAATATAAACTCACGAACCGTACTAATTAGCGACATATGATTTTCACAATTAAGTTTTCAACCAAAACTATAATAATGACCATCTTTGTTTAGACGCTAGGTAAAATATTGTCAAAGGCAACTTATTCAAACCGCGCAATAATTTTTTTTTATTATTAGCTTTTTTATAAGGCTCGTTCATTAATTTAACCATGGGTAACGTTATTCTTTTGTTAAAAATTCCAAAAAATATAACATTTTTAGGATATGAAAATATATCAATCTTGCCAGGTTGAAAATAATATAAATAAACCAATAAAAAAATTGAACAATATGAAAAAAAAGGAGTGAGAGGGGGGGAGTATATTCTAATAGCATGGTGTTTTAAGGATATGTTTAAACACATGCCAGGGTTAAAATGTCTTATTTTCAAAATTGTTCTGACAAATTTGACAGCCCATATTTAAGAAAATATAAAAAATAGGTCTATAGTATGGGATATTTTTAAAAAGCATATTTTAAGGAAAATTTATTTTTATAATAATTTGAAAGTCATTTTAGAAAAAGATTGTCAATAGGGGGGACTGAGAGGGTGAGGGTTAAAAGTAAATAAATTTGCCGCCAGTATCATATCGGCTTGTACGTATGTTATTATAACTTTTTTTGTAAAAAATCTCTTCTTTAATTATTTTTGTAACTGTAATATAAAAAAACTGAGAGTTATTTAAAAAGGCGCCCGTGTCTTAGTTACATATTCCAACAAATGCGGTTATCTTCCTATTTAAAATGGCCGACTTAGATGTGAATCATTTAATGTAAGATGGCGGCCGTAATTTTTGATAGATGACAGCTCTACCCCAATTTTTAAATTAAGACATTTATGGTTAGCCCGTGTACCGAATCTAACGATTATATCTAAACGGATTCGAAAGTTAGGTTAATGATAATGAGAAAAGGTATTTTCAAATATGGCGGACCTATTTTTGATATTAGCACGGCGTCATCTTAGTTTTTCATATTAGGCTCCCAATTTTTAAATTAAGACATTTATGGTTAGCCCGTGTACCGAATCTAACGATTATATCTAAACGGATTCGAAAGTTAGGTTAATGATAATGAGAAAAGGTATTTTCAAATATGGCGGACCTATTTTTGATATTAGCACGGCGTCATCTTGGTTTTTCATATTAGGCCCCAATGAGTACCTACATACTAAATTTTAGCTTTCTCCTTGGATACAGGGAATTTTAGGGAATTTTCGATATGTTGTTTATGAAGGTATTCTAAATTCTATGCATAAAACCAAAGATGTGTTATTTTTTTTCCACTTTTTTGCTTGATTGACTGGAGATATAAATTATTTGGTTTATGGCTAAGTGAATACAGGGCCAAATGGACTAAATTTAAAATATATACAATTTTTAAACTTAGTACTTAGTTAGTCTTCCATAAAAAAGATGTTTTGCAACAAAAAAAAATAAGTGTGTCCAATAAGTACGATACCTCTAAATATCTCCAAAACCAAAAGAGGCAAAAAAGTTAAATTTTACCTACATGTTTAAATTGCTTAAAAAAAGCTTCTTTTTGATAAGGAGTCGAATCGGAGTTAGGGTGCCAATGTTACTTTTATTATATAACTGCTGGTACCGGCCATGATATGTATTTTTTTATTATTTTTATACGGTTGAGTTTGCATGTTTTACAAAAGTGCCAGAAAAGCAAAATTTTAGTACTTTAATTTTAATAAAGCAATAATTATCTTTTGTTGTAATTATGCGAGTTGGGATTTGACCTAATTGGGACTTCTGTGGGACATTTAGGCAATCCCTGGAATATTTTGATGTTTGTGATGTACTGTACTATTAGGGTGTGAGATTATGTTGCTTGTTTTATTTTTATTTAATTTTTATTTTTTTTAAACCATTTGGTTTATGGCTAAGTGAATACAGAGCCAAATAGACTATTTTTAAATTTAGTAGTTAGTTTTCCATAAAAAATATGTTTTGCAATAAAAAAAATATTGGTGGTCTAATAAGATACCTCTAAATATCTCCAAAACCAAAAGAGGCAAAAAAGTTAAATATTGCCTACATGTTTAAATTGTTTAAAAAAAGCGTCTTTTTGATAAGGAGTCGAATCGGAGTTAGGGTGCCAATGTTACTTTTATCAAGTATGGTACACCCAAACATTTACTACTTTAGTAACATTGTACTTTAACTTTATATAACTGCTGGTACCGGCAATGATATGTATTTTTTTATTATTTTTATACGGTTGAGTTTGCATGTTTTACAAAAGTGCCAGAAAAGCAAAATTTTAGTACTTTAATTTTAATAAAGCAATAATTATCCTTTGTTGTAATTATGCGGGTTGGGTTTTGACCTAATTGGGACTTCTGTGGGACATTTAGGCAATCCCTGGAATATTTTGATGTTTGCGATGTACTGTACTATTAGGGTGTGAGATTATGTTGCTTGTTTTATTTTTATTTAATTTTTATTTTTTTAAACCATTTGGTTTATGGCTAAGTGAATACAGAGCCAAATAGACTATTTTTAAATTTAGTAGTTAGTTTTCCATAAAAAATATGTTTTGCAATAAAAAAAAATATTGGTGGTCTAATAAGATACCTCTAAATATCTCCAAAACCAAAAGAGGCAAAAAAGTTAAATATTGCCTACATGTTTAAATTGTTTAAAAAAAGCGTCTTTTTGATAAGGAGTCGAATCGGAGTTAAGGTGCCAATGTTACTTCTATCAAATATGGTACACCCAAACATTTACTACTTTAGTAACATTGTACTTTAACTTTATATAACTGCTGGTACCGGCAATGATATGTATTTTTTTATTATTTTTATACGGTTGAGTTTGCATATTTTACAAAAGTGCCAGAAAAGCAACATTTTAGTACTTTGTTTTTAATAAAGCAAGAATAAATAGCATTTTATTTTTAAAAATATCTTAGTACAGTCAGAATTACTGGCAATAAAATCTTCTCTAAGTAGATCCCAACAAGTGATTTAAAAATACTTGAAAAGATTTTGGTATAAAAATAAATTATGTAAAAATTTGAAAAAAAAAGTATATAAAAAAGTCAAGCATATTATTAGTAGTGGCAAATATATAAAATATAAGTAGATGGCTTGGCGCTACTTTTAATATACATGTTCTCTCTACCCAGCAAACATCGATCTACTGGTACTTTACTAATATTGTACTTTAACTACTGGCAACTGCTGGCACCGGCAGTGAGGTGCATTTTTTTAATTATTTTTTTATTGCAGAGTTTGCCTATTTTAAAAAAGTGCCAAGAAAGCAACATTTTAGTACTTTGTTTTTAATAAAGTAAGAAATTGCACTTTATTTTTAAAAAAATATCAGTGCAGCCAGAGTTAATGGCAACAAAACCTTCTCTAAGTATATACAAACATTTGAGTTAAAAATATTTTGGTATAACAAAAAATTAATAAACTTCCGGAAGTAAAAAAAGATCATATAAAAACTTGTACAAAAAAAAAACAAAAAATAAAGCATATTAGTAGCAGTGGCACATATGTACAACAGAGGTTAAAATAAGCGAGTATTGTACAAAACACTTACATCTTGTTACAAAATAGCTAGCTTGCATCTATTGTAAGTAGATGGCGCTGCTTTCAATATTGTTTCTTAACAGAAAATACTACCATTAGATACAATGAGCTTCAGGTTACTGCGAACATAGAGGGGGAATCAAGTCCAATTTACTCTCCGTACCGTACGACCGAGGTGAGGTCAAAGCACGCTGCAGTGTTATCTTTTTGACATTTATTTTGTTTTTATTATTTTGTTTTATTTCTGCCTTGCTCGAGAAACAGATTAGTAAGTTCTTAAGTGAAATAATACATTTCTAAAACTAAAAATGGATGTCTACAAAGATGGTCAAATGGTACTATCAAGGCAGACCATTGAGACTTATTCAAGAACTTTTTTTGGAGAATTTTGTAAATCGCCCAGAACCTAGAATATCAACGATTCATAGGTTTGTGCAGAATTTTGAAAAGTTTGGTTGTAGCGCCAGGAAACCATTAAAAACCTACTATTTTGAATGAAGAGCAGAAAGTACGAGATGTGATGATTTGCGCTGCAGTGGAGGAAAATCGAAAGTTAATTAGCCACCAAATTGCCGAAGTAGTTGATACATCTTCAGCCACTGTCTTAAGTGTTCTCAAAAAGAATGGTTATCATTCTTACAAAGCGTCAAAAACGCATAAAATTTTTCGGCAGGACAACTATCGTCGTATAGAATTTGCGAAACAATGATGGAAAGGGCTAATCGTGATGAAAACATTCGGAGATCTATTCTTTTCACAGGTAAAAGCACTTTTCCATTATTGAATCGTCATAACCCAACACGCGTTCGATATTGGTAAAAACGAAATTGGGGGGGGGGGGTACTGTAGGGGAACACGTAATTGGGCCATTTGTTATTGGCGGCAATTTGAATGGTCTTAGATAGTTGGATTTACTACAGCAGCATATTATTCCAACTGCTAGGCAGTTGTTAGGTGTGAGATTTGGTGAAACATGGTTTCAACAAGATGGTTGTCCCGCTTACAATATTGGCCTTGTTAGGGAATATCTTGATAATGTATTTCCTAATCGGGTTATAAGTACACGGGGAACTATTTCATGGCCAGCTCGATCACCCGATCTTGCTCCTAATGACTTCTATATGTGGAGTTATATCAAAAATAAAGTTTACGGGCATGAAAGGGGCTAATAATTTGAAAGAATGGATTATAATTGAAGAAGCTTTTCAAACTATCACCCCTCCCTAACGTTAGAAGGGGTTTTTATAATAGGCTCTAGCCGAGCAAGGGGGACTTTTCGAATATTTGCTCTAATTTTTTTTTTGACTAGGAGAATCTTTTTGGTTTTTAGAATGTATTATTTTATTTTTTTTAGAACTTGCTTTTATTTTGTTTGTCCTTATTATTTTCATTGTAACACGTTGTTAGTGATAAATGATACGTTATCAATCAATGGACTACACTTCACATTGCACCGTGGTTAGAGGCGTACTAAACGTAAGCCGCGAACGGTCATCGCAAGCCTGAGTGTTGGATGCTCCACTGATAGGTGTGTGGTGTCCCTGCGTGTACGTACACTGGCAAATTGGACTTCTTCCGACCTACGTTCGCAGTAGCCTGAAGCGCTCTGTATATTTCTATAGACAGCGAGAACTGTGAACTTGAAAATTATCAAGAAGATTAGGAAATATGATGGTGATACATCTAAGATGATCTAAGAATTATTATCTTTTGCTGCAGTTATGCGGGTTGGGATTTGACCTAAATGGGACTTCTGTGGGACATTCAGGCAATCCCTGGAATATTTTGATGTTTGTGATGTACACTTTTTTAGTACTAAATATATACATGCTGGCCTGATGCAGGCCCTTGTTCCAAATCAATGCTAACTAATTACTTCCTACTTAGTACTTTGTCGTTATTGACAGCGCGGAATTAGATATATTTCGAGCGAAAACTGTGAAATTTAATATAATTATCAAGAAGTTAAGAAATATAATGGTAATATATCTAAGATTCTAAGGATTATTATACTCTTTTTCGACTGTGGAACCTTAAGGCAGTATTGCCAACTGGGATCGCCGAAAATTCCCAATTTTTTTGTGAAAAAATCCCTAGAATTCCCTAGATCAAAATTACATTGAATCAGGGTCTACCTAAGCAGACGGGCCACGTCCTTAAACTTTTGTGACGTCAAACACCTCACATTCGTGACGTAATTTCGTTCACGTTTATGGAGTATGTGACGTCACCGAAGTTTACGATGGTGGCCCATTCGTTTATATAGGCCTAGAGTCCCTGTGTGCATTTTTAAAATTAAATATGTCAAAAATGTATACAGGGACTCTATATAGGCCCTGATTCGTGACCTTCGGTCACTAATTATAGCCTATCAATAAGCTGTTGATAGTGGTTTCTCCAGTCCATGTCAGTCAAATTATTTCTCAGGTTACCCAATATTATTGTCATGTTCATTGGCGTTTCATAAAAAATAAGAAGTCCGTCATATAATTAAGAACACTAGACATTTGCTTGTAGTGTGCTAATCGTTTTTACATTATTTATTCTTTAGTTTTTAGATATAGCTACCTTTGTAATATTTTAAAGAAACAGTTTAAAGTAGGTACTTTCAAAATCTTTTCGTTTAAATCCAGTTATAAAGTAAGCAATTCTTTTTACCTATAGGTATACCTATGTATTATTATAAAAAAACTATTTAAGTAGGGATTTTTAAAATCTTTGTCTTTTAATCTAGTTAGTAGTTATAAAGTAATTACCAAGATAATAATATTACTGATAAAACTTTTCCCGATTTCTCATCAAAACTCTTCATCGATGTTATGAAGTCGCTTGCTTTGAAATGCAACTCACAGACCTATGAAAATAGAGATTAGAATTCTTGTTCTTGATAAGAAGTTAATCAGGATTTCTTCTACCTATATATTGCGACATAAAATAGAAAATAGGTAGTTACTATTGTAAGTAAATGTTAAAATTATATTATTAACTTTTTGTTCTAGTGTGTAGTTTTTATAAATTATTTTTACTATGGGAATGGATTTTGTTGTAATGTTGTCAAAAATAATTATCTATCTATAAGTATCATATAAAAATAAAAACTTACGCTAGAAGTTTCGCTTGGCACAAAAAGTCCCAACAAGCATTTGGACGTTATATTACGTTATGGTCACGTAGGGCAAGAAATACCTGACGTCGCCTCCGACGTCCATCAGTCTTCCTGAGGACTCGATATAGCACCTAAATAGGGAATCAAAATTCGAGTCGTTTCGACGTCGGTTGCTGCACATTGTTTTGGTCAAATATTACGTCAAATTACGTAGACCCACGATCCAAAGTTTAACTGTGCACACCAATTTTAAACTTATTAGGTAAAAACTTTTATATGTCTAAACAAACACATCCCAATGAATTGTGGATGACAATAATTATTATGTTAGTTATTGTAGGTAACTGAAAAAAGTTAGTTGTACACATTATATGGATCCAAATCTTCCAACGAAGGTATGTTTACTGATAAATATAATTAAAATAGACATTAAAAAAACAGAAACCAACAAAAATAATTCAAAAATATTCAGAAATTAATTTTGAAAAAAATTAACCTAAAAATTAAATCTTTATATGGAAGCCCGTTTCTTATAGTAAAACATTATAGGTATTTAAAAAATGCATTTTAGGTGTCAACAAATGAGTTCATTTACATATCAAACCTTTAAAATGAAAAAAATTAAATGTACTGTTGTAATGGCGTATCGATGCTAAACGTTTAAAATGGCGTTTCGGGCGCCGACCAAATTTGTAATCATTACTTACTTATTCGGACAAGAACACTTCCTGCGACGTCGCCTTGTAGAACGACCCGACCTAGAATATTGTAGTATAATTGTAGGTCACGCACCTACGTCGGTGGACTTCGGAATAGTTACATTTAATAAATAAAAGTTTGGCAACGTCAATTTTATTACAATTCTACTTTAAAACTCATACTAAATATAACGTCTCATGAATTGGACGTTATATCGAGTGTCCCGAGTTGAGTGGCCTATAAGATTATTTTGTAAACTATACAATAGAAACTTTTAAACTTTCTATTCTAACATAAGTCCATGTAAAGTATATTTATAAAATACTTTCGCATTTGCAGTGTTGCCATTAACAGGAAATCTGGGCAACAACTAAATTTATTGACGTCCGTTTTCACTTTGGCCCGTCCTTGAATTTTATTCTAAAAATTACGTCGCTGTAATTAACGTTAATTTACGTCGCTGATAAGTAGTTAGTATCACCAACATTTGCCTACGTCAGTTTTGGTAAGTATCGACGTCACAACTGATGCACTGGTTCAGATCTTAGTAAAAAATACGTTGTTTGATGGACAAACCAACTGTCGACCTAAATTTGGGCCAAAACCGACGTCATGTTAGGTTGTAATTTGTCGGAAGTCAGAAAAATGCTGCTTGGGATGGCCACTCTCTGGCATTGATCCATTTTCCACAGATATCGGAATCATTTGGAAATTAAACACCGAAACCTTTGGCCCATAATGGCCTTTGCAGTTAACAATACAGGAAACGTTCGGCATTTTTTTAAACAAATTTTAAGAAAAGATGGACTTGACAGTGGCTTTGAAAAATGAAAAAGAATTTTGCTATTTTTTATGTTTGCGACGGTTATGATGACGGCGTCATACGTACGGGTTAGAAACTTCTATCCACAGCTGATGTATTCTGATAACCGAGTTGGTAGGCTATAATTAGTGACCGAAGGTCACGCCTGATTGAATATTTACCCTTAGATGTACCTACATACGTTAAAATCAAAAGACAATATTTCAGAAATTATGTTTATTATCACAAAAAAATTACGAAAAATGGTATAATATGCAGATTAGTTCGAAGCAGTTGAAAATTCACTAGATATTAGGTGAAATTTCCATTTCCCTATTGCACCAAAAAATCCGTAGAACTAGGGAAAAATTCTCTAAGTTGGCATCACTGCTTTGAGGTAATCCCTGTGATATTTCGTCTCGAATGGATTATTTCGAGGATATCCCAGAAATATACACTGTGTGTGTAATGTCAGATTATGCTATTTTTTTATTTTTATAAAAAATTTTCTCTTAAACGGCTTCTGCTTAGTAGTAGGTTATGGTTTTACCATTATTGTAAAAGTACAAAGAAAATATTAAAGTAAAATTACAACTTTTTTTGTAGTAAACATATAACTGCTGGTACCAATTTTTTTGTTCGTGTTTGCTGGGTAGGATTAAAAATTTTTAAATGAAAGCCAAAATCATCTTTCTTGAGTTAAACCAGAAAAATGGATTCTTTGCTTTTCCTAAAAAGTCTGTGTCATTATATTTAAAAACCTTTAGAGACAAAATTAATATTTGCACAAAATATACAAAGTATCCCATTTTAAAAAAAGTACCAGATCCGTCCCCTTACCATCATCCAAAAATATGTTTTACGTAAACCATTCAAGTGTTGTGAAATTTGACCTCTCTGTCTCTTTTGGTTTTGCAGATAATTAGGAGTATCGTTATTTTTGGGGCACCTTGTATGTCGGACGCCGTGTGCCCTTGGCATTTGTACATTAAAATACGAAATCAAAATAATTTTCGACATAGAAAATTCTGAACACAGAAATAACACATTTCTCTACTGCAATGATTTCTTTCTATTTTACGTATGTTGTTTTTAAACACAAGAGAAAAATACGAACCGAACCCATTAGCCTAAATTGGAGGACAAGTATCTTCGCAAAACGGTACAGTGCGTTTATAGATCCTTTTTAAGATCTCCTATAAAAAATTTATTTTCTTGATCTAGTGTAAAACGAAACCGACCAGTGCAAATAAGTGGGTTTTAAATACAAATGGTGAAAATAACATGTACAGGGTGATTATTTATAAACGCATCCTTTAACTTTTTTATTATTTGATGTAGAAAGATGAACTAAACGATGGATGAATGACTTTTTCCACTATAACAATTTTTTTTAGGTCACCCTGTATACCAAGGATAACGAAGAAGTCAATTTTTTTAAATAGAACACCCCTTATATTTTTATATTTTTGGATTCCTTAAAAAAATACCTTAACAACAATATAACATGTTATGGATCTATCTCTCAAAATTAAAAAAAATTGCAATTTTTAACGACTAAGTTGGCCACGCAAAGAAACCCACTTGTCCAGGGCAACCTTTGATTCATTGTTTACCCCTACGGTCAAAACTGTCACTATAGTTATCTAGTTACCCATGAAAAAAAAAACAAAATAAAATAGGAAACAAAAATGGTTTATTCAGATCAAGAAAGGCAAGAAATTTTATTGTTATTTGCTAGAAACAATTATAACTTTCGTACGACTATTCGTGAGTATAGACAGCAGTTTCCAAACAGACAATGTCCTACGAGATCCACAATAAGACGGCTCTTTCGTAAATTTGGACAGACGTCAAGCGTATGAAGAAAAAAGAGGTATGTTCCTGCTAATGAATAAATAAACCTTAATATTTTTCTTCATTTTGAAGAAAATCCTAAATCCTCAATTCGGCAAGTTTTTAGAGTTTTAAGGCAAGAAGGGCATCAAAATAGCAGCTCTTATGGAAAGGTAAGAAATGAGCTAAGGAAACAATCCTATAAGCCGTATAAGTCACATACCGTGCAAGCTCTAAATCCGGAGCAAAAGAGAAAACGTGTCGATTTCTGCCGCACGATGCTACGAAGGACGACGAATCTACATTTTCAACTTTTGGGGTACCCAATAGACAAAATCATTGGTACTGGGCAACTGAAAATCCCAATATTATAAAGGAAGTGAGATTGCAAGGAAGACAGTCTGTTAATACTTGGTGTAGGATTTTAGCAGACCGTGTAATAGGACCTTTTTATTTCCAAGGAACTCTAACAGGCGATAGATATTTACATTTTTTGGAGACCCGCCTGCTTGAATTTCTAGAAGATCTTCCACTTATCGAACTGCAAAATTTAATTTTTCATCAGGCACGCCCCATAATGTCCGCAATGTTCAAAATTTCTTAAACAATTCGGTGGCAGCCAAGCAGCTTTGATCTTACACCGCTTGACAGTTTCTGAAGGATAAAGTATTTCATGTGGATATCCAGAATCCTTAACAAATAAGAGAGCTGGTGGAAATAGAAGTTAACCAACTGAACGAAAATTTTTCAGAGTTTCTTGTTAATACTGTTAACGTTTCAAGGCGTAGATTTGAAAAATGTATTGAAGTTGAAGGAGATAGATTCGAACATCTTTTATAAATTTATCTTAGATTTTTTTCTAATTTTAAATGATATTGTGTTGACACCGGCTTGCTTCAAAGCCTACCTATTGTTTCTGTAGTGTGTTTCTTTTCATGGCCAACTTAGTCGTGAAAAATTTCAAGTTTTTCCCATTTTGAAAATTTAAATGTTAATATCTCGCGAACGGTGAGAGCTAGACCAATAATATGTTAAATCGCTGTAAAGGTATTTTTTTAAGGAATCCAACAATACAAAAATACAGGGTTCCTAAGATTTTCCTTAGGGATAGGATTTCAATAAATCAAACAGAAATGGCATAGAAAGATCTGCGCGCACAAAAGAAACAGGTATATTGAGCAATGGTGCCAGTGTTTGTTATTATCTCCGGACTGCTTTCATGAGAAAAAATTGTCGCCACTCTTTCAAAGTGAGCATAAATCATAGTTGCAATAATAACCGTTGACAAGATGTCTGCAAATTCCGCTAGATGGAGGCCACACCATGAACATCTAATCTAATTAAAAATTAGATGTTTTCAGGTCCAAACCACAGCTTTTTCTTGCTTAAAGGAGGCGGCAGGGTCCATTATTTACGATACTGAGCGATAAACTCGTGAGGTTGTTAACATTAGAAAGAAATATCTTCGCTTTTAATTAAATTTCTTTCCATTCTGTTCTATTAGTGACATCTATCCGGAAACGGCTAAACCATGCAGCTAGCACTAGCAGCCAAAGAAATCAATAAACGGCGCTGTTTTCCCTGCAGAGCTTTTTGCTTGCGATATTATTGATTTTAAATAAAGCTGGCCCTACACTACATTTGATATTTTCGAGGTGTTTTATGACATGATCTCGAAACATGTAGCGAACCAATTCTTCAAAACTAGCGGGAGGGTAAAAGCGAAAAATAAGGGGCTGCCAATATTTGTAACACCCAAAAAGGGGTGAAAAGATTTATTTTGCTTTGTTTCTTTACAAAAAACGTTTTTTTTACGAAAAACTTGAGCTCTGCCACTTTTTTTATTTTTTTCTTCAACTTTCTCAAAATTTTCGTCATACCGTAGAAAAAAATTATTTCCCCCATGGTCTTACTCTACTTTTATTCGAAAAAATTTGGAAACAGAGACGGGATCAGTTTTCCTAACACGGAGGATCTTGGTTTCGAGTGAGAAGATAAAGGGCGCCGCAGGCAAAAATTTTTGAATTAAATTAGCCGAACGCAAAAATGTTAGAAAAACAAAGCACGAAATAAAAATGGCGCCGCTTACAATTTTTTTTCAAAAATTACGTAATTTCGGAAACGCAAAGAAATAGGTCTAAAGAGTATAATTTAAAAAAAAAAATATCAATTTTCTCGCCCTCCTCCACTGGGACTACAGGGGCCGTGCACAAATTACGTAATGATCATAGGGGGGAGGGGGGTTACAAAACGTTACGTAGGGGGGAGGGGGGTTTTCGACAGCGTTTGCATTTGTGTGAAACTAAGAAAATTTGAAATGAAAATAAGTGAAAAGTTTTTTTTGGGAGGGGGGGGGTAGTGGTCTTGAAATCGTTACGTAATATTAGGGGAGTGGCGTGCCAAACCGTTACAAAACATTACATAGGGAGGGGGTCAAAAATTGGTAAAATCACCGTTACGTAATTTGTGCACGGCCCCACATCTGACTGTTCCTCCTTCTTGATTTCGAATCAAAGTGCAAAACCCGGGTTGGACGTTCGAAGGCGTCAACCCGTCCTATTTTCTTGATAAAGTTTCTACGGAAATATCTCAGTCGATTTCTCCGGCCGTGTATGAACGCTTTGGGTTAGGCATTTGCATGTATTTCAGTCCCCAGCCTGTAAACAGTGCGTAAGGACAATGGTTACAAAATGAAAAGCCGAAAAATATTTTTTTTTACGATATCTTTCATCAGTTTGGTATTAAAGTCGAGCAAAAACAATTTTTATTCCAGTCCTAAAGGTATGAAAATGGAAAACATTAGAAAACAACAACCTGGAATGGATTTACTACGTGTAAGATGTAGTGACAACATCGCCCCATGCCCATCATTTTCTGCCTAATGTGCTTTTCCGTTTGTCTGCGTCTTATACACGGCTGCTTGGCCCCCTAAGGATTTGCTTAGGAACCCTGTATAAGGGGTGTTCTATTTAAAAAAACTGACTTCTTCGTCATCTTTGCTATACAAGGTGACCTAAAAAAAATTGATGTAGTGGAAAAAACCCGTTTAGTTTCATAAACCATCCATCGTTTGTTTCATTTTTCTATGTAAAATAATAAAAAAGTTAAATGGGGGGGGGGTCGTTTATAAATGATCACCCTGTACCTTAGACACGAATAATGTAATTTCTATTTTGGAAAAATCTGCTTTTTTACCTAGTTGATTTATTTGCGTTTTTTTTAGAATAAAATATAAAATATATAAATATACATTTTTTTTTTAATTTTTGGTAAAATTTAAGGTTATGTTAGCAGGTTAGCATTACTTCAATTACCTTCAATTTTATTAAATAAGGTATAAACTCTTGAAAAAGGCGACTTTATTTTAAAACCGTCCTTACATAAAACTGGTGTTAGGCGTGTATGAACGTAGAAAATTTTATTTAATTTCATACTCAGCCCTGGTAGGTGATTATTTTCGTGATTAATTGGTCGAACAAACGCACTTTTGTTTAGTCTAAGATGTGGAATTAGCGGAAGTTCCTTTTGCTTTCTTCTTATATTTTAGCTAAAACGGATTTTTTCTCTAATATAGCGATTAAAAATGTGCAGAAATGGAAAATAGTTTTGGCGTATAGTCCTGAAAAGTAGGTTATAAGTCAGTTTCTCTTTTAAAACTATGATAATTTTTTACTTGTTTTGCAACTTCTTGGATCTTTGGTATAACTGAGAAGCTGACCTGATCGGCGAAAAAATTGTATAATATTAAAGTGCTCGTATATTTTAGAATATGAAACCTAAACAGGAGGTCAATTTTACCAATTTATATTTAGGTTTCGATTTAGCATAACGTCAAACTACAACTTCACACAGTTCAGACCTGATTTGGCTTGATTTAAACTTCTTCAACCAATATAAGAAATCGAGAAAGAGACCTTCACACGTTTTTGTTTTACTTTTTTAACCAATAATAGTGTTTATTTATGGATTAAATAAATGTAAAATATATGCGCAAATAATGTTACTAAACAATAAAAGTTGACAGAAAAGATTTGTGGCGTACAGGGCAAAGGGTGAGGAAATAAATCGGAAAAAAGTTTTTCCTCGAGCCTCCAACCTAACCCAACCCAACCCGGGACCTGTAGAATACCAGTCTAAGGTTCTACCAACTGAGCTATCGAGGACATGGGGTTTTGATTGTCTATTCGGAAATCGTTTCGTCCTATTCATTTGCTGTAAGTCTTTCTGTGTTACAAATCTTTTCTTTATTCGGGCGCTAAAATGTTCCCTTTATTTTGTATATATAAATATATAAAATGCTATCAGTGAGATTTACTAAGATATAAAATAGTACCACCCACAGGTCTAAAAATTTACATCTTTGTGGGGTACTAAATTTTAAAACCAATTTTCAAAAAACACTTACCTATACAGAAAAGACACAAAGTTATTGATCATTTTGTATTGTTATTGCAAAATACCACTAAAAAACCAGTTTTGTTTCTCAAAATATACCATATTTCAGAAGAAAATACCTAAAGAACTAATTTTTTTGGCAAGTTTCAAAATGGCAAATGGTGAATGCGACAAAAATTTGGCATATAATAGCTTCATTATCTGTGATTGAGGTTATAAAGTTACCAAAATAAAGGTGATTTCTTAGACCACCTCTGAGGGGTGGTTTAAATTTATTGCCCCCAGAAAAGATTGTTTTGGGGCAATTTATAATTAGTTCGTTTATAATTTCTCTCAGTAACCGTTTTTACAAGGAGTAATTTACCTTATTTAATATCCCAAGTTGTTAATTAACCAATAAAACACCTTCAATTTTATCCAGAAAAACGCCATATTTTAAACCCGTTTTTATCACAAAAAATATATTTATGGGGGCACTACAAGGCAAAACAAACATAAGTAAAGGTCACTGATAATGCACGAAAAATATACCAAACAAAAGAACTCAAAACAACTATATTAAATTATTTACAAACTCAAATTAAGGTTATCTGAAAGCTCACTCATTTCAAAGCTGTAGCTTTCATCAGTAGAGTTTGGTGCAAGCCAAATTATAAGCAGAGGTAAGAAATCCAAACTCGCTGTTTGTGATTTGAATGCAGCTAATATTTTGAAACTGACATTTCGACAGTGACAGAAATGTAAAAAAAAACTAGCATTTAAGTTTTCTAATACATTTCATAAATAAAAACACCTTTTAAATAAATAAAAAATTAATGTACTCCTTATTTTATTATTACCCATACAAATCGTTTTGTGACATCAAGTATTGATAGAAAGAATTAATTAACAAGGGTAAGTTTTAATTAGAGTCACATATAACTCCAATTTTAATTTGTTCTACAGAGTGTTTACTATTTAAATCCCGCGTGGGTTTAAGTTTTTTAATTTTCTTTTCTTCTTAATTGAAACTTTCTTCTTAAATTCAACAAAATATTGTGTTAAGATCATTATTCAATAAACAAATATATTCAAATTCTTCTTATAAATCAAACTATGTCTAAAACTCAAGGAAAATTGGTTTAAAATGTTTAGAACCAAAAATTTCACTTAAACTTAGGACCGTCCTAAAATAGATTAAACCCTTTTAGTAAATCTCACCGTATATGTCGTGTATCGGTGGTTGATAGATAAATAGAAATTTCGTAAAACTAATATTTATGAAAGTATACCTTCTTGTCTTTATAACATTTCTAGATCTTTAAAGCCGCAAGAGGCTTCAAAGATTTGCCCACTACTAACAACTGAATCGGACGAAAGGATTTCCAAATAGCCAGTCAATACCCCATGTCCTCGATAGCTCAGTTGGTAGAGCATCAGACTGGTATTCTAGAGGTCCCGGGTTCAAATCCTGGTCGAGAAAAATCTTTTTTCCGATTTATCTTTCTGTAAATTTATTAAGGCACTAAAATTTTCCCTTCATTTTGTAAATAAAATTTGATTGATTAAGTTGTTTGTTTTCGTGTTAATACAAGCCCTCAAAGCACTGTTGTTGTTAGAATCACCCTTCCATGTTGTAAATGTTTCCTCTTGAGAAATTTTATATTTTCGCTACGTTGATGCAATATAGGGCAGCAAAATATTCTTTTGTGGCAGGGCCTTAGTTATTACAACATGTGCCTTCCATTCAAAGTTCAGACAATTCTGATATTTATTTGACAGAAAAAAAAGCATCTCCTACACCTAAGCTTTTCGCCTGCGTTCATATTTCAAAATGTTTTAATATGTTCTGGATCTTTAAAATAGCTTTTTTATATCTTCATCAAAACTCGATTTACAAAAAAATTGACAATTCGTTTTTTACTCAAACTTAGGGCCATTCTACACTGCGAGCGACAGGCGTGTGTCACAGAACCAGAGTGTTTATTGGGCATACTACAGGGTTCCTAAGCAAATCCTTAGGGGGCCAAGCAGCCGTGTATAAGGCGCAGACAAACGGAAAAGCACATTAGGCAGAAAAGGATGGGCATGGGGCGATGTTGTCACTACATCCTACACGTAGTAAATCCATTCCAGGTTGTTGTTTTCTAATGTTTTCCATTTTCATACCTTTAGGACTGGAATAAAAATTGGTTTTGCTCGACTTTAATACCAAACTGATGAAAGATATCGTAAAAAAAATATTTTTCGGCTTTTCTTTTAGTAACCATTGTCCTTACGCACTGATTACAGGCTGGGGACTGAGATACATGCAAATGCCTAACCTAAAGCGTTCATACACGGCCGGAGAAATTGACTGAGATATTTCCGTAGAAACTTTATCAAGCAAATAGGACGGGTTGACGCCTTCGAACGTCCAAACCGGGTTTTGCACTTTGATTCGAAATCAAAAAGGAGGAACAGTCAGATGTGGGGCCGTGCACAAATTACGTAACGGTGTTTTTACCAATTTTTGACCCCCTCCCTATGTAATGTTTTGTAACGGTTTGGCACGCCACTCTTCTAATATTACGTAACAATTTCAAGACCACTACCCCCCCCCCAAAAAAAAAAAACTTTTCACTTATTTTCATTCCAAATTTTCTTAGTTTCACACAAATGCAAACGCTGTCGAAAACCCCCCTCCCCCCTACGTAACGTTTTGTAACCCCCCTCCCTCCTATGACCATTACGTAATTTGTGCACGGTCCCTGTAGTCCCAGTGGAGGAGGGCGAGAAAATTGATATTTTTTTCTTAAAAATTATACTCTTTAAACCTAATTCTTTGCGTTCCCGAAATTACGTAATTTTTGAAAAAAAATTGTAAGCGGTGCCATTTTTATTTCGTGCTTTGTTTTTCTAACATTTTTGCGTTCGGCTAATTTAATTGAAAAATTTTTGCCTTTGCGTTTTAGGAAAACTGATCCCGTCTCTGTTTCTAAATTTTTTCGAATAAAAGTAGAGTATAACCATGGCGAAAATAATTTTTTTCTATGGTATGACGAAAATTTGGAGAAAGTTTTTTGTAAAGAAACAGAGCAAAATAAATCTTTTCACCCCTTTTTGGGTGTTACAAATATTGGCAGCCCCTTATTTTTCGCTTTTACCTTCCCGCTAGTTTTGAAGAATTGGTTGGCTACATGTTTCGAGATCATGTCATAAAACATCTCGAAAATATCAAATGTAGTGTAGGGCCAGCTTTATTTAAAATCAATAATATCTCAAGCAAAAAGCTCTGCAGGAAAAACAGCGCCGTTTATTGATTTCTTTGGCTGCTAGTGCTAGCTGCATGGTTTGACCGTTTCCGGATAGATGTCACTAGTAGAACAGAATGGAAAGAAATTTCATTAAAAGCGAAGATATTTCTTTCTAATGTTAATAACCTCACGAGTTTATCGCTCAGTATCGTAAATAATGCCGCCTTCTTTAAGCAAGAAAAAGCTGTGGTTTGGACCTGAAAACATCTAATTTTTAATTAGATTAGATGTTCGCCATCTAGCGGAATTTGCAGACATCTTGTCAACGGTTATTATTGCAACTATGATTTATGCTCACAATGAAAGAGTGGCGACAAATTTTTCTCATGAAAGCAGTCCGGAGATAATAACAAACTGGCACCATTGGCGCGCAGAACTTTCTATGCCATTTCTGTTTGATTTATTGAAATCCTATCCCTATGGAAAATCTTAGGAGCCCTGTATACGGGCAACTTTGCGGTCGGGTGTGGTTGCGTAAAAGTCGCGCACCGGAGACCGGCGACTCATTCTGCATGTAGCAACTTGCAAGCGTCTGGCCGGCCGAGCCGATTTGTCCTTCACCAGTCAACGATTATTAATGCAGTTCATTGTTGTGTTTCGTGTTTTTGGTCCCACCAACGTATTTTTTACGTTTTTTGGACAACAAACTTAATATAGTTAATTGGTGAACAGCGATACACCCAACTTGTACGGGATCCATAGCACGTGTGAGGCGTTTTGTCGCTTGCCTAGAATTTGGTCGTGTTTCAATCGGCGGTTATATCCGCTACAAAGGCGGGCGTCTACACGCTCGTATAGAATGGGCAAAATTTTCAAGCAACTGAGCACTTAAAGTAAACCAACGCAAAATGTTATATGGTAAAATTGATTCCTATTCATCAATCAATAAATTCGAAAACAGGAGAAAATAACAAGCGTAAAAAATAAATTGGCCCATATTACAAGGTCACTGAGAAAAAATAAGGGCGATTACAAATCATTTATTTTTTCCACACTTCCAGAACAATACATTTTTGTTAAACCGTCGTGAAGGCTACAAAAATAAAGTATTGTAACGAAACTTAAATAATGGAAATACTTTTAAACTCAGCTTATCTCGTAAAAGCAAAATTTTAAATCGAAGTAGGCCTTAAAAAACCACCCGCGTGGCGTAAGAGGGTCGGTGATGAATCAGTGGCGGTGGTTGCGATCGTCCCCCCTTCTTTTTTTTCGAGAATTTATTTAAAAAATTGTGGCGTGCTAGTGGGTCGAAAGTCAGATTCATTTGAGAACTTTTGCATAAACCTTTTTCTTTGTTTTTACAAAATTTTTACCTCATGCCCTCCCCCTTTTGGGAAAGCTGCGACCGCCACTGGATGAATATTTAATTAAATGCGCCTAAAATTAAAAAACTTAATTGAACCTATTCTTCTCTTAATATACAGCTTTATTTAAACTTCATGCATGATATTCGAATAAAGTTTCCATTTAGTGAAAATCATTTCTTTAATCCCAAGTTATTTTTTGTGAAGGTAGGTAATGAAAGAAAGGGCCATCGAAAGCGTCTAAACTAAAAAATGTATTATTTTATTTAAATTAGCTTAGAGGGTTGCAGACAGACGAAGGCACTACCATTATTCCAAAATACTTAAAGACTTCCAACTGGTTCTATTTTATCTATAATAGGCTGTGGTGCTAAAAAGCAAGATGACAAGAATTGATAAAAAAGGAAAACTTAAGAAAGAAAATAGTACTTGTTACACATTATCGAGTTTGTGATGATTGTTGTTAAATCTAGTAACACACATTTTTTCCAAACACGTTCATTGAGAACCCACATAATTGATCACAGATCAGACGTTAGAGTAACCACATTGCGAATTGTGTAATTCTTGATTGGTAAGGGATGCAGAGGAGACTCAAAGATAAAACTTTTACAGTGGGATTTATTGGGATCCAAAATAGTACCCCCCATAGGTCTAAATATTTACACCTGTGGGTTTTTAAAAACAATTTTTAAAAAAACACTTACCCATTCAGAAAAGACAAAAAGTTATTGATAATTTGGCGCATAATAGCTTCAATATCTGTGTTTGAGGTTATGAAGTTGGTGCTTTTTAGACAACCTTTGGGGGGTGGTTTAAATTTATAGTCCCCAGAAAGGATTGTTTTTTGGTAATTCGTAATAAGTTCGTTTATAATTTCCCTAAGTAACCGTTTTTATAAGGATTAATTTACCTTATTTAATATCCCAAGTTGTTCATTAACGAATAAAACACCTCCAATTTTGTCCAGAAAAACGCCATATTTAGCACAAGTTTTCAGCACAAAAAATATATTTATGAGGGAGCTACGAGGCAGAACAAACATATGTAAAAGTTATTGACTATGCACGAAAAATATATCAAACAAAAAAACATTACTTTATTTACAAACAGAAAATAAAATATTGAGGTTATCTAAAAGCTGAGTCAAGAAAACTTTCCTTGCTCAAAGCTGTGGCTTTCATCAGTAGAGATTAGTGCAAGCCAAGGTACAAGCAGAGGTAAGAAATCCGACCTCGGTGTTTGTAATTTGAACACAGCTAATATTTTGAAACTGACATTTCGACAGCGACAGAAATGTAAACAAAACTTGCATTTAAATTGTTAATACATTTTATGAATAAAAACACCTTTTAAATAAATACAAAATTAATTTTCTCCTTATTTTATTATTACCCATCTAAATCGTTGTGTGAAATCAAGTATTAATTGGAAAAATTAATGTATATAAAGACCCAGGATGCGATACAATTGTAGCGGCAACGGTCAAAATCTAGATTGCCATGACATGGCCAATGGGATAAAGACGGCTTACGTCGAATCTCCTCATTTCTGGTTCAGTGCACTTCTAGTTGACTCATGCGCATTGGAACCTGTCATTAGTCCATTGGCCCCGGCCAACTAGATATTTCTAACAGGTCTCCGCTGCGCTTTTTATTATAGGGAAATACACGAACAGAGCCTTTATAGTATCTCATATGGAGGAAGCTGTGAAAAAATTCCCTTGACGTAGAAGCTGTTACGTTCGAATTTTTTATAATTTTTCCCGTTATTTTTGGACTTATATAATTAAAACTCGCGGCTCAATCAAGTTTTTTTTCTCAAGTTTTTAAATTACTCGCTGGGCTCGTTAATAAACCAAAGCTCGTAAACAAAAACATTGGTTAAAGTAATGAGTAAATTAAAAATACAAGTAAAAAAATAACATTTTAGCTGCACGTTGTTAACACAATTTTTTATATTTTTCCTAAAAAATCCGAAAAACCAGAAAAATAGTTACAAAAAACTCTAACACAGCTTAACATTTTACTACTATACATCAATGGATAACATACCGATGGTTTTGTATAATTCCGTTTCTTTTTAGTCGATAATGATGTTGTAGCATTTCTTGTTAATGCTTGGAGAAAACTTGAGTGTATAAAGTTAGAATCGTTTTTTTTTAAGACAGAGCCCCAAGCAGCAAAATCTCTCTACACCTTATCCCTAATAGAGTTGTGGCGTCATATCAGGGCGGCGGTTTTACTACTACTATACCTCGAGGTATTCAATGTTTTTGTGAATGCCTTGAAACGGTTATACATCGCGACGGTAATGAATACTCTTGATATAGGAGTTATGTCGTCGCGGGTAGTAAACGGGTACATTATACCGACGTCCCCTTTACCACATAAAGTAGTATTTCTGACTTTATAGGGTTTTGATAGATTTTCTTTTTCCTATATTATTAATTGAAAATATGTTGATCTTTTTCTAAACTATATCGGGACACACACCATAAAAAATGTAAAGACATGACAGAAAACAAAAATATTATCTATATTAGAACCTATACCTAATATTTACCATTTTATTAACCACTTTGCTGAATTCACAACATCTTAACCCCCAGTTTTGACCTAGTTTTATCTAAAATGTTGATAAAAAATCGGAATTATTTGAGGTAAGGATTTCCAAATTAAATATCTTTCCAGTTTTAATAAGTTTTGTCAACCAAATATTAATATTTTTACTTTAATTGGTACATGCAGCTACTAATCAGTGATTTAATGGGTATTTTTAAATTTTGATTTGAATTCCATGCTTAATAGAAGTACTTAAATAACATGACGGCGTCGCGCATCCAGTTGACGATGCATTGATGTAAAATGTCAGTAAAGTAGCGATAACTTGTAGGTATTTATTTCTTACTGCGTGGTAGATATATACTAATTAATGTCGATAGAGTCGTTACCTCGGAAAAGTATTACTGAAGCCATTAAATACTATGAAGTAAGCCTCGGACTGTAAAGTTTTTTCGCACTTCTACTGATGGTAATAGTGCAACAGACTCTCAAAGCATATCACAGCATTTTGTGACTGTGTTAGTAGTTCTTATATTCCATCTATTCCTTCAAATAAAAACGTTGAAATATGTAATTGTTCAGAGGAAGCTATTCGAAAGATATTGATGGATCTGGATCCCAGAAAAGGACCTGGACCTGACGGCATACCTTCACAGTTTTTAAAATGTTGCCCCACCTTGGCACTATCTCTTAAAATTATTTTTAATAAATGTTTATTACAGGGCACCTTTGCAACACGTTGGAAAGTAGCTCAGATAGTGCCCATTTTAAAATCTGGCGATGTCACAGGAGCAAAAAATTATAGACCTATTTCACTTTTATGTCACTTTTCCAAGGTCTTCGAAGACGCTATTTACTCTCAACTATTTTTTTCAGTGAAAAATGATATTGATGTTAACCAACATGGTTTTTATAATAAAACGCTCAGTTACTACAAATTTTATTCCATTTATTCACAACGTTAATCTTTCTATGCATAACGGTTTCGAGACCTGTGCTGTGTACATCGATTTTTCCAAGACTTTTGATAAGGTACATCACCCAACTCTGATAATGAAACTTGGAAACTTCGGTGTGCACGGCAACTTCCTTCAGCTTCTGCAGATAGGACTAGTTTGTGGTTGTTAATGGTGAGAAGTCTCTTTTAGCAAATGTGACCTCTTGGGTCCCTCAAGGGTCGCATTTGGGACCTTTACACTTTAACATTTTTATATTTGACATTGGAAATTGTTTTCAACATTCTGCTCTGCACATGCTTCTTTCGCAGATGATCTCAATCTGATCTTTTCGAACACCAGAATTACCTTAACAGCTTCAATAACTACTGCAAAAATAACCGACTCTTTTTAAATATCGATAAATGCCAAGTAATTTTATTTACTAGTAAGAAAGAACATACGTGAATTAATTTAAAACTAGAAAATACAAAACTTAAAGAGGTTAGTCAGGTTAAAGATTTAGGTATCATTCTGGACCCAGAACTGACTTTTGAGGCATATTGTCAAGAGGGGTTTAAAAAATCTCGGTTTTGTCTTAATGATTTCTTGTTAGTATTTTTAGCATAAGAAATATCTAGGTACTAAGTTTTTTCTTAAATTCCCGATTATGTAACTAGATATAGGTTATTATGTGCTATCCTGTAATTGGGCAGCCTCGTCTGTTTGTTGGATAGCCTTTGGATTTGTAAAATAAAATAAACCTTACATTTTTTCGACACTGTGGTAATATTTTAACCATAATAGTGACCGCACTAAGTGACAATTATGACATTTTTCCTATAAATAGCTTTTTGTAGGAAATATTACTACGCTCCAACCCATTTTTGGTGGAAATGACAATGGCGTCACTGAAATTGACTATAATTGTTGCTTGGAAGTAAGAAAAAATCTATCTTTTAAGAAACAAGTCATTAAAAAGAAACCGATCACAACAAGGTCAGCATTAGGTACTCTAGATAACAAGATTTCCGTCTAGGATGTTCCTCTATCGCAGATAAAATGGTAAGTCCGGTCGCACGCGACCACAGTTCTCATCAAGTCGGTTTATCGTTTAGTGTTGGCCATTACTATGAGTAAAATTCTTATGGGCCTTACGAAGAAACTGATATGGATCCTGGTGTTTGGTTGTGTGATGATAGCAGCCGCAGCGACTGAAGAAGATGCTGAATTTGAAGAAGAGTCGACTGTTTATAATAGTGCGATGGAGTTCGTGCAAGAGTGTGGATCCAGGGAGTTATCGTTGTGTTTTAAGGTATTATATTAAATAGGGTATTATAAAACACCCCTGGTTTATTAAACCAGGAATTTATCAAGCTGTCTTTAGTAAAAATTTTTGTGGGTAATTGCACAAGTGAATCAAAATTACCGATAATTTTTGCAAAAAACGTGTTTTTATAGCCTAACTCCGCAGGAGGAGGGCATTTTCGCAAAGTATATAACTAAACAAATTTTAAGTTTGATATTGAATGAGTTTAAATAATTAGGGTTCGGACAAAAAATTGGTTTAACAAAGTGCGGTTGGCAGAATCATTTTATGATTAAACTTTTCTTTTATTTAGCGGGTTTGATGGGCTCCCGTAATATAAGGTTACTTTTAAAAGTTTTTAAAACATTAATTTTTGTTGCTACACTTAGAAACACAACTAATCAACGATCCGAAAGGGACGGGTGCTTCGTATGAATAATTTATAAAAAAAATGATTAAATATTTTTTAACAAGTTTCTTACAGGGGGATACGGCCGATTTTAAGGGCGCGGGGGAGGGTTTGTTGCAGGTGTTGAGTTCGATCAATATTAAATGCGGGCAAAAATTTTAAGAAAATTTGCCTTTTTTACAAATTTTTAAAAAATAGTGTTCAAAAAAAAATTATCTAAATTAAGCTAAATTGTTACTAAGGCGAAAATTTTTTAATAAAGGTGCAATTTTTTTTCACGTTTGAAAAACCCTTGAAAAAGGTCTGAGAGTCACACAACTACAAATAAAAAAAAAATAAATTCTTACCTTTTTTTAAATTTTTCCAGCCAGCCTGTACTTGCTTGTAATGTAGGGGCATATGTCGATAATTTCTTATGAAGGAGTTTTGTAACTATATGGGATTGATAGCTCTTTAGTCACACAATCATGTGTTATCGGGTGTTTTGTTTGCATCCGTGTAGAAGAGGTTGATATGACGACATCTTTCAAGATGGCGGTCAAAAATTATAAAAATACAACTTTCGCAAACAGGGAATGATTATACTCGATTCTGTATAACTCGAGGACGAGGATTTCACAAAATTGACTTTCAAGGTCATACGACCTTAAATGACCATGAAAATCACAAAAACAAGATTTTTGCCATTTTCTCTTCCAAAAAATCTTAATAATTAGACGTTATATCAGACCAACTTCAAATGTACCTCAAACTATTAGGCATGTATACCAAAATGGGTCCTTGGAGTTTGATGCAGTTTGAAGCTTCCTGTCCTTGAAAAATACCCCAGCAAAATTAACAAATTGCAAAAATAACATACTAAAGGGCGCTAGTCATCAATTATTAGAACCAAGAAAACCAAATTGGGTAACAAAGATAAAAAGGCCAAGTCATTTTTACCGAGGTATAGCATAAACATCTGGGACGCCAGACCAAAAAAATTTTTTTTTGGTTTTTCAATTTTACATGGTATTTTCAAAGTCAATCAAGGTCATGTATCAACTAGTTTTTTTTCACATTAAGCAGAGATAGATCAATAAGAATTGATGGCCATCTTGTTGTTTTTATTTTTTTACGTAATTGGATAAAATAAAATGCGTCATAGCTGAACAAAATTTTTTTAACAAAATTGTTGGACTTGACTTTCTTATCTTTGTCACCAAATTTGGTTTTCTTTGCTTGAATAGTTGATGAATAGCGCCCTTTAGTATGTTATTTTTGCAATTTGTTAATTTTACTGGGGTATTTTTCAAGGTCATGAAGCTTCAAACTGCATCAAACTATTAAGATCGAATTCGGCGTACATGCCTAATAGTTTGAGGTACATTTGAAGTTTGTCTGACAAAACGTCGAATTATTAAGATTTTTTTAAATGAAAATAGCAAAAATCTTGTTTTTTGCGATTTTCAAGGTCATTTAATGTCGAATGACCTTAAATGTAATTTTTTTCAAATCCTCGTCTTCAAATTATATGGAATCGAGTATAATCATGGCCTGGTTGCGACAGTTGTATTTTTTATTATTTTGAAAGATGACGTCATATCAACCCCTTCTACACGGATGCGAACAAAACACCCAGTAACACTTGATTTTGTGACTAAAGAGCTATCATTTCCACATAGTCACAAAACTCCTTCATTAAAAATCCCACAAAATTTTCATCTCCCAGCTTTCTCCAGAGACTTTTTTTGCAAATATAAACCATTTTAACGTAGTGTTTTATAAGTTTATTTCGCTTCACTTGGCCTGGATTAACCACTTTTTCACTGATTCAAGAAAACTAGGTGCTCACAAGCGTGGATCTGGTTTCAAATCTATGGAAGGGGTAACCAGATGTCAAGTTGCTTATTTACCCAAAATTTGTTGTCAAAATCATGCTGAAATGCACCTCAGAATATTACACTCAAAAGGCCCTTTCTTACTTAAAATTATACTTACATCGTAATTAATTGTTTTGCAGGCGAAACTTTTCAAGAAAATTAAACTACAAATGCCATTTTTGACACAAAATTAAACTAAAGTTTTAGATATCATTGGTGTTATAGCTCCTCAGACGAAAATTTTTAGCATTTATGTTGAGAATATACCTTGTGCATATTGCAAGGTGTTCTAGATGCCATTTTCCAAAAAGGCGGTAGAAAAATCATAAAAAATACAATTTTTGCAACCGGTGCGTGAATATATTCTATTTTAATATAACTCGAGGATGAGAATTTTAAAGAAACTACTTTCGCGGTAATCCCACCTCAAATGGCCTTTAAAATCGCAAAAAAATATGATTTTTGCCATTTTATCTTTAGAAAAATCTCCGTAATTTAACGTTTTGTTACACCAACATCTGGAAAGCCAAATCTTAAAAATAATGAAGGTTTAAAATAAAGTGTTTTTTATGGGCTGAGATTTTAATTTCATCTCCGGCACTTAAAGTATTTGCGTAGTGGTAAATTGGAAAAAACACTACAAAAAGCGGGTTTTTCAAACTTACATGGTATTTTCAAGGTCTATCGGGATTACGCATCAACTAAACTTTTTTTTTCATAGTAAGCGAAGATAATTGAACAAGAATTGATGCCCACCTTGTCATTTTTACTTTTTTACGAAATTGGATAAAATAAAATGTGGTTATAGGTCGCCATTTTGACATATCAGCCGCCTTATTGAAACACGTCATAGCTGAACAAATTTTTTTTAACAAAATTATTGGACTTGAACTTCTTATCTTTGTCACCAAATTTGGTTTTCTTTGCTTGAATAGTTGATGAATAGCGCCCTTCAGTATGTTATTTTTGCAATTTGTTAATTTTACTGGGGTATTTTTCAAGGTCATGAAGCTTCAAACTGCATCAAACTATTAAGATCGAATTCGGCGTACATGCCTAATAGCTTGAGGTACATTTGAAGTTTGTCTGACAAAACGTCGAGTTATTAAGATTTTTTTAAATGAAAATAGCAAAATTTTTTTTTTTGCGATTTTCAAGGTCATTTAATGTCGAATGACCTTAAAAGTAATTTTTTTCAAATCCTCGTCTTCGAATTATATGAAATAGAGTATAATCATGGCCTGGTTGCGACAGTGTCATTTTTTATTATTTTTGGCCTGCATCTTGAAAGATGACGTCATATCAACCCCTTCTACACGGATGCGAACAAAACACCCAGTAACACTTGATTGTGTGACTAAAGAGCTATCATTTCCGCATAGTCACAAAACTCCTTCATTAAAAATCCCACAAAATTTTCATCTCCCAGCTTTCTCCAGAGACTTTTTTTGCAAATATAAACCATTTTAACGTAGTGTTTACTACTTTTATAAGTTTGTTTCGCTTCACTTGCACCTCAGAATATTACACTCAAAAGGCCCTTTGTTACTTAAAATTATACTTACATCGTAATTAATGTTATAGCGTAGGCGAAACTTTTTAAAAAAATTAAACTACAAATGCCATTTTTGACACAAAATTAAACTAAAGTTTTAGGTATCAATGGTGTTATAGCTCCTCAGACGAAAATTTTTAGCATTTATGTGGAGAATATAACTTGTGCATATTAATAACGGAAAATTTTCGCTTTCCGTTTTTTTTTAACAAAGGCTTTTGTGCATGATGCCAGAAAAAATTCCTCACCCTACGGGTTCGGAATTTTTTCAGATCGCACGCACTTAAGCTTTGGTTAATAAATTGACTTCAAACAAAATTTACAAAATTTTCCTGGAAATCTGACATGCACTAGTTATATTACCCCTGAAAACTTTGTTATATTTTTCTTTCTTTCTAAGAAATTTAAGTCTTATTAGACATATATAATGCTTCCAAGGCATTTTATGATTTTTTTTTTGTTTTCAACAAAGCAATAGTTTAATTAACCGCGGGTGGCGCGGTTCGCGAACCCTAAGAATGAGATTTTAATCTTTAAAGGGAACAAGAAATATTTTCGAAGTATAAGGAGTGGGATTTTGTTATTTTAGTCTCCTTATGTTTTATTTCTGCTGTTATTTTATTGTACCGATTGTAACCCAACAGTCTCTCTGAAGTGGGGGGGGGGGATTTTACCCACTGCCTTTATTGCTATTTTCTTGTAAAATTATGATAGATTACGTATTTAGGTAAAATATAATAATTTTCCAAGTTCATTAATTTTATAGAATTTTCATGAGTTTCCAAATATTTGTCCTAGTACTAAATAGAAGTAATGAGGGTAAAGTAGATATTAAAATATACTCTAATAAAGTTTTTATTGAAATTGGAGATGTTTAGTGAGTAATTTTGGATATCCAAAAAATAATTTATTTTTGACAGGCAGTAAGTAAAATTTTCTGGCGATGTCTTGATTCGGCAATTATTATAATGTATCAGGAACAAAAACAATTTATCGCTTCATAAAGTTCATTATTCGAAAATAACTTCACAAGTTCATCGTTCACTAATTCATTAAGAAAACTTTTTAACAAAAAATTAAATCGACTAAAAAATATATAGAAAACTATACCCCCTAGGCTTTTCTAATATACCTCCTTTATATAATGGATTTCAGTTTTCAGTTTTGTCGTAAAAGTGGCAAAAAATATGTTTTTCAGTGAAAAAAAAAATTAAAATGCTACCTTTCCTGAATGGAACATAAAAATCGGCTAAACCGTTTAGTTTCACAAGGTGCAATGGGTCCTGAAAAACGGCCCATACTTTTAAGGCATTTGTAATAAATTTTAAGCATTGTCAGAAACGTGGGGGAGTAGTATGCTTTTAATAAAACCTGACCAAACTGAAGCTCTCGTGAATGCAATTGAAAAATAATTGAAGACATTGGGTTATAAAGGTGTTAACCCGCAAAAGATTATTTCGAGAAAAAAAGGATTTTAGAGAGTCAGAGTCTATCAAATAGTGTTTTTCAGTCATACTACACTAAACCAAAAAAGGCGTCGTTTCCTAAAAAAATACATTGAGGCAATATATTTTGTATATGATTATTGCTCTGATGTAAAGTTTTAGCAATATCATAATCAAGTTTACATACATTTTATAGACAAAACGAGTTATTCATTTTACTGCTGCAAGACACAGTTTGAAAAAAAAGTTCTTACAATGTAAAGAGTCTTTAAGAATGATTTTTGTGAAGGGTGTTATGAAATCAAGGATTAAGAGACATGTTTCATAGGTTTTAGTTACATCTAAAAATGAATTTAGTAAAAGACTGTTACGTACATAAATTTCATAACCATGTTTATGTATTTTGTATGCCCGATTCATAATTTTCATAAACTTACAACATAACATAATAACTTTTAAACCACAGTCAATGATGCCATTTATTAAATTTATTTAAGGCATTGATTAAAAAAGGCAACATGTTTTATTTATTTCATATGCTCTTTTATTATCTCCATAACCTGTAGATACTATTAATAAGAACTCTCTATAAAATGTCAAAAAACATTTTTCATTGATTTCGTAACTTCCATTTATTAATTTCATTACTTTATATGACAATTTTTATAACTCTCCTCCGATTTTTCTAACAGTTACGTGTTATTGATGTAAAATTATCTATAAAAAATTAATAAACTCCTGTTATTAATACTATGTACGTTTTTTTTTTCATAAAAAAGCTTAGAAAGGTCCACCGTTTAACATACTAAAAGTCCCCATTCCTACCTTCTCGGAAAGTGACATTTCAAAAGTGTTTTTCTTGGGTAACTCGTAAACGGTGATAGAGAAAAGTGACAAATAAAAAAAATGTTGCAAATTTAATTCTTTATCAATACTACTTCTATCCAAGCGCGGATCTGGCCTTAAACCCAGGGGGGGGGGTAATCAGATTTCGATATATCAGTTTATCTTAAATGTATGAATAGGAATAGTCCTTAAATACGCCACAGGCGAAAATTTTGATAAAATTGCACTAAAAATTGAATTTTTTAACCCTTTCAATTAAAATTGTGGACAGTTTTATCTAGCGCCACAGGCGAAAAATTTTACGATTTGTGTTGTCGATTCTGTAAAATTTTCTATTTTCGTTATGTTATTTGCTAAAATTTTGAGTCCAAGGAAGGGGTAATTACCCCCCCTACCCCCCACGTTTCACATATTATACTTGATAAAATTGCATTTCCAACGACACCTTTCGCGTGTAGTTGCTGCTTCTAGTAATAAAATAGAAATTTTTTAAAATCATCATTTTTTATAATTTTTTTGTCTTGGCCTTTTCATTTAACAAATTTCCTAAAAAGATATAAAATTATGATTTTCAAAAGGTCTTATTTCATTACTAGAAAAAGAAAATACAAGCGGAAGTGGTCGTTGGAAATGCAATTTTATCTATATAAGATCCAGTGAAAAGCGGGGCCTTTTTTTGTATATGACAGTAACAGTGGCGTATCAAAGAGACTTGGTACACTTTGAAATTTTCTAATTAAGACAATCGAACTACTCCACTAGAAAAATTAATTTTCTGATTTAATTTAGATCATTGCTCTTAGATCAACCCTTCCGAGTTTGGTAAAAAGAAATATGCAAGAATATTTTGCTTGGGTTTTTTCAATTTTTCTTATAGAAGGAGTGGTTTAACTTATTGATAGAGAATTAAATATGCAACATTTTTTCCATTTGTCCTCTGCGTGCCCACCCTGCTTTAAAAAACGCATCACATAATTCAGAATTTAAAAAGTTATGTTAAAAAAAACAAACTCAGGGAACTTATAATGGCCCAAGGGGGCTGCCGTAGACCAGTGAACAGCGTCTTAGCCTGCAGAACAAAGATCGCAAGATCGGATCTCGGCAAGTACACATTGCTTCACACAACACCGAATGCGACTCGAGTCGACGACGGGCGGCCCCACTGCATAGAGTAACAACAAACGAGGTAGAAGTAGGCGGCACGGTTGACACTGTACCGAAAACTTTGCGGGACTCAAAGGTGGACGGCCGAGGACCCCACCAAACTGGGTAAAGAAGACTAGCCGGTGACCCAAAAAAGGACGACCTGAACTTCTCCGAAATCGGGATTCTATGGGACGCGGCTGGAGTGGATAGAGGGTGACTTGGAAGAGGCGGTATCACCTTCGGGTAGCAGGACCACTTCAAAGAGATGCATCTGAAGACTCCGACGGCGACCTCGACCAGCGAAACTGGGTCCTCGATTTTCGGGTCAACCTATATGACGGCGGGCTGGTGGGGAGAAAAGTCTAACGTCAACCAAGTTCTGCTGGGACGGTAGCGATGTTAGATAGATGCAAGTGTAACATGTAGCAGGACCACCCTTCGCAGGGGGTGAAAAGCCGACGGTGTGTATGCTTGCTACGCAGTCTAAAGATCCCTGCCCTCGACAAAGAGGCAAAATTAAGTCCACTTAGGGAAAGAAAACTTGCATCCTAAGGAGCACGTGCATCAGTCGGGGGTGCACGGGGGGTGTGGCAAAAAGGGTCCATTATGCGGCCTAATTGCCAGGCCTACGGCCGCCCATCTACTACTATAATGGCCCAAAAACATTGTTTTTAACCTCATTCTAAATTGTTTAGATATTTGTTAACACCCATTTTTTCCTTTTAGGAAAGAGCTTTGAAGTACGTGGTCTCGTTGCCAGACGAATTAGACCTAGGAGGATTAAAAATTAAACCCAATGGGAAGCAAGCTAAGACGCCCGCACCTGAAAACCTTCCAGAGGAACCCAGAGCTAGAGAGAGTGCAGTAGAAGGTATACATAATTTTCTAAATATTTTTTGGTACCATACATCAGCAGAATATTTTACCATAAATACCCGGGTCACATCTCTGCGTGCCCAAACTGCTTTAAAAAATGCATCACATAATTCCTGTCCTGTGGTGTGCTCCTTGTAGTGTTCTTCATCGAAAAGAATCTTGTAGCAAAGCAACCCCTCAAACAGGCATAATAATAATTATCTTACAGAGGAGCAAATATAAAAGGTTTCATTGGTATAAAAAGTCTTTAAAAAACTACACTTCAAATTAAAAATAGTGGATGGAAAATCTACCTTTTTAGCCCCCAATTTTAAATTAGGGTTTTAGATGGAATATAAATAGATTATAACATACATTTTATAGAAAATTCGGTAGAAGGAATACTAAATTTTGTTAAAATGTTTTGGTCTCGTACATCAGAATATTTTACACCCCTATGCAGCATTCAAGAAGGATCTTGTAAAATATTAATAAAGCATCCGTCTGAAGAATAAAACTGATAATTCTCTAATAAGAGAGCAAATATTATGGTAGGTTTAATATCAAAATTTGCACATCTTTAAATAGCTTAAATTAAAGTTTAGGTTTTTTCACCCCCCCTCTTACTTTCAATTGAGGATGTGGTATCAAAATAGATTATATCTTGCGTTTTATTTGTATATGAGACTACTTAAAAAAAATATTCATGAGATAATTTCGTAGATAAGACTGTATTAGGATCAGTATTTTAAAAAGCCGCATAAACGGCTTGCTTTTTGAAACATTTAAATTTATTTGTGTTTTAGGAATTCTGTGGGATAAGATTGCTGACTATGTCAGTTCTCACACTTTGGAATTCAAAATCCCGGTTGATAGTCTTAAAGAGATGAAGAAAGAAGTAGACCAAGGTAAGTAGTTAAAAATTACTAGAGTAAAGACTCTCTATCCATTAATCTATTTTAAATTTATAAATTTATAAACATTTTACATATCATTGTATTGACCACGATCTACTTATTTTTCTTTATATTATTCCTCATTTATGTACAGGGTGAGTCAAAACTACGCCCTATATAGATTTGAAAACTGAAGTTAATACCTGTAGAAAAATTTATAGTATTCAGGATTTTTAACCCTTATTTAGCCAAAAATACAAATTAATGTATGACAGTGTTTTAATATTTTGACTTACCCTGTATGTATATGAATACTATTCCTCAATAATATAAGGAAAAATAAGTAGATCGTGGTCAAGAAAATTCACATAATAAATATTTGAAAATGGAATTTATAACCTATTTAACGACTTCTAAGGTCTTTTTTGGCTCACCCTGTACAAAAAATTAATAGATTGTTATTTTTGGAAAAAAAATATTTTACAATTCCTTGTATTGTGTTACTCCACTTTAACAATCCATTTTAGAGGGTGCGATTAAGGGTATTCTCAGACGTTTTTTTTGGGTAGTATACACAAAGAAAAGTGGCAAATTTCGAAAGGAATTTTTTTGTAAATCTTATAGTTTCTGATAAACCAAGGTCCACAACGGCTATTTTTGGAATTTTACCCTTTATTGCTGTCTCACTCTGGACAATTATAGGAAAATGGTAATAACAAAAATGTTTGTTAGGACCTTCTATATCACATACAAAAAAATACAAAAATTGACCAATATTTTAAAAACTTGCATTTAAAGTCGTTTTTTGGACAGCCTTTATAATATTGAAAATTACATTTATTTAAATATAAATAAAATCAGAAAAGCTATATTGAATCTGCGAATTTTTTCGGAAAACGTACATAATTTGGTGTAACCATACTCTTTATCTCGGTTTCCATGGTAACCCTTATCTTTAATAGACATAGAACATAATACGTAAAACGCAGATGGACATTATCTTTCGATCAGTGGTTCTCTTTTTTTGATTGACCAAGTATTTTTTAAAAATACAAATACAAATTTTAAGCTTTTTAATACAAAAATACAGGGTGATCACTAAAATAGTTTGGCTCAGGTGATCAATGTCTACCCAAGAAAAATTACTTCTACAATGATCCAAAAACATGAATCAAAAGTCAAAATCTGGGGACCCTAGATTTTTTGCATGGGTATACGATGGGGCCTGGACTATTATATGGTTTATCCAATGCGGCAATATAAAATCAAAATTACTAATAAAGACATTTTTTAATTTTTCAGGAAGAGGTAGGGGCGGCGGGGGAGGAGGAGGTGGCAAGGGAGGCAAAGGAGGAGGAGGTGACCGAATGAGAGGACTGATGATGTTAATTCAACTTAAGGCTGCTATCCTTGGTGCTATTGCACTAAAGTTTATAGGTAAGTAGATCAAAAAATTTACGGCGCATTACAACAATACTTTAATACCCATCACACATAGTGGAGGCGGGCCCATGTCGGACATACGTCAGTAGCCGCAGCCCTCGATATCGGCACGATGTCGGTAACCATGCTCGCTGACATGTGGCTGACGACAAATAAACAATTGTGCACAATTGTTTTATACAAAAAATTTAAGAAACACCTAAGTGTCCTAAATAGTTCAGCAGCCTATGTTGTAATTCATGGCCCTCGTGGCCATTTTTGAGCTAAAGTTACGTTTTTTACAGTTTCTTACAGGGTTTGACACAGAGATCAATATTTTTGATGGTGGAGTAAGTAATGACACGGGGCGATAAGTAGATCTGTGGCGTCATCAAAAATGGCGATCAAATTGTTCCTGAAATTTGTCGCCCTCGGGAGATTTTTTAAATAACTCCTGACCTTCTTTATCAATAGACACCACACAGTTTTGAACCAATCACCAATATTAATCTCCAGGAAATTTTCACCCAATTTGTGTGTACTTTAGCTACCAGTGATGTTGAAAAAGTAAAAAAAATATTAATAATTTTTAGTCACAAAATATATGACCCTCTCTCACCGGTAGCGGTTGAAATATATGTCATCAAAATATACATTTTCATTTTAAGATTGCCTTCAAATTTAACATTTTCGATGGTGGAGTTGCAAGTTGTTATTGATAAGGCCTCTTTGGCGCCAAATGGAGGTCATAATTTAGATATGTATTTTGTCCAACATATGTATTGATTTTGATGACCCTTCAAAAGCTTTACCTACAATATTTGATCACCATGAAATGTTATTGAATTACATGTAAAAACTTAACCTAAATTAAATTATATTGACTCAACCACTAATATATAAGAAAAACTGATGTCCATATTCACCAACGTGAAACTTCTTCGACTAAGCTTTAATGATGATAAACACTATTCGGAGTTTGAAGTGAGTCTTGGCAAACAAAGTTTCAATATAAAACAACACATTCTTATCGCCAAATAATATCTAATCATGATTAAAGCCTTATCGGGGAATTTTTATTAGACTCGCACGAGCTAGAGGCCCTCTATACATTTGGCAGTTGTTGTTGCCCACCAAGGGGCTGATTCTTGAATCTCGTAGAAAAGGTCCCACGGAAACGTTCTCATCCTTCATTTCGACAAATAAAAAGGCTCAGAAGCTAATATGGTGCATGCATAAAGGTGACTGAATTATCGTTTTTCAAGAGCGCCCGTTCACCTGCTCAGAGGCAGGTGTAGAAAGATTCCTTCGATACACGGCAATCGGGCGAGGTTCGGCCGTGGTCGGATAAGTTTCGGATAACTCGTGATAGCTCCAAAGCCTGTTATTGGTGGATATCAGGGATGTGACCGTTCCCGCACGACCTTTCCTATGAAATTCTAGAATCAGCCCCCAGAGGTGAAAAACTCAAGTTGTCCTCTCTTTCTCGTTTTTTTTAATATTTGCATGTAAACCGATTTTATGAAATTGATTGATCTTTTGTTGCCGCTTTTAATAATATCTCCAGGTTGGTTCTAAAAGAGTGATTTTGTATAGTTTGTAAAATATGAGGTCAGTCAAGCCACATTCCCCCCCCGCTCCAAAAGATATTCGACTTTTGATATGTTTATAATTTCGAACCAATTTCGGACTAATTTTGAACCACTTTTAAAAATTTTGAACCGCACTCCTTCCTGTTTTTTTTTAATATTCAAAATGGGGGGGTACAGTAACGCTAAAAAAACCAGGAAAGAGTGTGGTTCAATTTTTTAAAAAGTGGTTCAAAATTAGTTCAATATTATAAGCATATCAAAACTAAAATATATTTTGGGGGGCGGGGGGGGTGGCTTAACGTAGACCTGCACCCCCCACCACAATTTAAAAAAAAAACCGGGTTACTAGAGGGTTTTTCGCAATTCTTTTTGGTTATATTAGGAGTTCGAAATTTTGGGATAGTTGCTTTTAATTTTTCTCTACGCTTTAAATGAGGAGTGGGGGTAGCTTGACGTCCGGCTGCACTCCTCATTTTGAATATTAAAAAAAAAACAGGAAGGAGTGTGGTTCAAAATTTTTAAAAGTGGTTCAAAATTAGTTCGAAATTACAAGCATATCAAAACTCGAATAGGTCACGCTTTGACAAAAAAAAAAACAGTAAGGTAAATACTTGGCCGAGTACTTGGCAGATACTAAAAATGTTAATTATACGTAAAATATTATTATTATTAATGATTTTATTGTTGCAAAAATAATTAGATACAAGTCATTTTACACCTAATATATAAATAAAAAATAAACATTATTTGGCAACAAAAGGTAAAGTTCGCAGTTTTTTATTGAAAAACAATAAAAAAGCGGCGCTCTTCCACTTAGCCTATTACTACTACGAAGTAAAATAAAATACCATCAAGTTATTCACAACTTTTTTACCCCGTTTGAATGACCAAAAAATTACATAAAACTTAAATAGACCTAATTGATTCACAAAGAAAATAAACCTATAGAACGAAAAAAATACAAAATAAATAAATAATAAAAATAAACAACAAAAATATCATTCTAAACAGCAGGGATAATTAGTATACCTGCCTATAAAAAGTTTTAATTAAATTTTTCATTGTACAGACGTATGAGTTTGGTACCTTAACTTACATTGCTTTATTATTGTATCAGTCACGACTAGAAATTTGAATTTAAAAGATGCTTTTTAAGTTTTTTTTAAATGTTAAAATATTAGGATGTTTTATATTATCAGGTATTTTGTTATACATTTTAGGTACGCAATAGGTAAAAAAAATACAAAATAAATAAATAACAAAAATATCATTCTAAATAGCAGGGATAATTTATATACCTGCCTATAAAAAGTTTTAATTAAATTTTTCATTGTACAGACGTATGAGTTTGGTACCTTAACTTACATTGCTTTGTTATTGTGTCAGTCACGACTAGAAATTTGAATTTAAAAGATGCTTTTTAAGTTTTTTTTAAAAATGTTAAAATAGTAGGATGTTTTATATTATCAGGTATTTTGTTATACATTTTAGGTACACAATAGGTAAAAAAAATACAAAATAAATAAATAATAAAAATAAATAACAAAAATATCATTCTAAACAGCAGGGCTAATTTATATACCTGCCTATAAAAAGTTTTAATTAAATTTTGCATTTTAGAGACGCATGAGTTTGGTACCTTAACTTACATTGCTTTGTTATTGTATCAGTCACGACTAGAAATTTGAATTTAAAAGATGCTTTTTAAGTTTTTTTTTTAAATGTTAAAATACTAGGATATTTTTTATTATCAGGTATTTTGTTATACATTTTAGGTACACAATAGGTAAAGCTCCCTTGAAAAATTTTAGTTTTGTGCTGTGAAATCGAAATTTGGTTTTTTATGCGCGTATTTTTATTATGTATTGAGTTCCTAAATATAATTTTTTTATACAAATTTTTGGGTTCCTTAGTTTTCAATACTTTATGGAAAAATGATGAAGAGTGCATAAATCTTCGTTGTTCCACATTTAGCCATCCAAGCTGTTTTAATGAGTCCGAGACATGTTCCCTTCGTTTTAGACCACATATTATTCTGACGCATGCAGTTTGTAAAAGCTGAAGCCTTCTTGCGTCACATCTACGAACACATTGTCCATAGACCATATCGCAATAATTTGCATGAGATAACACTAGACTCACATAGGACTTTTTTAGTGCACTTGTTCAAAATTTTTCTGCTTGAGATAATCAGGTTACAGAAACCTTTTTTAATGACCGATGATACGTGTTTCTCGAAGTGAAGAATCTAAAATAAGCCCAAGGGTTTTTTCTGCTTTCGATAATTATAAACTTTGATTTTGGACCTGTACTTTAACTTTACGTATGCAGCTTTCTTGAACTAATTTTTTACCAAACAGCATCATCACCTTAGATTTTTTAGCATTAATGGAAAGCCCATAATTCGATGATAATTTAACGATAGTTTTAAGGTCATCATTAATCTTTTGGCAAGCATCATATATTTGGTCTTCAGAAAAGGTTAGATAATATTCTGAATCGTCTGCATAGGAATGAGATGCACAATATTTCACTGACTTGAGAAATTGCGAGGTATACAAGGTAAATAACAAAGGAGAAGGTATCGAACCTTGAGGAACTCCTGATGGTACTATCAAGTATCTGGAAAGTTTATTTTGACCGAAACTGACCGCCTGAGTCCTCCAGCCCAAATAACTCCCGACAGAATCAAACGCTAGTAGCAAGGTACGACTGATTCTGTCAAAGGCCTTTGAGTAATCCAGCATTACCAGTATGGTCAGTTTGTTATTATCAATAGCCCTCAATATGTCGTCTGTTACATTTGCTAGAGCGCTCGCGCAACTGTAGTTTCTGCGAAAACCCGATTGCTGATCTGGCAGTAACTTTATTTTGTCAACAAAAATACGAATTTGTTGTTCCATGATTTTTTCCAATGCTTTTGAGATTGTACAAAGGATGCTGACTGGTCTTAGATCTTCAGTTTTTTCAGGATTTGATGTTTTTGGAAGAGGTATAACATTTGATTGTTTCCAGAGATCCGGGAAGACATTAAATAAAAGACAGAAGTTGAAAATGTGTTCGATTGGTCTAAGTATGATTGGCAACATCGCAATAACATTTCAATACTGATGGAGTCTACTCCTACTGCTTTTGATTTAATGGATAGTAAATTTAAACTTTTCAATATCGGGATTTAGACTGTTATTTTGAAAAAAATTGAGTAACTCTTGATCCGGAGGTGCACTTGAGTTTGACACCTGTAAAAAGTAATCGTTGATTTGGTTTGGGTCGCTGAGATCTTCTGGTAGAGTAGAGTTCTGTTGGGAATTATAAATATCCATTTTCTTTAGGTCTTTACAAAGAGTTTTCCTATTAGACGTGCGAATTTTAAACTCTAAATATGCTTTTTTTTCACGTTTTATTGCATAATTTGTTTGGTTTTTTAAATTTTTGTAAAAAGTGAATGTGTTAGGATTTTTTGTTTTTTTGTATCTTATTAGGGATTTGTCCCTTTCATGCGCCAAAAGTTTGATTGCTTCTGTCATCCTTGGAGACTCCGGTTTAGTGATTCTGATCGTTCTTTTTGGCGCATGGATATCAAACAAACCCAAGATAAGAGAGTCAAAAATTTGCACTTTTTTGTTTATATCTGTTTCTACAAAAAAAGACGAGAAGTCGGCTAGTTGCAAGTCTCTTTGAAAAGTGTCATTATTAAAAGATTTGTAGTCTCTAAAGGTATAAAAAAAGGGTTTAATTTTCGTTTTTATTTTTCCAATCGAACAAGCAACTATACAATGATCAGCAATTAATGACTATATAAAAATGTTTATTATTTTTGCATTTTTCTTGCATTTGTTTTTCAATTGGCGTAGGCGAAAATATATTTTCAATTTCCTTTACCCCAATATTCTATTTTTAAACTGCATGTAAGTAATAAAATTTGATGATTTTACACATTTTAAAGCTTTGTTTTCAAGCTTTTAATTTCTTTTTTCAAGTTTTCACTGTTTTTTTGAGCGTTCAAAAAAAGTACTGCCAAAAAACATTTTTGCTCTGTTAAAATGAAAAATATTTAGAGAGAGGGCAGAATTTTAGAGGTAGATGGAGATAGTTTAGTGAAGTGCCAAGTATTTTAGAGAAGGATGGAGATCTGTTAAAACTGCAAAAAAATTAGCGTTGCCAAATCAAATTATTTAGGGGAGATTTTGTTTTTAAATCAATCTGAATGATATCCTCTTTATACTGAAAATATATAAAAAGAAGGTTTTTATAAATAATTTTGCCAGAAAATGCTAAAATAAATAAATATGTATTAATTAATGAGATATTTTATGATAATAAGGTAAATAAAGAATTCCAGGAAAAATTCTTTAGTGTTATGGAAACATCGTAAAATAATTTTTCCCACAGTGCATGTTATTTATATTTTCTAATGCTCAAAACTTAGTATAGACTTCTTTTTTTTTAAGTATCAAGTTCTTAAACTCTTTAAAACTAACGAAAAACATGCCCATACCTTAAGGTCGTAGTTACAATCTGGGGAATTGTTTTTAGCAACACTGTACGGGAAATCAATTTAACTATGTCGACCTGATTTTTTTGCAAAATTTTACGTCATTGAATTTGTTTTCCATGGCAACGCGGAGAATTTATTTATGTTTATCCACAGTGGGACACCCGAGATTTTTTAGCACCGGGTCAAAAATTTGGGGTTAGGTTACTTATTTGGACTTGTGCATTTAGAATTCAATTGAAAACACTCCCGCTAGCTGATACCGACAACAGGTTAACTTAGAAGCATGCAGATTTAAAAATCGGCCACTGGCGCTAATCAAAATAATCGTGTTCTATTTTAAACAGGATCGTCAACAACTAGCAATAGTCTTTCCTTCCAACCTCTAAATGGAGGTTTACTGACCTGTTTTGTTAGTACTTAAGTATCCGTGTGTTTTTAAAACTGAGGTTCTAAAATCTATCCTTTGCACTCCAAGATTTCACTAGTACACTTGCACATAACTATGCCACAATAATTTAAATTAAAAAAAAAATGGTTGAATCAAAATAAAAACATGGACGCCGAATGTTTCTATGCGAATGCCTTGTAATCCCAGCGAGTCAGTAAAGTTTTCTTGGTTCTTTAATAGACTCGGGGTAATGCTCGGTCAGCGCTAAGCCTTTTTCGGCGGGTGACCGCACACGCGGGTAGTTTCATTTTTGTTTTAGAACAATGTTTTTAAAACACATTTTTTAAAGATAAACATAACCTCAAATGGTTTTCTGTCAGAAAACGTAAAAATACTCTTCTGTCCCACTACGTCCCAATTTAAAGTTTGTTGACAAATCACCTGCAGTTACCATGGAATCGTATAAATTATGGGATCTATCGGCCAACACTTGAACTACGTGTGTCTCCCAAATTCAATGAAGTGAGATTGATTAATCGGTTTTCTTTTGCGGAGTGCACAGGCTTTTAGAAAAAAGGAAACTTAGTTTTTATTTTCGCTAAAGTAAGGAAATATAAAAAGGAAAAATGTAATCCAGAGGAAATTGTGAGTTTTTCTCTATTTTTTCTTGTAAATCAGGTTTGTCCTAAACCGCAATTATTTTGAGACTTTTGGGATAGATGACAGCACCAGAGCTTTTATTTTGAAGAAAGAATAATTGAGAATTTTGAAAAATCCTTCAGAAATTTTTGTTAAGCATTTAAAAATGATCACCCCTGCAAAATTTCAGCTAATTCTGATGTTTAGTTTTGCCTGTGCATTCTGGCAAAGATTAAAAAATTAAAGAACAAGGCGTTGTTTTTTGTTGTGCATGGCGAATCATCGGTAATGGAAATCGATAGTTGGTCCAATATCGGCTCACGTGTAACTGCCGAGGCCGACCTGACGCCGACATTGACGACGTCGGTCCGATTATTTACCGACTTTCTGTGTTTGCTGGGTACACTTAATTTGTCGGGTTTGCAAATAGGGTACATTTTTCTACAATTAAAAAAAAACATAAAAGTAATACATATGCTTTTTCTTTTACAGGATTGGTAGCATTCAAAGCTTTATTGGTAGGAAAAATTGCCCTTACTATTGCGTCCATAATCGCCCTCAAAAAACTATTGGAACACAAGCATCATACCTCAACTTATGAGGTAGTAGCCCATCCTCCGCATCACGAAGATTGGGGTCACTATGACAGATCTTTTGCACAGGACCAAGCTTACAGAGGATACGAAGGAGCAGCTAGAAGTACAAACTAGGTACCCATCCTCAATTTTATGGACTTGCGAAACTATTTATATGAGATGCTGTAGGTGGAACTTTAAAACCTTTTGCTTATGTACGAGTAAACACTGAATTAGATACAGCCCCAGATGCTAAAAAGTATTTTTAAACTGTAATGGCCAGTAATGACAAACAATAAGCTAAGCACCTTTTTTGCGGCTCATCCTCGACCCTCTTAAGAAAAGCTACTTCCAGTTTTGTGGGACAACACTTTTTTTAGTGGGTTATTTTATATAACCAGTTTATGATAATAAGTCATGTTGATGCAACCTGTGACTTACAGCTTGTTGCACCATTTTCAGACAAAACGATCAGTTACGAAAACTTCGGTTATTTTTTAACCTGAGTTTAATTTTGCGGCTGTTGCACCAGCACCAGCAAAATTAAATGACTACGGTCAATTAACACACGCTTAGATTTAGATCTTGCAAATTTCACCTTTTAAAATATCAGCGGATATTAATTAAAATGTTCAACTAAGCAGATTTGGTATTATTATTCTTTGATTATTTTGGGTTTGTTGTTTTGACCGATATAAAATAAAAAAATAAAAATTAGGGAAACTAGTGAAGAAAAACGATTAATTTACATTACTTTTTCTACTATATTTTACGAAAATGGCTTTTTCTACCCGAAAAATAGAGACAGGGAGGAGAAAAAATTCCTCCCGGCTAACAGGGAGAAAAATTTTTCCTCCCCGTACCGCATCTGAACATATTAAATGATATATATTTTTGATTTCTTTTAGTCTTCCATCTACCGCAGCCAAGTTTCTTTGGATATATTCAGGTTCAGGTGGTAGATTACTTTTAAATAACGTTTTATTCAGATAGCTTCAGATTACCATTTTGGCAGGTATCAGTGGATTGTTATAAAATGCGGGGGTTGTTTCAACAGTTCAGGCAAATGAATGGTTTTCAACAGAATAAAAAATATTGTTCTAATTTTTGAAACTATTACAAAAGGCAGTAGAGAAAATTAATTACATACCTCTAGAGTAAAATGCATTTCCTCCCTTGGTATGTAAATAACTATTCTGCTTCACAAATATTATATTGAAAACACTCAAATCAAGGTAGCTTCCATCAAATTAAACCACTGTTTTAAAAACCATAATAAATTGGGTCTCCATCACCTTCATCCCGGATGAAAAGATTTTACATATTCTTTGAGGAAAAATTACCTAAATCCAAAGTTGTGTTCTTAGTTTCAAAAATTTAATAGTTAAAAACAAAGTGATATCTTTATATAGTTATATCCATTTCTAGATGTCTCGACTAATATTGAAATCTTGGTTGGATACAAAATAAAGATGCGTTATTGTCTTGAATAAAAATATATCTTATTTTTTAGTCTAAATCTAAATCTACATATAATTCCGGTAAAATAAATTTAAATGTTAAAAGAACACTTAACAAAAATAGATAGGTATTGATTTACCTCTGTCTCCTAGAAGGGATGCATTTTCATTATTTTCTTTGCTCAATCTCAGTTTGTCCCAAATTTATTAAATAAACTCATTTCAGCATTTCTTTATTTTCAACTGGGGGTTCAGACTCGTTTGGAAAACAGCACAAGACAATTGTTCGAAATGCACATGATGGCTTGCAATTACATTCGAAAAAAGAACTAAAATTACTAAAGGGATTCTTTTGCTCTATTTTGCACATGTGTATAAATTTAAGCACATCCAAATTATTTAAAAAAAGACACTATTTACCATCTTTCAAATGGTAACAAAAACAAAACATAAAAAATAACACCTAATGTCAATTTTTAGTCAAACCCCCAATTAAACGGTCAAATTTGGGAATTTAAGTTAAACTCCGGTTAAAACGGAATGGCGCAACAGGCGGTTAATGTGTTAAATGGAAAATATTGTGCAAAAAAAGCTGGTAAAGGAACCAAAGGTTGCCAAAATTCTTATTTTCATAAAATGAATTGGTCTGTTGGTCCTACATGTACCACAAAACAGAAAAAAAATGATAACAAAAGTATTATTTTATAAATAAATTTTCTTTTAAATATTAATACATTTTATTATTAGTTATAATACGGGTAATTAAGAATAAGTTCTTCAAGGTGTTCAAATAATGGCTACTTTAATATTTTTTTAGAGATTAATTACAACTCCAGGTATGATAAAAAAATTTTTTTATGTTTTTGTAATACGTTTTTTTGCAAAACGTAGAATGAGTCGTAGAGCTTGCAGGAGCGATACAAAAAATGAAAGTATTCTTAAACTAAAAATAATCCTTTTCGTTCAAAAAAATATGTGATTTGTATATAGCAAAAACAATATTCAGGGTGGTAATCTTAAAGGGAATGATAGAGCTAGCGGATTGGATTTATTTTAAAAACATTGAAAATGTATCACAATTATTATTTTTTAATTTCTATAATATTGCTATCACAAAACGGTTTGATATTATTTTATTTAAACTGAACCCTCATAAGTACAGTATTATTTAAAAACCCAAATGCTTCTGTTTCGAAAAGGATAATAGATAGACAATGGAGAATTGGATAAAGAATTAAAAATTTGTAATATATATTGATAAATGGATCCTTAGTATTTTCTCTTAAAAAAATGTGACAGAAATATTTTGGGATAACACGATTAGAAGCAATAAAAAATCTCATTTAAAGGAATTTGGTGTAAAAAAAATAACTGCGTAGCCGCATGATTCAATTTAAGGTTCCCAGCCTGTTAGTAAATAATAATATTTTATTATTTTTATTAAAGAATATATTTAGTTATTTTATAAATAGCGAAGTATTGTTACGAAAATATATATTCTTGGTTCAAGTATGCAATAAAATCCTTAACCAAAGATATGCAGCTTGATTTAAGAGTATAAAATTTCAGAATTTTTTTGTGTTTAAATTTTTTTTCGTGTATTTAATAACTAACGTGTACAATATTTTAGGTAAAATTTTACAAAACAGCTTATCAGGATTATTAGACCTAACTCAAATTTTGTTATTGTATGAAATTTGACATCCTTTTCTTTTTAGTAAGGATTAATAAGGAGGTCTTTTGTTTTTCACTGTTTCAGTTTTATTAAATGTGGTTACAAAACTTTAAATATGCATTTTTAAGTTTTGTAACGATGGTTATAAAACTCACAAAACAAGTCATAAGTGCGTACGTATAAATCGTATGTAAAATAATAAATTTTTTACATAATTTAACAAATCTTATTTTTTAACAATGTAATATTTGAACTTATTGTTACATTTTTTTTACCAACTTTACTTTATTTTTGTTATATTCTTTATAAACATTTCGGACAAAGAAGGGTTAAGGAAATGCAATATTCTTTTAGGAATTTTATTTTTATTACATATTATCTGTGGTATATTAGATTATTTATAGTAAGTATATAGTATAGAAATAATAATGTTATTAAACATGGTGGGGTTAATTTTTTAGTTTACTATGATTTTCGGTGGTAGGATATTACTTTTTCAATATAGCAATTAATTTTGGTTAAGTTCGTTTAGTTATTATATTTTTTTGTGCATTAAATCAGGTAATAGGTTAATTGTATGTAGTAATCTTTATTTATTTATTTATTAATTTATCTATTTATTTGTTTCATGTTTATATGACTATTAATTAATAAGGTTTAAAGACTTATAACTCATAGGTTTTTCTGTTTTGTGTGATTGTATGTTTTAACTATTTGTTCTTTTGTTTGTCAATTTTTTTGATTATTCCCATAAAGTAAATACTCGTAGATATTTACTTTGTGTTATTACCTATATGGTCTATTTATTTTTGGCTAAGATAAGCAGAAGGTTTTAAATTGGTGTTTTTAATGTAACAAGTTTTCCACAACGTAACAGGTGGAAAATTTAAAATTTGTTTTTAGTTTAGTAGCGACGAAAAAAAAAACAAAAAAAAACTAATTATAATTCCTATAGCCAGATATTTAAGACTTTATGTACTGTGTACTTATTTGTTTTTTATTATTTTTGTTACTTGTTTTCAATAAACATTAAAGTTTGAACTTTGAACCTTTTGTTGTCTTCCAACTCACGTTGTAAAATGGTCAGTGGATATTAATGGAAAAGACGAGTGTACTATAAAATTACTACAAAGAATTAGACAAACCATGGAAAGTAACTTCCTCCTTAGGCCGGTATTACACTACAGAAATTATTTGTCAAAGATTTATTATAAAAGACGTTTCATAAAATATTTTACAGTATAATATACCACATTTTTTTATAAAATATGGCATATTACACTATCAAATGTTTCATCAAATATATTTTATAAAAGATCTTTGACAAATAAATTTTGTAGTGTAATACCGGCCTAATACATAATATTTTATAAAATATTTCTTTTAGTTTATAAAATATGGTATATTACACTATAAAATGTTTCATCAAACATCTTTTACAAAAGAACTTTGATAAATAAATTTTATAGGGTAATACCGGCCTTACAAGTCTGGTACAATTGATCATTTCTGCGCAGGAATAACGCAGAGTTGCCAATACAGTAGCATGTTTTGGTTAACTCTAAAACTAATTTAAATATAAAATCATCTGGTTTTTCGTATCCCTCAATCTTAATTTGAGGTTTGTTTATTGTGGGTTATGAGATTAAGGCAAAAGACTTGTTTTTTCTTCTGGGACGTTTTGTCCTTGCGGTCGCATTATTGTCGCTTGTGGGGGGCGGTGGAGGCGATCGCCTCCTCCCCTTTTTTTCGAGAATATATTTACAAAATCGCCGGTTTAAAAAAAAAACAGTAAAATTTTTTATAGCTAATCAAAAATTTTCGCCCGCGGCGCCCTATTGGGTCAAAAGTTACATTAACTTTAAAACTTTTGCATAAAATATTTTCTTTGCTTTTACAAAATTTTGACATCACGCCCCTCCCCCTTTTTGGAAAGCTGCGACCGCCACTGAAGTCATACAGTTTCTGGTGATTGGTGTAAGCTTATTGCCATCACTAAATTGTGAAAGATGCTGGTTAATAAATTCGTAACCCTAAAAACAAACGTGTTAAAGCTATAGTTTCTCCCCAGATTTTAAGTAAAAAAAAGTGCAACTGGCAACGCCTTGTTCTTTAATTTTTTAATTTTTTGCACAGGAAAAAGTAAACATCAGAATTAGCTGAAATTTTGCAGGGGTGATTATTTTTAAATGCTTAACAAAAATATCTGAAGGATTTTTCAAAATTCTCAATTATTTTTTCTTCAAAATAATAGCTCTGGTGCTGCCATCTATCCCAAAAGCCTCAAAATAATTGCGGTTTAGAATAAACCCGATTTATAAAAAAAAAATAGAGAAATAGTCACAATTTCTTCTGGATTACATTTTTCCTTTTTATATTTCCTTGCTTTAGCGAAAATAGAAACTAACTTTCCTTTTTTTCTAAAAGCCTGTGCACTCGGGAAAAGAAAACTGATCTATCAATCACACTTCATTGAATTTGGGAGACACACGCAGTTCAAGTGTTGGCCGATAGACCGCAGAATTTATACGATTCCATGGTAACTGCATGTGTATTGTCAACAAACTTTAAATCGTGCCGCAGTGGGACTGACGAGTATTTTTACGTTTTCTGAGAGAAAACCATTAGAAGTTATATTTATCTTTCAAAAATGTGTCTTCAAAAACATTGTTCTAAAACAAATATGAAACCACTCCACGTATGCAGTCGCCCGCCGAAAAAGGCCTAGCGCTGCGCGGGCATTACCACGAGTCTATCAAAGAACCAAGAGAACTTTACTGGCTCGCTGGGATTAATAAGAATTCGCATAGAAATATTCGGCGCCCATAACCCTACATAATTTTGTTTTTATTTTGATTCAACCGGTTTTTGTTAATTTAAATATTGAGGCATAGTTATGTGGAATTGTACTAGTGAAATCTTGGAGTGCAAAGGATAGATTTTAGAACCTCAGTTTCAAAAACACACGGATACTTAAGTACTAACAAAACAGGTCAGTAAAGCTCCATTTAGAGGTTGGAAAGACTCTTTCTAGTCGTTGATGCTCCTATTTAAAATAGAATACGATTATTTCGTCTAGTTGTCGGTATCAGCTAGCGGAAGTGTTTCCAATTCAATTATAAATGCACCTGTAAATGCAACCTTAAACATTACACATTACAGTTATTTTAATACGTAGTTGGGTAGCGTTTTCTAGCAGGTAATTCTGCAATAAATGGTTTTCTTTTATTTTAGTAGTTTACTTGATTTTTTAACTGCACAGAACGCGAAAAGTCAAAATAAGTAACCTAATCCCAAAATTTGACCCGAGGCTAAAAAATCTCTGGTGTCCCACTGTGGATAAACATAAATAAAGTTTCCGCGTTGCCATGGAAAACAAATTCAATGACGTAAAATTTTACAAAAAGGTCAGGTCGACATAGTTAAATTAATTTCCTTGCTAAAACAATTCCCCAGATTTTAACTACGACCCTAAGCCAAAAGAAGAACAACAAAGAGGTAAAAACTATTCGACTGCTAGTTTCAAGTTGGGATTAGCATACAGAATAGAAAAATATTTTGCAGTTTTTTAGTGTGATTATTACTAAGCTATACTAAATCCGATTTCGAACTAGCAGTTGGATACTTTTATTTAAATTTTCGTTGCTGCGTCACATGATATGAGTTTTTTTTAATATATTTATTTCGGAAAACTACAATATATAAATAAGCACTACAAGTTGCATATCCACTTTCCCCGTTCGAGTACAAAGTTCGATCGAGCAAGAACTGTCATGACCTAACCGTCTTTTGCGGTTTCGAGGGACAAAAGCAAAAAATCTTTATTAAAAAAGTATATTAATCGTTTTTAGATAAAAATTCGAATTTATTTTCACCTTACTGATGCTGCCCATATAAACGTATTTTTAAATTTTTTCACGTTTTCAACGTTTGGCGTTTGTTTGGTGGAATGACTTTATAATTTCCACCAAAACGTTGCGGAAAAAACGCAACTTCCAACAACATCCAAAATGGTAAGAGAAAACTCTAAAAAATCAAAGTAAACCACCACTATCACTTTTAGACCAGTAAGTAAGGCCTTTGGCTTGCAAAAGGTGGGGAATAAATGATTTTGAAATATGTTGTAGACGGATAGATTCTAATAAAAAATGCAAGTTTTCGACCTTGGAGGGGGGGGAGGGGGCGCCGCTCGCACCTCCATCTGTCATTATATATGCAACCAACTCTTTTGTAGCTTTATTATCCTAAGAATTGGTTATGCAAAAAAATGTTTAACGGTAAAGTTAAAGAGAATAAAATTATCTACATTTTATGTATTTACACTTTTTTTTTATGTTTTATAGGTTAAAAGTTACATAAATAAAAATATGAAGTTTATAAAGGAAATCGTCAAACTCTGAATAAAAACACACAGTATTTTGTCAAAATTTTAGTAAATACCCTGAGTAGCATATTTACACACCCTCCCATACGACGGCACCAGCGGCGTGCTGAAATCTGTGAGCCTGTGTGGCCAATAACTACGTTTGAAAAAAGCTCACTGATTTGGGCACCTATGCACATTATGCGCGCGAATGCTCTTCAAGTGTGCTTTTGCCTTAACAGTCTTTAAACTAGTTTTTCCCTACTTCTAGATTGAAGCAGGTGTCTGTTATGCAAAACGTCGTAAAGGAGAAAGAATATAAAAAAATATCAAGTTTCTTTTAAAGCGTGTGGATGAAACGAAAAAAAAACAGAAAACAGAACAGAAAAAAAACAAAAAAAAACCAGCCGGAAAAAATAACTCGGGAAAAAAACCCTGGAAAAATTGATTTTTATTTATTAAAAAATTAGGTTGGGTATATCCGTCTGTAACATACTTCAAAATCGTTTATTCCCCACCTTTTGCAAGCCAAAAACACCTACTGCCTGACTATTTGAATTATTTAAAATATTTGTTGTGAATAACTACAGAAAAGTATAGAAGACCAAAAGAAGAAATAGCAGGTAATGACAGATTTATTGAGAGTTTTTCGAATAAATCCTAATATTAGGTATAAAGTTAAACTCAAACCAAACACAATCTTCAGACTCAAACTTAAAATGCACAGGTATTTCATGACTTTTTTGCACGCAAACTTACTTATCAGTACTAACTGACCGGTTTATTAATGACAGGTGATTTCACTGAGCACAATTTTAGGTTTAGTAAAGTAAGTCTTACTCAGCGTTTGCTTGTGTTGGGTTAAATTGGCAAGATACAAGGAGTAACCCTGCCCAATATGACCCTTTTCTCTGAATCCCACTTGGGTATTAATCACCAGGTGCGTCCAAGTTGCGGGGATGGACCGGACTAAATAAGTCGGTAATTACGTCCTGTCGGGAAACGTGACACCGTAGCCCCCTGGAACGCAGGTCTTTGGGGTTGGTGTGTAGGGAGCGCTTAGGTGGATTTATCATTCATTCATTCAAGTCTTACTCAGATGAAAGAAAATTTGTCACGAAATGAACTCCAAAATTATAAAATATCTTGATAAACTAATAAGCAATGCTCTGACTCAGTTATTTATTCTCTGTATTCCTAGTAGCTATTTTAAAAAAATATTAAAGTTCGAAGGATGAAAAGAACTACCGTCTTATCTCGGTACTGCCTATAGTATATGAAATTTTTGCGTCACTAATGAAAGATCAAATGAATAGTTTTTTTTTTAAATAACAACATCTTACTCAAAGTTAATTTGACTTTAGAAATTAAAAATCGACCGCTCTTGCGATCAATCGACTATCAGAATTTGTGTCAAAAGGTTTTGCTTCTTTTCGGGACTTGACAAAGGCATTTTACTGCATCCTTTAAAAATCTTTTTAGGAAACTGCAATACTACAATTTTAACGAGGTCAGTGTTGCCTTTGTCAGGTCCTATATGGAAAAGAGAGAGAGAGAGAGAGCAGTTTAACAGGAGTAGGTCATGGTCACAAAAACTTAAGCATGGCGTTCCAGAGGGCTCCGTTTTAGGCCCTCTGCTATTTCTTATTTATGGCAATGGCCTGCCATATTTCTGTGACATATTTCGTATTTATTGATTCTTTATGCTGAAGATATAACAATCCTTCAACATTACCATCCATCTAATTCAATACAAAACAATGTATCACGTATAAAAAAAAACCTGGTTTCTGGCAAACAGGCCAAGTCTTAACAGTGGTAAAACACAGAATATCAACTTAACACTGAGTCGGTGGATAAGTATTTTGGTGTGTATCTGGACTCTCGGTTAACTTGGGAAGTTCATATCAATAATCTTGGCTCTAAAGTATTTTAGTAAAAAATTTAGCTAGAGATGTTTCCACCTCGACAGTTCTAGCTGCCTATCGTGGGTAAATTTTCTCAAACATGTCTTATACAATAATAATATGGGGACATTCACCTAAAGTCGATCAAATATTAAGCTCCAACGTCGTTGTGTCACTATAATTACAGATTTAAAGTATAGAGATTGTTGTAAGAACACGTTTATATCTCTAAAAATATACCTACTTTTCCCTGTATCTACATTTTAAATTAGTTAACATACATACAGCAAAAACAACCACTGTTTTTAACGCAGAGCGACGACTGATGAGCATTTGCGTGAAACTATAAATAGAGAAAATTTAGTTCCCAGCTACCACAGGGTAAACAAAATAAGAAGGGGTACTGACCATAGTATACATTTTTTTAATATTTTACCATCACCCGTCAAAACTTTAAATGAGAGATATTTCATTAAAGCGACTAAAAGCTATTTGTACAAGAATGCATTCTACTCCTTTAGGTAGTATCTGGGCAGCAACTTTAATTTGTTTTAAATTGTCCAATTTTTATCTTAAATGTGTCTACTTCAAATTTTTAACGGTTTTATTAAATTCAATATTATATGTATTTTTTACCTGATTTTTAATGACTTAAAAACGCTATAGTTATTCTTCTATAAAATATTGTCTGTATTAATTAATACTCGACAATCTATTTCTGTTGTCTAAAATTTTTGTACTAGGTATTTTTTTGGCTTCCATAAGCGCTATATGAAATACTTACTAATAATAAATACATTTTTATTAAAAAAACAACAAGCTTTTATTAAATGCACTGAAAGGCAGAAAATAATTTTTTATCTTTCTTATACCATAATAAAAGCGATAGGCGCAAATTAAAAATTTTAACTTTATATCGTATATCGGTCACATGGACGATTCGCCAAAGAAAGAAACAGTTGTATTACTCTATAAAGTAAGGATATTTTCAAAGGCTTGGCAAGCACGACAATCTCACCCGTTCTCAGATTCTTTAGATGAAAGCATAATGTTTATCATTCGAATAGAAGAATAATTTAGTTCTTCTTTTGTAGTTTCTTTTCTTTCTTTTTCTTTCTCTTTGTCATCCTAAAGTTTAAATTTTCAATTTGCGCCCATCGCTTTTATCGTGATATAAAAAAGATAAAAAATTATTTTCTACTTTTGAGTGCATCTAATATAAGCTTGTTCTTTAGAAGTTTTTTTTAATAAAAATTTATTTTTTAATATTTAGATTTGTATCTTAAATCGTCCATTTTGAATCCGCCATATTGAAGTTTTCTAATCTGATCAAAAATTCATATCCCTTCCCGAAAGACCCCTGTACGTATGCCAATTTTGATTTAAATTGAACAAACTAAAATCGAACAAAACTAAGAATAAGTCAGCAATTGGATAGCAAAACATGATCAAACATCGTCCATCTTGAATCCGTCATATTAGATTTGCAAAATCTGATAAAAAATTCGTATTCCTTATCCCCAAAAGACCCCGTATACCAATTTAGGCTGAAATCGGACAAACTTTTTCCCCCCCTCCACTCCCTCGTAGGGGTGAGGGGTGCGTAATAATGACACATTATTGTATTGTCACCGGAACTATAAATGCATGCCAAATTTGAAGGTAATCGTATGTGTATAAGTTAGCTAAAATTGGTTACCAAAAGATGACCAAAAATCATGAATCCGCCATATTGAATTTCCAAAATCTGATTACAAATTCGTTTCGTCTTCATCTCCAAGTACCCCAAACACACCAAATTTAAACGAAATCGGGCGTACTTCAACTGTACCCCTCTCCACCCCCTTTGAGTAATGGGAGCTGTCAATTTCATCACACTATATTCTTATGTTGTCACCGCAACTATATAAGCATGCCAAATTTGAAGCCGATCGGATGTCGGCAAGTTGGTCAAAATTAGGTTGCAAGATTCCACCCGAACAAACATATTTACATACATTGCAAGTTAAATAAAAGCTTTTCCAAACTATTTTTTCGGTCCTGTACTTACAAAAGCCATTTCTTCACTTACTATCTTCACATAGGCCTTATATGAAAATGATTTGAAAATTTTGTCCCATAAACACTCCTAAATTCGTTTTAAGCACCAAATTGATTTTATTTTAAAGCTGTTTAATAAAGCGTTTAAAACCATAAACACTTTAAAAGTGCTGCTTTCAAACTAAAGAAATAGTCAACCCTTGTTTTGCCAAAAAATCTGTTATAACTAAAAGTTCTTTTATTTGTTTTTTTTTTAAACTTACACTTAATGATATTTAATAAAGGACGTACAAACCCTAGGGGAACTGATTTTAGTTAAAAGCGTTTTTATATAAAACTGGTTTTAGGTGCGTATAAACGTAGTAACTGAACTGAAGGTTAAACCACCCCCAGACCGCAGTTTGATGGTAAACTGCACCTGTACCATTTTAAAAATTTGACATTCGTTGTTTAAACTAAGGTTTGACTCTTAACCTTTAGTTGTTAATTTAAATTGAGCCTTAGCACTTAATTATGCCTAAATGCAAAATACTTTTTTCCCAACGCATCTTGCTTAATTTTTGTTAAATCTAAATGTACAACATTTGCAAATTTTGCGGCTCTTTCACCACAATGTATTTCTTGTAAAGAGAAAGGAGCTGATTTACTGCACAAGAGTTCCTCTTGAAATCGATTCTACTGTCGTTAATCGGTTTGTTAGTTTCAGTAATTTTTAAAAGATGGCTTTAATATGATTTTAGTAAGTCCAAAAAATATTCAAAAAGTAACTAAAACAGCCAAGTTACCAAAAGTACCTAATTATGGGACGACTAACCTCCGAGCTCCCGAATTTATAAATCCTAGGCATAGGATGATCCTGGGCCAGTTAAAAACAGCGATTGTTGACATAAAATTCTAGGCTGTGAATTTCTGTGACATCCTAAAGGTTTAATTTTTTTACAGTTTGAATGTAAATTTTTGGTTAACTAAATAAACCAAGTAAAAAAGAATTGAATTATTATGTTGACCATACAAATTAACCTCGTATAAATTTTCATAAAGAGAAGTTAAAATTAATTAAACCGGACTAAATTTATATCTGCGGTTCGTTTAAAATGTTGATGTGTAGATCGAGGACTAAATTATAATTAAATAGAAAATCTGTATAGTAAAAACAGTTAAACCTAATAAACCGTACCTAAAAAATTAACCAAACATTGTTTCCAACATTTGTTTGTTTATTAATTAACAAAATATATAATTGTTTTTTAGGTTTAACAAATTTGATTTATTTTATTACTAAATATAGGGTTTGACTATTTAATATCTATACGGGTACTTCTACAGAAATAGGTATAAAAATAATATTGCTGGCTAGATTAATTATTGGGCATGTCCATCTGGGCAACACGACTTTCACGCTCACGCTAACGTTGGCATGGTATCGGCTTAATTCACGCAGCATCTCAAAATATCGTAGACATAGGGTAGATACCATTTTTTCGAAACTACTGCATATGAACTTCTGGGATCTAAGAAACGTTCCATAGATGTCCTAAAAGCTTAACCGCTGTCTTTTTTGTCTGTTTTGCATTTATTTTTTACTTGTTCCTCTTTTGCTTTATCTAACTTCATTGTAATAACTTGCGACTTTTCTTTTATCTGTTTTCTCTATTCTCTTTATTCTGTCTCTTCACTGTCATGTTCTCTATTAATTTTTGTTTCTTCTGATTGCAGTTGTTCTTCGTCTACTTGTTTTATTTTGTTGCCGTTTAATTTTTTAGGGATTTAGGGTTTTAATTTTCATTTTGTTTTTTTAGGCAAATCTTTCTTTTTGCTTTTCCTATGGGGTCCGTGGTATTCCGTAAATTTGGGAAGCTTTATATTTGTATTTTTTTTGCCTTTATTGTTAGCTTTAATTATTGTTCTAGTTATTTTTGAATATTTAATTTTTTTATTTAATTATTTATTATTGTTAGAAAAATTTAAAGAAAATATAAATATCTTAAAAACTAGGGCTTTGACAAAATTTGACTACTATATTATTCTATAATTTGTATTGAAACTTTCTTATTATGAATTATAATTTGCTGATACTTCATCTACAAAAGCCCAACAACATATTTTTAAATCGAACTATTACGTAGGTGCATGAGCCCGTTTAAGGCATAATTACCCTTTAAACCACACAAAGCAAATTGTCAATTTTTTACTTAATTTACGGTTTATTTCCTCTGGTAACCAAAACGGACAGTATTTTTAAAATGTATTTGTTTGGATCAAAAAAATAAACCAAAACTAATAAAAGTTTATTTTTAAAGCATGTTCCTTCATATAATATATATTTACGTTACAAGGCCGGGAAATGCCCTATTAAAGATGTTTACGGACAAGGCGACAAAGGAGCCGAGTCCGGAATTTCTAGACGAGTACTCTAATGACATTATATAGCCGTGTATCGTACAACTTTTTATTTCATACTATAAGTGGGAAATCCATTATTTTATTCTTATTTTTTTTTAGTTACTTTACCGGACTAGTGATTTAATGTATATTTCCCGTACTAGTGATGTAATTTGTTATTTCCCGAACTGCCATCGATTACGTAATGGAGTGTATTACAATACAGTATGAAATAAAGAAAAATTCAAACCTCTTGGGTAAACAAAAACCTTTATTTTTCGAAAAATTTTGAATTACTTAAATCGATCTACTTACTTCTTGACTTACTTTGTTTATACGGACCTCTTAAAGCGCTATTATATAAGTACGGTTTAAAAATGTTATCGTATAAACACCACTAAAACCGTTTGAAGTACTTAATCGATTTTACTTTAAAACGATTTAAGAAAGCGGTTATCGCTTTAAAATCGATTTTAGGGTCGGTTTAAATACTTTAAATAGGCTTTACTCCACCCTGGTTTTATGGAAAAATATGTTGTTAACTTAGTTGTTTTATTTGTTTTCTTTTTAGACCGATATTTAATAAAGGACGCATAAACTTTGGGAGAAAGCGATTTTATTTAAAACCGTCCTTATATAATACCAGTTTTAGGCGCGTATAAACGTAGTAACTGTGACATCTAGACTGACTTGGTTCAACAGTGCTTCAATTAAAAAGCAAATTACCTCGTTATCGTTTTAGTATCCTTTAACAGCTAGAATTAAGCTAAAAATTTGAAACCAAACTCGAGCTCTACACGTTGTGCGCCAAAATTTGAGATGATGGAGCCACGTTAAGCGCAAAAATGTGTGACGTTTAATTATTTCTACCATTATTTTATTTTGTGGTTTATTTCACTTCAAATTCCGCGTAACCAGGTCGAAAAGTATATCGTGTATGTTCATGAAAATTTTGAAAACAACCCGAATAAGTTCAAAAGACGGACGTCTGGACGGACATTTTTCAGCGACGGACGCGTCGTCTAAAAGACGGACAGTCCGTCCAAATGACGGACGTATAGTCACTTTAGCTAAAGGACACTGAAGCGGTAGGAGTTACCTGAACCAAATGCTACAAATGCTACATCCGAACCAGAGTGGCTTACTCCACCATTTTGGCGCTGTCGCGCAATCTAATTAATTCTGTTACGGAAAAATTTGATCGCGTTCAGATATTCGTTTTCAGTTTAAAGAAATTGATTGACAAAGTTTGCCTTAGGAAATAATGTCAGACACCTATATACAGTTATTCATGGGTTTTTTGCCTGTAAATTTTATTTTAGCAAAAAATTTATATACACAAAAAACCATCTCAAGTGAAGTGTCCACTTAGCTTTTTTTGTTAGTGGTAAGTAAAGTTTTTGTTAGCCCTAAGTGATGAATTCAGTACCTGCAAAAAACAAAAGATCAAAAGATCTTGGGTGGAAACAACGACCTACTTAGATCCGAGTTGGTTAACTCTTAGTGATTTATCTACTTAGCAATATGCAACAACTCACTTAACTTTCCTTTTACTTGCGGTTAGTGAATTTTTCTACTAAGGACAAGTGAAGGCATCAAATATTGAAAAATCATGCGAAAAAATATATTTATCCTGATAATAATGCATGTCTATATAGTTCTATCATAAGAATTTGATAATCCAATTTGCAACGATCATTATTCTATTTATAGGGAGATTATGATGGAAATAAGTAAAACTCGAAAAAAAATCTTTGACCGGAAACGAACCCGGTAACCCTTGGTTCCACCAAACGCGAAAATTATCTGATTAAGCTTTTATCATGATTAACACTTTGCAGAATAAGAATCCGCCAAAATGCTTATATTCCGCGGTTTCATCCTATTTCTTTATAAGCGCATGGTACAGTGGAAAAAGCATTAGTCTATCAAACTGTAGGTTATCGATTCGAATCCCGTCGGCGCGTCGCACTTTTCCTTTATTATTTGTTTTTATTTTTTTTTTCTTAGGGTGTATATATTTTATTTAAAGCCATATTTTAGGAGTTATACTGGTTTTGCGCTACTAAAGATTTACCAACGGTTAGTAGATACTTCACTTACGGTAAGTGAATTTTTTAGTAGACAGTTCACTTGTCTCATATTTAAGTGAAGTTTCTAGTTGGGGCTAATGATTTCTTAATTAGGATTAGTGGATACTTTTCTCAATGCACTCAAGTAAAACTTATAGCAACAGCCGCATGGGCAAAGGCCTTACAACTTTCCTATAGTAGTAGTGTGGTCGTTAGGACAACAGTTTGTAGTATCACGTATGGACCTTACGTAAAGGAAGGATTTCTTAGTTATATTCCTTTACAGTGCTATTTGAAAGTATCACTTACCACCATGGGAAAATAGCAAAGTTCCCGCCCCTCTTATTTGTAAATTTGTAGTGGCCTCGACTTTCATTTTTTACTAATTTGCCTCAATGAATTTTAGCCGCATTAAAGTAGCCATTGTACACCACAACTACGAAATTGCTTCGACTTTTATTACAAAAGTTTGCCATATCATAGTTGCAAAATGATGTGGCAGTGTGGAAGAAATAACTTTTTCTGACCACTTTTAAGTCGCAACCCTTTTAAATTAACATTTTCTGCTATCAGGGAATCATGCTGGGTCGATCATGTTTTTTCGACAGACAGAAAATTCGCCTTGTTTTGTTTTCGCTTTTGGAGCCCTAATATTGAAGAAATCAATTATCTGCTGGTTGTGGAAATATAACCTCAAAAATCGCAACCAACAATTGCCTCAGCTATAAAAAAAACGGCAGAGTTTTGAGGGCGCGCTCGTTGTCTGCAATAAAAATGTTTTCACTCCCTACTCGTAATACTTCACACTTTTAAATCATATATAATACATACTAGCCATAACCAAACCTACAAATTTGGCGTCATTCGTTGTTGTTAATAACTTCATTATATATAAATTTATGCTACCAAAAATAACCGAATAGGGATTTTGGAAGTAATCCAATCCTTTTCGACTACATCACATAAAAAAGCTTCTCCTTGACGGATCAGGAATGTGAATGCGACATAGCAGTTTGGTATTTGGTACCTAAGTTTGAAGCCATGGCTACGTAATAATAACTGAAAAAGTGTTCCCGACTTAGAGAAGTACTACGTCACGGCGAGTTGCGATTACTTTCCGGAAATTATATCTTGTGCCGGTTACGTTATGACAGCTTTAAATGTTAGTTGGGTAGACCGAAAAAACACACACAAGTTAAACATAAGCCTCAAAAAAGGATACGAAATCCACTTTATGGAAATTACTCTTTTAGAGCTTGTTTAAGCAATAAAAGTTCTGCTGACCTCTCTTTAAAAATTCTCCATTATCGTAAATATGTTTTGGCATTGGAACATATTTGTTCGCCGGTCCGTGGATTCTAAATGCTAGACGCAATTTATTTCAAACCTCTGGAAAATGAAGTGATATATCTTGAAATAAAATTGAGTGGTACACGGGAAAATATTTTTCTTTTTTTTTACAGGAGAGCAAGTTTTAGTATATATTAGCCTATTCGTTACGTGTAATGTATGAATTTTGTTTGAAAATATCTTTGCATTGCGTAAAGCACTGTAAAATACTATAATACGGTACCAACATCACCACTAATTTATCGTCACCTTATTTGCTTACCGTATTACCGTAATTGAGATGCTAAAAAGAGTTTTTAAACCACAAACACAAATTACCATAACTGTATTATTTTGCCCACATACAATCTGCCAATGTAAATTGAATAGAAAAAAAACAACAATTCCTGTTTTGGCAAATTCACTTTCACGAAAAAATTATAACCTACCAGCTGCAGCTTTTGCACAGAAATAAATCTGGTTGGTTGCAAAAAGTAACCGAGCGGGTCCCGTTAACCCTCCGTAGGTAACTAATTTCCGTTCGGTTAGTTTTGGATACGGAAAAAAAATTTTGATGGTCTGTTAGCGCTCTATTAACGATCTATTAATAAGGTGTTTTTAAGCCTCTTTTTCCCGTGGACCTACCCTTCCATTTTTATTTGCTTCTTTGCTATATATTTTTTAACTTTTTTTGTATTTTAGTGAAGGGGCATGTGTAAGTCCGTGGCATTTTGAATGAAGGAGTTTTGTGACTATGTGGGATTGATAGCTCTTTAGCCACATAATCAAGTCTTACCGGGTGTTTTGTTCGCATCCGTTTAGAAGGGGTTGATATGACGTCATTTTTTAAGATAGCGGCCAAAAATCATAATAATACAAATTTTGCAACCGGGGCATGATTATACTCGATTCCATATAATTCGACGACGAGAATTCCAAAAAATTTACTTTGATGACCTGATACAAATGACCTTGAAAATCGCAAAAAGCAAGATTTTTGCCGTTTTCTCTACAAAAAATCTTAATAATTCGACGTTTTGTCAGACTCACTTTAAATGTACCTCAAACTATTAGGCAATGCAAATTCGATTTTTGGAGTTTGATGCAGTTTGAACCTTCATGACCGTGAAAACTACCCCAGTAAAATTAACATATTGCAAAAATAACATACTAAAGGGCGCTATTCATCAAATATTAAAGGGAAGAAAACCAAATCTGGTGAGAAAGATAAGGTGGTCAAGTCCAACAATACTGTTAAAAAAAATTTGGTTCAGCTATGACGCGTTTCAATATGACGGCTGATATATCAAAATGGCGACCTAAAACCACATTTTATTGTATAAAATTTCATAACATCAACTAAATTTTTTTTTCATAGTAAGCGACGATAAGTCAACAATAATTGATGGCCACCTTGTCGTAGGTCGCCATTTTGATATATCAGCCGCCATATTGAAACGCGTGTTAGATGAATCAAATTTTTTTAACAGAGTTACTGTACTCGACCTTCTTATCTTTTCTACCAAATTTGATCCTCTTTGCTTTAGTAGTTGATTAATAACGCCCTTTAGTTTGTTATTTTTGCAATATGTTAATTTTTCTGGGGTATTTTTCAAAGCAATAAAAAATCGAATTTGGCATATATGCCTAAAAGTTTGAGGTAGATTTGAAGTTAGTATGAAAAAACGTCGAATTATTAAGATTTTTTGAAAAGAAAATGGCAAAAATCTTGTTTTTTGCGATTTTCAAAATCATTGAAAGTTAATTTTTTGGAATCCTCATAATCATGCTCCGGTTGCGAATGTTGTATTTCTTATGATTTTTGACCGCCATTTTGAAAGATGACGTCATATCAACACCTTCTACACGGATGCAAACAAAACACCCGGCAGCACTTGATTGTGTGACTAAAGAGCTATCAATCCCACATAGTCACAAAACTCCTTCATTCAAAATCCCACGGGATAGAAATTATCGACATTTGCCCCTACACTATTTATTAAATGAGTCATTCAAATTAGTTTAAACATCTTTACTTACAATAAAAACGTTACTACTGTCGCGAATTGCACTAAAACTTACAGCTGAATTTAACGGTTTGCTGAATTTTCTGAAGTAATAAAAACTTTGTCAACTGATAATGCTAGGGAACAAATTTCAACTTTTTTCTTGTTTCTTGAACAAACAATTTTTTTTTTTTGGTTTAACTGCACCCAGATAACAAAAAAATACCAATTAAAAAAATTTATAGGCATACAATGAATATACAAAATAAATATAACCATATATTTTTAATTTAACAAAAGCAACACATTCTTATTATTGAATCTAGAGTGTAGGCACTAATTTTGCTCTTCTTATCCTGCTTTTTGAAAGTAGCCTCTGGGGCATCTCTTGTGATAAGCCAGCAGTAGTCGGCTAGCATCTCACAGTTCCATTTTCCCTTAATGCTTCTCTCCATGTTTAAAATACCTTGGTAAAACCTCTTACCGTGCTCGTCACTTACTGCACCACAATTTTCTAGAAAATAATCCAGATGAGAATCTCAAAAATACATCTTAGGTGTTGTTAAGACAAAAGGAGTTTTCGCAACGAGTTCTTTATAGTTTTCTGGTTCTAATGTTTCCCAAAAAATTTGTCGGAACCATTTTACATGCAATCCAAATGTCTTTCCTTGCCTTGGAGTATGGGATTGAATTGATTGAATCTGGAGACTCACGAAAATTTCCTCTTTAATTTCAGCGTCACTGATTCTAAGGAACTTTTCTTTTAAACAACTAAAATTTTGAAGTGTAATGTCTATAGGAAGGTGCACTGTTAAGATTTTTTCGTCTAGATACTCTTCATTTAAAATGTTTATTACTTTTTTATCTCATAACCAATTTAGACAATTAATACCTTGGTAGGCGAATAAAGTATGGGGTTTTTGCCTTATTGGCAAAAATCAAGTCCAGGGACGAATATTTTTCGCAGAGGGGTTGAAATTTACCCATTTTTAAAGCTCTTCGCCATCTTGGATTTTTGACATATGTCAAATTTTGAGCCATATTATCAACTAGCCTAGAATTTTCAAAATCGGACAACTAAGTCGCAAGTTATGCTAGCCCTAAACAGTGCACCTTCCTACAGACATCTCAATTTTTGGTCTAAATACTCCTGATTTAAAATTTGTATAACTTTTTTATCTTATAAACAATTTAGATAAGTGATATCTCGGTAGGCGAAGAAAGTATGGGACTTTTTCGCAAATGGGCTGAAATTTATTAATTTTTTAGTTCTCCACCACCTTAGATTTTTAACAAATGTCAAATTTTGAGTAGGGTCAATAAAGTTTTAACTTTTGTCTATAAAAACAGTTAAAAATTTCGAAAATCGGTCGATTGGGTCCAAACTTAGAGCGTGTTCAAAAAGTGACAAATTTTTTGGCCCACCACAAATATTGGGAAAAACCCAAAAGTTCCAAAAACTAAAGAGAGAAAATCTAAAAATAAGTTACGAAGTTTGTTTTGATTGATAAAGTTCATACTTCGATTTATGGAGCAGGAGCAGATCGAGATGTACATATTTTTAAGATTATTTTCAAAGTATACTCAGAGAGATCTGGAACTATTATTACAACAATATATTATATAGGCAGCTACGCAGACTTATAAAAAAACGTAAAAAATTTTAACGAGACCACAAGATCTTTATTTGTACTATAAGTACAAATTCCTGATTTTCTAACTTTGAAACCATTTATTAATATTTAGAAGAAGAACTCAAGAGCCTTTCTCCATTTAGTATTAACCAAAGATATCCATCAGGGCTACAAAACTCCATCAAAAATATACCTTAAAACTTAGAAAACCTTAAGTGTTTCGAGCTTATTTTCATCTTATCAGTGTGACACAAGTCAGGTTAGCTATATGGCCTAAAATGTCTGGCCAGCTATTTGTAGAAACAAAAATTAACTAACTTGTGAAAACAACAAAGCTAAAAGGAAGGCTCTTGGGCCTAAAGGCTAACGCAGAATCAAGCACCCATTATCAGTTTACCTGGAACTGAGCATTAAAGACTTAAAAACGAGCTCAAAAAAGTACTGCAAGTACAATTTCGAAATGAAAAAATGAAATACAAAGTCAAAATTTCAGATAGAGCCGACTAGGGGGGAGTTTCTCCCTTAGGAGCAGAATCCATCTGGTACACAGACGGCTCCGGGTGTAGGAGCTGGCATATGCGGTCAAAAATACGAGACTTTAGTTTCTATAAGCCTGACAAACGACTGCATAGTGTTCCAAGCTGAAGTAGCGGCAATATATCACTGTGCCGAAGAAATACATACTCATTTGGTAGTTATATATTCAGATGCACTTAAACCTCTAGAAGCAGTGCGAGTGACGTCCAAACTGGTTTGGGTCTGCAGAACAGCTCTTATAGCACAAAAGAGTGACACTAGCCTGGGTTATAGGCCATCGGGGACACTCTGGAAACTGGAAATGACAAAGCCGATGAATTGGCCAGACAAGGCTCGGCAATAAAGTTTACAGGGCCTAAACCATTTTGTGGGATCGCTATGGCCAGAGTCAAGCAATCTATTAAATAGTACCTCATCAAAGAGACGAACGGTCTGTGGGATCAAACGCCTAGACAAAGTCAGGCCAAACAGTTCATTAAAGAACGTTCACCGAAGCTGACTGCAGAACATCTTAGTAAGGAAAGGAAGCTAGTCAGACAATTAGTGGGGCTCATAACAGGTCACTGCCAACTCAATAAGCATTTGTATGCAATGGGGTTGGTAGAACATGCCGTTTCTGCAAGAATGTGAAGGCCTAATTAGAACCAGGGCCTTACTGGGGGACCTACAATATCCGCGGCCAGAAAGCTATATACATGGCACACTGGCAAATCTTCTGGGTTTCATGACAAGGACGGACGGAGCTGCAACTTTTTTTGTAGTTCTAGCAAAGCACGGAAGGAGAAAGGGGAACCACAATAGACCTGAGATGGTCGAGGTTCTAATATACCTTTTTTGACTGATCTATATAAAATTTAATGAATTCTGATAAATTTGACAATATCTGCCCTATTTAACATACGAAAACGATTAAAATAAATAAAAGTAATAGTTCTATCACAGTCTTAAAATTGATTTTAGGAGTAAACTTTAAAACTGTTTCAAAATATGTTCGCGTTGTATAACGCCAACGCATTCAATGTGTTACGAAAAAATTTTCAATGCAAAATTTTGTAGCTTTTTGAGCTATTTTTGTTTTCGAGAGACGCGACCCCCATAACTTTAATTCTGCGAAAGCGAGAAAGTTCAAATAAACACCACATTTTGTAGGTCGGTTTCTTCGAGAGGATCACATATTAAAAGTTTTTAAAATATTCCTAGGGTTAAGTTAGGAAAAATATATCACGTGGTAGATTTGACCTATATACTTTGCCAATTAACATAAAATAAAATTTTCTCGTAAACGGCAACAGCTACAAAATGTTTTGATACGTCAAATGAGAGCCAAAACTGTGCTCTATGCAACAACTATTACAGTGTGTGGGCTCCCTGGTAAATAAAAAAAATATATCTTATCTTAAATTAATTTAACCGTAACAAAATAGCTAGAAAATTTAGCATTGAAAATATTTGGAGCCCTTATGATGGTCCCCCAGGGGGCTGATTCTTGTATTTCGTAGAAAAGGTCGCACGGGAATGTTCAGAAGCGAGTTTGCATGGTGCGCGCATAAAACTGATCGGATTGTCGTTTTTCAAAAGCGCTCGTTCACCTGGTCTGGGGGCAGATTTACGAAAGTGTAGGAAAGTCAAAGCCTATTATTGGTCGATATCAGGGAGATGACAGTTCCCGTGCGATCTTTCTTACGAAATTTAAGAATCAGCCCCCAGGTGAACCGACGAGAATAAAAAAGCAACATTTGCTTCAGAAGTTATCAACAGTTCAGTTCACTGAATCGTTTATTATTTATGAGGAAGTCCAATAATTCCAACAAAAACATAATGTTAAACTCCAAACCAATCGTGTACTCCACTGGTCTATAGGAAATGCGGTAAAACTAAATAAATAAGATCTGTTAGTACAAAGAAAAAAAAAGCATCTCAGAGATTGCTGATCTCCTAAATAGATTTGAAAGAAAAGGAGAAGTAAAACAACAAGTAAATACTGTTTGGTTTTAACTTTTACTTAATACGATTGCCAAAAGAAAATTAACCTTTTACATCTGAACTACTTTTGCGAATATTGTCCAAGAGAGCTGTTCATTGTGTTTTTTAATACTATATTATTATAAGAGATTAACAATATAAAATATGTAGTTAAGTTAAATAATACAATTATCTGATTAACTAGTAGTACAAGGTGTTTTAATTATAATTAAACGTGATTTTCTGATGATTTTGCCACTTCTTAATTTTTCTGCGTCTATTCTAGCTATTGCCACTAATTATGTAGGGGCATAAGTCGATAATTTCTATCCCGTGGGATTTTGAATGAAGGCGTTTTGTGACTATGTGGGATTGATAGCTCTTTAGTTACACAATCAAGTGTTACCAGGTGTTTTGTTCCCATCCGTTTAGAAGAAGTTGATATGCCATAATCTTTCAAGATGGCGGCCAAAAAGCATAAAAGATACAACTCGAGAACGGGGATTTCAAAGAATTCACTTTTAAGGTCATTCGACCTTAAATGACCTTTAAAATCGCAAAAAAACAGATTTTTGTCATTTTTGCTATAAAAAATCTTAACACTTTGAGGTTTTGTCAGTTCAACTTCAAATGTATCAATCCTTATACAGTTTGAAGCTTCATGATCTTGAAAAATACCCCAGTAAAATTAACACATTGCAAAAATAACATAAGAGGACCAAATTTGGTAAGACAGAAAAGAAGGGCAAGTCCAACAATATTGTAAACAAAATGGTTCAGCTATGACACTTTCCAATATGGCATCTTATATATCAAATTGGCGACTTATAGCCACATTTTTTTTATCCAAATTTGTAAAAAAGCAAAAATGAAAAAGTGGCCATCAATTCTTTTTGAATTGTCGCCGCTTACTATGAAAAAAAAGTTTAGTTGGTGCATGACCTTGATTGACCTTGAAAATTCTATTTACAAGTAAAAAACCAGCTGTTTGAGATGTTTTTTCCAATTTACCACTACGCAAAATCTTTAAGCGCCGGAAATGAAATTAACATCTAAGCCATTAAAAAATACTTCATTTTAAACCTTCCCAACATTTTTTTTTATATGGCGTCCTAGATGTTTATGCTATACCCCGGTAAAAATGACCTATATGTCTGTTGTTTTTATTAAGTTTCGGAACTTCGACAGGGATGCGGTGGCACATGGATGTGTGACTAAATAGCCGGTAAATCCTCATCCTTGAATTTTATTATGAATGTTGATAAATTGTACTCATGCCCTACTGACATAATTAGAATTTTTTATGCTTTTTCGACCGCAATTTTGGCAAATGGCATTTAAAACCACTGGTCCAGTACATGTTAATATATATCTAACTTCTGCTAACTCTCTTATAGGTTATTTAAATGACTTTGTTGGCTAGACAAGTGAGTAGAACATAAAATTTACAGTTCCGAAACTTAATAAAAACGACTAGCATATAGGGCATTTTTACCGGGGTATAGCATAAACATCTGGAACTCCATATCAAAAAAAAATGGTAAGGAGATTTAAAATGAAGTGTTTACCTAAGATGTTAATTTTATCTTCGGCGCTTAAAGTTTTTGCGTAATGGTAAATTGGAAGAAACATCGCAAAAAGCTGGTTTTTTACTTGTACTTGATATTTTCAAGGTCAATCAAAGTCATTCATCAACTAAACTTTTTTTTCATAGTAAGCATAATTATGAAACTGGATAAAATAAAATGTGGTTATAGCCACTTTGATATATCAGCCACCATATTGGAACGCGTCAAAGCTGAGCCAATTTTTTTTAACAATATTGTTTGGACTTAACCTTTTTATCTTTCTTACCAAATTTGATCCTCTTCGTTTTAATAGTTGATGATTAGCGCCCTTTAGTATGTTATTTTTGCAATATTTTAATTCTACTGGGGTATTTTTCGCGGTCATGAAGCTTCTAACTGCATCATACTCTAAGGATGGAATTTGGTATACATGCCTAATAGTTTAAGGTAGATTTGAAGTTGGGCTGACAAAACTTCGAATTATTAAAAATTTTTGAAGATAAAATTTAGTTTTTTTGTTATTTTCAAGGTCATTTAGGGTCGGATGACCTTGAAAGTAAACTTTTTGGAATCCTCGTTCTCGTGTTATATGGATTCCAATATAATCATGCTACGGTTGCGAAAGTTGTATTTTTTTATGATTTTTTGGCCGCCATCTTGAAAGATGACGTCATATCAACCCCTTCTACATCCGGTAACACTCGATCGTGTGAGGACTTATCAATCTCACATAGTCACAAAACTTCTTCATTCAAAATCCCACGGACTTACACATGCCCCTTAACTATAAGGGCAGTAGTTTTTAAGATCAAAGCTAAAGAAAAACAAGTACAGTGGGAATTACTAAAAGGGTTTAGCCTATTTTAGGCAAGTCTTAAGTTTCAGTGAAATTATTGCTTTTAAGCATTCTATACCAACTTCCTTGAGTTTTGGACATAGTTTGATTTATAAGAATAATTTAATTATTTTTTTTAGTGAATAATCATCTTAACACAACCCTTTGTTGGTTTTAAGAAGAAAATTTCAATTTAAAAGACATCTTTTTTAAACCTAGGAGGGATCTAAATGGTAAAGACTCTGTTGAGCAAATTAAAATTGACGTTATATGTCACTCTTATCAAAACTTACCCTTGTTTATTGATTTTCGAGATTAATACTCACTGTCACAAAACCTTTTCGATATGTAATCATAAAATAAAGACTAAATTAAGTTTGTATTTAATTAAAAGGGGTTTTTATCTATCAAAAGTATGAAAAAACTTTACAAACGCAAAACCCATCGCAGTCGCAAACCAAAAATAAAAATATTTCATCAAAGGAGGTCATAGAAACAAATGCGGCTAAAAACAGACCTGAATCCAAAAATTATTTACTAATGCGTTCACAAAAGAGTCATGTCGGCTCAACGAACTGGACGGTGCCCGATTCTGTCGAACATGAGATAATGGTCACTAGCGAAGTACCCATAAAAACTGCAGCTTTGAGACTTTTGAGTGTGATCTTCCAGTGAAAGTTGATGATTAAGCTTTTAGATAAAATCAATGTTTAATAGAATAGGTAAAGTTGTTTTAAATTTTAAACGAACTTATTACCAGTTGCCACAAAACAATCCTTTCTGGGGGCTATAAATTTAAACCACCCCCCAGAGGTGGTCTAAAAAAACCAACTTTATAACCTTAAACACAGATAATGTGTCAAATTTTGGGCGTATTCACCATTTGCCATTTTGAAACCTGTCAAAAAAAAATTAGTTTTAGGGCATTTTCTCCTAAAATATTGTATATTTTGAGAAAAAAAGTAGTTTTTCGGTGGTATTTTACAATAAGAATATAAAATAATCAATAACTTTGTGTCTTTTCTGTATGGGCAAGTGTTTTTTGAAGCTTTGTTGTAAAATTTAGTACTCCCCACAGATGTAGATATTTAGACCTGTGAAGGTACTATTTTAGGTCTTGGTAAATCCCACTGGTAAAATTTAGTACTCCCCACAGATGTAAATATTTAGACCTGTGAAGGTACTATTTTAGGTCTTGGTAAATCCCACTGGTAAAGTTTAGTGGTTAGAAATGATTATCGTACTTTTGACTTGTGCAAAACTGCCAAAAACATTAGAAAAATTATAGTGTTACCCGTGCCATTACAGATAACGTCATCTCTCTCAAATCAGATAGCGCAACTCTCTCTCTTCAAGCCGATCTGGGTCGATCTTCAGTCTAAACTGAGAGAGACAATGCCTACCCACACTGTGCAAGTGCGAGACAGATAAAAGTATACGACGTTGCCTCTCTAAACTGTGAATCGTATCGTTTTTCCCCGATTCCGACAGGATTACTCTTTAATCTGCATCTTTTTCCACTTTTCCAAAATTTTAATTTTTATTAGCATTACGTCTTATAGAAGATCGCTTTGTTTACCCTGAGGCCCTACGATTTTTGACAGTTATTGTTTTACTAGAGGTAAGCAAGTCATATTTCCTCTCTTTGTAGTTTTTTTCATATTTGCATGTAAAACGGATTTTATGAAATGGACTAATGTTTTGTTGTCACTTTTTATAATTTTACCAGACTGTTTTTGAAAGATTGATTTTTTTTGGTTAGTAAAATATGTCAAGCTTTGACAAAAAAAAACAAAAATAAACAGTGAATACACAGGGTAGATATTAAAAATGTAAATAATAGTTAAAATATAAAGACTCCTGTGATCTATATTTTTGTTACTCTTTTCCTTACAATAAAACAGGGAAACATAATGTGTTATGTTTTGTACTTACTGCTTGTAGCTAACTTTGTTGGGCAACGGAACCGTGTTTTTACAGTTTTTGATACAGCAAAATTCTATTTTTAAACCAAATCAAAAATTTGACAGTGACAAGACTAATAATTTTCAATGGTTACCAGCTGTCATTGTCAACACACAATTTGTTTTTAAACATTTCCCTAACAACTGTCAAATCCAGTTGCTCACCTCTGGTAAAACAATAATTGTCAAAAATCGTAGACAGGGCCTCTAATCAAGCCATGATGGTAATTTAAGGCTTAAAATATTTTAGAATAATTTCAAGGGTACTGTTTTTGACTAAGCAATCTTTTACTATGTCTTTCACATTTTTATGCCATAATTTTGCAGGTATTTTAAAGCTTTCTTTCCAAACTTTCGGTTTCTAGAATAAAACACTCAAATTTTTCAAGTTTTGGCTGCTTTTTTAGCGTTCAAAAAAAATACTGCCAAAAACATTTTTTCTCTGTCAAAATGAAAAATATTTAGAGAGAGAGGGCAGAATTTTAGAGGTAGATAAAGAGATATTTTAGTGACGTGCAAAAATATTTAAGGCCATAAAAAAGTATTTTAGATAAAGATGAAAATAATTTAAGGCAATTGTTAACTAAAAATTTCTGTTATGCAAGAAACAACAAAAATTGTAACAAGAATAAATAACAAAATCAATGAATAGCGAGCTTTCCCACAAAAGAGGTAATGGTAACCGTAGATAATTTTTCAAAGCATAAAGTGTGTAAAACATAAGGTGGTATTAATTTCTTTCAATCAGAGTTCTTTACAGTCTCTACATTTACCAAAAAACGTGTCCTAAAGTGTATTTTAGCACATCTAAAAATAGTTTAACAGGTATTTAAGAAAATTATTTTAAGAGTCATCATGGCTTTACCATTCCGCAAAATTCCATTTTTAAACGTGACGTTTCTTAATCAAAAATCTGACAGTGACAAAGTTATTTATTGTCAGGGGTTACCAACTATCATTGCCAACACACAATTTCCCTAACAACTGTCAAATCCAGTTGCTCATCTCTGGTAAAACAATAACTGTCAAAAATCGTATACAGGGCCTCTAGTTTACCCTACACCTTAGATTAAAAAGAGACAAGATACCTGACACTTACGGAGACTTTGGTTATATTATTATATGAAACAATGTTTACCTCTCTGTTTTTTATAATAAACACACCAGTGGCGTATCTACCTATTTAAATATAAATTTACATATGAACTATATTATTAAAATTTGACTATAATATGAAATCTGCAAAGTAATTTAAATACCATACAAAAAATTATTCTGCCAATTTGAGCTTTGTAAGCTCCCTAATAATAAATGTGTAGTGGTTTTACACAAAATAAGTTTATTATAAAATTTCATACGATTTATTGCAATTTCAATTTTCAACACAATAAAATTATGCCAAACATTAAAACAAACACAGTTCACATCACCTTGAACATGAAGATAATAAAAAATATAATATTACTACTAGCTAAAAATGTTATTGTGTTTGTAAAATGTTCCTCATTCAAGCAAATGTCATTTTAAAATCTCCTTTTTAGCACAGAGGATCTAGGTAATCAGTGGTTATAGGGGCCTTTTTTATATCGGAAGCATATAGGTAAAACTATATAATAAAGAGCCAAATTTTAACTAAAGTTTACTGCTATTGAGAAAACAAACCCAACACATAGCGAGGAACTAACTGTAATTTGAATTTAAAATTTTTACTATCATTAAAATTATTTCAAAAAGTCTAAGAGATGACTTAAATTTTTTTATTTTTTCTGGTCATTGGCAAAAACTTACTTAAACTGATTTCTTCAGTACACAATAAAGTCAATAATGCTTAGGGTATATGAAGACATCTAGGACAGACAAAAAGATTCAAATATCAATTCGAAGGGCGAGCGCAGATGGCAACGGCGGCAGTATAAATCAACCTTAATATTCTGATAAGAGGTAGGAATTCAATATTCTTACAAACTTTACCTACCTTTATTTTATAGTCTTTATAAAAAAACCTTCCAAAATATCTTATTTGATGTATTGAAAATTAAAAAAAAAACGTGTTAGTTGATATTTTAATCTAAGGATCTACTAATTTAAGTATATTTCATATTTTTTTTTATTTTTTGTGTACCTACCTGCATGTACCGTCACTGACTGATTTCACTTGCTCTGTCTTTGTTCTCAAAACATTGGACGATTTGTTCCAAAATATCATTTTAAATGCACTGAAATATTCTCCTACTGGTACAAAAACACACTAAAAACGTTTTTTGATAAAATGTGGTTCTTAAAAAGACTTCTAATCTGCTTAAACATCCTGAAATTTTAAAATAAATAACCCTGAAAAGCTTATGTCAATAAAAATATTATCCGACCGCCCACAAGTCAATCACGACCTAAAGTGGTCGACACATAATTCTCTGTCCCTATCGTTCTAACATCGTTAAAAAGGTTAGAAAAATATCGATATTTCTCACCTTTGTTTTGATTTTATTTATAAATAAACAGTGGTTATTATTTGTCAAAATGTTTTCGCTGGACCAGATATCTTGTCTCTTTTTCATCTAAGCCCTACACCCACCATTTTTAAAGTATGTTAGACAGTCTTATAATACCTGGGTAAACGCCACTGATTTCAGTCATCTTCACAATGATTTCAAGTTCATGCATCTTCCTTTTTTGTATCAAATAGATAATTTCACGCCTTCCGCTTACGCCACAACTTTTCCTTTCATCACGTTCTTGTCCCGGCATGTCTTAGATAACATCAACTTTTTTTGTTGCATTTCAGGATGTTACACAAAATTGGTTTATTTATTGAAATTGGTAAAAAATAAACCAGAGCAAAACTCGTATATCGACCATGACTTTGATCATGTTCGTGTACGAGTCACGCTTTCTTGGCTTTGGTTGCATAAATTATATTTTATTGTACGCAAAGAAATGAAGGAGCAATGTCAAGACGTCTAATTGTACTTTACTGCTTTTTTTCTTACATAGAAATTAAGTTTTTATGGTTTGAATGAAGAGCGTTTCACTTTTTTAAATGATATCATTACATATAACGATAAATACACGTTTTTCAAAGGAAATTTAAATGAAAAATGCAAGGTAAATAAACATCTTTGTCATGAATTTAAAAAGGATTTAGTGATGATGAATAAAAAAACAAGGAATAGCAAGCTTTCCCTCAATAAAAAGAACCTTGTACAGGGTGGTCCAAATTCGAGGGACCTCTATAGCTTTGGGCTTTTGCAGCATAGTTAGCCCAAAACTAATATACATGTTACGGACTCGATTTTCAAGAGAAGTCGAAAACTAAAAACCGCATTGCGATATGTCAAAGCGTTTCTGACCTATAGGGTGATTCTCAAAAATGTGCGATTTTAAAGGCCTTCTACAACTTTTTTATTTGTAAAGATAGAGAATTTCATTAAAAACATTTTTTGAAGATGTTTTAAAGATAAATCTACCTGTTTCACCGATTTTCTCTTAAAGCCTTTAGTTCTCGAGGTATCACACCAAATTATATTTCTTTAATTAATGTGATACCCCCAATTTTAAAAAAAAATCAGTTTTCTAATAAAATTTCCTGTCGAACGATGTGACATACACCTATTTTTATTAAAAAGTTTAAAAGATATTTGCATATTTTGATATTTATCATAGTAGGCGCTGTGCGCGCCCTAAATGTGTAAATAAAATTTTATTGTTTTTTTTTTATACAAAATCAAGTTGGCTACGACACGAGGGGACACAACAACCTCGAACTTTAACTTCTAGTTTACTATAATTACCAAACCTAAAATAATAAACAAAAATTAAATTATTAAAAGTTCTTATTTAAAATTTTTATTGATTAAACTATGTAACATCTAAAATCTACATCTAACAATTTTCATTAATTCTAAAACCAATGCTCAAATTGACGGCCGTTTTCTTGTAAAAAAATCCTACATCTTCATAGCATTAAGAAGTTCTACCGCACGAAGCTGCCTGAATGCAGTACGAAGTGCCTGTTCCAATTCCCTTCTAGTAGTTGGGCGATTTTGAAATACAAGGTCTTTGACTCTCCCCCACAAAAAGAAGTCGCAAGGGGTCAGGTCTGGAGACCTGGGGGGCCAATATATAGGACCTTTATTTCCGATCCAGTTTTCGGCAAACACAATATTTAGCAAATTAGTAATGTCTCGTGCATTGTGAGGAGGTGCACCGTCATGTTGAAAGTATACCTCATTATTTTGCTGAAGTGGCAAATTGTTGATAAACGGAATCACCTGCTCTTCTAAAATTTGTTGGTATCTTTCGGCATTTAAATTTCCATCAAAAATATATGGCCCAATAATTTGTCCTCTGTAGATGCCTACCCATACCTTAAAACTGAACCTTCCCTGATTCGCTTGTTCCACCATAATATGGGGTTTCCAGTAATAGCAGTTATATCTGGTGAATATTCCATCACTAGAAATCGTTGCCTCATCCGTCCAAATAACTTTTATGGCAAAATCGAGATCTTCTTGGCTTTTATTTAGGACCACCTGCAAAATGCACATCTTGGAGCAAAATCTTGTTGCCGTAATTGGTGCACCCGTCAGGGTCGATAGGGCCTAAACTTGTGTTTTCTAAGTACCCGAACGACATTGCTGGGTGGAATTCCAGTGTTTCTCTCCATAGCCCTGGTGGAAGTATTCGGGTTAATTTCTATTTCTCCTAGAACCGTTAGTTCTTCCAACTCTCTATCTCTGGCTAGGCTTCTATACGTCCTAGGCCGCGGTTTTGTAAAGGATCCGTATTCTTGTAGATGACGTTTTAACTTCAAAAATATTTTTTAGATTTAACGCCGTCTCTGGATTTTCGTTACTTTCAATATAACATTTTATCATGTCGTACTTTCAAAAGTTTTCAAATATTTTTATATCTTGACGAAGACGCCACTTTTGACACTTGGGCTCGTTTATCATGGCAATTGTTTTTATTTGATCATAGCTACCTAGATAGATACCCTAAAACTGCATAGGTCAGAGTTAAACACAGCTTACTATGGTAATTATTAATAATTGCAGATATCTGTTTAACTACTTAATAAAAATAGGTGTATGACACATTATTTACCAGGAATTACAAAACTAATTTTTTAAAAAAAATTGGGGTATTTCATTTAAAAAAATGTAACTTTGTATTAATATCCCGTGAACTAAAGGCTTTAAGACAAAATCGGCGAAACAGGTAGATTTGCCCTTAAAAAATCTTCAAAAAATGTTTTGAATGAAAATCTCTATCTTTACAAATAAAAAATTTGTAGAGGGTTTTTAGAAACTCACATTTTTGAGAATCACCCTGTAGCTCAGAAACGCTTTGACATATCGCAATGCGGTTTTTAGTTTTCCACTTCTCTTGAAAATCGAGCCCGTAACATGTATATTAGTTTCGGGCTAACTATGCTGCAAAAGCCCAAAGTTATAGAGGCCCTTTGAATTTGGACCACCCTGTACAGGGTGTCCCACTTTCGATGGGAAAATCCGTTGTTATTAAAGATAGAGACACGCGGTTTTCGCATTACTGTCTCACTGTTTTGAGGTCTAAAAAATATTAATTTTATTAATATAACAATACCTAAAAAGAAGGTAAACGGTTAAAATAAAATAAATAATAAACAAATAAAATAATTACAAAGCATAAAACAATTCTTTCATACCTGATCCATGAGGGACGGTCCCTATCACTGACGCCGCATTGCCTCGTTGAATAGCAAGGCAATTTTTTTGTATTATAAAAGTTTTGCTCCTTTATGAGGGAATTAGGCTACTCAAATCAGAAATAAATTTAAGTGCCTCATCCCCCCAAACACCAAAAGTCTCTACAGCGAAGGGAACAAAGAAAAAGCGATCTTCCAACTCTTTTCTGCTAAACGTGCAACCATACCTGATTTTTTAGATTTTAATTTGACATATGAATTCGCTAAGGTGGCACGTGCCATCCCAAATTAATTGCTTTCCGCCTCTCCAGGGAAACCATGTTCTTCCATCGGCCCTTTTTCCATCGCTGCGGCAAATATTGGACGGCTCCAAAAAAGAAAGGAATTCTACTGATCTAAGAGACCGCCTAATAATGTCATTAAGTTCCCCGTGTCTCGACAACCTACCTGCACTTCTGGTGCAGCTAAGGCCATGTAGCCCATAAATATCAGCTAATTCGCCGCAAGTGCAAATAGGTTGTCCATACACAGGAAGTCCAAGTCTAAGAGCGATGGAAATCTGAAAGGAATTGTCATCCAGGAGATTTCCAAGAGAGGCACAAGGCAAGGCATTTAGCAAAGCATTTAACTCATGTGTTTCGTAGATGACATCATCAGGATCAAAAGTTAAATACGGACCAAAATTTATTATTTATTTATATTTTATATTTTTATTTATTTATTTTATTTAAGTTTGTTTGATAATAAAACATATTTTCTTTTATTTGGTAGGGTTCGGTCCCATTTTATTTTTTTTAGACCATTTGTATTTACCTACTATAAAGTGGACCTGGACAACCAAGATATATTATATGAACATACAGTGTGAACTGGAAAAACCGGACAAATTCTTTTTTTGCTATAACTTTACCCATTTAAATAAGTCTTTTGAAAAAAAAACATTCACTTTGCTGCCATATTTAAATCCAAGATGACGGAGAAAATCAAATGCCGACCTTTTCTTACACCCCTTTTTGTTATATGTTGCCATTTTTTTTTCTAAATACTTTGTTTTGTATGTCGAAAAGTAACATTTATACTTTAATAAAAAAACAAGTTTGGAAAAAGGTGCGCATTTGATTTTATGCGCAGAAACGTAGTTTACTTAGATTTAAATATGGCGGCAAAGCGAATGTTTTTTTTAAAGGCTTATTTATCTCATCAATATAGTTTCTTTTTATTGAAATTGGTAGAGTCATAAGCAGAAAACAATTTGGTCGGTTTTTTTTGGTTCACGCGATATGTTCAGCTCTACTTTATAGCAGTTAAATATAAATGGTCTCAAAAACAAATAAATTAAAATGGGACAAGGCCGAACCAGAACAAAAATGCACTAAAAATTATTTTTGTCAAGATCGAAACTTCAAAATAAAAAAAAAATATATTTTATTATGAAAAAAATTTAATAGTCCGTGTTTATCTGTTTGATCCTGATGATAGTATCTACGAAATGAAACGTCGGAATAAAATTTTGAAAATACTATTGTGTTTATCTAAAAAGGTTTCCACAGATATGTTTTTACAAAAGTCAATTATCTCTTCCCCTCCCAAAAGCTACAAGAGACAGAACAAATCTGTTAATACTACTTTTTAGAGCTCATTAACAACGGAGTTTCCCATTGAATACCATCAAAAATAGGACAGCCTGTACATCCTTTTTTGAGAAAAAGGTCACTCTTAATTTTTTTGGTTCTTTAAAAACCTTTTCTAAATTCATTAACTTTAGAGCTTAAGGCTATAGTTTCTCCCCAGACTTTAAGTAAAAAAAAGTACAACTAGCAACGCCTTGTTCTTTCATTTTTTATTCTTTTGCCAGAGTGTACAGGGAAAACTAAACATCATAATTAGCTGAAATTTTGCAGGGTTGATCATTTTTCAATGCTTAACCAAAATATCTGAAGTAATTTTCAAAATTCTTAATTATTTTTTCTTCAAAGTAAAACCTCTGGTATTGTCGTTTATTCCAAATGCTTCAAAATAATTGCAGTTTAGAACAAACCATATTTACAAAAATATTAGAGAAATACTCACAATTTCTCCTGGATTACATTTTTCCTTTTTATATTTCCTTGCTTTAGCTAAGTTTCCTTTGTTCTAAAAGCCTGTGCGCTCCGGAAAAGACAACCGATCAACCAATCACACTTCATCTAGTTTGGGAGACACACGCAGTTCAAGTGTTGGCCGATAGATCGCAGAATTTATACGATTCCATGGTAACTGCAGGTGTTGTCAACAAACTTTATATCGGGCCGCAGCGGGACATAATAGTATATTACTTTTTCTGACAGAAAACCATTCGAGGTTATGTTTATCTTTCTTGTTGTTCTTGTTGTTGTTGTTCTAAAACAAATACGAAGCCATTCGGCGTGTGAGGTCGCCCGCCGAAAAAGGCCCAGCACTGCGCGGGCATTACCCCGAGTCTATTGAAGAACCAAGAGAACTTTAATGGCTCGTTGGGATTACTAGGAGAAACATTCGGCACCCATAACCCCACATAATTTTGTTTTTATTTTGATTCAACCGTTTTTTTTTTAAAATTGCATTGTGTAACTGTACTAGTGAAATTTTGGAGTGCAAAGAATAGATTTTAGAACCTCAGTTTCAAAAACACACGGATACTTATGTACTAACAAAACAGGTCAGTAAAGCTTCATTTAAAGGTTGGAAAGCCTCTTGCTAGTCATTGACGCTCCAGTTTAAAATAGAATACGATTATTTCGTCTAGCGCCAGTAGCCGATTTTGAAATCTGCATGCTTTTAAGTTAACCTGTTGTCGGTATCAGCTAGCGGGAGTGTTTCCAATTCAATTATAAATGCACCTGTAACACCCAGTTACTTTAATACGTAGTTGGGTCGCGGTTTTTTAGCAGATAATTCTGCCATAAATGATTTTCTTTTATCTTAGTATTTTACTTGGTTTTTTTAGCGGCGAAGAACGCGAAAAGTCCAAATAAGTAACCTAACCGCAAATGTTTGACCCGTTGCTAAAAAATCTCTGGCGTCCCACTGTGAATAAACATAAATAAAGTCTTTGCGTTGCCATGGAGAACAAATTCAATGCCGTAAAATTTAGCAAAAAAATCAGGTCGACATAGTTAAATTGATTTTCCGTGCAGTGTTGTTAAAAACAATTCCCCAGATTGTAACTACGACCGTGGGCTTTAAAATTTTGGACTGTTTTCAATTTTTTTTAACATTTTGTTAACATAAGTGTTAACTTTTTGGAAAGGTAATTAAATAGATTTTTTGACAAAAATCGTCATATGTCGAAAATTCAAGATGGTGGAAAAAATTCAAAATCATATATTTTAAAAAAGAGCTGCAACTTTTTTTTACCACCCTGTATTTTTTTTTATAAAATTAAGAAAGCACATGCTCTTCCACGTTTAACGAAGAGCCACGCATAAAATTCGGTTTACTTATAAAAAAGTTACGATTGCTCAAATTTCCTCTAAATACAGAACCTATTCTACATACCAAAAAATGTTTGTTTTTATAACTTTTCAATTTTTTATCCGATTTTTATAAGGTAAGCTTTTTGCAACAACAATGGTTAAAAAATTTACGATTTTTATATAAAAAAGGTCAGATGTCGAAAGTCCAAGATGGTGGATATAGTGTAAAACAAGATTTTCATAAACAGATCTGCAACTTTTTTGTGAGTACCCTGTTAACTTTTTCAATAAAAATTAGAAAGCCTTTACCATTCGACGTTTAACGAAGGATCACTCATAAAATTTGGTTTATTTATGCAAAAGTTTCGTTCACTCAAATTCCCTCTAAATACAGAACCTTTTCTTAATAAAAAAAATGTTTTTTGAAATAACTTTTTAATTTTTATCGGGTTTTTATGCAAAGGCAATTGTTTAAAATGCAAAAAAACTTTTAAAAATTTAAAAGTTATTTCAAAAAACATTTTTTGGTGTTAAGAACAGTTTCTGTGTTTTGAGGGAATTTGAGTCAACGTAACTTTTGCATAATTGAACCAAATTTTATGCGTAATAGTTCGCTAAACGTCGAATGATAAATTATTTCTAATTTTTATTAAGAAAGTTAACAGGGTGCTCTTTTTGCCATTTGACATTTTTTATATAAAAATCGTAAATTTTGAACAATTTTTGTTGCAAAAAGCCCTACGCTATAAAAATCGGATAAAATATTAGAATTTTTTGGTATTTAGAATAGGTTCTGTATTTAGAGGAAATTTGAACACAAGTAACTTTTGTTCACGTAAACCGACTTTGATGAGTGATACCTCGTTAAACGTGAAATAGCGTCAGATTTCTTACCAAAAAGTTGCAGCTCTTTTTTAAAAATTGTGATTTTAATTTTTTTCTGCCATATTGGGTTTTTGACATATGACGGTTTTTGTTAAAAATTATAAAATCTGTTTAGACACGCACACAGACCCTTGTCTTGTCTTGTGATATTGTTATCATTTCCTCATCACCGTACTAATGAGCACTATTACTGCTACTCGTGTCTACATTACTTTTTTTTTAAGGAAAGCTCGATATTCACTGCTTTTGTTTTTTATTCACCCTTATTAAATGCATTAACTTCAGGCTATAGTTTCTCCCCAGATTTTAAGTAAAAAAAAAACACAACTGGCAACGCCTTGCTCTTAAATTTTTTTATCTTTTGCCAGAGTGCACAGGGAAAACTATTTTGCAGAGGTGATCACTTAAATGCTTAACAAAAATATCTGAGGAATTTTTAAAAATTCTCAATTATTTTTCTTCAAAATAAAAGCCTTGATACTGTCATCTATCCCAAAAGCCTCCAAATAATTGCGGTTTAGAACAAACCCGATTTATAAAAAAAATAGGGAAATTCTTACAATTTCCTCTGGATTACATTTTTCCTTTTTATATTTCCTTGCTTTAACGAAAATAAAAACTAAGTTTCCTTTTTTCTAAAGGCCAGTGCAATTCGGAAAAGAAAACCGATCAATCAATTATAAACGTTTCCACTTCATTGAATTTGGGAGACACACGCAGTTCAAGTGTTGGCCGATAGATCGCAACAAACCATTCGAGGTTATGTTTATTTTTCAAAATGTGTTTGCAAAAACATTCTCATAAAACAAATATGAAACAACTCCGCATGTGCGGTTGCCCGCCGAAAAAGGCCTAGCGCTGCGCGGGCATTACCCTGAGTCTATTAAAGAACCAAGAGAACTTTACTGGCTCGCTGGGATTACTAGGAATTAGCATAGAAATATTCGGCGCACATAACCCCACATAAATTTGTTTTTACTTTGAACCGTTTTTTTTTTAAATTTAAATTATTGCAGTGTACTAGTGAAATCTTGCAAAGGATAGATTTTAGATCCCAACCTTACGTTTCAAAAACACGCGAATAGTTGAGTACTAACCAAACACGTCAGTAAAGCTCCATTTAGAGGTTGAAAAGACTCTTGCTAATCGTTGATGCTCCTGTTTAAAATAGAATACGATTATTTCATCTGGCAGCAGTAGCCAATTTTTAAATCTGCATGCTTTTAAGTTAACCTGTTGTCGGTATCAGGTAGTGGGAGAGTTTCCAATTCAACTATAAATGCACCTGTAAATGCAACCTTAACCATTTTATACTTGTGCTTTAGCGGCGCAGAAAATAGGTAACCTAACCCCAAATTTTTGACCCGGTGCTAAAAAACTCTGGTGTTTCACTGTGGATAAACTTAAATAAAGTCTCCTCGTTGCCATGGAAAACAAATAAAATGACGTAAAATTTTGCAAAAAAATCAGGTCGATATAGTTAAATTTATTTCCTGTACAGTGTTGCTAAAAACAATTCTCCAGATTGTAACTACGACCTTCACTTAGGATATCTGTTTTGGTAGAGTCGCTTATTTTTCTTTTAACATAAGGATTCATCTGCTATTATTGCAATTTGACGTTTGGATGTCTTTGACATGAATCCTTTTTTACATATTTTTATTATTCCATCTCGTTTCGATCCGGGAACCGATAATACTGCAGTTTGAATTATTTTAAATATTTACATGGGCTCTGATTTAATTTTGGATATCAATCAATTAAAGAAGAAACTTTTTACCCTTTCTACCACATTTCCAATATCCAGAGAATTTCCCGCAGCTAGTTGTCAAAAACCCTCGCCAAAACCGCTAATAAATTTAATATTTTTAATTTATTTCGCCCACTTCGCTCCAATTTTGTCAGTAATATTATGGAAATTTTAAAGTAATATTTAAAACAATAAATATAAACGGAATTACCTCTTTTTGTATATTTGTTTTTGCCGTTTTATCAAAAACAAATTATTTTTTTTGCAGAATGGTTTCACGATCATATTTTTAATTTTCTTGAAGGTGTAGGTTTATGGGATGAGGGATCTTAACGAAACGTCCTTTTTTTGTAAACCAGTGAACCGATTTTAACTTATGTTAACACTTTTTGTTTGTTAACTTTTTTTCTTTCCTAATGAGCATATCGGCGACAACTGACTGGCTTTGTTTATAGTATTATGTTTCGTCACCTGGGTACTACAGACAGTTTTTTGTTAGCAAAATGGTCGTTTTAGTTTTTTTTTAAATTTTACTATTCTTTAAAAAACAGTTTGTTTCCATAACGTTTCCTAACACCAATGAAATTTCCGTCTGCATGGTTCTAAATAGTAACTGACGCAACTTGAAATTTGTTCTAAAACGCGTTTTTCTAATTTGAAATATCATTTAACCGAGCAATAATTTCTTTGTGCAGACGCCAAAAATATTCGATATAATTTTTTTCGCTGCCGATTCCAATGATTATTAATTAGTTTTATTTTATATGAGATCAGTAAAGTCACACCCCCTCCCCCCGAAATATTCAAGTTATGATATGCTTATAATTTCAAACCAATTTCGCACTAATTTTGAACCACTTTTAACAATTTTGAACCACACTCCTTCTTGGTTTTTTTAATATTCAAAATAGAGGGTGCAGCCAGACGTCAAGCTTCACCCTCTTCATTGAAAACGTAGAGAAAAATAAAAAGCAACTATCCTAAAATTAAGAACTAATTTGGAACTCCAAATATCACCAAAAATAATTTCTAAAAACCCACTAGTGAGGAGTGACATCATGACTCCGAAAATCAACACGAACAAGCCGTTTAAGACCCAGCTATCCTGGGAAATCACTAGTCCACTCAGGAAAATTGGTATGGTATACCGACGGATCCAAGATGGACAATGGATCAGGAGCGGGAGTATATGGCCTAGCCCAAAAATCTTTTCTGCAGGAAAACCTGAAAAGAAGATATTTCAACAAATATATAACAATCTCCTCAGACAGCCAAGCAGCTATTAAAGCTCTGGCATGCCAACAAATTCACTCAAAATTAGTGTGGAACTGCCTTTAAACCCTCCTAACCCTAGCGAAACATAATAGAGTCACCCTTGTGTGGGTGCCGAGGCACACATGGGTAGCAGGCAATGAACACGCGGATTCTCTAGCAAGAAGAGGATCAGAAAGACCATTTGTAGGATATAAACCTGTATTTGGAATTCCAAAAATCTCGATACTTGGCTATATCAAACGATGGGTGCACGAAGGATATCGAAACCATTGGCATTCAATATCGGGGCAAAACCGCAGCAAAAGAATGGTGGCATCCCCTTCAACACCACTCACCTGTGAAATCCTTAATCTGAACAGGAAAGAAATCAGACAAGCGACGGGGCTATTAACCGGTCACTGCGCACTGAGATAACACCTGCATAGGAAGGGAATCTATAGAGACAAACCCACCTGCAGACTATGTGATGAGAATGAAGGATCAGCCGCTCACATTATATTTGAGTGCCCAGCACTAACCTTCTGCAGAACACAAAACCTCCTGGAGGACGACCCCTCCGGAAAAGCTAACTGCCCGAGAAACCTAATAAAAGAGCTGCTGCTCCTCGGGAGGTCGTCAAACCTCTTAGATTAGGAAGGCACACAGCAAGAGATACAATAAGCTAAGAAGCTGCAGTGTCAGGGATTTCAAGACCTAAACTTGCTGTTGAGACAAATCAAATCAAATCAAATCAAACCCTGTTTTCAAAAAAAATATGGTGGGGGGTGCAGGGTGACGTCAAGCTACACCCCTCCCCCCGAAAAATATTCAATTTTCAATATGCTTATAATTTTGAAATAATTTTTAAAATGGTTCAAAATTAGTTTGAAAATATTTCAAAATTACAAGCATATCAAAACTCGAATATCTTTCGGGGGCGGAGTGGCTTGACGTCAACCTGCACCCCCCACCATATTTAAAAAAAAAAACAGGGTTAATAGTGGGGTTTGCGAAATTCTTTTTGGTGATGTTAGAACTTCGAAATTAGTTCTTAATTTTGGGATAGTTGCTTTTCACTTTTCTCTACGCTTTAAATGAGGGGCTACACCCCCCTTGACGTCCGGCTGCACCCCCCAGTTTGAATATTAAAAAAATCAAGAAGGAGTGTGGTTCAAAATTTTTAAAAGTGGTTCAAATTAAAAAAAATTAGTTCGATATTGGTTCGAAATTATAAGTATATCAAAATTCGAATATCTTTCGGAGAGGGTGTGGCTTGACTGACCTGTTATGTGCTGATTTTGACAATGACTTTTTAATTTAAAAAATAATACTTTTTGTAAAGTTGACAAGGTGACAATTTTAAAACTTAAAGTAACACATTCGTGGTATATCGGACGAAGCGTTTTTGTTTCTCACTTCATTACGACCAGGCCTCCGATGAATCCAGTTGAAGTTACACAGTGACCATGCACACCTCTCGAATTTAAAACAAAAAGTTTTTATAATCCTTGTGGACGTAATAACTGTGTGAGCCACCTGTCGAATAAACCGAGAAACAAAAACATCAAAATTGAAAAGTGCAGGATACCGTAAATACAGAATCCTATACCTTTCAGCAGGTTATAAAGTAGAAACCTGTAAAGTATAAGGTCACTGTAACATGACTCTTAAAAAGAGGTAACGTTCGCAGCAGAGAAACAAAAAAGCTTTGTCCGATATGCCACGAATGTGTTACTTTAATTTTTATTTGCGTACACGAGATTAATTTTTTTGTTTTTTTAAATTTTAAAACTTTCGACCAACGATATTTTAAAAACCGAAAGAGATATCAAAAATATGTCGGGGATTCGAGTATGTGTATTTTTGCTTAATTTAAGCCATTCGTTTTTGAGATATAAGCACTCTACTATTTTTAGTTATTTAAATTTTAGTACAACACGAACAAGCCGTTTAAGACCCAGCTATCCAGGGAAAACAAGACGGAGAAATCACTAGTCCACTCAGGAAAATTGGTATGGTATACCGACGGATCCAAGATGGACAATGGATTAGGAGCGGGAGTATATGGCCTAGCCCCAAAATCTTGTCTGCAGGAAAACCTGAAAAGAAGATATTTCAACAAAGATATAACAATCTCCTCAGACAGCCAAGCAGCTATTAAAGCTCTGGCATGCCAACAAATTCACTCAAAATTAGTGTGGAACTGCCTTCAAACCCTCCTAACCCTAGCGAAACACAACAGAGTCTACCCTACCCCCTATATCGAAACCATTGGCATTCAATATCGGGGCAAAACCGCAGCAAAAGAATGGTGGCATCCCCTTCAACACCACTCACCTGTGAAATCCTTAAACTGAACAGGAAATAAATCAGACAAGCGACGGGGCTATTAATCGGTCACTGCGCACTGAGATAACACCTGCATAGGAAGGGAATCTATAGAGACAGACCACCCTGCATACTATGTGATGAGAATGAAGAATCAGCCGCTCACATCATATTTGAGTGCCCAGCACTAACCTTCTGCAGAACATAAAATCTCCTGGAGGATGACCCCTCCGGATAAGCTAACTGCCAGAGAAACCTAATAAAGGGGCTGCTGCTCCTCGGGAGGTCGTCAAACCTCTAAGATTAGGAAGGCACACAGCAAGAGATAGCTAAGAAGCTGCAGTGTCAGGTATGTGTGCTGATTTTGACAATGACTTTTTAATTTAAAAAATAATACTTTTTGTAAAGTTGACAAGGTGACAATTTTAAAACTTAAAGTAACACATTCGTGGTATATCGGACGAAGCTTTTTTGTTTCTCACTTCATTACGACCAGGCCTTCGATGTCTAATGGAGAATCTAGATACCTACAGACCTGTTTCATCCTTATTAGGAATCATCAACCTGGCAGTTGAAGCTACACAGTGACCATGCACACCTCTCGAATTTAAAACAAAAAGTTTGTAATCCTTGGGGACGTAGTAACTGTGTGCGCCACCTGTCGAATAAACCGAGAAACAAAAACATCAAGATTGAAAAGTGCAGGATACCGTAAATACAGATTCCTGTACCTTTCAGCAGGTTATAAAGTAGAAACTTGTAAAAGTAAAAGGTCACTGTAACATGACTCTTAAAAAGAGGTAACGTTCGTAGCAGAGAAACAAAAAAGCTTTGTCCGATATGCCACGAATGTGTTACTTTAATTTTTATTTGCGTACACGAGATTAATTTTTTTGTTTTTTTAAATTTTAAAACTTTCGACCAACGATATTTTAAAAACCAAAAGAGATATCAAAAATATGTCGGAGATTCGAGTATGTGTATTTTTGCTTAATTTAAGCCATTCGTTTTTGAGATATAAGCACTCTACTATTTTTAGTTATTTTAAATTTTAGTACTCATAAATTTTTAAATATTTGTCTATGCATTTGCTGTAGGCTTCTAGTAACATTAATATTTTTGACTTTCTTATAAATGATTTATTTTATTATTCTAAATTTGACTAACAATAACTTTATCAAAGTCTTTACTAATTTCTATTTTTTTTTAGTATAAATGTCTTCTGTATTATAATATATTTAGGTTTTTTTCTAAACAAATCTAACAAATCTCTACTTAAGATGAAACCAATATTGTATACTTTTTGAATATGAATTTGAATTTAAATTGCTTTATCTCCCTACTAGGCAATTTTCACGTACTCTATTGCTTTTTTACCGAAAAATTATCATTTTAATTAGCTGGTGATTTCGGATCTTTGCCATAAATTTGCAGACATCGATAATATGCATATTATTGGCTTTATATCTCCGTTGTTAAAATGGTAAGTTTCTCTTGAATTTATTAACTCTGTAACACTACATTTCGTAGTGTAGCATCATTTTAACCAAGTTTTTAATTAGCGTTTTCATCTGGCAACATTTCTAACGTTAAAGTAACAGCTGGCATGTTTTTTTTCGTAACTTTATATCAATAACAGAACATAACAATCGGCATTAATTGCCCATAATTTATCATGAAGTTTTGAAAATTTCATTCATACCTGAAGTACCAACTTAATATAGACACTATTTAAAAATTACTTATAAGGTATTCATGTGGGGTAAAGTTTAACAAAGGGTTGAAGAAGATTGATAAAAACACTAATCTCCACATCAATCAACGTGAAAATTCTCCGATTAAACTCTAATCATGATTAGCACTAATCAGAGTTTGAAATGAGTCTTGAGAAACAAGTTTTCACTATAAAACACTACATTCTAAACACCGATTAGTATCTAATCATGATTAAACCCTAATCGAGATACGAGAATAAGTGTTTAAAGTTGTCTTGTATATTAATAATTTTTTTTTCAGATTGGTTAACCGGTTTCGCTAGAGGGGCAGCATCAGAACCAAAAAAACTAAATATTCTAATGGAAATTGTCATAATTTGGAGGTTTGGGGCACGGAGTTGACAGAGCTGAAGGGCTATTCATCTCTTTTTTTACAATTTCTTAAAAAAAACCATTTGCATTGTAGTTAATAATTCTGTGAGAATAAATAAGACAACTTTAAACACTTATTGTTTTTTTTTTCAAACTTCTTAAACTTTACATTTAAAAATTAGTTAATTTTTGTAATTATTATGTTATTTTATTTAAAACTTTAACTAAAAAGCCAATTGCAACAAATTTGTGGTAAGCCACAAATTAAAAAGTGAATATATTAAAGTTTAAGTTCAAAAAAAAAATATGTAAAATATTGGTGTTAAAGTTAAAACCAATAATGTACAGATTTTTTTACTACTTTTTTACTTTTTATTTTGTGACTCACCAATATGTTCCATATTTAAACAAATAGACAAAAAAAATTTAATAATACCATAAATATTATGAGCAGCAGGTGTTTTTTAACTAACACATGTTTTTGGTATTATGTACACAAATTTTATTTTACAGATATTACATAACGAAACTTATATATAAAAATAAATTAAAATAAATATTACTAAATCTTTAATCGACCCCTATCGCTCTTTTTTTGGCGAATAGGCTTCATAAGCCAAATTTTGAGCTTCTTCTTGTTTTGCTTCTTTGGTGTATGACCTTCCCCAACCTCCGTGTCCTCCAGCAACCACCTCTACATGTTCCTGGTGGTGTCCACCACCACCGGAGAGTAATTTTTTGAGGCCAATAATACCAGCTAGTACCAAAGCTAGTTTAGAGACAATTAGAGCTTTACCAGCGAGAAGGGCGAGAGCGCCAAGAGCCAAGGGTACCAGAGTACCGCCTAGGATGAGGGGAAGGAGCATCATGTAACCTCCTCCGCGACGATTCTTCTTACCACGTCCTTCTTCGATGTCGGAGGATGAGGGTAGTTTCATCTGAAAATAAAAAAAAAGATTGTAACGATAAATTTTTATTTAACAAATTCTAATTAAACCATTAGAGTTATTGAGAAATAGAATTTAAAAAATTAAGTTTACTCAAAGAACGTTCGTAGAAAATAATATGCGCCTACCTGAAGGGAGTGTGTGCTCAAGAAACTTCCCACTTTCTCGGCAATTAAACCATTTAATTTGTCATCCCTTTCTTCCAAGGACCTCGGAAGGTTCGTCTCAATTTCCTTCTCGGTCTTTGGTGCTTCCTTTTCCACGGTACTTTTGTCGTCCTTGACAAATGACACACCATCAATGAGGTCCAAACTGTGCATCCTTGAAGCCCTATCCAAAGCGGCCAAAAGTTTAAGTTTTAGGCACGAACTGACATCTTGAGCGGAACATTCTTGATACACTTTGTACACATATCGTAAGTCGTTAAGATACGAGTAGGGCGATTCACTAGCGCGCGGAGTTTCAACTTCGTTTTCGATAGAGTTTTGTACCGATATACCAGCAGACCTTGCAAGGACACACGCTGCGCCGAGTAGTAGCACTATACCGCACTTGAGTATCATTTTGAAATGGTTTAGTAACTTTTTGATGAATTCGTGTAAAAGTGACAAAGAAAGATATGACTGATATGAGTTTACTTACACTACTTTCTTTGCTTTTATACCGGGCGTTAAGATCGTACCAGTGACGCAGGCTGTCCCCTCCGGCTAAAAGTACATGGTCTTCATGCGTTTGTGTCTTGCAGCAGCACCTTTACGAGGGGAATGTAAAAATATGCTAAGCGGTTGCTACAGATATTGAGTATCAATATCCGCAACGTATCGTTACACGTAATTACTTAAAAAAGGCTTAAAAGCCAGTTATTACTCCTAAAACCATACAACCTACCAAGGTAACTGTGTTTGAGTCAAACAGTTTTATCGTTTTAACGTTTTTCTTAAGTTAACATAATGCTATTCTAGGTAATCTTTCGTTTGTTTTGCTTTAAGAAACTTTTGAGTCAAAACACTAAATAAGTGAAAAAAATTTAAAAATTTGCTGTTAACAAATTTTTCTCCAGTAGTGTTAACCCTTTTATCTACCTACTTGTCATTTGGCAAAAAATCCTTAGAAATGTTGTTAATAAAATAAATTATTGAAGAAAGAAAAACTTGGGATCGAAAAAGCGTTCCAATTGCTAAAAGGTCTGCAAATGTATTTACGAAGCTTCAAATAAAATGATGTAGACAAATGCTCTGAAGAAGCTAATGCACTTGCGGTTTCAGCAGAAATTAAAAGTGCTTTTCAGCCAATGCGTCGTCGCAGAAAAATCAAAAAAAAATTTGATGAATATGCCGAAGATGAATCCAGTAACTTTAAAGCTGAACATGAACAACTATGAAGCAATAGATAAATTAATTAAGCAGTTTAACTAGAGGATTAAAGCCCTAAACAGCGTTTCTGATTATTTTGCTTCTCTTACGAGTAACTCAGTGTTGTAAAATACAGTGAAATACTTCCAAAAAGCAGCTTCAGACATGAAATTAAAATATGCTATCCATTTGCCACAAAAGATCTAAATGCCACAGAATTATGTCTGGAAATTAAAAACTTTAAACAGCAATTCCAGACCTCATCTAATACAAGTAATGGTAGTTACATGGACATTTTAAGTGTTCAATGTCCAGAGTGGATATTAGTTAGGTATCCAATGTTGCAACTGCTTTAAGATGCATTTGTGGGCTACCAGTAAGTTCTGTAAGATGTGTGTTATTAACGACTTAGGAGATAAGGACAAAGAACAAAGAGCGACCTAATAGATACTTCTTAATATTAAAGAGAAGAACATAATGCAAAATCCCTCGTATACAAAATAACCAAGTGTGACTAAGGGTGATCGGTTTGTGAAGCACGCAATATGAATAAAGAAATGGCAAACAATTGGGTGAAATTTTTAGCAAATAAATAAATTTGACATCTTTGTTAACATATCAAGGCGCGCACAACAATACCTTGTTAAAAAAAAACAAAAAATCATCAAGTAACGGTATTCTCCAGTATACCTTTACAGCGATCGTAAAAGGAATTAATTTACAAATGCACCAGAGAAAGAGTAGAATGTGACTTGCCGCACCTCGCTAAATATCTGCAAGTCACAATCTAACCGCTTTTAGTGCAATTTTTTATTCATTTCACCGTAGATGTTTTCAACATTTGCGAAAAGACCAGTAAATATAAAATTAATATTACATTTGATTTAATCACTAGACATGTACCAAACTAAATACCTAATTGGCGCGATTTTAAATTTTATTTGAATATGAAACCCATGTTAACACTTAGTGATCATATTGATTTGGGTTAGACACTACTTACTTGCGTGAAGATAAAATATTTCTATGAATTTAGCTCCTTTTACATACATGAAGCCAATCCATCCAAATTTTAGTTTTAAATCAAATTAAAACTGGAATCGCATTTTTTTACGTTTTTACGTATGACCAAAAATAGCGGCAATATACTGCATTAGGAATAAAAAAAGTAGAAGTTATACAAAGTTACTACTTAATTAATATTATTATAAAATCGCCCAACTAACTAGGTATAATTAAAATAAATTACAGTTTGCATTAGATGTTTTCTTTGTGAACCATTTACTCATTACTTAGATAAATAATATGCTAGAAGCGCGTGGTGCCCGGAGGCAACAAGCAAGAATACAATTATGGTATTTCTATACCTGCCTTAAAAGAATTAAATGAAGGAGTATATTACGTAACCCAGCAGTGGTCATCCGGGTTATGTCCAGCCGAGTGCAGTCAGCGTTGGGTAACCCTGTGTATCTGCAAAACTATACCGAGCCCCTGCTTTTTTACATACGAGCTACCGGTCCGGATAAAGAACGCATGGGCAAGTAATGGCCCTTTATGTTCAATGCCGGCGTATAAAATTTAATCACAAGTAAAAAAGATGTAAAAAAAAATAAAAACGACCCTTTTAAAAATAAAACAGATATTTCAAGAATACAGGCCTATAGGTAATAGGAAAAGAAGCCCTCTGCAAATCACTCTTGATTTTAGTTGGTTCACAGTGCGAAATTTTATATAAATTGGACGGTTTTTGTGATTAACTAATTGACAAAAGAACATTTTTTATTCAAATTCTCTCTTAATACTTCCAAACTCAAATACCTATAGCTCGATCTATTTGGGTTGCCTCTTCAAGATCGAGTTTTATAGGTTTGACTATAATCTTAGTTGAATTAATGATCCCGAAAAAAGTTTTAAGCACTGGACTCAATTTTGAAGTTTTAGATTCACAAGTTTGTTTAAAAAATTACACAGTTTGCATATTGACGTCTCTCCCGTAAAAAGGAAACTCCTTTTTAGGAGAATCAAAAGAAGCGAAAACTCCTGCCAATTCATTACAACAACAAATATTTTTAAGAAAGTTGCTGTATTTTTATAAAAGTTAATTTTTAAAAATTCTCTTTTGGATTCCTTTTCAAAAAAGTTTCTTTTAGAGTTTTATGTCACTTAAAAGTTTTTTTTTAAAACAAGCTTCTAATTATATTTCGGAAAAAACTAGTAGAGTAATTTACTAATTATCTTCTTATATTTTACTGGGGAAAAACCTAGTAGCGTAACATGTACTATACTTTTTTTCCTACATTTTATCGAGCAAGAACCTAGTAAAGTATCTAGCTACCACTTAAATAATAATAGTTACTTCTTATTGTGAACCTCAAAAAAAAAATGAAATACATATATTTGAAAATTATACTAGATATTTCATTTTAATTTACGGTAAGTTAACAAAAAAATATAACAAAATTCAACTTAAATGGCGTGTTTTTATTGCGAGAAACTGAAATGGAAAGAAGCAAACTTATAAAACTGTTTAAACCTAAAAAGTAGAAAACATAAAATTATATTCGATTGTTTAAAAGGTTTCTTGAATTTTCAGACACTGACAGTTTTTCCCATAATAATCTTTTTTGGTTCGGTATTGAAGGCACCAGGTCTTTTATTATCTTTTCCTTTTTCTAGGTATTTACCCGGCGATTTTGTATTTTGCTCGGTGGCATCTCAATACAAAAGTTAGAAAGGGAACAGGATAAACTCATTATCACAGTGTAATTTTTTATTAAAACAAAGTTTTTTCGAAAATGCAGAACTTTAATTGAGTTAACACTGGGGAATGCATTCTCGTCCTTTTTCTTTTTTTCTGGCGCCGTCTTTAAAGCTGTAAAAATCTTTGTATCTCATGAATAGAGTTTTAGTTTTTCTAGAACACTTTAATATTAGTTGATTTAATTCACTGAAATCATATACGTTTGATTTTCTTTTCCATGCTTTACCAATATTTCCATGTATTCTATCGGCTGGCTTTCATGTAAGAATGGCCCGGCTCGAAATATTTTTGAGATATTGTCTCAGGACCCCAGTCAGAATTTTCCATAATAACAAATGAACAGCTTCCAATTTTTATTCTGGGTGCTGCAATTGTCGCAATAAAATATTTAATCTGTAACTTCGGCGGATGCTGCCGGAATGATGAAACATCTTCTGCAGTATGTCCACTTCTGGCCTCATGCCACAGAACGCAAATATTAATTTCGTCTTTTGTCAACAGCGCTAAAGTTCCGGTAATAGTAATTTTTGAGTACATATCTAGACGAGTACTTTAATGACATTTCACGGCCGTGTATCGTACAACGTTTTATTTCATACTGTTTTATTTAATTTAAAAAAAAATATATTAATATACCAAAAAATATACCAAAAAAATGTCATGACATTTATATTTGTTTCAACAATTACTTTACAATTTTCCATCAAATTATTCTCAAAATTTTGAAGTCCAGTCATCTTTGAATTGGTTGCTAACTGAAACAAAATAAAGTTTATTTGTTTCTGTCACATAGAGCAGTGAAAATGGACGCAATTTTGATAAAAAGTTCAGCCGCAACAGAAAAACTGATTCCAGCCAAATCTTCAGATATAAAAAAGTATATGAAACATTCTGTGAATGGAGAAAGACTTTTAATGTGGAAAATATCGTCAACGAAAATGTTATGTTGGCCTACTTCTTAGATGTGGTAAGTGTTAAATTAGTTTTATTAAAAAAATATGTTATATACCTAATCTGTAAAAATACGTCGTATTTTCGTAATTTTTAATTTCCTTACTTTTTCAGTCACAAAAATCCAGTAGTTCAACGCTATGGGCAAAATATTCACAGTTGATTGACAAAACTTACATCAAAAGAGGGTTTACAGTCATTGAAGAATCATTTGTAAGCATATTCCGTAGTTATCGCGATCTCCGACCCACCAACATTTCCGAAAAAGCGTTTTTGGTCGGCTACAGAAAAAGAAAATGTATTAGCCAAAGAGTGAGCATCCATACTGAATTTGTCCAATCCCGAAAGGTACACGGGACACTGCTTCCGCAGAACGTCTGTCACGCTATTAGCATACGCGGGAGCAGATGATAATGTGATAAAACGTCACGGCGGCTAGAAGAGCACCTCTGTGGCCGAAAAATATGTCGAGGAGTCTTTAGAGACAAAAACAAAAGTAGCTAGAATGATCCAGGGAGGAGAAAACTTTGTTCAAGTTCTACAGCAACAACACCAAACCCAAAGTTACTTTTCCTCGCGAAAAGGTAACTCTGAAAAAAAAAGTAATTTTAAATAATTCCAATTGCACAATTAATGTGTATATTTGTAAGTAATTTTAGTAGTTTAATATATAAAATGTTTGTTTTTCATTAATAATAAAGATTTGTTCAAAAATATACCATTTTGTTTATAAAAATTCAGAAATTTAGTTGTAGGTAATGTTATTTTACCGGACTAGTGATGTAATAGGTCATTTCCCGGACTCAAATTAATTCCGTAAGAGGGAACATTACACTACAGTATGAAATCAAAATAATTAACTTGCTTACAAATACTGATGATTTTAGACCAAATTTTGGTAGAAGTGATACCTTTTGCATATCAGCGCAATAAACTCTAGATGAGCCTGGATTAACTTGTGTTTTTCGAGTTCGTATGTGTATGTATTAAAATTAGTGAATTTCTAATAGGTATCACTAATATAAATCGTTTTATGCTGTTTGTGCTGTGCGCAATTGTCGTATTCATCTTGATTTGGTTAATCTAAACCAATATTTAGCAAATTAAATTCGCATCTGTAGCTGTCGTAACTGATTTTTTCGATACTTTCGCAGTAGTTTATGTGTATCTTACGTGTAAAAATTTAATGTTTGAAAGATTCAATATGGTCCCTGATAGGAAATGGGTCTTTTTTGTTACGTGGAGCAGCAAATCCACGCCTATCCTCAACTGACTCTAAACCTATTGATTCCTTATGTTTTTTTTTTAAATTTTCTACTACCTTTGTGTCTATATAGCAGAGTTACTTGCTCTTCCAAATTAAGTCAAAGTAGTTTTATCAAAGAAATTACAGGAAAATCCCAGTAAAGGTAATTACCACGTTTTTCCAGCTGAAGCCTGAATAACATGCTAGGTTTATTCATCGGAATAGTGGATTGCTCGGTTTTTCGTGCTGAATTTATAAAAACTGGTGACTTACTAGATTTTTTCATTTCCGATAAATTTCTTAATATTTGGAATTTTTTATATCAATCGATAGAGGACGTTATTATCTTCCAAAAATATGATACAGAGCAACGAGAGATCTTGTCGTCTACGATATGCGGCATTGCCGGTTATAAAAAAGAAATAAATGGCTTTTATTTAGACGCCGAAAGAAATCGACTTAAATTTTTCGTTTTAAAACGATATTGTGATTTAAAATGAATAATATTATGTTACAAAGTATATTTTGATCAAATATTTGGCCGAAAGAGATATATTTACATAATAATTGAATTAAACTAAAGGAAGAAAGGATTGCAAAAACTGTTCTAATCAATATAAATGCAGCATGCAAACTGTGTGATTTTTTAGACAAATTTTAGTATTCGACTCATCTCAATCTAAAAGTTCAAAATTGAGTCCCCCCCCTGAGACTTGCTGGGTTGGTGGATGGGGTCTATTAAAACACAAAAAAATTGGGAATTAACTTTTTTAGTAAAACGAATCCAAACTAATATAATTCACTCTTGTTATTATGCTAATAAGCCCATTATTTCTAGAAAAAAATATAGCGAAAAACTTATTCTTATACAGAATTTTTTTATTAAAAACTCAAATTATTCTAAAAGCCTCCTCGCCTAAACTAAAAGCAAAGTGTTTAGTGCACTTTATATTTATTCAAAGAAAAGCACTGTTAGGGTCGTATAAAATATAGAAAAATTAATTTATTATCTTCCATATCATCTTCTTGGAGTAAAGTAAGTAAAGGGCAAGCAGGTGGCCATTATTGTAGGTAGCATTGGCCTACATGTTGCCAAATGGTTCTGAGCAGTAATCACGGGGCTATCAACGGGCCGGGCCGGCAAAGCATTCGTCGCCCGGTCCGGGATTCTCAACGGCCCGGAGTGAACCAAGCCGATCCGGCAACCGGGCCGGCAATATAACTGCAGCCCTATACCGTGAAGTCCGGGGGATAAGTATCGGTCCAACACTAAGCCATCAATTTTTGTTTGCTGGGAAATGACTATTTTGGAAATAAGCGTAACGTTTGTTCTTACCAGGAGGCTAATTCTTAAATCTCAAGAGAAGAAACGGTCCCTCAAGAGAAGGGATCACATCGGAAAAACGCTTTTTCTTGACAACTTTTTGAATTTTTAAGTTAAAATACAGGGTGTTCATTATAAAACTTTCCACCCAAGATTCACGTTTGTAGAAGCTGATTTTAAAAAATTCCTCGGACACGTCGATTTTTTATTGAAAGCGGACACATTTTGTCTATATGGAAATTTTTGTTACACGTTGTTACACTTGAAGGGTAAACTTTACCTCTATATTTTAAAAAAGGGAAAGTGGGTCAAGTGATACCTTGTTTCGAAGGTCTTTCGAATGTCTTTATAATTGAGTAAACATTTCGAAACAATATTGATTGGTTTCTGAGATATTTACTTTTACAGTTGCATGAACCAGAGCAAAAATAGCTTAAAAAATAGTGTTTTTTATTTATTTTTTTTTGAGAATTCGTGGGACACGTCAAATTTGCTTTTGTTAATGGTACACTTTATCATTGCATTTTTTCCTCTATAGTACATTCCTATAAGGAGTTAAATTTACCTGTACAATTTAAGTTAATTTTGAAAATGAATAAAAACGAATCGATATGTTTAAAAAACCTTTACACGGTTGTAAAGACATTTAAGAGACCTTCAAAACAAGGTATCACTCGAACCACTTTTCCTATTTAAAATTAAGGGGTACCCTGCCTAAGAAACCGCATAAAACCTCATAAATATCACACCTGAATTTTATCAGTTTTTATATTTAGATCTATGAGATTTTGTGAGGCAAAATTTTAAGATTATAAAAGTTTTTAATAATTTATGAGGCATGTCTTTGATTTTGGTAAGAATTTATGTGGTTTCATATGTGTGTTTTTTATCTGATCCTATAATCAGTCAGGCTTACAAATGTTTATAAAATTTGATAAGCGCAGACATTTTTTTTAACATAATTTATTGTTTTATAAAATCACGATTTTTTAAGAGATTTTATAATAAAACCGACACATCAACTTTTATGGGTTTTAATAATTATATTCTTTTTCGCTTATGATGTATTATGGGATTATGTAAACCGATGTTTTTATAGTTTTCTGACACATTTTATAGTCAAACCAACTCATAACATTTTATGAGTTTCTATGATTACATATTTTTTTATAATGTTTTAAGAGTTTGTAAAGAAACGTTTTTTCATAATATTTTGGAATATTTTATGATCAGACCAACTAACAGAATTTGACAGATTTCTACAAATATTTATATTTTTCTAGGAGTTGGTAAAAACAATTTTTTTATAAGTCTTTAAATAGATTTTATAGTCAGACAAACTTACAACATTTTATAGATTTTTATGTGTTCACCCTGCCAGAGAAACCTCAATAAATCTCGTAAAAACACACCTGATTTGTATCAGTTTTTTTGACCACCTGAAAACTAATTAAAAAAAGCTATACTTAGTAGACTTACTTACTTCTAAAAAAATATTTTTTGACTCATGATCCAATCTGATCAAAAATTCATATTCCCCCTCCTTAAAAGCCCCCTGTATGCCAATTTTCATTAAAATTTCCTCGTTAGAGGGAGGTGGGTATCTGAGAATACCATATTATTGTATTTTCACCGAAACCATAATTGCATACCAAATTTGAACACTATCGGATGTGGATAAGTCAATTAAAATTGGTTAGCAAAACATGACCGAGAATCGTCCATATTGAATTCGCCAATCTTATAAACCTTTATGACGAATTGTCATATTAAAAATCATAAAATATTGTAAACTTTAATAAGCCAACTGATAAAATATGATGAACTCCTATGCGGGATTGCGTTTCACTTTCACTAGTCAAAAATTATAAAATATCATAAGTTTATATGAGCATAGATTATAAAAACTTATGATGTTTTATCTGTTATTTGCTATGATCTTTTATGAGGTTTTTATGGCAGGGTAAAGAAACCCAACAAAATTTTTCAAGATAACCAAAATGTGTCCCTCTCGAACAAAAAATCGACGTGTCCGCGGATTTTTTCACAATCGGAATCTAAATACGTAAATCTTGGGTGGGAAGTTTTCAAATGAACATCCTGTATATACAGTTTATGCTTATGCGAGTCTACAAATGGGTCCTGACAGAATGCAATGAGCAATCACCACTCAAGAACACAAACTAATGCTTGTGTCCTAATAGTGGAACATCAGTGGGATTTACTAATATCTAAAATAGTACCCCCCACAGGTCTAAATATTTACACCTGTGGAGGGTACTACATTTTAAAACCAATTTTCAAGAAACAGTTACCCGTACAGATAAGAGAGAAAGTTATTGATTATTTTGTATTGTTATTGCAAAGTACCATCGAAAAATTGCTGTGTTTTGTCAAAATATACCATATTTTAGGAAAAAATGCCCTAAAGCTATTTTTTTTACAGCTTTTAAAATGGTAAATAGGCCAAAAATTTGGCAGATAATAGCTTCATTATCCGTGTTTGAGGTTATAAAGTTGGTGATTTTTTAGACTACCTCTGGGGGGTGGTTTAAATTTATAGCCCCCAGAACGGATTGTTTTGTGGTAATTGGTAATAAGTTCGTTTATAATTTTTCTAAGTAGCAGTTTTTACAAGGATTAATTTATCTCAAGTTGTTCATTGAACAATAAAACACATCCAATTTTGTCCAGAAAAACGCCATATTTTGAACGCGTTTTCAGCAAAAAAAAATACATTTTTGAGGGCATTACGAGGCAAAACAAACTTAAGTGAAGGTCAGTGATTAAGCACGAAAAATATACCAAACAAAAAATTCAAAACAACTATATTAATTTATTTACAAACTAAAATCAAAAGATTGAGGTTAAGTAAAAGCTCAGTCTTAAAAACTTTCCTTACTCAAAGCCCACTTATTTCGAAACTGTAGCTTTCATCAGTACAGGTTGGTATAAACCAAGGTACAAGTAGAGGTAAGAGATCCGAACTCGCTGTTAGTGACCTGAATGCAGCTAATATTTTGAAACTGACATTTCGGCAGAGACAGAAATGTAAAGAACCCTTGCATTTAAATTTTTGAATACATTTCATAAATAAAAACACCTTTTACATAAATACAAAATTAATCTACTCCTTATTTTATGATTACCCTTCTAAATCATTTTGTCACATCATGTGTTAATTGGAAAAATTAAGAAACAAGGGTAAGTTTTAATTAGAGTGACACATAACCCCAAGTTTAATTTGTTCTACAGAGTGTTTACTATTTAAAATTTTCTTTTCTTTTAAATTGAAACTTTCTTCTTAAGTGCAACAAAAGATTATGTTAAAATGATTATTCAATAAACAAATTTATTAAAATTGTTCCTAAAAATCAAAATATGTCCAAAACTCAAAAAGGGTTGGTTTAAAATGCTTAAAACTAAAAATTTCACTTAAACTTAGGACCGTTCTAAAATAGACTAAATCCTTTTAGTAAATCCCACTAGGTTATTTTAAATAGTGATTTTGGACTATTCAGAGTTCTAACGAAAATATCTATTCTGATACAAAATTATGATTGTTTTCCACAAACCAAAACTACACATTTTTGCACTCGACGCGCGTTTCGCTAACAACGTTAGCATCATCAGGAGATTAGTGGGCGGAGATAAGACTAATAAATTGTGATTGATCACGATTTTTAATCCTATCTCCCCTCAACCAAAGAATAAAGTGTACTAAACGGGATGGGTCCTCTATCTTTATTTAAACTATTTCTGGATTTAATGATTTCCATACTTTCATATGCATTTAAAAGTCTTTTGTTTGGTACACTTTTTAAAAGTTTTAGGTTATCTAATGTGAATCTATGATTGTTTTCAAAAGCATGCTCGGCCACACTTGACTTTTCTGTTCTTCCGTATTTTAAGTGTGCTAAGTGTTCTTTAAAACGTGTTTGAATAGAGCGTCTCGTTTGGCCAACATATTTTTTGTCACAATCCATGCAACTAATTTCGTAAATTCCACTTTTTTCTAGAACTGTAGTTTTATTCTTGGGATTTCCTAGTAAGCTTTTTATTGTGTTATCGGATTGATATACTAATTTAAGACCGGTGTTATTAAATACTTTGTGTAATCCTTTCGTATAATTAGGATTATAAGGAATTGATACAAATTTTGAGTCACAGGTATCTTTTTGTCTGAAAAAGGTAGAATTCCGAAAGGTCTTTTAAAAAGAATGTCAATTTATCAGCTTATTTATTAAGCCTTCGTCGTAACCGTTTTCGCCGGCTATATTCCTAATCCTATTGTTTTCTGCTTCAAATCTTTCTTTGTTTAAGGGGAAATTTACTAATCTATATGTTAAAAAGTGCAAACTTGCAAGCTTATGTTGTAAGCAATGAAAAGAGTCATTTGGAATATACCTGTTGATGGCCGTGCCTTTTCTGTATAGGTCAAAGTCCAATTTATTTTTATTTCTTATAACTAAAGTGTCTAGGAATGGCAGTGTATTGTTGTTCTCTGTTTCATAAGTAAATTTAATAGTGGGAAATTTTTGTTTATTTTTTCCATAAAATTTTCAACACTAGTTACTTTAGTGTTGAATACTGCAAACACATCGTCTATATACCTGAACCATACTCTGGGGAAATACTCAAATTCTTTACTTATATCTGATTCAAATTTGCTCATAAATAGGTTTGCGATAAAAGGTGATAAACTATTATCCATTGTGGTTCCTTCTAATTGCTGGTAGTAGTTATTTTTTATTGAAAGTAATTTTGATTCATGCAGAGTTTTGTTAAAGATAGGTATTCTAAAGTCTGTTTGTCTTCTAGATTGTTTTTTCTTAGTAGTTCCTCCAGGTATTGTAAGGTATTGGGGATCGGCACACTAGGGAATAACGAACTAACATCAAACGAGATTAAAATTTCACCTTCTTGGAGTGAAATATCTTTTACTTTGTTGATAAATTCAAGGGAATTTTGAACAGAAAAACCTTTTTCCTTTATATGTAAATTTTCAAACTCGTTTGCTAGCCATTTCGAAATGTTGTAAGTAGGTGATCCTACAGCAGAAACTATAGGTCTAACCGATTTTCCAGGCTTGTGGATTTTCGGAAGACAATACAGTTTCGGCATAGTGGGATTGCTTACTTGTAGTTTATATTTAATATTGTCAGTAATAATATTGTTACATTTTTTAATTGTGTTTTTTACTTCGTTAATAATTTTTGTTAAGGGGTTCTTTGGGACTTGTTTGTAGGGTTCATTTTTTATTAGGTTATCTAACCTTTCGAAATAATCTGTTTTATCTAATATAACAACTTTATTACCCTTGTCAGCCTTTAGATAGAAAACATATTTTTCTCTCAAACTTTTAATTATTTTATTGTGATTTAATGTACTATTTTTATTGTTTTGAATGATGTTTTGAGAGATCTGATATCGGCAAGCATCTCGCACATAGCCCTTTGTGCCTTCTGAAAGATAAGAGGTTGAACTTTCAATATTTGCAATAATATCACTTAAATTATCTTTTTGTGGGGGCAGAGCAAAATTAAGACCTTGGTTTAAAAGTGATATTTCTTTGTTATTAAAAGTTTGAGAGGATAGGTTTTCTACAATGTTTGCGATTTCCTTCGACTTTTTTGGTTTTGGTTCACAAAGTTTTAACTTTTTTAGCTTTTTATTAAGTGAAGACATCTTCTTCGTAAATTTTTTCTCAATTACTACAAACATATGTCTTTGGGAATCGCACAATTCTTCAAAGTTATTATCACTAAGTCTAAATGTCAACTTTTTAAACAGTCGGTATGCTTCAAGCTCAAACATACTTCGTTTTGCGTACAAATTTTTAATTTTTAAATCTAACCATTTCTGTTTTGCAAACAGGGCTACTTTTGAATAAACTGTAGATTTCGGCAACTTTACTTGAACAAAGTTTGGAAAAACTTTGAATTTTTTGCAAGATTTTAGAAACCAAATATCTGAATATAAAAATTCCCAACATAGTATCTATTCTGATGTTTTAGAGCAAGATATTTTTTTTTTAATTTGCAAGAGGTGCAAAGATAATAGAGCGGCAGTTTTTTTCCATCTATTTTTGTCCATCGGTGAATTTGCGAGGCCAATAGTTGGTTGATAGCTGACATGTGTCATCATTATGGAATTACTTTTGATTGCATCAGATGAAGCCATCAGTTGAAATAAAAACGCGATGGCATCACGCCCACAAGTGAAAAAAGACTTAGTATGAATAAAAGGAAAAAGTGGTATTACTGGTATTGCAGTATTCTGTTTACTGGACTGTGAGCAATTTGATATTTTAATATCTTATACAAAAACTTTCTTTAGGTCCAACTCGGTGTTTCAGTACCATTTTAAAAATTAGATAGAAATTTACCGAAAAATAATGCGCGAATTTAAAATACATGTCTCGATCTAATTCCTTAAATCTCACCTGAAGAATAATCATTTCAGTATGCGTGACGGCACGCGGTTTTAGCATATCTAGGATGTGAGTTTTGGTACCAGGGAGAAGACCCAATGTTAATTTGAACTATACACATGAAAAAAATTGAGTGAAATTCCTCTCAAAACCTATTCAAAAAAGAGCTAATTTTGAAACTGAGCGAAAGAAAAAAAAGGTTTAACTCTAAATTTGAGTTGAGGACATACATGAGTTAAAATCAAAGGATCAGCGTTTTTTGCATATTTGGAGGATGGAATATGCCACGCAATTCTGGCGAATAATAAAAAAAAATATTATGTGACATTTACCTCTTTCAGTCATCATTATGATTCAGTTATACAACATTAAGATTTAAAAAAATATTTTGTCACCCTAACCTCACTTTTGGACTGCAACATTATTGAGGCTATTCATAGGTGGAGAAATATTGAATTGTCTATAAGTAACCGATTTATATAAATTTTCGATGCCCTTAAGTTAAGTTTGCGTAAATAGATTTTTTTTTCGAAATTGACAAAAAAATGGCGTCTGTTCAAGGCAAAAATTTTTTTTTGTGATATTAAATGTAATATGTAAATTGAGTAAAATTTCTCTCAAAACCCATTCAAAAAGGAGTTAATTTTGAAACTGAGCCAAACAAAAAAAAGGTATAGCTCTAAATTTGAGTTGAGGACATACATGAGTTAAAATCAAAGGATCAGCGTTTTTTTGCAAAATCAATTTAAACACAAAGCAAAAAATCACAGAGTTAACTGACAGTGGGAAAACTGTCAATTTTACGAAATAAATACCCAGTAGCACTTAACTGACTGCATTTGAAGGGGTTTTTCTCGAAGTACAAGTTACCCAGTTACTCGTTTTCAGTTTTTCTTTACAGGGTAACCAAAGCCATGACGTCACGAGTAACCAGACTGTGTTACCAGCCTAGAGGATATGGTTTCTTGAAAAATGTGACATTTAAGTGCGGTTTCTTGACTTTTTATTAATTATTTTTATAAATCTCATATTTCGAGTGATGATGCCATAAGTACGCTTACTAAAAGTAACCGTGACGTCATGACAAGTAGGTAAGTCTGTGTTTGGGAATTCTAATGTTAGATTTAACACGCGTTGCATACTTGTGTTCCCGTTCACTGATTTTCAATTTATTTATGTTCTCTTTTGAATACAGTTGACAGGTACTGTATATTTGGAGGAAGGAATATGCCACGCAATTCTGGCGAATAATAAAAAAAATATTATGTAACATTTATCTCTTTCAGTCATAATAATATTTTTAGATCTACATTCTGAACTTGTTGTGCCTGGTCAGTATACCTATCCCTACAGACACAAACCGTCGAAATAAAATCGGACCAAAGTCGGTAAAGCCGGCAGTGCGTCGCCAATGCGTTGGTTCGCCGTAAAATTTCTTTCCGTATTCTTCTCAGAAGCCACTTTATTAATGCATAACATTACTTGTATTTAACGAGGCAAAATTATTCGTAACCCAAATTAAACATTTGAATTATCTTTTATTGTATTGCAATCGGCGTTAATGGTGAGGAAAAGCCAACTATTAGAAACCTTTTAAATCGCTTATTTGATTATATTTTATTCGGGTTGTAGTTATTACTGAGTTTGCGCAGTAGCTAAGGTATATTATTCACAACCACTTTTGTAGGATCGGTACAACGTGGTTGTGGTTATTGTTGAACACAATCAAAACGGCTGCGAAACTTTATTTCAGAAACCCCCATTTTCTGTTCTTATCGATAAAAAATTGGAAACTAGTGGAGATATTTCAAAATTTTACTAACCGGAACTAACATTTATCAACACTTAAACCTCCAAAAAATAAACTGCTCTAAAAACAAAGTCTAAAAACGACCGAATGAATAAAATCCACAGATCGGAGTCTTCCGCGCTCAGAATGGTTAAAGTTCCAGCTGGGTCCTTTGGAATAGTCACAGTCCTGGTTAATCTTGGTCTTAAAATTTCCCAAACGAATAAGCAAAAGAAGGACATCTCGATTGCGAAATATCTTCGAATATTGTTTAAATTTACAGATGATTGTTGATATCTAAATATATATCTAGTAAAAACTTTTTTATTTTTATGAATTTCGGAATTGTACTTATATTTTCAGATGAATATTGCTATGACGTCACCTTTCAGCTGACACGAACAGAAAAAATTGATGTAGATATTGTGAGAATCAAAACCAGCCTATTTGGTGGTTCAGAATGATTGAGGTTTTCAAGGTATGGATCTTCACAGGATGTGTTATCTACGTCCATTTGTTCTGTTCATGTCAGCTAATAGATGACGTCATAGCATTTTTAATGTGAAAATTTAAGTATAATCCGGAAATTTATAAAAGTTAATCATCAATCAATCAATTATCTGTAAATTTAAACAATATTTAGAGATATTACAAAATCGAGATCTTCTTCTTTTGCTTATACTTCTGGGAAATTTTAGAACCAAGGTCAACTAGAACCCTGATAAATCGAAATCGACTAAGGTCCGTAAGTGCAGCTTGTAGTCTTATTAAAAATCGTATCAGGTGACTTCTGCTAATTTAGCAAAGAAAATCTGTGCAGTAATAAACCCATAAGAAGCCATTTGTTATTTAAACTACACTTGGTAAAGTGTTCTTAACAATTCAACAACATTAAAATAGTAATAATGATAATAATTAAAATCTTTATATTAGAGATTTAAAGCAAATAAGAATCTAGCCTGCTAAAAAGAATACATAAGAAAGAGTAGGTATAATATAGTAAATAATGCTATTTGTGTGTATTTCTTAAAGACATTCAACCCCAAAATTGCATAAGTTACGTTAACGCATAGAACAGAACCTCAATAGACACTTAAAATAAATATTTCAACGCATCGGTATCGGTATACGTAACGCGTTCGAAACAAAGTCAAAATACACTGCATTTTTATGCGATGTTTCTAACGATGCCCGATTTCTTGAAGGTTGCGATGACAGAACTGCTGATTGAAATCGTTGCGTATGTTCCTGGGTCCGCAACGATACGTACACCCTTCCGTACGCAACGAGATTATGTCATCACACCCGTCAAAGAAGCAGGCATCGTTCGAAACATGGAATGAACAATTAAAAAATATAGTGTATTTTGACTTTGTTTCGAATGCGTTACGTATACCTATACCGATGCGTTGAAATATTTACTTTAAGTGTCTATTATCAACCTATCAGCGTTCGATTTGGAGACGAGATGTTTATTATGCCAATTGGCTTTGAACACTAAAAATAAGAATTGCTTTATCTGTTTCAGAAATTGATTTTATTGTTGGATAGTTTCTCCTAGATAATAAAGAAATAGAAAAGATCAAAAAATCTTGAATGGAAAATCATAAATTCAAAATTGGATGAGCATCCCACAAGGAACACACAAACGACCAAAGCAAAAAGATAAATAATAAAACAACATCGTTTCATTAATTATTTCTCTTTTCACTCTGGTCCTTAATGCGAAACATGGTTTAATTATTTCTCTTTTTGCTTTGGTCCTTTGTGTGTTCCTTGTGGGATAAGTACTCAACCAATTTTGAATTTTCGTTCTTCCACCCAAGATCTTTTGATCTTTTTTTTTAGATTCTTTTCGATTGAAGTAACTGATTCGGAGGTTTCTTAGCTTCTTTTTCTTCTTTCTTTTTTGTTATTAAAGAAAAAGAAGTACAACTGGCAACGTCTTTAATTTTTAAAATCTTTGCCAGGGTGCCAAGGAAGTATAGAATTTTCTGGGTTGTAAATAGTTTTTGAGCATTAATAACACGAGATTTCGTAGTTGTGACGTCAGTAATCAATAACGCAATTATTTTTATTTTCTTCTTTAATGTGAAAAAACGTCTTGGTGTTTGGTCGAGGTGCGTGAAGTGTTGCTACAAACTATATCTCTAGATCGTAACCATGATCTTAAGATTCATGTAGTACGGTAGGTGCAAAAAGTTCCTACTCACTTAAAAATTAATTGTTACCAATGCGTACACTAAGAGGAATGTTAATATGAGATGTGCAGTTATTTTCCGTAAACAGAAACATGTGTCTTACATGATTTAAGATGTTTGACTAACATCATTCATAGTGATGTCTTACATACAATATTCGTGCCACGAGCTCTTAGAATTAATAATAATATTTACCGTGTTAGCCTTAAAATATAAAAAAATTAACTTAGGTGTTTTATATAAAGACATGGCTGTAGAAAACAATAAATAGAAATTACACAATTTATTAATCTTTTCGACTACAAATGTAGATAAGATTTGTCAAAGTAAAAAAACCATCTACATATGTCAGTGACGTAGCTAGAAATCGGGTCTGGGGGAGGTTTTGTCATTTAATAAAAATCAACTACCTAACTGTTGCAAATTTTTAAAAATTAGGAAGGTACCTATTGATTTTTACTGATGGGATTAGCGGTGTCACGTGGCCTAAAAGAGGGGGGGGGGGTTAATAGGTGTTGGGTTAGTATGTACAAAACAAAAATACTTATTTTGAAGTGTAAGGGCGGATTATCTGGCGGATCTTGTCTCAATTGCAGATTTTTTTCAAAATTTTGAGAGAACTATATTAAAATGCTATTTTCTGGTTAAACTCAAAGAAAATTGTTACACAACAGAATGAGAAATAAATTCTAACAGTTAATGATGTTATAGCGCCGCAGGCAAAAATTTTGGCAAAAATAAAATCTATAAAAATTTTATTCTTTTACATTTTTCTAAATTATTTTTGAAAAAGTAGATTTGGTTGGTTGCTGTGGTATCTATATTTTTATTGCCAAAAACATATCATAAATGTTTCTCAGACAAAAATTTTGAAAAAAATTGTACTAAAATGCCATTTTTGACACCTTTTGCATGCTGTTGATCAAAATGAACTAAAATTGAAACAATAGCGCCGCAGTCAAATTTTTTGAAATTTAAGACATCATACCAAATCACACGTCACAAACCGGAGTAAACGGTCAAAAAAGTGTGAGGGAGTAGGGTTACTGGATCCCGAAACCTGCGGTTCCAGGAATAGCGACACGAGTCACGTGACCGCACTGGTTTTTCCATGGGCGTTCGTAAAAAATACTCGTTTTGATACAGTCTGAGATAGAAACTGTTTTAATAAAACTCAGTTTTATAAACCTTAAGAAAAACACAACAAACACACTTTTTTAAAACACATTTTGTTGGTAATTTGGTTTTTAAAAAATATCATCATCTGCAAAATGTTTCTAAAATAAAAATACTATATTTTAGGTTTTTGAGTATATATATATACTTAGTAGCGGATCGAGGATCTCCGGGGGAAAGGTCAAATAGCGGAAAAAAAATGTTTTTTATATATAGGTTCTGAACAGGCGAACATTTTTCGAAAATTAGGCAAATAAATTATTAGTTTTGTTTTGCTAGACAACCCTGACCCATACTATCCGCCACTCAAGCATCTGTAGCTAATGGTGTGTGTAGCGGCAGAGTATATGTATAACCACATTGTCACTGGATATTTTTATAAAAAATAAATTTTTATAAATATCCATTTACTTTCTACTCTTAATTGAAAATTAAAAATTAACAAAAAAAAGGAGCATAGGATTCTTTTCAATCAAATAGTTTACGAACCTCGCACACTCTCAGCTTCTTTGAAGGATTTTCCTCTACTTTTAAGTTTGTCAACCAAAGTTTGCATTTCCCAGATTTTTGTTTTCCTAAAAACAAGAAAGGTATCTACATTTAGCGTAAACATAAGCACACGGAAATAAATACCTCTTATATGCAGAAGCGCTTTTAGAAAGCTTTAGAGAGGGGGATTTGAGCTTTTAGGATTTTTTTTTTAAACATTTATCAATTTGTGCCATTTTCACATATACCAAATCAGACGTAACAAACCGGAGTAAACGGTCAAAAAAGTGTGAGGGAGTAGGGTTACTGGATCCCGAAACCTGCGGTTCCAGGAATAGCGACACGAGTCACGTGACCGCACTCGTTTTTCCATGGGCGTTCGTAAAAAATACTCGTTTTGATACAGTCTGAGATAGAAACTGTTTTAATAAAACTCAGTTTTATACAGCTTAAGAAAAAAAAATGTCACTAGGTTTTTTTTGTTGTGAAAAATTGTAAGGTGTTATAATAATATAATTTAGGAGGTATTTAAAGAATTTTTTTAAAATTGCTAAAAAAACGCGTTGAAACTTTATTAATAATTAAGTATAATCTAATCTAACCTAATACTGTATTAACAATATTCAACACTGCAGATTTTTCTTATATCGTATATCCAAAACTATATAAGATAGTTACCTATATCTATTTAATTATACAGTCGAACTTCTGTAAGATCAAAACTACATAGAAAAATATGGAAAAACCTAAAATGTAGGTTGGTAGTTTGTAATGATAATGAAAAATAAAATTAGGTAAATACATGGAAATACCTATCAACTGCAGAGGTCAATTTAAAAAATGACAGCAATTCATTATCTTCCTCGTTTGCAGCATCTATCGATTCTATGCTCAGGTGATTAGGTATGGCACCTTCTTTAAAACACATTTTGTTGGTAATTTGGTTTTTAAAAAATATCATCATCTGCAAAATGTTTCTAAAATAAAAATACTATATTTTAGGTTTGTGAGTATATATATATATATATATACTTAGTAGCGGATCGAGGATCTCCGGGGGAAAGGTCATAAAACGGAAATAAATACCTCTTATACGCAGAAGCGCTTTTAGAAAGCTTTAGAGAGGGGGATTTGAGCTTTTAGGAATTTTTTTTGAAACATTTATCAATTTGTGCCATTTTCATTGAGTTGTTTTTCGAAGAAAATGCGCCGGTAAAAATTTTAAAAAGTCTGTGTCATTTTCAGTTCTTTTTCGCAAAACATGCGCCGCAAATGAATTTTTGTGTTTTTTTTTTAAATCATTTTGTGCCATTTTTTTTCCTAGGAAAAGGAGGTTGATGTACTTCCCGGCGAGATAGAAAAACCTGACTCCCGTTTATGTCTATCTCGCCTTTTCTCTATGCTATCTATAACTACCTTAAATCCCCCCAAAAGAGTCCAATTTATTGGAACACTCTGTACATAATATACATTTTACTTATAGTATAAAGTGTAGCTTTCCCTGGCGGACGCCCCCGACGCGACGGACGTGACGCCCATTCATAATTAATTTATTTTTGTCGGGATTTTTCGAAATTCTTTTTGGATATATTAGGAGTTAGGAAGTAGTTCCTAATTTTGTGATAGTTGCTTTTCATTTTTCTGTACGCTTTAAATGAAGAGGGTGTAGGCTTGAGCTCCGGCTACGCCTTCCATTTTGAATAAGAAAAAACAGAAAGGAGTGTGGTTCAAAATTTTTTAAATTATAGTTCGAATAACACCTGCTTAACTAAAAAGCTCTTTTCCGATTTAGTATCCTTTAGCCTACTATAGCGGTCATATTGACACCCACCTGACAGAAAATACAGGTTTTATCTGTCAATTTAGTTATAAAAATGGCAACAATCTTCGGCTAAAGGGCACTGAAGAGATAAGAGTTAACTGGCTTTTTAGTTGGGAACGGTGTTGGTTCGAAATTATAAGCAAATGAAAACTCGAATATCTTTCGGGGGGGGGGGGGGGGTGCTCCTTCACTGACCTATTTTGCGGCGATCTAAAGTCGCGACTGTTACTAACATACAAATATCCAGATGCTCTTTCTACCTATTTTCTCAGACACCACAGCGTACAGACAAGACAATGGTTGGCAATCTTATTGATTTTTGGGCGTTGTACAACGTACTTCCTGTTCTAAATTGTCCTTTCAGAACTACCAAAAGAGAAAGTACCCAGGCGGCATGATACAATTTTCGCAGTAACCACTAAATGTATCCGCTTTGGATTTTAAAAAATACATTTATTATTAATGAGCTCCTGCTTTAAACCAACGGACTGCAGGAAAAACGATATAAAGAATAATACACTTTTTACTAATTGTGATGATGGATAAGGAGGACAAAACTATATACAATTGCTTTGTACTAATCACAGATTGTTGTAAATTTCGTTTTCTTATTTTCTTTTAATAATGAGAATAGTAATAGACGTCTACCACTTTTACTATTTACCATTTTTTAATAAGTGAGTATTAAAAATAATAATACCCAAGTTTAAGAAAAACATGTAATTATATTTTTTGTTCACCTCACCCAAACAAAGCATTGTTTTTATTCATCAACTTTTACATTTAAATTAAAATATTTTAGTGGATGTAATGAACTATGCTTTATAGGAGTATTCCACAAAGCATATACCTACGGACTTAGAGAAAACTCAACACATTGCGCCGATGACATCTATATTAATCAATGTCCATCAATGTTATCGTCTTTTCGTTCTCTTCATGAAATCTTTTTGTTGAAGTTTTTTAGTTTTCTGTGTTTTTGGCCCTTTTTGAACTGTTACTGTAATTTCTTTGATTTTTGTAATAAGTACAATTGGAAAAATATGCCCAAGTGTTGTGTGCCAAAGTGTCCCAGTGATCCTCTGCTTCATCGCTTTCGACACTCTAGAGATCAAGCTCGCCAAAGACAATCGTTTGCCATCTAAAACGCTTTATAGGTTTAGAGTATGCAATCGACATTTTAAACCAGAAAACTATTCAAAAAACTGTGGACGAAGTCTTCTAATGCAGCATGTAATTCCATCCTAGCATTTACCGCCAGAGTCTGAAACAGATCTTAATGGTAAGTACCGGGTTGAATTTTGTAGGAAAGGTCGCACGGGAACGGTCACCTCCTTGATATCGACCAATAAGGGGCAAACCTATCCGACCACGGTCGAACCTCACCCGATTGCCGTACATCGAAGGACCTTTCCTACACTTTCATACACCTGCCTCTGAGCAGGAGAACGGGTGCTCTTGAAAAAGGATAATCGAGTTACCTTTGCGCGTACACTGTACAAGCTTGGCAGCTTCTGAGCCTTCTTATTGGCCGAAACGAAGGATGTGAACGTTCCCATTCCCTCGAAAATTCAAGAATCGGCAGGCAACACAGACTATTTAATAGAGAGTTAATAGACCGCTAATTTTGTTGGTTGCAAAAAATAACCGAGCACGCTCCGTTATCTTTAGACACAGGAGAAAAATAACCAATTTTGCGTACGGTATCACCAATTTCGATGGTCTATTAACGTTCTAATAGGGCCTTTATTTATCCTATTTGTTAATTACATTTGTTTTACACCATTCCGTTCAAAAATGCTGATGGGTAACCAGTTACACCGAATTTTTTGGAAATAAAGAAAACTCGCAAGTCTTAAAAGAAACTGCATAATATATAATATATAACATGGGAAGCATAATAAATAGTTTAATAATAAATACAATAGTTTCGATATATATATATATATTTTCCTTTTAAGAAAATATAATATATTAAACACGTCGCATTTGGTTTGTTTCTTAAATTTATAGTCATTAGAATCAACCATATTTTTGAAAATAAAATTAATTGTTGATAAATTAGGTTTTTTAAAATAATGTTATTTCTAATGAACTAAAATACTTTAAAAAAATATCCGAACTCAAATTTCCCGGCGCCGGCGCCGCTACCCTAATTCAAGCTTCGAGACCGAGTCACTAGAGGCGCAACGGTAGGAAAAAACTTATAACAGGGGTCTAATTCGTCAGATCGCCTTCTATACCCATAGGTACATATTTTGTGGAGTATTCTTTTCATTTCTTAAAAGGAGTGGTACCTTGAACTTAGATTGACCACCTACTCTTTCGCAAAATAACAGATTTCTCTGGGCTGCAACCTTCTTACATCGTCTAGGGCGCACACCTCACCAATCAGGAGTTTGACCTATCTCATTCCCTGTGTGCTATTCCAGAACTCCTCTTGGTCTCTCTCTAAGTCACTTTTCACTTGGCATGCCGGAATACCTAGCATGAGCTCCAGACCTACTGGATCGATTGATAATCCTTGTCTAGCCAAGCTATCGGCCTCTTCATTTCCCGTTACATCTTTATGTCTCGGGACCCAAAGGAGATTGAACTTATTGTGCCTTCCCATAGTTGTCAAAACATGTTTGCACTCCAATACAAGGGCAAAGTTAACCCTGTCTGACCTGATAGCAGACAGTGCAGCCGGACTATCTGAGCAAATGTAAATATCCTTACCTGAAGCAGACATTTCCAGATTTTCATATCCACATATCAGAATGGCGTATACCTCAGCCTGAAGCACAGTCGCGTACCTTCCTAGGGAGAAGTGGAACTTCGCCCCTGTAGTTTTACAATACACTCCAACCCCCAACTTGTCCCCCATTTTTGAGCCGTCTATGTATCAAACTCTCCCATTCGGGGGGCAAGGCACACACATCCATTCCTTCCAGACTTCCCTATCAGGCGTGTAAAACCTAATTGGAAAATTCGAACTGGTTTGCATCGGTATTCTGCAGGACATGTCCTTGCGAGATTGATTAAAATTAGAACTATTTTTTTTTTAATGTTAGAAATAACCGTCGCGTGACCTTGGACTTCCTACGTCAGTTAAGCCTGAATCGTTTGATATGTTTGGTGACCGAAAACAAGGATAGTGCTTATGATCAATCTCGACCCGTGGGACAACGATAACTTCAACTTATTTGACAGTTCAGAATAGCCTTTAGGTACAAGTTTTTCGTCGATGGTCCACTTATTTGACATTTGTGATAGTTTATGAGTTTTAGTTTTTAATTTTCAATGTAAAACTAGTCTTGGATTATTGGGCTAGCCATGCTAGATAGTTAAGTAAATAAAATCCAATTATTCCTTGCACCGTTTCGATATTTAATTATATCTTTTACCTACGACCAACAAATAATATGAATTTTACGACCTTCTCAACACGATTTTAGCGGCTCATTTACGGTCCTAGGATAAAAATAAAGCTTAGACGTAAACCACAAGATGGCGTGACAAGCGATAAAACTTTATTTTATAAGAGCACAAACGACGCAAAAATGTTACTTATTTTTCTATATTTTTAAGACAATAAATATTTATTAAATGTAAATAAATCTAATATAATTTTAGTACCTAACTCCCAACTTGGGTGGAAAAAACAAAAATTCAAACTTGGATGAGTATCCCACAAGGAACACACAAAGAACCAAAGCGAAAAGAGAAATGATCAAATAATGTTTCGTCCTGGGCAACCACTGGGAACCATTGATGATCCCACCCAAGATATTTTGTTTTTAGATTCTTTTCGGTTGAAGTAGCTGATTTGTAGGTTTTTTAACTTCTTTTTGATTTAATCGCCTCAGAAGGGTAACACTATTGGAAATATTAACACGCCGGGATGAACCCGTATTGGAAATCAAAGTATATGATAGCGTTGAATGATGTTTGGGGAGGGTGACGGGTTGAACCACTGATGAGTCCACGCTGGTTGCTCAGGGCGAAATATCAATGAATAATTTTTCTTTCCGCTGTGGTCCTTTGTGTGTTCCTTGTGGGATACTTATCCAAGTTTGAATTTCCTTTTTTTCCACCCAAGATCTTTTGATATTTTGTTTTAGATTATTTTTCGGTTAAAGGAACTGATTCGGAGGTTTTTTAACTTCTTCTTGTTACAAAAAAAACCTTTTTTTAAAAGATATATGAAAAGTCCCTTATTAACCTTATTTGTTTTGACGTTCTACATAGAACGTCATTGAAACTTCAGGTTATGAAGGTGGTTGTCTTAAGTTGTGTTCGCGTTTGATTATTTTAATAACTTCTGATATTTATGATGACATTTTCATCCGTCGTAGGTAAACTATAGTACACTTACTCGCATATTATGGTCATTACACGCTCAGATAAATTAAGACACTCACCTGCGCTCGCGTCTAATGATTGTCATAACATGCTTGTTACGTAAAATACTATTTCAAGCCTAAAATAGACAGGTTAATGTAACACTAGCAACTTGAGTTATAGTTGTAAATAAGCAGCATTCGTATCCTTATGTCTATCGAATCGACCTATCGAGCAGGTTTACTTTTAAACTAATGGCGAATGCGTAACAGCTCCAGCTGATCAAATGCGTATGCAGGGACGGTCGTCATGTTACGACTCTCTTATCGTACCTAACGACGTTTTCGTGCATTTAATCAGCTGGAGATGTTACGCATTGGCCATGATTTTAAAAGTGCACCTGCTTGATTGGTCCACTCGATAGAATTAAGGATAGGAATGCTGACAAAACTGAAAATTAACTTTAAGGGTCTGATACTTAATGGATGGTCTGTCCACATAAAACTGGTACAGCAGAATGTAGCTGCAAATATGATTTTTTATATTTTCCCATGTGCAACACTGACTTTTAGGTTATATTTTTGGCATATATAAACTTTTTATAAGGAGACGGCTTGTTTATTATTTACTAATTCAAAATATGTGGCCACTAAAAATAAAAACCACTTTTCAAAAAAGCAAAAATATTTTATTAACTAAACAAAAGCTACACAGTAATCGGTTTATTCGACTAGCTGATTATGGAAGAAGCAGGTCTACGATAGTAACCATAATAAATCGATTTCAAGAAGAAGGAACTGTCTCAAAAGGAAGGCACCGGTTTGACGAAATTAACTAGCCCAAAAAAATTAAAAGACCAAAACAATTATTTTTAATTGCGCGTCACTGCACTTTTCGCTACAATAATGTTTCGAAGCCTTCTGGGCATTGAATTGGCGAAATTTTCAAATAAGTTTGGATTTTCAGCAATAACTTCCCTATATGCCCTTACGATGAGTTCTGAATTCCTGAGAATGATACTAAAACTTGCTAATTTATTTGCGATAAGTCCCGAAACGTTCTCTATTGGATCATTGCAGGCCAAGGCGAAACTTCGATATTATTACCCTGGAACCATCGCTGCGCAATTCTGGCCGTATGAACTGGAGAGTTATCTTGTTGGAATACAAAATGATCTGGATAAGGGACTGTCACCTCTGAAAGCATTACATTTTCCAGCATATTAACGTAAACTTCGGCTTTCAATCGCCCATTAATTCTAAATAGAGCGCCATGTCCTCTAGCCGATATCCAGCTCCAAACATTTACCGAAAATCTTCCCGCCCGGTCTTCGTTTCCAGCAATATACTGTTCTTCGTATCGGGTTCTTGGCGGTCGATAAACCAGAATTTGTTTTTATCGCTGTTGGAATTAAGATCTGTGATCTTATCTGTGGAAACCTGCTGACAAAATTCTTCGTCCCTCAGAAAATAATTCAACTCAAAAATTAATCGAGACTGCTTCTTTTCCTCACTTAGTTTATTTTTTTTTTGCCGCAATGCGACATCTTTGAACGTTTAATCCTCCTGTCTAATGTTGTTATGGTTCCTGGAAAATTTGATTCAATTTTTACTTCTTTTGCTTTGGCAAACGGATGATTTTCTAGAAAATTGATTGCTTCTTGGACTTCCTCTGGGCTAGTAACTTTCGTCAAACCGGTGCTTTCCTTTCGGTGGATAGTTTCCGCTTCTTAAAATCGGTTTTTTATGTTAATCATCGTCTAGTGTTCCGAAGATTTGAGCTGTATCAAATTCGAAAAGATGTGGCGGAATTTTTTTAAATTTGGATGACACTGACCAAAACCGTTCTCAACTAAAAAGCCAGTTAACTCCTACCATCTCAGTGCCCTTTAGCCTATTGCGCTTGCCATTTTTATAACCAAATTGACAAGTAAAACATGAACTCTCTGTCAGTTTAGTGTCAATATGGCGCCAATCATAGGCCAAAGGATACTAAAACGAAAATGAGTTAAGTGGCTTTTTACTTGAGAACGGTGTTGCCCTGACATGCAACACATGATTTTGTCGAAAGTCTGAAATTGTCACTTATAGGAAGAGAATGCCGTACTATAATAATTATAAAAATTAAACACGCTCCTAACTTCTGCTGTACCAGTTTTATGTGGAGGGAAGTGTACATCCTGGGAATGGTAGGATTTTCTCCACTAGAGAAAACTCATGGCTAACAACTAAAAAAATCCAGAAGGTTAAATTTTTACTGGCTTACTTAAAAACGAGAAAAATATAAGTAGTATGCGTGGTGTTTCTGGAACTGAGAACGGAAATCTTCAGTTTTTTTGGTCCGCCATACCAATATGTATGGTGGATCAAAAAAACTTAATCGACGAAAAAAAAAGTTGTCTGTCGGTTTGTTGTCTGCCTTTATGCACGATAAGTCAAGAACGCCTTAATCGATTTTAACAAAATTTGGTACAAAAATCCTCTATTGACTGACCATGAACTGATTAACTTTTGTGTAGGGTGGTGGGGGGTTAAAGGGAGGCAAAGGGGGATAAAATGTTTAAAAAAATTGTAACTATGGAACAAAAGCAAATAGCGATATACGGTTTTCAGATTTAAGTTTCCATGAATATGTACTACAAATTTTCTTATAAAGTTCAAATTCATGGGAGCTTTAGTTTCCGAGTTATTTGAAAAAAGTTAAAATATGTAAAAATCATAACTTTAGAAGTAATGCGGCTATTGATATGCGGTTTTCATATTTTGGCTTTAGTAAATATTACCCAAAAATTTTATTATAAGGTTCAAATCTTTCAAAGCTACAGTTTACTAGATATTTTCATTTCCTTTCAACATAAAATAATTGATTTTGTAGTGGACTATCTGTGCTTTCTATCAACAAAATCTCCTTTGCAGAAAGTTGCGTTTTTCATAACAAACTGGCCTCAACAAATAAACAAGGGAACACTTTATAGATTTTTCTTGTATTTTTGATTAGCTTAAAAAATTTTTAACTTTGGATGGACGTTTTTTTGTTTTTGACAGAGAGCACATTTTTTATTTAAGCCAAGAGGTTTTTCTGGAACTTTAACAAGATATAAGGTTACTGTAGGTTAAGTGTGGCTTTCCTAAAGCGATTTGTCCTTTTAATATTATAGTTCTTAAAGTTTGTTTACTTATACGAGTTAAGGGCTCTGGAAAGTTTGAAAGTTTCAAAGTTCAATATGGTTTTATGTACGTAATATACTGCATATTTTCCAACAAAACTTTGCCATGGATGCATGTGCATACACATAAATAATTCGTATTTGTTAATTAACTCAGCCATACAATTACATATTATATACCTAATAATTAAAGTGGGACATTTTGTCCCAGAAAAAATATTTTAATAAGGGACTAAAATGCGTTTTGATCTTAGTCCTGAAATGGGCGAGTGTACAAATTGGAGCATGGGTTTATGGCAACGTTTGACTGTTTAAAGTTGTGCAACTTCCCTAGTCTCACAACTTTTTGGAGAAAGCAGTTAACATTTTTGGGCCCAATCGTGGTTTAAATCATTAAATATCTTGTACAAAATACGTCGAACATTTTTATTTTAATACAGATTATTTATTAAAATTTATCCAAAATAAAGAAAAAAGAATCCAACCTGCGACTTATTTCATCCACGATATTTGCTGATTTGTTTTATAGATAAGGTTGGTCGACTTTTCTAGATGTATATTAAAATAGTCATTAGTCTGGTGGATGAGCACTGCAAACACTGGCTCAAGACAAGAGGGTAATACTGATGTGTGTCCCAAGTCATGAGGGTATACGGGAGAACGAGAAAGTGGACGAACTTGCCAGACTAGGGGCTGGAACCGAATACATGGCACCGAAACCTCTTCTGGGATTAACAAGGAAACAGGTACAGAATTAGGTCAGCAAATGAACGAACAATAAACTGAAGACGTCCTGGAGGCAAGAGGCAGAGAGAAGACAGTTCGTGGATGGTTTGAATGTAGCCAGGACTAAATGACTCCTAGGCAAGACACAAAAGGACATTGGACTGCTGACAGTGATGCTGACTGGGCAAAATCAGCTGAACAAACATCTAATGAAAATGAGATTAGCAGGAGATCCCCTGTGTCCCGCTTGCGGCTCGAAGAGGAATAGCAGAGTGCGATGCACATGCCAGATCAAGGCAGCTGAAGTGGGGATTTCCCACAATAGAGGAAGAAGAGCTACAATCGCTTAAATGGGCTGACATACTGAAGTTCATAAAGAAGACAGGGAGGCCCGGAGAAATAGTTGCAGTGGAAGTAGGGGCATAGGTGCAAGAAACGGGGTATGGCAGAAAGGTCCCATGAAGAGCCTTAATTTTCAGGTCCACGGGCCGCCTCTATACTACTATTACTACCACTATATATCAATTAGACAATGATGCGAAAGCCATCGAATTGTGCTTGTACTTTACAAAATATTGTCTAATTTTTTTAAGCAAAACTATGTTTTTCAAACTTAAATAACACCACTGATAAAACAAAAACGATTGTGCTATCTGGCAGGCCAATATGAAAAACATGATCCTCTTTAAGCACTCAGATCTCAGGACTGAGACGGAATTTTAAAGCACTTTTTTATGTGTAAGTTAATTAAAAACTAAAAATTTCATTGGATTCATGTGCTCGTTAAAAATCTTAAATGACATGGTACAAATAGATAAATTGCAATTTTTTACTGGATTCCTCCAAAAAAGTTTGTTTTATGATGATTTTATGATGATGATGAGGGCCCGTTTCCCAGACAGCACAACTCTGTTCCAAGGATGTCTAGTGGAGAGAGTTTTCTGGACAATTCAGCAGTCCATTTGAGAACCAAATCTGTAGGAAATTTTGTCCAAGGCATATCCATCGGATAATACAATTGTGAAAACGTTGGACATCCCAAAAAAGTCCTAAAGTTTCAATATTTTGACTATTGTACCACTATACTAAATCCATTGGTTATCCAGTAGAACGAAATTCTGCCCAAAAGTTATCCATTGGCTATCCAAAAAGTATCTTTATGGTTCAGTGTTTGAAAAAATTAATAATTATAATGTATATGCGTTGATCTAATTTTCTTAGTACACTCAATATACTTATTTGGTCCAATGGATATCCAGTGGACAGTTTTGTCAAAGGCGGCGATATTTTCGATATATAAGTATATTTAGGTACCTATATATTTGAACCACTCCAACATCATAAGTATGATTGTCGATCCTTGCAAAGGATGGGTATTAAAATACTAAAATACTTAAATGATTCGGCTAGATATGAGAGAAATGAATAAGAAAAAACATGATCCATTGGATATCTAAAGCAGTTCGGATAAATCCCCAATTGACATAGATTTTTATACACTTTTCCTGGACACAAAATGAACGTCCGCCGCATAGAGTTTATTTTTGATCCGATGGACCAAGAAAAATCGTTATGCATTGGATATCCAAAATTGGAAGTCCTTTGAAGTCAGTTTTTTTGTCATCCACTGTATCAGGAAAAACCTTTGTCCAATGGATGTTCATAAATGGTCCATGGACAATGCGGGCGGTTTTGGACAAAAAATAGCTGTCCGATGGACAATTTCTGCTGTCTGGGTTGATGACCAAACCAGTCCTAATACCTTGTTAAACTGCACGCGCTTCAAACATTTGGGATAATAAGGGTTTCTAAATAACACAAAATTTATATATTTTTTTTAAATTTTAATTCAGAATTATATTCGAGCAAAAAAGATTATTTTTTCACAAATTTTTGAGAGGTTATGTTTCGCCATAATATAAAACATGGCCGCTTATAAACTGGTGCGAATTAAAGAATGTTAAGAAAATTAATGGTATTGGTGGCATATTTTTGGGAAAAATCGGTCACATTAAAGTCATCAAGCTTGTAGAATCTATACGTACTCTACAAATAAATAAAGGACAAACCTATAAATCTGCCTTTTATCCCACATAACATTGGAGGAATTTTCATGTTGTAGAAACATTCCCTAAAAGCAGCGGCGTACTGAGAAAAAGTGGGACCCTGGGCGGTATTTTCAGATAGGGGCCCCCCTCTCATTTTTCTTTATTCTTATCTTAGTGTTATTTGACAAAAACACAATAATAAATCCTAAAATTTTTAAAAATATAATATTTACAGGTATCTATTAGCAAAAAATAAATTTATGTCAATATAAAAAGCTGAAAAAATTAATTTAAATAAATCTTTTTTGTATACCTTTATCAAAAAACATGATTTTAGTAAATGTCTGCAGATAATTAAAGCATGGCTTTTTTGGTTACCGATGAAAAAAAAGATTTCTGTCCGTTTGTTACCGAGAATTAAAGAGAAATAGCGGAAAATAGTAATATTGAAAAAATCTAATTATTCTGGCCTAAAAATTAAGCCATTTCCGCCAGTTTTTACCAAGTATTTAGGAAAAAATCATTTAAAAACGTCGTCAAAATATCAAACTGTCAAATATTAAAATGTCGCAACAATGAACGTCACCGAGTAAAAAGGCGCATCGCCATGGAAATTATTGTTATTTCATTTACCAGCCGTCTTGATTAATAGTATAACGATGGTGTCTTGCGAGAAGTGCTCTTCGTTCGAGATTTTTCAAAGAATTTTCCTGTTTTTCTTAGATTTTTTGACAAAGGTATACAAAAAATAATGTCAACAACTCGCGGCTAAACTGTGCTTTTTTTTACTCGCTTTTCTAAATATCTCGCTGCGTTCGTTATTTAAACCATCGCTTGTAAAAAAGGCACTATTTTAGGCACTAGTTGTGAAAATACTATTTTTTTGCCATTTACCGTTGCAAACGCTTGCATAACTTCATTAAACTCGTTGTTTTTAGCCACTTCGATCTTAATGGATAAAATCGCCAAACTTATTATCCGTTCTTGGCTCATAAGCTCATTGTGGAGTACGAATAATTTTTAATCAATTTTAATTTCGTAAAACTGCGGTCACATGTAGGGTTTGAAATGTATAATGTAATAAATAGTTTTAGATTTAAAAACAATAATTGAAACATATTTAACAATTTTAAGAAAATCTAAACAACTCCGAGACTAACAATAATTTTTATTACCAAAAAATCAATTTAATATATTCAGAAGTATTGTTGATTTAAACAATTAAAGGGATGGTAAAACTAATAAAATCAAAAATATATTTTTTAGGGTTTCAACCTTGGGAACAATAACTTTCTTGGAGTAATAAAATAAGTAAGTGTAAGATTTTTATGTCTGACAATTTTGTCAGTTTTCGATATTTTGATAAATTGGATCATTTTTTGAAATAGAAAATCTGTGGTTGAAGCACTTTTCTCCTAGACCGATGCTAGACAGAGAGAGAGAGATTGTGCGTACCGGAATACCGGATATCTTTTTTTATTATTTTAGGTATCTTATGATGATGAGTTCTGACTTTTATCGGTTTTCCAGAAAGTGGCCACCCCTGTATGCGTATACTTGGTGCTTTTATCTTTTCTCTGCCAAAAAAACGTAAAAAACCGCGTTCAATCTCTTAGAAAAGCTTTAAAAGATTTTTCATAATGTTTTACCGGGTTTCACGTATGTTAAACCAACTTAAAAATCTAATAAAATCTCATGAAGTACGAATTTTTTCTAATAGGTTGGGTTGTAGAATCTTATAAAATCCTTCAAACAGCATAAAAACTCACCAACTTTCATAAGAATCTATGTTTTTCGTATAATTCGTATAATTCGTTTTTGGATAATTGTGTACATGTGGGATACCAAGGGGGCCCCCCGTAACCCGGGGCCCGGGGAGGACCGCCCCCTACACCCCCCCCGTCAGTACGCCACTGCCTAAAAGTGATTTTTGGAATATTCTATTGCGAAAATGACAGGAATATTCCAGACCTATTCTTTGTTGAATATTCTTTAAAAGTTTGTGATAGTTATATTGCTTTGGTAATAAGATAAAAATTAAATAAAGTTATTTTTATGTTTGCTGAAAATATTACTATCTCGTGAAAAGAACGCGATTTAGAAGATTTATAATTATAATTTAGTTTAATGTCATCTATTGCAGGTAGATGGCAGTGGATGTGTTCTCTATGTAGCAGGTAATATTATTATACTTATAAGACAGCAAAAACTTATTTAGGTAATATTTTGATAACTAATCTCAAGTACTACATCAACATAATGATAATACATTGATATACCTATATCCATAGGCTACTCCCTAATAGCATATTAGTAGAAGACTAACGCACACTTGGTGGATATTCATGTGGATTGTGGTTGTGGATGAATATCCACTGCATATCAATGCTATGTGGGATATTATAGTCAGTGCCTAGTTTAATTCTTTAAAAAAAAAACATTCTGTCTGTCACGTTTCTCTCACATTTATATCACCTCTATAAGCTAGAACGTAACTTATTACCGACATGTCTTAGTAATATTCCCAAGGGTAAAATGTAACATTCCCATCACATTATTTGTTCTCTGTATATGACTATTACATTACAGGAATGTTTAATTGTGATTTGGGATGAGTTGTTTTATCACTATTAATTCTGCGTGTCCATAACTGGTCATCGTTCATTACTGAATTAGCTGTGTGAAGCTAATAGGCACCAAACTAATTTTTATATTTTTTTTTGTAATTTTGCACAAATTAAAAGTACAAAAATCATTTCTAATCACAAAAGTTTACTAGTTTCTCTTTAGTTTTGATCTTAAAAACTACTGGCCTTAGCGGCAATGGCCAACAAGAAGCAGAAAGCTAACATTTTCTTATTAGGGGTCTGTTCATAAATTACGTAACGCGACCAGGCGTTGACGAAAGTGGTAGGCACTAAGATGTTTTTTCTGATCGTTTGAAAAAAAAGTACGTACGATACACGACCGGAAAGTGTCTTTACTGGTCTCCGTAAATTTACAGGACTCGCCTGCGGCTCGCCCAATTTCCTGCGTCGACCTGTAATGACCAATTTTTCGGCCTAGTGACGTAAATACCCTTTAATTACTGCCCAAAAGGTGCTTAATCTAGGTGAACATTTTTATAGCTTTTATTGTTGTAGGAACCCCTCGAGGAACCCAAGTCATTGTAATGTTAATAAAAATATGTTAATAACAAGCTATTACGAGCCATAGGAATTATGTCAAAACCGCATTTTCTATAGAAAAAACATATTATTAAGTATCTTACAAGATAGTGTTTTTTTTTTGGAGAAAGTGATTACTCCACTTTTGATGCTGTTACCTATAATACGTTTAGTATTGCATCAGAACTTTCTCTTATTAAACTGTGAGAATGACCAGAGTTGATAATTCAGTTTTTGGAAGATCATGGGATACTTATAAAGTAGATTAAAACGCCAGACGATATAAAAAGAGCAATTAAAGTATAAACGAATAAGAAAAGCACAACGAACATTGCAAACCTTCAAAAAATGTACCTAATGGTCACGGCATCAGTTAAAGGTAATTATATAGCTCTCCATAGAGACGCTTAATTTAAGATGAAGGTGCATCGACCGATTCTGCAAGTTGACAGTTGGTTGCCTTTTGCATATATCTACGTTTCATGATTCTTTTTTTATGTGGTTTCATCTCCTCCAGCACCGTAAACACTAGCGTTAGAAACTCTTTTTGCAGACCACTATTTGGGTAAACTAACAACTTCCCGATAGTCTGTTTTGAGATACATTACTCCTCTCTAGTCACCCTGGCTGGATACACAGTTGATCGTGGTTAACAAAATCGGTGGTGTAAGAAAACTTACTTTTAAAAAATATGCGCCATCTTGGGCGTTTATAAAATAGTTATACTCTATAATACCCAGAAAGGCAGTGGTTGGGTCGGGTTACTTTTTAGTTTAGTCATTTTGAAATAAAAAATGGTACTTTCTAACCTCTAAAACACCTTTATCTACTACTGTGTCAGAAAATTACATTTTCGACCCGCATGTGAGGGGAGCAAATTACACTTTATCTCCCTAGGGAGTTTTACATATTTTATCTCCCTTGGGAGTTTTCTTTACTATACTCCTTTGTACCGTGTTTTGGGTCTTGTTAGGGCTAAGTATTAATGACTACGTTAAACGAATTTGCTGTCCTTGAAAAATAAATAAAAAGAAAGGTTCGTGGCATATCGGCCACACATTTTGCTTTTCAATTCATTCTCCAAGATCTAATGGATCTAAGGGATAGTCCAGAAACCTACAGGCTTGTTTCATCCTTGTTAGGAATCATCAGGGTAACATAGGACTGCACCTGGCTTATTAAGCATAACATAAACAACCACACCCAGCGGATTTAAACAACTTTCGTCGTTAAACAACGCGGGATGTTTGATGGTTATATGCAGCGCGCCGCCTATCGGAATAAAGCGAAAAGCAAAACGTTAAACTATCCAAATATCAATAAGAATGAAATTTGCGAGCAGGACAAAAATTCCCCGCGTTTCTAAAATAGTCTCATTTTACGGTAGATAAAATCTTGTACCTAATACATGCGCCCTTACCAGTTTGGATGCCGTCGCGTGCGGTAAAATAACACTTTCCGCACTTGTAAGGTAAATAACTATTTCTACTTGCGTCTGGAAAGTTGAACTTTTGCATTCTTTTTGTATGATAGATTCATAGCAATAACATTAACCCAATAAAATACTTCTTGAAAACCATCCAGTAAACTCGTCATCCACTTAATGTCAAGGTGACAGCAACCGCAGAACGTTTATTTTCAAATCAATTTAGAAATACATTTTTCTACGCGAAAAGAAAAAATGTAGTTCTTAACACGGAAAAGTATCATTTTCCGCCCTTATTAGGCAAATCACTATTTTACGCACGTAACATTTTCCAAGAGGGCGAGAATAAAAATATCGGTTTTTGCAAAAATTTACCTTGCTTTGAACTTTCGCGAAATCTCAAAGTTTAAAAAAACTTAAAGTTATGAAACTTTAAAAATAATTGACGTAGTTATGGGCAATAAAAAATTTTCTCTCCATACCGGCTCACACATCTTGTGCAAACAACACTAGGTGTTATTTCATAAGATTCAATTAGCAAGTTCATTGGCAAGACCACCGTCAAAGTCGTGTCTTTTAATTCCGGTTTGTCGCTGTTAATTGCTACGTTTTCATGGTTATTAAATTCGGTTTCAATGTTTTGAAAATTTATTTTGCACAGACTTTCAAGACGGTAATGGTTTTAACATTTTCGTATTTGCCAGTTGTTACACAGGGTGTTCCAAATTTGGCAAAATTGCGCAATTTGACGCTTTGGTTAAAACAAAAAAAAACTTTAAAAACTCCAAGTAGTTCCAGAGATAGGCGAAAAAAATTGAAATCTTTATTTTTAGTTTCTATTTTTCTGCGCCCTTATTCTTAAAGCTGTCAAAAAACGCTTAAAACTTTCTAAAGGCACTTTTTTAAGATCTACCTAATAAGAGGACCATTTTCGAGATTTGAAATTTCAGTGTGACAGGAGCACTGTCAAGTTCATTTTTTCTTATGGACACATGCTTTCTTTCTCCTGCCGTTTGGTTCATAAAGGATGATAGATGTTATAAAACCTCATTTTGACAAGTATCTAACGTTTTGAGTTAATTGACCCTCATCAGCCCAAATTCATAGATTAAAAAACTAAAATTTTTAGAAATCTTAAGTAAAGTTATTTTGTTATAACAAAATCTCAAAAAAAATATCATTCCTAAAATGTTTAGAAAAGTACTGCAATCGGCATTCCAAAATATCTTGAGTAAGTTAAAAGCAAGCAAAAATTAAATTTGAGCTGATGATGGTCAATAAACCGAAAACGCCAGGTGACTTGTCAAAATAAGCTTGCAAAATATTATCTGTCATCCTTTGTGAACAAAACGGCAGGAGAAGAAAAGCATGTGTCCATAAGAAACAATGGACTTGACAGTGCTCCTGTCACACTGAAATGTCAAGTCTCAAAAACGGACCTCTCACTAGGTAGAAGCTAAAAAAGTGCCTGTAGAAAGTTTTAAGCGTTTTTTGACAGCTTTAAGAAGAAGAGAATAAAGATTTCGGTTTTTTTCGCCTATCTCCGGAACTACCCGGAATTTGTAAACTTTTTTTTTACTTTTGAGGAAAGCATTACATTGCGCAACTTTACCCTAAAACCTTTTCGTATCTCCTATCGTTTAGAAGATCCCCATGGTGAGCATCGAATTTGAAACACCCTGTATATCATAATTGTGAATATACTGGTGTATGTAATTTCTCTCTGTGGGTCACTGTTCGTTCATCGAAAACACACTCATCGAAAATATTTTCATCAACGACATTTTCATCGAAAACATTTCCGTCGTATCGAATGACTTTTTCATCGAAATCAATTTTATCGAATGACATTTTCATCGAAATCACTTTTATCTAATGACATTTTGACCAGAAAGACTTTCATCGAATGGCGGTAGGTCTGGTTGGTTGGTTTGGTTTGTTGGTTTGGTTTGATTGGTTGGTTTGGTGGGTTTGGTTGGTTGGTTTGGGTGGTTTCATTGGTTGGTTTCATTGGTTGATTTGATTAGTTGGTTTGAAAATCAACCAATCAAACCAACCAACCAATATCTTTTACTTCACTTTCTAGCCAAATTTTGTTTCCTACATATGAATTTAAAGTAAAGTCAACTCTAAAAATTTTCAGGATCGGATCTGGATTGAAAAAGTTTTGAATACTGTAAAAACATTAGTTTTCATGGACGCTGTTTGATTTAAATCGTTTTTAAAATGAACTCAATGCTGATAAAAACGTTGCAAATGTTTCTATTTCGTCATGATCAGTACTACTACGTAGTAACGATCTGATCATGAATGAAAGTGTCTTTAAAAGAAAAGTACGTAAAGTGTTGTTGCAATTAACACTTTCTCTTGTAATTTTGCTAAAACATCTACAAACGCAGAGGAATAATTACCAAAAAAAATTGATGGTTTTGGGGAATTTCGGGTACTTCTAGAGGAGATTCGACACCCCTTTGCGAGGCTCAAATTTTAAGACAAGATTTTTGGTAAAAACCGCATTGTAATGTGTCTTCGAGCTACGGAGGATTTTTGAAAAGTCTCCATTTTAAACTGGAATTTAATTACCAAATCAGATTTTCTGAGTCACTCTTAGTTTCTAAGATATAACACAATGTTGGTATTTTTCTTATGGAACAGCCCAATTTCTTTTTAATCTTTTAAATGCTTTTTAATTTCCTTCAAAACCTTTTATCTCTTACAAAAATCGGATAAAAAGTTGCCGAGTTAATAAATATTTTCCATAAATCATATATAGTACGAGATCCGGCTACACATTTTTTGACCGATCACGTAACCACTCAAAATATTAAAAATTGGCAGTACTAAAAGGGTTTAGTCTATTTTAAAACGGTCCCAAGTTTAAGTGAAATTTTTGGTTTTAAGCATTTTAAATCAAGCATCCTTGAGTTTTGGACATAGTTTGATTTATAAGACGATTTCTAACAAATTTGTTTATTGAATAATCATCTTAACACAATCTTTTGTTGGATTTAAGAAGAAAGTTTCAATTTAGAAGAAAAGAAAATTAAAAAACTTAAACCCACGCGGGGTTTAAATGTTTACTATTTAGAACAAATTAAAATTGAGGTTATATGTCACTCTAATCAAAACTTACCCTTGTTAGTTAATTTTTCCAATTAATACTTCATGTCACACAACAATTTAGATGGGTAATAATAAAATAAGGAGTAGATTAACTTTGTATTTATTTAAAAGGTGTTTTTATTTCTGAAATGTATTAAGAAACTTAAATGCAAGTTTTGTTTACATTTCTTTTACTGTCGAAATGTCAGTTTCCAGATATTAGCTGCGTTCAAATCACAAACAGCGAGTTCAGATCTCTTACCTCTGCTTGTAGCTTGGCTTGCACCAACCTCTACTGATGAAAGCTACAGCTTTGAAATTAATTGGCTTTGAGTAAGGAAACTTTTTTTGATTGAGCTTTTAGAAAACTGAAATTAATATAGTTGTTTTGGGTTTTTTTGATTGGTATGTTTTTCGTACATAATCAGTGACCTTCACTTATGTTTGTCTTGCCTCGTAGTGCCCTCATAAATATATTTTTTGTGCTGAAAATTGGTTCAAAACATGGCGTTTTTCTGGACAAAATTGGAGGTGTTTTATTGGTTAATGAACAACTTGCGATAATAAATAAGGTCAATTATTCCTTATAAAAACGGTTACTTAGGACAATAATAAACGAACTTATTACCAATTGCCACAAAACAATTCTTTCTGGGGGCTATAAATTTAAACCACCCCTAGAGGTGGTCTAAAGAATCACCAACTTTATACCCCCAAACACAGATAATGAATCTATTATGTGCCAAATTTTTGGCGTATTCACCATTTGCCAATTTGAAACCTGTCAAAAAATGTTAGTTTTAAGGTATTTTCTCCTATAATATGGTATATTTTGGGAAGCAAAGCAGTTTTTCAGTGGTATTTTGCCATCACAATACAAAATAATGAATAACTTTGTGTCTTTTCTGTATGGGTAAGTGTTTTTTAAAAATTTATTTTAAGATTTAGTAACCCCCATAGGTGTAAATATTTATACCTGGATACTATTTTAGATCTTAGTAAATCCCACTGTTGAAGATTAGTTCTCAATATTCCCAGAGAAATGTCAAAAACAAAAAAGTTGTTTTGACCAATTTTTTTGTCAATTTCTCTTTTTGGGCATTACCAAAAAATACTTGTTTTGGGACCTGGATTAGAATTAGGCGATGCCAAAAATGTGGTGCCATCCCGCATCCGGCCGCGTTGTCGCAGCACCATCGCCCGAAGTGGTGCTTTTTTTGAGCAAAATCGACCCATAACCCCATATCAAATTAAAGATATTGGTCCATTCGATACAAATCTGGCCGGAAGCCCGGCACCAATGATTTTATAGTCAAAACTCACAAGCCGTTTACTATAGAGCCGAGTTAGTTATTTCTATATATCTTCGAGAAAAACATTAGTAGCCACAACTTTTTTTTAAAAAGATGTTAGGAATACCAACCTTAAAATTTGACTTGTACCAACACCGCCATATTGAAAAAATGGCGGAAATAGGTAATTTTTTGGGTTTGTCTTGAACTTTTTACTAATTATCTCGAAAACTGTTCGGTCCACGAAAAAACTATATATCATGCCATGTTTCGAACAATGCCAGCTTTTTTGACGGGTGCGATGGCAGAACAGCTGATTTCACTCGTTGCATACGTAGAGATGTATGTAACGTTACGGACCCACGAACGTACACTATCGGCATCATAAAAGTGGTCACAATACTTTTTGTTGTAATACCTTGGTCTATTTTAACAAATAAAGTAACCCATTATTGTATTTTTCTTAAACTGTCAAAGTATGTAATTCTTTGTTTCAGTCTGACAAATAAATAAAAAATGCCTCCACAAATTTCTTTATTTTATAAAGCCCAACTCCTTGCAAAACTACAACTAGGATAGTCAACTAGGGACGTGGCTAGACATTATGGACGCAGTAAAACCACGATTATAAAAATTAAAAAACGATGGAAAGAAGATCAGACAATAGAGAAAAAACAAGGGACTGGTTTATTGCAAGTTTCAACTGATGAACAAGATCGACCTTATCGCTCTTATGGAAGAAAAGCCTTTTGCATTTGTTGCCCAGGCAAAGAGATTAACCCAATATCCAGGATGTGTAAGAGTGGTACGAAATCGCGTAAGGAAAGGCTCTAATTTAAGATGTCGTGTAGCTGCTAAAAAAATTAAAGTTACGAATGAAAAAAAACAGGCCAGGTTACTTTTTGCCCTTAATTACTCTCTAGAGTTTTGGCGAAAGGTAATATCTTAGATTATAAAGTGACAAGATATCTGGTCCAACGAAAACTCCTTGGCAAATAATAACCACTGTTTATTTACAAAATTTGCAATCACCCAAAAAAACCAAAAGAATGAGGTGGAATAAATTCCATATCATTCTAAACGTTAGAGAAGGAAAGCATGCCTAAATGAACACGTGAATGGCAGAGCGAGCGTCTGTTTTGCTGCGGTCATTCTTGAACTGTGGTTATGCATTTGATGTGCTTCGGCTGTTGAGTGATCGATTCGTCTCGCGGCTTCGAAAATTAGGTCTCAAGATTTCTCAGATAATAATATAACCAAAGTCTCCATACGCATCGGGTATCTTGTCTCTTTTTAATCTAAGGGTAATGTTTTCCGATGAAAAAGTTGTCCTGTCCTGTAGTGACAGAAAACAATTTCGGGTGTATCGTCCACCAAGAACGCGCTATGAGATCGCGCAGGAAGATTTTCGGTAAATATGTGGGGTTGGATTTCTGCTAGAGGTCATGGTGCTCTATTTCGAATCAATGGAAGGCTCACAGCACAGCTTTACGTGGACATTTTAGAGAACACCATGCTTTTAGCCGTCACAGAACTTTATCAAGACCAGTTTATTTTTCAACAAGACAACTGCCCTGCTCATACGGCCAGAATTTGCCAAACTTGGTTTCGGGAGCAAAATATTGAAGTTCTTCCTTGCCCTCCGAAAACCCCAGACGCCAATCGTATGGAAATATCTGAAGTTTGATTTCAAAAATATTGTGCCGGGAAATCAACATCACTTGGTCCAGTTAATAGTCAATGCTTATGAAGAAGTTGTTGGTGAAGAAATTTATATACCTAATAATTTGTTTCCGCTGTTTTAAAATTTTCGTTACAGTTGTGTTTTTTTTGTTACAGTTGTTTTATGCGTTAGCGTCTTATTGTAATATAAAAATTATTTTTGAAAGCAATCTTAGATGTCAATATTTTCATATTTTAGTACCAGTCTGTCACAAAATATAATCCGGTAGTTAACCATACAATTTAAAAAATACCTATGTTTATTACGTACCACTTTTATGATGCCGATAGTGTACGCTACGATTTCAACCAGCAGTTCTGTCATCGCGCCCTTCAAAAAAGAGGACATTGTTCAAAACATCGCTGACTGACTGTTGTTCTGATGTCGTCTGACAAGTGGAGTGGTTGGAATCACAGGCGGTTGATACCGTAACATGTAAACCTAAGCTCTGGCTAAGATATGTTAATGGTATTTTTATTTTCTGGACCGGGAATGACCGACAACTTTTAGAATTTCTTTAAACCTAAATAACATACGACCCATGTCAAATTACTTTTCTTGATGTTCTTGTTAAACGAGTAGAAAGCGACATCAGAACAACAGTCTATCGTAAACCCACTTACACAGGACAATATTTAAATGAAGGTTCAAATCATTCTGCTACAACCAAACGAGGCATAATAAGAACTTTGTATAACAGAGCCGTTCAAATTTGTAACAATTCTCATGACTTGGAAATCAAAATAAGAAACATTAAGAAGGATCTGCAGCAGAATGGTTACAGCCTTAAACTGACAAAAGATACTATTTCTAAATTTCAGCAAACGGGACACAAATTGCAAGGCCAAAACCAGGCAAATGCATTCCTTGCAATTCCATAGTTTACATTACATTAAAGGAGTATCAGAGAAAATTCAATATAAAAACAGCTTTTCAATCTAATAATACAATTCGATCCCTTCTTAGTAAAACCAAACCGGAGAACAAACAAAATAAGGAATGCATTTACCAAGTTCCTTGGGAGTGTGGTTAATCATACATAGGTGAAACAAGAAGACCACTATCTGTTAGGCTTAAGGAATATTAGACGAATACCCAAAGAGGTGAAACAAGGAAATCATCAACACCGAATAAAGTGGACAGAAGCAAAAGTTTTGCACAGGGAGTCACACTGGAAGAAACGACAATTTCTTGAAGCTGCCTTTACTGGGCAGAGTCAGGGTATTTTCAGTAAACCAAGTGTTAAAATTCCATATATTTCGAAGCCCCTTCTTGTAGCCTTAGAAATAGATTTTAGTTTGCACCTGAAGACGATCAGAGATTGTGCTGGTCGAAACGTCGTGTAATATAGATAATGGAAGTACGAAATATAGAGTTAATTTCAAATGCATCATTGTCTCAAACTTCCAAACATTAACTTTCTTGTTTTAAATTGAATACCCTGTATATTTTTTAAAACTTCGTTAGGTTTTTCTTTCTGATTCCAAACCATATGTTACCTTTGTCTTAGACGATCTTTGAACAAATTTAGAAAAGCATTGCCATAAGACCAAAGTATGGAACAAAGAACCACTTAAATTATTTTTCCTTGGCAAATTATTTTTATTTCAGTCAAGAACCGCTAAATATAAATATATTTTTAAAATCAGGAAGAGTGTTGATATCTAAATTTGACATATGCGATGACATTGGATAATTTTGACATATATAACTCTATAGTTTACTTAGAGTTATGAATTTTTAGTTTAACTCCTTCAATGGCAGGTATATCGTGAAAAAATACCCCTATGAGGGCAAAAAGTAAAAAAAAAGTCTTTTTTTATTAAAAATGCATTTAAAAAGTATCATAATTCTTAAAAAAATGGTGGAACACATGATACACTTAACACGGTATGACAATGCGCATTTCGGCGTGACGTCACTTTGTGACTCCGATACCATCACATGTGCATGGAAAAGGTATTAATTTTCCTTAATGTAATTTTGGACCGCCGCGCCGCGCATTTAACTGTTTTTTGGTTGGCATGGATTGACTTGCGTTTGTTTAAGCTAGGTTTGGTTGATTTAGTTTATAAAAGAAAAAAAAATTAGTGGAAGAGCTCCGAGCCGTGTCTTAGTTTTTACAAAATGTGCCTTCTTCACAACATTTAAAAACTCTATAATTTTTCTTTCATTATTTTGGGTTCTTACAGGATATTTTCTAACTTCAACTCCTCACTCGCCCCAACCCCAACGAAAATAACAGACAATTAAGATTATATTTAAATAAATAAAACCAATAAGGTTTCTCAAAACATTTTATTGCAGTAAAAATAAACAAAAAAAATGGTTTAACTTAACGAACTTAAACCATAAGATTTGTTCCTCTAATTTGTGCTCTGATTCACGTTTTCTTTTGGCAACCGCCGGCGATTTTTCTTCATATTTTTGCTTGTATACAGAATATGTTAAACTTCCAGGTAAATTTAAACTAGGTACTGCATCAACCCTTAAATTACGAGCGTTCTTTGGGGTGTAGTTCATAAGTTTTGGTTGTAGAGGTATTTCGAAACAACTATCTTCCAAATGTTCTGAACAAATCCTATCTGGAAAAAATTACGATTACCTATATGCAGTGCTTAGCCTAATAATAGTAACGTAGTGAAAATAAAAATAAACAGGTTGAACTAAAATAAATCATAACTCAAAATATACGTATAGCGTTTCCTAAAACCATAGCGTAAATATAAGGATATGCTAAAACATAAGAGCTAAAATAAATAATTAAAACTTACAATTGTTTGACTGTATTTTTTCGTTTATTTGGCAGGTAATTATCCATTTCATTTCTACATCATTTTCCCTTGAAAAGCTGAAGTATCTAATGATCTTTTTTAATTGTGTAATAATTTTTACATCCAAAAACAGCGCAGTTTGACATAATTATAAATAAATTTTGACACCGAAAAAATCATTATCAAACAACAAAGTGGTACTTGCACAAGTTGTGAAGTTGTGTGTTGTTATCGTGAAAGGCAGTCGTATATTTGGGAGGGCAAGCGCATCGAGAATAATTCTGTTCCTTACGGTTTCAATTAAAACATGAGACAAATATATCAACTCACTAAACTCATTCTCTCAATCGAGCACGATAATAAAACTTCGAATGTTGACGTCAGTTTATGAGTGCGCGGAAGGCGACGGAATTTGGAATAAATAGTAGCATACCGTGTTAAGTGTATCGTGGGTGGAACATATAGAGCACCACTGCGCAGTTTAGGCAAAGGTCGCGATTCTTCAAAAACCGTCAGAAAATCTCGCCCTTAAAAAAAATCTGACGATTTTTAAACAAAGTTTACACTTAATGCTTTTTATCAGGACTATTTGCTAATATTCCTTAAATATTTTTATGTTTAAACAAACCTTTAAAACTTTTAACATACAAAACCATAGATAGACATGGAATATTTCGCTGTCAATGTTCAGAAAAGTCACACAAATTCTGTCTTTCCTTTTACATGGTGAGAATTTTCGACGCTTATTGGTACGTGTAGTAACAATTTAGCTCCGCCATAAACTAGTCCTGCAGAATGTCTTTAAAATATTAAATTTACAAAATGTTGATAAAAAAATTACGCAGTTTTTCTTACAACGTTAGGATAAATATGAAGGTTGCTGTGTTTTTATTTTAAATGAGGCGATAAATAAAAATCGCCATTTTCCAGAATTCTGACAGGTGAGATTTTCTGTCGTTTGTGAAGATTCGCGACCAATGATACAAATTAAAATAGTATTTCGCTGACCCCAAACAAAGTGGTACCTTACACATCGAGCATGACCAATTTGTTTTTCTTTAGTTCTACATAGTACACACCTTCTTCTAGTAGAACGAATGGATTGATGCTTGGATCCTTCAAGCCGTTTTTCTAGAGATACATGCTTATGCTTTTTTATGGTGACAGGATGTTGGTTTTCTGAACGCCGTTGGTAGTTCTGTGTTTAAAGGCTGTACAGCTTGTGCAGAAAGAAGTTCCTTTCGAATTTCTTGCAAGGAAACTAAGTCATTATTGGAATAATCTGAGTCCTCCAAAAAGTTTCGATCAGAAAAGTTTTTGTTTTCCACGTCAACGTCGATAATTTTTGCACCAATCAATGAACCAATATCGGAATGAATACTTTCCACATCATCAATTTCATCGTCATCCAAATACATGTCTGCAGCAAGCTCAGATTCACTTAATCCTTTTAGTCTAAAAGGAAAGTAGTCGAAATTTGTATCCATCCTGTATCTAAAAAAAGTCATTTGGGGCCGTGGTACACAATATAAACCAGTACATAGATGTATTTCTTATCAAACTTAAAAAAAAAATACCGGAGTTAGTACTTTAATAAATTTATAAAACTTTAAAAATTACGTACTTGCTCAAGATATATAAAAAATGATTTCTTTCTCTAAAAAAGTAAGCCATAAAACAGAATACGCCATAAAAGGTCCTTTCGTGAATAAACAGGTCTACTAAATTATACTTCTATAAATAATAATGGTGGTTATGTTGGGAATTTGGAACCTTTGGTTGCACTAAAACAAAATTATGATTGTTTTCCACAAACCAAAACTACACTTTTTTGCACTCGACGCGCGTTTCGCTAACAATGTTAGCATCATCAGGAGACGATAAGCAATGAACTAAATTAATCTACGCTCTATCTTATATACAATCCTTTAGTGGGCGGAGATAAGACTAATAATTTGTTTTTCTTCTTTCTCCTCTCGACCAAAGAATAAAGTGTACTAAACGGGATGGGTCCTCTATCTTTATTTAAACTATTTCTGGATTTAATGATTTCCATACTTTCATATGCATTCAGAAGTCTTTTGTTTGGTACACTTTTTAGAAGTTTTAGGTTATCTAATGTGAATCTATGATTGTTTTCAAAAGCATGCTCGGCCACACTTGACTTTTCTGTTCTTCCGTATTTTAAGTGTGCTAAGTGTTCTTTAAAACGTGTTTGAATAGAGCGTCTCGTTTGGCCAACATATTTTTTGTCACAATCCATGCAACTAATTTCGTAAATTCCACTTTTTTCTAGAACTGTAGTTTTATCCTTGGGATTTCCTAGTAAGCTTCTTATTGTGTTACCGGATTGATATACTAATTTAAGACCGGTGTTATTAAATACTTTGTGTAATCCTTTCGTATAATTAGGATTATAAGGAATTGATACAAATTTTGAGTCGCAGGTATCTTTTTGTCTGAAAAAGGTAGAATTCCGAAAGGTCTTTTGAAAAGAATGTCTATTTATCAGCTTATTTATTAAGCCTTCGTCGTAACCGCTTTCGCCAGCTATATTCCTAATCCTATTCTTTTCTGCTTCAAATCTTTCTTTGTTTAAGGGGAAATTTACTAATCTATATGTTAAAAAGTGCAAACTTGCAAGCTTATGTTGTAAGCAATGAAAAGAGTCATTTGGAATATACCTGTTGGTGGCCGTGCCTTTTCTGTATAGGTCAAAGTCCAATTTATTTTTATTTCTTATAACTAAAGTGTCTAGAAATGGCAGTATACCGTTGTTCTCTGTTTCATAAGTAAATTTAATAGTGGGAAATTTGTTATTTATTTTTTCCATTTTTTGAATCAGATCAGATAAGTAAAGAATTTGAGTATTTCCCCAGAGTATGGTTCAGGTATGTAGACGATGTGTTTGCAGTATTCAACACTAAAGTAACTAGTGTTGAAAATTTTATGGAAAAAATAAATAACAAATTTCCCACTATTAAATTTACTTATGAAACAGAGAACAACGGTACACTGCCATTTCTAGACACTTTAGTTATAAGAAATAAAAATAAATTGGACTTTGACCTATACAGAAAAGGCACGGCCACCAACAGGTATATTCCAAATGACTCTTTTCATTGCCTACAATATAAGCTTGCAAGTTTGCACTTTTTAACCTATAGATTAGTAAATTTCCCCTTAAACAAAGAAAGATTTGAAGCAGAAAAGAATAGGATTAGGAATATAGCTGGCGAAAACGGTTACGACGAAGGCTTAATAAATAAGCTGATAAATAGACATTCTTTTCAAAAGACCTTTCGGAATTCTACCTTTTTCAGACAAAAAGATACCTGCGTCTCAAAATTTGTATCAATTCCTTATAATCCTAATTATACGAAAGGATTACACAAAGTATTTAATAACACCGGTCTTAAATTAGTATATCAATCCGGTAACACAATAAGAAGCTTACTAGGAAATCCCAAGGATAAAACTACAGTTCTAGAAAAAAGTGGAATTTACGAAATTAGTTGCATGGATTGTGACAAAAAATATGTTGGCCAAACGAGACGCTCTATTCAAACACGTTTTAAAGAACACTTAGCACACTTAAAATACGGAAGAACAGAAAAGTCAAGTGTGGCCGAGCATGCTTTTGAAAACAATCATAGATTCACATTAGATAACCTAAAACTTCTAAAAAGTGTACCAAACAAAAGACTTCTGAATGCAAATGAAAGTATGGAAATCATTAAATCCAGAAATAGTTTAAATAAAGATAGAGGACCCATCCCGTTTAGTACACTTTATTCTTTGGTCGAGGGGAGAAAGGATTAAAAATCGTGATCAATCACAAATTATTAGTCTTATCTCCGCCCACTAAAGGATTGTATATAAGATAGAGCGTAGATTAATTTAGTTCATTGTTTATCGTCTCCTGATGATGATAACATTGTTAGCGAAACGCGCGTCGAGTGCAAAAAAGTGTAGTTTTGGTTTGTGGAAAACAATCATAATTTTGTTTTAATAATGGTGGTGTCGTCTCCTGAAGAGAGTGCACACTTCAGCTATCGTTCGGAGGTTAACGATTTGTAACTGTGCCCTTTACAGAAAACATGATTTAACTGGTGGTACATTTTGTAAACCACCGCGGTTGTTTTTTTTTGGTGGTACAGTTTTTCTACCACCGGCCCTGAAAGAGTTAAGACTATTGTTTGTAAAATGCGTAATAACAGAACGGAGGAATCATAAATCAGAGTTTCATCCTAAAGAAAGTTGTTGCCAAGTTTTCCGGCAAATGGCAGCACTGCAAATATAAAAGTATTTCATAAAGATAGTCTACATGGAATATAAAGTTTGAAAAGTTTCCATTGTATAGTTTTCAAAAATATTCTAATAGGTTACTCACCTTGGGACACCCGGCATAGTGAAAATATTACATATTTTAAAGAAATATTAGCTTTTCTAACTTATAATCAAGTAGAAGGTTGGACTACATAAAAACTATATTTCTCTAATGAATTTTCAACGAAGGTAAAAAGTACCTTCTCTTGCGATTGTATTTTAGAATTTGTGTCGGTACACCAGCAAGCAATATCTACTATTGTATTGTGATTAAAGAGAACATACCTTATGAATATAAATCTTGTGAAAAAAAACGCACTTTTCACTTTCTAAATCATTAATTAATTGATTGACCAAATTTTCGCAGAATTTCAGTCTGTTATTTATGGCTTTCTTTTGAGCTTTTGCATTGTTCTGAATTTTCGTTCTTTCTTCCCAAGATCTTTTGATCTTCTCTTTTTTAGAGACATTCTTATTAGATGCTTAACATGTACCCTACTACATATTTAAAGTTAGGTGTGAGATAGATGGTTAGTATGTGTCATCAATATCTTCAGGTATATATGGTACTTTTTCTTGTCCTTATCATGTACATATAATTTCTTTAAAAAAATAGAATATGCTAGAGTATCCAAATGAAGACTTCTGGAAATATTCCTCTATATAGTATCTACAATAGAGAAAACATTTTAAAAATAACGCCCTCTACCCACAATTACTCTAATGGCAGACAAGATGTTCCGAAAAAGACGTTCCGAAAATGTTCAGAAAGGTTATCCTTGTGATGTCCTTAGAGCAGGTTCCCAGAATGTCCAAATGAGTACATTTGGAGAATATCTCAAATAATACATTCCCAAGTATCCTATTTAAGATGTAAGAGGTATATTGATGTTTGTTTTAGTAGCTACTTATAGCATGTTTTAAGGATGTATTGTTTTTCTTTAGTTTTGATCTTAAAAAGTGGCCTTAGTGACAATGGCTATCTAGCTAACAAGAAGAGAAGGCCAACATTTTCTTATTGGGGGTCTATTTATAAATTACGTAGTGCGGCTAGGCGTTGACGAAAGTGGTAGGTACTAAAATGTATTTGCTGATCGTTTGAAAAAAAAGTTCGTAAGATTCACGATTTTATCTCGCCTTCTAAATTTCCTGCGTCGACATGTAAAAACCAATTTTCCGGTCTCGATATGTAAATACCTATTTCGTAATTAGTATATTTTAATAACTCAATTTTAATGACCAAAAAGGTTAAAACGAAAACAATACTACTACCATTGAAAAACCAACCGCTACCATCTCCATAGAGCTATCTCCATAAATCAACTACTACCATCTCCATGGAGCTACTAACATCGGAAAATTAACTACTACCATCTCTATATGCCTACTACCATTGAAAAATCAACTACTACCATCTCCATACAGCTACTACCATATTTCAATTCTATTTAGTATATGACGGTGGTAGTAGTTGATTTTTCAATGGTAGTAGCCATATGAAAATGGTAGTGTTAGATTTTTCAATGTTAGTAGCTATATGATGGTGGTAGTTGTTGGTTTTTCGATGGTAGTAGCTATATGGAGATGGTAGTAGTTGATTTTTCAATGGTAGTAGCCATATGGGAATGGTAGTAGTTGATTTTTTAATGGTAGTTATATGGGGATGGTAGTAGTTGATTTTTCTATAGTAGTAACCGTAGTACCAATATACAGATGGTAGATTGTAATTTTTTATTTGAAAATCAATGGTCATTAAAATTCGTGGTCATCAAATTAGGATTTCCCAAATTTTTCTCCCCACTTTGAGATTTCTTTAAAAGAATTTATCTCGATAACCAATTGCTACATCTTCAGGATTTTGACACCTTTGGAAAGACATTTTTAAAAATACATTAAAATAAATTAGCCATTATATGAATCCACTTTTTCTATTTAAATTCTGATAGTAAAACGTACCCCTCCAAAGGGTTGCGGATGGTCAATATAGCCAAAAACTGTCCCACTTAATAAAAGAAACTGAGGTGTTCGAGGTTTTTTTTTAAAAACGCCTTGTTTCTTTTTAGTTGCTACACTTGGTATTACTTTGAAAAATTTAATTGCAAAATAGTAGTTTTCACAACTGGTGGTTAAAATAGTGCTAATTTTTACAAGCGTTGGTTTAAGTAACGAGCGCAGCGAGGTATTTAATAACGTGAGTATAAAAAGCACAGTTTAGCCGCGAGTTGTTAGCACTATTTGTTTTTACCTTTATAAAAAAATACAAGAAAAACAGGAAAATACTTTTTTATACCTTCATCAAAACCATGATTTTAGTAACTGTCTGCGGATAACTAAAGCATGGCTTTTTTTCATTAAATAATAGGAACTTATTGGGCGTACATTTTTGCGTTTCCTTATTAAGGATAATTGACATTTGACATCTGAGCATGCGCGTTACCTACGTTTTTATTAAGGGAACCGTAATAAAATACGGTGTTTCCTTAATTCGGTACAGTTACTGTACGTCCCTTATCTTTAAATATAACCTCAATTATCACGGATAATAGTGATCGTTGGTTTTTTTTTCAACACGACTTTTTAATATTCTTTGCATTTTTAGTTTTTTGTTTATAAACAAAAACAGTCTTGTGGATTTTTAAAATTTATGTGACAAAATGAATAAATTGGAGAAACCTACAAGGGGGAGGTTCAGCTACACTGACGATATAATTCTTTTGCGAGAATTTATCAGGGAAAATCCCTACAAGGTTCGAAATTTTAGGGTTAGGAATAAGGAAAAGTAATGCGACTTCCAATAATACTTTTTTTATAGTATGGTTAAGTTTCAACCTAAATAAAATACAATGTATATTAAAGTGTTTTTATTTCATTTACCAGCCGCCTTGATTTAAAATGTAGAGATGGTGTGTTGCGAGAAATACTCTTCGTTCGAGATTTTTAAAAGTATTTTTCTGTGTTTCTTTTATTTTTTGATAAAGGTATTAAAAAAATAGTGTTAAAAACTAGTGGCTAAAATAGTGCCTTTTTTACAAGCGTTGGTTTAAATAACGAGCGCAGCTATTAAAAATCTTAAACGAAGAGCACTTCTCGCAACACTCCACCTTTACACTATAAATCAAGGCGGTAAATTAAATAACAATGGGTTCTATGTGCCTTTTTACACGGTGACGTTCATTGTTGCGACATTTTAGTCTTTGACAGTTTGATATTTTGACGATGTTTTTAAATTATTTTTTCGTAAATACTTGGTGAAAAGTGGCGGAAATGGCTTAATTTTTAGTCAAGGATAATTTTTTTAATGTTACTATTATATACTAGGACAGAAAATCTTTTTTTGCACCCGTGATCAAGAAAAAAAATATATTATTACAAGAAATCTTTTAAAAGAAGAAGAAAACATTTTTGCTATCGCCTTACGAATAAATCCTTTACGTTATTTCAGATTTACTTGTTGTCTACATGGGCGTGTTTATCAATTCACCAGATTTTTTTCACCGATGTCTAATCGGTTTTTTGACAAATGAATGATGAGTCACATGAGCCACCCAAAATTAAAAAAACGCGATAAAAATCCGCCAGTATTTAGCTATAGCCTAGATTTTTTCCAATTAAAAAACTTGTGTGTATTACAATAAAGGCGAACGAAAAATCCTAGTAGGAGGAGGTTGTGGCGAGGATAAAACTTATGTCCATCTTATACAGGGTTCCTAAGCAAATCCTTAGGGGGCCAAGCAGCCGTATATAAGACGCAGACAAATGGAAAAGCACATTAGGCAGAAAAGGATGGGCATGGGGCGATGTTGTCACTACATTCTACACGTAGTAAATCCATTCCAGGTTGTTGTTTTCTAATGTTTTCCATTCTCATACCTTTAGGACAGGAATAAAAATTGTTTTTGCTCGACTTTAATACCAAACTGATGAAAGATATCGTAAAAAAAATATTTTCCGGCTTTTCATTTTGTAACCATTGTCCTTACGCACTGTTTACAGGCTGGGGACTGAGATACATGCAAATGCCTAACCTAAAGCGTTCATACACGGTCGGAGAAATCGACTGTGATATTGCCGTAGAAACTTTATCAAGCAAATAGGACGGGTTGGCGCCTTCGAACGTCCAACCCGGGTTTTGCACTTTGATTCGAAATTAAAAAGGAGGAACAGTCAGATGTGGGGCCGTGCACAAATTACGTAATAGTGATTTTACCAATTTTTGACCCCCTCCCTATGTAATGTTTTGTAACGGTTTGGCACGCCACTCCCCTAATATTACGTAACGATTTCAAGACCACTACCCCCCCCCCAAAAAAAAACTTTTCACTTATTTTCATTCCAAATTTTCTTATTTTCACACAAATGCAAACGCTGTCGAAAACCCCCCTCCCCCCTACGTAACGTTTCGTACGCCCCTCCCCCCTATGACCATTACGTAATTTGTGCACGGCCCCTGTAGTCCCAGTGGAGGAGGGTGAGAAAATTGATATTTTTTTCTTAAAAATTTTACTCTGTAGACCTATTTCTTTGCGTTCCCGAAATTACGTAATTTTTGAGAAAAAATTGTAAGCGGCGCCATTTTTATTTCGTGCTTTGTTTTTCTAACATTTTTGCGTTGGGCTAATTTAATTGAAAATTTTTTGCCTGCGGCGCCCTTTATCTTCTCACTCGAAACCAGGAAAGTTGATCCCGTCTCTGTTTCTAATTTTTTTCGAATAAAAGTAGAGTATGACCATGGGGGAAATAATTTTTTTCTACGGTATGACGAAAATTTCGAAAAAGTTGAAGAAAAAAATAAAAAAAGTGGAGAGCTCAAGTTTTTCGTAAAAAAAAACGTTTTTTGTAAAGAAACAGAGCAAAATAAATCTTTTCACCCCTTTTTGGGTGTTACAAATATTGGCAGCCCCTTATTTTTCGCTTTTACCCTCCCGCTAGTTTTGAAGAATTGGTTCGCTACATGTTTCGAGATCATGTCATAAAACACCTCGAAAATATCAAATGTAGTGTAGGGCTAGCTTTATTTAAAATCAATAATATCGCAAGCAAAAAAAGCTCTGCAGGAAAAACAGCGCCATTTATTGATTTCTTTGGCTGCTAGTGCTAGCTACATGGTTTGGCCGTTTCCGGATAGATGTCACTAGTATAACAGAATGGAAAAAAATTTAATTAAAAGCGAAGACATTTCTTTCTAATGTTAACAACCGCACGAGTTTATCGCTCAGTATCGTAAATAATGGACCCTGCCGCCTCCTTTAAGCAAGAAAAAGCTGTGGTTTTTCCTCGATCATCTCATGGTGTGACCGCCATCTAGCGGAATTTGCAGACATCTTGTCAACGGTTATTATTGCAACTATGATTTATGCTCAAAATGAAAGAGTGGTGACAATTTTTTCTCATGAAAGCAGTCGGGAGATAATAACAAACTGGCACCATTGCTCAATATACCTGTTTCTTTTGTGCGCGCAAAACTTTCTATGCCATTTCTGTTTGATTTATTGAAATCCTATCCCTAAGGAAAATCTTAGGAACCCTGTATCGGTAAATTTAAAAACTCGCCCCATTTTCAAATAGGTCCACGATGAACTTTTTGAAGTAAATAATTTAAAAATGAAGCAGGCATATAGATTTATACTGTAGTTATTTGGAAAAAATTTGGTATCTTCAAAAATTTGCGTCTGTAATTTTAAAAAGCATTTGGCGCAATTTTTGGTGGAAATTTATTTATAAAATTTGTGCGTGTGTGGGGCTTTTTGAACTAAACACTTAAAGCAGAGGTTTAAAAATATTTCTCAAAACTTTTTTTCCAACTTAGTCTTGGGTTCAAAAATTAAAATTTCATTTGTTATGTCTTAAACCCCCCAAGATTAAAACGTCCCTAAAGTTAGAAGTACAAAGTTATCAGTGCAAAGATTTTATGATTGAAAATTAGTGCTAATTAAGCGAGAACACAAAATTTGGTTACTTGGCATTTAATTAGCATTTGAATTGCACTAATTTATTCCAGTATCAAAAACACCACCAGCGTCTTCTTTTACGAGATAACAAATATGTGTATGACCTAAAGTTAGTCATGCACCACGTTAACTTGAAAAAATATGCAGAAAAAAGTAATTTGTTTTTTATTGAAACAGCAGCATTTAATTAGCACTTAATTTTCTGGATCATTTAGGCCACTCTGCTACTTTTCTGGACCGTTCTAGCATGGTGGACTGCTATCTTTAACGGGTAGCTAGCAGTGCAGGTCATATCTTCGAAACTACAAGAGCACGAAATTTTGTGACTTGGCATTTAATTAGCACTTTATTAGCACTAATTTTTCCAATCATAAAATCTTTGCACTGCTGACTTTGTACTACTAACATTAGGGACGTAAGATTAAATTTAACACAGAAAATCTTCCCAGACACGAAAATGTAATGGTTTACTAATAACTAGAATATTTGCAATAATAAACCAATGCGAAAAGAAAACTGACATACACATACAAATAGTCTGATTTAACTATTAGAAAACTACATACTTTTAACCACATATTTTGTGCATACTAAAATTGTGTTGAACAATAAATTTAATTTAGACATTACTATGTCCTCATGCGTGCAGATATGGTCAATAAAATTGGTCGTAGATTTGTCAGCAATAATCAATTGTTGAATTAGAAACCGTAAAAGTTCTAATTACCTACATTATTCTGGTTTTCATAGGATCTATTGTTTAAAACACCCTGCTTTCATTTTTTATTGAACCTAGTGGTAAGGCGAAATTGAATAATTAAATATTGTATCCGCACCACAATATTTCGGGCCTAAAAATTCCTTAGAATAAAACTTACTCAAAATTAAAAGGTCGCTGCGAGTGATTAACGACCAGGGTTCATTTTTGGCCAAATTAATAAAATAATGGGCCATTGTGTATCTTTATTAAAACTTTTTTTACTACGACAAAGAAAGTTCATAGTTTTAAAGATACGAGCCCTCGAACACAAAATACAAGAGTTTTTGATCGTTATTCGTCGCTACCTTTTAATTTTTTATGAATGGTAAGAAAGAGAGGCAAAACCGGATAGCTAAGTCAATAGGTATTTATGCTTGAAAGTTGGTGTTTACAGATCGATGCAGGAATTTTACAGGGCGAAGCGCAGGCGAGTCCTGTAAACCTGCGACGACCTGTAAAGTCACTTTCCGGTCGTGTATTTTATGTACTTATTTTTTCAAACGATCAGAAAAAGTATTTTAGTAGGTACCTACTTTTGTCAACGCCTAGACGGGTTAGGTAATTTATGAATAGTTCCCTAATGCTTCTTGTTGGCTAGATGGGCATCAAAAATAAAACGAAAAACAAGTAAACATTTGCGGTTAGATATTATTTTTGTACTTTCAACTTGTGCAACATAGCAAAAAACAATAGAAAAATAAATAGTTTCTATTAGCTTTACACAGCTAATTCAGTAACAAATAAAACTATATGTCCACCGTTTTTTGGGTTTTTCGCCACTAAGTTAATTTCCTAAAGAAAAAGAAAAAAATTATTCGTTTGTCAGTGGTTTTTAAATAATATAAAAATTTGCCTACACACACACAAATCCTAACTAGAATAAAGTACGTATCTGACGTTTCGGCAGGAACTCTACTGCCGTTATCAAAGAAATTATTCTTTTCAAAACTTTTTCGATTATTTTTTTAAAATATCTGTCTGTCTGTTCTAAGACAATTGACTGACTGTGACTGATGTATATTTCAAATATTAACTTGACAGTTTGGTGTGTCGATAGTAGCCAGCAAGGTATTGTGTGAGTTTAATAATAGTACATTATAAACCTAGGAACCAAAGTGCCCCATTTAATCCCGCGGCGAAAGGGATTAAACGACACTTTAGTACCGACGTTTATATACTATTTTATGCACTTTAGGAACAGATCTTTGTTAAAATTACGTTATTTCTACGCCAAATGTTTCGTCAACTACAAGAAAGGGTGCTAATTAGATTTTAAAATTTTAATTTAAAATTTAATTATAATTTTTCAGGGATTAGTTTTATTTTTAATCCACGAGGGACTTAATTTACTTCTAATCCCTAAGCTGAGGGATTAAGTTTATTTTTAATCCCTAAGCTGAGGGATTAAATTTATTTTTAATCCCTTGGAGAAAGTACCTGTTTAATCCCTGAAGTGCATAAAATTATATTTGTTTGAGTGTTTTTGATTTTAATACATTTTAAAAATACAAAATTTAAAGTGAAATCAAAAATAAAGTTTAATATTTTGTTTTTCATTTTAAAATATCCAGGGTAAATATTATCTTTTGTCTGACTTGAAGAAAAAATATATTAGAAATCCAAAGAACATCAATGCTATTTTTTAATTTATTTTAATAAAACCTTTTCGAAAATCTTGTTTTAAAATCGGAAGCCAAACTGTATTTATATCCACTATCTACATTATCATCTTCATTCAGATAAATGCAAGCTGCTTCTCTGCTGGTTTCTCCCCACATTACTCTATGATCATTTCCAAAAGAATGTTGGCAAATTTTAGATCTTTCCCAATCTCCCCTCCTGAGGTACCCCTTATGGTCTTCAAGAGGCCTTGAAGTTTCTCCGATATAAAATTTACTACCCTCGCAAGGAATTTTATAGACGATATTTTTTGAGTTTTGTTCAGCATTTAGTGGTTTTGTTTTTGTTAGATTTGATCTAAGAGTATTTAATTTTTTAAAAATTGTTCCAATATTATAATTGTTAGCGATTCGTTAATTTTTTGTGAAATACCTGGTATAAAAGGAATTATTAAATTTGTTGGTTGTACATTATTATGTCTACGTTCGCGCTGTTTTGGAAATTTGATTCGATGAAGTTATTTGGAACCGAATTTTTAATTAAGGCCTCTTTTATTGTTTCTTTTTCTTATAAAAATGTGTTATTGTCCGAATAAATTATTTTAGCTCTATCGTATAGATTTTTTATTACCGCTTTTTTAACCGATGAGGAATGATTTGAGTTAAAGTTTAGATATCTATTTTTATGTGTTGGTTTTATATGAACTGATGTATGTAATGTGTTTTGTTTGTTTATTAAAACATCTAAAAATGAAATTTTGTTATCGTTTTCTATTTATAAAGTAAATTTTATTGTTGGTTAGTGGTTCTTTACCGTTTTTAAAATTAAGAAAATCATTAAGTTTATTTAAATCGTGTGGCCAAATACTAAAAATATCATCTATATATCGAAACCAAATGACCGGTTTAAAATGAAATTCTTCTAAAATTTTATTTTCAAAATGTTCCATAAAAATATTACTCATTAGAGGAGAAAGTGGAGAGCCTATTGCCATTCCCAAATCCTGTTCAAAAAAATCACTTTCCCCCATCACAAGTACTTTATTCTGGTTAGGATTTTTTGTGTGTGTAGACAATTTTTTATATTATTTAAAAACCACTGCCAAATGAACAATTGTTTTTCTTTAGGAATTTACGCAGTGGGTTTTAACATATTTTTGAAAGTATTTCCTTAACTTAGTGGCGAAAAACCCAAAAATGTAGTTTCGTGATGATTCAGTAATGGCTGACAACCAGCTAGGGATGAACATGGCCAACTTACCAAGAAGAATAGTGATAAAATGAAAGGCAGATTTATAGGTTTGTCTTTCATTTATTTGTATGGTACCGATTCCACAAGCTTGATGACTTTAATGTGGTCGATTTTTCCGAAAAACTCTCTTTAGATTTTTCAGTCAGCAATCGAAGTGTCTCCTAAAGCAGCTTCTATTACTTCCTTCGGATTCAACTCATTTTCTAGATCTAAGTCCATGTCCAAAGTCCAAGAGTTTTTTTAGAAGTATCAAAACTGCCAAAAAAAAACAAAAGCTAAAAACTGTCAACAAGAAGTCATGGCTAACTTGGCCAAAAATGGGACCGGAAAAGGATTAAGGGACCGGAAAATTGAACAAAAAGGTTCATTCTTGAAAGTGGAAATATTTCAGAAAAACATGACTTGTAATGTGGCTATTGGTAGTTTAAAAAAAAAAACAATTTATATGATTAAATAATTTTGATTTGTAATCGACAGTTTGGAAAGTAAGTACTGCCAACACTTATCTACAGAATAAAATGATGAAATAAAAAAAAATCATATTGTGGTTAAAAAAGGCCTTAACAATAAATAATGCTAAATACGATTTTGCCCCCACCCTTGTGGGAACCGGGTATTGAGTTAAAAATTTGATAAAAGTGTTTTACTTTCGCCGTGGGCCTATTTAACCTCGTGCCCAGTTTTCGCACAACATACTTAGCTGTTACACACCTTTCACAAATGGTGCTTCAAACTGTATGGGTTTGCATTATTTACCTTTTATATGAAGAGCCGATATAAAAAAATACGCATTGGGACACTTTATGCGTGAAAATTAAAAATGCTTTAGACTCAGCTGTCTTTAGTGCTGCGAACCAAAAACTGGTTCCCGATCATGTCTCACATTTTTAATTAAAACCTATAATCGAAAATATTTTCAACAAAAATGTACTACAGAAACGGCCATTAGGTAGAAATTACATAAAATTTACATAACAGATTTATCTTGTTACGTAAATTTAAGGTGACTCAGAGGTCATAATAAGGTAAAATTGAAGTCTTATTAAGGTGCGAAAACTCTGCACAATGCCATGCGCAAAGTCCACCTAATTCTTACATAAATGTGATTTAAATAAAATTACATAACTTTTACATAATTATTACATTTATGTTACGTGAGGTTTAGGTAAAAACTATGTATATTTTACATAAGGTTTACCTTGGTATGTAAATTTAAGGTCACAATAAGTTATTAATAAGGTAAAATTTAAGTCACATTAATCTGCTTGACATGCGCAAAGCGTCAACTATCTAAGTCCGACGACATTAGCATTTGCTTGACACGGTCCGACATTGGCACACTACAAAGTTAACAAGATGCGCTGGTTTAAGTGGCGGAAGAAGTTATTCTTGTAGGGAAGTACCACCATCTTGTCAATACCTCAAAGTCCGCATTCTAGTTTTGATATATCTTGGCTCTTTATACATATAATATTATCATCCACTGTACAGGGACCATAGTGACATTAGCTCCATCTCTGTCTACTAGGAAGAAACTAATAAGCAGTGGTAATTTATGTCATTTTCATAATATAATAATATAATATTTTATTTTCAAAATTTTATTGTGACGTTAATCGAGGTATAGAGCGTTTACTTAATTTAGACGATATAAATAGTCCATAAAATGTTTTATATAATAGTTATGTAATATTTAAAATTTAAACCTACGGTTCAATTAATTATATAATATATATGTAAAATTTAGGACCATAATTTGACGTAAATGACTTTACAGGGAAATTACATAACTTAGATAAGATAATTAATACTTTAAAAAAATTATGTAACAATTATGTAAATTTTAAAATTTTAATGGGACGTAAATTATGTTATAGAGCGTTTACGTAATTTAGATGATATAAATATTACATAAAATGTTTTATATAATGGTTATGTAACATTTAAAATGCAAACGTAATGTCTAAATTGTTACATTATAGTTATGTAAAATTTATTACTTTCATTTAAAGTAAATCATTTTATGTAACGTTTACGTTAACTAGATTACTTAATTATTACATATAATTTTTTATGTAATAGGTCTGTAATATTTTTTGTGTAAAAGTAAGATCCCACTATTTACGTCAAATTTATTTATAGTCATATTATCTACGTAAAATTAACATTGTTTATGATGACTCCGCACGAAATACATTGAAAAATTAATTCGTTGAAATTTGACGAAATTTTAGTATGTTAGAGTGTGTTATGAGATCAGAAAAATGTGTAAATAAAAATTGATTTTTATAACTAGTTCCAGAGATATAGACGGTCAAAGTTTAAAAAAAAACGTCGTTTCGGGGTATATTAGGACAGCACCGTTCTCAACTGAAAAGAGATAAAAAGATTGGTGCCATATTGACACCAAACTGACAGAAAGTCCATGTTTTTTCTTGTGAATTTGGTTATAAAAATAGTAGGCTTAAGAGCACTGAGGTGGTCTGAGGTGGCTTTATAGTCGAGAACGGTGTTGATTGGGTACGCTCAAAAAGGCATTTCCTGGACACACATGGAATTCCTTATTACTTTGTTGGTACAACGTTAACAGGTTGTATACAGGGGCTGGTCAAAAAAATCATTACATTAATGTTTTATTATTTTCTAGATAAACTGAACAAGTTTTTCTTCCCAGTAACAATTACTTTGTCTTACATGTTTTTTCCAATTTGTTTACTATAAAAACTTGACAAAAATTGTTTCCAACTACACAATAATTATTTTGCAACTTAAAAATCTAAATATTATTTTGCATTCAGTTAAAGTAATAAGTAAACAAACTTTAAATAAATTAGATTTTATTTTAATTTTTTTTTTCCTAGCACGTACATGCAAAAAGTTCTATATCATTAATTTTTATAAAAAAGTAGGAAATATTTAATTTCTTTAAAACTGATTGAGGGATTTTCATTTAATTTTGCGTACGCCTTTATCATACTTTTATCTAACACAGGGTGCAATTTTTTTATCACTTTATGTTTTGCATCTAGTATGATGATTTTTTAAAGGTTTCTCAGGGTACTCTAAACTTACTTTACTTGCTGTTTAACACTTTTGGTGGGGCTAAATTATCAAACAAACAATAAATTACCATAAATTATGACTATGGGTAATTGCTCTCCCGTATACCTTCACAGTGACGTAGCCAGAGGAGGGCTTTGGGAGTTAAAACCCCCCAGAGGGCCCAGATTCTGTTTTAATGTAGAAAAATTGTAATAATCGGTGTTTCACCATAACGATAATTAAGTAGCGATGAAAATAACAATAAAAAAGCTATAGGGAAATTGTATTGATCGGTGTTTTACCATAACGATAATTTAGTAACGATGAAAATAACAATAAAAAACTATAAGGAGTAAACTATTAGGTAAATTGTAATAATCGTCGTTTTACCATAACAATTGACAATTGAACTTAAATATTTTTGCGCTTGTTTAAACTACCGTAAAAACACTAGCGCCAAAGGTTTCCCGAAAAATAACAGCGTTTTAGGAATGAAAAAAATATAATTATTATTTAAATTATTATTAATTGGCCTATTAGCGGGTACATTAAAACAGAATCTTGGCCTTGTGGAAAGTTTTAACCCCCAAAACCCCTCTCTGGCTACGACACTGTGTAGGTATAAGGGAGAGCATTTACCCATAATCATAATTTATGGCGATTTATTGTTTGTTTGATAATTCAGCCCCACCAAACGTGTTAAAGAGTAAGTAAAGTAAGTTTAGAGTACCCTGAGAAACCTATAAAAAAATCATCATCCTAGATGCAAAACATAAAGTGATCAAAAAATTGCACCCTGTATTAGATAAAAGTATTAGATAAAAGTATGATAAAACGAATTAAATATTTACTACTTTTTTATAAAAATTAATGATATAAAACTTTTTGCATGTACCTCGTAACTAGGAAAAAAAATGTAATATAATCTATTTTAAATAAATTTAGATTTTTAAATAATTATTTCGTAGTAGGAAACAATTTTTGTTTTTATAGTGTTGTTTTTATAGTTTAAGTTTTTCTAGTCAAAAAATTGAAAAAAACATGTAAGACATAGTAACTGTTAATGGGAAGAAAAACTTGTTCAATTTATCTAGAAATTACTAAAACATTAATGTTTGCTCAAAAATAATTTTTTAATTTTTGTATAGAGAAAAATAAAAATGTGTCAAAAAATTATTTTTTTGACTAGCCCTTGTATACAACCTGTTAACGTTTTGTCAACAAAATAATAAGAAAGTTCATGTGTGGTTCCTCGGTAACCCATATTCGTCGATCAATTATTTTATTTCGGTCAGGAAATGCCTTTTTGAGCGTACATTGGGTATATTGCCCCGAAACGACGTTTTTTTAAATTTTGACCGTCTATATCTCTGGAACTAGTCATAGAAATCAATTTTTATTTACCCATTTTTCTGATCTCATAACGCACTATAACATACAAAAATTTCGTCAAATTTCACCGAAATAATTTTTCAATGTATTTCGTGCGGGGTTCTTTACAGTCAAAGTTTTGACATAATGTTTACACAATTGTTTTTATGAAAATATTTTTATGTGAGATTTACGTAAATATGATGTATATATATTTTACATGAATATATGACCTTTAGATTTACATAAATGTTAGGTTAAAGTCACAAGTGTGTTTACTGGGTGGTCGAAAGATATTCGAGTTTTGATATGCTTATAATTTCAACCTAATTTTGAACCACTATTAAAAATTTTGAACTACACTCTTTTCTGTTTTTCTTTATATTCAAAATGGGGGGTGCAGCCGGACGTTAAGCTATACACCCCTCATTTAAAGCGTATAGAAAATTATAAGCAACTATCCCAAAACTAAAAAACTAATATCACCAAAATGAATTTCGAAAAATCCACTATTGATTTGGATGAGTAATAGACCTTTCGGCTTATACAGGGTTCCTAAGCAAGTCCTTAGGGGGCCAAGCAGCCGTGTATAAGACGCAGACAAACGGAAAACCAGATTAGGCAGAAAAGGATGGGCATGGGTCGATGTTGTCACTACATCTTACACGTAGTAAATCCATTCCAGGTTGTTGTTTTCTAATGTTTTCCATTTTCATACCTTTCGGACTGGAATAAAAATTGTTTTTGCTCGACTTTAATACCAAACTGATAAAAAATATCGTAAAAAAAATATTTTTCGGCTTTTCATTTTGTAACCATTGTCCTCACGCACTGTTTACAGGCTGGGGACTGAGATACATGCAAATACCTAACCTAAAGCGTTCATACACGGCCGGAGAAATCGACTGAGATATTTCCGTAGAAACTTTATCAAGCAAATAGGACAGGCTGACGCCTTCGAACGTCCAACCCGGGTTTTGCACTTTGATTCGAAATCAAAAAGGAGGAACAGTCAGATGTGGGGCCGTGCACAAATTACGTAACGGTGATTTTACCAATTTTTGATCCACTCCTTTAATATTTTGTAACGATTTCAAGACCACTACACCCCCCCCCCCAAAAAAAAAAAACTTTTCACTTATTTTCATTTCAAATTTTCTTCGTTTCACACAAATGCAAACGCTGTCGAAAACCCCCCTCCCCCCTACGTAACGTTTTCTAACCCCCCTCCCCCCTATGACCATTACGTAATTTGTGCATGGCCCCTGTAGTCCCAGTGAAGGAGGGCGAGAAAATTGATATTTTTTTCTTAAAAATTATACTCTTTAGACCTATTTCTTTGCGTTCCCGAAATTACGTAATTTTTGAAAAAAAATTGTAAGCGGCGCCATTTTTATTTCGTGCTTTGTTTTTATAACATTTTTGCGTTCGGCTAATTTAATTGAAAAAATTTTGCCTGCGGCGCCCTTTATCTTCTCATTCGAAACCAAGATCCCCCGTTTTAGGAAAACTGATCCCGTCTCTGTTTCTAAATTTTTTCGAATAAAAGTAGAGTATGACCATGGGGGAAATAATTTTTTCTACGGTATGACGAAAATTTTGAGAAAGTTGAAGAAAAAAATAAAAAAAGTGGCAGAGCTCAAGTTTTTCGTAAAAAAAACGTTCTTTGTAAAGAAACAGAGCAAAATAAATCTTTTCACCCCTTTATGGGTGTTACAAATATTGGCAGCCCCTTAATTTTCGCTTTTACCCTCCCGCTAGTTTTGAAGAATTGGTTCGCTACATGTTTCGAGATCATCTCATAAAACACCTCGAAAATATCAAATGTAGTGTAGGGCCAGCTTCATTTAAAATCAATAATATCGCAAGCTAAAAGCTCTGCAGGAAAAACAGCGCCGTTTATTGATTTCTTTGGCTGCTAGTGCTAGCTGCATGGTTTGGCCGTTTCCGGATGGATGTCACTAGTAGAACAGAATGGAAAGAAATTTAATTAAAAGCAAAGATATTTCTTTCTAATATTAACAACCTCACGAGTTTATCGCTCAGTATCGTAAATAATGGACCCTGTCGCCTCCTTTAAGCAAGAAAAAGCTGTGGTTTGGAACTGAAAACATCTAATTTTTAATTAGATTAGATGTTCAAATCTGTCCCCATCTTGAGACTCACAATATCCCAATCTATTGTAAAACTCTTGGCGCATAGCAGCCAACATTTCAGGGGTGATAGAGTTGCCCGCCTCCAAAATGTTCGCCCTCAACTCCTGTATAGTCGTAGGCCGTAAGTGAGGGTGTTGGAAAATTTTTTCGTGCCAACAACCCCATAGGAAAAAGTCATTTGGCGCAAGATCTGGTGATCGAGGAGGCCATCGGATATTTCCATACGTGGACCAAATACCTGACGAAGGTAATTTGTAGCCTGACGTGAATTGTGGGATGAACAGCCATCTTGCTGAAACCACAATTCGTCCAAATTTATGTAGTTTTTAATAATAAAAATCTTTTCTTCTCGAGTATACGGCATTTTAAAAACACAAAATTTACGAAACTGAAGCGACTCGAAAGGAAATAAAAATGCAATGCCTGTGAATCCCAGTGTTTCCTCGATCATCTCATGGTGTGGCCGCCATCTAGCGGAATTTGCAGACATCTTATCAACGGTTATTATTGCAACTATGATTTATGCTCACAATGAAAGAGTAGCGACAATTTTTTCTCATGAAAGCAGTCTGGAGATAATAACAAACTGGCACCATTGCTCAATATACCTGTTTCTTTTGTGCGCGCAGAACTTTCTATGCCATTTCTGTTTGATTTATTTAAATCCTATCCCTAAGGAAAATCTTAGGAACCCTGTATAGTCCGCATCAGCTAAGAAGCACCATTGGAAAAATTAGGTGCTTTACAAATGCACATATTAGGTACCAAAAGTCCAACAAAGATGGAAATAGTTTTTCTTACTTGATTTCTAGCCGTTTTTAGTATATTTCTATGCCTTCCAAATTGACTGGATTTCTATTGGCTAAACCCCCTATTTTGAATAAATATAAAAAAATCCCAGAAATTAGGGTGGTTCAAATGTTTCTAAAGTTGTACAAAATTAGTTCGAAATTAGTCCAAAATTATAAGCATATCAAAGTTCGAATTGTTTTTGAGGGGGATGTGACGTCAACCTGCACCCCACCATATTTAAAAAAAATAGAGTTACTAGTGGATTTTTCGAAAATCTTTTTATAATATTAGGAGGTTTAATAAGTTCTTAATTTTGGGATAGTTGCCTTTTATTTTACCCTACGCTTTAATTGGATGGGGTGTAGCTTGACGGTTTTTTGAAAACCGACAGGTTAATGATGTCAAAAAAAGGCTCTTGTTCTTTTAAATGTTTTAAAATTAGTAGCGAAAAAACGAATATTTTCTTAAAAATTTTGACAGTAAATCTATTTTTGTAATTTGTTTTTTGCTAAATCATTACCCTTATTATTTTATAATTCTTAATGATTAGTCCTAATACCACAAAATTTCTCTAACCTTCGTTAAGAACAAAGTATGTTGAAAACCTTTGATGTTAAATTTCTTCATTTATATTGCGAAATATTGAATCACGATACCACATATCAAGCAGATGACTCTTTATGTATTTTAAAACCTTGTATGTTGCAGCATCTGATACCAGGTTCACTGAATGTTTTACATTTTAACACGCTTAGGGACAAAATGGGAAAAAAAGTTGTTTGAAATATTTCCCTGGTTATTTTATTGGTAAATATCAAGAAATACTGACTACTGCAAAAACTGAGTTTACAACATTAAAAATTAGAAACTTTGAAATAAGTAGTCGGTTTTAGAATCAAAAATCCTAACACTATTTTACTAAGCATTTTTATTAAAGTAAATAATACCTATTTTCCTAAAAGATTATATTTAAACTCAAAATTATAACTAGGTGCTAAAGTAGTTTTTTTTTTTTGCAAGGCTCGCTAACGCGAGTTAAAATAAGCACAGTTTAGCCGCGAGATGCATTCACTATTTTTTAATATCTTTACCATAAAATTGAAAACACGAAAAAAACATAAAAAATAGAACTCAAAAGTATTTACGTTTAGCCTATGTTTTTAAATTAAAAACAATAAAAATATTTTTTTTGCACCCCTGAACAAGAAAGAAATGTTCTGCATCGGTAACCAAAGGTCAGTCAAACGACACCCCCTCCCCCGAAAGATATTCAAGTTTGAATATGCTTATAATTTTTTTAGTTATGTCTGCAGATAACTAAAGCATGGCTTTTTTGGTTACCGATGCAAAAAAAAACATTCTTTTTTGATCATTTTTGCCCAAAAGTAAAGAGAAATAGCGGAAAATAGAAATATTGAAAAAAATCTAATTATTCTTGCCTAAAAATGAAGCCATTTCCTCCAGTTTTCACCAAGTATTTACGAAAAAATCATTTAAAAACAACGTCAAAATTTCAAACTATCAAAGATTAAAAAGGCACATCGCTATGGAAACCATTGTTATTTCATTTACCAGCCGCCTTAATTTCTAGTGTAAAGATGGTGTGTTGCGAGAAGTGCTCTTCGTTCGAGATTTTTTAAAATGTTTTCCTGTTTTTCTTGGATTTTTTGATAAAGGTATTAAAAAAATAGTATTAACAACTCGCGGCTAAACTGTGCTTTTTTTTACTGGCTTTTTAAATACCTCGCTGCGCTCGATATTTAAACCAACGCTTCTAAAAAAAAGCACTATTTTAGCCACTAGTGGTGAAAAACTACTATTTTGCACCCTGAGAAAGAAAGAAATGTTCTGCATCAGTAACCAATAAAACCATAATTTTTGTAATTTGCGAAGAGTGCGTGTTTTTGATGATTATGTAAAAGAAGAATTTTGCCAGGGTAAATAAACACACAAAGAATATAAATACAACAAACTATTGTTTTTGAATGTAGATTTGTATTGACGAGTTTAAACAATTTGCTAATGCCAAATACACTACCAAAAAAAGCATAGGTTATCCGTCTCACCCTGTACGATCTATTTCTAGTATTTAAGAAACTTTTAATAAATCATTGTATTAAATGCCCGGTGAGGATTCTTCTTCATTCTTAATTACATTAAATGTATGCAAATCGTCGTGGGATATTCTGAAAAAATTTCTCTGACCTTTATTAAGAAAAAAGAAACCGCTTTCGTCCACCCACGGGTGGTCAAAAATGATACGGAAGACCGCACCTGACATGTCCTACATTTTGCCTGGTGGTATGTCGTTGATTAACCGAGCCGACACATGTTTTTAGCAGTGTCAAGGCTTTCTGGTAATTAAAAAAATCAAATCTATTATACTTGACGAACCGTAAAAGAGCGCGACATAAGAAGACACTATAATGAATTATTTTAATGATACATATTTCGTACGGTTTGTGAAAGCTTTTTGAGTGAGTATTATCTGAATTTTTTTTACCCAGTTTAAATCACCTTAATTTATTTTCGTTACCGACAAGCAGCTGTACCCAAACGGGTTTGTCAAATTTGGCTTGGTAAGATTTTCGTCAAGATAAGCTTTGACCCAAAGATCATTATCTAACAAGTAATTTTGTTAATTTCTTATGATGAAAATATAGAATTAGCATTTTATTTGCCATAATTTCTGTTAATCATTTCTTTTTTTTTTCAATAATAAGAATCATCAAAATTAGTTTTTAATTCATTTTTATTTTTTCTCAACAGACAAAAATTTCTTAAACCTAAGCAGCCCGAAACATTGAGCATTATTAATTGGTAAAATCGTAAGTCTTCGTTCGTCGGTAGGTACTAACATTATCGAGTCATAAATTAATATTACAGCAACAAATTCAAATAAATTAATATAAATTAAATGAGGATTTAGACCTTCACGGCCTTACACGTCTAATATTAGGTGCGTTAAAACCACAATACACATAATCGACAGCCATATGGCACCTCCTGCATTTTTAAGTACGGATAAGGTTATGTGTACCGTAGTTCGACCTAAAGAGATTTGGCAGGTACTTTATTATTTTACTAAATATCCTATTGTTGTTTTTCAACTTGTCCCCTGTACGCTAATTGTTGAGCGTCTAACGACCTGCCCCATCCACCTGACGATGCACCGCTCGCGCCTGCGTCCCAGCCACCGCCGTGTCCGGAACTTCCAGCGTACTCGTGCGTGCTCACGTGACTGCTTGAATGTTGCGGGTGAGCTACAACTTCGTAGGTCACCTGTTTTCCGCCTTGGTTACCGAGGAGTTTCTTGATGCCAATGATTGCTGATAACACCAAGGCGATTTTACCGATGAGGAGGGCCTTGCCGGCGATTAAAGCGATACTAAACAGGGCAAGTTTGCCCAAGACTGCGGCTTTCAGGGCCATCGCGGCCATGAGTGGTCCCATCATGTTGCCCTTGCCCTTCTTGCCCCCCTTCTTTCGGCCTTCTTCGACGAGAGTTTCATCCGATGAGAGACTTTCGGAAAAGTCACTGAAACTTCTGGCGGCAGAGTTGACTCCGCTGACAATGTCACTGCCCTTGAGGTCGACCTTGATTGTGTGAGTGCTTAGGAATCTGTAACAAAAAAAAATATTTAATAACGATTCATTATACAAAATATGTTCAAAATTAATTTTAATACACTCAAGAACGCGTAAAAATTGAGCCTAATTTACTCGAGCTTAAAATTATAAGCATATAACAATTATCAAAACGTTATTATTATGTAAGTCTCTTAGATTGCATAGAAGGTCAAATTTAATTTGATAGCCGCAATTTTTAAAGTGGACATGCATGATGTACTGGTAAGCACTTCGTGAACTTAAACTTGAACCATAACTCACTTTATTAATTCACTTTATGCAAAAAATCACTGGTAAATTTTTGACTCAATTTATCACTAGAAACTTGAAATTGTAATTACCTCGCCACACGATCAAAAACAAGAGATTCAATGGAGTCGTCGGCACCAAAAGCACGTGGGGCACCATCCATATCACCGGTTTTAATAATTTGAACTCCATCGGTCACTGTAATCACATCCTTGGCTCCCAAAGTTTTGTCCACAAAGTTGTAAATTTTGTATTTCAAACACGACATCGAGTCTTTTTTCAGGCAGTCCGTGTAGATAGAGTCGAGTAGGTCGTTTTCGGTTTGAATCGCGTTACTGCGAGCTTCTTCATGTTGAGCAGTAGGAAGGGCACGAGCTACGGCAGCCGCGCACAGTACGACAAAAATGCTTTTGTAAATCATTGTGTGTAAATATCGGAACGCGGCTTGTTTTGATATGTTATTTCGAATGGGCCGGTACGCGGATATATAACAGAGCTTTGCCCCCCCTAAAGTGGTTGATGCGGACATTTTTGGGGACCGCTTTCTCGCATAAACTTGAACCTCGTTTCGTACAGCCCTGTGCGATATGCACCCATGTGTCTTCCCCAAACTACCGAAAACAAGGACAACCATAACCATTACCACTCTAAGAAACCATTCTTCTGTCTCCCTTCTACTAATTAGTTGCGTCGGGACATTCACCTAGGCTGCTGTTATTGGCAGTGGTCTGTAGAAGGCTAAGGTCACGTATTAAAGATCATCTTCAGTTTCGTTTTTGATTTTTCGCCGCTGTGGAATCACAAAAAACTAAATTACTTTCTTCGGTGGTATAATTAAGCGAAAGTTTTGGTTGAAAAGTACTTTGAGCTTTAGCAAACTTGGTTTTCTTTTGAAAAAAACCATAAGTGATAAAAGGGAAGCCTTTTTTTCATCAAAAAAGTTGTGATTTCTCGTTTGAGGAAAAAAATTTTTGCTTCATTCATTTGTTAAAACTGACTGAGATTTTTATTCAAGTTGGCTATGACTTGTGTTGACAGTTTTAAAACTTTTTGGCCATTTTAAGCGGTCGGACGAGACAAAAAAGTAACCCATTAATATTAAAACCAGCTGTGACTTTATAAATATATTTTTTAATAAGTAATGTCCTAAAACCATAGGTTATGCAATAAAGTAGTTTAAAACAATAAGTTGCAACCAGAGCTTATAGGACGAAGCTTTAAAATTAATTTTAGTAAATTCTTGCTTTTATATATTTCATTCTTTTAGAAAAATGCTTTATTTGGCTTTTCCAAACTAAACTAAAGGCCCTGGAATTAAAGGAGAAAGCATGTTGTTAACATTTACGTTAAAAATTATTGTGAACCATGAACCAGTAAAGCTTTTCTTTTGGGTTGGAGGGGACAAAAAATACAATAATTGAAAAAATATTATTTGCTTTAGGTCCGAAACTGTTTGTATATTTTGACATTTTTATATACCAAGAAAAACTGTTATAGTGGTTTTATCATTTGGAATTATTTCAAGACTTTTAACAAAAACCAGTAGATTGTTAAAGCGTTTTAATTTTTTTAATAAAATTACATTTGCTTGAAATGGCCCTTTGTTATTTTTTTTTTAATTTTTTATTATTTTTTTTATATTTTTTTGTTTTTAAATTTTTATTGTAAAAATAGATTGAAAAGAAAAGTACGACACAGGTCTCCACAAATTTGCCTGACCTGTAAAGTTCCCTTTTCCAGTCCAGTATCGTATATGTATTGTGCATTTCATTTTCTTTATCAATTTTACTTGTGTGCAATGATAAAAACTAAAAATAAGTTGTATAATTTAAATTTTTTGTTAAAACTTTAACTGTAATTGGGTTTAATTAACATATTTATATTCAATTAAAATATTATTCCATTTTAATTTTTTGGTCTATCGTCGCAAGAAGGAAATCTTATTAAATTCCTAATAAATTCTGCACACAATGAAAAATTTCGTAATTTATTTTCATTTTTATTTTGCGAAATTTATGATTGCAAATATCTTGAAATCTATCAATAAGAGATACAAAGTGTGTAGTATTGTTGGAAATATATTTTTTTTGTACAAAAATGAAAAAGTGTAGTGTGTCCCGTTAAAAAAATTTATTTCTGCTGCTCATGAAATCTAAAGACAGTTGTTAAAAACTAACAATTAATAAAAATGGGCAATCATCTAACATTGAATTTTCATTTTCTTTCGTCTTTCTAAAATAAATAGTAAAAGAGTTTTAGGAAAGTACCATTATAAAAAATCACACTGTACAAGTATCGCTGCAATTATATTTTTCAGAATTATTACCAAAAGAGGGAGATTGTTTGAAAAGCTGGTAATTTAAATAATTCACGTGTACGGAAGTAAGTGATTCATGGAAAAACTTTTAAAATTATTTTGTAAATAAAAATTAAAACACGTATTTTTTAGGAGTAAAAACGTTATCTCGCTATAATCTTTTGTTTTGTCGACTACCAAAAAAGTTTGCCAATATGTAGAGTGTAAAAGGTGTAAGTGCAAATATTTTAATAGAGATACATTGTACAGTAATTCCTACTGTTAGGAATTACAAGAAAAAATCGAAATTCCTTAGAGTAGCAAATCATAATAAGGGTGATTAATATGATTGATATCATATCAATTCTTCGATTTTTGCAATGGAACGTCACTTCTAGAATTTTAATAAACAAATATTTTGGAAAAAAAGGATTTAAGACCCCTTTCTAATAGACACTTTTTTCCTCATTTTTGAGTTTCCTAAAAATAAATGTTGCACTCATATCTCAGTGGCGTAATGGTCCTAAACTGAAGGGAGGGGAGACGGGCGGTTTAATAGGTGTTGAGTTAGTGTATACGAAACAAAAATACTTATTTTTAAAAGCAAGTCTCTTCTAGTCTCATTTGCAGATTTTTTTAAAAATTAACCCTTAAATGCGCCGCAGGCAGACGCGTTTCAAATGTTGTTGACAAATAAAAGAAAATTGTAAAAAATTTTAACAAAAATCCAAAAGTTCGTTAAAAATTTTGATCTCTTACGTTTTTTGTAAAATGTTTTTGAAAAATTAAATTGGGTCAGATGCCAAGAAGGGGTGGCATGCGGTGTAGTGCATATAGATTTGTTTCCAAATCATAAATGCGCCGCAGATGAAAATTTGAAGAAAAATTATACCAAGAATTCCATTTGTTACAGGTTTTGAAAAATTTTAACAATTAATGACGTCATGGCACCGCAGTAAAGGGTCAAAAAAGTGGGAATCTCTCCTTAATGGGGCCCCTAATCATGATTAATTTATTGTAGATTGAGTTGCACCACCTGCGGGGGCTTTTAACACCCAAAACCTCCCCTGGCTACACCACTGCATATCTTTTCACCTTGTAGTAACTACCAACCAGCGGCGTGCGGTGAAAGTTCAAAAAAGGGAAGCAATTTTTAAAAACTTACCCTAGTAGCACAAAAATATTCCCCGAACATTCGCTGAATATTCGCTGAATATTCAGCTCAAATCCTCTAAGCATACCAGGGATGTTCCGGGAATATTCTGTGGCTGCAGTTTTGATATTCCTAGAACATCCTGGTAGAATATTCATAGAGTATTTTTGCAGTATTTTCATAGCACATTTATAATATTATAGGTCCTTGTCATAGAACCTTGAAGGCGGAGAAAAAACATATTTTTGAGCTTGAAAAAATATGTTCTATCACAAAACACCTTAAAAAAATTTTAAAATTTTTTTAAAAAAAGTTATTTAAACAGCAATGGGATTCGAACCTTCAACCTTCTGGCATCCATATAACACTTTTCCAACTACTTAACCTTTTGCGCTACGGAGGCTTATGAGAGAAGTTATACGTTAGTGGGGCGTAACCTTTTGAACATTGTTTTCTGTTAGAAGAGCGAATTTTTTCTTTTTTACATAAAATCAGGATCACTCTTGAACGGCTCTCCCAAACTCCCCCGCCCTGAATCCTCCCAAACGGTAGTGGAAGGGGATTACTGTTCAATACAGGATAACTCTCGAACGCTTCAACAGATTCTCATAATTCATTTTTTATTGGATAAAAATATTACCCTTCCCGAATTCTCTTAAACGGTAGTGAAAGGGGATTATGTTATTTTTTCTGTGCAGGATAACTCCGGAACGGCTCAACCGAGTTTCATAATTATTTTTTTATTGGAAATAAATATTAGCCTACTCCAACAGGCTTTTTAAACAAAATAAAATCTTAAATTCTACTCCGTAAGCAAATGATCGTTGATTGATGATATTTTTTTAGGCCACAAAATGGTTTTTTCTTGTAACTAAAAATAGAGTATTTTTTTTAATAAAAAGAAAACTTGCATCGACATATAAAAATATCCCGGAAAAAATTTTTAGCGCAGCTGTTAGAATCAAAAACGTTATAATATTGTGTGATATTTTTAGGACTTTGGTAGAACATTGGTAGATTATCCTGACAAGAACTTTCGCTGAATGTATTACCCAGGATATTCTCAGAATATCTCCTAAATATGCTATCAATGTGCAAATGTAAGGACATTTTTAGGACCTTACCAGAACATTCGTGGAATATCCTGCTTAGAATATTCTCTGAATGTCTTATAAACGGGCTTTCAATGTGCCAAATGATAGGACATTTTTAGGACCCTAGTAGAATATTCGTGGAATGTCCTGTTTGTAATATTTGATGAATGTACTACCCAGGATATTCTGAGAATGTATTTTAAATGTGCTATTTATGTGCTATTCGACAACTGATAGCTCTATACAAATAAATTTCTCAGATTTTATATATTTTAGGGTCGTATTTATGGTCCTCCCTTGAAGGTTTCTTATTCTTCTTCTTATTTCTTGGACACGCATTCGCGTAAAATGTATATTTTTCAATCCAAAATTTGGAAGAAGTTTTAAGAAAAATCATCTTTTTTTTCCAGGGATGGGATCATTCCCAGGGATTGATCCCTTTTCTTGAGGGATCGTTCGTTCTCTTGAGATTCAAGAATTAGGCCCCCGCACAGTGGGTCCCGGGTCGAATTTTTGGCCAAAACTAATTGAGACATATGTAAATAGTCAGTTTTCATAGAAATGGTTAAACAATTAGTTGAACATAAAGTCATTGCTTTATAATGGTAAAAAGCAATAAAATTATTATTTATAAACGTACCTTGCTTTGGACATTACTCTAGGAAAAAGCAAAGACATTATAAAATGCAAAATTGAACCAAAAATCAAAACAAGGGAAGCCTTTACATTCGTTCTTTTTAATAATTTTTGTACTATCTAAACTAAAACTATGTTTTGCGACATTTTCTTAACACGCTTTTAGTAGAGGTACCTAAAGTCAATTTCGACCGACTTCCACTTGTCGGATTGACATGAAATTTGGCACTCATTTATAGTTCCAGTGACAATACAATACTCTGTTATTAAAAAGTTTTCACCTCCCCCTTCGCCAAAGATGGTGGTGGGGGGTACTACTCAAGCTTGTACGATTTCGTTTAAAATTGGTATGAGGGGGTTTTGAGAATAAGGGTTACGAATTTTTAGATGGTTTTGACCGACTTCTACCCATTTAAAGTTCCCGTGACAATACAATACCCTAAAAAGTTTTCACCTCCCCCTCTGCCAAAGGTAGTGATGTGGGGGTACTATGCCAGTTGGTTCAAATTGGTCCAAAATTGGTATGTAGGGGTTTTTGAGGATAAGGATTACGACTTTTTTTCGAAAGACATGCCGTGAAATTCAATTTTGCGCTTACTTAGATTTCTACAAATAATTAAAAGCATTGATATCACTGCTGTGTCGTAAAATGTCTCCAATTCTATAATGGGATGCTTACGAATAAATGGCAACATATCGTTCAAATGCAAATGAACTAAAACGTTTTTGTTTAACTTAAGATCCTTAAAGTATGTGGATTTACAAAATATAAACCTTAAAGTGGAGGTTTATGGGTAAGATAATGTTTTACTCCAACATTATCAAAACTAATTTTTTTCAAGTAATCATTTTTATTATGTACTTACCTTCTTCTACTAAATTCATTTTGGTCTTACGTCATTATAGGAACCAGTTCTGTAAAAATTTCTGTTAAACTTTCTTAAAACATGAAGGAAAATAAAACGTCTTGGAATCAGAAAACACAACATTAAAACAAATCGTCGCTGAAGCGCGTAAAACAATATTTTGGTTGTTGTTTCTTGCATTTCCAGGCCCACTGGATTGTTTACTTTAAAATAATGCTAAATTCGTTTGCTTTAGGATCACTTCACACTAAGCCATTTATGGCCAAAAATTCGCTTCGGGAGCCAACTGTGCCCTGGGAGGAATATCCCCTTGAATTTTCGACCGCGGGTGTTGGATTTGTTTTGAAAACTAATTTTTTTTCAGTTTATCGGAAGAATCCATTTGCAATATGAATTGCTCCAAATATCATTATTTTTGTGTAAAATACACTTTTTATTTACCCAGACCAAAAAAGTAAACAACAAAAACACACTTCCTAGGTCAACCCGCTATTGCGCAGACGCGGGTAACTTTTACCCAGCTCAAGACCACGGCGATTCTGGATTACAAACTTTTATTTAAGTAACTTGCAATATATCTAACTACATATGTTTGTTCGGGTGGAATCTTGCAAATTAATTTTGACCAACTTTGTGACATGCGATCGGCTTCAAATTTGGCATGCTTATATAGTTGTGATAACAACACGAGAATATAGTGTGACGAAATTGACAGCGCCGCCCTACTCGAAGGGGGTGGAGGGGGTACAGTTGAAGTACTTACGATTTCGTTGAAATTTGGTGAGTTGTGGCACTTGGGGATGGAGATAACGAATTTCTAATAAGATTTTGAAAATTCAATATGGCGGATTCAAGATGGACGATTTTTGGTCATCTTTTGGTAACCAATTTTAGCTAACTTATGCACATCCGATTACCTTCAAATTTGTCATGCATTTATAGTTCTCGTGACAATACAATAATATGTCATTATTAGGCACCCCTCACCCCTACGAGGGGAGTGGAGGGGCGAAAACAACATAAGTTTGTTCGATTTAAACTAAAATTGGTATACCGGGGCTTTTGGGGATAAGAAATACGAATTTTTGATCAGATTTTGAAAATTTAATATGGCGGATTCAATTTTCAATTTTAACTGACTTATCCACATCCGATTGTGTTCAAATTTGGTATGCATTTATAGTTCCGGTGAAAATACAATAATATGGAATTCTCAGGTACCCACCTCCCTCTAACAAGGGAAATGATTTAGTTTGTTCGATTTCAATCAAAATTGGCATACGGGGGTTTTTAAGGAGAATTGAAACCTTTTGTTAGTAAAGTTTTCTGACGGCGATTCAAATATTCCTGCTGCCAACGTTGCAATCAGTAAAAACTACGACTTTCCATGTCCGGGATGATTATTTTGCATTTGATTTTGATTATTAAAGCAGTTTAGTTTGTCGTGTATCACTTATGTTGATCACTTAGCGTTTTATATAAACGTGGTTGTAAGACATAAAACGGAAGAGAAAATAAAAGGCAGTTGGAAAAGGCGCAAATATTGTTACAAAATTTTGCAGGTTAGAATTTGTTGCATTCCGTCACTGCTGCCACCGTTTTGGGACTTGTTCCGATGTCGGACAGACGTAGTGGATGAATCTTTTTTGGAAGCAAAGTTCCCTAACCAGATTAAGTTAACCAAACATCACCAGAGGTCAAACCCAGCAGATCGAGTCAAACTTACACGGCTGGCGACCTCTAATATCTTGCAGTGGTGTCACTGTAGATGAAACCAACGTTTCGCCAGAACAGGCGACCGATTAAGTAAACAAAAATTCACTAGGAGTCAGGACCAGTCAGATGTGAAACATAAAACTGGAGTTTCAGTAGAAATCGGGCAAGTTTAATGGAATTCTCTGACGTAGCCATCTTTTCCTTGCGGTAGATGTGGATAAATAAAAATAGATTATTTAAGCATATTTTAAAAAGAACGGTGTAGTTTTTTTTTCAATAAAATATTATGTTTTATTGAAATAGTAGGAATATTCGTGGCCATCGGGTATTTTCGGCCCTGCATTGGTAATGTGTGTCAGTAAAGTGAAGTGCGTTGGTAATTTTTGGTGTTCAGCCTGGTTTTCAAGCCAATACAAGTTACAAATCTCAATGTTCTGATGGGCTACGTAATAATTTTGACGTGAAACACTAAGTGCATCTTATTTATGCCTGCCAACGTTGCAAGTATAAAAATCTAGGAATATTTTTTTGACCTTTGGTTGTTATTTTGATCAACGCGTAGGGTTTTCCTAAATTTGGATAAAAATATTAACTTAGTTTGTTGTCCAGGCGTTGAGCTATTTGCATTAAGCACGACTTAGTTTGTAGTACAAATTTTTGTATTCCCTCTATGGAGCCCACCTATCCCGACTTCGGTACAACCCGGATTTGTGATCCTCATTTTCGTATAAATTTGCCAACATCGAAACGACGTCCAAAAGGAGGATTTCCCGATACAACTTTAAATTTGCGGACATGCTCTAGGGTTCATTATTTCCACCATCTCTCAAAGGCGGTGTGGGAACTGGTAAATTTTTGGGATACAATTTTTGTTTTTAACTTTACAAAATAGTTCAAGACTCGGCGTCTTGCTCTTTAGAAGGTTTTTATTCTGAAGGGACATTGAATTATTATTAAAGGGGCCCAATAAGCATTGCCAATGTTTAAAGAGTGAAAAAAAGAACAGATGGATGCGCTCGAATAAAAAGTTCGATCGCGCAGATACTTAAAGCGGCCCTCACACGATCAATATTATTGTCAATATTTTCGATATTGAAGAAGATATTGACAATATATTGACCGTGTGAGGGGACCACATTTTAATATTGTCAATATATTGATGGATTTTCAAGCTCCCGAAAATATTTTGGGCGGAGCCAAATATGTTGACAATAGTTTGATCGTTCGAGGGCTATATTGACAATATTTGCTTAAGTCGCTCTCTGGGGGCTTATTCTTGAAATTTGTAGGAATGGTCGCAAGGGAACGGTCATAGTTAGGAAGTGACCGTTCCTATGGGTTTCCGCTGAGCACCTTTCCTGAATAGCCGTATTCTTGAACGAACACCTGCCGCATCCAACGTTGCCAAATGTAATATATGTTTTAAACGAACTACTTTCAATTAACCATTTAAAACTTTTATGGTTTCTTACAATTTTGTTAAATTCGCTTCTATTTTTAAATAAAAGTTACTTAATTTCCTCTTGTTTATTTCTTGTTTTATTCAAAATTTAAGTTATTAATATTATTATAAAGTATTTAAATTATATTTTGGAGAAAAGAAGAGAGCTTTAGAAAACATTCTTGCTTTTGCTTAGTTATGTTGGTAATTTTTATTTTTAAGCTTTTTTGTTCAAAGTATGAATCTTTCAAAAATTTAACACCATACAAAAATCACACTTGAAAAAAATAATGGAAAACAGATTTTAAGTAAAACTCAGTATATAAAGGCGGATTTACGCTGGTAATAAGAAAGCAAGCAATTTGGAAAAGTTCATCTTATGGAAACACACGCAACTGTTTACGCTTGCAAATGTCAAGCAGGAGGGCAATTCTCCATGTCCAACTTTCAATTTCCTACTTGCTTGGCCAGCGTAAATGCGACTTAAGACATGTTCCTATTTTAGGAAAATTTAATACTTAAGGACCACAAGAGAATCTGCCCTTGCTTCTGAATAAAAATAAGTACACATTTTATTTAACTTTTTTCTTATGCTAACTGGACTCTTTGTGATTAACATATATATATATATATATATATATGTCTTCATTCTTCTTCAGTCTGGCAATAGCAACATGCGTGCAGTCAATGAGCCTAACTGTTCCTATGAATTGATATTTTTGGTAAAACCTAAAATTAATAGTTATATAGTAAAGCTAATTAAGTTTTTTTTAGGTATCTTTACTATTGAATAATTAGTATGTTTTCGTATTGTACGCAATACATATCAAAAATCAAGCATCTGGTTCTTTCATATATCATTCTCTTTGTCAAAACAGAGCACATGCTTTATGAAAGTAAAGTAAAGTAAAAAGTACCCACATAGCAAGAATATTGGTATATTGTGTGAATATGCTTAAAACATTCGGAATGTCCAAAACACTTCCTTTGAATGTCCAACGGTCCACTTTTTTATTATTCACTGAATATTCAGAATGGATGTAATCTGAACATTACTGTTTTGCATATGGAGACGCTATATGTATTAAAAAATATAATGTTCAGATTTCATCCATTCTGAATATTTAGTGAATAATAAAAAAGTGGACCGTTGGACATTCACAGGATGTGTTTTAGGCATTTCGAATGTTCCAAGAATATTTCACGCAATATAGGTACCAATATTCTTGCTATGTGGGTGGGTTTTCAATACATATATATTGAGTAGGTGCAATATGAAACATACTAAATAAAGTTTTGAATATAAAATCAATCAGTTATTTTTGAAACCACTTTTAGGTGCTCTTATTTCTTTTCGCACCCTCTGACTCTCTAACAAACAAATATTAGACAAAAAGTTATTTTTTAAACTAGAAAGTTATATACTGAGCATGCTAACTATTTGTATACAAGCAAGAAAAATCAAGTGTCTTTAACATCCCAAGATATTCAATATTACCTTATTTTGTAAGCGAGTAGTTGTATAAAATAACAATTTTGATCAAAAATTTTTCTCTCGAGCTATATACTTATCTTACCGAAGTCTTAATTCTTCCAGCTCCCTTTCATTTTTGGGGATATGTACAGATTGTCTTTAAATTTGGGTTGGTTTATATTTATAAAATGCATTAGTCACTTCATTGATTGCTCTGCTTATGTTGAGTTGGGAGTTGGTGTGGCACATGTGCTTCCCAATTCCCTCTTGGTATGCCCCATTTGCATAAAAATTAAGGGTTACCAAAACCTAATAACAAATATATCATTGAAGCATCATTTTTATTCATACTTAAAATCTGCTTACTTTGGTTTCAATTGAAAGGTTTTTCCATCATTGATGGATCTATCATCTGTTAAACCAATGGCTTTGTCAACCTATAGGTATTTTAAATCTAGAATGTTGTTCCTCATGCTGCATAAATAAATCTGCCCGTTCCAATTTTACTTTAGCTAAAAAATTAATAGTTCAATATACTGTCGAAGTTCTACAATAATTAATAAATAATTGACCTTTTTTTGCAATAAAAAAAATAGGTACTTACATTCAACTAAAGTCTAAAAGGATCACGACAAGAATAAAAATATCGCCAATCAAAAGTCAAAAAACATAAACTACCAATAATTTTTGTGGTTAAAATCATCAAAACAGATCTTTCTGCGCATGCTTCTCACGACAGCAGCACCATTCCCGTGCTATTGACCATAGGTAAGGTCCTGAGCCAATTCCGTAGGAATGGTCCTCACCGGGGAACATTCAAGAATACAGAACGGATCAATTTCGTGCGACCAGGGTTAGGAAAGGATCATTCCTCAATTCAAGAATAAGCCCCCTGGTCATGAGTGAAGAAAGATCACCGCCGCCATCTGCGGTTTCACCGGCAGTCGATTAATGATAGGAAAAAATGCGAAATCAATGTCGAAAATTTCAGATCTTCCCGTTGCCAAAAATCTTAGACATAAGGCCAGCCTTTCATGAACTGATATTGCTTCTCGCATATTCGTATTTTTTCTTCAATGTATGGAGTGACCAAATCCAGCAGTTATTGAAATGATTCGGAATCCATTCTCTAATAGTTTTTATAATCATTGGGTTCTACTTCCTTAATGTATTCTAAAAGATTCACAGGTGTAAATTTTTGACTCTGTAAATCCAATCTTTTACCCAACGTCTTTTTTTAACTTTTTTTCTTTTCATTTTTTTCGCAATCTGCGCCAATATATTTGCAACACACGCTTGTTTTACTGCTTTCATACCTGATGTTTTCTTTCGAAAATTTAGTCAGAAAGTAAGTATTGATACAAATATTGATCGTGTGAGGATTTTATTTAGATATTGACAATATATTGACAATAATATTGATCATGTGAGGGCCGCTTAAGGATCGTTCATACAAGACATAGGCTTAGTCAATTGATTAGTATTTGGTTTTGGTATAGTGCTAGTTATAGTTTTAGTCTTGAAAATTGTTGACCGTTCATACTTGTCTTTATTATAGTCATAATAATCACTAAGCAAGTGCATCTCCTCCACTTTGTTGATGTTTTGTCTTATTTAGCTTTATTTTTTGCAGTTTGTTTTCAAAGAAACTAAGATTTATTAGAAACATTTTTTTTTTGGAATCTACAAACAAATTGTTTTTGAATTTGCCTGTATAAACTTTTTGAAAATATTGATTGCATTCTTTTCAACATAGATGGACGCCATACTTATTTTTAACTTATATTTTTTATAGTAATAGTCGTAATTTTAGTTATAAAAGTTGAAAGTTGCCAACTTTTTTTCACCTTATTGAAACTGGATATATAAACATATTTTTAAATCTTCTCACCGTATTTGTAACATTTGGTATTAGTTTGGTTGAACGACGTCAAAATTTTGATCGCAACGTTGCGGAAAAAAACGCAAGCATAGTTTTTCTAAAAAATTAAGAATACAATGGTTATCTGAGACAATGTTTAACAAAAATCTGCGTACGCCACTGCACAGACCTTTTGCTCTTTTTAAAAGTGTGTTTAACTATGCCCTTAAAATATCAACTTGACAAAACTCCCAGTCGAAACAAAAATAAATTAATTAAAATAAATATTTCTTTTTTTTCCTGTATGGTATTTTCCTTCCGTTAGTAAAGGGTTCGATTTTTACATTTTCTCGTAGCATGTATTTAAACTCCGCTCGCTGTGCATACTTACCCCTTTTTAAAATTAAAGGCTCCAATTGCAAATGCGAAAGACTCATCTCGCATAAATTATTAGTTTTAAGGGTTTTTACTAAAATCCCCCATTTGAGTTAAAATTTAGTTCTTTATTAGTTTTTAAATGCTAACTTTTAGGTTTGATGTTGCCCTAACTTATGTCAACTATTCTTTTGTGGTACAGAGCTGCTTTTGGAACAAATTTTAGTTTCCAAGTTTATTGTTAGGTATATTTTCATTTAGAACAAAACTCAAGACATTCTGCAGTTATCTTTTTGAGGAAAACAACTGCATGCACCTTTAGTATTTTATTTGACAGGTTCTGGTCGGAAACGTCTCAGTGGATGGTAAAAATATCGCTTGGCAAGACAAAATGAAATATCTAGGGGACGGTTGCGACAAAATATTCTATCGTTTGTTTGAAAGTTTGAGACAATGATGTGTTTGAAATTAACTCTGTGTTTCGGACTTCCATTGTCTATATTTTATTTATACACGACGTTTCGATCAGTACAATCTCTGATCGTCTTCAGGTGCAAACTAAAATCAATTCCTAAGGCTACGTGCTTATATACTGTGAGAAATCACTCAACCTTGAAGTTTAAGAAGTTGGCTCCGCCCAAGGAGGGGCTTCCAAATATTTGGGATTTCAACACTTGGTTTACTGAAAATACCCTGATTCTGCCTTGTGCAAAACCTTTGCTTCTGCCCACTTCATTCGGTGTTGTTTTGACCATGCATGTTCGGCGATTCCTGATTTCGTGGTTTCACCTTTTTGGGTGTTCGTCTGATGTTCCTTAAGCCTAACAGATAGTGGTCTTTTAGTTTCGCCTATGTATGATTCACCACACTCACAAGGAACTTGGTAAATGCATTCCTTATTTTGTTTGTTCTCTGGTTTTGTTTTACTAAGAAGGCTTCTAATCGTATTACTAGATTTAAAAGCTTTTAATATTAAAGTTTTTCGCTACTCTTCGAATTTTCTCTGATACTCCTTTAACGTATGGGATTGTAAGGAATGCATTTGCCTGAATTTGGTCTTGTAATCTCTGTCCTGTTTGTTGAAATTTAGAAATAGTATCTGTTATAAGTTTAATCCTTCTTAATGTTTCTTATTTCGATTTCCAAGTCATGAGAATTGTTACAAATTTGAACGGCTCTGTTATACAAAGATTTGATTATGCCTCGTTTGGTGGTAGCAGAATGATTTGAACCTTGATTTAAATATTGTTCTGTGTGAGTGGGTTTACGATAGACTGTTGTTCTGATGTCGCTTTCTACTCGTGTGACAAGTACATCAAGAAAAGGAATTTGACAATTTTGCTCCAACTCCATTGTGAATTTAATGGTGGGTCTTATGTTATTTAGGTGGTGAAGAAATTCTGAAAGTTGTTGGTCATTCCCGGTCCAGACAATAAAAGTATCATCAACATATCTCAGCCAGAGCTTAGGTTTATATGTTGCGGTATCAACGGCGTGTGATTCGAACCACTTCATGTAAATATTGGCCACCACACGGCGAAAGCGATGAACTCATTGGCCCCGTCATCCTGAGCATAAAACATATCTTTCACTTGAAAATAAGAGTTATGTAGGCAGCACTCCAACAACTCCATCACTCCCTCCAGCGGTAGGCTGGTACGTTCATAAAGGGATTCGTCATCAATCAATCTCTTTCTAATAATATCTAGTGATTTCTTTATCGGGACATTAGTGTATAGACTTTCAACATCAAAACTGACAAGTCTATCCTCGGTTCCTAAAACAAAAGATTTAAGAGTATTAACAAAATGGTTGGAATTTTCTACAAATGAAGCGGTCTTGCCTGTAAAAGGTTGAATAATTTTCATAAGGAATTTAGACAAATTGCTTGTTGGAGAATTTCTGGAGCTTGTAATTGGGCGTAAGGGCATTGCATCTTTGTGAATTTTGGGAAGTCTGTATAGATGAGGAGGCTTGCTATAATGTGGTGTAAGTTGAGACCTGGTATTGTCCGGAATATATCTGGAATACTTTTTCAAAATTCTATAAACCTTACTTTCGACTGATTTCGTCGGATCTTTTGGGAGAAGTTTATAGTTTTCTTTAGCAAGTACCTCTTCAACTTTCTGATCATAGGTTTTCGTGTCCAAAATTACTGTTGCATTGCCCTTTTCTGCCGGTAAGATTTTAACTGATTTGTCCTTTTGAAGATTCTTCAACGCGATTTCCTCTGTCTTGCTTATATTAGAGATATGCTTAATAGGTTTGTCAATAATGGTCCATAACTGATATCTGAACTCGTTGGCGTCTTGTCGTGGAAGAGGATGGAACTTCTATGGCGGTGATGATATCGATGGTGGGTATCTTCTTAGGAGCGATGGAAAAGTTAAGTCCTTTGGCAAGTAAGTTTTCCTCTATGGGTGTCAATGTCTTCTTTGACCCATTAACGATGGTTCTTACAGCGTCGGTGGTCGATTGGCTTTGTGGCTGTTGATGGGCGAATTTCCTTTGATGCTTTGCTTGCCAAGTCTGTCGTAGATGGTCGCAGGTTCGTGTAATTTTATCCAGAATCGGCTGATAGTATTTTCTCGAATCTCCTGAAACCGTTGTCCCAGTTCTTCTGTCAGTAAGGACTTGTTCCAGCGATGAAAGCTGATTTGGGACCGTATAAGCGCTTTACTGGCGTCATCTAGAATCCGCTAAACTCTTTGTCCTGAAAATTATGCCTTAAGACGAAACAAAGCTCCTCCTTGGGCGGAGCCAACTTCTTAAACTTTAAGGTTGAGTAATTTCTCACAGTATATAAGCACGTAGTCTTAGGAATTGATTGTAGTTTGCACCTGAAGACGATCAGAGATTGTACTGATCGAAACGTCGTGTATAAATAAAATATATACAATGGAAGTCCGAAACACAGAGTTAATTTCAAAACCTTATCATGTACCTAATGGCACACTAATGGTTAATTTACTTTTAAGTTAATCTAATTCAATCGTAATTATGTTTAAATTGCGATTTATTTACTTTACCCAGTTTTTGATTATAGTGGCGTGAGCTCTGATTGGATTCGTTCTGTTTTCTGTGTAGCACAGTTTCGCTGCGCTGCATTTACTTTGTCAATATGAGTTCACTCAAATTGACATCATGAATGAAACATAAATAATCACAGGTTTATTTGTAAAAAAGGATGTTCCGTTATATAGTCTAGTTATTAGTTTTACTCGTTTTATTCCCGTTTTTTCTGCTTTAAGTATAAACCGATTGTGACGAAAAAAAATGTCCTGCGCAGGATTCCAACAAATCCAGAACTGATACCCCCATGAAGATTCAAGTGGTAGTTTTTGCGTGAAGATGAAATAAACAAACAAACATACAAAAATTCTAAAAATTGGATTTTTGGTATCTATTTGTTTGTTTAGAAGCCGGCTCCAAAAATTTTAAAAAAATATTTAATGTACAGAAATGGTCTATCTATTTATTAAACGAACACGGAAAAAAATGCATATTATTTTTTACTATTTTGTCTTTTAAAGAAATTATTTAAGATTAGACATTTTAATCAAATTTTTAAAAGAGCATGTTTTCATTTCAAATATTTTTTATATTTAGTTAGTTTATACTGAATACCTGAGATGGTTATTTTTGTGGAAATAATATTTAGATTTTTAAAATAAAAAGACAATTTTTTAACTGCTGTCCTTAATATGCAGATATTTTAGGAAATAAAAGGGCAATATTTTTGCCATTTTCTTTAAAAATCCGAACATTTTATGGAGGAAAATACCAGGATTTTTGTTTAAAAGACAAGATTTATTAATTTACAAAATTAAAATACAATATATTAAGCTTTTCCTTAAAAATAGAGTTAGTCAGTGGTGCCGCGTCGCTCTTGCAATCTTGCAAATTGAACACAGTACACCAAAAAGTAGTACTGATCAATGAAACAGTTTTAAGAAAATGTTTGTGTCATTGAAAAGAGGTGATTTTGCACAGTTTTTTGAACTATGAGTAAAGTTCTCCAGTAACTGAGTTAGCGTCCCCAAGCGATATTTTCTTTTTAAATTTGATGTCGTTGGAAAGATCTAATTTGCACACATATTATAAAGCTTTGTAGGAACCCTCAAAAGACGTTCTGTAGTAATTGAGCCAGCCACCACCATTTGATAATTTTTAAAAAATATATTATTTGAAACGTCCAGTTTTGCACAATGTCATACACTAATTCCAAGTTTTGTTTACTTCCCAGGATCCTTCGGGAAGGTTCTTGAATAACCAAGTTCCTCACGGGGCATTAACACAGACAAGCTTTCCTTTGATGTTAAAATGCCGACAAACTGTTATGCGAACTTGTATGGCTAAAAGTCTGTCGAAAAGTTCGAGTAAAAGTTTGTGAAAAAGTATGTGCAAAAGTTTGTAAAGAAAGTTCGCCAAAAATTGGTTTAGAGAAACATTTGGTATAGAACTTTTATAAATATTAAAAAGAAATGTCGTTGTAAAAAATCATTGAACTCAACTAAAAATAGAAAAATTAAAAATTATAAATGGTTGATTTTTTTAATTGAATAATTATTATATAACAAAAATTAAAAAAAAAAACACTTATTAGGTTGAGGTGATAAAACCGTATCCAATTTTCACGATTGTTTGTTGGTTTGGATGCCATTAGAAGGGGTTTGTAAGGAATTAAAGTACGGGGAAGGGGGCTAAACTTAACCCTCCCCCACAAAAAACTAATGGCAGTGGTGGCGCTCCCCAAAAAAAAAAAGTGAAAACATCCCGAAAAGGTTTTAAAACTTTCTGGAAAAGCATGGACACATGGCAATCCGTCATATAGGTACCAAATATGGACGTATCTGGGGAGAGGGGCTAACTCTCCTAGAGAGGGGTTGCAAAATTTGAAAATAAGTGTGCAAAATCACTAGTTTCGAATGATATAAAATATTTTATAAAATATCATCTGAGAGGGGGAAAACTGTTAAGTTAGCCCTCCAAAAATTTTTTTTTGTGAAAATGTGTGCAAAATATTTGCATTAAATTTTTTTTATGTCAATGTTATAGGGGGTATAAAGTTGACTTACGTTAGTCAGCCTTTCCCAGAAAAAGAATAAAATTTATCAGTTCAGCATCTCCTACGTAAAAACCAAAGTCAAATAGATATCAACCGGCATTAATTACATAGCCAGAGGCATATCACGCAATCTCTTAAGTTGATAGATAAAATGTAAAATATTTCCACCTTTCTTCTTATTACGTTACTTACCGTGCATACGTATAGCTGCAGGGATGTCTAGACCACTTTGAAAATGCAATTGAGTTTTTAAAACGCTGTTGAATGATAAATTTTGTCATAAAAATATGCTATGCTGTGTCGTATTCTGTACTGGATTCCAAACTAAATATATAGCGGGTCTTTTGCAGGAATGGTTCACCTCTTTTACTTTTTCGAATAAATTATGTAATAATTAAAATAATAATAAATAAATAATATAATATTCAAAACAGAGAAATTATACTTAGGTTTATCATATAATGTCAAAGTCCGGTTTTACTGCAAAAGTTAAGGCCTTTCGATTTTCAAATAAGACACCCTGTAAACGCTTTACACTTAATTTGATAGGGTTTTGAAATTTCGAAATATGAATACTCTAGTTTTTTAAATATGGTAATATGTGTGTTAATAAAAAGAGGTAATAGCCCAAACATCAAAGTTACGTATCAGGTACGTACCTCGTACATACCCTCCGGACAAAAAGTAGGTACCTAGGACGTACGCAAACTTTATTATACGTACTAGGGAACGTGCACTTTCCAACGCTATGTACGTCCTAGGTACGTCTTTGGGATATATTTGTGTACGTATCAAGTATGTTCTTTGTAGGTATAGTGAGTGTCTTACGTAGGTAGGTACGTACGTAGGTAGGTAGGTACGTACGATGTAGGATATAAATTAAAAAAATCAATTTTATTTCCTTATTTCTCCCCATTACTGGTTGACCCCCGGGAAAGAGTCCCTGACGTAGGATACCAACTTATGTGAAGATTATAAAAAATACATACAATACATAGTTAGTTAGTAATAATTTATTTAGCTCAAAGAAACTAATACATCTTGTAAAATACAACTTTTGTTAAAAAATTACATACAAAATACATAATATTATACAAACTTATTATTTACCTTATTATTTACATGTTAAAAATTGATAAATACCAATATGTCAAGATCTCTTAAGTTTACACAATAGACATAGAATACAGACAGACATTAATTATGATAGCACTTACATACATATAAATAGGTAATGTAATTAAAATTAATTTTGTATTTTTATAAAAAGACAGTTCAACAAAAGAACATTACTATTATAAAATGTACCGTACATACACACATACATACATGCGTACTTGTGAGAGAAGTGTTCCGTAAATAAACTACGTCCAATTTACGACAACTTAAAAAAGTACTAAGTACATTTTTTTAGGCACACTCGTGTACGTACACTATGCGTACCTAGTAAGTCGCGGGAAGTATAGACGTAAAATGGACTTCAAATGTACGTCCTTGGAAAAAATAATTTTCAGAGAAAAAATAGGAAATTAAACATCAACAACGATTATAACACAGAGTACCGAACAGTATAACATCCACTGATGGCTTACCATTTTTATATATTAAATCAAGGGCAGCTGATAGATGGTCATGGCCTACTCCGTTCTTAAATTTGGTACCATTTCTTTATTGTCGGCCATTTTAGTTTCGAACAGTTTGTTATTTTGTGGTATATTAAAAACTATTTTTTTGTGAATACTTTATTGTCGGTCATTTTAGTTTTTAACAGTTTGTTATTTTGTGGTATATTCAAAACTATTGTTTTTGTGAATACTTGGAGTGTGTTCGAAAAACTGGCCTAATTTTTAGGTCAGAATAATAAAGTTTTCTAATGTTACCATTTTGCGCTATTTTTTAAAAATTTGGGTAGAAAATGCGTGAATACTTTTTTGCACCGTGATCAAAAAAAAGTTTTTTTTTATATTTTCATCAAAAACATGATTTTAGTCTGCAGATAACTAAAGCATGGCTGTTTTGGTTACTGATGCAAAAAAACTTTTTTTTTGATCACGGGTGCAAAAAAAGATTTCTGTCCGTTTTTTAATCAAAATTATATTTTATTAATTATTCTAGCCTTAAAATTAAGGTATTCGTCAAAATATCAAACTGTCAAAGATTAAAATGTCGCAAAATCAACACCGAGTAAAAAAGCACATCGCTTTGGAAACCATTTTTAAAAAACCTCCAAATCGGTTACATTAACCGAAAAGAATCAAAAGATCTTGGGTCGACATAACGAAAATTCACACCTGGATGAGCATCCCACAAGGAAGACACAGAGGATCAAAGTGAAAAGAGAAATGTTTAAACGATGTTTCGCTCTGGGTAACCAGCGTGAGCTCGTCAGTGGTTCCACTGATCACCCTTCTTATACATCATTAAACACCATCATACACTTTGATTTCCAACTTTGAATCACTCACAGATAGGCATCGTTACCTGATACGGATTCGTCCTGGCGTGTTAAAATGTCCAATAGGATTATGCTCCTAAGGCAATTAAAAACAAAAAAAAACTTAAAAAACCTCGAAATCGGTTACATCAACCGAAAAGAATCTAAAAACAAAACATTAAAAGGTCTTGGGTGGAAAGTTAAAAAAACCTCCAAATCGGTTACATTAACCGAAAAGAATCAAAAGATCTTGGGTGGACATAACGAAAATTCACACCTGGATGAGCATCCCACAAGTAACACACAGAGGATCAAAGTGAAAAGAGAAATGTTTAAACGATGTTTCGCTCTGGGTAACCAGCGTGAGCTCGTCAGTGGTTCCACTGATCACCCTTCTCATACATCATTAAACACCATCATACACTTTGATTTCCAACTTTGAATCACTCACAGATAGGCATCGTTACCTGATACGGATTCGTCCTGGCGTGTTAAAATGTCCAATAGGATTATGCTCCTAAGGCAATTAAAAACAAAAAAAAACTTAAAAAACCTCGAAATCGGTTACATCAACCGAAAAGAATCTAAAAACAAAACATTAAAAGGTCTTGGGTGGAAAGTTAAAAAAACCTCCAAATCGGTTACATTAACCGAAAAGAATCAAAAGATCTTGGGTCGACATAATGAAAATTCAAACCGGGATGAGCATCCCACAAGGAACACACAGAGGATCAAAGTGAAAAGAGAAATGATTAAACGATGTTTTGCTCTGGGTAACCAGCGTGAGCTCGTCAGTGGTTCCACTGGTCACCCTTCCCATACATCATTAAACACCATCATACACTTTGATTTCCAGCTTTGAATCACTCACAAATAGGCATCGTTCTGCACTGGTAATTACCTGATACGGATTCGTCCTGGCGTGTTAATATTTCCAATAGGATTATGCTCCTAAGGCAATTAAAAACAAAAAAAGAACTTAAAAAACCTCGAAATCGGTTACATAACCGAAAAGAAACTAAAAATAAAAGATGAAAAGGTCTTGGGTGGAAATAACCAAAATTCAAACCTGGATGGGCATCCAACAAGGAACACACAAACGGTGCCTATTTGTGAGTTTTCATTTACCAGCCGCCTTGATTTATAGCGTAAAGATGGTGTGTTGCGAGAAGTGCTCTTCGTTCGAGGTTTTTAATAGTAGTTTTAACTACTAGTGACTAAAATAGTGCTTTTTTTTACAAGCGTTGGTTTATATAACGAGCGCAGCGAGGTATTTAAAAACACGAGTAAAAAAAAGCACAGTTTAGCCGCGAGTTGTTAACACTATTTTTTTAATACCTTTATCATAAAATCCAAGAAAAACAGGAAAATACTTTTAAAAATCTCGAACGAAGAGAACTTCTCGGAACATCCCATCTTTACACTAGAAATCAAGCCGGCTGGTAAATGAAATAACCACGTTTCCATAGCGATGTGTCTTTTTACTCGTTGCCGTTCATTGTTTTTGATTTGATGATATTTTTAAATGATTTTTTTGTAAACACTTGGTGAAAACTGGCGGAAATGGCTTAATTCTTAGGCAAGAATAATTCGATTTTTTCAATATTACTATTTTCCGCTTTTTCTCTTTAAATTTGTGTAAAAAACAGACAGAAATTTTTTTTTGCACCCATGATCAAAAAAAAAGTTTTTTTGCATCGGTAAGCAAAAAAGCTATGCTTGAGTTATCTGCAGGCAGTTACTAAAATCATCTTTTAGATAAAGGTATAAAAAAAAGTATTTTCCCGATTTTTTTTTTATTATTTGATAAAGTTATCAAAAAATTGTGTTAACAACTCGCGGCTAAACTGTGCCTTTTTTACTCGCGTTTTTAAGTACTTCCCTGTGCTCGTTATTACCGCCTTTACCAAACTTTTCTTCTGGTATGCAAAAGGGCACTTTACATCACTCGGTGCGGTAAAGTTAACGTTATTGCACTTTATCGCACTCGGTGCGGTAAAGTGATTACGTTTATTTAAAAAACAAGTATTTGTATTTCTCTTTCGGGAATTTTTGAGGCTTATAGGTAAAATCTTGTACCTAACACATGCGTAAAGTCTTTATCGCCCTTGCTGCCGGTCGCGTACGGTGAATTATGATTTTCCGCACTTGGTAAATGAATTTCCTACGAGCGTGCGGAAAAGTTACACTTCTGCACGATTTTTCGTTTTGAAAGTTGTACTTTTCCGCATGATTTGACTTTTGCCGCACGCCTTTAAATGCAACTCACGATTTTTACTTTTAGGACAAATTACTATCCATGGGTACTATTTTGAATTCAGAAAATTCATAGCCTTAACTATTAAAATTAAAAATTCACATGCAGGCACAGTACTAAAAAAATCGTGCGGAAAAGTAACTTTTGCATTAAAAAAAAAATGAAGATATTTAAGACTAATTAAATGATTTATGTAACTATTCTATCTTATAGGTCATTTTGTAGCATTACATTATAATAAAACCTTTGCCTATTAAAATAGTAGTCTTAACAACTAGTGGCTAAAATAGTGCTTCTTTTTTACAAGCGTTGGTTTAAATATCGAGCGCAGCGAGGTATTTAAAAACGTGAGTAAAAAAAATCACAGTTTAGCCGCGAGTTGTTAACACTTGTTTTTAATAACTTTATCAAAAAATCCAAGAAACAGAGAAAAATATTTTCAAAAATCTTTACACTATAAATCAAGGCGGCTGGTAAATGAAATAACAGTCGTTTCCAGAGCGATTGCGATGTTGCGACATTTTAATCTTTGACAATTTGATATTTTGACGATATTTTTAAATGATTTTTTTTGTAAATACTTGTTGAAAACTGGCGGAAATGGCTTAATTCTTAGGCAAGAATAATTAGATTTTTTTAATATTACTGTTTTCCGCTATTCATCTTTAACTTTGGGTAAAAAAAGGACAGAAATCTTTTTTTGCACCCGTGAACAAAAAAAGAAGTTTTTTGCATCGTTACCAAAAAAGTCATGCTTCAGTTATCTGCAGACAGTTACTAAAATCATGTTTTTGATGAAGGTATTAAAAACAAACATTTTTTTTGATAAGGAAAAATATTGTGCCTAAGTCTTGCGGAAAATGCCTTTTCCACCCTTGACGGCCTGCCCAACCTCCGCTACGCATCTTTCGTGCAACTTTCGTCGCGTGCGGAAAAGTTCCACTTTTTGCACTTGTTAGGTAAATAACTATTACCTACTCGCGTGCAGTAAAGTTGACTTTACGGGAAAATGTACTTTACTGCACTAAAAAAAATTGCAGCAAGGAATAAACTCTAGGTTTCACAATTTTACAATGTAGATAAACTCTTTTTAAAATTAATAATCTTGAAAAAAAAAACTTGTTAGAACTTTTCAAATTATTTTATTTTTTAAGGGTGTAAGACACTAGTAGGTAAAATTTTGTACCTAACACGTGCGTAAAGTGCTTTTACCGCCCTTGACGGCTTGCCCGAACTCCGCTTTGTGTCGTTTGTGCAACTGCCGTCGCGTACGGTAAAGTATCACGTTTCGCACTTGTTAGGTAAATAACTATTTTAGCACCGTTGCGGAAAAAAATACGTCTTTTGCCTACTGGATCGCAGGGAATGATAACAGGATAAATAAAAGGACAAACAAAAGTGAAAGTAGAACATTAAACAATAAGACATTGTACCTATTTGCGATACGTAAGAAGGTAAATATTTGGAAATGTCACATAAGTAATGTAATAAGGTTGGTAATTCTTATTGAAGACTTATAGGAGAAAGTGTTATTATTTTATTTTGCAAGAAATACGGACAAACAATGCCAACCAAATTCTCTGCCTGAGTCATCCCTAACGGGAATTTTTACACAAGCCCAAAAAATCGTCTTAATCGTTAAAAATTAAGAATTTTAAGAAAATTTAGCACAACAGTAAAAATAATTGGAATTCTTATTGAAAACGTGTTCCGCATCACTTTTACTTTTAAGAATTCCTCGTATCTATGTTAATTGCTTTTTGGATAAAGGAGGGTGCCCAATTTAAAAATCAGATTTTTAATACTATTGGTGTCAATTTTGCATATTGGAATAGGTGAACGCAAAAAATGTGGCACAACAAATAATTTGAGTCTGTTGGCACCGCGGTTAGCACAGAGGAACAAACGAATTATTTAGGAAACAACAAAGTAAATCTCGTGTCCGCAAATATAAATTTAAGGAACACTGGTGGCATATCGGACAAAGCGTTTTTGTTTCTCAGTTCATTACGACCAGGCCTCCAACGTATAATAGAGAATCCAGACACCTACAGACCTGTTTCATCCTTATAGAAATCATCTGTGTAGCTTCAACTACCAAATACAATTCTATGACTCCCTGATGATCCCTAATAAGGATGAAACAGGTCTATAGGTGTCTGGATTCTCCATTAGACATTGGAGGCCTGGCCGTAATGAAGTTAGAAACAAAGACGCTTTGTCCAATATGCCACGAGTGTTACTTTAAACGAATTATTAATTAGCAAATAAAAACTTTTAATTGTAAGGTATTTATATACAAAGTGGATTCTTTAAATGGAACGGTGCTTCTAGCGACTTTAGGAGTTTTAAAAGGTTTTAAAAAAGCTAAAAGCGAATCTTTAATGATTTTTTGCGGACTTTCCGTCCTTGATAAAAAAAAAATTGGGCCCCCAAACTGGAGGTCCACGGCCCACCAATTTTTTTTTTTTTTTTAAATAAGAAGGTACCACTTGTGGAACCTTTTTGGAGAGCTTGTTAAAAAATAAATTCGATTAAATAACTTTTTTTGACATCTGTCAACCATTGTGTCAAAAATAAAAAAAAATATATTTTTTTCTCAATACAAAATAAACTACATATTTCTCTATTTACTAAGCGGAATAAAGAAAATACCACACAAGAACATTATTGGAGGCCCATTTGGGAGCCCTCACTGAAGACCAGGGCATACCAACATTTTTTTCATGAGGAGGTACTACTTGTGGCACCTTTCTCGAAAGCTTGCTAAAAAGGAAATTCGATTAAATAACTTTTTTTGACATCTGTCAACTCATGTGTTAAAAGTTTTAGCTTCAAAATAAAGTACATATTTTTTTTATTTACTAAGTGGAATAAAGCAATTACGACACAAATATATTATTGGCGCCCTATTTGGGAGCGCAGGCTAGTAAGCTTTTTTTTAATTTACTAGATATTAGATAAAAGGGAAATAGATTCAAAGCACACCTCAATTTCCTTAACGACAAAAAAATAGATTTTTAAAAATTATTTACACATGAATTGACAGATGTCAAAAAAATTTATTTAGTCGAATTTCTTTGATAACAAGCTTTCCAAAAAGGTGCCAAAAGTAGTACCTCCTAATGAAAAAAATAATGGTAGGCCCTGGGCCTTCAGTGAGGGCCACCAAATGAGCCGCTAATTATGCTCTTGTGTAGTATTTTCTTTATTCCGCTTAGTAAATATAAAAATATGTAGTTCATTTTGAAGCTAAAGCAATTGAAAAAAAAAATAAGTTTTTATAAATTTTTGACATATTAGTTAAACTTCTTTTTTAACAAGCTTTCCAAAAAGGTGCCAAAAGTGGTGGCTTTTTAGTTTTTTTTTATCATGGGCGGAAAGTTTGAAAAAAATCATTAAACTTTCGCTTTTAGCTTTTTTAGAACCTCTTCCCTAAAGCCTCTAAAAGCACCGTTCAATTTAAAGAATTCACCCTTTATATATCTGGTACCACGAACAATTAATGAATATTTACATGATAAGAAAATGCGTCTGATCTCCTTTACAGGATGTTCTTTACACTCTTTGGCTGGCTGCATACCATTTTCTCTTTTCTTTTTCGTCTTTTGTTATTTCTCGTTATTTCCACCCAAGATCTTTTGATCTTTTGTTTTTTTAGTTTCCTTTCGGTTGAATTAACTGATTTGGAGGTTTTTTAACTTCTTTTTTTTTTAATTTGCCTAAGGAGCATAATCCTGCTGGAAATATTGAAACGCCAGGACGAGTCCGTATCAGGTAACTTGGATAAGTACCAGTGCGGAACGATGCCTATTTTTGGGTGATTCAAAGTTGGAAATTAAAGTGTATGATGATGTTTAATGATGTAAGGTAGAGGGTAACCAATGAAACCACTGATGAGCCCACGCTGGTTACCCAGGGCGAAACGTTTCTCTTTTCGCTTTGGTCTTTTGTGTGTTCTTTGTGGGATGCTCATCCAAGTTTGAATTTTCGTTATTTCCACCCAAGATCTTTTGATCTTTTGTTTTTTAGTTCCCTTTCGGTTGAAGTAAATGATTTGGAGCTTTTTTAACTTCTTTTTTGTTTTATTTGCCTTAGGAGCATAATCCTACCGGAAATATTGACACGCCAGGACGAATCCGTATCAGGTAACTTGGATAAGTACCAGTGCGGAACGATGCCTATTTGTGGGTGATTCAAAGTTGGAAATCAAAGTGTATGATGGTGTTTAATGATGTAAGGTAGAGGGTAACCAGTGATACCACTGATGAGCTCACGCTAGTTACCCAGGGGAAACGTGTCTCTTTTTGCTTTGGTCTTTTGTATGTTCCTTGTGGGATGCTCATCCAAGTTTGAATTTTCGTTATTTCCACCCAGGATCTTTTGATCTTTTGTTTTTTAGTTTCCTTTCGTTGAAGTAACTGATTTGGAGGTTTTTTAACTTCTTCTTTGTTTTATTTGCCTTAGGAGTATGATCTTACTGGAAATATTGACACGCCAGGACGAATCCGTATCAGGTAACTTGGATAAGTACCAGTGCGGAACGATGCCTATTTGTGGGTGATTCAAAGTTGGAAATCAAAGTGTATGATGGTGTTTAATGACGTATGGTAGAGAGTAACCAGTGAAACTACTGATGGTCCCACGCTGGTTACCCAGGGCGAAACATCGTTTATTCATTTCTCTTTTCGCTTTGGTCTTTTGTGTGTTCCTTGTGGGATGCTCATCAAAGTTTGAATTTTCGTTATTTCCACCCAGAATCTTCTGATCTTTTGTTTTTTAGTTTCCTTTCGTTGAAGTAACTGATTTGGAGGTTTTTTAACTTCTTCTTTGTTTTATTTGCCTTAGAAGTATGATCTTACTGGAAATATTGACACGCCAGGACGAATCCGTATCAGGTAACTTGGATAAGTACCAGTGCGGAACGATGCCTATTTGTGGGTGATTCAAAGTTGGAAATCAAAGTGTCTGATGGTGTTTAAGGACGTATGGTAGAGAGTAACTAGTGAAACTACTGATGATCCCGCGCTGGTTACCCAGGGCGAAACATCGTTTATTCATTTCTCTTTTCGCTTTGGTCTTTTGTGTGTTCCTTGTGGGATGCTAATCCAAGTTTGAATTTTCGTTATTTTTTCCCAAGATCTTTTCATATTTTGTTTTTTAGTTTCCTTTCGGTTTAAGTAACTGATTTGAAGGTTTTTTAACTTCTTTTTTGTTTTATTTGCCTTAGGAGCATAATCCTACTGGAAATATTGACACGCCAGGACGAGTCCGTATCAGGTAACTTGGATAAGTACCAGTGCGGAACGATGCCTATTTGTGAGTGATTCAAAGTTGGAAATCAAAGTGTATGATGGTGTTTAATGATGTAAGGTAGAGGGTAACCAGTGAAACCACTGATGAGCCCACGCTGGTTACCCAGGGCGAAATATCGTTTAATAATTTCTCTTTTCGCTTTGTTCTTTTGCGTGTTCCTTGTGGGATGCTGATCCAAGTTTAAATTTTCGGTATTTCCACCCAAGGTCTTTTGAACTTTTGTTTTTTACATTCTTTTCGGTTGAGGTAACTGATTTGGAGGTTTTTTTAACTTCATTTTTGTTTTATTTTGAACGAGGTTAAACTTAAAGCGCCATTGGAACAAAGAAAGTTTGGTGACTTTTCACGTTGAATTCATAAAAATCCTGGATATAATGATCCAAGTATTTTTTGAAGCTGTAGCTTGTTGCACAAAATTTGCAAATTAAATTTTCGGAACTCACTCGACCGTTGAAATATATATCTATGTCGACGTTGATCATAAAAATTTTTGCATATTTTATAATGAATAAATAGCGAAATTGGCACAAATATGACTATCAAAAGCAAAGTTAGAAAAAATTATAATCTGACCCTAAAAAATCGTCGAAACAATGAGTTTATCGGTTTCATTGAGAAACAGGTTCCCGGCGAAGATCTTGAATCGACTTAAATATTTTAAATAGCTTTAAAACACTTTTAATTTATGTAGAAAGTTTTTTCTTAAATGTATTCGCTATGAATGAGAAAAAATATAACGCGCACTTAGGACTCTCATTGACAAGAGGGTAAACGGAAAAATACAAGGTAAAAACTTTCTGTAAAATACCCCGCACATTTTGTATCGGCTATAACTTTTGCCTTGATTAATCGATTTTGAAATATATCGGCTTTTTGGAAAGATAAAACGTGAGAGTTTTTCAATTCGTTTAAAAATTTAAAGCTTCTAAAAAATTTAAGATGGCGGACAGTTTTAATAAATGTGCAATTTTCACCCTCCCTGAAAAAAATTTATGTGCGAAACTGAACAAACTCTAAAACTTTCACTACAAACGCTCATTGTGTCTATGTATATTGAAGTATCAATTATTTAAATCAGTGGGTTAATAAAAAAGTTATAAGATTTTTGACTGCGAGTGTTTTGGCTTCAAATTGAAAAAAAATTACAAAATTAGATACATATATATCTTTTGACCTAATTATTTAATTAAGAAAAACACTAAGAATCTAAATACCCATTACTTGTCTTATCCGATTTAATTAGGTGATACCTCGATATACAAGGAAAAATGGAGATTTATGAATAAGAATTTATATTGTGTCTAGTGTATTACTTAAAACAAATAAGGCGTCTAAAACCTAACTCTTTTTAAAACTATCCGCCATCCTGAATTTTTTTATATGTCAAATTTTGGACAAACAGACGTAACTCTCATGCTTTGTCTCTTTAAAACATTTAAATTAGGTAATCAGGCCAAAAGTTATAGCAAATTGAAAAAAATAGGTAATGTTGTGACTTTTTCCAATGTTAAGGCCATAATAACACTCATAATCTGAAAGCTTATAACTTTTTCTTTAACCAATTTAATTAAATGATACGTGTGAAATTTTTTTCAGGAAGGGGGCACTACACATTTTTTTAAACTGTCCATCTTCTTGGATTTTTAAGAAATTTTAAATTTTCAACTGGATCGAAAAGTATCACGTTTTATATTTCTAAAAAAGTGCAGAACTTTGTGGTCCACCCTATATATTAAAAAATACGTGAACTTCAAAACATATTATTTTTTGGTTAGTTTATTTTTTCGAAGATTTTCTCCGGGGGTTTTTCCGGTTTTTTTTCTGGGATTTTTTTCCTAGATTCTACAGAAGTAGGCGTTTCTGAAATTAGTATGTGCAAAAATTGGAAGTTTAAACATTTTAAACGAAGGCAAGTTCTTTAAAAAAAACAATGGAATCCCGAGTAACCTCTCGAAAAAGTAATGGTAACATCCGACTCGAGTTTCGTCCTAGTGGTGCTCATCAGTACGGTGTTATAGTATACTACTATACAGGGTATCCCAACGAAAACAAAACAGAGGCATTTTTGAGTATTTAGAGTACTTTTTTGAAAAAAAAATGCGAACACGTCGATTTGCGATTCAAGGGGATACTTTTGGCTATATTGTAATTTTGGGGTAAGTTTCACCACCAGAATTTAAATGAGAAAGTGGGTCCAGTGTTAAATTATTTTGAATATCTTTCAAATGCCTTTACAGAAATGTTAAAATTTTAAAAATCTAGTCATTCGTTTCCGAGACATTCACTTTCAAAATCAGCTAAAATTTTTCAGGTTTTCTTCCTCGTAGGAGTGTATCCTAGAAGAATAAATGAAATGTCCTATCAACGAAAATTAAATCAGCGTGTCCTGAGAGTTCTCAAAAATATACTTGTAATTTCATAAAAGAAAACGATTTTTGCGTTGGTCCATGCAACTTTAAAAATAAATTTTGTGAAATTTTAACACTTTTGTTGACGCCCTGTATAATGTTTCAGAATAAGGTTGCGTTTCTGCAATCTGACAGTTGGTTCATTTCTCTTTCAGATGTTTTCACTATGATTATTATTTTTAGGTTGGACCATACTGATGAGCACAACTTGTGTTTTTTGTTTTTATTTGCACTCGCAAGGATTTTGAGTTAGATTTCTTTAGCTCGCTTGACATAAAGCAATAAAACGAAAATTGCATGCGACTCGCAAAAAGCTTTCCCCGGGGCAGGTGTAGTAGTCTGGTTGCCAAACCACGATTTTTTCCTCAAGTGGAAAATAAATGGTACAAGAAGTTTTTTTGCTGATTTGGTTAGCCAAGATGCTCTATTTTAAGAATCAGATTGATGCCACTCTGGCAACCTTGGGCATTTTGAAAAATCTACAGAAAAATATATCTGAACAAGATATTGTTGTACAAAATATCATTTCAGTTGGATTTAAGTCATCTAAATCCAAATCCTGTATTATTTTTATTCTGGGGGGTACCTCAACGGAGGGGGAATTGATTTTATGAAAAAAATCGACCTACTCACATAGGCATGTAATACATCAATTCTAGGGTTTTTCGGTCCGCTGAATACAAATCTGTATTTACAGAAACATTGGTGGTAATTTGAAGGAGTGGGGGGGGTATTTATGCGGTAAGCAGCAAAACTGTTTATGTGGAGAATTAACGAACTTACTTTATTCAAGTTTTGTTGCAGATTTCGACATCTCTGCTCAACCCTGTTATAAAACTAATTAATTATTTTTGGGCATCAACCCCCATTTTGAAATATTCAAGATGGCGCCGTGGTCAAAAAATCAAAAGAGAAGCATGAAATAAGTCAAAATCAGCTAATGACTTAAGGCCCATTAACATATTATGTGCTATAGATAAAATTTTAGAAAAAATTGTATATTTACAGTTGGTAGAATACATTGACAAAAATAAAATAATTAGTGACTTCCAGTCGGGATTTAGGGCAAAGTTTAGCTGTGAGACGGCAATTTAGGGTGTATTGGAGGACTGGAGAAGAAATATAGATAGAAATCTGGGACTGGTGCTATTTTGATTGACCTCAGAAGGGCTTTCGAAACAGTAAATAGGAAGCGTCTGATTATTAAACTAAAAAATATAGGCATTAGAAGAATAGCTTTAAAATGGTTTGAAAGTTACTTAAGAGACAGAAAACAGAAATTAAAGGTAAATTATATCATATCAGAGGATATAGCTATTGATTTTGATTTCCCCAGGGCAGTGTGTTGGGTCCTTTGCTATTTATTATTTATATTAATGATTTAATCCACAATGTAAAAACCTGTATTATATATTTATTTGAAGATGATGTATTATTTTATTTCGCTTCTTCTGACATGACACAACTTAAAACAATCCTTAACGAAATATTAGATACAGTATACCAGAGGTGGTGGTTAACATTGGGGCAAAACGTTATTAAAAGGGTAACAAAGTTTAAATATTTAGGAGTTTTTAAAAGTCACGCATTGGGAACCATTAAGAAAATAGCTTTTAAAATTAACTATCTATCGAGATGTTCTGCATATTTGTCGACTTGGACTAAAAAAATTATATTTAATATTTTAATATTGCCACGTTTCAATTATTGTTCCAGTATTCTCTTTCTCTTGAAACAAAATGAAATGTCTCGCTTACAAAAATAGGACAATGAGGGTTATTCTTAAGAAACCAAGGCTCACTCCTATTAAAGATATGTTAAGGGAAACTCCAATGGCTAACTGTAAGAGATTTATTGTTGTTTAATACCCTAATGTTTGTACACAAAATGAAAATAGTGTGCCACTTACCTATATTATGTTCAGACATTTATTTCTCTATTTTTTTCACTTAAATATGGCCGCCATCTTGGATTTTTCAAAATGCCCAAGGGTGCCAGAGTGACATCAGTCGGATTCTTAAAATAGAGCATGTAGGCTAACCAAATCAGTGAAAAAATTTCTTATACCATTCATTTCCACCTTTTTTTGATTACCTCCAGACTATAGGTAAAGTTCACTTAATTGATGCAAGAAACATGTATGTAAAATGTATCGGTTTTTTACCATTTTTCTTGCACGCAGGTTGCAATTATAGTAAGAAATCTAGTTACTTTAGTTTTGTCAAACCTGTTAGTGTCAATCAGATTAACTTTCCCTTTTTATTGACTTATTTTTTCCATTCATGTCTTTCTAAAACCTTTATCTGCAAAAGTATAGGGAAAAATCTGCAAAATATATAATCTTTGAAGTTTTTGTTTTGCAAGTTACAATTTTTTACCTTGTCATTACTTGCAAGTATAATTGCTCCATGTCAAGCGTTTTAGTTTTCATTAATTATTTATTTATCTAGCAGTAGGACCTTATCATATTAGTTACAAATTCTTGCCTGCAAAGGAAAAACCGTATACCTTTAAAAACCTTGTTTTGAGAAAAATGGATTTAAAGATATGTTTTTTGCCTTTTTGTTATTTGTTGATATAGTCCATTTTTTTGGATCTCTATTTGATAAATTGTTTTAGTTAGCGACAATAAATATATAAAAATATGTCATGTCGTTGATTGTTTCAACTGTTTATTCAAATTCACAACAACAACTTATTTGACATGCGAACTGTTGATAACACAGAAATACGTTTTCAGAGGCAAAAATGACGTCAGTCCGTTCATCGAAAAATTGGACTATGGAAAAGCAGTATACATGTTCCATATGCTGTTTTACCACTGATAAAAATTAAAAGAAATTCTTATATTTTTACCACAAAAACATGTATTTTTATCATTTTTATCACATCCTTACTTTGAAATAAACTAGTTATAATTGTTGCTTTTGAGAAAACAGACCCAGAAATATCAGATTTTGCTCCCAAAATAATTGAAACTTACATAAAACACAATAACAAAATTATATAAATAAATTATATTATATTAATAAAATATATCTGAACAAGATATTGTTGTACGGAATATCATTTCAGTTGGATTTAAGTCATCTAAATCCAAATCCTGTATTATTTTTATTCTGGGGGGTACCTCAACGAAGGGGGAATTGATTTTATGAAAAAAATCGACCTACTCACATAGGCATGTAATACATCAAATCTAGGGTTTTTCGGTCCGCTGAATACAAATCTGTATTTAAAAAAACATTGGTGGTAATTTGAAGGAGTGGGGGGGTATTTATGCGGTAAGCAGCAAAACTGTTTATGTGGAGAATTAGCGAACTTACTTTATTCAAGTTTTGTTGCAGATTTCGACATCTCCGCTCAACCATGTTATAAAACTAATTAATTATTTTTGGTCATCAACCCCCATTTTGAAATATTCAAGATGGCGCCGTGGTCAAAAAATCAAAAGAGAAGCATGTATGCATGAGATAAGTTAAAATCAGCTAATGACTTAAGGTCCATTAACATATTATGTGCTATAGATAAAATTTTAGAAAAAATTGTATATTTACAGTTGGTAGAATACAGTGACAAAAATAAAATAATTAGTAACTTCCAGTCGGGATTTAGGGCAAAGTTTAGCTGTGAGACGGCAATTTAGGGTGTATTGGAGGACTGGAGAAGAAATATTGATATAAATCTTGGGACCGGTGCTATTTTTATTGACCTCAGAAGGGCTTTCGAAACAGTAAATAGGAAACGTCTGATTATTAAACTAAAAAATATAGACATTGGAAGAATAGCTTTGAAATGGTTTGAAAGTTACTTGAGAGACAGGAAACAGAGATTAAAGGTAAATGATATCATATCAGAGGATATAGCTATTGATTTTGGTGTCCCCCAGGGCAGTGTGTTGGGTCCTTTGCTATTTATTATTTATATTAATGATTTAATCCACAATGTAAAAAACTGTATTATATATTTATTTGCAGATGATGCATTATTTTATTTCGCTTCTTCTGACATGACACAACCTAAAACAATACTTAACGAAATATTAGATACAGTATACCAGTGATGTAATTGCAATGACTTAAAAGTTAACATACTGCAAACAAAATATATGATAATAGCAAAGGATTCTATTTGTAGAGAATTTTCATCTGCAAATTTTATGTTAACATTGGGGCAAAATGTTATTTAAAGGGTAACAAAGTTTAAATATTTAGGAATTTTTAAAAGTCACGCATTGGAAACCATTAAGAAAATAGCTTTTAAAATTAACTATCTATCGAGATGTTCTGCATATTTGTCGACTGGGACTAAAAAAATTATATTTAATGTTTTAATTTTGTCACATTTCAATTATTGTTCCAGTATTCTCTTTCTCTTGAAACAAAATGAAATGTCTCGCTTACAAAAATAGGGCAATGAGGGTTATTCTCAAGAAACCAAGGCTCACTCCTATTAAAGATATGTTAAGGGAAACTCCAATGGCTAACAGTAAGAGATTTATTGTTGTTTAATACCCTAATGTTTGTACACAAAATGAAAATAGTGTGCCACTTACCTATATTATGTTCAGACATTTTTTTCTCTATTTTTTTCACTTAAATATGGCCGCCATCTTGGATTTTTCAAAATGCCCAAGGGTGCCAGAGTGACATCAGTCGGATTCTTAAAGTAGAGCATCTGAGCTAACCAAATCAGTGAAAAAATTTCTTATACCATTCATTTCCATCTTTTTTTGATTTCCTCCAGACTATAGGTAAAGTTCACTTAATTGATGCAAGAAACTATAAAATGTAAATTGTATCGGTTTTTTACCATTTTTCTTGCACACAGGTTGCAATTACAGTAAGAAATCTAGTTACTTTAGTTTTGTCAAACCAGTTTTTATTGACTTATTTTTTCCATTCATGTCTTTCTAAAACCTTTAACTTCAAAAGTATATGGAAAAATCTGCAAAATATATAATCTTTGAAGTTTTTGTTTTCCAAGTTACAATTTTTTACCTTGTCATTACTTGCAAGTATAATTGCTCCATGTCAAGCGTTTTAGTTTTCATTAATTATTTATTTATCTAGCAGTAGGACCTTATCATATTAGTTACAAATTCTTGCCTGCAAAGGAAAAACCGTATACCTTTAAAAACCTTGTTTTAAGAAAAATGGATTTAAAGAAATTTTTTTTTGCATTTTTGTTATTTGTTTGTATAGTCCATTTTTTTGGATCGCTATTTGATAAATTGTTTTAGTTAGCGACAATAAATATGTAAAAATATGTCATGTCGTTGATTGTTTCAACTGTTAATTCAAATTCACAACAACAACTTATTTGACATGCGAACTGTTGATAACACAGAAATACGTTTTCAGAGGCAAAAATGACGTCAGTCCGTTCATCAAAAAATTGGACTATGGAAAAGCAGTATACATGTTCCATATGCTGTTTTACCACTGATAAAAATTAAAAGAAATTCTTATATTTTTACCACAAAAACATGTTTTTTTATCATTTTTATCACATCCTTACTTTGAAATAAACTAGTTACAATTGTTGCTTTTGAAAACACAGACCCAAAAATATCAGATTTTTCTCCCAAAATATTGAAACTTACGTAAAACACAATAACAAAATTATATAAATAAATTATATTATATATAAACAAATGTGGTGGTTTCTTGGGTGACACGAAAAAAAAATTAATTAGAGGTCAAAAGTGAAACAGTTTATAGTTGCGTGTTTGATTTTTCCATATCACGTTTTACCTTTGTAAAGTCTAAAGAAACGTCCATATATACGATTTGGACACCAATGAATCTCCGTAACTAACAAAGATAGAAACAAACCAAAAATAGCAGCATTTTAAGGATGAAAAAGCAGTGTTTTGAAAGCTACAAAGCTAAGTATATGTGCTCATATACGGTTCTCTCTTTTTAGGCAAGTAATTTGGTTGCGTCTTATACAATGATAATAAAATCATCAGCCAAGATACCTGATCTTTGATTTTAGTATGATTGCTAAACTGGTATTAAGTTAACTGTATACTTCAATAATTGACCTGGATTTTTAGCGGACAAGCTGTACCTCTACCTACCTTATTATACTTGATCCTCAAATAAGCGCTAATAACATAACTCACTAAAATGGATCCAATTTTTCGTCACATTTTTTGTTTTTCTTTTGTTTTGATCAAAATGAGGTTACAAGGTAAATTGGTCAAATACGTCCCACATCTTAAAAAGTTTTAACAGTTTCAAAACTTAAAAGTATTTTGCGCTTTCTTGTACAAAAAAACTAATAGAACCTTTAAAATATAAACATATATTTCAAAAGAAAAAAACGAAAAAAATACTAAAAGCGATGTGTCATTTCCAGGCAATTGTCAGGTCGACGACTTCCAACAATTAAAAATTACGACGTGGGTCAGACATTTTCCCTGGAAGGAAATTATTAATTCATTATTAGTCGGGGTTTACCATCCAAGATAAAAAGAACGTTTGTGGCCGCCCGGCTCCTCCAAGGGCCTTAAGCTTCTGGGACGAAGAGACCCCTTTTCCAGTCACTCTTGATCATGGAAGGTTGCTCTGGACGCTGCTGGTAATATGTAGTAGTAAGTACCATATTGATTAGTATCCCAATATTCTTTGAATTATTCATCAGTTGTGTTGTTTGCCTTTGAGTAATATTGTTAATAAATTGTAACCAATAAATTAAGTAGCGTGTACTCATTTTAACCCACTTAAAATAGCCAAATAGTTAACCACTACCTTAAAGAAGATCACTAGAGATTTTAACACTAAAAAGTGTTACTCCCTATAATTTAACAGTGACAGGGTAACCCCCATTTATACTGTGACAATTCTACAAAATTGCAAATATTGTAAGACAATATTTTGTTATCGAAAGAGAGATTTTTTTTTCTGTCTGTCTGTGATGTCCATACTTTTTGGAGACAAATAAAGAACAGAACTGGCTGAATGTAAGGCAAATTTTGTAAATACTAAAACACGGCTCGGTGCACTTTTTTCCCGACTAAGGTAAAATCTATTTCTAAGGCCACCAATTCGAAATATTTAAACATTTGAATCGGTACCCTTAGAAAGAAATTTTGGTTTATTGGTCCATTCAAAGTTCGCCAATTCTGATGTTTATTTGACTCCAAAAATTATGGATATCACGTGACTCGTTTTGAACATTTGTTGAGTTAAGGTCACTGGCTAACGAGACTGGAGGGCAATTCAAGTGTCGAACTTCTAAGCGACCTTGTACCAATTTTTTGACCGAGTTTACACTTTGAGTTGTTAAACAAACTCTACCTACTTTTTATGGATTTTAGTCTATTTTAATTAAATATTTGTTATCTGTAAATAAATGTACTTATGTTATCAAAATATAAAAGACTATCTTCTTGAAGTCCTCTTATAGCGGTTTCCATTGGAAAAATTGGTGCGCCATCAGGGCATAACTGAGTCGGTGCTGCTGTTCCATTGGGATGCACTTTTTCAGTTTTCATGTTCCATTGGCAAACTGATAATGCATTCAGTCTGCACTCAAACTGCACTGCCGCAATTTTTTGACAGAACCAAGCCAGTGTTAGTGCACTACGATTGGCGCACCACTTTTACCAATAGAAACCCTTATTAATGCTCTTGATGGCTTTTGACAACCAGTTTGATTTGTACAGTGTTGCCAGTGTTCCGACTGTCAGAGCGATCTTTTTGAAAAAGGGTATTTTTAGAGGAGGCAAAGGGTATGCAACCAACCATACCTTACTGCAAAATGCTGGTTTTTGTGTTTGGCTTTTAATAAGGTCACTGATGCATCGAGAGAAGTCAATATTTTTAAAACGTAAATATGATTATTTTTTTGGCAAATATTTTCTCGATTATTTTTGCAAATTTAAGGTAAAATTATTGGTAAAGAACAAAGAACTCGTCAAAGAAACAGAGTTCTGTTGTGTAAAATGTGAGAGGAGAAAATACTTTAATTAAAAGCGAGGGTAAGTTTTCATGGTTCAAGTCGACAAATATCGTCTGGTGCACTATTAATAAAACAACTCATCCTAGCAACCATACAAGATGTGATGTTGCTACTGCGTACCGCCACATACCGGGAAATTATTTTAATAGAGCGTTACTAGACCATAAGAATTGGTAATAGCGTAGGTAAAATCGGTTATTTCTCTCCCGTATCCAAAAATAACCGAACCGAAATACGTTCCTTAGGGAGGCTGGGACCCGCTCGGTTATTTTTTGCAACCAATTACATTTATTTCTGTGCAGAAACTGCAGCTGGTAGGTGATAATTCGTTTTTTTTTAGTTAGGTTTTTAATTTTTTTGTGAAAGTAAATTTGCAAAAACAGGAATTGTTGTTTTCTTTTCTATTCTATTTACATTGGCAGTTTTTCTGTGGGCAAAAGAATACGGTCACGGTACATTGTGTTTGTGGTTTAAAAACTCTTTTTAGCATCTCAATTACGGTAATACGGTACGCAAATAAGGTGACGATAAATTAGTGGACTACTAACTCTCTAATTTTAATATTATTTATGTATCTAGGTCTTAAAGACAGCATTTAACGCCCGCGGCGTGAAAATAAAGACTTGAGCCGATTGGCGAGGGTTTTTATTCGCTGAGATCGTTAAACACAATATAAGAACGAGATACCTACAATGTTTTATGCACAACCGTGTTTTTTTAGGAGAAAAAAGATTTCATGAATTATTCCAAAAAAAAAAAATTGTTGGTATAAAGCTCTCTAATATTTTGACAACACACGAATCCCTGTGAGTAAGCGGGTAGCCAATCTATTCATGTTACTTTTTAATCAAGCAATCTGGCAAAAACATTGAATAATGATCCTAGCAACACGTAGCAACCAAATAAACAAACTGAGCGTCAAGTTTCTTATAAATTTTCATACAAATTGAATTGTTTTTGCAATTTCAATGAATATCGAGGAACAGAGTTTACTAAGTCTGCCCAGGGATATCCTGGATGCCGCCGAAGAGGCAAAGAAGGACCTTTTTCCCGCGAAATCCAGAAAACTTGCTGAAATTGGATGCCCAAACCTAAAAGAAGCCACTTTGCTGGCGTACTTCAGCGAAAAGGCGAAACGGGCTATTACAGTATGGTGAAGACCACTATTAGTTTTAACAAGAACGTCGACATTTGTACCTAATATGTAATTTTTTTATTGTTGTTCTTGAAACAAAAATTGAAAAAATAAAACAAAAGCGTGCTTTTCATTGCCATTAATCTATGAAAAATCTGAGAAAAAAACATATTTAGATAAAAAAAATCTCTTTGTTTTGAACGAGAAAAATGCAAGCGTTGCAAGCCAAGCAGAAAAAGCAAAATTAATATCGAATTTCAGCAAAAATCATTTTAATGCCGCGGGTGTTAAGTGAGCTTTAGGATGTTAAAGTGTCACTTGTCGCTCTAAAACGCGGGCGGTAAAAGGCATTTTGACGCCCGGTTGTGCATAATAGTACATTATAAATCTAGGGAGTAAAGTGGTACATTTAATCCCGAGGCAAAAAGTTTATAGCCCGACCGAAGGGAGGGCTATAATTTGTCGATGGATTAAGCATCACTTTACTCCTGAGGCTTATATACTTTTTTATGCACTTTACAATAAGCAGAAAAGTAAAAAAAAAACTATATTTTTTTATTTATTTTTCAAAAAATCGCACTCTGTAGACAAACCGCCACATGTACCTTCGCTTTGTCTTTATGTCAAACGATAACATTCAGTATATCGAAACGCAGAAACATATGCGTCGCTATGTCAATAAATTTTACTTTATTTCCCTAGGGAATAAATGACCCACTGCAAAAGCGGGATTAAATGGGTGCATTTATTCCCGGAAGTGCATAAAGTAATTTTTTTTCAAAGGACCAGAAAATACCCACTTTCCGTACGATTTTTCATACGGAAAGTTCTACATTACAAGGCATGTCCTTTCGAAATATTTCCACTCTCCAGAAAGGACCTTTTTGTTCAATTTTCCGGTCCCATTTTTGGCCAAGTGGGCTATGACAGCTTTTAGCTTGTTTTTTTGGGCAGTTTTGACACTTCTAAAAAAGCTGTTTTAAATTTGTTTCAAAAGTTTTGTTTACAAAAATGGGCTCAGATCTAGAAAATGAGTTGAATCTGGAGGAAATAATAAAAGTTGCTTCAAGAGTTACATACACCGAAAAATTGACCACACATTTTTAATTCTCAAAGTAAGAGTATACTATAAATATAGGTAAATAAAGAACAAACCTAGAAATCTGCCTTTTATGAGATCTTTTATCATTATTTTGCTTGATAAGTTGGACATGGTTGGCCATAACTGGTCGTCAGTCATCACTGATTTAGCTGTGTGAAACTATTAGGTACTACACTATAATTTTTCTAATGTTTTATACAACCTTGCACAAGTTAAAAATACAAAAATCATTTATAATCACAAAACTTTACTTGTTTTTCTTAGTTTTCATCTTAAAAACTACCGGCCTTAGCGGCAATGGCTATCTAGCTAACAAGAAGCAGAAAACATCAGGGGAGTGTTCATAAATTACCCAACACAGCTAGGCGTCGACGAAAGTGATAGATACTAAAATGTTTTTTCTGATCGTTTGAAATAAAAAGTAGGTACGATACACGACCGGAAAGTGTCTTTACAGGTCTAGTGACGTAAATACCTATTACCGTATTACCTGCCAAATATTTAACATAAAAATTGGCTGAATTAGGCTTTAAAAAACTTTACAGTAAAACATTAGTCATTTAAATATTTAACTGTTGCTAGAGTTTTGTTTTTTTAGTATTAGTATTTAATCTTGAATGCCCGGGTGGAGAACTTTAAGTGAAGTTAGCAAAATTTCCGGAAAAATTAAAAAATCCATATTCTTTAAAGAAAAGAAGTAATCCACGGTGAGAAGCCGCTCCCGAAAATTTAAACTTCTTTTTCACTTGACAAACAGAAAATGCGCTCCCGGCGGACTCGTTTATTTTGATTTGGAAAAAAATTACGATTTTTCATAGTTTATTTCGCCTTTTTCTAATTATCAAAATAGTTATCGAAAATTAGCATGATATTGCTAGCTAGCTAGTGGCCCGCGACTTCGTTCGCATGTGTAAAGTTGTAGCTTGCCCCTCCTCCTCCAGCTTACCTCACTACGACTCTCCCACTTTCATACCCTCAAACCTTAAGCCTCTTAAACCCTTCAATCCACTCAAATACCCGCTTTGCCTGCAGTTTTTTCCCTTATTTTTGATTCAAATGGTCATAACTTTTGTTTCCTTAAACCGACTTTGATGAGATAAAGCCTATATGTTGCCCAGGAATCCAAGAAATGCAGCAGTCAATGTCTTATCAAAATTCTTCCAATAGTTTTTGCGTGCTGATGGAACAAACAGACAGACAGGGACACAAAATTCAAAAAACTGGATTTTTGAAATTTACATCCTTTGGTAAGAAGCCCCACCAAGAATGAAAAAAAAATTCAATGTATCAAAATGCTCTTTCTAGAGATTAATTATATGTATATATGAAGTTAATGAAGACTTGGGGGATGTGTGCAGAAATATGAGTAGTAGTACCATAGTCAATCATTTTTCTAAAAGTCATTTGCCAAAAATTATAGGAAAATAAAGATCCAGGTGTAATCAGGAGTAATTTGGTTGTAATCATGTGTAATTTGAAATTCAAACCATTTTGTTAATATTCATAAATCTTTTGTTTTAGGACACAAAGATATATTTGTCAGTTTTGATGTCGAAACTCTATACACCAATGCGTTCCCTTAAGAACGTACCAGCCTGCCGCTGGAGGGAGTGATGGAGTTATTGGAGTGCTGTCTACATAACTCTAATTTTCCGGCGAAATATCCCTGCCAATGAGTTTATCGCTTTCACCAGTGGTGGTCAATATTTACATGGAGTGGTTCGAATCACACGCAGTTGATACCGCAACATATAAACCTAAAATCGGGCTGAGACATATATGATACTTTTATTGTCTGGACCGAGAACGATCAACAACTTTCAGAATTTCTGTACCACCTAAATAACATAAGACCCACCATTAAATTCACAATGGAGTTGGAGCAAAATTGTCAAATTCCTTTTCTTAATGTACTTGTCAAACGAGTAGAAAGAGACATCAGAATAACAGTCTATCGTAAACCCACTCACACAGGACAATATTTATTTAAATCAAGGTTCAAATCATTCCGCTAAAACCAAACTAGGCATAATAAGAACTTTGTGTAACAGAGCCATTCATTTGTAAGAATTTTCATGATTGGGAAATCGAAATAAGAAACATTATGATGGCTCCGCAGCAGAATGGTTACAGCTTTAAACTTATAACAGATTATTTTTAAATTTCAGCAAAAAGGACAAAGATTACAAAACTTAAACCAGGCAAATGCATTCCTTACAATTTCATATAAGAAAATTCGAAGAGTAGCGAACAACTTTAATATTAAAACAGCTTTTAAATCTAATAATATAATTCGAAGCCTTCTTAGTAAAACCAAACCGGAGAACAAACAAAAAAAGAATGCAATGCATAAGTTTCTTGTAAGTGTGGCGAAACAAAAAGACCACTATATGTTAGGCCATCAAACAAATGCCCAAAGAAATGAAACAATGACATCAGGAATCGTCGAATATGCAAGGTCAAAACAACACCGAATGAAGTGGACAGAAGTAAAGGTTTTGCACAAGGAGTCACACTGAAAGAAACGAAAATTCCTTGAAGCTGCGTTTATTGGGCAGAATCAGGGTATTTTCAGTAAACTAAGTGTTGAATTTCCAAATATTTGAAAGTCCCTCCTTGGGCGGAGCCAACTTACTAAACTTCACGGGAGGGTTTTCCCATAGTATAACGATAAAAGTACGTAGGCTTAGGAATAGATTGTAGTTTGCACTTGAAGACGGCCAGAGATTGTACTGATCGAAACGTCATGTATAAATAAAATAGGCAATGGAAGTCCGAAACACACAGTTAATTTCAACATATCTTTTTTTCAAATTTTCAAACAAATTTATAATTTCGTCGTAACTTTTGAAATTTTTGGTCACTGCGCATTTATGTGTTGCACTAAAACAAATAACTTTTTCTACGATAATTAACGAAAAAACAAAGACTTATGCTTTTGGGAAGTTTTGCTATGAGCACGATCCCTTTTCGAAAGCAAAGTGAATCTGATGTTTTTTACAATTTTTCACAAGTTAAAAGTTCAAAAATCATTTCTAACCAGTTTACTTGTTTTTCTTTAGTTGACCATTGGCCAACAAGAAGCAGAAGGCTAACATATTCTTATTAGGGAACCTGAAAGTGGTAGGTACTAAAATGTTATTTCTGATCGTTTGAAAAAAAAAGTGCGTACGATACATGACCGGAAAGTGTCTTTACAGGTATCCGCAGGTTTACATGGCTCACCTGCGACTCGCACTGTAAATTTTCTACGTAGAAATGTAAAGACCAATTTTTCGGTCCAATAATGTAAATACCTATATTTGTGCCAAAATTAACTAAAAAGTACACAAGATTTATTTTAATTGGTTGCAACTCTGAAAAAGAAGTCCAATAAATACACGGCAACGTTGTAGGACTTCGGATTTTTAAGAATATGGTTTTGTCGCTGAGGTGATGAGACCAATAATTCCCGGGAGAGCTCCCGGGAGCGTTCCTGGAATAAGCGTCCTGGTCAAAGTCTGTCTTGGAATTAATTTGTATTGTTAAGGCGAGTTGTTTCCAATTTATTTTGACGTGTTTTTACAATAGATTTATCTGGATTTATCGTTGCATCTACCTACACTGAGAAAAATAACCTTACTAGGAACTTTAATCACGGGTTTTCTAGTTAAAATGACTATATTTTGGGTTAGTCTGACAAATCGTTCTAGTTGAATCAACTGAATTGATCTAATTAACGTAAAACTGGTAATTGTAACCAGTTTTTTTAGTTACTTTAACCGCATTTTTTTTTGTCAACAAAATCAAGTTACTTTTACTAACGTTTTGTGGTCACAGCAACTAAAGTCATCTTGAACCATTTTATATGGTAAACCTTACTGAAAATTCTAGTAGGTCCTACCCAGATTTCGTAGTAGGAGCAACTACAGAACTTTTGACCAAAGTATTATGGTAAGGGTAACTAGGAATTTTGGTTGGAACAACCGGATTTTTTCGTTTCTGAACGCGCATGCACGGGTTTCGCACCGATTTTTTGACGTTTGACAAATGTCAGACATCAGGTTCATAGTTGAGCATCGCCGTCGAAGTTTTTTGATATTTTAAAAATAATTTTTCAAATTTGCAATTTTTATTTCGATATATAATTTGCATGTGATACTTTCACAATTGTGCTGTTCCAGCGCAGACAATTTCGCTACACATGAAGGTAAGTCATTTCCACATGGTCAAGAAAATTTCTAAATTTAATTTTGGCCATTTTATTTAGTCATCAGGCTTCTTTTAGACTCTCCTCGTGCTGTTGGGACTTTCTACTTTCTTCTGGAGATGAGTTCGGCTATTTTCCGTCCATGGTTGTTGCTTTTTCGGGTGAGTTTAAATTTACAAACTAAAGTTTCCTTCATACAAGGTGTAGTCATAGTTTTAATTCTAATTTTAATCATAACGCTATCTCTGTCACTGTCTCGTTAAGAAAAAAAACAGTGACAGAGATAGCGTTATGACTAAAATTAATGAAAACGATACTTAACCTATCTTGTGCTATAATTGGTATTTTCTCTTTAAATAAAACTGTTTTAACTAGCCTCAAGAAGGTCTGCGGTGTGTCTGACATATTCCTGTCCCGCTACCCCTTATGACCATCTCATGGTACAGGATGCCTACAGATTTGCTAAACACACAACTACCTGAAGGTAGGCGCTGCCCTTTTCCCCTGTGTTTTTCAGATTTTTATCTGTATTAAATTTTTGTTAAATTACTTAGCTAAATTTAGTATTAAAACATGTGTATAAATACACCTTTTTAGCTGTAAGTTTAAAGATATTTTAGGCCTAAAATGCTACATGGGTACTCATTTTCATATCATTATATTTTACAATTGTGACACCAGACCGAAGTCATAAAAAATTTGAGTTTAAGTTAAGTTTTTATAACTTCTGCTGTGGTCATTTGGTGTGACACTTTGGTGTACTGTTTTTATACAGGCTATGACTAGAAAATATGGTTTATTTTTCGTAAAAGAGATGTTTTAATTAACCTACAAGAAACTTGCATAAGAATTTCAATTTTTTAGTTTTATTTGGTTTCCCAAATCTCCCAAATAAATTTCCATCTTTTTTCTTTAACATCACTTTATTGAAAATTAGGGTGGGGTCAATTAGGGTGCCGTCCATTTTACTTAAAAAGTTAGATAATAAAGGTACATGGTGATCGGTTATAAGTGTTCCCAATGATAAACTTGTTTTTGTAATAGCCGAAGAACCAAACAAAAACTGAGTGAAAGGGTATTTCATAGGAACTGCAAAATCATTAATAAAAACTACAGAGTATACAGGGTGTGCCAAAAAGTTTTTTTTTTCTTATGGAACACCATAGACTTAAAAAAAACATCCTGTATGTTTTGACACTGTTGAATTCTCTAGACAATTAGCTTTTTAAAAATACAATATTGTATAGGTCTGCATGCAACTGTTTTCGAGATATTTCAGTAATTTATTACGTCCTACTGTCAAAACTTTGCTATTTTTGTTTTTTGTTAAGTAAGTTCTACTTTGACAGATTTTTGATTGTTGTGATTACGCATATTATTATGTATGACCCACTTTGGTTTAAATATAATGCAATAATACGAATTAATTAATATTTAAAGTTTTTTTTTCTTATGGAACGCCATAGACTTAAAAGAAACATCCTGTATGTTTTGACACTGTTGAATTCTCTAGACAATTAGCTTTTTAAAAATACAATATTGTATAGGTCTGCATGCAACCGTTTTCGAGATATTTCAGTAATTTATTACGTCCTGCTGTCAAAACTTTCCTATTTTTTTTTTGTTAAGTAAGTTCTACTTTGACAGATTTTTGATTATTGTGATTACGCATATTATTATGTATGACCCACTTTGGTTTAAATATAAGACAATAATACGAATTAATTAATATTTAAAGTTTTTTTTTCTTATGGTACGCCATAGACTTAAAAGAAACATCCTGTATGTTTTGACTCTGTTGAATTCTCTAGACAATTAGCTTTTTAAAAATACAATATTGTATAGGTCTGCATGCAACCGTTTTCGAGATATTTCAGTAATTTATTACGTCCTGCTGTCAAAACTTTGCTATTTTTTTTTTGTTAAGTAAGTTCTCCTTTGACAGATTTTTGATTATTGTGATTACGCATATTATTATGTATGACCCACTTTGGTTTAAATATAAGACAATAATACGAATTAATTAATATTTAAAGTTTATTTTTCTTATGGAACGCCATAGACTTAAAAGAAACATCCTGTATGTTTTGACACTGTTGAATTCTCTAGACAATTAGCTTTTTAAAAATATAATATTGTATAGGTCTGCATGCAACCGTTTTCGAGATATTTCAGTAATTTATTACGTCCTGCTGTCAAAACTTTGCTATTTTTTTTTTGTTAAGTAAGTTCTACTTTGACAGATTTTGGATTATTGTGATTACGCATATTATTATGTATGACCCACTTTGGTTTAAATATAAGACAATAATACGAATTAATTAATATTAAAATTTTTTTTTCTTATGGAACGCCATAGACTTAAAAGAAACATCCTGTATGTTTTGACACTGTTGAATTCTCTAGACAATTAGCTTTTTAAAAATACAATATTGTATAGGTCTGCATGCAACCGTTTTCGAGATATTTCAGTAATTTATTACGTCCTGCTGTCAAAACTTTGCTATTTTTTTTTGTTAAGTAAGTTCTACTTTGACAGATTTTTGATTATTGTGATTACGCATATTATTATGTATGACCCACTTTGGTTTAAATATAAGACAATAATACGAATTAATTAAGATTTAAAGTTTTTTTTTCTTATGGAACGCCATAGACTTAAAAGAAACATCCTGTATGTTTTGACACTGTTGAATTCTCTAGACAATTAGCTTTTTAAAAATACAATATTGTATAGGTCTGCATGCAACCGTTTTCGAGATATTTCAGTAATTTATTACGTCCTGCTGTCAAAACCCTGCTATTTTTGTTTTTTGTTTAGTAAGTTCTACTTTTACAGATTTTTGATTGTTGTGATTACGCATATTATTATATATTACCCACTTTGGTTTAAATATAATACAATAATACGAATTAATTAATATTAAAGTATCTCGAAAATGGTTACATGCAGACCTATACTATATGTTTTTTTTTTAAAAAGCTAATTTTCTGGAGAATTCAAAAATGTCAAAATATTATAGGGTGTTCCATAAGGAAAAAAAAAAATTTGGCACACCAGTATACTATTTGAACTGATTAATTTTTATTAATGAATTTGATCTCCCTACAAAATACCCTTTACCCAGTTTTTGTTTGTTTTTTTTGCGGCTGTTAGAAAAATAGTTATCTCAGGGATCACTTTTAACCGATCACCCTGTACCCACAAAATTAAAAAATTTAATTCACAACCAAGTACTTGAATAGATGAAAAGCAACTGCTTATGTGTGAATGAAGATTTACACAATCCATACCAACCCCTAGGGGAGTGAAATTGCTTTTTGTATATTCTTGGTTCTATTAGTAGCCAGATTTTGCTACTAATTTTGTTGTTTAAAATTAATACTTACACCCCGCGACTTTTTTCTGAGTGCCTACTCACGCGTCACATGATGTCAATATTAAATGTTGTGACAGTCATGTGACGTGTGCTTCGGCACGCACGTCGGTGGGAACCGGCTGTAAGAGGAGAGATTCTATTTTTTCTTTGAACTCCAATTGCTGCGAAATATTGAATTGTTTTGCTGAACTTTGAATGGAGGGCACATTTTGTAAAAACTAAGACACAGCTCAGAGCACAATTTTGATTTTTTCGCTGAATAAGCTAAAATTACTTACTTAAAAATCTGATGTTTTGAACGTCACCTCGACATTACCTGGGCTAAGGACACTGAATGAAAAAAAAGAATCTGCCCTTTAATAATAATTCATTTTCTGAACCAAATTTATTAATGAACATTTTTTTTATTTAAAACTGAGTTTTTACGGGTAATTATCTATAGCCCTAATAATAAATAATAAATATAATAATAATAAATAATTACTGTTCATTAATAATTTTAGTATTATTGTTGTTAAAACATAGTGAATAAAATATTGCTTTTAATATTAATTTTTCTTTAATGGTGTTTAAAATCAGTTAAAGGTAAGTGAAATGTATGACAATATACGTAATAAATTTAGCTAAAGAATTATATTATTGTTGTTAAAATAATTTTTCTTAAAAAGTAGTTTAAAACCAGTTAAAGGTAAGTAAAATATACAATATATTTTGTCAACATTTTTACACAAAAAATGTTACCAGTAACTTTTAAGTAATTGTTAAAATTTTCTTTTTTTTTCTCATAAAAAGTAACAAGTGGGTTATTAAAAGAATATTAAAAAAATGTATGAATAGTTGTTCATATGAAATATTAAGTGTTTGTTTTAAAAATGTTACATTTCTTTAGAAATTTTACCCGACTATGTAACATTAAATGATACATATTTGTTAAAAAAATGTAGCTAAAGTAAGAAGGTAACACTGTTACGTTAAGAAGAATGACAATTACCATACTGGCGACAGTAACAGAGATGAAAAAGTAACTTGTTTTGGGTAACTGTTTTTCTGCATAGTGGGGTACCTAATTTATCATACAATCTGGTGAAATCACGTAAAAACCTATTTTTCGTTTTAAATTGCCTTGTTAAATCTAGAACTTGTAAAAATGCACATTATTTAATACACAATCTTATAAAAAGAGAAATAAAATGTTCATAATTTATCATACAATCTCGTAGAATCGCGTAAAAACCTATTTTTCTTGTTAAATTGCCTCGTTCAATCTTATAAAACTTGTAAAAGTGCACCTTATTTAATGCACGAAAAGCTAAAACTAACGGATATTTTGCTTATCCTAATAAATGCTATTTGATCATTATCACTACAGGGTGACCCAAGAGTTCGAGTCCACCCTAATATCTCCAAAAGCAAAAGAGGCAGAGAAGTAAAATTTCACATAATTAGACGGTTTACAAAAAAGTATCTTTTTGGATACTAATCATCGCATCTGTCGGGAAGGTGTCGGATCTAGGGCGTCGACGATATATTTTGGAAAATGTAAATAAAACTTTTTCTTGTGTTTCCAAAAACACCTAATATTTTATCTTTTTCTCTAACGTTTTTGAAATAAAATAACAAAAACTTTTAAATAAGAGCAATCAACTAGACAAAGAATATCTGTTTATTGTTTAACTCATTGGTCTTATGGAGATGATTTTAAAATTTTATTTAAAAACCGTTAGAGAAAAAAGTAACATTAAAAGTTTTTGGAAACAGAAGGAAAAGCTTCATTTAAATTTTCCAAAATATATAGTCGACGTCCTAGCTCTGCCTCCTTAATGACAGGTGCGATGATTAGCCTCCAAAAATATACTTTTTTGTAAACCGTCTGATCACGTGAAATTTTACTTCTCTGCCTTTTTTGGTTTTGGAGATATAGTCATAATGATCAAACAGCATTTATTAGGATGAGCAAAAAATCCATTTGTTTTAGCTTTTCAAAGTGGTTAAAGTGACTAAAAAGAGTTGGTTAATCTTATTAAACAATATGGTAAGCGTTACTAAAGTATCCAGTTAAAACAACTAGACAATCCGGTAACGGCTACTGAATTGTTATTCCGAACCTATATTCGTAATAACGTTTACTAGATAGTTTAGTTAGGCTAACTAGATACTTGGGTAACTGTAACTAAAATACTTGGGTAACTGAGTCAGTAGTAGTAGATTCTAACTAGGTGAGTCTAGTTAAAACAACTAAAAGTTTAGTTGACGCCTATTTCACTAAAGTTTCTAGTAAGGCTGACCCAATTTCTAGTCAAAGTTACTAGATAATTTTCTCGGTGTACCTTTTAACTTTTGTTCAAAACTTTTCTCAAGGCCCGATTGTTCAATCTAGGATCAACTGCGGGCTCAAGTGAACTTGGTTCAAGGATGAACCTGGTTTAGCTTGAGTGTCCGGTTGATCAATCAAAATTTGAACTGAGTTCAGTTAACTGAAGTTTAATTGTAGACCTACTTTACTGAAAGCAATTATGAATTGGTCAACTGTAATATTTGAGTAGAACACAACATAATCCTTATTATTTTATTTTATTTTGTATTGTTTAAAAGAGCGGTTGATTTTAAAAGTTTGCAGTCTCTCTTCTTCGGTTCTAGTTGGACGGATGAAACTTGAATATAGTAAAAAAATTGCTGGAATGACTCTCCACACTACTCTGCTGGCCGTACTTTGGTATACGCCTATAAATTTATCAATTGTGATTAAAAATTTCCTGTACCACAATACCTGAGTTTTAAGAGCACCATCTCTGTTGGTGTCAAAAGCACGATGTCAGAAAGAAAAAAAAAGTATTGTAATAAATGAAAAATTAAGGTCCGCTTGTTATTTTCACTGGTCCAAAAAACCTCCAACGGTCATTAAATTAATTAATACTTTTTTAAATTTGGCCAATGAGAAACCTCAGCTCCTCTTTCATAAAGGATCACTATCATTATCTTCCATAAAAAATAATCTGGCCTTGCCATCTAATATCTTCCTAAATCACAATAATAAAATATTCACAAAGTCTTCATCATCTGTTAGTTGGTCCATTTTATAAAAGTTCAAAATTCACTTCAACCAGCATTTTGGACTGGCACAAAAGTCAACAAACACATTAACTAACGCATTTTTTGGAAAGCTAAAAGTTTGGCTAAATTATAATTATACTTCGATTGGGCACATCCTATTAGATACACCAGGTATACTTCGTAGCACGTCATACGCAAGTTTTAGAGATAAGAAAAAGATACTGCCATGGCAGCCTGCCTGATCTCTGCTAGGTACTTCAGTATACTTCTTGCGCTCATGCGACAAGTGAAGACGGTATCGCCCGCGCGAATTGTGAAAATACGCGTTTAAAGAAAAAATGTAACAAAAGAAAACGTGAAAAGCAAATGGATTACCTAAAGAAGAAAATGAGAAAGCTGAAAAAGGAAATGAAAAGGGAGCATCGTGTTCAAGATATAGGCAAACTATCAGTTTTGAGACAATCGAGTGAGACAAATATTATGCTTTTGGCTAATATTTTTTGGCATGGGTTTGTTTATTCTATAAACACACATTTGTTTTTATTACGCATAAAAACTTAAACCCTGCATAGTTTCTGACTTCTGCCTTCGGGACTTACTAGCACGTCGTTTTTCATATCTTATATGTGACGACGAATCTGACAGAACAAACAAAAGAAAACGGGAAAAGCAAATGGATTACCTAAAGAAGAAAAAGAGAAACCTGAAAAAGGAAATGAAAAGGGAGCATCGTGTTCAGGATATAGGCAAACTATCAGTTTTGAGACAATCGAGTGAGACAAATATTATGCTTTTGGCTAATATTTTTTGGCATGGGTTTGTTTATTCTATAAACACACATTTGTTTTTATTACGCATAAAAACTTAAACCCTGCATAGTTTCTGACTTCTGCCTTCGGGACTTACTAGCACGTCGTTTTTCATATCTTATATGTGATGACGAATCTGACAGAACGAACAAAAGAAAACGGGAAAAGCAAATGGATTACCTAAAGAAGAAAATGAGAAACCTGAAAAAGGAAATGAAAAGGGGCATCGTGTTCAAGATATAGGAAAACTCTCAGTTTTTCAATCGAGTGAGACAAATATTATGCTTTTGGCTCATATTTTTTTGCATGGGTTTGTTTATTCTGTAAACACATATTTGTTTTTATTACGCATAAAAACTTAAATCCTGCATAGTTTCTGACTTCTGACTTCGGGACTTACTAGCACGTCGTTTTTCATATATTATATGTGACGACGAATCTGACAGAACGAACAAAAGAAAACGTGAAAAGCAAATGGATTACCCAAAGAAGAAAATGAGAAAACTGGGAAAGGAAGGGAAAAGGAAGCGTCGTGATTCAAGTAAGTAAAGCGCATTGTCAGTTTTAAACAGTGGAGTGAGACAAATATTAGGCTATTGGCTAATATATTTTGGCATGGGTTTGTTTATTCTGTAAACACACATTTGTTTTTATGACTCATAGAAACTTAAACCCTGCATAGTTTTTAACTTATGCGCGCCATATTAGTCTCAATAAAAAACTCCATAATGTTAATAAAATCACTTTCAAAAATATCACATTTTAGTTTCCAGAATAATTATTATAACAAAAACTCTTCACCCGTCGTAATTTAACTAAAATTCTCAACCGAATTTTCCATGTAGACGGAGCATGAATCAGAATTTTTTTGCCTGGCACGCTATACCCTATATGCTGCACGTAAAAACAAATACTATCATATCTCACCCATGCTCCCGATGCATGGTTTACTCTACCGGGAGTCCAATTTTCTAAGAAAATTATAATATGTTTACTTAAAAAAGTATTATTAGCACATCGTTTTTCATATTATTATGTGACGACGAATCTGACAGCTCCTCGACTCGTCAGACACTAGTAGTTCCTAGAACTCTAGCATAGAGAGGCTCCCCTTAGAAAGTATACTAGGAGGGACAGATGATAGTAAATTGAGTCCAGGTATATCAGCAGAGCTAGCTTACAGATGAAAGAAGCATCTTTCTATGGGAATATATAGATAAGGAAACTAAAAATAATCTCCTCGAAAAATACAAAATTCCGGGAAAAATTGACAAATTCTTCAAGGAACCAAATTAAATCCAGGATGCTAGCATCCACAGAGCAAAAAAGAGATAGGTAACTCTTAAAATTGTAAACCATTTTGGGAAAAGGTTTGACAGCCTTAGAGCGGGTTTTCTCTAATTTGGCCTAAACAAAAAAGGTAGAAACGAAGCACTTGATGAAGATCTTTTGTGTCTTGCCGAATCGGCGCAGTTGTTTTTCATTGGCCACAATAGTGTTTTATGCAAAAACATAATAAACTGCTATTGTGCAAAATCCAGATCTTTTCTTTTTTAGCGAAGGTTTTGCCGAAAATTGCAAAAATATAAAAAACGCGACGAGAGGAAATATTAGAGCTAAACAGTGAAAGAACGTATTCCTATCGAAAAATTTTTTTCAGAACAGTGGAATCAAATAACTCAAAATAAATTAGCTTTGAGTTGGACAAAAGGTTACAAAATTTCCTTTTTGGAGAAACCTTTTCAAATTTTCACCCACAAAACCTCAGAATTTACCAAAATGAGTTAAAAATTTATTCGGAAAACATACAACATAAGTAGGAGCAGTTAAAACTGTTAATAACTGTCAAGATCAGTTTTTGTTAAGCTATTTTTTAAGACAGAACGACAACAGAGGATTTTAGGTTTATCTTTAATTCTAGAAACATACATAAAGTTCTTTCGCCCACCTCATTTTCAACTAGAAGATATTAGATAACTTAATTACTAAAAACTGCTTCCTTGCGACATTAGATTTTAAAGATGCATATTTTTTTTGGTTCCAATGTTTGATGAATATAAAAAATATTTAAGATTTTCTTTTTCAAAACAAAAGTCGAATTTCAATGTTTACCATTCGGTCTAGCCATTGCACTTTTTTGTTCCACCCTTTCAGGTCTGTTTCTCTTATCTTATCAGTGTTACCTTATATATAGGTAACTTGTACACTTTGGTAAATTTAATATTCGGGTTATTAACTATACTGACTCTTTGTTCTGCTCAAAGAATAGAAATAATGCTTAAAGATATTTTAAAAATATCTGAACCTAGAAGAATTCAGCCTTGGCTTAGGTTCCATTTCTCAAAGAAAATTTACAGTTTGATTTGTGTTTTACCGTTATATATTGCATACAGAAAACAAAACTATTTCGAGGAACAGAGGATACACTTATTTTAACAATTAAAAAGCCTCATAAGCCCGCTATATCCCAAAGCATTAGCAGGTGGATTTAAAAAGGTCTAAAAAACGTAGAAACAGAATCAAATTTTAAAGGACATAGCAGCATTAAGGGTTGGTGCATCAATCAAAAGTATTAGAGAGTATTAGAAAGGCTGCGGGATGTTCCGAAAAAAGTAAAACGTTCAATCGATTTTATAATAAACCTTTAATTGCAAAAGCTAGCTAATTATATTAAGAAATATGTTTTAAACACATTTACATTTTAAACATTGTGGTTTCCTTATTATTATTTAACTTTTTAACTAATATCGTCATATTCTCTAAACAACTACCTGGTGTATCTAATAGGATGTGCCCAATCGAAGTATAATTAAGGTTTAAACGACTTACCTGTAAGGAAGTTCAATCCAAATTATACGAGATTGTTCATATCCTATTAGACACCTTCCTATTTATATATTCATTTATTTTTCATGCAATTTATTTAAGTACTAGTTAACCCGCCCTTGGCGATCTTAGTATTTTAGGAAAGCTTTAGAAGTATACTGAAGTAGCTAGCAGGGATCAGGTAGGCTGCCATGGCGGTATGTTTCTCTTATCTCTAAAACTTACGTATGACGTGCTACGAAGTATCACTACCCGGTGTATCTAATAGGATGTGACCCATCTCGTATAATTTGAATTGAACTTCCTTACAGGTAAGTCGTTTAATCCTTAATTTTATTTTCAAAAGGCTCTTTTAAAATATAAAAACATTTTTTTAATTTATATTTCTCCTTTTTAACCCAAAAAAACTATTTCCTTTATACTTAACTCACGCTTAAACTCTCAAAAATGAGCGCTCAAGTGAACCGGGTTCAAGAGTACAGAAAAATTCCGTTTAAATTCTGAACCAACATAAAATAACTCACCATTTTCCTTAAACCAGGTTCAAACACTGAACTAGCTTTGAACGACCATTAGACAGCCGGGCCTAAATATTAACTTTTGCTTTAAGTTTAGTAATAAAAGGTACCTAGTAGAGTTTTAGTTAGTAAAGACAGGACTGGGTTTTTTCTTTAGACATCAACAAAACTCAAATTAAACAACATTGCTTAATTAGTTTTCCTTTAAAAAATATTGTTAACTTTTTTTTCAATTCATTCTTTTTTAAATCGATTTAAACTTCAAAGCTGACATACATGAAAAGGACGGAGTCCAAAGTTTGTACAAATCCTTACTCATGCCAAAATGCTCACTGACCAAAATCTACCGCCAGCATAAAATAGCGAAGTAAGCACACAAAAACGCTACATTATTACGAGTACTGGGGTTTCAGCTTTATTCTAAAGGAAAATAAAAAGGAAGGGTTATAGAGAGACGTGCCATGCAAACAAAAATAAAAAAGAGATATCGCTCATTGTTGTAGGTATTAACATAGATACTTCTTTTACTTTGATGACATGGCCTTTTAGTTAACAATGCAAAAAACGTTTTTTAATCCATACCTTCGTCAAAACCAAGATTATGATAACTGTTCGCAAATAACCAAACCATGCCTTTTTTTGGCTAGTAAAAATTCAAGAAAACTTTTTTACACAGGGTTGGCCATTTGAAAGTGTTCACCTGGATTTTTTTTAAAACTGTAAATAATTGGAGAAAATGCTTAAAGAAGTCAATTTTGTTAGTAAGTGAGGGAGACCTTGTGGTTATCTTGAAGTTTTTATAGCGCGCATCCCTCTTGAGGGGTAAACTTTATCCCTATATTTTGAATAGGGAAAGTGGGTCGACTGATACCTTGTTTTGAAGGTCCCCTGAATATCTTGATAATCGTGTAAAAATTTCGAAAATCTATCAATTATATTTTGAAATATTCACTTTTACAGTTAATATATTAACTTTGTTAATTAAAAATATTTTTTTTAAGATATTTTTTTTTTAATTTTTTGAGAAATACAGGAACACGTCGACTTTGCTTTTGTAAATAGTATATTTTATCATTGCATTTTTTCTTCTAGGATACATTCCTACGAGAGGTAAAATTTTACTTGTACGATTTGAGCTTACTGTGAAAGTGAATATTTCAAAAACGAATCGATAGATTTTAGAAATTTTTACACGATTGTCAAGACATTCAGGAGACCTTCAAAACAAGGTATAACTTGATTTTTTTTCCCAATTCAGAATATAGGGGTAAAGTCTACCCCTCAAAGGGGATGCGCGCTATAAAAATTTCAAGTCCCCCCTTACAAACAAAATCGACATGGTTTAACATTTTCTCAAATTCTTGACAGTTTTTGAAAAAATCGAGGGGAACCCTTTTAAATGGCCAACCCTGTATATTCAGAATTTAAGAAAAACGATGCAGAAATGTAATATTGAGAAATAATAATAATACAAAATAGTATTCCACTTATTGGACATCTGTCAAACGCATACCAAAAACAAGATGGTGGCTCAAACATGAAAAACAGGACAATTTTGGAAAATTCACTTTTTATTGCAAAATCAGTTTAGGTTATTAGAAATTGTTTCACACACAGCTTTGAAATTTTTAACTTGCTCCCATTGCTTTTATTATGGTATAAGAGAGATAAAAAATTATTTTATACTTTTGAGTGCATTTAATAAAAGCTTGTTCTTAAAGGTTTTTTTTAATAAATATTTAATTTTTAGATTTGTACCCTAGATCGTCCATTTTGAATCCGCCATATTGAAATTTTAAAATCTGATAAAAAAAAAACCCCTGTATGCTAATTTTGATTGAAATCAAACAAACTAAATATTTTTCCCCTCCACTTCCCTCATTAGGGGGAAGTTGTGTACCTAATAATACCATATTATTGCATTGTTGCCGGAACTATTAACGCATATCAAATTTGAACACACACCCTTAATTTTTAGATAGAATCATACATTTTCAATCCGCCATATTGAAATTTTCAAATCTAATAAAAAAAATCATAATCCCCCTCCTTAAAAACCCCTGTATGCCAATTTTAATGGAAATCGAAAAACTAAATTTTTTTCCCCCTACACTTCCCTCGTTGGAGGGAAGAAAGTACCTGAGAAAACCATATTACTGTATTTTCCCCGGAACTATAAACGCATACCAAAGTTGAACACAATCGGATGTGGATAGGTCAGTTAAAATTAGTTAGCAAAACAGGACCAAAATTCGTCCATATTGTATCAGCCATATTGAATTTTCAAAATCTGATCAAAAATTCGTATTCCTTATCCCCAAAAGCCCCCGTATACCAATTTTGGTTGAAATCGGACAAACTTAGGTGTTTTCCCCTCTCCACTCCCCTCGTAGGAGAGAGGGGTACCTAATAATGATATTTTATTTTATTGGCACTGGAACTATACATGCATGCCAAATTTGAAGGCATTCGGATGTGTATAAGTTAGTTAAAATTGGTTAGCAAAAGATGACCAAAAATCTTGAATCCGCCATATTTAATTTTTAAAATCTGAATAGAAATTCATTATCTCTATCCCTAAGTGCCCCAATACACCAAATTTCAAAGAAATCGGACGTACTTCAACTGTACCCTCCTCCACCCCCTTCAAGTAGGGGGGAGCTGTCAATTTAGTCACACTATATTTTTGTATTTTCACCACAACTATATAATCATGCCAAATTTGAAGCCCATCGGATGTCGGGAAGTTGGTCAAAATTAAGTTGCAATATTCCACCAGAACAAATATAGTTACATAGAATGCAATGTGTTTTGGATAAAAATTAAAATCTATTTTCAAATTTTAGTGTAATGACGTCAAAATTTCCACTGCAACGTTGCGGAAAAAAACGCAACTTTTAGCATTTCTTGTTCTTCAAGGCTCAAGCTTAGTGGCCTTAACAAGCACCTTAGATGACGCCAGTAGGTGTAAAATTTAACGTCGTAGGAGGCTTTGGAAAAACTCGCAAGCAAAATGTTGCTGCATGTCATCCATCCGCCGTCCTTAATTTAAATAAAGTGACAGTTCGTCCGTCATTACAACGAATAGTCCGTCATTGAGAATGCTTGTCCGTTATTGGCAAAACGTCTGTCATTGTCCGTCAATCTGATATTTTTGTTGTTAAGCAATCAATGTGGTATTTAACCAGGTTTGATCCGTCAAATTTTGCAAAAAATTTTGCCTGCGGCATTGACGACATCGATATGTACTATTTTAGTTTAATTTTCTTTTAAGGGCAGCATTTTTAGTGTAATTCTCTTAAAATAGCATTTTTATTGTCATTTTATTAAAAGATTTTCCCTGCAGATCATTTAAACATGATTTTGTCAAAAAAATCAACGGTCACTTCTTGAAATTTGATTATTCCCCTCCAGTTTTGAGGCCAGGTCCGCCTTTCATGCGATTGGGGCAAATTAAATTTTTAAGTTTATTATTAGAAGAGTAGTCAAATAATAATTAAAAAGGCGCGCTACTTACTAAACTCAAAAGGCACCCAAATGTTAATTAGCGCCCATCGGTTTTATTAATGAATAAATTTATTACCGAATACTTTAAAATAGAGTGCTTATTATTTTTTAAAATTTGTCGGCTAATTTTTGATGAAAATATTATTGTTACTTAATATTAGTTTCCCAAAATATACCCTTGTTAATAGCCTTTGGGGGAGATCTGCACCCCAAACCATCGTTTTTAAAAATGTCCTTCATTTGATTTTAAAAAAAATGGTAACCTTAATTTAAAGTATATAAATATAAAATTTATGATTATAGTTTGTGCTATTATTTATTATCTTCTAGTACTTGGTGATGCCAAATTTTTTACTTGGTCCTATTAGTCAAAATAACAAATTAATAATAATATCCAAACAACAAGTAATAGAAATCTGCAGCAGTTCACGTTATTAATCAAATATTAAATTAGCTAAAAAAATATAAGGAAATATTAAAGATTAACAGAATTACAGTTTTATGCTCTAGTTCAGCCATTTTAGGCAAACGATTGGATTATTATTGCACGAAAACTAAACCTTAAAAAGTTAAAAGAAAACTTAGGGGTATACAACTCATTCCAAATATTTCTGAAAAAAAAACTACGGATCTCAGGATTTGCCAAATATCTTTTTTTTTCAATTTAAAAAAGAAAGAATTTACAGGCAATTAAAATAACTCAAAAAATGGTACCACTTTACTTCACTTCTTGGGGGAGGTCCTAATATTGACACAAAGTGTACCTCTTTTAAACAACAACCAATTGCTCAAAAATTAACACTACATAAATTTTAGTAAAAAATGTTTTTAATAAAAGGATCTAAAATCTTAAAAATAATTTTAGGAGTAAATTAAGTTTTGAACTTTAACCCTTATTAAAAGAATAATTTATAATAAAAATACGCTCATCACAAGTTTTGTGCCCAGTTTGGTACTTACTACTATAGGGCAATATCATGATAACTGACGGAACATATTCTAAGTAATTAATTTTTTGATCTCATTTTTCTCTCTTAACCAATTCCAGAACGACCATATCTTAGTGCAATATGTGGAGGGTTTGTCAGAGTAAAAATTGCTGATAACTGACGGGATATCAGTAGTAGTAGTATATGGGCGGCCCGTGGGCCTGGTAATTATGCTTATGCCCCTACTCCGCTGCACCTCTCTCTCCGGGCCTCCCTGTCTTCTTTACGAAGTTTAGTATGTCGGCCCATTTGAGCGAGTGCAGCTCTTCTTCCTTTATCGTGGGAAATCCCCACTTCAGCTACCTTGATCTGGCATATGCATTACACTCTGCTATCAGGTGCTGTGCCGACTCCTCTTCGAGCCCGCAAGTGGGACACACGGGATCTCCTGCTACTCTTATTTGCGTCAGATGTTCAGCCGATTGTGCTCAGTCAGCGTCCCTGTCAGCAGTCCAATGTCCTTTCTGGTCTTGCCTAAGAGCCATTTAGTTCTGGCTACATTCGGACCATCCACGAATAGCTTGGACTGTCTGCACTTTGACTCTTGCGTCCAGAACGTCTTCAGTTCATTATTTGCCTATTTGTTGAGCTCACTCTGTACCTGTTTCCTTGTTATTCCCAGAAGAGTTTCCGATCCAATGTATTGGGTTTCGGCACCTAGTCTGGCAAGTTCGTCCGCTTTCTCGTTCCCTGATATTCCCTCATGACATCAGTGTCACTCTTTTGTCTTGAGCCAGTATTTGCAGTGCTTCAGCGCACTCCTCCACCAGACTACTGACTATTTTGCGTGCACTTAGAGCCTTGAAGGCAGCCTGGCTGTCGGAGCATATGTATATAACCCTCCTGCCATTTGTGACCTCGAGTAGGGTTGCTGCCATGATAATGGCATACACCTCCGCCTGAAACACCGTAGCGTATTCTACAAGTGGATAACTCTTCTGAGCTCCTAGGCTTTCCGCGTACACTCCTGCGCCTGTTGTCAGCCTGGCTGACAGTTTAGAGCCATCCGTGTAGGAGACCGATGCCCCATTCCGTTCTGGTATTGTGACCTTGTACTTTGACGGGACATCAAAGACGGGCAGAGAGAGACTTTAAAGCGCTTTTCCTCTTAATCTAAATTATCAAAATATACTTTTTTCCCTAGATATGATATTATTTTTCTTTGCTAGACTTGATTTTAGGTTAAATGTAATTTCGTAATAACTGACGGGACATTTTTTATAAAACGCTGATATTTTGTTTGCTTTAATTTTGATTGTACACGTTTACTGATACCCAGACACTTCTTTCGTGGTTGCCAAACTCAAAAGGTATCCAAATTTTAATAAGCGCTCATTGCTTTTAACTTTTTAGTGATTTTTGTGAAAGCTGGCAACTTTATTATTTTTAAAATCTAAATGACAACTTATCACAAATTCGTAATCTTTTCCACCGACAACTCCTACCCTTGTATACCAATTTGGAACTTATTTAGATGCTCCACCGCCCCTCCGAAGAGAAAGGAGCTGACAAAAATTCGTGTTTCTCGAACCCAAAAACCCCTATATTCCAATTTTAAACGATATCAAAGATACTTAGATGGTTCGAACTCATTGACCCCCCCCCCCCATCAAAGAAGGAGGGAGACTTGTCAACTTCATAATGCCATTTACTTAACCACCTCTCCCTCCAAATCTCAAAATAGCATAATCGTAGCCACTTTGGTTGAAACCTAACTTACTTACTTAACTATCCCCATCGATGTAAAAATTTAGAAAATATTTATTGAAACATAAATCTAAAGACTGCATATTCGCAGTAGCTTTGGTTAAAAAGTTATGAATTTTTAGTAGTAGTTAGTTATTCATTTTTACCTCCAAAATTACAAAATGTTTAGTGGTATATAAAATTGAAAACTGCGTGTTCGTAGCTAATTTTATTCAAAAGTGATGAATAATATCGGAGGCATCGGATAATTATTTGGATTCTCAAACATATTATTACACTTACCCTTCTTAGCACACACCCCACCAACATATTTTTTTCATAATATCGTATTGTCACCGGAAATTTGAAGTTGATCGGATGTGGAAGTTAGTCAAAATCATATAACTATTAATGAATGAATAAATAAATGTAGTAGTACGGGCAGGACAATTCCCATCTACGTAGACCACCTTGCTGGACCCGTTGCACACCCACTATCCCTGATTTAGCCCAGAAAGCCTTCCTGGGGGCAACAGATAATTTCCAAGGTGCGACTCTCTTGACCTGGCCAGAGCCGGATACTCCAGCAGGATATGCAAGGATGATTCTTCGTCCTACATGCACCATCGACCCTCTAAGTCTCCAGGTGCTTCTTGAGCCAACAGTGTTCTGTTAAGAGACCTGTTTCTAGTCTCACATCCTTCCTACCTAGGTGGAGCAAGAACCTCTAGCAGGTGCTCTTCAGTCAGTTCTGTTTCGGTTGAACCATCCATGCTGACCACGATTTTGACCTGGAGCTTCCTGAGTTCCTTGGCCAATTTGTTTACATCAGCGGCATCTGTAGGCGCCCCTGATACGTTTGCAGAGTAACCAATGGGTACTTGTGCAGTTCCCTGTCGGGCCTCTTATGTTGAAGAAGACCTACTAGGTCCTTGAATAGTTCCTTGTTGATCCTTGTCTTTAGAGGTTTGACTGGGTAAGTGTTCGGTTCCCTGTGGAACCTCCTGGTGGTCGGAGGGTCCTTCTGGAGTTCCCTCAAACAAAAGTAAAACGGCTAGAGTCACCTCCCCAGTACTTCGGGGAGGGGGCTATATACAAAACTGGTTCCACATCCGTCCCCGATCCACCACTTAGAGAAGTCGAGAGCGAGTCAGAGTTGAGTTTCCCTAAGCGCTCCTGATCTCCGACACACCGACACCAAAGAGCTGCATTCCAGGGAGATGCGGTATAACGTTCCCCAACAGGATTTAGTCACCAACTTATTTAGTCGGGTCTACCCCGCGACTTGGACGAACCTTTTGAAAATTACCCAAGCGGGATTCAGAGAAGGAAACTCTGGGTCCTTTGGGCCGGGTTAATGCTTGTATCTTGTCAACCCAACACAAGCAAAGGCAATCATATAACTATTAGGTATACAGGGTTCCTAAGATTTTCCTTAGGGATAGGATTTCAATAAATCAAACAGAAATGGCATAGAAAGTTCTGCGCGCACAAAAGAAACAGGTATATTGAGCAATGGTGCCAGTTTGTTATTATCTCCTGACTGCTTTCATGAGAAAAAATTGTCGCCACTCTTTCATTGTGAGCATAAATCATAGTTGCAATAATAACCGTTGACAAGATGTTTGCAAATTCCGCTAGATGGCGGCCACACCATGAGATCTTGAACATCTAATGTAATTAAAAATTAGATGTTTTCAGGTCCAAACCACAGCTTTTTCTTGCTTAAAGGAGGCGGCAGGGTCCATTATTTACGATACTGAGCGATAAACTCGTGAGGTTGTTAACATTAGAAAGAAATATCTTCGCTTTTAATTAAATTTCTTTCCATTCTGTTCTACTAGTGACATCTATCCGGAAACGGCCAAACCATGCAGCTAGCACTAGCAGCCAAAGAAATCAATAAACGGTGCTGTTTTTCCTGCAGAGCTTCTTGCTTGCGATATTATTGATTTTAAATAAAGCTGGCCCTACGCTACATTTGATATTTTCGAGGTGTTCTATTACATGATCTCGAAACATGTAGCGAAACAATTCTTCAAAACTAATGGGAGGGTAAAAGCGAAAAATAAGGGGCTGCCAATATTTGTAACACCCAAAAAGGGGTGAAAATATTTATTTTGCTCTGTTTCTTTACAAAAAACGTTTTTTTTACGAAAAACTTGAGCTCTGCCACTTTTTTTATTTTTTTCTAACTTTCTCGAAATTTTCGTCATACCGTAGAAAAAAGTTATTTCCCTCATGGTCATACTCTACTTTTATTCGAAACAATTTAGAAACAGAGACGGGATCAGTTTTCCTAAAACGGGGAATCTTGGTTTCGAGTGAGAAGATAAAGGGCGCCGCAGACAAAACTTTTTCAATTAAATTAGCCGAACGCAAAAATGTTAGAAAAACAAAGCTCGAAATAAAAATGGCGCCGCTTATCATTTTTTTTTTAAATTACGTAATTTCGGGAACGCAAAGAAATAGGTTTAAAGAGTATAATTTTTAAGAAAAAAATATCAATTTTCTCGCCCTCCTCCACTGGGACTACAGGGGCCGTGCACAAATTACGTAATGGTCATAGGGGGGAGGGGGGTTACAAAACGTTACGTAGGAAGGAGGGGGGTTTTCGACAGCGTTTGCATTTGTGTTTGCATAAAAACATTTGGAATGAAAATAAAAGTGAAAAGTTTTTTTTTGGGGGAGGGGTAGTGGCCTTGAAATCGTTACGTAATATTAGGGGAGTGGCGTGCCAAACCGTTACAAAACATTACATAGGGAGGGGGTCAAAAATTGGTAAAATCACCGTTACGTAATTTGTGCACGGCCCCACATCTGACTGTTCCTCCTTTTTGATTTCGAATCAAAGTGCAAAACCCGGGTTGGACATTCGAAGGCGTCAACCCGTCCTATTTGCTTGATAAAGTTTCTACAGAAAGATCTCAGTCGATTTCTCTGGCCATGTATGAACGCTTTAGGTTAGGCATTTGCATGTATCTCAGTCCCCAGCCTGTAAACAGTGCGTAAAGACAATGGTTACAAAATGAAAAGCCGAAAAATATTTTTTTTACGATATCTTTCATCAGTTTGGTATTAAAGTCGAGCAAAAACAATTTTTATTCCAGTCCTAAAGGTATGAAAATGGAAAACATTAGAAAACAACAACCTGGAATGGATTTACTACGTATAAGATGTAGTGACAACATCGCCCCATGCCCATCCTTTTCTACCTGATGTGCGTTTCCGTTTGTCTTTGTCTTATACACGGCTGCTTGGTCCCCTAAGGATTTGCTTAGGAACCCTGTATAAAGGCTCAGGATGCCAGAAAATCGTAGCGGCATCAGTCAAAATGGACATGGCCAATGGCGCCCATGCGCGAGTTTACAACGTCAAATCACCTCATTTCTCGTTCAGCGCACTTCCCGCTGACGCATGCGTATTATAGCTCGTCATTAACTCATTGGCCCCGGCCAGCTTGATTTTTCACAGGGGTTTCCGCTGCGCTTTTTATTATAGGAAAATATACACGGGTAGGGCTTTTATAGTGTCTCATAGTTATATGGTCAAAATTGACTTGCAAGATTTACGCCAAACATACATATAGAAACACGTGTAAAGTTAAATAAAAAAGGCTGTTTTGATTTAAAAGGCTCTCCCTCTAATGGTCTATAATCAAAGTTTTCCTGAAAGAGCAAAGTTGTGATAAAAGATGTTTCTGTTGCAACTAAATAATTTAGTGGGGACACATACCCTATGGTTTATTTAGCTTTAATTTCTCAATTACGTCTGATAAACAAATACAGTTAAGGGGGGTTTACCCAACTTTTCATATTGATGATTCATAACTTTAATTTATAGTGTACAAGCACAATTTTAGTGTTATTTAACAACACCTGTTTATCCAAGAGTTTATAAGCATAGTGCATTAGGATAAATTTTCAAAGTTAACATACCAAATTGACAAAAAAAAAGAACAAAAAAAATGTTTTTCTTTACCTAACCTCAACAGATTAGGTACTTTTTAAATGTTTTCCTTGCTTTTTTCATATTGATGATGCATCAAGTTAAAATTAACCAACTTTTAAATTATTCACTGTGCTTATGAATTATGAATTATAACTATGAAAATTTGGGTAAACACTTCTATTAAGAATAATGTATTTAACATTATGACTATGAATAAAGTTGTGCTTAGGTTATAAATTATCAATATGAAAAGTTGGGTAAACCCGCCTTTAGAGCAAATAAAAGAGAACTTGAGAGCAGCACTTTTCTGGAATTTGGAGTACACGAAATCTCTTATTTACTCTTGTTTCTCAAAAACAACAAAAACGGGACGCCGCGCTGCGCCGTTTGCCAAAATGGGAGGGAGTATTTATTGGTGTTGTTCTGTTCATCTGTACTAGCCCAAAGGGTACAACGTAGTGGTATAAAATTTGAAAAAGGCGATAAATTAACTTAGGACCGGTTTATCAATCAAGGGTTAACTCACAGAGTTTGCTGACCGGGGTACACTCTAACTCTGGGCTAACTACCGAGTTCAGTCAAAAAGTGTTTATCCAAGTCAGGGGTGGATTCGATTTTTTTACTTTTTCTGCTCATAACCTTACTTTTTTCTGTAATTTTTTTGGTTTATTTCCGTAGACAAAAAGTTTACCTTAAAAATCTTTAGTTATAGTGCAAATAAACGTATCGAATTTTTTCTACTACCATTTTCTCTAAAAAATTTTTAAGGTTTTTAAAAAACAACCTTAAATATATACTTTAGTATATTTTTAACAAAACGAACATGACAAAATGATGAACAGTGAACTTACGATATCTTTACAAATCATTATATCTGCAGAATAGAGGGGGGAAAAATGAACAAAACTCCTAGCAGGAGGCAACGTAAACAACACTCTCTAGGGAGAAAAGTTCCATGAATTATGAACATTATAAATAAAAGTAGTGATTATTTGCGAAAATTTAGTAATTCATAATTTTATGTAGAAAGAATACAGGAGATATAAAATTAGGCACTATAAATTTATTCAATAGTCATTACATTATTGTATAACCCTGCCCTAAATTGTCCCATATAATAGAGTACCTACCTAAAAAAATAACAACAAATTTTGAGTTTAGACCAGGATCTAGGTAGCAGTTGACCCTGGATGGATTGACACTTGTTACAACTTTGACCCAGGGTTATCCCTAACTTGTGGGGTAACCCTCTATTGATAAACCGGCCCCTAATTATAAATTTTTTCCTAGTTAAATGTTGTAATCAAATGAAAATTTGTCACGCTCTTCAACTTAAACGAGAATGGTAAGTAAAAAAAGAATTAAGAAAAATTTTACAGGATTCCTAACCAAATCCTTAGGGTGCCAAGCAGCCGTTTGACACACGCAGGCAAACGGCAAAGCATACAAGATGAAGAAAGACGGACATTTCAAATTTCATACGTTTAGGACTGGAATAGATTTTGTTTTGCTCGATTTTAATAACAAACTGATGAAAGCTATCGTAAAAAAATGACTTTTTTGGCTAGTCATTATATACCCATTGGCCATTTGCACTGTTTCCCAGACAGAACACACCTTCTACCTACACGACTACCATTTTTGTTCAAAGGTCCATCGGACAAAGGTTTTTCTTGATACAGTGGTTGCCACAAAAACTGAGTCTAAACGACTTCCAATTTTGATCCATAAAGAACTGCTTTTCTTCAGTTATTTTTTGGATATCCAATGGATAACGATTTTTTTTGGTCTTTAGACCAAAAATATACTATATTCTGTGGACTTCCCCTTTTTGTTCAACAAAAGTGATGTAACTTTATATTTTTTTGGCGGACACCCATTGAACATATCTTTTTCTTAGTCCATTGGACTTCAAATAACCTGTGTCTGCTTCCATATTTGGCCCATTAATAAATGGCCATTAGCAGATTGGTTTTGTAGGTCTACTGGAAGTTTTCTTTTTTACTTGACTGGACACAAAAGAGTTAAATTAAAAAAGTTTTAATCTCGGTTTTAACTGGATAGAGTGGATTACAAAGAAAAACAACTTTAAAAGATTTTTATAACCAAACGGCATTTTTATTTATTTTACTTTTAGTCTTTAATTTCACAGTTTTTACAAAATTAATATTTGTCTAAGAAAGTTTGTTAACGAATTATTATGCCTGTTCCTTTAGACGTAATTTTACAGATTATTTAAGGATATCCAATGAATATGTCTATTTTTACTTACGGACAGCCATTGGATAATTTTTGTTAGTCCACAGAACCATAAAAAGAAACTTTCTGGATTTCTCATGTGTATTTGTTGGACAAAGTGGATTAATTATAGTGGCCCAATAGTATAGTAAAAGTGCCTTTTTGGGGTGTCCTAGAACGGTCCAACGTTTTGACATTTGTATTATTTAACGGAGTATCTGTTATAAGTTTAAAGCAGATACTATTTCTAAATTTTAGAAAACAGGACAAAGATTACAAGACCAAAACCAGGTGAATGCCAGGAAAAATTCCATTCATTTGAGGCGTATCAGAGAAAATTCTAAAAGTAGCAAACACCATTAATATTAAAAACAAAAGATCTTGGGTGGAAATAACGAAAATTTAAACCTGGAAGAGCACCCCACAAGGAACACACAAAGAACCAAAGCGAAAAGAGAAATGATTAAACGATGTTTCGCTCTGGGTAACCAGCGTGAGCTCGTCAGTGGTTTCACTGGTCACCCTCCCCATACATCATTAAACATCATCATACACTTTGATTTCGAAGTTTGAATCACTCACAAATAGGAATCGTTCCGCACTGGTTACAAGTTACCTGATACGGATTCGTCCTGGCGTGTTAATATTTTCAATAGAATTATGCTCCTAAGACAATTAAAAATCAAAAAAGAAGTTAAAAAACCTTGAAATCAGTTATATCCTGCGGGATGCTCATCCAGGTTTGAATTTTCGTTATTTCCACCCAAGATCTTTTGATCTTTTGTTTTTAGATTCTTTTCGGTTGATGTAACTGATTTGGAGGTTGTTTTTTACTTTACTTTGGATTTTTAACTTTAATATTAAAACAGCTTTTAAATGCAATAATACAACTCGAAGCCTTCTTAGTAAAACAAAATCGGAGAACAAACAAAATAAGGAATGTATATACCAAGTTGCTTGTGAGTGGGATGAATCATGCATAGGCGAAACAAAAACACCACTATCTGTTAGACTTAAGTAACATCAGACGAATACCAAAAGAGGTGAAAAATGAAATCAGGAATCGCCGAACATGCAAAGTCAAAACAACACCGAATGAAGTGGACAGAAGCAAAGGTTTTACACAAGGAGTCACAATGGAAGAAACGAAAATTCCTTAAAGCTGCCTGTATTGGGCAAAATCAGGGTATTTTCAGTAAACCAAGTGTTGAAATTCCAAATATTCGGAAGCCCGGTTTTGGTCGGAGCCAACTTCTTAAACTTTACGGTTGAGTGATCTCCCATAGTATATAAGTACGTAGCCTTGGGAAGAGATTGTAGTTTGCATATAAAGACGATCAGAGATTTTACTGGTCGTTCTGTGTAAATAAAACATAAACAATGGAAGTCCGAAAAACAAGAGTTAATTTCAAACACATCATTGTCTCAAACAATGTAAGGTTATGTCTATTGCTTTGATACGTCAAAATTGACCGAGCAAGAAAAAGCGAGTCTTCAGACATTTGGGGCACAAATATCTCGGCAGGAGCGTGATCCGTTCTTAAATTGAACACGCAAATATTTTTTGGTTTGATCTCGGATGGCTCGGGAGTAGTTTTGGTGCGTATGTCGAAAAAGTAAATATGCACCTAATTTGGCTTTTTAAAGATTTTTTTTATTTTTCGATGGACGAATTTCGTCACTATTAGATTTTAGATACATTTTGAAACCATCTGTCAACCGATGATAGCACCATTATTGTCAATTGTTACTTTTTTGCAAAGAAATAGTGGTTTTTAAAAATACAGTTATTTAAAAGTGTAACAAGCGCATTGGCGCAACTGGTATTTTTTATGAGTTAGGTTTGCCTAAGATATGATTTAAGGAGGGGATGTTAGTTAACTTCACGGTCCCTTACATAAACACGGTCTAGTAATTTTTTTGCTCCGCCTACCTGATGACGATACAAAGATATCACCTGCTTGCTTTATTGATTTTTGTAAAAATTGTAATTGTTTATCATTTCTTTTCTTTATTTGGTCCAAATTAAGTACCCAACGATATTATTTATATTAGTTTTGTCGTAGGTAGCTGCATTTATGCATTTTTTTAGTAAAAAGGCTCCATCATCAACAAGGTACCTTATAGTTTTAAATTTACAATCAGATTTTTTGCCTATAGTGTTCACAAGAAGTATGGCCTCCCAAATATCCCTGGCAAAACACAAATACAAAGAAATAGCTTCCAAAACAGAAAAAATAACAACTACATAACCTAACTTCTGAACGACGAGTTCGAACTAACCTCAACTCATTCGATGGTTTTCTTGACGAAATCTATTACCAACTGTTAATCTCAATTTTTATTTACTGCAAGATTAACTCATGCAAGCCAAAAATAAATTTTGTTTATTTGTTCACTAAAAGTTATACAAGATAAAAGCAAAAAATAGCCCTGGCGTCAATCATTTAAACAAAAAGAAAAAAAAATCCGAAAATTTCTTCTTCTTAAAATTTTTAAATGGCATCAGGTCCAAGAGTGGGGCAAAATTACTAGACCGTATCTACTCTACGGACCGTGAGTTAACTTAACTCACTAGTGCTTAAGATTAAAAACCTTGGATGCGGCACTTAATTCATTTTTTAATTAATTTAACGCTTCTTTTGTGTCGGTAAGAATGGTATTTCTTAATTAATTTTAGAGCTCATAATAAAAAGAGGTGCATTAAATTATACCAAAACCTGCCCCTAAAACCCATATAAATCCACTCTTGCACTTTATGTTTAAAACAGAACAATGGTTTAATAGCTTATGTTGTTTCACGGTGTAAATTTATGATAGGTACTAAAAGACTCAAAGCATAAAATAATACTAAATACACTTTAACAGTGAGATTTACTAACATCTAAAATAGTACCACCCTCAGTTCTAAATATTTACACCTGCGAGGGGTACTAGTAGTAGAGAAGGGGCGGCGCGAAGTCCGGCAAGTAGGCCTCTCTGGGCCCTTTCTGCCGAGGGGTATTAAATTTTAAAACCAATTTTAAAAAAACATTTACCCATACAGAAAAGACACAAAGTTATTGATTATTTTAAAATACCACTGAAAAACTGTTTTTTTTTCAAAATATACCATGTTTTAGGAGAAAATGTCCTAAAACTAATTTTTTTTGACAGGTTTCAAAATGGTCAATGGTGAGTATGCCAAAAATTTGGCACATAATAGCTTTATTATCTGTGTTTGAGGTTATAAAGTTGGTGATTTTTTAGACCACCTTTGGGGGGTCGTTTAAATTTATAGCCCCCAGAAAGGATTGTTTTGTGGCACTTGCTTATGCACGAAAAATAAACCAAACAAAAAAACCCAAAACACCTGTATTAATTTATTTACAAACAGAAATTAAAACATTGAGGTTATCCAAAAGCTCAGTCAAGAAAACTTTCCTTAATCAAAGCCCACTCATTTCAAAGCTGTAGCTTTCATCAGTAGAGGTTGTTGAAAGCCAAGGTACAAGCAGAGGTAAGAGATTTTAACTCACTGTTTGTGATTTGAACGCAGCTAATATTTTGAAACTGACAGTTCGACAGTGACAGAAATGTAAACAAAACTTGCATTTGCACATCAAGCATTAATTGGAAAAATTAATTAACAAGTGTAAGTTTTACTTAGAGTGATATATAATCCCAATTTTAATTTGTTCTACAGAGTATTTACTATTTAAACCCCGCGTGGGTTTAAATTTTTTAATCTTTTTCTTAAATCCAACAAAAGATTCTGTTAAGATGATTATTCAATATTATTTATTAAAATCTTTCTTATAAATCAAACTATGTCCAAAAGTCAAGGAGGTGGTTTAAAATGGTTAAAACCAAACATTTGACTTAAACTTACGACCTTTCTAAAATAGACTAAACCCTTTTCGTAAATCCCACCATAAAAGTTTATATTCGACTATAATTTGATTCCCTAAAATTTTCCCACAAGCAACTAGGGGCTGTCTGAATGCATTTGAAAAGTTTTAATAGGGACTTGACATTTAGCAAATAATATTAGGTAGTTATCTAAAAGTAGCTGGTATAACGCAAATGAAGGAGACGGACACTAGGTACTTTCTTAGATTAAATAAAGAAAAAACACCCGATGCTTACGGAGACTTTGTTTATAATATTAGGGAGTAAAAGCCAAACCACCGCGTAAACGTAACGTAGCTCTGAAATCTAGCGCTCTCATTGCTCAGATCTGACAGAAGTTGGCAATCGTACGTCGAGCGATACTGATTTTCTTGAGATACGGGCGCTAGCGACGTTAGGGTGGCGTATCGTTACGTCGCATCGCCTGATACGGTAGACGAAATCGCATTAGTCGAGATGAAAGCGTCCATCTTTGCCTGTCGTTTACCCGGTGGCTTGGCTTTTACTCTCTATTATCTGAGAAATCGTGGGACCTAATTTTTGAAGCCGCGAGAGGAAACGATCACCCAACAGCCAAAGCACCTCAAAAGCATGGTCACAGTTCAAGAATGGCCACGGCAAAACCTGTTCATTAAGGCTTATTTTCGCGACTGCATCACACTCTACATATCTTTGTCGCTTTCTCCCTCGAACGCTTAGAACGATATGGAATTTATTCCAAGTCATTGTTTTGGTTTTGTTGGGCGCAAATTTTGTATATAAACAGTGGTTATTATTCGTCAAGGAGTTTTCGTTGGACCAGGGCCCGTATTCTTCAATTTCGAAGAAGGGAGTACTTCCGGGAATTAGAAACTCACCTGATTGGCCGAATTCTCATTCTTTTGTCACATTTCTGTCAGATTTGGCAGTAAGTGCATTAGTTGTGAGCTCACGAACAAAGTCATTAGTACCAAAACAGACAGAAGAGTGAAAGAAAACTGAGATTTCGACCAATCAGGTGCGTTTCTGATTCCCGGGAGCATTCTGTTTCTCGGAATTGAAGAATACGAGCTCAGATGTCTTTCTTTATTTAATCTAAGGGTACATTACTAACTCCTTTTTTGTCTCTATTCTCTAACCTGTTAAATCGTACATTTTATTATTGTCAATATCAAAGCGAACGAATTTAACTCTCGAGTCCACCTCTTTAACTGCTACAGCCTATTTCCAATTCTGATATTTAGACACAGAAACTATTTGAGCTGTCACTACCACTGTCAAAAAGCTGGTCTGATCATACCTATTATGTTAAATATAAGCCCTACCCAGGCCAAACTTGTACAGTGGGATTTACTAAGATCTATAATAGTACCCCCCCCCCCACAGGTCTAACTATTTAAACCTGTGCAGTTACGGGGGGTACTAAATTTTAAAACCAATTTTCAAAAAAACAATTACCCAAACAGAAAAGACACACAAAGTTGTTGATTATTTTGTATTGTAATTGCAAAATACCACTGAAAAACTGTTTTTTTCCCAAAATATACCATTTTCTGTGTTGGAGGTTATAAAGTTGATTTTTTAGACCACCTGTGAGGGGTAGTTTAAATTTATAGCCCACAGAAAGGCAATTTGTAATAAGTTTGTTTATAATTTCGCTAAGAAACCGTGTTTAAAAGAATTAATTTACCTTATTTAATATCCCAAGTTATTCATTAATCAGTAAAACACCTTCAATTTTGTCCAGACCCGTTTTCCGCACAAAAAAAATATTTATCAGATCACTAATCATGCATGAAAACTGTTTCCAATAAAAAAAAATCCAAACCAACTGTACCTATTCATTTATTTAGAGTAGAGTAGAGTAGAGCTTTCCCAAGTAACAATTGCATGATCTAATGGTTGTGATGACTAAAAACTTAACCAATATTAACGTTGTATTTGGTGGAAAAATTGGTTATTTTCGGGACGACCTTCGTTAACGAAATAATTACCGACGCCTAACCCTTAATTTTACCCTTTAGTTAAACTGCAACGTTTTGTTAACGTTTTCGTATGACTAATAAGTTTTCGTGATTAATTTGGTGTCAAAATAACGACCCCAAAACGTTAAAGGGTACGTCGCGCATCCTACGTAATTCTTCGTCAAATTTAGGTTTTTTGGTCATTATATGTGGTAAGAGCACGGAAATAGGTCTATTTCATGCACCAACCATTTCTGATCGTTCTGTGTAAGGAATAGGAGTCGTTTGGTTTGGTGTCTTGTTATCAACACAATATAGAACCTCACTTTATTTTTCATTTCATTTTTTATTATAAATTTTATTTGTTTCATCTGAAGTTTTAATGGCTAATCCTCAACGCGTATTTTTTTCTTCTCCCTCTACTTTTTGAAGAGAAATAGACATAAATACAAATTTAAGCATTACATAGGCATTAAAACTTGAGTAAATGGGCCCTAACTTACCAATCCTTGAATAGTTAAAAAAAAAGTATGATTTCTTTGTGGTTGTACTCACACAAATACCCAAATACTGACATTGCTTCAATATTCAGCATCAAGAGGCTGATAGCCCCCATTGTGAGCCGACCCTGGGATGAATATTTTAGCTCTCCCCTTTTTCAAGTTCTTCATCCAAATTATAATTTTCCTCTTTAGATCCAATATTTCATTAGCCTTCGGTGTAACTTTCTTGATTTAGGTCTTTAAGGTGGTCCAGTTTTGAATCCATATTGTCAATTTCTTCGCACCTAAGAAAATAAAAAAGTTAAGGAAAATTAAACAAAAAAGCAGGAAATTTTTAAATTAAATTAATTAAAAATAAAACTTCCTTGACTGAACAAGCTCTGCTTAGCTATGCTTTTAATGCTCATATAGTAAAAATTCTGACATTATGCAATAATCATGATTAGATACTAATCGGAGTTTAAAATGTAATGTTATATATTGAAACTTTATTTGTCAAGATCCATTTCAAACCCCGATTAGTGTTAATCATGATTAAAGCTTTATCGGAGAATTTTCATGTTGGGAGATATGGACATAAGGGAAGTTATTGTGTTAAAGAAAATTAACCTACAAAATTGAATATGACTGTTTCTCATATAAATCTGTCATTTAAGTCTTGACAGTTGTCAATAAAAATCAAACGTATGGATACTGGGTGTTTACTAAAAATAAAAGAAAACCAGTAAAGTTGTAGTACGTTAACTAAAAATAAAAGAAAACCAGTAAAGTTGTAGTACTTACATGCAGCTATGAGGTTGCAAAGTTCGTTAAGTTTCTCAAGAACATCTGGACTTTTGTTACGATCATCAGGTGTACGTGTGGGACTTCATTATGTAGTGTTTTTGAACTTTCTGCTTGTTGACCATTAACTTTGCATAATGCTACAGTTTTTACAAACTTTTTCTGGTAATGAATCTGATTTTCTTGCAGCTATCGCTTTGATGGTCCAGATTAGGATTTTATAACTTTATTTACACCGACAGCTTCTGCAACTGCCCTTTTTGTTGAGGTTTTATCAAGGGTTTTATCAGCTGTAAGTAAAACTCTTCCTTTACAACACACGGGTAGGTACTGGTTTCATGAGCAGAGCTCCGGTACCATCAGACTGAAGTCTTCTCAACAACCTCAAAGGTGGCGGCGAATAGAGGTGACCCTTGTTTCCCATGAATGTGGAACAGGCTCCACTTGTCAATTTTCAAATATGAACCACTTTAAACTATCTCCGGTCTATTTTTTTATTTGGCAAAAACCATTGAGCAGCAAAAAGCAATTTTTTTTAAAATCGCGGACAGATGAAATTGACTTGGCAGTCTGTCAGCTGTTACCCAAGGAAAAGATTTTGATACGTTGACATTAGACGCATTTTGGTAAAGCAGCTGTCGAATCTGTTATCAGAGGAATTTTTTTGGTTGACAAACGGTAAGTACGAAACGACGGACAAGCGCGATGTTGATTTTTGCAATCACCTTTTTAATTTGAAGCCATATGGCCAAACAGAGTGTAAACAAACGCGTTAGGAGTCTTTTATTAGTTTTTCCTAGCAATTCGTAGCTGTTATTACTGTTAAATCACTAATTTATATATACAGACGTAAAAGTAGTTCTGTAACAATTTTTTGTCTTATATAAAATTAAATTCAGTCCCGCGTTTTTTTTTTTGGACCTAGCCTTTAAAACGTACATCTTGTTCATGATTATTAATTTGAAAAATATTAATTATTATTACTCTGAATCTTATGATAGATGATTTTTGGTGGAGAAAAAATATAAATATAATAAAATAGACTACAGGTTATATTTTGGGCAATAATAAACACCTCTGGCGTACTTCTAACAAATAACTTATTGTAGGTGGCGCTGCACACAAGGTTGTGATCTTGGTCATTTCTTGACTTGGATGCATACCAAAGGTTGCGAGCAACGTTGAGACAACTCGAAAAGTATTTACCAAATTAGTGTAAAATAGGGTTGGAAAAACGTTTCCACAACGTCACATCGCAACGTTGTGGTTGCGTTTGGAAACGTTGTTGCGTCGACAAATTGTTACTTGGGTTATTAACTACTATTTGTACAATGTACATTATAGCAAGTCAGAAAAAAAGAATGTAGCACAGGGCTAAGAGTATTAAAATAAAAATAAAATCAAAATTAATCTAAAACTACTTATAACATAGTAAGCATACAAGTTAAAATAATTAATGTAAAGCAATATATAGATAACTAAATTACAACATTAAAAAATCTAACAATAGACTTTTGATTATAATTAGTCAAATATAACCACAAAAAAAACATTTAAACCAATAATAAACCAATAACGCGTCTTTGTAGGTTTGAAGTTGTACTGATACAAAATCACTTTCTAAGTATTCCTGAATCGTATAAAAACTATGTAAGAGAAAAAATGTTTTATTGACATTTTAAATTTGCTTTTTGAAAGATTTTTTATGGATTCCGGTATTTTATTGTATAAGTGATAGTTCAATGAATTTGAACTTGATTTTGTTAGTTTGTGGAGAGGAATGTTTATTAAATCTGACCTGAGATTATATAAGTGATTTTTACTAGTCGAAGGTAGTTCAGCTTTTTTATGATGAATTTCTATAAGAGTAAAATAAATATATATACAAGGAAGAGTCATGATTTTGTGGCCCTAAAATAAAGGTTTACAATGGGCGCGATAGTGAGCACCACATATAATTCTTATCACCTTTTTTGTAGTTTAAAAATTGAATCTGCTGCATTACTTTGACTCCATAGAGGAATTGCATATGCAACCCTTGAATGAAAAAGTGCAAGATAACAGGTTTTTAGAATATCAAAACTAACAAACGAACGAAGTCTTCTAATTAAAAATGTTACACTTGACGATGAGCGCCCCAAGTTGTCCGTATGTTGGGCCCACGAAAGTTTATCATCTATAGTGATCCCTAAAAGTTTTACACAGTGGCCCTGAGCTAGATTCGAATTTTTTGGAATTTTTAATATTTGCGTTTTTTCCTTGTTCAGCAACAAATTTTTAGCATTAAACCATTTTTTTGCTAGATTTAAAGGAAAGTTTGAACTATCAAGTAAATTCTCAAACCTAGGGCTGTATATAGTTTTATTAGTATTTACAAACTTAAATTAAAATATTGAGCTTATCTAAAAGCTTAATCATCAAACAAAACTTTCCGCTGAACGATCACACTCAAAAGTCTCAAAGCTGCAGTTTTCATTGGTACTTCGCTAATGGCCATTTTCTCATGTTCTACCAAAGAACCGGGCAGTTCGTTGACTCGACATGACCCTTTTGTGAACGTATCAGTGAATGATCGTTGGATTCAGGTCTGTTTTTAGCTGCATTTGTTTACATGACCTCCTTTGATGAAATATTTTTGTTTGTGGTTTTCAATTGCGAAGGGTTTGTGTTTGTAAAGTTTTCCATGCTTTCGATAGAAAAAATTCTCTTTTAAATAAATACAAAGTTAACATATAGAAATGATTTTGTGTCAGTGAGTAATAATCGCGAAAACTAATAAACAAGGATAAGTTTTGATAAGAGTGACATATTAACGTCAATTTTAATTTGCTTAATAGTGTTTACCATTTAGATCCCCCTCTAGCGTTTAAAAAAACTTCCTTTAAATTGAAATTTTCTTCTTAAATCCAACAAACGTTTGTGTTAAGATGATTTTTCACTAAAAAAAAAATAATTAAAATTATTATTATAAATCAAACTATGTCTAAAACTCAAGGAAGTTGGTACAAAATGCTTAAAACCAACAATTTCACTTAAACTTAGGACCTTTCTAAATTAGGCTAAACCTTTTTAGTAAATCACACTGGTAAGGAATGTCTATCATCTAGCCGGTCATGGAAATATCAAAACACATACGCGCAAATTTATCGATCCGAAGGGTTTCGGTCGCTTTCGGCCGGCTTTGCGGCCTTCGTCATATGTCTTCAATCGAGGTGTAGCCAGTTTTGTTGTTTATTTGTTTTGATTCTGGATTTTTCATTTGTGCTGCGTGTACTTTTCACTGTTATAAATTAGAAACAAGTAAGTTGAAAGATGCCGCTGCGTAAAAATGACATGCTGTGTTTATGAAGGAGCGATACCATCGGAGATATCATGTGGAGAAGGTCCAGAGGTTGGTAGATTTTTTGTTTTGAGCAGCTGCAGTTCAACGGGTTTATGTTTTTTCCTCAGTGGCACACATATTTTGGACTATAAACAAAATACAAAAATCCAGGATGTTTGAGAAAAGTAAACAAATACATGACAAATATCGAATTCTTTCTGTCAAAAAACAACGATGGAATGCTTTTGTGGCTCCGGGTCTTAGCTGATTACGCTGTGGCGCTGCGCATGTGCAGACAGAGTTACTGAGCCCAATGAAATAATAGAGAGAGAAAGGGAGGTACCTTAATAAAAGAGAAAATAGAGGGAGATCTTGGTTACAACTTCATGCATGTAAAAAGCATTTGGAAGGACGTATATTTAAGCTAGTGGGTATATGGGACCGGTTAAAAAAGAGAGTTGACATATAAAAAGAATAGAAGATTTTCGGATTTTTGCATAATGACGACAGTTTGGACGATCAAACATGGAATTTCTCTTTGCTTTAATTTTTTTTTGTCTTAAGGCTATAGTTTCTCCCCAGATTTTAAGTAAAAAAAGTACAACTGGCAACGTCTTGTTCTTTCACTTTTTTATCTTTGCCAGAGTGCACAGGGAAAACTAAACATCAGAATTAGCTGAAATTTTGCATACAAAAATCATTTTTAAATGCTTAACAAAAATATCTGAAGGATTTTACAAAATTCTCACTTATTTTTTCTTCAAAATAAAAGCTCTGGTGCTGTCATCTATCCCAAAAGCCTCAAAATAATTGCGGTGTAGAAAAAACCCGATTTACAAAAAAAATAGAGAAATACTCACAATTTCCTCTTTTATTTCCTCGCTTTAGCGAACATAAAAACTAAGTTTCCTTTTTTCTAAAAGCCTGTGCACCCCGGAAAAGAAAACCGATCAATCAATCATAAACGTTTATACTTCATTGAAATTGGGAGACCCACGCAGTTCAAGTGTTGGCCGATAGAACGCATAATTTATACGACTTCATGGTAACTGCAGGTGTTTTGTCAACAAACTGTGGGACAGAAGAGTATGCTTTTAAGTTAACCTGTTGATGGTATAGCCGAACGGCGAGGTTGATGTTATCGGTGGAGGATCAGTTATTGAAATACCATCATACCATTTATAAACTTTTTAGCGCTAACCACACACACTTTACGAAAAAAGCTAAAGTAAAAAATACTTATGTGCTTTAGGGGCGCAGAACACGAAAAGTCAAAATAAGTAACCTAACCCCAAATTTTTGACACGACGCTAAAAAATCTCTGGTGTCCCACTGTGGATAAACATCAATAAAGTCTCCGCGTTGCCATGGAAAACAAATTCAATGACGTAAAATTTTGCAAAAAAATCAGTTCGACATAGTTAAATTGATTTCCCGTACAGTGTTGCTAAAAACTACGACCTTAACTTAGCTGGGTATATCTTTCAAACAGAAAATTTCGTAGCCCGTCTCTGGATATCATTTTTTTAAACATATAATTTAAAAAACAAAAACAACAAAATTGCCAAACAAATGAGAAAACTTAAGCTAGGAATCATTTAAAACAAGAGTTCCACTTTCTTTTTTTTACAATGTATTTTCTTGCAATGTTCATATGAAAACTACACTTTTTTGCACTCGACGCGCGTTTCGCTAACAACGTTAGCATCATGAGGAGACGATAAACAATCATAAGTTTGTTTTAGATTTTATCTAGTAAAAGACAGAAATTATTTTTTATGATTTTCATAATAAGTAACAATTTTTTTTAATAAAAATTAAGTTACACAAGGAGATTTTTTTTATTATCTGTTATATTTTCTTTGTGGTGTATCCTATAATATACAATTGTTTATCATCTCCTGATAATGCTAACGTTGCAAAAAAACGAGTGCAAAAAAGTGTAGTTTTGGCTTGTGGCAAACATTCAAACTTTGTTTTAGTGCAACCAAAGGTTCCAAACTCCCAATATAGACAAAGTCTAGTTTCGCATTTTGAACACAACCAGTGAGTTTCTCCAGTTTTGTAATATTTAAAATAGGACGTTTTTTAAAGTAGGGGTCATTATCTTGATTTTTGTTATTGACAGAATGTATAAATCTACGGATTTTTTGATATCGTTTTAAAGACGTCACATCAGCAATATCACCATAGCAAAATTCTTGTTAATGAATTTTCTAGTTTCCTGAACTGCACATAGATTTTTGTTTTCAGTGGTAAGTTTAATGAGATCCGACGAAAAAAAAACATTTAAACATATTTAAGAGCTGTCTTAAGGTTAGCAGTTACGGAAAATGTATCTTCAGAAATATTTATAGAAAACCCGAATACTGTATTAAACCCTATAAAGTCAATTATTGACTTTTTTATTTTTTTTTGTTTTTTGGTGACTTCTTTTAGTTTCTTGGTCAATCTCTCCGGGTCTATTTTCTTTATTTTCATCTTTTTTACCGGAGTGTACTTTTCGTGTTTTTCGAGGAGTAAAAACTGATGTGTGAACTTTTAGGGCGTTTTGTATATCCGTTGCTCACAATCTCGTTCTGCGTCGAAGTGTTCCGAAGCTATGTTAGTATCTCTTGAAGTTAATCGGATACTAGAGCAGGTAATGACGGTGCTTTGGATGTGGTCTGAATTGTTTTCATCATTTTCAAATATATCCTCAGTTCTTTTCGAGTCATTTTGGGATCATGCGAAATTGCTTGACGGTTTTTTTTTTAAATAAAACGTGCCAATATTTCTTTCTGTGCATATTGTTGACTTATATTTATACATATCTGTACCTCAGAGCAAAGTATTAGGTATAAATTTTCCGGTTCCAAATTTGCTTACATGGCCAGATTCAAATCAGGTATTTTATAAAAAATATAAAATATGATCAAATAGTTTTTTATTTTGGCTCTCCTGTAAAGTTTTTGTTTTGTGACTTAATACCCTTTTACTGTGATGTACGGATATGTATTTACCTGTTAATAAGCTTAAATTTTTTATCCCGAAAAATTCAACGAAATTTTGGCATTGTTGACTATACGATACAAAACAAAAGGGATTAATTTGAATAGTATTTTCGCAATGTGGAAAATAGGATACAAAACGCATAAAACATAAACTTCTGCGTTTTTGGTAATCTAGGTTATAGGATACATTGAAAGAAAAGGACTGTTTTTACAAGAAAAATAGTATAAAATTAAATCTTAACTTATAGGGAGGAATTTTGGACCTTATAAAAAACTTTTTATACTGTAAAAATGTCAAAACTTACCTTTACAACAGACCACGTGCTGCAGCCGGTCGGAATTACTGAAATACTGGTGCACAATTTGACCATCCCGATAGAGATAGTGCCAGTTATCGATTAAACCAATAAAATACATAATAAATATGATCATGGTGTCATCAAAATATTCAGTGCTTGTTTTTAAACAATCATTATGTCATATTAAATGTTATGTATCCTATGGGACACGATATCAAATTAAGGGTTAAAAAGTATCTTGTTGAGGACAGTATGTTTCTGTAAACGAAAGTCTCGGAACTGCAGAGGGTGGGCAGTGGAGTGCCTCAGGGCTTTGTTCTGAGTCTTCTACAGTTCATCATCTACATCAACGATCTTCTGTATAACTTCCTTCGCTGATGACACCACACTGAAATCCAGCAATACAGATGCAGCTACCCTTGTAGAAGACTCAACAAATTTGCAGCAAACTGCGCAGGGGTTTGCTTGTAATAACCTACTTTTAAATGAGACAAAATCTCAACACCTTATTGTCTCTTCAAACAGGCATCTAACTTTAGGGAAACCAATTAAATTATTAGGCAATACACTATAAAACACACTCTTAGGCTTCCTACTTGGATCAGTTTAGACAAAGAGTATCAAGATCGATATTTTTAATAAGACGTTTAATAAATCTCCTTAACATTAAACTATGAAGCAATACTTTGGGGTAATTCTACAGTGATTCTACAGTGACTAGTAAAGTTTTTATTTTATAAAAGGGGGCAGTCCAAGCACTGGCAAATGCAAATCGCTTTTTAGGTTCAAAATCGTGCCCTTGTCTTGTTTATTTTTGTGTGCAACTTTGCATGTACAATCGGATATATACTCTTATAACACCAGAGCTGCAAAAAATACATATTCCACGTCATCGACTAGTTGTTTTTCAGAAAAACTCATTAAAATTGAAACTTTACAATAGGCTGCAAAAAAATAAAATAATTTAAAATATAAAAATTTAGAAATCGTTTTTATATGATTACTTAATTTATTACCGTGTGTTTGTATCTACTTTTTTAAATTTGACTTGCTGGAAATGTATTTTGTACGTAAAACAGTCAATAAATACTACTCTACTCTACTATACTACTCTACTCTACTGGACGAAGCTATAAAACTTCTTAACTTAACCCCTAAAAATGCCAAAGTAGAAGTAGCCACTAGCCCAAGATAAGACGCAGAATTTGTAGTAAAGACTAGAAAAATAATAATAAAAACTCGCTACCACACTTTATGTCGCAAACCCTAACAACATTAGAAGCTTTCTCACTATTACTGCTTTTGCTTTATTAAACATCCACTTAAAGTTTGCTCTGTTCCTAAACTAAATGGAGAAACAAACTTTTTCTGTATCAAACGGGGTCCCAGACCCGACTCTGCTAAATAGCTTTAAAAGACTTAAATGATATATCTTTGGCATCCTAAGAGCAAAAATTGTGAATTTAATACGGAGAAGTCATAAAGTTACAAAGAGTAAAGATACTTTAAAAAATCAATGAATAGCGGGCTTTGCTCAAAAAAGGTCATGGTAACCATAGATCCGGATTTCGCACTTGTGGTGCTCATCAGTACGGTACTAGGAATTAGGAGATGAAATAATGATGAAAAAATCTGACACAAGATTCATGTAAAATCTGAGTCCAATTGCATAATCGGCAGATGTATCTTCAATTTGAAGGAAAATTAACCGTCTCTACGGAGACAGATATAATTATCTTTACAGATATCCTAAGCTCTGGAGTTGACAAATTTAAAAAGAAATTTAGTGAGGGTGAATAAATAAAAAAAAATTACTGAATAGCGAGCTTTCCCTCAAAAAAGGTCATGGTAACTGTAGATCCGGATTTCGCACTTGTGGTGCCATCAGTACGGTGCTAGGAATTAGATTAGAGATACTGTATAATAAAATATAATGGGGTAGACAGTACTGGACAAGGCTACACACTAGAATCCCCCAATTCCCGAATTTGTAAAAGCGAAACGCAATTGAACAGAAAATAAAACGTCCGAAACGAAAAATAAACAAAAGTAAAACACCCAGAAAATAATAGATACGAATATAATTTTAGAAAATTTTAATTTACTCCATTCTTAAAAGACCCGAAGATAATGTAACCAATTATAATTTTGCCAAAACTTAAAATATCTGAATTACAAAAGTATCAGAAATAATTTTCTAGAAACGAAAAACACCCGAAGCACAAATTGACAGAAAATAATATGACCGATCCTTAAATGAGCAGAACCACAATCGTAGACCGTAGACTCTGGATTGCGGCCTTGACAAGTTTCTCTATTTGGAAAATGCCACGGGGATTTTTTCTTATTAAACGTCTATCAAATCTTGCGATTCGTTTTTGATACAATTCCCGTGAACCGATCTTAATAAAATTTGGAACAGTAATGTAGGTCGAATGACAATATAATACTATGAAAAAATTTGAGGGTAGGGAGTGGTTGAGGGATGTAAAGGGGCTAAATTCATACAATATCACAACTTACTTCGACTCTTCCATGTCGTAAGCCTGGCAACGTAGCAATCGAATTCGTAGCTATTGGTTCATATTATTTTCGGACAGATTGGAGTTCTTGAATTTTGTGGTGTTTCTATTAAATTATTTTCGTTAAAAATATTTTCTGACATTTTGTGTTTTCTAGCGATTTGATTTTCCTGTCATTTCATTTTTGAAACAATTTTTTTCGAACCAATTATTTTCTTCTTTTTTTTTTAATTCTGACAAATTATGTTTCTGCCAAATTTAGTTTCAGGTTTTTTATAGGGTCCCCTACACACAAGGTTTCAGAACTTAATCATTAAACATTTCGAACATTTTAAAGAAGCTGAACAACTGCAAATCCATTTTTTTGAGTATTTTTAATTTATTGTAAAAGTTCATAAGGTGGTTTGACTTTGCTCTAACCTGGGACTGATATTGGAGACATAAAGTAACATCCTAAAACACTTATCCTTATCCGTACACGTATCGGAAGAAGGTATAAAGCACAGCCTAAATGCATATCTACTTTATTCAACCGATCAAATATTTTTCTTTCTGGTTGAATGACACCATACATCAGAAATTAGGACGAAAGAATCGGCTTTTCTTAGACTGGTTACAGAGTGGTAACTTTAAGTTAATTATTGTTGTAATTTATTTCGGACTTCCATTGTCTATATTTTATTCATACACGACGATTCGACTAGTACAATCTTTGATCGCCTTCAGGTGCAAACTACAATCTATTTTTAAGGCTACGTATTTATATACTATGAAAAATCACTCAACCGTGAAGTTTAAGAAGTTAGTTCCGCCCAAGGAGGGGCTTCCAAATATTTGAAATTTCAACACTTAGTTTACTGAAAATACCCTGATTCTGCCCAATAAAGGCAGCTTCAAGGAATTTTCGTTTCTTGCAGTGTGACTCCTTGTGCAAAACCTTTGCTTCTGTCCACTTCATTCGTGATTTCGTTGCTTCACCTCTTTGGTTATTCGCTTGAAGTTCCTTAGGCCCAACAGATAGGGTTCTTTTTGTTTCCCCTATGTATGATTCACCACACTCACAAGGAACTTGCTAAATGCATTCCTTATTTTGTTTGTTCTCCGGTTTCATTTTACTAAGAGGGCTTCGAATTGTATTATTAGATTTAAAAGCTATTTTAATATAAACGTTGTTCGCTACTTTTCGAATTTTCTCTGATACTTCTTTATTGTATGCAATTGTAAGGAATGCATTTACCTGGTTTTGGTCAAGAAATAGTATCTGTTATAAGTTTAAGGCTGCAACCATTCTGCTGCAGATCCTTCTTATTGTTTCTTATTTCGATTTCCAATTTGATTCGAATTCCAAGTCCAAATCGATTTCCAAATCGAAATAAGAAACATTAAGAAGGATCTGCAGCAGAATGGTTACAGCCTTAAACTTATAACAGATACTATTTCTAAATTTCAGCAAACAGGACAGAGATTACAAGACTCTTAAAATTCCATACATTCAAGGAGTATCATATTACGCTTTTTTAAGAAAAAAGATTGTCCCTTAGTAACCTTATTTGTTTTGACGTTTTAGAAAAAACGTCATTGAAACTTCAGGTTATGAATGTTGTTGACTTAAAAGTGTTCGCATTTGACATTTTTAATAACTTGTAATATTTATGATGACATTTTTATTGGTTGTAGTTAAAGGATAGTACACCAACTCGCATGTTATGGCCATTAGATGCTCAGATAAATTAAACTTCACCTTTGCGTTTAATGATAATCATAACATGCTTGTTATACAGGGTTCCTAAGAAAATCCTTAGGGGGCCAAGCAGCCGTGTATAAGACGCAGACAAACGAAAAAGCACATTAGGCAGAAAAGGATGGGCATGGGGCGATATTGTCACTACATCTTACACGTAGTAAATCCATTCCAGGTTGTTGTTTTCTAATGTTTTCCATTTTCATACCTTTAGGACTGAAATAAAAATTGTTTTTGGTCAACTTTAATACCAAACTGATGAAATATATCGTAAAAAAAAATATTTTTGGCTTTTCATTTTGTACCCATTGTCCTTACGCACTGTTTACAGGCTGGGGACTGAGATACATGCAAATGCCTAACCTAAAGCGTTCATACACGGCCGGAGAAATCGACTGAGATATTTCCGTAGAAACTTTATCAAGCAAATAGGACGGGTTGACGCCTTCGAACGACCAACCCGGGTTTTGCACTTTGATTCGAAATCAAAAAGGAGGAACAGTCAGATGTGGGGCCGTGCACAAATTACGTAACGGTGATTTTACCAATTTTTGACCCCCTCCCTATGTAATGTTTTGTAACGGTTTGGCACGCTACTCCCCTAATATTACTTAACGATTTCAAGACCACTAACCCCCCCCCCCAAAAAAAAAATTCACTTATTTTCGTTCCAAATTTTCTTAGTTTCACATAAATGCAAACTCTGTCGAAAACCCCCCTCCCCCCTACATAACGTTTTGTAACCCCCCTCCCCCCTATGACCATTACGTAATTTGTGCACGGCTCATGTAGTCCCAGTGGAGGAGGGCGAGAAAATTGATATTTTTTTCTTAAAAATTATACTCTTTAAACCTATTTCTTTGCGTTCCCGAAATTACGTAATTTTTGAAAAAAAATTGTAAGCGGCACCATTTTCATTTCGTGCATTGTTTTTCTAACATTTTTGCGTTCGGCTAATTTAATTGAAAAATTTTTGCCTGCGGCGCCGTTTATCTTCTCACTCGAAACCAAGATTTTAGGAAAACTGGTCCCGTCTCTGTTTCTAAATTTTTTCGAATAAAAGTAGAGTATGACCATGGGGGAAATAATTTTTTTCTACGGTATGACGAAAATTTCGAGAAAGTTGAAGAAAAAAATAAAAAAAGTTGCAGAGCTCAACTTTTTCGTAAAAAAAACGTTTATTGTAAAGAAACAGAGTAAAATAAATCTTTTCACCCCTTTTTGGGTGTTACAAATATTGGCAGCCCCTTATTTTTCGCTTTTACCCTCCCGCTAGTTTTGAAGAATTGGTTCGCTACATGTTTCGAGATCATGTCATAAAACACCTCGAAAATATCAAATGTAGTGTAGGGCCAGCTTTATTTATTTCTTTGGCTGCTAGTTTGGCCGTTTCCGGATAGATGTCACTAGTAGAACAGAATGGAAAGAAAAGATTGGAAATTTAATTAAAAGCGAAGATATTTCTTTCTAATGTTAACAACCTCACGAGTTTATCGCTCAGTATCGTAAATAATGGACCCTGCCGCCTCCTTTAAGCAAGAAAAAACTGTGGTTTGGACCTGAAAACATCTAATTTTTTCCTCGATCATCTCATGATGTGGCCGACATCTAGCGGAATTTGCTTGTCAACGGTTATTATTGCAACTATGATTTATGCTCACAATGAAAGAGTGGCGACAATTTTTTCTCATGAAAGCAGTCCGGAGATAATAACAAACTGGCACCATTGCTCAACATACCTGTTTCTTTTGTGCACGCAGAACTTTCTATGCCATTTCTGTTTGATTTACTGAAATCCTATCCCTAAGGAAAATCTTAAGAACCCTGTATAAACTACTATAATGTTACGTTTTAACAACATTCTTAAAGGTATAGATGCTGCATCAATATCGCATTATATTCTTTATTTTTTTATATATATTATGATACTTCTATTTAGCATTTAATAATAATAAGTATCCTTCTTATTATTATATTTTAATGTACATATCAGTGCTTAGTAATATGTCATTGTCACTTAGACATCTAAATAGCTTTATAGACTGTCTTTATTGAGATACCGATTTCGACAAACATGAAAGTGAATGTCCTGGCGCAATTCGTCTAATTGAGGATCAACACAAAAAAGTCGCAAAAAGATCTCGTTAATTGGATTACGGTTTGGAAAAAGAATATTGCTGTATAACGCATGGAAGGGTATATAATGAATGGACAGAGTGTATAATGGATGGACAGAACACATAACATAAATTGTTTCCAAACATCAAAAGAAGTATACTTAAATATTTTGGACATATATTGAGTAATTACAGATATGGTATCTTAAGACTAATAAAGTAAGGAAAAAAGTTTATTCTTTATAACCTGCTGAAAAGTACAGGATTCTGTAATAGGTGGCGCACACAGGTACTACGTCTCCGCGGATTACAAACTTTTTGTTTTAAATTCGATAGGTGTGCATGGTGCCTAGGTCTGTAGGTGTCTAGATTCTCTATTAGACATTGGAGGCCTGGTCGTAATGAAGTGAGAAACAAAAACGCTTTGTCCGACATGCCACGATTGTTACTTTAACCTGTTAAGATTCCCATCACTATATTTTCATTCGTAGTCACGGGGGTCCCGAACGAATTATAAGTTGCAAAAAAATGGTACTAAAATCTGATTGCAGATTATGATTAAGGACCCTCCCATGATCTAAAACCAAGATATGTTAAAATCCCAACTGATCCTTTTTTGAAATTTTACACACTTTTCTATTATATTGAGAAAAAATACCGGTTAAGGCTTAAAAATTACTAAACTGTCTACATAATATATTTTTTTAAATATTTTAAGGACACACATGAAATAAAAACCTATCGATTTTTTTAGTTTCTTTAAAAAAATTATTAAAAAACTTTTTTACAAAGATAACAACGTTTTAGATTATACAGCGTCGATTCTTTAAACGGAACGGTGCTTCCAGCGGTTAGAATTTGGTTAAATAAAAAAATCCAAAAACACGTCAACTGAGATTTTTAGTTTCCTTTAATCGTGCTATCTTGGATTTTTTTTCATAAAAAATATATTTTTTGCCATAACTCGTAAAGATAGATAGCACGATTATAGAAAATTTAAAATCTCAGTTGACGTGTTTTTGGACTTTTTTGTAAAACCTAATTCTAACCCACTAGAAGCACCGTTCCATTTAAAGAATCCACCATGTATAGTGTAAAGCAACGGGCCAAGGTGTAACTTTTTTTTTATCCCGCTAAAGCATAAAACAGATAGATTACACTTTAGTTATTAAAGAAGGCAGTGACTTTGGCAATGGGAACAAAAATCAAAGTGCCCTATGGACCCATAATCATTTTTGTGTTTTGAGAATTTTCAGTAGGTACGTTGTTTAATTTATAAAGTTTGTTATAAAAATTTTAATAATGAAAGCCAAACCAACATATAAATTTAATCATAATGTAAATAGAAGGGAAATGCGCGGGTTGTGGTGAAAAAATTAAATTTGGAAAATCGAACCAAGAATTATTTAAAATAACTTTACGGTTAGAAAAATTACTACAGGCCTTTTCAAATCCAAACTTTAACACAAATAATATAAAATAAGGTTTTTACTTACCAATTGCTGCCGATGCCAGATTTTGAAGCAATAAATGTGACTAGGAATAAAAGATTTTTAACGGATCAAGACTGTGAATGTGATTTGTACCAAGCTGCAAAGATCATAAGAGGAAAAGGACATTTCAAGATGCTCGCAGAAGACAATTTTTTATTTTGTAAGCACAAGCTAATTGTATTATGCACGCCAGTGATTTTTCTCTCTCTAACTCAACTTTACAATCTTCTAAGGGAATAATGGAGAAGCAGGTTTTAAAAAACCCTTGTGCTGCATCGGCCATAACTTTCACTTGATAGCTTCCACTCATGTTTCTTTCACTTGTTACTTTTTCTAATAGCTTTTCCGCATGGGCCCAAATAACCGGTCTTAGTGCCATTTACCACTGTTCCCTCTATGTAATGATTGAAATCTAGTATCTTGTATTACTAGTAACATTCATTGCTTCAAAATCTGGCATCGGCAGCAATTGGGGAATAAAACATTATTTTCCCGATCATATACAGACCGCTTCAAGCTACTGCGAACATATGGCGGAAGAAGCCTAATTTGCCAGTGTACGTACATGCAGAGACACCGCACGCCTATCAGTGAAGCAACCAATACTCAGGGTTGCGATCACGACTTGCATGACTTTCCTTTGGTATTTAGTACGCCTCTAACCACGGTGCTGTGTGGAGCGTAGTCAATGAAACCGGAATTTGGTCAATAAATACGAAAATTTTTATAACGTAATTTTCTTATTTTTTGTCTCTGATAAATAAGAGCGTTTTATTGTCAACTGCTCAGATTTATCAGTGACGACGTGTTACAATGAAAATAATAAGGAGAAAAAAAAAATAAAAGCAAGTTCTCAAAATAAAACATTCTAAAAACCAAAAAGATTCTCCCAGTCAAAAAAAAATTAAAGCAAATGTTCGAAAAGTCCTCCTTGCTCGGCTAGACAATATCCGAGCCTACTATAAAAACCCCTTCTAACGTTTCCAAGCATGTTAGGGGTGATAATTTGAAAAGCTTCTTCAAAAACAGATAGAAGTCATTAGGAGCTTACACCAAATCTTACACCTAACAACTGCCTAGCAGTTGGAATAATGTGTTGCTGCAGTAGATCCAAGTATCTAGGACCATTCAAATTGCAATTGCCGTTAATAAAAAATGGCCCAATTACGTGTTCCCCTATAATACCCCCCCCCCAAACATTTAGTTTTTGGGGATACTGTGTTCTTACGTCAAAATACAAATGCAAATTTTCCTTCGACCAATATCGAACGTGTGTTGGGTTATGACGATTTGACCAATTGACCATCTGCACTTTTTCGGCAACTCGGTAGACATCCATTTTTGGTTTTAAAAATGTATTATTTCAATTAAGAACTTACCCGTCTGTTTCTCGAGCAAGGCAGAAATAAAACAAAATAATAAAAACAAAATTAATCTCCAAAAGATAACACTGCAGCGTGCTTCGAATCCACCTCGGTCGTACGGCACGGAGAGTAAATTGGACTTGATTCCCCCTATGTTCGCAGTAGCTTGAAGCGGTCTGTATATCATACATAGAGATGTAGGAAATTTTATATTATTTGTGTAAAGTTTGGATTTGAAAAGACTTGTGGTAATTTATCTAACCGTAAAGTTATTTTTTATAAAATTATGTAATTCTGGTTTTGATTTTCCAAATTTAAATTTTTTCACCACAATACAAGCACAACCCGCGCAAACTTTTCTTCTGTTTTCATTATGATTGGTTATATGCTGGTTTGGCTTTTATTTTTACTTAAAACTTTTACAACAAACTTTATAAATTAAAGAGCGGACCTACTGAAAATTCTTTCTTAACAAAAAAAGGGTTATGGCACACTTTGATTTTTGTTCCCATTGCTAGTCACTGCCTCCTTTAATAACTAAAGCGTAAATCTTATGCTTTAGCAGGATAAAAAAAGTTACACTTTGGTTTGTTGTTTTACAATATACAGGGTTCCTAAGCAAATCCTTAGGGGGCCAAGTAGCCGTGTATAGGACGCAGACAAACGGAAAAGCACATTAGGCAGAAAAGGATGGGCATGGGGCGATGTTGTCACTACATCTTACACGTAGTAAATCCATTACAGGTTGTTGTTTTCTAATGTTTTCCATTTTCATACCTTTAGGACTGGAATCAAAATTGTTTTTGCCCGACTTTAATACCAAACTGATGAAAGATATCGTAAAAAAAAATATTTTTCGGCTTTTCATTTTGTAACCATTGTCCTTACGCACTGTTTACAAGCTGGGGACTGAGATACATGCAAATGCCTAACCTAAAGCGTTCATACAGGGCCGGAGAAATCGACTGAGATATTTCCGTAGAAACTTTATCAAGCAAATAGGATGGGTTGACGCCTTCGAACGTCCAACCCGGGTTTTGTACTTTGATTCGAAATCAAAAAGGATGAACAATCAGATGTGGGACCGTGCACAAATTACGTAACGGTGATTTTACCAATTTTTGACCCCCTCCCTATGAAATGTTTTGTAACGGTTTGGCAAGCCACTCCCCTAATATTACGTAACGATTTCAAGACCACTACCCCCCCAAAAAAAAACTTTTCACTTATTTTCATTCCAAATTTTCTTAGTTTCACACCAATGCAAACGCTGTCGAAAACCCCCCTCCCCCCTACGTAACGTTTTGTAACCCCCCTCCTCCCTATGACCATTACGTAATTTGTGCACGGCCCCTGTAGTCCCAGTGGAGGAGGGCGAGAAAATTGATATTTTTTTTATTAAAAATTATACTCTTTAGACCTATTTCTTTGCCTTCCCGAAATTACGTAATTTTTGAAAAAAAATTGTAAGCGGCGCCATTTTTATTTCGTGCTTTGTTTTTCTAACATTTTTGCGTTCGGCTAGTTTAATTGAAAAATTTTTGCCTGCGAAGCCCTTTATCTTCTCACTCGAAACCAAGATCCCCCGTTTTTGGAAAACTGATCCCGTCTCTGTTTCTAAATTTTTTCGAATAAAAGTAGAGTATGACCATGGGGGAAATAATATTTTTCTACGGTATGACGAAAATTTCGAGAAAGTTGAAGAAAAAAATAAAAAAAGTGGCAGAGCTCAAGTTTTTCGTAAAAAAAAACGTTTTTTGTAAAGAAACAGAGCAAAACAAATCTTTGCACCCCTTTTTGGGTGTTACAAATATTGGCAGTCCCTTATTTTTCGCTTTTACCCTCCCACTTTTTGAAGAATTGGTTCGCTACATGTTTCGAGATCATGTCATAAAAAACCTCGAAAATATCAAATGTAGTGTAGGGCCAGCTTTATTTAAAATCAATAATATCGCAAGCAAAAAGCTCTGCAGGAAAAACAGCGCCGTTTATTGATTTCCTTGGCTGCTAGTTTCCGGATAGATGTCACTAGTAGAACAGAATGGAAAGAAATTTAATTAAAAACGAAGATATTTCTTTCTAATGTTAACAACCTCACGAGTTTATCGCTCAGTATCGTAATTAATGGACCCTGCCACCTCCTTTAAGCAAGAAAAAGCTGTGGTTTGGACCTGAAAACATCTAATTTTTAATTTGATTAGATTTTCAAATCCTTCCCCTTCTTGAGCCTCACAATATCCCAATCTATTGTAAAACTCTAGGCGCGTAGCAGCCAACATTTCAGGGGTGATAGAGTTGCCCGCCTCCAAAATTTTCGCCCTCAACTCCTGTATAGTCGTAGGCCGTAAGTGAGGGTGTTGGAAAATTTTGTCGTGCCAACAATCCCATAGGAAAAAGTCATTTGGCGCAAATCTGGTGATCGAGGAGGTCATCGGATATTTCCATACGTGGAAATAATTCTATCACCAAATACCTGACGAAGGTAATTTGTAGCCTGGCGTGAATTGTGGGATGAACAGCCATCTTGCTGAAACCACAATTCGTCCAAATTTATGTTGAGTTCCCTCAACCGTAGTAAAACCTGGTGTTGAAGAAGATCAACATATTTTTGTCTATTCAAATTCCCTTCAATGAAAAAGGGTCCAATAATGTGCGACAATACTGCTCCAAACATTTAATTTTTGAGGATGTTGCGTTCTAACACTTGCGTGCAGATGTTTATTTTTGCGGGACCAATAGCGGCTATTTTGTGGATTGTGAGAGCTATGAAGTTCAAATGTCTTCTCGTCACTAAACAAAACTTTTGATAGGAAATTTTCGGTCCTGTCACATTTACCCCTCATAACCTCACAATATTCTAACCGGCGAAAATAATCACCTGGTTGCAATTCCTGCGACTTCCCAATCTTAAACGACTTGTAGCCGTATTTTTTTAGGATCCATTGGCAAGTACTGTTGAGAATATCCAGTGCCTCCGCAATCGGTTTCGTCGAACATGGTTCATGTTCCTCAACGTAAGCGCATACCATTTCGTCTCGTTCCACCCTGTGTGGAATAACGGGATGCTCTGGTATTTCGCCCTCGTGGTAACACTTTCTACAACCATTTATGCACCCGTACCTTTCAAGACGATGATAAATGTTGTAGACAGTTTGAGCCACAGGAACCGGTCGATCTGGAAACGCAAAAACAAAAAGCCCAATGACCTCGTCCGCACTGTCAATTTTTATGTAGTTTTTAATAATAAAAATCTTTTCTTCTCGAGTATACGGCATTTTAAAAACACAAAATTTACGAAACTGAAGCGACTCGAAAGGAAATAAAAATGCAATGCCTGTGAATCCCAGTTTTTCCTCGCTCATCTCATGGTGTGGCCGCCATCTAGCGGAATTTGCAGACATCTTGTCAACGGTTATTATTGCAACTATGATTTATGCTCACAATGAAAGAGTGGCGACAATTTTTTCTCATGAAAGCAGTCCGGAGATAATAACAAACTGGCACCATTGCTCAATATACCTGTTTCTTTTGTGCGCGCAGAACTTTCTATGCCATTTTTGTTTGTTTTATTGAAATCCTATCCCTAAGGAAAATCTTAGGAACCCTGTATAATCTAAAATAGTATTATTTTTGTACACCAGTTTTTTAATTAATATTTTTTAAAGATACTAAAAATATCGATAGGTTAGTTTTAAGTTAATTATGTTGCGTATCCTTAAACTACTTAAAAAAATATATTATGCAGAATATATGTGCATCAAAATCGTTTGGCGCGTGCGATGTTGCCGTTAGTAACAAAAAATAAGCAAAAGTTGCCATCAAAATCGCTTTGCACGTTCGGTTAAAAACAAATAAATAATGGTTTACATGAATATTTTATTTTTCGATAAAATTTGTTAATTTTTAGAACCGATGATAGATTTTGGTATTTGATACTTGGTAGAGCATTATGAATTTGTGATTAGATGTTAAAAATTATAAAGTTAACAGGCTCCCCCTCATCGAGGGGTGAGGGATGGTTGTAAAATTTAACCATTGATTAGTGCTTTTTCATTTTTATTAAAAATCATTTTTTACTTAAATTTATTTTATGCAAATTTGGAGTACTTCAAATCCCTCTTTTCAAGGATTAACGTGGTACATCACTTAGGCATTTAGTGAGTTTGAATTTGTTCCCTCTGGATGGAGCGGCGAGAAAAATGAAAAAAATGGAACAGTGGTAAAAAATTAAAAATGGAGAATATGGAATTAATGGATGATTCGAGAAGAGGATACTGTGGTAAAAAATGGAAAAATCTAAAGGAAATGGAAAAAAATCGAAAAAATGACGCAGTTGAAAAAATCAAGCGGTAGTAAAAATGGATAAAATGAAGAAAATGGGGCGTTTTAAAAAATAGATAGAATGGAAAAATGGAGCTGTTGCAAAATTGGATAAATTAAACAAATGCAGGACATTTGTAAATAGAGTACCGGTGACTGATATTTTTTCTTTTTTTACATCTTAAAATGAATTAAGCAGTCTATAAGCGCAGCTAAAGTGTCTTTTTATCCCTCGATCAATTATAGTGTAAAAACCTTTTCGCCTCCGGATAAAAAGTCCCACTAGGTTTATTACATTCTAGAAAGTGATTTTTAGACATACACTTCTTATATACCTACCTATTAAAGAGTGGAGCGGCTAGAAAAATGGAAAAAAAGGACGCAGGTGAAAAAATGGAGCGGTAGTGAGAATGGAATAAATGGAAAGCATAAAAAAATGGTGAGTTGGGGAAAATGGATGGAGGAAAAAATAGAGCTGTTGCAAAAATTGATAAAATAAAAAATTGGAGCGGGCGTAGGACATATGTAAATAGAGTACCGTTAAGTGGCATTTTTTTTCTATCTTAAAGTGTATTAAATATTCTATAAACCACGCAACTAAAGTGTCTTTTTTTCACCTCGGGAAGAAAAGTGGTCCTAGGCTTATAATAAACCCATCAAAAAGGTTTTTTTTTAATCACAATCTTGAAAGTGATTTTACACACAAATTTCTTATATACACTACTAAAGGGTGGAGTGGAGAGAAAAATGGAAAAAGGGAGCGACAGCGGAAAAATGGAGCAGTGATAAAATATTTAAAATAGAGAAAATGGAATTAATGGAGAAATAGAAAATGGAGCGGCTGAGAAAAAGAAGCTTTGGTAAAAAAAATGGAAAACCGAAAAAAATAGAGGAATTGGAAAAACGGAGAAAATGAAAAGTATGTAAAAATGAAGCGGTGGTGAAAATGGATAAAATGGAAAGAATGGATAAAATTAAGCGGTTATGAAAATTGATGGAATGGAAAAAAAGAGTACCGTTAAGTGGAGTTTTTGTTCTTTTTTTTACCTTAAATTGCATTAAATACCTAGTAGAGTAACCACGTGACCAAAGTGTCTTTTTTATTCCTTGACGAATTTGTACAAACTTTTTGCTTTGGAACAGAAAATGTTATTACCATTACCAATATGGTCAATATTTGTTTGTCTTTAAAATATTCAGCCCAGCAAACATTGGATTACTAAAAATGAAAAACATTCACTGTAAAAAAAGTAAAAATATTTGGAATATAACATTTTACAATTATTGTAGTTCGCGGTGCAGTGGTTGTATTGTTGCTGCGCATTGTAGTAAGTGTTGTACAAATATTGTAAAATGCAGAGAAAAAAAAGAATCTCCACTCATAATGAGAGGTTTTAAATCGGATAAATACTTTAAAAAATATAGGTTACAAGCACAACAATCTCGACAACAATAATCTAAGAACACAACAGTAATCATCTAGGGCTGAATTAATTTACATTTAATTAAGACAGTAATTTCAAGGATTACCTCCATACATGGTAGGGAGGCTATTGCGATCGACAAAAAAAAGGTTTTTTTATTTCCACTATTTTTTATTTGAGTCAAAAAAGACCTAAATACAAAATGTTGTCATGTCAAACGATAACTCAAAAACCGCTAAATCGATTCTTATCAAATTTGGCACAAAGATTTTTTGTCAGCAGACGCAAAGTTGATTAGTTTTTGTTGAGGATTGGGGTTGGAAAGAGGGTAGAAGACGAATTCAACCAAAAAAAAATTTTGAATGCTTTTTTAAGATTTTTAAAGGTTTTATGGAGGCTATACGTGCCTACTGGTACTTTTTATTTATTCTTAAGTACTTTTAAAAAGTACTTATTTTTAAGTACTTTTATCAGAGGAAGGCAGCAAAAGACTAACTTTTATTCGCGGCGTCAATTAGGGGGGGAGTATTCGCATGTAAAACTCAATCAAACATGGTTAGTGAGTTTGACCTGGACAAACTAGTTGACGAATTTGCTGCAATAAGGCATTGCCCTTACCCACTAAACCATTAATTAAGTGTTTAGGTCTAAGCTTTTTTGTTTGGTTTTTATGTTTAGAGTTATTTTGTCATCAATAAAGTGTTTTTTTTTTCGATCATATTTTTACATCCCTCTTTCATTTTTTTTTGAAGTTAGGTATGCTGCCCCCAAGAGAAATGTAAAATGATGCCCCTGACTTTTATCCTTTCCTGCTTAATTCAATGGATCGCAATTTTCTTTGAAACTCTTTTATCCCACGGAAATATTTTTAGTACAATAAATTTCTTAAATCTTAATATTAAAATTCTTAAACGATTATTTATCAGCAAAAATTTTGAATTAATAAAAAAATTCCGAAAAGCATTCCCGGAGACCATTACTAATCGACACACAAAATTTTCGCGATAAGTACTGTATATAAATATATTTTAAAATAAAAATATCATTAGTTCGACTACCTAAAAATTATCTCATTTATTAGAAAAGGTTGATTTTAGCCTGATAAACAAACAAAAATCGCTTTCCAGAAGGGTGATTCTTACCACCCAGAAACTGATAATTCACCTTGCATGTCAAAATTAATAATATATAATCGCTCTCCGATGACAATAGGCATTGTCATACTATTTTTAGTCCACCATACCAATATATTTATATAGTATATCCTGTCGATATCCAAAATGTATATTTGTCAAAATCTTAGTTGATATATAACAATGGTATATCCATAAAAGTAGGTATATTCTTTTCGTATCCATAATGTTTTATTTCAAAATATTAACTTTTATTCGGTTAAAAAATATAAGGCTTGTATACAAAAAACATATTATGTACGGTAGCGTATATACACTGATATACAGTAAATATTCGTTCATGTTTCCTTTTTTTGAAAGGAATAATGTTTTTTTTTTCTAATATATGTAAAATATACATGTAACATACAAAACGTATATCCTATATATATATATAAAGATAGCAAGGCTTGCTATGTGGGGAGTTACTGAGGGTCTAAAACACCTTAATCAAGGAAAAAAAAAAGTTGTCTTTCGGTCTGTCGGTCTGTTGTCTGTCTGTATACACGATAACACAAGAACGCCTTAATTGTTTTAAGAAAATTTGGTACAAAAATCCCATATCGGCTGACCATAAACTGATTAACTTTTGGGTAGGCTGGTGAAGGGCTGAAGGGGCGAAAAGAGGGATAAAATATTTAAAAAAATTGTAACTTTGGAACAAAAGCAAGTAGCGATATACGGTTTTCAGATTTAAGTTTCTATGAATATGGAGTACAAATTTTGTTATAAAGTCCAAATTCATGCGAGCTTTAGTTTTCGAGTTATTTGAAAAAAAAAATGTTAAAACATATAAAAAGAATCATAACTTTAGAAGTAAAGCATCCATTGACATGCGGTTTTTAGATTTTGGTTTTCGCAAATATGACCGAGTTTTCGAGACATTTTCATTTTCTTTAAACATAAAATAATTGATTATCCAATTTTTTATTATAAAGCATGATGCCTATCTATTTAAAAATATTCGGTAAAAAATCTGAAAAATATCTCATCATGGAAAAAATATCAGAAAATCTTTCCTCAGAGGTCTGTTGCACTGAAAAAACTGCGTTTGTCCGAACGTCAAGAAAACAAAATGAACTCAAACAAAGCAACGATGTAGGTTTTTGATATATTCCCCTTTCCTTAGGATATTACTAGAGAAAATAATTTAATTCCACAACAGGTGGCCCCCGGCCTGTTTAGTACAGTGAATAGAGGCCAAAAAAAGGGGGTTACCCTACAAAAGGTTTGCTAGTTCTGAACTTTGGATAGCAACGAAGCTAGGTAATGCCCAAAAATGACTAAAGTCACGTGCTTGGAAAAATATTCATTGCACTGCATTAACCCCGAAATGCACCGTAGGCACTTAATCGCAATGGGCTATTTAATTCATTATTTTTCTCTCTTGATCCTACATAAATGATAAAAGAGGAAGCGTGGATTAGCTAAACTAATCTGAATATTTTTACGGTGCATTTTATTTTATTTTGTAGTAAGAGTTCTTGTTATATATAAGGTGGATCACAAGAAACCGGACTGTTTTGTTTTAACTGCGAACTTTTTATTTATTGTCAGATTTTAACTAAATTTTTTTTTTTTGAAAATGTAATGAAATAGCCTTTTTGTAAATATGTCAAAAAATAAAATGTATCAAAAATTCAAAATGGCGGATGTCCAAAAGTATTATGCATCTTAAAAAACCGTTGGGTGTTTTTTTGAGACACTTTGTATATTTTTTTTTTTGATAAATTCTATTAAAAAATAAAAAAACTATCGGTTTTCCGTATATCAACTTCTTGCATAAAATAAAAGCTGCTAAAAATTTAAATTAGCCGGATTTCGTTATGTTTTCGCCATTTTTGTCTCCAAATGTCAAAAAACACAACATTTTGTGAAGATACAAGATGGCGGATCTCTTACAATGTTGTGCATTTTAAAAAACCCGTTGGCTCTCTTTTTAAACCATTTGTATATTCTTTTTCTAAGAAAAGTACCAACTATTATTTGTTAATTCTAGTGTAACATCCTTTTTGCATGTTATAAAAACTCTACGTTAATTGTTTAATAATTACGTTTCTTATTTCTTGGCTTAACAGATAATAGTTGGTACTTTTCTGTCATAGCAAAAAAAATATACAAAGTATTTAAAAAAAGCCAAGAGCTTTTTTAAAATGACTGAAATTAAAATTGACATTTAGAAAAAGGAGCCTTATTGTTAGTATCTGTATAGTGTCCATGTCAAAATTGGCGAAAAGGTAATGAAATCCGGTTAATTTAAGTTATTAGGAGTATTTATTTTAAGCAAGGACTTACGTACAAACGTGTACGTCCCAGGGACCTACTATAAACGTACTTTGTCCAACGAATTGTACGTACCTGGTACGTACCTTGGTACGTACTAAGTACGTACCAGCTACGTACTTGGTACCTTTACTTTTGTATGTACTATTTACCTCCTATGTAAGTACATTTCAGGTACGTACAATTTAGGTCCTAGGCGGGACCAAACTGGATGTAAATTGATCATAAGTGGGCTTGGGTCAGGCAAGTGTATTTCACCAGTAATTTTTAAAAAAAGTGTTGAACACACTAGGAATTGAACCCGCGCCTCACGGATGAGATACAAATGCTCTACCACTAGACCACCGCCTATACATAGAAAACTCTGCTAAAATTGTGATATGCTTTATAACGGTTTTGACTTTGTCATCTCGCTCTTATAACGTGTATGCTTATGTATAGTGTACGTACTACGTATGTACACTTTTGTACGTACATAGTACGTCTATAATTGGTTCCAGGACGTACCGACCTGAAATTGACGTAAAATGTACGTCCCTGGGACGAAGTGTTGCCATAGGACAAACAAACAGTTTTTTCAAGAGCTGTAATGTTAACAAAAAAACGTAAATTTCCCAAAAACGTCAAGCGATGCAGTTCTAAAAAAGATACAGGCAGATCACATATTAAAATTCTAGAGAGAGAAGGCGCTATCTACAGTAGTATAAGTGCGTTATATATAAGAGATAACGGACGCGGCGTAATCGTGACAGTTCTTTAGACAAGCAATATTGGGGTATAATGTTAGACCAGAGATGTCAGATGTCACTATAGAAGCCATATTTAGTTGTTTAAATATTTAACTTTGTGTAGCTCCTTTAATTGTTTATAATAGGTACGTACATGGTACGTACGCTTATGTAAGTTCAGTTCTGTAAATGCATGTTTGAGAGGTAGCCTAAAATGTACGTACATAGTGTACGTACTATGTACGTACTCTTTAGCACGTACATAGTACATCCCTAATTAGTCCCGAGACGTACCGACGTAAAATGGACATAAAATGTACGTCCCTGGGACGAAGTGTGCTGTATGGGACGTCTTGATTAACTTTAAACAGTAGCGGTTCTTTGAGAAACACCAAACTTGAATTTTGAACTCCTTCAGGATTTTTGTATGTGAGCTGTCAAACATAGATGATTTTTACAAGTCTTTCAATTTTACTTAAAAAACCATTGTTTCGTTTTGTTATTTTATTCAGTTTTGAGTAGGTAATTATATTTTATCGGTGTGGGTGCACCTAATAGGCAATAAGTACATAAAAATAACATTTTTTACCGCCCCCTTTTTTTCGACCTCCCTGTAATTATTTTTATTAAGGTAAGACTCGTGGCATATCGGACAAAGCGTTTTTGTTTCTCACTTCATTATGACCAGGCCTCAAATATCTAATGGAGAATCCAGACACCTACAGATCTGTTTCATCCTTATTAGGAATCATCAGGGAGTCATAGGATTAGGCATTTGAAGCTACACAGGCAACCACGCACACCTCTCGAATTTAAAACAAAAAGTTTGTAATTCGCGGGGACGTGGAAGCTGTGTGCGCCACCTGTCGAATAAACCGAGAAACAAAAACATCAAAATTGAAAAGTGCAGTTGTCCGTAAAAATATAGAATTCTGTACCTTTCAGCAGGTTATAAAGAAGAAACCTGTAAAAGTATAAGGTCACTGTAACATGACTCTTAAAAAGAGGTAACGTTCACAGCAGCACCACCCCCAATTGGAGCTTCATACTACGTGGCCCTAATTTTAAGGCATCAGTAACATAGATTAAGGAACTATAGATCCGTCACTTCACCCTTCCCGCCAATAATTATTTTTCGCGAAAAGTGTGGTTATGTTTCCGCGTGCAAAGGAACTGCCAACATAATAATATTTAGGTTGGCAATATTCTTTTTAGAAATCTGCAGCTCCTCCTCTTACCGCTTCTAGGGTTGTCCGTCAGAGGGCACATTATGACAAAAGTGACAGAATGTCGGTTATGACTCATAACTTATGAGTTCCATTTTGAAAACTGAGGTTTGCCAAGGTTTTTAAAAAGTGATATTGTGATTATTCCTGTTCAAAAAATTGTGATTTTATCCGTCGATTACAATGGCTGAGAAACAAAGAGTTAGAGTTTGTTGTATTCAAAGCTGCGGAGACCGTGCCATGATCCCAACAAAAAAACGGGGAGACATCGTTTCCCCAAAGGCAATCCTGTAATTTTTCAGAAGTATAGTGAAGCCGTTATACGCGAATAAACTAAGTGCTGATGAAATATATAACAGATTTTACGTGTGTGATAAATATTTTGCTCCAGAGGACATTTTGCAGACTGGACGCAGAGGTCTTAGAGAGTGATGTCCCACACTTGCATTTGGACTCCATTTAACTATTTATATATAGTGTTAAAACACCCTTTCCTTATTTCATCAAGTTTAGTATGGCTAATTTTTGTGGATATCAATAATAAGTTAGAAAATGCGACACTTGTGTATTCCAAACCAGGGGTATTAATATTATTTACACCAAGACTTTTTCTAATGTGTGGGTTTACCATAAATTGCCCCACATATACAGTAAAATTTTTTTGAGATTAAAGTTATTTTTTTCTGTTTCACAAATTTAGTTTGGAATACAAAAGAGTGGCATTTATTGTTTTTTATGTACTAAAAACAAGATAGGTATAAACATGTTAAAGAAAATTATTTAATATTTAAAAAAGCACAGACAAGATCATATTGTAATATTTTCTTTATTGTGAAAAATATAAACTAACATGTTTCGAAATATGCCATAATCTATAATAAAACATCCAGAGGTTTTGTACTACAAGTGCATTATGGGTAATTTGTATTTATTTCTTAAAAATATGCTTTTTTATTTTAACTTAACATAAGTAACAATTTTGTTTTGTGTCTAGTAAAAAAGCATATTTTTAAAAACTAAACACAAAGTGCTTGCAAAGAAAGAACCGTACACAAATTACATTGGAAATGGCTATTGGCTAAATGTCATAATTTTTTTATATGTTGTAGTACTCAATAAACAAAGCACAAAAATAAAAAAAAACCGAGATACGGAGCAGGATTACTTTCTGAGATATGGAGCTTTAAAGTTGACGTGTTTTAAGGCTATATCTTTGGACATGTTCTAATTTTTTTTTCACAACTTTGTTGATTACCGCCAAAATAAAATAATTCGTTTCTGTATTTGTCCTGAATGAAACACCCTTTCCATCCAAGTAAAAATGTCGTTTGGTACCACCAACCAACCGGCGGTAATCAACAAAGTTGTGAAAAAAAACTTGTACCATGTCCAAAAATATAGCCTAAAAACATGTCAACTTTAAAGCTATATATCTCAGAAAGTAATCCAGCTCCCTATCTCTGTTTTTTTATTTTTGTGCTTTGTTGATCGAGTACTACAAAATATAAAAAAATTATGACATTTAGCCGACAGCCATTTTCAATGTAATTTGTGCAGGGTCCTTAAAAAAAAAGGGAAAATTTAAGCGAGCACCATCTAGTGGTCATATTACAAACAAACAAAAAATCGATAGTACGGTTATCGCGAATTTAACCGTGAGTCATCTAGTGGTCGTTTTACAAATTAAAAAAGAAAAATCAATATAAAAGTATGGTTATTGGTCGCGTGCATATCTGCGCAGACTCGCCAAACTCCAAATAGTTCCGAACCGTTTAACACGTAATTGTCGTATCTATTGTACCTCCTTAACCTATGATCAGTAAGCAATCACTCCGGAGGAGGCTTGTTGCGCAGAACGTGTGTTTTTTTTAAATATTTTGACTTTTTAGTTCTCTTTTTAGGTCTGTAGGTGTCTGAATTCTCCATTAGATATTGGAGGCCTGGTCGTAATGAAGTGAGAAACAAAAACGCTTTGTTCGATATGCCACGAGTCTTACTTTAATTTTTATTCGCGGACACGAGATTCACTTTGTTATTTTTATTGCCAAAATAGGAAAACTTGTGCCTTTTCACGTCTAACGAGGTACCACACATAAAATTCGGTTAAGTAGTGCAAAAGTTGCATTGGCTCAACATATCGCATAACGTTACCACCAAAATATTATGTCTCTTTTTATTTACTAAGTCAAAATGTCAAATGTCAAAAATCCAAGGTGGCGGACATACCTAGTAAAAAATTACTTTTCCAAAAAAAAAGCTAAGGATTCTTATACTTTTCTACTACTTAACCGAATTTTATGAGTGATATTTCGTTAAACGTAAAATACTTTTCTAGATTTGCAATAAAAGATAACAGGAAGGTCAAAAAAGTAATTTTGTGCTTTCTCCGTTATATTGGGTTTATGACATTTGACGTTTTGAGAATTTATTTATCTTTCCAGAAATAATATAAATTTGTAAAAATCCGATAAGAAATAAGAAAGTTCTTGTGAAACAACAAGAGATATTATTTTGGGGTGGTTAGAATATGCAAAATTTTGCAACTTTTGTAATACCTAACCGAATTTTATCTGTGCTACCGCGTTAGACGTAAAAAGGCTTAAGGTTTTGTAATTTGGCATTAAAAAATTACAGGGAGGTCGAAAAAAAGTTTCAGATCTTTTTTTCCAGACTAAATTTTTGACTACGTCCGCCATCTTGAATCTATGACATTTTACATCTTTTGTACAAGAATAGTCCACTTTGTTCTTTTAAGGAACAAATAAGTAATTAGAAAATTTAATCAGTCCAAGATTTTCTGGCCCTTCACATATATTATTATGGATTAAACCATTAAATGGGAGAGACGAGTGAAGAGAGGGCGGTAAAAAATAATATTTTTATGCACGTGTTTTCGATTGGGTGCATCCACACCAAATAAAAACTGAATAAAATAATAAAAGAAGCAATGGTGTTTTAAGTAAAATTGGACGACTTGTAAAAATCTTCTATGTTTGACAGCTCACAGACAAAAATCCTAAAGGCGTTCAAGATTTAAGTTTGGTGTTTTTAAAAGAATATTTCATTGTTTTCAAACAGCTGTAAAAATTTCAGGAATCCCCTGGAAAAGTTTTTAAACACACGACAAAATATAAAGCGTGGCATAATTTTTGTTATTTTTGAAGTTTTTAGCAAAAAGCGTTTTTATGTATGTTGTTTAATTTTATTAAAACTTGAGGGCCCATCGTGCGTTGTTACATTTAATATTCTTGCGTGTTATATAGCCTTTTAAAAAACATATTTACAGATCTGTAAAGGGAATGTGGATTAAAAAATTTGACGTTAAACAGCCGGGGTCAAAAATCGAGATTTTTGAAATTTTCTGAACATGCGTCAATTTCCGATTTTTTTGTGATTTTTACGTGGCATGAATTTGCATTTTTTTGATGTCGGCGAATAGCTGGGACCTTTTTACAGGCACCTTCAAAATGAATTTGCACAATCCCGTTCATAAATAGAAAATAATTTTTTTTTTCTAAATTTTTAGAAAAAAAAACTCATTTTCTTTTTTTATTCCAAATTAATTATTTTTTTATGCAATCACCCGGAAGTAAAATATCATATTTCGCATACTATATAAAAGTTCATTTCATAGCCTTTTAAGAGGTTTAACCAAAATTTTAAAATGTTGTCACTTGACCGAGATTCGGTGTATCTGATTTGAATAACGTTCTTACTCAGACACGTACATTTCGGCACCGCAGATGAGAACTGTCGAACACTGTATACGAAATCAAATTTAAAAAAATATTATAGGTTATGAACTTGCGCTAGCCAGAAACTATTAATTGGTTGGTTTACCGTATTCTCAGGTGGCTAGAGAAGTTTGCTATTTTAAGCATCTGTGACGTCACGAAGACTTACAAGGAGCTTCTTTTAAGGGTTCCAAGTTTGAAACAAAATTACACGATCACCCAAATAGCATTTTTCCGTCTTCCGACTAGTTTTGTACGGCATCTAACGTCAGAGGGAGTATAAAATGTTGACGACTTTAGTGGTTTAACTCAAGGATTATATTTTATCTTTCGTTGTTACGACGTCTTAGCTTGTGTTGCCGTTGTGTGTAGTCTAGTGCAGATTCCCGACAACGCTTCGACGTCGTTAAGGAGAACGTTGGCATGTAGTACAAAGTAAGACGTTCGCCCGACGTCTGAACTTGTAGTACTTGTGTTAGTAAAGTTTTGTGACGACGATCCAACGTCTGTCGATATTTGACCTACACCTGACTGTTTTTCAATGCTAGGGTTTGGAATCCATCCCAAAGTAGTGAAAATTAGACTTTTTTTTGTATTTCGTGCGTGCGGTACATTTTTCTGTTACAACCAATAATGCCAAAGAAAAACCAATTCAAATATTCAATTCAAAAAATCATTATATATAGCTAGCACAGGAGCTAACAGAAGGTAAGCTTACCACAAACCGTTGTGTGTTGTGTATCACTTGTGTTGATCACTTAGCGTCTTATATAAACGTGGTTGTAAAACATAAAACGGAAGAAAAAAAATAAAGGCAGTTGGAGAAGGCTCAAAAATTGTCAAAAAAATTTGCAGGTTAGAATTTTTCGCATTCCGTTAAAAATCTCTGTCACTTTTCTGGGTCTTGTTCCGATGTCGGACAGACGTAATGGAGGAATCATTTTTGGAACCAAAGCTACCTAAACAGATAAAGTAAACCAAACACCACCAGAGGTCAGATCCACCAGATCGAGTCAAAGTTACACGGCTGGCAACCTCTAGGATTTTGCAGTGGGATCACTGTAGATGAAACCAACGTTTCGCCAGAACGGGCGACCGATTACGTAAACAAAAATTCACTAGACCAGTCAGATATGAAAATTTAAACTGAAGTTGAAGTGTGAAGTGAAGTTTCCTGGAATTCTTAGATGTAGCCATCTTTTCCTTGCGGTAGTTGTGGATAAATAATAAAGCCGATCGGAAATTTTGTATTTTTGTGTGAAATATTGCAATAAAATATTGTTGAAATTTCTAAATACATCATTTGCCAACGTTGCAAGTATAAAAATCTAGGAATATTTTTTTGACCTTTGGTTGTTATTTCGAATCAAAGTGTAGGGGTTTCTTAAATTGGGACAAAAACATTAACTAAGTTTGTAATCAAGGCGTTGAGCTATTTACACTAAGCATGACTTAGTTTGTAGAACAAATTTCTGTATTCCCTCTATGGAACCCACGTATGGCGACGTCGGTACAACCCCTTAATTGGTATAAATTTCAGGTTGCCTATGCCAACGTCGAAACGACGTCTAAATGCTAACTGGGGAATTATCGGCATTTTTGTTTATACACGAATCCCACGGCTATCGCTACGAGTTTCAAGAAAGCCAATAAAATACGACTTCAAATACCTGTATTTATGGACAGCTTTTAGCTTCGCAGTTGGTTTAATTCGGGGACAGTGTACTCCTTTCTATTTCTATCAAATCAAGAGTACAGAATATGGATCTGGATTCGATCTGTTCAGACAAAAATTACTAGTTTTGCTACGATCAAGAGTAAGAGTCTCGAAAAAATATTGGGCAAAATGGTAAATTTTAAAGTGCTGGTAAAAAATTGCAAATTGGTACATAAACATTAGCGTAGTTTAAGCTTAATTATTATTGGGGTTGACGACTCATTGACTAGAAACCCACATAACATTCTAGCAGAACCAATAATTTCCTTTTGACCACTACATTACTAATCGTGCTTTATTTATATTGATTTCAACATCTTCGGGTGGGTAAAAAGAGAAACGCATCTCTTTACTTTTCCTGACCAAGAAGCAGCTGACCTACTGCTTTAATTTTTGGTCGCGAGACGAAGAATAGTAATAACACTTTCTTCTCCTGCAGCGACGAACGTCCGTGAACCTGCTGTTCTCGGTTGACTTCCTGAGGTTGTTGTGAATGTTTTCTTTGCCAATGAAAACTTAAGAAAACAATTGGTAAGAAATTGTACGCTTCAATTTGTCAACTCGAAATAATACTAATATGGAGTTGTCAACTCGTAATTAGTATAACCTCGAGTTGATAAGTCGGAATTATAAGTTCTGAGTTCACAAGTCGGACTTAGTATAATTCCGAACTAACAATTCAGAATTAGTCATATTTGGAGTTGACAGCACTAAATTAGTTTACTTCTGATTTGGAAAAAGCAGAATTACTATTTATCCAGTTGAAAACTCAAAATTAGGTTAATTTCCGGTTAGAAGCTAGAAATTAAAATAATTACGAGTTGAAAACTATTATAATATTTTTTTTTGGTTTTAGAGCTTCACAGTATACAGGTTAAAAATAAAAAAGAATTTACCAAGCAAGTCCTCGTGTGCTGACAATGACATGTTTTGGGGTTTTTGTCAAGCATTTTGAAGTTTTCAAAGTTTTGTTTCCAAAAATTGATGTTTCCATCATGTAATTAAGGATCCTTTTCAGAATATATTAATAATTTTTAAATGCAAATATCTCTGAAAGGAAAGAGTTTAAAAAAATATATTTTACTAATTTTTTTTCAGAACAACAGTTAGTCTTTATAGGGAATTTTGAATCACACTGTATTGTTAAAAGGAAGAAATATTTTGCCCATTTATAAATTATTCTGATCCCGGATCTTTTCGATGCCACCATCTTTCAATAAGTTATCTTCAACCTTTACGCTATTGGTCTACGCTCAGATATTTTTTAGTGTTCTTTACATCGTCGAAGTTTTGTTTTTCTTTTATAAATACTGAAAATTTCTTGGTTCTAAGTTCTTAAGATTAATGATATACATCCAATTGCTTTTCTGGCACTGATCGATTAATAAACGTTTTAGCTTACTGTTGTTCTACATAAAAGATACTAGTATAGTTTCTACGGCGAAAAAAAACTGCAGCAAAATAAATACCATCTTTACACTTTTTAAGTTTTTGTGTTTACTGCACCGTACATCCCAAGTAACACAGCGTGCTGGAAATAAGCTGGAATAACGTTTTCGCAGCAAAAAAGATGGCTGTCTTCTGCCACAACGTTTTGAAAAAGTCATGAATATGTTGTCACAGCTATTTTGAGAAATATTTTTTGCCTGTAATCACAATTTTTTTTTTCTTTTAAATTTTAATCCAGAATTAAAGGAGAAACATCATAATTTTAAAAGATTTTCAGGCTAAGATTTGAGCATATTTATGTAAAAAAGATTATTTTTTCACAAATTTTTGAGAGGTTATATTTCGCCATAATATAAAACATGGCCGCGTCCGCCCGTGGTCTTGGCGATATTGCTGTAGACTCGCGGTCCCAGCCTAGCGGTAGAGGGTGCTTATTCTGAAATGCCAAATAGCATTGAACGCAGCTGCATTTTAAGGAAAATTGCATTAGGATACAACAAATAGCTGCCGTTGCCATCTAGGCATGTTTTTCAGTTGTATTTTAATAAAAAAAGTTAAGGTTGCAACTATTTTTTTAGTTAAGTTTTAGCATATTTTTAAGTATAAGTTTTACCTTTACAACTACAGAGGTTATAAAAGCCAAAATTACAGATTAAATAAAGCTAACTATTTTAAAGCAAAATCAGAGCTGTACTAATGTTTTTGCAGCATTGACTTGGCTTTTAAGTCTATATTGCCGAAGCTGTGTTACTTGGGATTTCAATTATACATTTTTCACTTGCACGAAAATATCAGCAACGTTTAAATGATCTTAACCTTAAAGTTTAAGTAACTCTTGAATTGACAATGTTAGGAGACTAGTGATCTGTCATCTATAATGACGACTTGGACATTTTGGAATGCCTAGAGTCTGGTAACCTTCATTGCCATGCACCAAAATCCTTCAACCTTAAAATCTTATAGCCTCATTTAATTCGTAAGGCAAATATAGCATAAAACATAAATACTACGTGAACTACGTTTTTGTTCATCTTATCAAAAAACATAAATATAAGCATAATATACAAGCTTGGCTTATTTCAGTCGATCTACCTAGCACTAATCTTTTTTATCTTTAGTTTTCTTGTAGTGATCATGTTGTGCAAAACTTATCTCGTTATAGAATATTTTTGCAGTTTTTCCGTTTAACTATGACCTGGGGAACTCGTAAGCTCGGTTTGTACCTTATATAGAGCAGGCAGTTCCACCAGCAATGCTACCTCGTCATTTGTAAACTTTGGCTTTTTTTCCTTTTATTATTAATAAACACGCCAATCTTCCAGTGTTTCGGAAAAATAAGTGTAAATTATATTTTAAATTAAATTTAAAGAATTTAAAAAAAACTTGCAAAAACGATTAAAACAAATCTTTAAGAACTTGGTCTGGGGAACCTATTCAAAGTGCCAGGGAAACTCGATCCAAGCAAATCCCGAGGTTTATATTAATATACATCCGTTAACCTCAGATTTTGTTAGCTAAATGAATACACTACTCTATTTTTAAAAATTTATTTTGAAAATATTGGAATAACTTGCGTATAATTGCGTAACGCCTAACCGACGCCGACGCCGAACAAAATAATGTCCGTTTGGTTGTGCCCAGAGCCATATCTAGGAGTTTACCAAGTTACAACAAAATCAGCAAAAATCTTCCTATACATAAAAAATATCTAATAAAAACGATCCGACTATAATAGGCTTTACCATTTATGGTACCGCTAGTTGTTCTAACTGCCCTCTATGCGATAGGCACGCTAGCACCTGCTGAAAGTAATTCTTTACTCAAGTATTCGCCAAAAACACGGCGCTTTCATCATTTTGTCAATAAATTATACAGTCACTCGCGTAATTGAAAATGATGAGCGCTTCTCAAAATTAATGGCAGTATGTTATTGCTGGAAGTTCTGCCGTTTGTTTTAAAAGCGCTTAGCGATTATAATTACCGACATACGGGTTAGGTAATAAAAAAGCTCCTATGTGGAAAAAATAGCAAAATACAATTATTTTTTAAAGGGCATATATATATATATATCGCATTACCTTTTCTTTAAAAGGGCTTTTTATTTTTTGTTCGATAAAAGTGGTATTATACAAATTGTCTCTAGAACATGTATTTCGCTAGAAAGAAAATATTATATTGTAGATATTGATACCAGTGTATAAGCCTATTATTTCTTTCGGCATTTTCAGGCAATTTTTTTTTGAAGAAACATTGTAACTCAAAATCTTTCAGTGCTTTCAAAGTCGACAGATATCTTATAGAAAGTTCTTTGTTAATTATTATGTTGTTTTTAGAGTAAAAGGATCATTAAATAAAATTACGGTTAATGATGAGAGCTCTAAGAAACTGCAGAAGACACAAGGCTGAGGCACTGAATCTGATGCAACCTAGAAAGCTTTAAGCGAGGCGTCTCAAAAACTGCCAAACTGTTACATAGTACGTTTATAGTTCACTTAAATAAGAAGCTTGCCCTACCAAAAAAAATCTCATGGAAGATTATGAGTTTTTATGATCTGTGTTCACATGAATTTCTGATATTTTATAATCTTTGACTAGTGAAAGTTAAACCTAAATCAGACATAGGATTTCATCATATTTTACCACCAATTGCTTTATAAAACTTAAAAGAGATTCTATAAGATTTATCGCAACATTAAAAAATTTTGTCACAATTCTAGCAGCGGTAGTAGTAGTAATATAATAATACAGATTAATACAAGCAAACTGAACACCTAAGCTAAACTATAGCTACGTCGACCTAACCTCTAATACAACAATAAATCTTTTTATCATATAAGTGCCAAAGTTTGTGGGAGAGATGATTCTTTGATGTAATTCTATGATATTTTTTGAGGCATTGTTTATGAATTTTACAAGATTTTATAAGCCAAAATCAATTTTTTTTTAAGGCAGATAATTTGATTATAGTTTTTTTGTAAGATTTTATACAGTAAGAGAAAAGAAAAGTAGTAAAGAAATGGTGCTTTGATAAATTTGTAATACATATTGTGAGACATTGTACAATATGTTACAAGATTTCATGAGTCAAACAAACATTTTGTAGAAGTATTTACGATGATGTGGTTAAGTTTTTTTAAAATTAGATTTAGTAAGTTTTAAGGTGTTCGACAAAAACAGAGTTTTAGGTGGTAATGTCTGTTTTAAAGGTCATAGCTTAAGCAGAATATAAAATCTCCTGGAACATCCATATATATATATTTAAATATAGGCCCTTAAAGCTTTCTAAAGTTTTATATTTTATTTTTTCTGATTATAAAATCTATTGAAAGACTTATAAAAACGAGATATTCATAGAAACCTTTAAAATTTTATAGATATGGTTGTTCATAAAATCTCCCGAAATTCTCACAGAAAATGTGCTTATAAAAACTCATAAAATATTTTAAGAAATAAGGTTCTAATCATAAAATCCCATAAAGTTCGACTATAAAATCTCTTAGAAAACGGTGCTTTTTTAAACCCACAAAATATTTGGAAATAAACTTTTGTACGATAAAATCTTATGCAAATTTATAAAACCGTTTAATTATAGGATATGGTAACTAATAAACCTTATAAAAACTAATAAAAATCGGTTACGTTTTTTATGAGATTTAATGCGGCTTTTTTGACAGGTCGACCATTACTGTGGGAAAGTATCTACTCTTGGTATGTGGGAATCGGATAAGACTGAACAATGCTCGGACGATTCCGGATATCTTGTGTGAGCTTCAGCTGTTATTGGTGATGTTCCTTGATTTTTAAACTGTAAGTGTGTGAAATTTCTTGCATACGATAGTTTAACTTGCATTTAATTTGCATTGTGTGTCATTTGATCGATCCTTCTGTCGATATTGAAAAATTAGGCCCCTGCTAGAAAATATGAGACTTAAATTTTTACAGCAAGGTAAGGTTTCGGAAATCACTGCCAATTTTTCCTCTTAAATGGGTCTGACCCCTTCCTGCCAGGACTCAAGTGGTGTCAAATCATTTAAAATACTTTTATCGTTAATAAAAAAGTAAATTCCATTAGAGAGTTTAGCCCTTATCAGGAAAAAGAGTAGTACACCGTATGAGTTAACTTAGGTACATAAAATAAGTGTGGAACGATGCCTACTTGTGATTGATTCGAAGTTGGAAATCAAAGCAGACTCCAGTTGCCCAGGGCAAAATATCGTTCAATTGTTTCTCTTTTTGCTTCCTTCGAGTGTTTCTTGAGGGAGATCCTTCGAATTTAGAATTTAAGCTTTCTAGGTTGTTACATAAAATGCGGTATCTGTGACTCTGAATTATATTAGCAATAGGTGGTCTTGATTATTGATCAAATCGGTAAAATAAATTAGCTCAGATAACCGGCTACAGAAAAAAAAAAGAAATTTTGTAAGCCAAATCCGCCATCCTATTTTCTTATTAAAAGAAAGAGAAAGTCTTTTACATCCGGCCAGTTAAAAAAAAATCATGTGTATGTAGCTTTCTTCTTTTCAGAATCTTCTCATACCAAAAAACCAGTCTCTCGTAACGAGGTCAGTGTATATGTAGGCAATATCTTGTATTTAATCCGTTGAACTTGTTCAAAAGGAAGTGAAAAGCCACCTAGGTGGGATGCTGATATAAATAACTTATACTTGGTCATTAGGTTATAAATTGGTTATGAATTGCCACGGTTAAATAGAAAATATAATTTATAGCAACGTAGGCTTTGAATAGTCTCGTACTGAAAATCCCCCCTGACAATTACCTCTCTTTTTATAATTACCCACTCCAGATATTTAAAAACTATTTTTTGACAGAACTTCATTGTTTTTTGGTAGAGGGTTTTGCGAATCGTTGTATAGTTAACAAACTGAGAAAGTTATTATTGTTTTTCCATCGACTAAGCACTCCAATGTTTCTATATTATTATTATTATATTATATTTAGAACATATATTGACACTGATGAGAAGATTTGAAGGATTTTTGTTGCTTAAAATAAGCTTTTTAATAATTTAATAATTTAAAAAGTTTTTGAAACTTTGAAAGTTTTATGATAAAAAATACTCTACCAATATTAAAGTATTAAATTTTTAATTTTCAGGGTTCTTTAGTGGTCCTAGGTAAAATAAATTAAATTCTTATGCATCAAAATGGACAAGATAGTTTTTGTATTCAACGTGTTTTTATTACAAATTGTATTTGTATGTTTTCATATTTTACGAAAAATCCCTCTTTCTGTTAGGTCCGGCTCTTTAGCGAAAATATGAAAAGAAACTATTGCAATTATAATGGTAAAGCCATGATGGTAATTTAAGACTTAAAATATTTTAGCATTAGCAAGCAATTTTTACCATGTTTTTCACATTTTTATGCCATGATTTTGTTCACATTTTAAAGATTTCTTTCCTTTTTTTCGGTGGAATTCGCTATAATTATGATATGTTGTAGAGGACTATATAACTAAAAAAATGTAAAATTATAAAGATTTTTCTATATCTATCTAGTTCCTTAGATATAAACGATCAAAGTTTTAAAAGAGGCTGTCTTTGGCTATGTTTTATCAATAAAAACTCGAAACACTTCTCTAAGGAAAAGTACGTTACCATAAAATTAAAATCGTAGAAGCTTGTAGACAATCCCTAGGATGATGTCATTTATGACAGTTCATTAGGTAATATACAGGGACTACTCAAAAGTTGATATTTTGAATCTTCTACTTCTACCGAATTTTTGAAACAAACATATTGAATTAGATCAGAAAGGAATAGTTTTAACGCATTTTTAAAGAAACAAAGTAAGTTTGCTTTTTTAGTAGCTCCTTCTTTCTTAGATAATGAATTTTCTTTTACAGGTCAATTTTTCTGCCAAATAAAATCGACAACATTTGATTGTACCTGTAATAAACGATTTTGTGAATGACAAAAATGATTTTTTTAGTTACATTAGGTTAAAATAATTTGCAGCAAATCGTTAAACTACCAAAAAATTCTTGTGTATCCTTTGATTCAGATACAGGGTTATCTGTTATCTTTAGGGCGGTCGTGCATATGATTTTTATTTTGCCATTTTTATCCATAAAACAGCAAAAATTGTAATTGTTCAAAGCGTAATTTTGTGTAAGACATAAAGACTTTCAATCAAAATTCTTTACAGTCTTTAAATTTACCAAAAAACGTCTTCTACTAGTTTAAGTGTATTTTAGCACATCTAAAAATAATGTAACAGGATATAAACGACCAAAGTTGGAAAAAAGGCTGTCTTCGGCTATGTTTTATCAATAAAAACTCGTAACACTTCTCTAAAGAAAAGTACGTTATCATAAAATTAAAATCGTAGTAGCTTGTAGACAATCCCTAGGATGATGTCATTTATGACAGTTCATTAGTTCAAAGTTGATATTTTCAATCTTCTACTTCTACCGAATTTTTGAAACAAACATGTTGAATTTGAGCGGAAAGGAATAGTTTTAACACATTCTTAAAGAAACAAAATAAGTTTGCTTTTTTAGTAGCGCCTTGTTTCTTAGATAATGAATGAACAGGTCAATTTTTCTGCTAAATAAAATCGACAACATGTACCTGTAATAAACGATTTTGTGAATGACAAAAATGATTTTTTTAGTTACAATAGGTTAAAATCATTTGCAGCAAATCGTTAAACTACCAAAAAATTCTTGTGTATCCTTTGATTCAGATACAGGGTTATCTGTTATCTTTAGGGCGGTCGTGCATATGACTATTATTTTGCCATTTCTATCCATAAAACAGCAAAAATTATAATTGTTCAAAGCGTAATTTTGTGTAAGAAATAAGGTGGTATTAATTTCTTTCAATCAAAATGCTTTACAGTATTTAAATTTACCAAAAAACGTCTTCTACTAGTCTAAGTGTATTTTAGCATATCTAAAAATAATGTAACAGGTATTTAACTAAATTATTTTAAGGTTCATTCATTTCACGCCAACATAATTGATAATTATGCACTGGTGCAATTACTCCCGACTTCACAGGACATAGGAGGTGAAAGGCTATTGGGATGGACAAAAAAAAGTTTTTTATTTTTACAAAAATTCTTTGTCACCAGACGCAGAGCTGATTTTTTTTTGGTAGGGGTGGGGGCTTGGCAAGAGGGTAGGAGGAGAGATTGTACTTTAAATAAATTGTAACTCACGAACCGTAGGACCTAGCGACACGCGCTTTTTTCATTAAGATAGATAATTGCATTTTCAAACAAATTTTTTTTTTTTTAATTTTGATTTTTTTTTTATTTTTCTGTTAGGATTTTATAGATGGCTATACATGCCTGCTGGCGCCATTTATTTTTTTATAAAAAAAAGTAATTTTTTGTCCGTGAAAAATAAGTAGAAAGAAAGGATCGTGTTGAAAGTTGTTTAAATTCGCTGGGTGTGGTTGCTTATGTTATGCTTCATACGCCAGGTACTGTCCTATGTTACCCTGATGATTCCTGACAAGGATGAAACAGGCCTGTAGGTTTCTGGATTATCCATTCGATCTTGGAGGCCTGATCATAATGAATTGAAAAGCAAAATGTGTGTCCGATATGCCACGAACCTTTCTTTTTATTTATTTTTTTATATATTTACATATGCGGACATTAAAGCTCCAGTTTTTGACCTGTGACCTGTGTGCATAAGTAACTATTAATTGTTACTCTTGTCTTTAGTTCTTTCAATATGTCCAATTTTGAATTTTGGTTTTTTTCACTCATGATCTTTTGATATTTTTCGTTTTAAATTTTATTCTGTTTTAAACAGCGAGCGGCTGATAATTTCACGTATTATTAAAAAAATTTTGTTATGTGCATTTTTTAAGAAAGTGGCTTTTTTTAAATATATTGGGTTTTTTTCAACAACGGGTTCTCTAACCTTTTTCTGTAATTACGTTAAAATTTCACGTTCATTGTTCTTATGTGGGAGTTTTTTGCTGATTTCCACTTTTTCCATGTCAATTCTCCATTGCTGAGGGTACTAATTAATGGTCAGTTAATTCGGCCCATTTTAGTTTTCACTGGTCCTTATATATATTTTGTTAATAGTGATGGTTAACATAAGATTCTAATTTTCAAAGAGTAGGAAAAGTAACTTATTCTTTCAAATCTAGTTCTATAAATTCTCATATATAAAATTTTTATTAAAAAGAACTTTTAAAGAACAAGCTTTTATTAAATACACTCAAAAGTAGAAAATAATTTTTTATCTTTTTTACACCATAATAAAAGCAATGGCCGCAAATTAAAAATTTTAACTTTAGGTATTCTATATCTGTCGCATCGACGATTCACCTAAGAAACAGTTGTATTACTCTATAACCTAAGGATATTTTCAAAGGCTTGGCAAGAACGGCAATCTCACCCGTTCTCAGCTTCTTTGAATGGAAGCATTATGTGTATTATTCTAATAGAAGAAGAATTTAGTTCTTCTTTTGTTGTTCTCTTTGTCACCGTAAAGTTAAAATTGTTAATTTTCGCCCATCGCTTTTATTATGGTATAAAAAACATAAAAAATTATTTTTAACTTTTGAGTGCATTTAATAAAAGCTTATTTTTTAAAAGTTTTTTTTGATAAAAATTTATTTTTTAATTTTTATATTTGTATTTGTATCGTGCATTTTGAATCCACCATATCGAAATTTTCAAATCTGATAAAAATTCATATCCCCTTCTCGAAAAACCCCTGCATCACAATTTTGATTTAAATCGAACAAACTAAATCTATTCCTCCTCCACTTCCCTCGTTAGAGGGAAGTGAGTACCTAATTATACCATATTATTGTATGGTCGCCGGAAATATAAACGCATACCAAATTTGAACACCCAGCTTGAATTTTTAGAGTTGTACCCTTAATCGCCCATTTTGAATCCGCCATATTGAAATTTTCAAATCTGATCAAAAATTTATCGAACTAAATCTTTTTTCCCCTCCACTTCCCTCGTTAGAGGTAGGTGGGTACCTGAGAATACCGTATTATTGTATTTTCACCGGAACTATAAAGGAATACCAAATTTGAACACAATCGATAAGTAGATAAGTCAGTTAAAATTCGTATTTCTTATCCCCAAAAGCTCCTTTACCAACTTAGGTTGAAATCGAACAAACTTGTAAAAAATAAATTTATAACAAAATAAATCATTCTTTTGTGTATAAAAAACACATAAATAAAGGGATAATTAACTATTTGCTACAAATTTGCATAAGGCATTAAGTTTATTTTCTTCTTCTTTGGGTTTTTTTAGAGCCCCTGATGATGGTAGGCTAAGTAGTTTTTAACAGGTAAGAAAAATTAAATTCAGTGGAGAAAGACCACAGTTGATTGATTTAATTATCAACTACACCATCAATTTATTATTAAAAAGTTATTTATCAATTAACAACATTATTGGCATTTAAAATCTCTTTAGTGCATAATGTATTATTGCTATTCTGACCACTACTAACAACGTTTGGATTACTAGGTAAACGAATCGTGAATTGGCTTTAGTTTATTGGCCGGTATTAAAACCAAACAGTAAACCACATTAAATTGACGCAGTAGCCAATAATGATGCGATGGACCAATTTGATATATTTGAATCATTAATTTAATTTAATTTGATTACCAGTATCCAATGAATTTGGAACCATGTTTATGCATTTGTTTGGACACTTCTCTTAATGTTTGCTGACATATAATGCAATAAACCATAATGAATTTTGCCATAAAGCAGTGACGTAGCCAGGAGGGGTTTTGGGGTTTAACCCCCCCCCCCAGGTGGTCAAACCCAGTCTAAAATAAATTAATCATGATCAAGGGTCCCAGAGTCCAAACTTTTTTGACCCTTTACTCCGGTTTGTGACGTGTGTTTGGGGAGATGTCTTAAATTTTAAAATTTTTTTCCTGCGGCGCTATGACGTCATTAATTGTTACAATTTTAGTTTAATTCTAAGGAATTTTTATCACCAGCATTCAAAACGTGTAATAAATCGCATTCTAAGCATAATTAAAATTTTCACCTGCGGTTCATTTCTGATTTGGCACCAAATCTATATACAGGGTGTTTCAGATTCGATGCTCACCATGGGGATCTCCTAAACGGTAGGAGATACGAAAAGATTTAAATTAGGGCAAAGTTGCGCAATTTGATGCCTTAGCCAAAACTAAAAATAAAGTTTACAAAATCCGAGTAGTTCCGGAGAAAAAAATCGAAATTTTCAATTTTAGTTTTTATTTTTTTCCGCCTTTATTATTAGAGTTGTCAAAAAATGCTTAAAAATTTCTACAGGCACTTTTTTAAGGTCTAACAGACGAGCTATTCATTTTTAAGATTTGACATTTCAGTTTGACAGGAGCGCTGTCAACTTCATTTTTTCTTATGGACACATCCTTTTTTTCTGGTCATTTTGTTTCGGAAGCAAGGCAAATATCATTTTGAAACATTATTTTAACAGGGAGCTTGTTGTTTCGGGCTTAATGACCATCATCAGTTAAAAACTCCCGTTATACAAGATAACATAAAAAGCGCTTGTAGTAGTTTCAAAAATGGCGCCACCAGGCACATATAGCCGTTCATAAAACTTTATAAAAAAATTTAAAAAAAATGTCAAAATTTATTAAAAATTTTCCCAGTTTTTCAAAAAAAATTTTTCTATATTTTTATTTTTTTTTTGTTTTAATTGTTCTCTAAAATTTTCCCATATAAAAAGATTTCAAAAAATTACAATTTTTTTTTTTTAATTTGCAATTTTTTTTGTATAAAATGTAATTATCTACCTAAATGTAAAAACCGCGTGTCGCTAGCTGCTACTGTTCGTGAGCTATAGTTTTTTTTATCAAAAACTAATCAGCTCTGCGTCTGGTGACAAAGAATTTTTGTGCCAAATTTGATAAAAATCGGTTTAGCGGTTTTTGAGTAATCGTATCCACAGACAGACAACATCCCAAAATTTTGTAGATAACTATAATTTTGTAGATACTACTACAAGCGCTTTTTAAGTTGTCTTGTATTAACGGGATTTTTTTAATTGATGATGGTCATTAGGTCCGAAATAACAAGCTGTCTGTTAAAATAATGTTTTAAAATGATATTTGCCTTGCTTCCGAAACAAAACGGGCAGAAAAAAAGGATGTGTCCATAAGAAAAAATGAACTTGACAGCGCTCCTGTCAAACTGAAACGTCAAATCTTGAAAACGAATAGCTCGTCTGGTAGATCTTAAAAAAGTGACTGTAGAAAGTTTTAAGCATTTTTTGACAACTCTAATAATAAAGGCGGAAAAAAATAAAAACTAAAATAGAAAATTTCGGTTATTTTCGCCTCCGGAACTACTCGGATTTTGTAAACTTTATTTTTAGTTTTGGGTAAAGCATCAAATTGCGCAACTTTGCCCTAATTTAAACCTTTTCGTATCTCCTACCATTTAGGGGATTCTCATGGTGAGCATCGAATTTGAAACACCCTGTATACCACCGCAACCCACCACTTTTTGGCATCTAACGGAATCTACGTTTTCAAAAATATTTTACAAAAAACCTAAAAGATCAAAATTTAAAAAAAAATTTTTGTTTTTTTTGTCCTGTCCTGCGGCGCTATACCAATAATAAATATTGTTAAAATTTTGTTTAATTTTAAGCAATTTTTTTGTCAACAACATTTGAAACGTGTAAAAAATGGTATTTGAGTGTAGTTTTTTCAAAATTTTTAATGGTTAATTTTGACAAAAAATGTGCAAATGATACTAGTTGAGACTTGCTTTTAAAAATAAGTATTTTTGTTTCGTATAATATACACTAACACAACACCTATTAAGCCGCTCCACCCCCCTCCCTTCATTTCAAGGGCTCAAGCAATAGGCGACTACCTAATATTTCAAAATTTGCCATAGGTAGGTAATTGATTGAGTCGATTTCTATCTACGCCACTGCATAAAGGTATGCAAGTCAATGTTTCATTGAAAGAAGGATATTATTTGCAGTTCTGGTTTTTAATTTATTAAGTACTACTAGCATCAATTAACAAAACAACAGAAAAAATAACAACTTTTAACAAATAATTTATAGGTAGGTAACGTAAAATTAAAAATAATTAACATTAAATAAAAAAAATTTCGAAGTAAACGGGTACGTATTTTACCATCAAATTAAAATTTTGTTTTTCATTACCGTTTAAATAAATAAAAAGTAAGAAAATATAATAACAATACATACACGCTTTTTTTAATTTTTTTGTGGTTTTCTGTATGAACGTTTTGGTGTATGTTTTAACGAAAATGATTGTGAAACGTAATAAATGTAACAAGTGAGCAAATTGACCATAAAAAATGGGTTGGTGTCATTGCACAGATCAGAAGTTCGGTTAGTGTTTACCAGAAAATATTTGGTTATTTTATATCGACTAGAATAAAATTCAGAATTTTTTTTAGTAAACAGAAAATAATAAAAAAAACAGTGACTGAGCAAAGAGAGAAATGAATTGCAAAGAAATCATAAGAGTTTTTGTAAGGCCTGAACTAAGCATGGTATTAAAAAGTATGTACATAAGGAACGAGATTTTTAGTCTTTGTTATAACGTTGTTGTGGAAAAGTTATAAAATAAATAAAGTTTAGTCCGAGGTGCATAAAAAAATAAATTATCTAAATAAAAACCTTGGCGAAGAGTTGGAGCGTTATGATTTCAAAATTAGTTGAGGCAATGTTACAAATAAGTTAAGTCCGGGATATAAATTAACTAAATAAAAACGTTGACGGAACGTTGGCACCTTAGGGTCGTTGACTTACAAAATAAATAATAGTTAATAAATATTTTTTGGCTTAAAATTCTCACAGATTATCGGGGTTTGAACTGCTCCCAGGACTGGTAGGCAATTTCGGCGGCTTCGCGCTTTTTCCGGTAGTGCTCATGACCGTGACCGGCGTGAATCACGTGGTGGCCTGCAACAGATAAGTATGGTAAAATCAGTAATTCTTATTTATCTAACAAGTGACAAAAGTGTCGGAAGTTGCACAAACGAGGCGAATCGCAGTTCGAGCAAGCCGTTGAGGAAAGCATGGTTCAGAAAGTAGCTTTAAATTAACATAAGTCGAGTCGTTTTTAAAATATTCATAAAAATATGACTTAAACTAAAATGGTGGTAGAGTAACGCCGACTTTTCTGGGGCCTAATTCTTGAATCTCAAGAGAAGAAATGATCTCTCAAGAGAAGGGATTACACCATTTTAGCTGGGATAAGTGATAACAGCTCAAAAATACGAAAGTTAGAAATGGTATCATCTCGGTCCCATCACTTTTATTATTATTATTATTATTATTAATATTATTATTATTGTTATTATTATTATTAGTACTATAGTCACGCAACTGTGTCCTAAACGTTTTCTGTAACAAAAAACCGATAATATATCTGAAACCTTTTTGAAACAAAAAATGTTCAGTGGGATAGAGTGGGAACATCACAAAAAAGTAAAAAAAGTGGCAAGATAAAATTTATGTATAGAAACTAAATCATACTGTAGGAAAACCCATCAAAGTTGCTTTATTTTTCCGTTCATGGTAAATCAAAACATAAATATCTAGATAACGGAAATACTACACCATCTGATATTCTCTATTTAAATTTCAGGTGGTCAATATTACCACTTCAAGTGCGGTTTGCCAAATATATAATATTTATTTTCTGTCATTCAAATTAATGTTATTGATGATTTTGGAAGTTGTGTTAAATTGAGCCTACCAGACGACCCGTTTTTTTGACCCTTATATATCTTGTCCCCCAAAAAGTTGTCGCGACCGGAAAATGTCTCGTTTTTTTGTTGAAGTCCCGTTTTTGTCCTTTTTTTTAGGTTTGTGTAGGTAGATTTACACAAGATTTATTAATATTCTGATCATTAGGTATATTAGGATAACTTTCAATATATTTCGAGTTTTTTTTTTAATTTTGCAATTCAAAAAAATGTAGTCTTTTTTCAAGTAGCATTAAGTATGGATAATTTGAATTTTTAAAATATGTATTTTGTTAGACACTTCTATAATCAACAAAATTTCAAAATCACTTGTTAGTTTTCCAAAAATGTTTGCCTTTGGCGCCATTTAATTAAAATTTGTTACCTACGGCGCTCTATTAACTGGAAATTTTTGAAAAACATAGGGTAGGACTGTAATATTTTTTTAACTTTTTGGTCAAATTTTTTTTGTTCCGTTTTTCACCAAAAAAAAATTTGTGAGGCTTAGTTATATATTATGAGAGGCCATATATTTGCAAAACGTCGCCCTCTTTCGTATACTTACTTAAAAAACTTTATAGCAAATTAAAAATCGCCAGTGAGAATTGAGAAACACATAAGGAAAAGACGCATTTGCAAAATTTTATTGTCTGAACATATTTTTAAAGTTTTAATTTACCCTTACCTCCGTGATCGTCCTCGTGGTGCACCAACTTCTTCAATCCAATAATAACGGACAACATCAGGGCCAAAGCCGACACCATCAAGGCCTTCATGGCGAGAAGACCTACACCACCGATGCCCAGAGCGGCCAACAGTTTGCCCATCATGAGTCCCATTACCATAACACCACCGCCACCCCCGCCGCCGTTGCCGCCGCCGCCCTTTCCACCGCCCCCTCCTCCGCCGCCGCCACCTCCTCTTGGAGAGCCTGTTGAAACAAATTTACCAAAAATAGATTTTTTCCAGGGCCATAACAATCTTACGACAAGTATTTTCTTAACCTCCGGCGCGAATGTGAAAAAGAAGGGTGTTATAAGTTTGAAAATAGGCCAGTGAAACGTCATAAAATATTATTAAAAATGATACATAAAACATTGTATTTTCTCATGATATATTATAATATTTTGTAATTTTCGACAAGTAATTTTTTTTGTAAAGGTATTTACGACGTAGTTTTCTTTATAAGATTTTATAAGTTTTTAGATTAGCGAAATAATGTTTCACGAATTATTATCTGTTTCATAGGTTACACAACTTAGAGAAGGTAAAATCTTATAAAATTCCTCTTATAGAAAATTGCTCTTCAGTACCTGTCTCCCAGTCCCGGATCTTGTAAAGAAATATTACCTTGACAATTTCAGTGAGATTTTGTGAGGCGTTGTTTATACAATTTTATAAGAGCTCATAAACAATTTTGCAGAAGATTTTTGGACAGATATTAGATAAAGTTTTAAGAGTCTGGCTGCTCGTAAAATCCCAGAAAGTCTCATAAAAAATGCATTTATACAAAACCATAATGTATTACATAAGACAAGGGCGTAATCATAAAATCCCATAAGGTTTGATGCGTCTCTTTGATTATAAAATCTATTAGAAAACGGTGCTATTATAAAGCCATAAAATATTTGAAAATAGAACATCTATACTATAAAATTTTATACACATTGATAAGTTTGTTTGATTATAGAATCTGGTAAAAAAAGATATATAAAACCACATTAGCAATAACTTATAAATTATTACAAACTTTAATAAACCTTTTATTTTACCTCACAAAAGCTTATAAAATTTATAAAATCTAATAAAAATCAGGAGTATTATTTTATGAGATTTAATGCAGTTTTTTGGCAGGGTATAGTTTCCGAGGTAATGACAAAATAATCGGACGTAATTTCTGAACCGTTTACCTGATTATTATGAAATTTGGTGTGTAGATTGAGTACCTTGTGAGTACTAAACCCCATACAAAACATGAACACCATTTTATTATAATTTACTCCTCTAAAACAGGTTACAGTTCAAAATTTAATTTGCGCTCATCTCTTTTATTATTGTATTAGAAAGCTAAAAAAATATGTTTAACTTTTTATTGCCCTTTATCAAACTTGTCATTAAAAATATTTTTTATTTAATTTTGTTTTCAAGTTTTTATTTACTCGTGCATTTTGAATAACATAATGTTCACAGGTACCAAATTAGAATTGAATAATTTGCTTTTTAAACGAAATCGGACGTAATTAAATGTTAGTTCCCTTTACCTTTTCAAAGAAGATGAAGCTGTCAACTTTATAACTTTTAAAACGGAAATCAATAGAGCTAAGTTATCTACATCCCTACTCTGTACACCAATCGAAATCGAACTTAACTTGGTACCACCCTCTCCCAAAGAGGAGGAGATGACAAGATCACTATACTTCTAAAATCTGATTAAAAATTCGTGTTCCTCGACCCCATTTTAAATATATTAACCCCCTCTTATCCCATTTACCCCCCCCCCCCCGCGACGTAATATTCACTTCCAAAATTAGAAAATATTTACCGAAGCATAAAATTCAAAACTGCATATTCGTAGCAGCTTTGATTGGAAGGTTTTAAATTTTCAAATATATTAACCCCCTCTCATCTCCTTAACAACCTCCTACCAATATAATTCTAACCTTCAAAATTATAAAATGTTTGGTGGAACGTAAAACTGCATACGCAAAAGTTATGATTTTGAATTTTTATTTATATTATGAGCTTCTTGTCACCGGGACTTTAAACGCAAACCAAATTTAAAGTTGATCGGATATGTAAAAGTTAGCCATACAAACAAACACATTTAAACAATAAAAGCTTGTAAAAACACTGAATGCTGATAGTGGCTATAGTAGAGTTAAAGCGCAATTACACAGACGAACATGCTCAAATAAAAGCTCGTGCAAAAGATCTAAAGGCGCAATTACACAGACGAACATGCTGAAATGAAAGCTCGTGCAAAAGATCTAAAATTTTTTGCGTGAACATTTTTTTGAGCTTTTCTTTGAACATTTTGTTCGGGTAAATTTTTGAGCAAATTATTGCTATCTATTTTGGAAACATATTTTTAAAGATGAGAATAAATAAAATTTCACATCAGTGATCAGTGATCTCAATTCTTTAAAAAAATGGAACACAAACTTTTATTTAAAATTTTTGTGAAAAAAAGCCGACGGCAAACAAAACATTATTATTGGCTCTACCATCAGTTTTGTCACATGGATTAGGGTTCCTTAAAATATTTTTTTCTTAGGGTTTTTCCCGGATTTTTTTGCCCGGGGCTTTTTTGGGATTTTCTGGCGAGTTTTTTTTATTTCCAAGGGTTTTTTCCTAAAGACAAAAAAAAACCCTTTTAAGCGGTAATCCGCGACTCACGACTATGAGGAGTGGTGGGGAGGGGGATTTTTTTTAAACATATTTTTGTAACTTTACTTTACCTTTAGCTTTTATTGTTGTTTTTTAATTCCTCACACCAGATTTACCTAGTTAGTTTAAGGTCCCAAGGGTTGCTTAAAAAAGCAAAAGGTTTATGAAAATGCTGAAGATATAGATATTTACTGTCAATTTAATGTAATAATCAAGGTCGATTACTGACACTGAACCAACAATATGCAAAGGGCAACATTGCGATTCAAAAGGGTGGCCGGCCTACTACCTGCGAAATCCAAAACGCGGGATGATAGATCGGCGACACAGTCTACTAAGTTAATGCTAAATTATATTTTTTAGACAAGGGTCGGGTTCGTAGGGTTGTAAAAGTGGGTAATAAACGGGTATTATTTAAACCGAACGTGCTTTTGTTTATATATTTGAGATTTAATGGAATGTATATAGGTTTTCTAATTTGACTTAATTATTATTGTAAAAGACTAAACTAGGAAGTAAAATAAAGGGATATTCTTTTAAGCGTAAATTTTTATCATTATATTTTACAATAACAAAGTGCCAATTATTATTTTTTTTATTCTCGTTTTTCTTACAACCCCAAAAAAGTTACAAGTATACTGGCATATCCCTTATAAAAATCAGATCAATCCAAGTTGCTTATGAGGTAAAAATGTGAATTTTGGCATCAAATCGTTTTTCCGTCGGAAAGCACTTGATTAAAAATACCTTATTTCAAAACTTTGTTTTTCTATTTTCAGTTAAGTTCAATGAATTCCGATAACAATATATATTTTGAATTTGTAAAGAAATTTTTATACCCTCAATTCTTCAAACAAATTTTGCTCAACATTCTCTCCAAAATTTACGTGTGTTTTTTTGTACGAGATTTTGTTCGAAAATTTCTTTGAACATTTTGCTCAAGAGGCTCGTGTAAATGTTTGTCGGCATTTCAACATCAAAGGAAAGTTTGTCTGTGTAAATGCGCCTTTACTTAAAAAACTTAATCTTGTCAGTATCTTCCAGGCTCCTATGAGTTCCAGAATTTTCTATTCACTGTAAAACCTGACTTAAACGCCGTTTCCAAATATTTGTGGTTTTAATTAGACCCGTTTCATAAAATTGAAAACTAGGAATGGTTTGCTTAACCAACTTACTACATGGCTTCTGCAACGCCTTTTTTCTAAGTATAAAAAAAAAACAATTAAAATCTAACTGCCTAACCAAAATTTTTACTCGTGTCTTTAAGTTTAGTTTTAAAAGCATTATTTTAGCTACTAGTTTTAAAAATACAATTTTACAGCTACTTTGGTAGCTAAATTAATATATGGTAATCCAAAATATTCACAATAGTCTGTGTTTCACATTATATTATCTGAAACAGTTAGAAAGCGCTCAGCATTTTAAATAAAAATAATTTTGCAAGAACGTTCGAAATCCTGCCACGTGCGCACAATTATTTTCTACAGAAATACGTAAGATGATGGAAAATATACCCTAAATATCCAGAGAAAAATAAATTTAACGAGAAGAGAAATCGCATTAAAGTCCTAAGTGAAATTATATACCAAATGTAAGGTCGATTGTGCTGTGGCAGGGTTGCCGAGTCGACTGAGGCCAAACAACATGCAAAGGTTTTCATAAAAGTTGGTCAGTTTTGATGTTCTTCGAGCTAGGCTACCCTGCTCGTTAAAACTGAGAGAAAACATTATTACTTTTTAAGATTTGTCTAGGTTTTTACAAGTTTGTTTCACGTACTACACAAAAACATATAAAACCCGATAAACCCTTATAAAATCTCATTAAACCTTTTTAAAACATTTGACGTGGATTTATGACCGGGGTACAAATACAATCCAACGTGGCTACCGCAGGAACAATAAGCCGTTTACCCATAAGAACTGTGCTAACTTATAATTTAAATCAAAATTTTAGCGAGGTAAATAAAAACTCAAGTCACAAAAACTAAACATAATCCTTCCTAAATAAGGTACAAGCGAATTGTTGCTTGTGCAAGAAGTTATAATATTATTGGTTAGGTCATCCTAGTAATTTAAGTTCAATGTTTAGTTCCATTTGTTGATTTAAGTGTCCAAAAATGTTTGAATCAAATATATGAATCCTTAATTTCAGGAATATTTAATCTTGGTTTAAGCAAAAATTGCGAGTTGGAATTATTGTTTTAAGCAGCTAAGAGGTAATTTTCAAAAATATAACATCTTAACCCTGGTTTCCACTTTAATATTCGAACTTTGTATTTATGCCTTCGAGCAAAAACTATCAAATACCCTAAATAATAACACACATGGCTTTGATACTCGATCCCACAAAAATAATTTTCGAGTACCTTTTACCGGCTTAATATAGGCAAAAAATCTCCAAATTCACATTCACAAAATATTAAAACCGCCAACTCTTTAAATAAATTCAAATGCGATCTAAAAAAGTTTATATCAGAAAAATGTTTTTATACCTTGGAGGAATTTTTTTGTTCAAAATAATATTCATGTTTTGTTTGAAAACCTTGTGTTTGTTTTGAACTGTATCAGTTTGTTAATTACTTTTTATATTTCTTGAAGTTTTACAACTTTTAATTAAGTAAAATTTTATTTTTCTTCACTATTTGACATTTTCCATACATGTAATATTGTCTTAGGAAATAAAAGATATTGTATTGTATTGTATTGTACAGAGCGAACATTTTTCTTTGAGGGACAATGGTCTCTAAGGTACGTTCGTTTCATTTAAAGCTGTTATTGACAATCAACCTGACACGAATAAAAATTAATTTTGAATAATTTTTAACAAAAATAATGAAATGAAATGAAATGAACGTACCTTGGAAACCATTGGCCCTCAAAAAAAAATATTCGCTCTATAGCTACTTAACCTGACGTAGATGCTGATGATGCTCCAAGGACGAAAGATTTTATCTGAACTTCTAATAAAGATATTGCACAAAATAGACTTTTTTCCTTCAAAACCTTCTATATTTCTTAAGTATAGAGAGTATTCTTAAACACAGAATTAATTTTTTTTCAGTGTGAAGGTTGAAATTCACCAAGCACATTCTTTATTTTCGATGGACTTTGGAAAGGAATTAGAATTTTTATTAAATTGTCATCTCTTTGTTTTTGGTTATAATTAGAGAAAATTGTCTCTAGGTAATTGTACTTACGTCACCGACATATTTTTATACAAAAAATTGTGATTCTGCCAGAGAAGTCAAATTTTAAACAACTTTTTCTCATGCGCCAAAAAGTTTTATTTTTCTGCGGCTAAAGAAAAATCCTCAAAATAGCTGTGGCAACGTTTTCATGACGTTTTCAAAACATTGTGATAAAAAGATGCAAAAGCATTATTGTTATTTTTTAGTTGCTGCAGAAACGTTTTCCCTGCTGTTTTACGGCGCACCGTGTTACTTGAGATGATAAATTAATAGATTGCCTTTCAGTAATTTCATGTTTCCTTTTAAATTTCAATCAATTCAGAGTTAATTTTCTCGGCAAATTTAACTTTGTTATGTTTAAAACTGCGCTTAGAGCATTTCGCTGCATTTTAACGAGGTTAATAGATGCGGCAGGTTGTTAAAATTAAAATGTAAAATCTCATGCAAACGAACTTGTCTGCTACGTTTATATATGTTTTTTTTTCAAACGATCGGAAAATAGCCACTTTCCGTACGATTTTTCATACGGAAAGTATTAAAAATGTTCTTTCGAAATATTTCCACACTCTAGAAAGGACCTTTTTGTTCAATTTTCCGGTCCCTTGATCCTTTTCCGGTTCCATTTTTGGCAAAGTTGGCAATGACTTCTTGTTGACAGCTTTTAGCTTGTTTTTTTGGGCAGTTTTGACACTTCTAAAAAAGCTGTTTTAAATTTGTTTCAAAAGTTTTGTTTACAAAAATGGACTCAGATCTAGAAAATGAGTTGAATCCGGAGGAAATAATAATAAACATACACCGAAAAATCGACCACACATTTTTAATTCTCAAAGTAAGAGTATACTATAAATTTAGGTAAATAAAGAGCAAACCTAGAAATCTGCCTTTTATGAGCTCTTTTATCATTATTTTGCTTAATAAGTTGGCCATGGTTGGCCATAACTGGTCGTCGGTCATCACTGATTTAGCTGTGTGAAGCTAATAGGCACTACACTATAATTTTTCTAATGTTGTATACAATTTTGCACAAGTTAAAAGCAAAAATCATTTCTAACCACAAAACTCTACTTGTTTTCCTTAATTTTCATTTTAAAAACTACCGGCCTTAGCGGCAATGGCTATCTAGCCAACAAGAAGCAGAAAATATCAGGGCGGCTCGCCCTGTAAATTTCCTGCGTCGACCTGTAAAGACCAATTTTCCGGTCTAGTGACATAAATACCTATTAAAGCATTTAATTTTAAATAACAATTTGCATTCTTTTACTTGTCATAAAATTGATAATATAGAGACATAAAGCTCTTTGTAAATCATCGCGGTATACGTATCCGCATCTAGCGAGAACCAAGCACATTGATTGGTCAGAAACTTGTAGCACGTTCGAAAAGAGCAGATATATGCTAATTTAAGGTGTTTCTGAACCCAATAGGTGCTGAGATACGATACGTGTGCCGTACGATACGTGATACCTAACGCATCTCAACACCTATCGCGTTCAAGAACACCTTAAATTAGCATATATCTGCTCTTTTCGAACGTGCTACAAGTTTCTGACCAATCAATGTGCTTGGTTCTCGCTAGATGCGGATACGTATACCGCCATGAGTTACAAATAGCTTTATGTCTCTAATAGGTACAAAAACATGTGTATAACAGTCGCTGGTAGTCGGATCAGTACATCCAAAAGTTATTAATTGAGAGAATAAAGTGAATATTATACTCATTCAATTGGGTTTTAACTATAGGAATTTCGCAATCACGTTGATAAGGTAGTCCGCGTTCAATGCACAGTTTTAAGTTCGCTGTTTTCAGTTTAACCATCAGCGTTCATTAGAAGTTCGAATTTAATCCGTGTTAAATATTTTTCAGTTTATGCTCGACTTCTGGCAGCTTTTAAATGTGCGACATTTTCATATTACTTTTGATAGAAAACAAGTTACCAATAGTAAAACATTTAGAACGCATTAAATACGGTACTAACAATGCTGAAGCACAGCCTAAATGCGTATCTACTTTATTCAACCGACCAAATATTTTGAATGAAGACAAATTTGGACCAAATAATAGGTATAATTTTGCCGTAACGTATCGAAGCAGACGTATCGTGTTTGTACATGCGTATTTCGATACGGATGCGGATAGGTGATGATTTTAAATACTACTTTAAGTCTCTAATAACGCGTTGATATACAGTGTATCCCATAAATCGGGAATATTGAATTTTTTGGGAAAAACAAGGTATTTTTTTTCAAAAACAAAACTTACGTAGGATCATTTTAGGAAAAAAAAGCGGTTTCGAAAAATGTAAACCCTTTTATACAGGGTAGCCCAAAAAAAATGACACAAACATATCTTTTTTTCAATTGCACACCCTGTATATTATCTAATTTTCTGAATCCCTAATAGGAAACCTTCCAAACAAGTACCAAACATTTACAGTGGGATTTACTAAGATCTAAAATAGTAACTCCCACAAGTCTAAATATTTATACCTGTGAGGGGTACTACATTTTAAAACCAATTTTCAAAAAACACTTACCGATACAGAACAGACACAAAGTTATTGATTATTTTGTATTATTATTGCAAAATACCACCGAGAAACTGCTTTTTTTGCCCTAAAACTAATTTTTTTTGACAGGTTTCAAAATCGCAAATGGTGAATACGCCAAAAATTTGGCACATAATAGCTTCATTATCTGTGTTTGAGGTTATAAAGTTGGTGATTTTGTAGACCAGCTCTGGGGGGTGGTTTAAATTTATAGTCCCCACAAAGGATTGTTTTATGGCAATTGGTAACTTCCTTTATAATTTCCCTAAGTAACCGTTTTTACAAGGATTAATTTACCTTATCTAATATCTCAAGTTGTTCATTAACCAATAAAACACCTTTAATTTTGTCCAGAAAAATGCCATATTTTGAACTCGTTTTGAGCTCATAAAATATTTTTATGAGGGCACTACGAGGAAAAACAAAAATAAGTAAAGGTCACTGCTTATGCACGAAAAATATACCAAACAAAAAACCCAAATAAACAACAATATTAATTTAGAAATGCACTCTGTGTTTCGGAATTCCATTGTCTATATTTTATTTATACACGACGTTTCGATTAGTACAATCTCTGATCGTCTTCAGGTGCAAACTACAATCAATTCCTAAGGCTACGTATTTATATACTGTGAATGTTGATCATTTAAACGACTTCGAGAAAGAACGCATCGTGGGCATGAAAGAGGCTGGTTTTGGTTTACGGGAAATTGCAAGAAGGGTTAATGCCAATCCATCAACAGGGTTCAAAGTTTGGAGAAGGTGGTCCAATGATGAGACTTATACACGTCGTGCGGGTTCTGGACGCCCTAGATTATTACAAGGTCGTGATTTACGGCATCTCAGACTTCTTGCTCTCAGAAATCGACGGGACAGTATGCGCCAAGTAAGAGATGTTCTAGTTGCAGCTACAGGACGAGTGTTTTCAAGGATGACAGTTATTCGGAGATTGCTTCGTATGGGGCTGAGGGCTTACCGTAAGCTTTTCATGCCACCTTTGACCCCACAACATAAGGCTCGCCGCTTGGAGTGGTGCAGAGCTCGGCAAAACTGGAATAACGAATGGAATACCATAAGCTTCAGCAACGAATTCAGGTTTCGTTTAGGCGGCAATGATGGGCGCATGAGGGTTAGACAATTTCGAGGTGAGAGGCGAAATGCAGACTTTGCTGTTGAAAGTGATACAGCAAGGCAGCAAAGTATCATGGTATGGGGTGCTATATGTTTAGCAAGCAGATCACCTCTAGTCATCATTAACGGCAATCTGACTGCTCGGCGAAATATCGATGCAGTGCTGTAGCCAGTTTTATATCCCTACCTATAAACTATCCCAAATGCGATCTTTCAACAAGATAATGCCAGACCGCATATTGCTCGTAAAACAATGGACTTCTTACATGAACTTGGCATAGAGACTTTATAATGGCCAGAAAAATCGCCTGACTTGTCGCCTATCGAACACGGAAGGGATATGATAGGGCCCAATCTTATTCGATTACCACATCCCCCTGGAAACTTAGATGAACTTTGGCATGCCGTAAGGAAGATTTGGATGAGTGTCCTCAATATGATATAGACCATCTTATTTTATCAATGCCCAATAGAACAAACGAGTGCATAAATAACCATGGATGAGCCCCTCATCATTAATTTTTTGATGATTATCGTGGATGAATTTTCTTGGAAATGTAATCTATTACTAAGAGTATCCTAATGTATTAATATATAAATAAAATACTTTAAAAATATTTGTCCTTTCTCGGGTTGCATTTTTTTGTTCTACAGTATACATACATATTTAAAAAAAAAATAATTATCTTTAAATTTAAACAATATTCAAAGATATTACGTCATCGAGTTCTCTTTCTTTTGCTTACATTTCTGGGAAATTGAGGAGAGGCGATTTTTGGTTTTAAACAAAGTAGGGAAAATTGTGAGGACGCCTGAAACACGCCTTGTTGTAACCGTGTGTAAATTTTAATATCGTGGCGGAGAAAATATGCTTTTCTAATTGAAATTTATCAGTTTCCAGACTTACTTTCATCTGGTTTAACTTTTCCGTCAGCCTCATCGAGGGCATTCTTAAAGGCTCTTCCAACTCCTTCTGAGGTTGGCATCAAATCTTGTAGTTTAATTTTGACTTCGTGAGTTTCTAAATAATTTTCCAACGCTCCAAGAAGGGTGCCTGCAAAAAAGGTCAAAAATCATTTTATTTTTTTAACGATTAAAAAAAAATTTGCAGTGTTCTTCACCATCTTCAAATTTCTTAGCCTTGTGTCGATTAAGCCAGATGGATACTATTGGTTTTCAATTATAATAAGTTTTATGTGACTTATTCTTGTGACTGTAAATGCGAAAAGGATCTCAAATTTTGTAATCGGACAGGAAGCTGGGAGGATCCGAAATTTGAAAGTGTAGGACAGGAGTTTGAAATGCAAAAATATTAATGTGCATGCGTTGTAAAATCCAGAGCTCACCAGGCAACAGATCCTAGCAACGGTTGATCTATATATACTGCCCATGCCTGATTGATAGCCGTCCTAAAATTTCCCAGATCTATAAGCAAAAGAGGGAGGCCTTGATTCTGTAAAATCATTGAATATTGTATAATTTCACAGATAATTTTTTATAATTAAACATGTATGTAATATAAAGTCTTTTGTTTCTACGGATTTCGGCATTGTACCTAAATTTTCATGACATGAACAGAAAAACTCAACGTGTCAACTGATAGGTGACGTCATAGCAATATTGAACTGAAAATTTATGTATATTCCCGAAATTCATAAAAATAAAAGACTTTTGATTATCTTCATATTTAAATATAAATAATTATGTCTAAATTAAAACAATATTCAAAGATATTACACGTCTCCTTTTTTTGTTTATACTTCTGGAAAATTTTAGGATCGCTATCAATCAGGATCGGGCAGGAACGAGATCAATTGAAAGTCTCCTGAGAGTTGCATCATTGCACGGAAGAGGTTTAAGAGGGGACACCGAATGCAGACTCTTACCGTGTTCGGTTATTCGCTCGAAGAGATAAGAGTGTGGAGCTTGATAAGAGGTCAGCTGATCATAGAACGCGAACAAAAACCAACAGATTTTGGAGCAAATGGAGCTTACGAAATAACCATGAATTTTAATTTGCCAAATTCAAGTCTAAAAAAAAATCAAGTTTAAAAACATTTATTTTTCGACTAACTTTTAACTACAATATTGGTTTCGTCTTGTATACATTCGTTAAAAATAAAACCTAAATATATTCTAAACGAAATACATTTACATTTAAAAATGGCAGACTTTAGTAAAGAGTTTAATAAAACTATTGTTAATCAAACTTAGAACGATAAAAGAAACATTTATAAAAGAAAATCAAAATATTAATATTTCTAAAAATCTAAAACAAATGCCATGACAAATATTAACAAGGTTATGAGTTCAATAATTTAGAATATCTAAAAAAAGGAACAGTAAAATAAAAACATTTAAGGAAGTCAAAATATTAGTATTAGTATAACTAATTTTAATAATATTATCAGCACAATAATTAAGAATAACTAAAATTGCAAAAACTTTCAGAACAAAATGACCCACATATTTTCTTAGAGATTGATATTTATTTATAAAATGCAACACCGAACAACAAAATTTACAATATTAGGAATACAATAATTTTAAAAAAAGCACATAATAAAATTGTAGCTGTAAATAATACATTGAGAGCTTATTTTGACAAGAGAACACACAACTTTTTATATCATGCTTGAATGAAAAAAGAAATGATCTTTTTTAGGAATTTTTTGGGCCAGCGAAAATAAGATCAAATTTAACGGTAGTTATGCTTATTTTTATTCAAGATAAAGATAAACTTAGACACATTTTTAAGAGATTTTGGGCACTAAAAAATAACGGGCTGCTATTTGTCGAATGGAATTCATTAACCTGATGATGGCTAACACTGTTTTCCCATATTTTCAAAAATAATGTCTAAATCAAAATAACATATACAAATTTAAGGTTAGAAATAAGCATAAAGACCGTGTCTAATAAAGTTTGTCGTTATGCCTGTTTGATTTACCTCCTCTCTTTTTGCCAAGTGCGCAGCCACACAAATAAATATAAGCACAGAAAATGTTACTTTAGGTAGCCCAGAAGTCTCTATTGTTAAGTAGCATTATTTACGCTTATATTTAAAAATTTTTTGAGTCTATAAGTAAATACTACTGTTGGTTAAAAAAGTCAAACAGGACGTATGAAAGTTGTTTTACGATTTATTATATCAATTGAAGAAGTTAAAGTCGAACCAAACCACATGTAAAATGTAGGAAGTTGTGGTGTGACGTGATGCTAAATTGAAATCTAAAAGCAGCAAAATTGACTCCCTGGACGTTTCATGAGCTTCAATTAGTAAATAATTTCTATTTCTTGTATTTATAGTTATTTGAGCTTCCTTTTAAAAAGCCATGTAAATTTTCCTTGACATGCAGACAGAGTTTCAGGATGTAAATAGAACAAAAAGTAAAAATTTTAGGTCAGTCAAGCCACACCCCCTTCCAAAAATATTCGAATTTTGAACTAATTTCGAACTAATTTTGTACAACATTAAAAAAATTTTAACTACCCCAATTTGTGTGATTTTTTATATTTATTCAAAATGGGGGGTTTAGCCAATTGAAATCCAGTCAGTTTGGAAGGCATAGATATACTAGAAATGACTAGAAATCACGTAAGAAAAGCTATTATATATATATGCATATTTTTAGTTATTGAGTTCTTGGGAAATTTTGGTTCAGCAGTGAATTGAAAGGCGGTGCTTTTTTATTACCCATTTATTTGACGTTTCGGTTTTTTGGACCTTCATCAGAAATATCTGTAAATAATGGAGAAACAACATTGTAGATTATTTTGCTTTTCTTGTGCGTTATTGCTTACTACATAGCACACACAGTTTAAAATTCACTAAATCAATAGAATAATTTTTAACTTTTACCAGTACCACGTTCAACTCGAACCCACTATGTACCTTTATTTTTGTTTTCTCGCAAAATGTGTCGATCTTTTTAGTATACAAAGGGTACAAAAAATAAATAATTTTAATTAAGTGTTTTAAGTCAAAAATTAATGTTTTTATGAATTAATTGGTAAGTGCCTCTCTTTTCTGTATATTTTAACGAATTTTCTCTATTTTGTCATATGTAGTAAGCAATAACGCACAAAAAACACCAAATAACCTACAATGTTGTTTCTCCATTATTTACAGTAATTTCTGATGAGGTCCAAAAAACCAAAACGTCAAATAAATAGGTAATAAAAAAACATCGCCTTTCAATTAACTGCTGAACCAAAATTTCCCATGAACTCAAAAACTAAAAATATATTTTAAAGGTTCAGCAAAACTCAACAAAAATAAAAATCTATATACATATACATTATTTGGACTTTTGGTACCTAATATGTGCATGTGTAAAGCACCTGATTTTTGCACTGGTGCTTCTTTGCTGATGCGGACTATATGAGCACAGAGATCTTTATTGCGCGAGTGTGGTTCAAAATTTTTGAAAGTGGTTCAAAATTATGAGCATATTAAATCTCTAGAGGGGCCAGTTCTGTACACTATCGGCATCATAAAAGTGGTACACAAAACTTTTTGTTGTAATACCTTGGTCTATTTTTACAAACAAAGTCACCCATTATTGTATTTTTCTTAAACTGTCAAAGTATGTCATTTCAGTCTGACAAATAATTAAAAAATGCCTTCACAAATTTCCTGGCAAAACTACAACTAGGATGGTCAAATAGGGACGTTATGGACGCAGTAAAACCACGATTGTAAAAATTAAAAAACGATGGGAAGAAGATCAGACAATAGAGAGAAAACAAGGGACTGATTTATTAAAAGTTTCAACTGATGAACAAGATTATGACCTTATCGCTTTTATGGAAGAAAACCCTTTTGCATCTGTTTCCCAGGCAAAGAGATTAACCCAATTTCTGGGATGTGTAAGGAAAGACTCTAATTTAAGATGTCGTGTGGCTGCTAAAAAAATTAAACTTTAGAATGAAAAAAAAACAGGCCAGGTTACATTTTGCTCTGAATTACTCTCTAAAGGAACCAGAGTTTTGGCGAAAGGTAATATTTTCCAAGTAAAGTAAACTTTTCCAGTCCTGTAGTGACAGAAAACAAATTCGGGTGTATCGTCCACCAAGAACGCGCTATGAGGGAAGATATATTGCTGGTAACAACGATCGCGCTGGAAGATTTTCGGTAAATATGTGGGGTTGAATTTCTGCTAGAGGTCATGGTGCTCTATTTTGAATGGAAGGCTCACAGCACAGCTTTACGTGGACATTTTACACATAACTTTATCAAGACCAGTTTATTTTTCAACAAGACAACCGCCCTGCTCATACGGCCAGAATTTGCCAAACTTGGTTTCAGGAGCAAAATATTCAAGTTCTGCCTCGACCTGCGGAAAACCCAGACGCCAATCCTATGGAAAATATCTGGCTTTAATTTCAAAATGCTGGAAAGCTTTAATATAAGTAGTGATTGGGGAAAATGAAAACATTTTTAAAATTTTGACTGATTCTCTACCAATAAGGTTAAATGGTATAATTGAGGTGAATGGCGCAATGACTAGATATTAAAATTTATGTGCCTAATAATTTGTTTCTATTGTTTTATAATTTTCGTTAGAGTTGTGTTTTTAATTTTTGTTACAGTTGTTTTATGCGTTAGCGTATTTTTGTAATATAAAAATTATTTATGGAAAGCAATCTTTGATATCAATATTATCACATTGTAGTACCATTCTGTTACAAAATATAATCCGGTAGTTAACCATACAATTTAAAAAATACCTATGTTTATCACGTACCACTTTTATGATGCCGATAGTGTACATGGAATATTTTTTTTGGAAAAAACAAATTTTTTGGGGTTTATGTTATAAGCAAAGCATTTTCTTCCATGGACAAGTACCCACCATGACTCTCCCCATTATTTGTGAAGATGAAGGAACTAATTATAGATAAGTCTGAAGAACGATGCAAATGAAACATCACCAATTAAGGGGACGTGCAGTTGTAAACAATAGCAAATATTTTATATTTTTAAGATGAACACTCCTTAGAAAAGTAGAGAGGGTAAAGTTTCAGTTTTTAAAAGTGTCGGTCATCTAAATTTTTAAATATTAAAAAGTTCTGAATCTTTCCTCTTTTTAGGATGCAGCAAAATTAATTGGATGTGTATCTAGATCAAAAGTAGATAAGAAAACAAACACTTTCAGAGAATGGCCGGCCGTCGTAGCCCAGTGGGCAGGTCCCGGGTTTGGATCCCGGCTAGGTGCATGGATATTTTGTGTTTGTCTTTAACTTTGCAAAAACACTTCGCTAACACTGGGCATTGATCCTGTAATAGATGGAAAGCCCCAGTATAAAAAAAAATCAGAGAATGTTGTGTTAAAACTATTTTTCAAAAGTCTTACGAGCATAAAGATGGATTGCCGGTATGTTGGAAAATTGATCAAATTAACCGAAATAACATTACTAGTAAAAGAGCACGGTATTGATACAAATTACGATCTTTTAAAAAGTAAGTAATAATAGAAATGTTTTTCAAAAAATGTTTCATCCGTTTCAATACTTTTGTATGAAAATTATTGTAGATTTGATTAACTTTTGAATATTGGTTAGTAACACTTATTATAAAACACAAAAAGGTAATATACTTAGTAGGTGAAATTTTTCAATTAACTAAAAAAAAGTATAGCGGTTCTAAGTATGCTCAGTTCATAAATTAATATTTTTTATGCACTTCAGGTATTAAACGGGTACTTTTAATCCCTCTTTTTATGGACTAAAGTGACACTTTTTATCCCTAAGGGATTAAAAGAAAATTTAATCCCTAAGGGATTAAAAATAAATTTAATCCCTCAACTTAGGGATTACAAGTAAATTTAATCCCTCAGGGATTAAAAGAAACTAATCCCTGGAAAATTAAAATTAAATTTATGGCAAGCCAAGCCAAACAGCACTTGTTCTTGCCAAGATTTCATTCTTAGCACCCTTTCTTGTAGTTGACGAACCATTTGGCGTAAATAACATAATTTTAACAAAGATCTTTTCCTAAAGTGCATAAAATAGTATATAAACCTCGGGACTAAAGTGTCGTTTAATCCCTTGCGAATTACAAACCTTTCGCCGCGGGATTAAATGTGGCACTTTAGTCCCTAGGTTTATAATGTACTATTGTAACCAATGGTTCTAAGTAGGATTAGCAAAAGTTAAATTTTTTACTTAGAATCATAGAAAATATGGTTTTTAAGGGAATAGCTGGGAACTACTTTATGAAGGAGCCTGTAAAAATTGATTCGTGTCACAAAATAAGAAATTCTTTTTTTGTTAAAAAAACCGTTGGTTGCCCTTGTATAGGACGAATTCAAAAATTGGGACAGTAAAATTATAAATTTTTTACGAATTTGCAAATACAAATGTACAGGTTAAGTGGAATATTTTTTATAAAATGTTTAAAAGCAAAAGAATGTGCATGAAGGGATCAAATAACTTCTGTTAAAAATGGACTAACTAAAACTCATTATTTAACATTTGAGTCATAATAGTTTACATGAATGTGACTTAATTGCTAAGTTTTCATGGATATTGAATTCGTTTTCAATATGTTTTGAAAACTTTTTTTTCATGAGTTTTCATGACAGGTTTTCAAATTTTGATATTTGGCAGCTGACCTGTGTCATACTTGTGAAATATTTATTTTTGAGTTTTGGTACTTTTTTTTTAAAAAACGTATTTTATTCAAAAGATGATGTTGGCCCTTGCCACACATTTTTTTTTTAAATTTTAATTACTACTCTGTTTGCAAGTGGAAGTGAAGAAAGAAATGCTGGACTGGCATATGTACATAGCACATACACTTTCGAGCCAAATATTTCTTTTATTTTCCATAATTAATTTTTTAAAGTCTTTAAAAAAACAAATCTTTAGTTATTTAAGCAAGGTTATGTTATTAATCTTCTTTTTTCTATATACTCCACCAAATTTTAGAATGCCGGTTCCACAGTTTTACTTCTATTTCTCTCTCTCTCTCTCTCTCTCTCTCAAAAATCGTGAGAGCAATAAAATATAATTTGGCGGCTGTCTGGTAATCCGACGCAATACGCATGTGTAAACTCAATCCCGGTTTTCATGGAAAATCGGTATTTCGATCTCAATACGATCTTGATCCAACCCTAAAATATTTCAGGGTCGGATCTAGATTGAAATCGATTTGAATCCTGGAAAAACAGGCGTTTTCATGGACGGTATCGGATTGAAATCGTTTTCAGAACGAACTCAATTCCCATGAAAACGTAGCAAATATTTAGTCCAATAAGATACATACCGTAAACCGGGGTAACTTTGCTGTTTGTCAGGTAAATTTACTCCAGTAGCGAAAAAGAGTTTATTTTAAAAATAACTAAAGTAAGTATTTGAGTGCCAATAAAGTGTTGGTAACAAAGGCTGCAAAGTTTAAGGTTACTTGAAGTGACAGCTCCGACCCCTTGGTGTTTAAAAGCAACTGTTCCAAAAAATATATTTTTTATTTTTTTTTGCATCCATGTATTCTCTGGAGTAATTAAAAAAAAAACACACACTGTTTCCTCCACATAAAATTTACGGTTTTTAGAGCAGAGTAAAGTTATCCCGCCTAACTTTACTTCGCTGTTAAAGCTAAGCATTCTTAACAGCAAAATTTTAAAATATGTTATTAATTTTTTTAAAATAATTTCGAAAATACGAGAGTTGAAATTGCATGCGCATATCTTCAATGGCACACGCAAAAACTGTTACTCATGGGGGGTGGAAATGTTTTCGCTAAAGTAATGGAAAATTTTGCCGTTTTTGATTTTGTTCATATAAAAACCAGATGATACTAAATTCAATTTGCGCCATTGGGCTGTGGGCACTTTTTTTGGGCCCGGTGCACTTTCCGGATTTCCTAATTTAGAGGTTTTTAGATTTATTGAGGTGCGGAAAATCGAAAAGAATATTGTTTTTTAATTAAAAAGACATTTTTTATGTAAAATACACACCAACAGAACTAAGGTCATACTGGCCAATGGGCCATTTTTCAGAAATGCGAGGATGCCAAATCTCAGGTGCCAGCAGGATTTTTTTAGTGGAGAAGAAATCAGGTTAGGGGGTTGGGTTGGGCCGGGTTGGTTATTATTTTAATTTTCCCTAATAATAAGTATTTTCTGGAAATGTGGCAACATGGAAAAAATATCAGGCATCCGGCACATATTATTTTGAGTAAAGAAAAGAATAAGGAGCCAAAATTAAGTAAAGAGTGAGGTTAAGGCGCTCTTTCATAAGGTTTTTTTTTATTTGTTTTTTCGAAAAATCGAGTGTCCGGATAGTGTACCGGTCATTTTTTTTTGTATTCTGTCTACTGTTCATTTCAAATTCTCCTGATCAATTTCAATATGGTAAAAGTAGTTTCTTTGCTTAAATGCTAGTTTTTGTGTTTGTCTTGAAATTCATCCGGAGAGTTTGGAATAAAAAGTAACTCACTTAAATTTTTTGCCTTTTTGATTTTTATTTTTTAAGTGAAATAGAGTTAAGATTTCTGGTGATAAAACACAAAATGCTGCACTTATTTGGACATCACTAAAAAAGCACCAATTTTAGAGCGTACAAAAAACTCACCATCGTCAACATTAGCCCTGGCATCATTTTCACTACTCGTATTAATGATGTGCACTCCGTCGCCAAGTTTAACATCTTGCGGTTGTGAGTTAATATACTGCCTTAAATATTTGGCAAAAATTTGAAAACCATGCGGCCCTTCGGCATTGCTAACCGAAACCAGTAGAAATATCACACTTGGTAACACTAAGAACCTCATGTTCTATCAAGGACACTAGACCCGACGTAATGTGTCAAACGATACGCGGCCTTGCGCTCTTATAACAAGTTCAAGTGCGAAAAATGCCAAACAGCTTTTCTTTATTGGAATTTAGTGGAGCATAAAAATCCTATGGAAATAATTCAAATATATTAGTAATTAGATCAAGATTTGCCGTCTCGGCGGCATCTTATTTGACCCGGTTTTCAAGAAATGAATTATCAAACTAATATGCTTGTAGTGCAAGTTCTATATAGGGTGGTGCATCTACTACTTCGTGCCTTCTTTTGGCTCTTAATGTTTATACAACTAAATAACACTTTATTTGTTTATTTTAAGTGATTTCCTCAAGCAATCGCAGCAGTCTATCCCCATTTGCTCTGCCCCTATAGTGATTTTTTTTACCTAATGGAACTGAAATAAACTATTTTTCATCATATCTCAAACTCAAATTTCTTGACATATGTTTGTAGAAATCAGGAACTACTTAGCCTATTTTTATCTAAGACATGTACGTATTATAAGTTTATTAGTACTAAATTTTGCTCCAGACCTTTGATTCGTGGAAGGGGGGTGGGAGGAAACGACATTTTTCCTTCTGGTTCCATGTAGGCTATGTCCAAAGCAAATTTCGTTTTTCTACGATTCTTTTCGCACCGTTTTTCTCCCTTAAAGAACATCGCACTGGATGCATAGGATCCTGGCGATGTACCAATTTCTTTTATTTTTTAATATGTTATTTTCCTCCCTCAAGGAAGCATTTTTGGTAATAGGAACTTTTGTGTGACCCTTCCGGGTAAGCCTAAAAATATCTTCAAACTCTTAACATTTCCCAGCAAACACAAATCGTCGGTATTGAATCGGGCCAATGTCGACAATATCGGCAGTGTGTTGGCATCGGCGACTACACGCTGGCCCGATGTGGGACAGATTGCGATTTTCAACTTTCAGTCAATAATCGGCAACAGACAGAGGTCCACATTACTACAGTCGACTTTATGCGACACCACTTTAGGGCCGACGATGGTCCGATTGGAACTTTGTTTAATCGGTCGAAAATCGGCAATTGACGATGGCCCGATTTACTATAGTCGACTTTATGCCGACGCCTACTTTATCTGCTTTAAGGCCGACGACGGTACGATTGGAACTTTGTTTAATCGGACGAGAATCGGCAACTGACGTTGTCCCGATTTACTATAGTCGACATTAGGCCAACGCAAACTTTATCTGCTTTAGGGCCGATGATGGTCCGATTGAAACTTTGTTTGATCGGTCGAGAATCGGCAACTGACGATGGCCCGATTTACTATAGTCGACTTTATGCCGACGACCACTTTATCTGCTTTAGGGCCGACAATGGCCTGATCAGATTTTTGTTAGATTGGTGAGTAACCGGCAACAGACGATGGTACGTCACATTAAAATTTTTAAACTGCTTAATAGTTTCTTCCTAGTACGTAAAGATGGCGCTAATGTCACTATGTTCCCTGTACAGTGGAAGATAATATTATATATATAATGAGCAAAGATATTTCAAAACTAGAATACGGACAAGATGGTGGTACTTCTCTACAAGAATCACCTACGTCACTTAAAGCCCGACTGGTTAAGCACCCGCATTATCGAAACTTTGTAGTTTGCGAATGTCGGATCGTGGCAAGCAACCACCGGCAGACCTCCGTCAATCACCGACGTCGGGCCGCTTTAAACTACCACCGACGGACCTTCATCAATCGCCGACGTTGGAGCGCTTTAGGAAACCAATGTCGGACTTGAATAGTTTACCGATGTTGGGCCGAGACCAGCTTGCCTACGTTAGACCGACCAAATTAAGCAGCTCTATAGGCGGATGGTCGATACCATGTGGCAAAATCATATCGGACCTTAATTGTACGGTGACGGTATGCTTATGTCAGCAAAAAGTAAAATTTACCATTGGTCCGACGGCGGGCTACAGTTTAACGTTGCGTCGGTAAACATCCATTGGTCAGATATCGTAAATCCGACAAAGGCCCGAGGGAACCGTGTTTGCTGCGTTTTGATGTTTAGATCAGTGGTTTTTAGGAAATCACTCTGTTAAGGTCACCCTTTAAGTTGAAATTTTAATATTTAGAGACTTTAAGCTGTTAGAATATGACTTTGGCAATTTAAGAAAAAAAGGTTGACGGATTCATCAATCAAAATTCTATCAAAGTCGAAATCTTAACAATTCGTCAGGTTAAAAAAATAAAGGGTGCTTCTTAAATATTGCAAAACCAATAATCTAATTATTTGTGGCTTATCCGGAAGGGCCACAAAAATGTTTCAACTACCAAAAAATTCATGAAATCGGTAGATCGCCAGGATCGTATGTATCCAGTGATAGACGCTTGGTTGAGATCAGAGACGACTAAAACCTTCAAATATCTTGAACCCTTATCGTCGTGGGTTTAAAAAAGTATTTTTTAATCCCACTTTTATAACAAATGTAAAATAGTAGGTTCTACACCTAGGGACTAAAGTGGTTTTTTAAATCTCGAGACAAAAAGTTTATAGCCCGACCAACTGTGGAGTGTATATTCGATGATAAAAGTCACAATGGTACCAGACATGGGCGTCGACATTAGCAAATTCAGCAAACTAACAGCTTTTAATATTGTTCTAAACACGTTACACTTTTGTTACATCCATATTATGTTATATTTCTAATAAAATTATTGTAAATAAATTTCTAAATTTACCTTTTATTGCAAATAAATTTACTTTAGAACTCAAGGGATTTAAAGTACATTTTAATATTCTAGGGATTTAAAGTGCTACTTTTTTCCCCGAAAATAGTGATTTAGAGTACCCTTTAAATCCCTAAAGGGCATGAACGCTTATAATAAGCTTTAAAAATAATTGCTTTATTATTTTGCTGAGGGCCAAGATTTTTTACTGTTATTGTGTGGAAATTTTGACAACTTGGCAATATATACTCTTAGCTTATACCTTCTTTTGCCAGAAAATAGAAAACGGGAGTAACAGATATGAACAGGGATTTTGTAGAATTTTGTTTATTTCCATATGCAGATGATTTTTCGATATTTTTATTCTTTTATTAGCTCTAACAAAGACATAAATGGTTCTGATATTCATTATACAAAACAGACCTAAGGAGGAAAATAAATTATATCGTTTACCTATGGTTTCTAAATATGATAATTTTTTTATATAGTAACAGGCGTCACTGTAATATTTTTTGAGTTTTTAACTGTACCTGTTCATTTTTACAAAAGAAAAGAGAAATCTGTACACTCAGAAAACCATCCCAAGTGAAGTGTCTACCTACTTAGCTTTTCTGGTTAGTGATAAGTGAAGTTTCTATTAGCCCGAAGTGATGAATTCAATAGCTGCAAGTAAAACGCACTACTTAGACCCGAGTTTGTTAACCCTTAGTGATTTATCTACTTACCAATATGCAATAAGTCACTTAACTTTCCCTTCACTTAGGGTTAGTGAATTTTTCTGCTAGTTTGTTAACCCTTAGTGATTAATCTACTTACCAATATGTGACAACTCACTTAACTTTCCTTTCACTTACGATCAGTGAATTTTTCTACTAAGGACAAGTGAAGGCATTAAATATTGAAAAATATATTCGTTATGCATACCTATAATGATTTGTCAATGTATTGCCATCATAAGAATTCGACAATCTCGTTTGCAACGATTATTGTTCTATTTATAGAGAGATCATGATGGAAATAACTTTAAAAAACTCTAAAAAAAAATCGATGACCGGAAACGAACCCGGTAACCCTTGATTTAGAGATGCTTGTCCATATATATCCACCCAACGTGAAAATTTTCTAATTAACCTTTGATCATGATCAACTTTTCAGTCGACCAACAAGAATCCGCCAAAACGCCGATATTCCGCGGTTTCAATCTATTTTTTTATAAGCGCATAGTACAGTTCAAATCCCGTCGACGCGTCACACTTTTTTTTATAATTTGTTTTTATTTTTTTTTCTTAGGGTGTATTGTGATGGGACATGGTTTTTAGAGCTCAAAAATATATATTTTATTATTTTATTTAAAGCCATATTTTATGAGTTATACTCATTTTGCGCTACTATAGATTTACTAACAGTTAGTAGATACTTCACTTAAGGTAAGTGAATTTTCACTTATGGTTAATATTTTATTTTATAAACTTAAGTATAGGAGAAAACTTATGTTAAGTAAACAGTTAACTTGTCTCATATTCATATAAAGTTTCTACTTGGGGCTAATAAATTCTTAGTCGTCCCAAGCAAAATCTGGTAAGGGCTGTTTACTTTACTAGACCGGAACATTAAACTTTACAAGTTAACTAAGGAAATTTACCGGATAAGTCTACGAGTCTTATACACCGTTCGGGACCTTACGTGATTACAACCAATAAAACGTGACTTGTTAAGCCTTTTGTAAAATTTTTTCTGGATTGAACACGCTTTCTAAATCGGAATTTTTTTCAAATAAAACGTTAAAAAAAATGCATTTTTGGATACCTTAAAACTTCTCAAATAGCATTTTTTCGTCTTCCGACTATTCTTGTACGGCATCTAACGTCAGGAGTATAAAATATATAGCCAGTTGACGACTTTAGTGGTTTAAGTCAAGGATTATACTTTATATTTCATTGTTACGACGTCTTACCTTGTATAGACGGACTTAAGTCGCCGAAATAACGTTTGGAACTGTTGTGTGTAGTCTAAAGCAGATTCTCGACAAGGCTTCGACGTCGTTAAGAAGAACGTTCGCATGTAGTACAGAGTAAGACGTTGGCCCGACGTCTGAACTTGTAGTACTTGAGTTAGTAAAGTTTTCTGACGATGGTCCAACGTCTGTGCTGCCAAAGTTACAATCAGTAAAAACTACGACTTCCGTCCCACGTCCGGGATGCCGATTTGACCTACACCTGACGGTTTTTCTACGTTAGGGTTTGAAATGCTACCCAAACTAGTGAAAGTTACACTTTCTTTTGTGTTATAAGTAATAATGACACAGGAATGAATGACACAGGAACCTAGAAGCTCAACTTTAAACTTACCTTAACTAGGCCTTAAAGCATTTTACCACAAACCGTTGTGTGTTGTGTATCACTTATGTTGATCACTTAGCGTCTTGTATATGAACGTGGTTGCAAAACAAAAAGAAAATATGAAAGGCAGTTGGAAAAGGTGCAAAAATTGTCACAAAATTTTGCAGGTTAGAATTTTTGGCATTCCGTTAAAACTCACTGCAAGCAAAGTTTCCTAAACAGATTAAGTTAACCAAACACTACCAGAGATCAGACCCACCAGATCGAGTCACACTTACACGGTTGGCGACCTCTAGGATCTTGCAGTGGAGTTACTGTAGATGAAACCAACGTTTCGCCGGAACGGGCGACCGATTAAGTAAACATAAATTCACTAGTGGTCAGGACCAGTCAGATTTGGAAAAGAAAACTGGACTCTCAGTAGAAATCGGGCAAGTTTACTGAAATTCTCTGACGTAGCCATCTTTTCCTTGCGGTAGCTGTGGATAAATAATAAAGCCGATCGGAAATTTTGTTTTTTTTTTTGTGAAATATCATGAAATCCCATGAACTTTGCAATTAAATATTATTGAAATGTCTAAATGCATCATTTAGGTATATTTTAAAAAGAATAATGAAGTTTTTTTTTCAATTAAGTCTTATTTGTTACTGAAAAAGTGAGAATATTCGTGGCGATCGTGTATTTTCGGCCCTACATTGATCATGTGTGTCAGTAAAGTAAAGTGCGTTGGTAATTTTTGGAGTTCAGCCTGGTTTTCAAGCTCGCACAAATTACAAGTCTCAATGTTCTCATGGGGTGTGTAATAATTTTGACATGAAACACTAACGGCATCTTATATGTCTGCAAACTTTGCAAGTATAAAAATCTAGGAATATTTTTTTGACCTTTGGTTGTTATTTCAAATCAAAGCGTAGGGGCTTCCTAAACTTGGACAAAAACATTAACTGAGTTTGTTGTTCAGGCGTTGAGCTATTTGCATTAAGCACGACTTAGTGTAGTACAAATTTCTGTACTCCCTCTATGGAACCCACGTATGGCGACGTCGCTACAACCCGGATTTATATTGCCCATTTTGGTATAAGTTTGAGTTGGTGTGCGGTCGATCTAACGTAGCTTCCTGACGTCAGGTTGTCTACGCCAACGTCGAAACGACGTCCAAATGCTAATTGGGTTCCAAATTAAACATAATTCAAAAGCTGCCAATACCAATCATGAACAACTTGACTAAAAGAAGGATGAAAAAGCGACTGCCCGATAACAGCTAGTTACGAGACTAGACCAAACATGTTAATTTTACAGGGCAATACAGAAAATTTACAGAGCGAGCCGTTGGCGGTTCCTGTGAAGTAAATTTCCAAGGACAAAGTTTGTCTTGGGTCAATTTTTTTTACATGAAATTTGTAAACAAAATTTGGAATGCCTTGTAGAAGGCCTTCTGATTTGAATAACATAAAAAAAATTGCGGAAATGCACAGTTTTTGAGAAAAATGAAAAAAAGCCACTTTTTGTAAAAATGTGATACCTAGTAGGTTTCCGCAAATTTTTGCTTTTATATTCAAACTCACTCATAGAAGACCCCCAATAATTTTTTTGTTTAATATCACAGTTCATGTAAACAAAAGTTGAGCCTTTGTCTTGAGTGCACAAGCGCTGCACTGACGGGTATTCTATCGCATGGGATTTATCACCACCCACTTTATTGCGCAAGCGTCGCTAAATTCGACGCTATTGCCCGGCTTGAGATTCATAAGATTGGATCATCGCTCAAGAATGCCTCCCTTATCAAGAATACACGTCCAGGAATAATCCGTATCAGGTAACTTAGGTACAAGTGCGGAGCGATGCCTATAAGGATTACCAGTGAGACCACTGATCAGCCGACGCTAGTTACCCAATGCGAAACATCGTTTAACTGAATTTTTCTCATTGGTCTTTTGAGTATTCCTTCTGGGATACTCAAGGATAATTTTTTCACCAAAAAGAGAATTTTTCTGATTTATTTAAAATAAAAGTAGTAAAAATACACGATATCCAGACGCAAGGAAAAAACAATACAATTTTCTTTAGTTAACACCGCAATGCTGTAACGCGTCGTTTTCAGAGAAATTGAAAGTCCAAACAAGTTTTATCTGCTTCAATGGTCAAACAATAAAAATAATCAAGTATAAAAGAAATTAAGAGCACCTGACTTGACCCCGGGTAATAACTGTAAGAAAGAGAAAAACGTAACAAACAGACCAATGGATGAAAGTAAAAATAAACTTAAAAATAGTAGTTTTTGGGGTGCCTAAGGACTAAGTAGGATCTATAAGATGACCACACCTTGTAGGAGAATATCTCAGTGTGCAAAGCAAAATAAAAGTTCGTAAATGCTTAATTTTTTCCTACGACCAGTTTATGTAGAGCGAGTGACGGTCACCAGAACAGGGCGAAAGCTGATGATAGATTTATAGGGTCCTCAAAAATACTTTACTTGAAAACAAATTTTCATTTATGTATGAGGTATTTATTTACGTACGTTAACTAACGCGTGCGGAAAGTATTTTCCGCACTTACGGCTACCGGTGCAAACGCCGGTGCGTGCGGAAAAGTATAACTTTCCGCACGCGTTAGGTATAATATTTTTCCTACGAGCGTGCGGAATATCAAAATGTTTTATCATTATTTTAGTTAAACCTAGCAGACTAAAAATGAAAAAGTAATCAAAACTACGAATTGTATGTTTTATTCGGAACTAAACTTTAATTAATTTTTATGGTAATTATTAATCACGGTAGCATTGAAAGTACCACTGCTCATGTTGCTTAATGCCATCGTCGACTTCAAGTCTTCCTGATTCATCACTGAGCAACAGCGTGCTCAACAACCAGCGTGCTCAACAGACCATGCGTGAACATTTTTTTTTCTCAACAGCGTGCGTGAAAATTTTTTTTTGCTCAACAGCATGTGTGAAATTTTTTTTTGGCGCACGTCGTGCAGAAATTTTTTTTCACGCACGGCGTGCGGAAAAGTGGAACTTTCCGCACGGAAATGAGTGCGCAAAAAGCGTTTTTCCGCACGCTCCTAGGAAAAAGTAATTTCACATCCGTTGACTACTGCTTCTTTAAAGGTCTCTTGCACTTGGTACAACATGCAACAAGCGCTAACAATAGTTGTGTAAATAAGTGTTAGATGGAAAAATATGACAAATATTCAAATCTTTAGTTTGTTGTTTTCAAGATATAACGCGTTTTATGGTACAGCCATGATGGTAATTTAAGGCCTAAAATATTTCAGCGTATTTTAAGTTTACTCAAATTTTATGGTTTTCTTGCCAAGATGTCGATTCGAAGAATGAAAACTCGCTTTTTTCAAGTTTTTGGTGTTAAAAAAGTACTGCCAAAAATTATTTTTCATTCATTGTAAAAATAAAAAATATTTATAAAGAGAAAGCAGTCTTTTAGATGTAGAGGGAGTTAATTTAAAGAAGGGCAAAGTATTTTAGGTAGGCATACAAATATTTTAAAACTGGTCGACTGGAACATTTTTTTGATATTACAGAAGAAGGAAGAAGGAATGTTTTCTGTTTATAATTTCAGTCGCGGTTATCCGGTCGGTTAAACGTGGTATTTTCGGTTAATATATGTGCAGTTTAATGAAAAACATTTTTTTTCAAAAGAGGGTCAACCGGGCGACGAAGAATTCCGATACAGCGTTTTTTGAAAAATTGTTTAACCAGGTTGGTAAACGGAAAGCGCCTAAGAAAAGTAAAAGTTTGTTGCCAAATCGGATATTTTAGGGAGACTTTTTTCATCAGATTTACTAAGTTTGAACCAAAAATATATATATGAAAAAGAGGGTTTTGTGAATTACTTTGTTAACAACTTTTGAAATTATTAGAAATGTATTTAGGGATGGCATAATTATAAAACGAAAAGTTCCAGGAAAAATTTCAGTGTGATGGCAACAGTGTAAAATATCTTTTGCCGCAGTGCATATAATCTTTATTTTATAATTTTCATGAATAAGGACTTTTCTCGTTTTTACTGCTCAAAGGTTGTTTGAAAGCCTTAAACAAGAATATAAACGCCTTTATTTAAGTATCGAGTGCAAAAAGTCTTTAAAATTAGCGAAAAATGTCCATTCCTTAAAATATAATTATTTTATAAAAAATATACCAAAAACAGAGGTGTGTGACGTGAATTGATACAAGTCAATGTAAAGAAAAAGTAAGTTAACCACATAAATAACACAATTTTGGCGGTAATAAGCCTTAAGGCGAAATTACACAGACGAACATGCTCAAATAAAAGCTCGTGCAAAAGAACTAAAATTTTTGCGCGAACATTTTTGTGAGCTTTTCTTTGAACATTTTGTTCGGGTAAATTTTTGAGCAAGTTATTGCTATCTATTTTGGAAACATATTTTTAAAGATGAGAATAAATATAATTTTACATCAGTGATCAGTGATCTCAATTCTTTAAAAAAAATGGAACACCAACTTTTATTTTAAACTTTTGTGAAAAAAAGGCGACGGCAAGCGAAACATTATTATTGGCTATCAGTTTTGTCATATGCAATGTTAAAATAGTTAATGATGGAGGTAATAACATTTAATTCTTTTCTTTAACTTTTTTGGTTTTCTTTCATTACAAAAAGAAAACGGAAATGTCTTTGAAGTAATTACTTTTTAAAATACAGGTGGATATTTTTAGAGAACTGTTCTGGAGAGTAGTTAGTTATTCCCTGGGTGGGGATAGGGAGGTTTAGACAGTCGGAACGCAGCGCTGTCAAACACTGCTGTAATTTTGTGTGTCAATGTTCATTTGACCAAAACCCCCTCTCACTAGTCTACGGTTTTTGCCTTCTCCTAACCCAGCAACAGCAATAAATAAGTGCCAATTTTTATAAATTAAAAAGTTACAAGTATACTGGCATATCCCCTATAAAAATCAGATCAATCGAAGTTGCTTATGAGGTAAAACGTGAATTTCGACATCAAATCGTTTTTCCGTCGGAAAGCACTTAATTAAAAATAGATTGTTTTAAAACTTAGTCTTTCTATTTTCAGTTAAGTTCAATGAATTCCCATAAAACTATAAAATTTAAATTTGTAAGAAATTTTTATTACCAACATTTCTGTATATTGTGTATAAACAAATTTTGCTCAACATTCTCTCCAAAATTTACGTGTGTTTTTTTGTACGCGATTTTGCTCGAACATTTTTTTGAACATTTTGCTCAAGAGGCTCGTGTAAATGTTTGTCGGCATTTCAACATCAAAGGAAAGTTTGTCTGTGTAAATGCGCCTTTAGATGTGCTTAAATACACTTATAGTAGGACACGTTTTTTAGTAAATTTAAAGATTGTAAAGAACTTTGATTGAAGGAAATTAATACCACCTTATATCTTACACACTTTAAGCTTGGAAAAATTACAATTTTCGCTGTTTTTTGTATAAAAATAGCAAAATAAAAATCATATGTACGACGCTACTCAAGATGACAGACAAATGACATAACAGAAATTTTTAGTAAACAATTGCCTTAAATTATTTTCATGTCTCTCTAAAATACTTTTTTATAGCCTAAATATGTTTGCACTTCACTAAATTATCCCTCCATCTACCTCCAAAATTCTTCCCTCTCCCTCTAAATATTTTTCACTTTAACACAGAAAAAATGTTTTTTGGCAGTACTTTTTTTGACCGTCTAAAAAACAGTGAAAACTAAAAAATTTGTGTTTTTTATTCTAGTTTGGAAAAAAGCTTTAAAATGTGAGCAATATCATGGCACAAAAATGTGAAAAACATAGTAAAAATTGCTTAATCAAAAACGTTACCCCTTAAATTATACTGAAATATTTTAAGCCTTAAATTACCATCATGGCTTTACCATTAAGGGTAAGCGAAGAAATAGTTAAGAAAATAAACTGAAATAACCTTATTCTTAACCACTTATCAAATAGCGATAACCGCTACGGTTGCTATTTTTGTAAGCTAACCAAAAAATATTTTAAGACTAATACAGTGGGATTTACTAAAAGGGTTTAGCCTCTTCCTTGAGATTTGGACATAGTTTGGTTTATAAGAATAATTTTAGTTATTTTTTTTTAGTGAAGAATCGCCTTAACACAATCTTTTGTTGGAGTTAAGAAAAAAATTTCTATTTAAAATAAGTTTTTTAAACCTAGGGAGGGATCTAAATAGTAAACACTCTGTTGAGCAAATTAAAATTGACGCTATATGTTACTCCTATCAAAACTTACCCTTGTTTATTAATTTTCGCGATTAATACTCACTGTCTCAAAACCATTTCGATATGTAATCATAAAATAAGAATTAGATTAACTTTGAATTTATTTAAAAGGGGTTTTTATTTATCGAAAGTATGAAAAAACTTTACATACACAAACCCATCGCAATCGCAAACCACAAATAAAAATATTTCATCGAAGTAGGTCACGAAAAAAAATGCGGCTAAAAACAGACCTGAATCCAACTGATGCGTTCACAAAAGAGTAATGTCGGCTGGCTCAACAAACCCGGTTCTCTGGTAGAATATGATAAAATGGCCATTAGCGAAGTACCGACAAAAACTGCAGAGTTGAGACTTTTGAGTATGATCTTTCCGTGGAAAGCTTTGTTTGATGATTAAGCTTTTAGATAAGCTCAATGTTTTAATTTCAGTTCTGTTTGTAAATAAATAGGTACAGTTGTTTTGTATTTTTTTATTGGAGACAGTTTTCGTGCATAATCAGTGACCTTCACTTATGTTTGTTTTGCCTCGTAGTGCCCTCATAAATATATTTTTTGTGCAGATAACAAGTTCAAAATATGGCGTTTTTCTGGAAAATATTGGAGGTGTTTTATTGATTAATGAACAACTTGGGATATTAAATAAGGTAAATTAATTCTTGTAAAAACGGTTGCTTAGGGAAATTATAAAGGAACTTATTACCAATTGCCACATAACAATCCTTTCTGGGGCTATAAATGTAAACCACCTCCCACAGAAAAACTGAGCCGATTCGACGTACTATACCTACATATACTGCTGCTGTTTCTTTTGACAAACACTGTAACGCAAAGACTTGTTTTTTATTCGTTTTACGAGGCTACTGAAGAGAAACCTCCCAACCTGCTTGAAATCCGTCTCGAGTCAGTTTCGTTTCCAATTCACTCTTTCTTGGGAGAGAATCTGAATCAAAATGTGTATTTCTTCATTAGTTAAACAGCAAAACAGTTATCTAGTTAGTTAGTAATCCTTTATTTAGTTTTTTGATTAACACGTACATCAACAAACGGTTCATAATAATTTTAAATAAAATAAAAGTAAAATTTAATAGGTAATTAAGCAATGGAAATTGATGCACCTTTAAACGAAATCAAAAATAAAATTCTTCTTTTTATACCTTCATCAAAAACATGATTTTGGTAACTGTCTGTAGATAACTAAAGCACAGCTTTCTTGGTTACCGATGAAAAAAAAACTTTTTTTTTGGTCACTGGTAAAAAAAAGATTTTTGTCCGTTTTTTAAAATTGTACAATGAACATCACCGAGTAAAAAGGCACATCGCTATGGAAACCATTGTTATTTCATTTACCAGCCGTCTTGATTTATAGTGTTAAAATGCGAGAAGTGCTCTTCGTTCGAGATTTTTAAAAGTATTTTCCTGTTTTTCTTGGATTTTTTGATAAAGATATTAAAAAAAATATTGTTGACAACTCGTGGCTAAACTATGCTTTTTTTTATTCGCGTTTTTAAATACCTCTCTGCGCTCGTTATTGAAACCAACGCTTGTAAAAAGCACTATTTTAGCCACTAGTTGAGAAAACTACTATGTAAACGATTTTTTCCTGCGACCACATATGAAAATGATGGCTTTCACAAGATTTGTATTCTTATTATTACATTTGTGGAAAAGTGTACGATGACGTTAACTGTTACCATACTTTGCCGCATATGCGCTGAAAAGTACGTTTTTTAAGTTTCATTTGACTTCTGCAAAATTAAAAAACAATTTTTAGAAAAAGTAGTGCAATTCATCATTGTCTGTATAGGAAAAATAGCGTATATAACTCGATAGAAAGTAACTTTCTTACACTCGCGTGTTGTTTTACTCGGCTAGCAACTCGTTCACAACAATCACGCTCACGCAGGCTTGTCTATCAAATCTTGCGATTCATTTTTGAAACACTTCCGGAGAACCGATTTTAATAATTGGTTACAGATGGAAAAAAAAAATTATCACGGGTGCAAAAAAAGATTCCTGTCCGTTTTTTATCCAAAATTAAAGAGAAATTGCGGAAAATACTAATATTGAAAAAATCTAACTATTTTTGCCTAAAAATTAGGCAATTTCCGAAAAAATCATTTAAAAATATGGTCAAAGCAATAAATGGCAGCGAGTAAAAAGGCCCATCGCTATCAAACTATTGTTATTTCATTTACCAGCCGCCTTGATTTATAGTGTAAAGATGTTGTGATGCGAGAAGTGCTCTTCGTTTGAAATTTTTAAAAGTATATTCATGTTTGTCTTGGATTTTTTGATAAAGACATTTAAAAAAATATTGTTGTAAAAACTACTATTTAAGCGATTTTTTCCTGCGACAACATATGAAAATGGTGGATTTCTCAAGATTTGCACCTTAAACGTTAAATTTCATCCGTGTTCAGAAATTTTTCCGCACAAGTGTGGAAAAGTGTACGATGACGTTAACTGTCATCATACTTTTCCGTTTTCACACATGTGTGAAAAAGCATTTTCATTTGACTTATGCAAATTAAAGAACAATTTTTAGAAAAATTAGTGCAATTCATCAGTGTTCGATAGAAAGTAACTTTCTTACACTTGCGTGTTGTTTCACTCGGCTCGCGCCTCGTTCACAAATTCACGCTCGTGTGAAATTTGTCACTTTCTTCAATTGTTATGTAATATATTAACTTCACAGAGTCTCGCCGGAATTTTTGACATATTTCCCGTGAACCGATTTTAATAAAATTTGGCACAGTAATGTAGGTCGGAAGACAATACAATATTATGAAAAAATTTGGGGGGCAGGTGGTGGTTGAGCGATGTAAAGGGGGTAAATTCAGAACTTTTTAATGAAAACAGATACAAAAACATGCGGTTTTGAGATTTAAGATTTGTTCTGGTGAAAATACAATTTTATGAAAAACATCAGGAGGTAGTAGAAATGTGTTCGTAATCCAGTAACAATACACTATTAAAAAAATCAAGGTCTGTAACGCGCCGAGAGCTGTGTGGCAATAGCGTGGCTAAAATGAAGTGTCGCGAGCTTTACACCCTCGGGGCGCAGGCACATCCCGTTGTATAAGAGCCTTTCCGTTCTACACGGACTTCTGGGCCTGTATTCTTGACACCCGTGGCCCCTGCTTTGAACCATGTGAAAAGTGAGAGAGGCAAATAATTACCGATGACTAGTCACCTCACAGGTCATCAAGAATACGGGCCCTGCAAGGTCTGACCGAATATTTGTCCGCTGCTCGTGGAAATAACAATGAAAAAAACAGCAATAATTCTACAACCTCTTTCCTATTTCTTTTAGATTAAGATTAAAAATTAAAAAATAAAATAAATATTTTTTAAAGTTAAACGATTTTATTAAAAAATTTTACAAAAACCTAAAAAAATAATTTGGCAGATCTCCGTTTACTACAATCTAGGTTTAACCCCTAACTGCTGAGGTGAGAACGTATATCACAGCCTCAAGACCGCTTTAGTACCTCTCCGTTAGTATGCCACGAGATGTCCAGCAGGAAAGTCGCGCTCGAGTCGGTGAGTATTTATGGGTTATATGGCAATAACTGTCGCTTAGGGCCACTGTGACCCCACCTCTCTAGTTACGTAAGTTTTTTAGTATCAGGTGGCATTTAGATTTTTATTTTTTTAGAGCAAAATGGAAATGTCACACGTTAGAAAAATAGACAGCACTAAATCGCGTTTTGAGCAGTGGGCACAGGGTGTCTTAGGAGCAGAAGAGACTCGGAAAATGATCCCGACTCTGTCAGAGAACAGGAAACTGATTCTGAAATTGAATGGGAAGAGGAAAGTATGAAAACTCCTGTAGAAATTATACCAGATGCCCCAGATGATGATCAAAAAATTGCAACAACTAGACAGGATGATACTGATGATCAACGTAAGGACCAGAGAAGTTACAATATTATCATCTCACACATTCCTGGTGTTATTTGGCCCGCCAAATTTCTTGGAAAATATTATTTAGAAAAGAGTGCTTGGAATCTTATCATAATTAATGATATTTTAGAAGAGATTGTTCTTAGAACAAATGAAACAATTACCACTATTAGAACCAAATACGCTAATAAACTCAAAGCATTTATCGGTTTGTTATTTTATTCCTCCATATTTAAGTCCTATGATGAAGACTTAAATTCCATTTTCGCCACTGATGGAACCGGAAGAGAAGTTTTTAGATATACTATGTCATTAAAGCGATTTTCAATACTTCTGATCTCCCTGAGGTTTGATGACCAAGCTACCAGGGTCCTACCAGGGTGGCTAGGAAAGCGTTGCAGCACTGGCTCTTAACGCCTGGGCAACTACACTCCAAAAAGTTCCTAAACAAGCCAGAGAAACGCAGAACTGATGAACAGATCAGTTCTTAGACCTCAATAGGAATAGCCTGAGAATAATCACGGGACTATACACGGTGCAGTGCCGACTGAACAAGCACATGAACACACTGGGAGTAAGCAACACACCGGGGTGTAGGTACTGTAGCTGGGAGGAGGAAACACTAGAACACATCATAGATCAGTGCATAGCACCGCAAAGGACAAGAATAAGGATACTTGGCCCAGGCTTAATTGAGCCTCAAGACTGGAAAACAGTCTCACTGAACAGACTGATCTCTTTTGTCATCTAAGTAGGGATGATTCACAATAGACCATCAAGCAGGTCTCAGTGGAGGGGCGTGAGCGCACCACTAAACTAACCTACCAGGGAGGAACGTAAAAAAACAGACAGATTTGTCCCGATTTCATCAGTTTAAAACAAGTTTGTGCAAAACTGCAAAAATAATTTTTCCATAGGCCAGTATGCTTGTAGTGATGAAATGCTCATTGGATTTAGGGAAGATGTATGTTTCGCATGTACATGTCTAACAAACCGAAAATATGGCATAAAAATACAGGCTTTAACTGATGCACGCACGCATTATTTTTTGGATGGCTATGTCTATACAGGTGCGGGAAGTGATGGCAAAACTTTGTCAGATGAAGAAAGGAAATTAAAAAACCAACAGAATCAGTTATTCGTCAAGTAAAATATATTGAGGGTTCTAACCGTAATGTAACCGCAGACAACTGGTTTACGTTGATTAAAGTTGTAACCGAATTGCAGAAACGAGGACTTACTTATGTCGATGGTAAAAAAATCAGAGAGAGGTACCTGCTGCGTTTTTGCCATCTAAAACTAGACTTCCAGACTCTTCTTTGTTTCGATTTGGAGATAAAGTTACATTAGGCAGTACTTTTGATGTCCTCAATGCACTACAGTAACACTGTGAACAATGAAACAAAAAAAAACCCGAAATTATTGAATTTTGTAACAGTATAAAAGGGGGCGTTGCGCATTAGACGAAAAATGTACAGTGTATTCTATACATCGTAGAAGTCGAAGATGGCCTCTTACAATTTTTTTCACAATTATGAATGTTTCATTTGTGAATATATACTCTTGTTTATCTGGAAATCGACAAAGAACTAGATATGATTTTATCAAGTCTCTAGCACAGCAGCTTGTTCAGAATCATATGGAGAGAAGATTATCCATCGCCCATTCCAAAGCAACTAAGACAAAATATAACCTCCACCTTAAAAAATCAAGAGTTTAACAAAGCCTTGGAAAAAGAGCGAGATGTTCAAAATGTCCTCGCTTAACTGATAGAAAAATGAAGATGGCTTGTTTTAGCTGCCGCAAGATAATCTTTTATTCTTTTAATTTTTTGCTATTTATAAGATGGAATAAACATTTTATTTTTTTTTTGCAGAATTTATCTTTTTTCGCCTTTCATATTATAAAAAGAAGCTAACTTCTAAGGAGTGTGCAATTACTTGTTTTTTTGTGGTTAGTTTTTAATTTTATATTTTTATGCTAGATTTCAACATATTATTATATATTTGTAGGTCAAAGTTATTAAAAAAATATAGGCCTCTAAGTTAATAAGAAGTTTTAATTTATGAAAACATTAGTAATTAATCTTTTAAAAAAATTGTGGTCAGTATTACCCCACCTCAACAGATACGAAACCCATATTGAATCCTAAAAACAGTTCGTTTAGTTAAACAGATAAACTGCACATCAAAAATTAACAAAATCTTGCACAGCGGAGGCTTCTGGTATCCCCCACAGTCCATTCGCGTGGTTTTTCTAAAAAATATATATATCTTGTTTTTATTTAGTTTTTTTAAATAATCAATAATTTTTACCATGAATTAACCATTTTTAGGATACATAAAATTATGCAAACAAATTAAATTTATGCAAAATCACGTGAATGCTTCCGGGATAATCCTTTAAACTTTCACAGTTTTCTAGAATAACTAATTGAAAGAAGCGCATTTTTTATTCAAATTCACCCCTAACAATACCTATCGTTAATGACATTATATATTCCTAAGTTCAATATAAAATCGTGGTGCGTATACATCTCTATTAGATAGGTATCTTTAATAATCGCGCTACGATTTTATATCGAACTTAAAAATATATCATATGCCATTAACGCTATTGTTAAATCCAGACTGTAGTAGACAGATATCTGCTAAATTATTTTTGACTTTTTAATGCAATAATTTAAGAAAACCGTTTACTTAAAAAAATGTACAGGATGTCCTAAAAATCCGATTCCACCCTAATATCTGCAGAACCAAAAGAGACAGAGATGTAAAATTTCACATAATTAGATAGTTTACAAAAAGTATTTTTCAGGATCCTAATTGTGCCGCCAATACTTTTTTTAAATAAGATACCCTGTATATTTTTTCATTCTGTTTCCAAAAATAGCTAATATGTTACATTTTTCTTTAACGGTTTTTAAATAAAATGACAAAAACTTTTAAATAGGAGCAATAATTTAGACAAAGAATCACCGAATATCTGTTTTCTTAACAAAAGAATGTTAAAAAACCTCCGAATCAGTCACTTCAACCGAAAAGAATCCAAAAAAAAAAGATCAAAAGATCTTGGGTGGAAAAAAACGAAAATTCAAACTTGGATGAGCATCCCAAAAGGAACAGACAAAGGACCAAAGCGAAAATTTTTGAAAATCAAATGAAACGTGCTTTATTGTCAAGTAAGGTAAATTACATAGATAAAGCATGCTATAACTAATAATGAAAACACATCAATCGTATAAAGAAACAAAACCAAAAAAAAACAATAGTTATGGCTATAAAGCTAGCTACCAGCTCCCACTAAGAAGATTATTTGTAAGTTTTAAACACTTCGACAAATTAATGCATATTAAAACAGACTATTTAAATAACAACTAAAAACTAAAAACAGCACAATTAAGGCACTAAATGTAAAATATTTTATCAAAAATGTATAAAAGAAAAAACAATTTACTATACAAAAACGCATTAAATAATTTGAAAAACGTAACTAAGTGCTAACAGCCAATTAATTCTGTCAATATACACAGACAACAACATAAAAGAAGAAAGAAAAAAAAATACACACGTAATCAAGAGAAGTGAAAAATTAATAATTATTAAAGGACAAACAAATGCAAAAAATACACTATGTTATACTGGAAGGCTGGCATAAAATTCACTCATGTCATAGTAAGCTTTCAAAAGTAATGCTTCCTTAAGGTGGACCGAATAGCGGCAGAAAGTTTATTATATATTTTTCTGCCCTCAAAAATTAACGAGTTCTTAATTAGTGCAGACTTAGGAATTAGTAAACAAAGTTGATTTTTATGGCGCGGAAATATCTGGGGTTCAGAGCTACGAAACTTTTCGTAGTTTTTAAAAAGTTAATATTTTTTGGGATTTAAAGTAAGGCTTGCATGACTCTCTTTGGTGAACTTTTACTATAAACCGCACTGCTGCGAAATTTTAGTAAAAAATTGGTAAAAAATAAACAAGCCGTCTCCTTATAAAAAGTTTATATATGCCAAAAATATAACCTAAAATACCAAACAGAATGAGAAATAAATTCCCAATGTCCATAGTGGAGTTAAATATAATTAAAAAAGAGAGTTTTACTAACAGAAAACTGTTGGATTTTTCGCCTTCTCCATCAGTTCTACCACTGACTGGTTTCAGACACAGTCCATCCACCAGTCGGGCTTTCTACTATGACGAATACGTAGCAAAAAAAACGAACTTTATAAAATACACCGGAGTACCACAAGGATACATACCGGGTGCGACTTGGAGACTAGACGCAGACACATGTTTCACTCTTGTTAGAGATCATCAGTGCGACATAAGTTTTTATAGACGAATAATATGAATGATCAAATCAACAATTCATGGACAAATGTTCGGCAAAACATTAGTTAACAGAATGAGAAATAAATTCCCGAAGTCCATAGTGGAGTTAAATATAAATAAAAAAGAGAGTTTTACCAACAGAACACTGTTGGATTTTTCGCCTTCTCCACCAGTTCTACCACTGACTGGTTTCAGACACAGTCCATCCGCTAGTCGGGCTTTCTAATATGACGAATCGATAGCAAAAAAACGAACTTTATAAAATACACCGGATTCTGTTAATTAATGTTTTGCCGAACATTTGTCCATGACTTGTTGATTTTGTCGTTCATATTATTCGACTATAAAAAGTTATGTCGCACTGATGATCTCTAACAAGAGTGAAACACTTGTCTGCGTCTAGTCTCCAATTCGCACCCGGTATATATTCTTGTGGTACTCCGGTGTATTTTATAAAGTTCGTTTTTTTGCTATCGATTCGTCATAGTAGAAAGCCCGACTGGTGGATGGACTGTGTCTGAAACCAGTCAGTGGTAGAACTGGTGAGAACTGGTGGAGAAGGCGAAAAATCCAACCATTTTCTGTTGGTAAAACTCTCTTTTTTATTAAAATGACGAAATCAAAAAGTCAGTGTTGCACGCAGAAAAATATAAAAAATCGTATTGGCAGCTACCTTCTGCTGTACTAGTTTTATGTGGAGAGAAGTGTACATATATGGCCGGACTGGATGGTGGTTGGTAGAACTAGTAAAGTAGGCCGGAAATCCAAATATTGTCTCTATTTTAAAAATGCAACCTATTTCCCCTTTAGCTTATAAAAGCCTACTAAAATAGCAAAATGTATTCAAAACTAAAATTACATCACGTTTCTCGAGAATTTTATTTCAAAGAAATAAATTAATGAACGAATATACAGAAAGTTTACGGTAAACTAAAGTCAATAATGACATCTCAAAAGTTTTTAATGCGATCTTGTAGAACTTTGATTAGTTCGAGTTCGGAAAAGCGTTTCAAAGTTTTTTTAATGGTTAATTTTATCTGACGAAACAAAAAAACGTTTCTTTGGTTCAGTTACTTGTCAAGTAGTATTTTTGGTTCGAACTTGTGTATCATATCCGTAACATAGAACAGAACTCTCCCAAGTCACATTTTTCCGCCTCCAACCACATTCTGCCACATTAACGTTGTATTTTGTGCCCGTGTTAGTCATTTTGGCAACGACGAGTTTTCGACGTTTTAACTTTGGCACATTAAATACGTGTGCGACCTCCGTTAAATACCGACGTTGTTCAAACGTTTGCACGACGACCTGAGAATTGGTACTGTATTGGGATTGTCGGTGACGTTAAAGAAACGTCATCTAATTAACTTGGGTAGGTAACGTTTTTAAGTCGTTTAAACAACGTTTAGACAAAAACCTATTTAGAGCACGGTGTGCCTGAGTGGGCTGTAGGACATATGAAAATGCCACCAAAATTTGTCTAGTCTGTCAAATAGACAAAAACAAAAGTTTACTAAAAATTGATGCTATGGACATAGAAATATCTTTTGAGAATCATAAAAAATTATTTGAAATAATTGACACCTGAGATAACTAAAGATTTTTATTTGGAGATATAAGCTTAAAAAATTAGCAACTAGGTACCATAAACTTCAACTTTCAACAATTAAAAAAAAATATAACCTTTATCTGATAGTTTAACTCTAACATATAGGAAACAATTTTCAGAAATGAAATATTTTTTGAAGAAAATTCTACCACAGTAAGGTAATAACTTCTAACATCCCTTGGATTTTAAATCGAATTAAATAATAAGATTATGCCGCGGCTGTTTTTTGTGACTTTTCTAAAGCATTTGACTGCGTTAACCATGAGTTTAAAAAAATTATATATGTATGGCTTTAGAGGTTGTGCGTTGGAATTTGATAAAAAGCTGTCAAAATTGCATATCAAACCTCGGATCCAAAATTAATTAATCAGGGGTTCCACAGGGTTCGGTACTTGGCGCAATTCTGTTTCTTTTGTATATCAATGATTTAATTAAAACTAATATACAGGGACTTTTTACAATTTTTGCTAATTACACCACTACTTTATGGTATCACAAAGACCGTAAAGTTTTATAACAGATTATTTTTGAAGGCATAGGCAAGATAAAAGGGTGGTGCAATAGCAACTTCCTCTGTTTTAATACAGAAAAAACAAACAGTTTTAAGTTTTAGGTTTTCAATTAGTGACATTCCTCTTTGTGAAAAGTCAATAATGTATTCTGATTCCACTAAATTTTTGGACATTTATATTGACAGTCAGTTAAAATTTTACGAGCACGTCACAAATTTAAATAAAAAGCTTGCCTCGGGGTGATTTGCCGTGTGTAAGACATTTAATGGGTTGGGTGGGATACAATATGGCCAGGACAACCTATTTTGCATTAGTTGAGTCGTTTTTACGTTATGGAATAACGTTCTGGGGTTGTTGTAGCAAATCTCTTTTAGAGTCCGTGTTCGTTTTGAAAAAATGGGCAGTAAGATCTTTATGTGGTGATGATGTAAGAGAAAGCACTGCAAACCTTTATTTTTAAAACATCAGATTTTAACTGTTACATGCATTTTTATATTGGAGACAGTTTGATTAATGTTTAAAAAGTACAAGGGTGTAACCTTTCCCTCAATCTATAATTTCTGGAACCACGAAAATATTCCTCTCCCAATTCCCAAATCTACCCTTACAAAACATTCCGTAATATGTGACAGCATTAAAATATTCAATAAATTACCAACTAACTGTAAAAGCTTAGACAATATGAAAATTGTTAGAAAATCAGTTAAGGAATTATTAATTAGTAAAGCCTATTACTCACTGGAAGAATATTTTGATGAGGTTTTAAAAATATATAAAAAGATGCAAAGCACTTAATGTGGATAGTTAAAGATTTTGTTAGGCTTACATGTGTTTTACTCATATAATTATGAGATAGTATAACGTCCCTCCCCTTGCTTTTCCCGAGAAAAATGCCTTAGGCACATTTTTTTTTGCAGTTATTTTTTTTGTCTTGTCTATAAAGATCTCAACAATAAAGCTTACTGAAACAGAAACTGAAAATATTTTATTTTGACCAGTACTTTAAAAACTTCCGGTGAACCGATTCATCGGCCTGCTTCGACCAGGTGCCCAATCCACAATCTAGGTAATCCAAACTGTCGACCAAGTCATGGACAAGAACATGGATTTTTAATGTTTCTGTTACTCCTGTGGCAATAAATGAACTTTTTAAAACGCCTATTGGTTAATTTAAGTTCCGTAGCTGCTTTGCACTATGAAGTCACTGGCTTTGAATGACTGAACAAATGGTACAACCACCAATGTACTGATAGTTTTTAAGATGTGTATGGAAAATAGCTAGTCGAAGTGATTCAAGAGGTTTTGTCACGCATTGCTTTTAAAAACTATCAAGGCGTTTTTGACTATTTGTTTAGTCATTCAAAGCCATGGATATCATAGTGCAAATGAGTTTTTCAAATAGAAGACCCGATACTGCGGAACCTAAAAAACAAATAGGCGTTTTAAAAAGTTCATTTATTTCTACAGGAGTAACATAAACATTTAGTTTAGTTTGCCTAAATTGTCGATTGGGCACCTGTCGGAGCAGGTCGGTCAATCGGTTCACCGCGAGTTTTTGAAGTACTGCTCAAAATATAAAACTAAAACGATTGAAAATCTGAGTTTTGCTAGAAATCTTTACCTAGCTTTGGTAGAATTTTCTTTAAAACATATATAATTGCTGAAAATTATTTCTTACATGTTGGAATTAAACTATCAAATAAAGGGTATATTTTGTGTTAATTGTTTGAAAGATAAAGTTTATAGTACCTAGTTGCTAATTGTTTAGGCTTATATTACCTAATGAAAATCTTTAGTTATCTCAGTTGTCTAAGTTATTTCAAATAAATGTTTATGGTTTTCAGAAGCTATTTCTATGTCCATAGCATCAATTTTTAATAAATTTTAATTTTCGTCTACAATAAAATATGGAATTTAAATATTTTAGAATAATTTCATTAACTTCCGTTTTTTCTATATTTTTTTTCTCAAAAAAGTAATATTTTGTGCAAAATTTCAAAAAAGGGATCAACTAGGATATCATGGAATCTAGTTTTGAGCTTACGGAATAGTCCCTAACAATTATCATAAGACGAATTTTGGTGGCATTTTTATGTTTCCTACACCCCATTCAGGCACAGCGTGAGAGGTTTTAGTTTTTGTTAAAAAAAGTAAAATAAAAACAACTTTGACAGATGCTGATATGTCACCAATGATTGGTCCACAGTTTCACTTCTAGCCGCTCATTTTTAGTTTTTCTTTGTTGAGAGAGAAAAAAAAGGATGACAAAGATCGAAATAGAAGTGAGCGGCAAGAAGTGATCCTGATGGCCAATATTATCAGATTCGTAAGAGCGTCCATCTTGCAACGCGGACGTAACATGCAACAAAATGCCCTACTTTCGCGGACTCCAACCTGTTAAGTTGTTGTTGGGAGAGGTAAGCATGTGGTTGTGCTAAGTAAATAAATCAGGTACGTTAAAGGCTGTTATTTTGCTAATTATTTAAAAATTGTGTATCAAAATGTAAAAAAAATATAGCTTTAAATCTTTATGAATAGAACCAACTGGATTCATGCTAGTAATGTTTTGTACCTAACCATAGTTCGGCTGATATGTCCTAAAGTTACCCTCAAAATTGGAAAACCACATGTTAAACAGAGTGGTGAAAAAAAAAATTTGTTCAAGGAAAATACCATTTGGACCACACTTGCAACACCTCTCTACCCAACTTGCAACACTTCTGGAAAAATGTCTAGAAATGTCGGAAATCAGGTGCTCGTTTTTACAAAAACTACAGCGATGACACCCTTCAAATGGGGATTACCGTTAAGTGTTTATGAAATTTGGAAAAGAAAGGTGTAAAACTTTGGAATTTGAAAAATAGTTTCAAGGCAAGAAACGCATGATTGTTCCACCAGGCCAGAGCATAACTGGAAATGACTTAGGTGATTCTGACCAAAACCACGCTGGTCCTAGCAATGAAGGTGATCAGGTTACAAAAAAAGGATGATCCTGAAGAAACTAGCTCAGAATCTGAGGAATGCAATTTTTCTGTTCATGATTTAACATCAGACAATAATTGAAGTGATTAATTCCGAAAATATTTTTTATTATATTTTTAACATTGATAATAATACCTCTAATTTAAATTAGGGATATTTAGTTAATAATTTAGCTATATGTCCGTACACATTCCTTTTTTATCTGCCAAAAATAGTTTTAAGATTTATAGATAGGTATTTAGTTTAGCAAAATTGCGCGTTTTTCTAAGTAGCTTAGTTTTAAGAAAAATAATGTTTTTAAACATTTTCTGATGTTTATATTGAAGGCTTTTTTATTTTTCTGTTAGTTCGCTCGTTAACCTATATGGCTTAGTTTTAAGAAAAAACGTTTTTTTTTAACATTTTTTTATTCTATAAGTTTTTTGTTTGAATTCTCGCTAAAATATAATAAAATATATATAAAAATTCTACAAAAACTCTATTTTTTAGTTCAAAAAAGTGCAAAAAATACCAATCAACAGAGAAAATTATATATTTTTATATTATTTTTGTTGCAAGTTAAATATTAAACATTACAACATGAAAATCCGTAAGAAACCGTCTGTGTTGCAAGTACGGAGCACTTGCCATCTAACTTGCAACACCATGTTTTAAAAAAATAAAACATAATGTTTTTTACAATTTTAAAATATAAAACTGTGTAGACCATATCGGGACTTAGTGTTCTATGCGGCCAGTCTAAATAACGCCATTTTTGGTGATTAAACAACAGAAAATTTAACAAATATTGCTCAAATTTGATCAAATATGCGGGGGACCTAAGTCACTACAAACATTAAATTTAAAATAAATTTGTAATAATTTAACAAAATATAAATTTTTTCAAAATTAATTAATTTCCGAAAAACAAGTTGAATTTAGGGCGCACGTGTTTTTTAGCTCAAAGAAGGCAAATGTTTGACAGTAAACCTGCTTGCGTCGGATATTTTTGCTCGGAGAATGTGTTTTTCTTTCAGAATCAAACACCTTAAGTGTTTTTACTGCATTCTTTATTTTAGGACTAGACAGTTAGAAAATGGCTTTTTAATGTCTTTTTATGTAAATTTGGAGTGTATATTATTTAGAAACTGTCACGACTAATTTTTGGACAGCAAAAGCTAGCCTAGATGTCGTTAAATTCAGTCGTTTTCTGGTAAACCCACGACGTTAAACCAACGACCGTAGTTAGAGTTGCAGCGTCGCTACGACTCAAAAATATATATACAAATCTGGGTTTTTGCAACGTCCACAATACGTCATCGTAACGTTAAAATGCTGCTTGGGCTTTCTTTACACACACTAAATAAGGACTAAATCACGTAAGAAATCCCACTATTCTACCTAGGTGGGGACCAAACTGACAGTAATTAGTTGTCCACAAAGGTCAATAAAAAAAAATAGGACAACGCTTTTTAATAAGTAATCTTGTAAGGAATAATGGCAACCTAAAATAATTTGACAACACATAAGTAAATTAAATACTTTTAAAAGGAACTTATTCACAAAATTCAGTCGAAACCTTTATAGCAAACTAATTTTTCTGATAAACTTTTGTTTTTAAAAAACACTGGTGCCCTTAGAGCACGTGGGTTCTAGACATTTAAAAAAAAAATCAATATTTAAAAAATTTCAAATACGGTTTTTTGACACTTAAACATTTTAAGAAACTTTTAGAGACTTTTTAACAGTGAAAATTAAAAGAACATATTGATTCAGTATTATTTTACTTTTGTTTTCGAATTTACAAAATTACTGAAAATCGATATAAAAAAAAGGGTTCAGGTCAGTTGATGTCTGACCTGACAAAAATAATTTGACATATTTCATATATCAAAAGCTAACTAACTCGATAATCCAAAATTTAGGTCAAAAATAGGTAATTCCTGACTACCGCGGATATCCAAAAAGTATCTGACTGGTCCGGTTGTTCAATAGTGGTTTAAAATTAGTTTATCTTTTCTCTTAGTTTTTCTCCAAACCAAGGTTATTTTCAGTGATCGGTTGTTCAATTCAACCGTAAACCAAGTTTGGTTAAAACCAAGTTTAAACCAGAATAAGGGTACAAGGTAGCGCCATCTAGGTATTGAACCTGATAACCATTTTCATATAATTGGGCAAACTCGAACAACCTTTTGGAAATTTGACGTTTTACAAGAATTTGACGAGTGTTTTTTCGTGTTGTTTGGACGTTTTTGATCAAAAAAATGGTGGGAAAAGCGTGCTCCAAACTTTTCCCAAAAAAAGGAAGCGATCTTAGTTCATCTGACGAAAACGTTTAAAAGTATACGATAGTGCAGGGAGACAGAATTTATTGACTCTAATTTTTCCAGATGTTTGTTTTCACAACCAAACAAACGCAAGCCAAAATCAGCTGTGTGAGCTATGCAGTCAAAATTTTCAAATTTAACTAAAATATATAAAGCTCACATATTTAGACAAAATATGACTTTTTTTATAATAGAAGCGTTAACGATTGAGTTCTACACTTTATTTTCCTATAAAACACGATTTTTGTAGTTAAAACTTTGTTTAAACCTACGAATTTAGGCTTTTGAGAAAACTGAGTTTCAACTCCAAACTCCGTTTAAGGCTCAATCAAGTTGGAACAACTCCTCCAAAAAACTTAACCCAAGTTTAAACTACAAACCGAGTTTAAACCGGTATTGAACCACGGGGCCTATAAAGGCAAGCCACTTGGTACATTAAAGCTGCTTAAAGACAGATCCTCTATCAATTCACAATGGAAAGAACACTTCCAAGAACTACTCAACAGACAGTCTCAGGTTGATAACGACATCTTCGACAAAATTCCGGAGAAAACTACACAACAACACCTAAGTGAGATTCCGAGATTAGAGGAGGTCGAAAAGGCAATCAGACAGCTAAAGAATAACAAGTCAGCGGGCACAGATGGTATCGCTGCTGAACTCTACAAATAAGGGGGTCCCACAGTTAATTCCCAAATGCATACTCTAATTAGTAAAATATGAATCACTGAGACCATTCCTGCCGAACTCAGAGACGCCCCTATTACCATTTTAAAAAAAGGCGACAATGCCGAATGTGGAAACTACAGAGGTTTTCTGTTGCTGGAAAGATACTTGCACGGATACTATCAAACCGATTAATTCCGATTGCTGAACAAAATCTGCCAGAGACACAGTGTTGATTTAGGTACAATCGAGGCACAGCTGACATGATCTTGAGTGCTAGTCAAATGCAAGAGGAATCTAGAGAACAAAATCGCTCCTTTTCATGGCCTTCATAGACCTAGTCAAAGCATTTGACTCGGTCAATAGAGAAGCTCTTTGGCTTAGACTACTACACGAAAATATGAATGCAACATTCCTGAGCAGCGATGAACCAGGAGAGTCATTTCAGATTATGACAGGCGTTAAACAAGGGTGTGTTATTGCGCCCACCCTATTCTCTACATTTTTAGGTGATATGATTCACCTTGCTGAGGAACATCTACCACCGGGAGTCGAAATTCTATATAGATTTGACGGTGGCCTACGTAACCTAGGCAGACTGCGGGCAAAAACTAAGCTCTCGACGACCTCGGTAATCGAACTACGTCGTCAATTGAAAAACATTCAAAAATTAATGAGAAATAAATATTATAAATAAAAATAGTAGTTTTCAAAACTAGTGGCTAAAATAGTGCTTTTTTTAAAAGCGTTGGTTTAAATAATGAGCGCAACGAGGTATTTAAAAACACGAGTAAAAAAAGCACAGTTTAGCCGCGAGTTGTGAACACTATTTTTTTTTAATACCTTTATCAGAAAATTCAAGAAAAACTTTAAAAATCTCGAACGAAGAGCACTTCTCGCAACACACCATCTTTACACTATAGATCAAGGCGGCTAGTAAATGAAATAACAATCGTTTCCATAGCGATGTGTCTTTTTACTCGGTGACGTTCATTGTTGCCATTTTAATCTTTGATAATTTGATATTTGGACGATGTTTTTAAATGATTTTTTCGTAAATACTTGGTGAAAACTGGCGGAAATGAGTTAATTTTTAGAAAAGAATAATTACATTTTTTCAGTTTTACTATTTTCCACTATTTCTCTTTAACTTTGGGTAAAAAACGGACCGAAATCTTTTTTTGCAGCCGTGATCAAAAAAAAAAGTTTTTTGCATCGGTAACCAAAAAAGCCATGCTTTAGTTATCTGCAGGCAGTTACTGAAATCATATTTTTGATGAAGGTATTAAAAAAAAATCTTTTAGACCTGATTCAGGACGAAGGGTCCCTATCACTGAAGCAGCATTTCCAGGCTGTATTGCTAGACTTATTATTTGCTTGAGGAAACTCCTTAGACTCCTGGAGGAAATCAGGCAACTTAAATTTAAGTGCTTCCTCCCTCCATGGCCCAAAAGTCTCCACAGCAAAAGGAATAAAAATAAAACGGTCTTCTAGTTCTGCGTATTTTTTATGTTTTTCTATTTCGGCTATCCTAGCGGCCTTTCCTGCTTTTTTAGCTGTTTGTTTTAAATAAGAGCCAGCTAAAGAGTGCCTGCAAGTAGCATCCTAAATCAACTGTCTTAAGTACCTCCAAGGAAAGCAAGTCATGTCATCCGCTCTCTTCCCATCACTCCGACAAACATTTGACGACTCTAAAACCGATGGGAAATCAGCAAAAGAACACGTCTAATAATGCCATTTAACTCCCTGTGTCTAATGTCTAGACAACCTACCTACGCTTTTAGGGCAGCTTAGCCCGTGAAGGCCGTAAACATCGGTTAGTTCGTCGTAAGTGCAGATATGTTGTTCATACACAGGTATATCAGGGCGAATCATCTAAACGATTTCCCAAAGGAACGGAAGGCAGTGCACTTAGCTAAGCCAACTACCGCTCTTATTTGGTTTGCAGAGCTAGAAAACGTGCCTTGTCAATATCTTCCTTACTGGATTTTAATAAGTTATCTAGAAGAACCGGGCAAACTTCTAAATCAAATCCTTTCTGGCAAGATGGCAAATTATTTGGAAGTTCTTTAAGGTCTTATAATTCTTCCCAATTGTTAAGGGCAGTTTGTACATCTAAATCGCAACAGTCATAAATGGATTATGGTAAAGTTAATTTTAATAGCTGTAAAACGTTTGCATTTGATTCCAAAAGTGATTTGCGGGTAAATTCTTTGTAACCAAGCGTCATTTGTAATATTACAGTTTGTAATCATTTTTAACGTGTCTTGTAAAACCGAATCATATTTTTTTAATGCATTTTGAACATTCCAGCAGGGTGAACATCTTAGAATATATGACAAACGAGGAACTGAAAATTAATGTTTTAATAAATTAAACGAAACGTGCTTATTGAGGAATTTTAAAGTTTTAGATAATTTAATAAGAATATTTATTTTGTTTTCCAGAAATTGTTCTATTTTATTTGGTAAAAATGAACACCCTAGTAAGCTAAAATAGTCTATAGGTGATTCCTGAGTTTCTGGGACTAAAGTTTTAAATTTATTAGAAATTGGAAATTTGGAAAAATCATCTTTAGAAATTATAGAAATTTCACGTTTTTTGAGATTTAGTTCAAGGCCGATTTCTGAACATAAAAAAATAATTTTATTAACATCATTTAAAACTGAGCCAGGGTCTCTGGCTATTTTACCACCATCTAAATACCAGAGATTTATCTCAGATTCTAGGGAAGAAACAATATCATGTATAGCAAGGGAAAAATCAATTCTTAAAATTACTTTTTCTGAGATATGATCGTGGTTAATAAAACGGCGAATTGCATTTGTGTTGCGATTTCAAGACCACTTTTTGTACTAAAACCAAATTGTTTTGGTCGTAATATTTGGTGATTTTAGTGGTATTTAAATTATTTAGACTCATGAACTAAATTTCATTATAGGAGAAGTAAATAAAAAGTAGGTAAAATCGAAATCTTATTGGTTGCAAACATGCAATGCAGATTTCTAAGGATCTTCGTACAATTGGTTTAATTTAAATTTCGATTAAACTTTTGTTAATGATCATTGCTTTGCATCAATTAATTGCAATCGGCAACGGTATAAAAACTTTTCCTACGAAAGTAGTTTTTACACTAGCGACTAAAATTGTGTTTTTTTACAAGCGTTGATTTGAAAACGTAAGTAAAAATTGCATAGTATAGCCGCAAGTTGTCAACACAATTTTTTTTTATACCTTTATTAACTTATACTTAATACCACTCTCATCAATTTGTGTGCTTCGGTGTTGTGTTTTTAGCATCTTATTATATTATGGCATGGAAGCATAAAGTTTAAGGCATTCGAGATATGGTATTATCGTAGAATACTAAGAATATCTTAAATTACTAATGTGGATGTTTGCTCAGAATAAATAAAGATTTTGTAGTTTTATCAATCAAGGGCAGCTGATGAGTGACCTAGGAATGGTTTCTATGGCGACCTTACATTGTCGGCTGTTTTAGCTTCTAAGCTTGTTTTTATCTCAAATTTCTGAAATTATTTTGGTGGGTACTACTTCTATTGTTGAAATGGATGAGAATTTTTTTTGCACCCGTGATAATAAATAAAAGGTGTAACCGCTACGTGTTTTTGGTGAAGGTATAAAAATACATTTTTTTATACCTTCATCAAAAACATGATTTTACTGTCTGCAGATAACTAAAGCATGGCTTTTTTGGTTACCGATGCAACAAAACTTTTTTTTTTGATCCCGGGTGCAAAAATTAAAGAGAAATAGCAGAAAATAGTAATATGGAAAAAATCTAATTATTCTTCCCTTAAAATTAATCCATTTGCCGCCAGTTTTCACGAAGTTTTTACGAAAAAATCATTTAAAAACATCGTCAAAATATCAAACTGTCAAAAATTAAAATATCGCAACAATGAACGTCGCCGAGCAAAAAGGCACATCGCTATGAAAAACCACGCTGCGCTCGTTATTTAAACCAACACATTTAAAAAAAGCACTATTTTAGCCACTACTTGTAAAAACTACTATAAAAGTGTCATAAGTGTCGCGATTGTTCAGAAATGACAGAAAACCTCACCCGTCACAATTTTGGAAGATGACGATTTTTACTTATTGTCTCATTTAAAAAAAAAAACTAACTTTGTAAGAGAAACTGCATCATTTTTTAATAATATTTAGTAAATTTAATATTTTAGAGATATTCTGTAGCACTAGTTTTACGGCGGAGCTAAATTGCTACTACGCGTATCAGTAAACGTCAAAAAGTCTCGAAAATTCTCACCATGTATGTACAAGAAAAGACAGAATTTGTGTGACTTTTCTGAACAATGACGGAAATATATTCCATGGCTATCTATGGTTTTGTGTGTTAAAAGTTTTAAAGGTTTGTTTGCACACAAAAATAAGCTTAATAACATAAATTTTTAAATAAAAAAAGGCTTTTTTTCAGTTATTTTTGATCTACTGGAGAAGTATTAAGAAACTAAATTTTAAGGAGTTATGGTAAATAAGTATTGAAAAAAAAGCGGCTAATTTAAACTTGTGTTTAAAATTTTTTGTAAGGGTAAGATTTTCTGACGGTTTTTGAAGAATCGCGACCATTATAATGACCCACCTTGCTAAGCTTCAATTAAAAATTCAGATAGAATTACCTAATAACTAATCTACTTTCTGAAGAAGTATTGTATTTTGTGCAAATTTATTAAGTTTTAATTTTAAATTATGAATATGTTTTCGGCCAAGTATGCCATCATCAGACTTCAACAATCGTTACTCCATTCATTGGACTTTTATAAACACTTTAAAAATTGGAACGTACACATTTACAAAATATACATTAGGTAAGCTTGGGCAAGCATTGATGACGGGACTGGAGTAATGATTGTTGAAGTCTGATGATGGCTTGGCCGAAAACATGTGCACAAATTACAAAATTTCTTCCGATTTTTAATGTATGTCCACGCAACCACTCAACAAAAGCTTTAAATCTACTTTCGTTTACAACCGCAACCACTCAACAAAAGCTTTAAATCTACTTTCGTTTACAACTTATTTAAAAGACTTACATAGGACATTACACGTAGTTTGGTCGAATCGAAAAAGGTTAATTAATTCCACGTGGATTTACTAAAAAGGTTCTTTAGGAGGGAATTTAAATGGCAAATACAGGCAAGCGGATAAGCTTTGCGTATACATTAAAAAAATGCAAATGCTGTAACCACCCGTTGAACACGTTTCGCAAAATTTTTGTTTTTCCGTGCTTTTATGTAATTTTTTAAATCATTTTCAATTTCACATGTTAGTATTTACGCACGTAAAAGCCACCTATTAATATATTTATACACAGTTTCTTAAGCCACCCCGAGGGGTTGCTAGTAAGCTTATTTTATACACCAAAAGAATTTATCTGGTGTAATTGTGGATATTTCCCAACACTTCCTAAATTTCCAAAGTACTTTTACACGGAAAAAAAAGTATTTTAACTTTAAAAATAATTATTTTAAAAACTAATACATTTTATATTACAACATAGGACACCTATCCAATATATTAAAAACTAATATAAAAATATACTTAAATAGACTTTAGATAGGATGTAGTACTTTAAAAGCTAATATATTTTATTTTAACTATTGTAAAATATAGTATTTTAGGAAAGCTAAAATCCAATTTATTAAAAGGAAATAAAATGTATTTTGAATAATCTAATATAATTTTTAAATAAAAATATACATAATATTTTTCAAAATTTTTAACATGCATTATTTTAAAATATAAAATATATTATTTTAAAGTTAAAATAAGGGTATATTTAACTATTAATATCCTGTATATTTGTTTTAAAATTATTTCATATGAAATCACAAAATACTCGTTTATTAAGATGTTAACATATTTTATATAAAATACGATTATTTTAAGAATTAGTATAATAGCTCGAACGCAATCTTGCAAATTGAAATCCGCGCGCACAGAACGATGCCGACGTGATTCGATCTAATACTACTACAGCGTTGCAAATTTGTAGGGATTTTATGTCTTAAAATAATTTCTTAAAAGTCAAAATAGTAAAAAATACTCCTATTTTGTTTCCGTGTAAATTACTTTTTATAATATTAAAATATTTCATGGTTATTCTTTGTATTTTCCAGTAATTTTCAGATTTCCTAGTACCTACACCCTACGCTATAAAATATCTTGAAAACTACAAAACCATATATGCTGACGTGCGAATATTTTCTCTTTAATCCCTGTACTTCACAGGTAGTTTCCGATTTTTCCTGGTATTTGTTCCAATACGATGTACCTACCTAAAGTTTTCGTAATCCCTAATAGGGTATATATTTATATATGTGGTATGAAAAAAAGTTAAGTAATTGTGGTTATCGTATCGGTATCGGTATTCCTAACGCGTTCAAAACAAAGCCAAAAGACACTACATTTTTCACTTGCTTACGGCATAATTCGAACGAGGCCTGCTTTTATGGTGGATGCGATGGAAGAACAGCTGACTCCACTCGTTGCCTACGTTCGTAAGTCTGTAACGGTACGTACAAATACGTACATCCCTCCGTACGCAACGAGTGGAGTTAGCTGTTCTCTCATCGCATCCTCCATAAAATCAGGTTTTTTCAGAAATATGCCGTCAACAAGTGAAAAATATTGTATTTTGGCATTTTTTTAACGCGTTAGGTATACCGATACCGATATTTACTTTAAGTGTCTAACATAGGCTTTAAAGTCAAGTCAATGTTCAAAAACGCGTTAGTACAGCTCTCCTTCTATAGTTAAATTATCTTGCTAATCAACTTTTATTGGTAAAACTTATACTTAAAAGTTAGCTAACAAAATAGTTGTAATCTTAACTATTTTTCTAAAAACGCAATTGAAAAAAATGCCAAGATGGCAATGACAATCATTAATATAAGCAGTAGTAGTATTACAGGGGCGGCCCGTGGACCTAGCCATACCCCGTTTCCCACCCCAATGCCCCTACTTCCGCTGCAACTCTCTCTCCGGGCCTCCTTGTCTTCTTTACGAAGTTCAGTATGTCGGCACATTTGAGCCATAGATTAAGGAACTATAGATCCGTCACTTCACCCTTCCCGCCAATAATTATTTTTCGCGAAAAGTGCGGTTATGTTTCCGCGTGCAAAGGAACTGCCAACATAATAATATTTAGGTTGGCAATATACTTTCTAGAAATCTGCAGCTCCTCCTCTTATCCCTTCTAGGGTTCTCCGTCAGAGGGCACATTATGACAAAAGTGACAGAATGTCGGTTATGACTCATAACTTATGAGTTCCATTTTGAAAACTGAGGTTTGCCAAGGTTTTTAAAAAGTGATTTTGTGATTATTACTATTAGAGTGTGTTGTATTCAAAGCTGCGGAGACCGTGCCATGATCCCAATACAAGAACGGGGAGACATCGTTTCCCCAAAGGCAATCCTGTAATTTTTCAGAAGTATAGTGAAGCCGTTAAACGCGAATAAACTAAGTGCTGATGAAATATATAACAGATTTTACATGTGTGATAAATATTTTGCTCCAGAGGACATTTTGCAGACTGGACGCAGAGGTCTTAGAGAGTGATGTCCCACACTTGCACTTGGACTCCATTTAACTATTTATACCTATGTGTTAAAACACCCTTTCCTTTTTTCATCAAGTTTAGTATGGCTAATTTTTGTGGATATCAATAATAAGTTAGAAAATGCGACACTTGTGTATTCCAAACTTTTCTAATGTGTGGGTTTACCATAAATTGCCCCACATATACAGTAAAATTTTTTTGAGATTAAAATTATTTTTTTCTGTTTCACAAATTTAGTTTGGAATACAAAAGAGTGGCATTTATTGTTTTTTATGTACTAAAAACAAGATGTAAACATTTTAAAGAAGATTATTTAATATTTAAAAAAGCACAGACAAGATCAAATTGTAATATTTTCTTTATTGTGAAAAATATAAACTAACATGTTTCGAAATATGCCATAATCTTTTATAATAAAACCACCAGAGGTTTTGTACTACAAGTGCATTATTATGGGTAATTTGTATTTGTGTCTTAAAAATATGCTTTTTTATTTTAACTTAACATAAGTAACAATTTTGTTTTGTGCCTAGTAAAAAAGCATATTTTTAAAAACTAAACATAAATTGGTTGCAAAGAAAGAACCCTACACAAATTATATTCGAAATGGCTATTGGCTAAATGTCATAATTTTTTTATATGTTGTAGTACTCAATAAACAAAGCACAAAAATAAAAAACCGAGATACGGAGCAGCTTTCTGAGATATGGAGCTTTAAAGTTCACGTGTTTTAAGGCTATATCTTTGGACATGTTCTAATTTTTTTTTTCACAACTTTGTAGATTACCGCCAAAATAAAATAATTCGTTTCTGTATTTGTCCTGAATGAAACACCCTTTCCATCCAAGTAAAAATGTTCTTATATGGGTCCTTTGGTACCACCAACCAACCGGCGGTAATCAACAAAGTTGTAAAAAAAAAACTTGTACCATGTCCAAAAATATAGTCTAAAAACACGTCAACTATAAAGCTATATATCTCAGAAAGTAATCCTGCTCCCTATCTCGTTTTTATTTTTGTGCTTTGTTGATCGAGTACTACAAAATATGAAAAAATTATGACATTTAGCCGACAGCCATTTTCCATGTAATTTGTGCAGGGTCCTTAAAAAAAAGCGAAAATTTAAGCGAGCACCATCTAGTGGTCATATAACAAACTAACAAAAAATCGATAGTACGGTTATCGCGAATAATGTACAAAAAAAGTCACGGAACAAAATTAACAATTTAAAAAACAAGAGTCAGACCAAGCCCTCCTTAACACTCCTAAACAAGCAAGGATAGAAATTATATACCTACTTCAAAAACCTTAAAAAGCAAGGTGAACTGATGATGGCCTAACCAAAGGCCAAAAGCGGCTAATCAACCAAAATAAAACTTGCACTAAAACAAAGAAACAATCTTGTTTCATTCATCCCAGTTTATCAAATATAGGTGCACGCAACCACAACCCCCCCTCAGCCTAAAGAAATTTGTGGGTGCAATTTGAGAAAAAATAATCTTTTTTCGCATAAATGTGCTCAAATCTAAGTCTGAAAATCTTTCAAAATTAAGTAAATATGCAAGACATGATAATTTTCCTTTAATTCTGGATTAAAAATATAAAATTTAAACATTTTATAGTTAAAAATTGGTGCTAGAAAGCACGGATAGTGCACCACACAATCATTATTTTATGTCGAAAGAAAATGAAAATGTCTCGAAAACTGCAGCTTTGAAAGATTTGAACCTTACAACAAAATTTTTGGATAATATTTACGAAAACCAAAATCTGAAAACCTCATATAAATAGCTGCTTTTCTTTTAAGGTTATGATTTTTTTTTTATATATTTTAATGTTTTTTCAAATAACTCGGAAGCTAAAGCTTCCACAAATTTGGACTTTATAACAAAATTTTTAGTCCGTATTCATGGAAACTTAAATCTGAACACCGTATATCGCTATTCGCTTTTGTTCCGAAGTTACAATTTTTTAAATATTTTATACCCCTTTTCCCCTTTTCAACCCCCCACCACCCTACCCAAAAGTTAATCAGTTTATGGACAGCCGAAAGAAAATTTTTGTAATAAATTTCCTTAAAATCGATTAAAGCGTTCTTGAGTTATCGTGTATACAGACAGACCACAGACCGTCAGCTTTTTTTTTCGACGATTAAGGTGTTTTGGAACCTTAGTAACTCATTTTTGATCAAAAATAAAAATTTCACGATTTTAATAGTTCCCCATATTGGTATGGTGGACTAAAAAAACCTTAGTATTATTATTAAATTTTTGAGCTGCCTGTAGTTTAGCGAGGTATCATGAGAGGATTCGTCAGCAAACGGGCCTTCGCACAGAAATTTGACTGTTGGGAAGTACAGAAAATGCGTTTTTGTGATTGGTAGTTTGTTAAACTTCAATAATATTTATTTAAGGTGTCTTCCATCTTTAATATTTTATGTTAGACAACTGTGATTTAATTGCTATTTTTAAATAGGCACATTTGCATTGATATCGTGTAAAAAAATTCAGTATTTTAAGCCTTAAAACATTTTCATGACGTTTTCAAAGCGTTGTAGCAGAAGACAGCAAAAGTATTAGTGTTATTGTCTTTGCTACGTTATCCCAGCTTTTTTTGGATCACGCTGTGTTATTTACGCGAGTATTGCAAAAACGATAAAGAAGAATAGCGATAACCAACATTCCTCCTTGAATAGCTGACGCTATTATGGTTAACAGAAACAATCAAAGCAATAACGAAAAGTCAAAAACACTGACCAAAAATACCTTATTACTTCCAAAAGAATGTATTACAAGAAATTACTCGCACACTTGTTTCTATTTCATAAACACGATATAAACGAAATCAAAATCTAAAAACACGCAATTTTTTCAGGGTTGGTTACCATTTTATGAGAGATATAAGTTGCTCTTATTTCTATATAATTTTCATTCGGTTGTTTTTTATTTCACACTATTGTGAATTTACTTCCTTTAAAGAATAATTTAAATTTAACACACTTTTTGTAAAATGAGGAGGTCTATATTGATATTGGTGACAATAATAAGTGCTTTTGTGATTAGTTCTAAAAGTAGTTTTTTAACAGATGTTACATCCAGCAAAGGATTAGATATTGGAAATGGTTTTAATCTAAAACTTACTGACTCAAAAAAAGCTGCACCTATTTTGCAACGAATAAATTTGGATTTAAGTTATGGAAATGTCGGTGTTAGTGCCAGAAAAGCTAGACGCTTAGACGATGTCTCGTTGGATTTTTACGTAAAGGATAAAAATGCAGTTTTTGAAGGTAAAAGTATTATTGTTGAACTTATTTATTAAGAAAACATGGCAAAGTATCATTTCGTTAAGTGACAGTTTTTTGACCTTACGTTATATTAAAAATGGTTTCTTTATGACATGGATGTGCAGAGAGTACCTTTTTACCGGAAATATACCAAGAAAGTAATTTAACATCCCAATTTTTTTTCCTATGTCTAAAGCGATTTTTACTCTTATTCTTCCGACCTCAACACAAAATTAGGTGGTTGCACTGAAAGCCGGAATGCATTTACCCGCGTACTTAGGATTAATAACTATTTTCCACGACCGTATGGAAAGGAGAATTTTTCCGCACGTATTTTAGTTGGGAAAGTGGTACTTTTGCTTACACATAAGGAAATGATTCTGCCCAAAGACTTTGCCTCACTACTGAGGAAAAACATTTTTCCTGCACTTTTATCTTTAAGTCCGTTCAAATGCAAGCTCAGGTAAGGAAAAAGCATTTTTCGCAAGAGTTAGCTACAATGTTTTTCTTACGAGTGTTTTTGTCCATTTTATTTCTCAAGAAAATGTTTTTAATGCGCAAATATTTCATAATAATGCTACAAAATAGCACATAAGAGAGAATGGTTACATAAATTGTTTAATTAGTCCTAAATATTTTCGTTTCCACACTTTACTAAAAATAGAGCGGAAAAGCAAAATCGTGCGGAAAAGTAACTTTTCCGCACTAGTAATAAAAAGTCACTTTTCCGCATGATTTTCTTTTCCGCGCGATTTTACTTTTCTGCACGATTTTTTTATCAAAGGATCTGCATGTGACTTTACGTTAATGGTTAAGGCTATGAATTTTCTAAATGAAAAATAGTACCCATAGATAGTAATGTGATTTAAAGTATGTCTTGAATTAAAAGATTATGCGGAAGAGTAAAAATCGTGCGGAAAAGTAAAGAAGTCGTGCTAAAAAGTAAAAAGTAACTTTTCCGCACGCTCGTAGGAAAAAATATTTAACCAAAATCAGGCGCAAAGTAATTTTTCTCGTGCTTACCTGCTTGCAGCCCAAACTCCGCTCAACGTCCTTCGGGTCAAAAGCTGTCGCGTACGGTAAACATTAGCTTTTTCCACTAGTTAAGATAATAACTATTCCTGCACTGAGTGTGGGAAACTTTTTTTTTGCCCTTAAGTGTAACAGTATCATCTAACAAATAAAAAGTTAAATGGTATTGGGCATTGTTGTCAAATAATAAATAATAGCTTTATCATCTTTAGCGGTTTATATTTTATATTATTCGCGATTTTATACTTTATATTTTTACATCTGCCCGTAATCGAAGTCAATATATCCTTCCGCCTTTGCTTGCTTGCCTAAACTCCACCCAACTCCTTCTCAACTAAAAAGCCAGTTAACTCTTTTTCGATTTAGTATCCTTAAGCCTACTACAGCGGTCATATTGACACGAAACTGACAAAAAATTCATGTTTTACCTCTTAATTTGGTTATAAAAATGGCCGCAAAAGGTTCTGGGGTACTGAAGAGGTGACAGTTAACTGGCTTTTTAGTTAAGAACGGTGTTGCTCCACCCCGTATCGTTCGATTCAACGTCAGTCGCGTGCCGGGAAGTTTGCGCCCTTTTCTTACTTCTTGAGACTTTAAAATGTCACTTTGATGATTTTTGACTGATTCTAAGCGAGAGTCAAAAGCTTAGATTAACTAAAGAAGAGATAACTAGTCCAGCGAAAACTTCTCGACTCTCCTTAGCAATAATAACTAAAATAACAAAAATTCGCAAACACCCTCGCTTTTAGCTCGGCTGCCTATACGTAATGCCTTGCAGTCAAAGTTCTACTTTGCCTCATTATAAAATAAACTCCTATTGTCTTCCGAATTTCTGCTTCTAAATTTACCTAATTGGGAATGCTAATATTTTTGATTTTACAAGTATTTATTTTCTATATTGTTTTCTATTTAATCACTAAGTTTTCTTGGATTTATAGTATATTGTCATTACTGTTACATGTTTCTTACATTTTTTTACTATTGTCAAAAAAAAGTTTTACGTCTATACACTAAATATACATTTAGACACAACAAGCCAAATATGAGAGAGATTTCTAGACAATTAACTTTACAAACAAAGAGTATTTTGCTTTCAACCGCTTTATTTTTATTTGAGTCAAATCATATACTATGGGATAATCTAACGGCGCAAGTATCACAAAGTGTGTAACAATTAGTGTGTTTATACGGAACTCTTAAAGCGGTTTTATATAAGGAAGGTTTAAAAATGTTGTCGCATCAATATCATATAAACCATTTTAAGCATTAAATTGATTATATTTTAAATCGATTTAAGAAAGTGGTTTATTGCTTTAAAACCCATTTTAGGATCGTTATAAACACTTTAAAAGTGGTTTAGCGCATTTCCAGAGATCTCTTATCCAACGAGATGCAACAGTCGGCGTCGGCATCTTTGATGTTGGGGGTCCCGTTTTTCCTGAACTTGATTTCGTATCCATCGCTGTAAATGAGTGTTAGACCCGCTCCGACTGGCTCGTCAGATTTAGTCCATGAGCCGGTGCCGAAAAACCGGTTTAATTTTTTGATGTATTAATAATTAATTAGCTATACGTAAATAAAACAGCAACAGAAAGATATGTCAAATAAATTTCAAGTAATTTTTTTAATTCGGTATATTATTATCATTATTAAAATGAAAATAACAAATTAACGATAATTGAGTATTTCTAAATATTAATCAAAAACATTTTCTACAGATGAGATAAAATTCTGATTTTTCTATTTTTTTTTATTTACTTAATATCTCTATTGTTATATTTAACGGTATAAAAAATTGTAATCTAACAAATAACTTATTAAGATAATTTTTAGTCAAAACCTACAGCTGCTTAGTTTAATGTTCTCATCAGGTTGCCTAAAACTTATTTTATGTATTTGTTATTAGTTTTTCAAACAATCAGAGCAATAAAAAAAAAATTTCGTTCCTGTAAAATTAATAAAAATGCACATAGCAGGTTTTAGAGTGTCAACGACGATATACAGACCGCTTCAAGCTACTGCGAACATAGGGGGAATCAAGTCCAATTTACTCTCCGTGCCGTACGACCGAGGTGGATTCGAAGCACGCTGCAGTGTTATCTTTTGGAAATTCATTTTGTTTTTATTATTTTGTTTTATTTCTGCCTTGCTCGAGAAACAGATGGGTAAGTTCTTAATTGAAATAATACATTTTTAAAACTAAAAATGGATGTCTACGAAGTTGCCGAAAAACTGCAGATGGTCAAATGGTCAAATCGTCATAACCCAACACACGTTCGATATTGGTCGAGGGAAAATTTGCATTTGTATTTTGACGTAAGAACACAGTATCCCCAAAAACTAAATGTTTGGGGGAGGTATTGTAGGGGAACTCGTAATTGGGCCATTTTTTATTAACGGCAATTGCAATTTGAATGGTCCTAGATACTTGGATCTACTGCAGCAGCACATTATTCCAACTGCTAGGCAGTTGTTAGGTGTAAGATTTGGTGAAACATGGTTTCAACAAGATGGTTGTTCCGCTCACAATGTTGGCCTTGTTAGGGAATATCTTGATAATGTATTTCCTAATCGGGTTATAAGTACACGGGGAACTATTTTATGGCCAGCTCGATCTCCCGATCTTGCTCCTAATGACTTCTATCTGTTTTTGAAGAAGCTTTTCACATTATCACCCCTAACATGCTTGGAAACGTTAGAAGGGGTTTTTATAGTAGGCTCGGATATTGTCTAGCCGAGCAAGGAGGACTTTTCGAACATTTGCTTTAATTTTTTTTTGACTGGGAGAATCTTTTTGGTTTTTAGAATGTATTATTTTATTTTGAGAACTTGCTTTTATTTTGTTTCTCCTTATTATTTTCATTGTAACACGTCGTCACTGATAAATCTGAGCAGTTGACAATAAAACGCTCTTATTTATCAGTGACAAAAAATAAGAAAATTACGTTATAAAAATTTGCGTATTTATTGACCAAATTCCGGTTTCATTGACTACACTCCACACAGCACCGTGGTTAGAGGCGTACTAAATACAAGACGAAAGGCGGCGAACGGCAGCGAAGGGCGATCGGAAGCCTGAGAGTTGGTTGCTTCACTGATAGGCGTGCGGTGTCTCTGCATGTACGTACACTGGCAAATTAGACTTCTTCCGCCCTATGTTCGCAGTAGCTTGAAGCGGTCTGTATTATTATAAGTAAGTAAGCATTTAAATATGTAAAAGAGCCTAAAAAAATATGTGTACCTATACTTACCGTTTTGTATCTCTAGGAAAAGAGAAGAAACTGATGCCCATACCAGTTTTTGACACACAGCCGCGATAAGCACACCAAAATACTGGTAAATAAATCAAAACCAAAATGTGGCAAGAACGATGTCAAAAATAGAAAAACTACTCGCACCTATAAATCAACGAGCGGATCAGGAGGTTTCAAAGCTTAGACCCGCAGTCCCGATCATGCGCATAAAAAAACGGCTTGTTGACTGTCACATCTCGTTGAACAAAAACCCTGGTTTTCCTAAAAATCTGTTGTTAGCTAAGTTGTTTTTTTTCTTTAAACTGACATATTTAATGACATTTAATGAACGACGTATAAACCTTCCGAGAAAGCGATTTTATTGAAAAACGTCTTTTTATTGAAGCGCTTTTAGGTGCGTATAAACGTAGGAAGTAATAACCTTGAAAAACAAAGAAAATAATGTGAAAATCAGGGTTGGCCATGGGCAAAGCCAAAGGTGAAAAATCTACTGCACATGCCTGATGCAGCTTCCCAAAAGAATACAGAAATTGCATCAATGCGCAGTGGTGGACTATTGGTCCCCTTGTCTATTAAAATTATTCTCTATATCTATTTAATGTCGTGCTCTTGAACTTACTTAAGCTAATGTGAGAATATTAGAAGTATTTTTTTTTGATGTCTATAAAAGATTAAAAAAAAATAGGAAAGAACAAGACATAAGAATTAAATGCTCAAAGTTCCTTATAAATAAATAATTGTATATCTACGAACAATATGCCCAGAGCGCATCGAAACAGCTGGCATACAAAAAATAAAAAATCTGGAACGGCAAGCACAAAAGACAACGGCGACAATATAAATCAAGCTTTATTCCTGCTGCGAGTTTAAATCGTAACTGGCTTATACAGGGTGCAAACGATCACTCTGCAAACCTTCTAATGGGTGAAAGGAAATTTGTAAATAAGAAAAAGGTTCCCATAAAATAAAGGTAGATCGAAAAGAAGGGCAAAATAAACGTTAGATTTTTGAGTTCATTGTGATCCAAAATAGTGGAGTAAATTCGTAAAAAGAAACTGCAAAAAGCGTATATTTTTTTATATTTGGCATTCCAATACCAAGATGGCGGCTGTCAAAGTTAGGAAAAAATGTGTTTTCTACATTTTCAGAAAAATCAAATAGAAATCAATTGGGTTATAGCAAGGAGGTCCCACCTAATCCAAAACTATTAAAAAAGTTGACATATCTCAATTTAAAACAAAATAGAGGCCAGATTTAAAAAATTTAGTTTTTTTTTTATTTTTTTTTAGTTTTTACATGATGATCTTTTTATTATCTCATAATAAAGCTACTAACCATCTTCTTGATCTCAAAATAAAAAAAAAAGAGTTGATAAGCGGGTTCAAAGATAGCGATTGATATGTCAAAAATGTAAGAGACCATATTAACCTATAGACAACATTTTAAAAAAATATATTTTTTTAGTAGGTGCTTTTAGCGATGAGTTCGTCTCTTCTACAATTTGAAAAAACATTTGATTTGACATTTGATATTCAAAATGACGGCCAAACTATTGAGAAAAAAGTACTTTTCCCCTTCTGGTGTGGTATTTATACTAACGTCGTGCAATATATCGATTTGCACTAAATCAAGGGCGCTTGCCTCAAAAATTGCAAAGAAAATGACACATATCATTACCAACCCAGCAAACACAATATCAACAACGTCGGCAGTGTATCGTCATCGGCGACTACACGCTGGCCCAATGTTGGACAAATTGAGATTTTCAGTTTTCGGTCGAAAATCGGCAACTGACGATGGCCCCATTTACTATAGTCAACTTTATGCCGACACCCATTTTATCTGCTTTAGTGCCGACGATGGTCCGATTGGAACTTTGTTTGATTGGTCGAGAATCGGTAACTGATGATAGTCCGATTTACTATAGTCAACTTCATGCCGAAACGCACTCAATCTGCTTTAGGACCGACGATGGCCTGATCAAATATTTGTTCGATTGAACGATAACCGGCAAAAGACGATGGTACGTCACATTAACTGTTTGATAGTTTCGTCCTAGTATGTAGAGATGGCGCTAATGTCATTATGTTCCTTGTAGAGTGGAGGATCGTATTATATATATAATGGGCAAAGATATTTAAAAACTAGAAAGCGGATGGGACAAGATGGTGGTACTTCTCTACAAGAATCACCTCTTTCAACTCTTAAGCCACCCCGACTGGTTAAGCACCCGCATTATCAAAACTTTGCAGTTAACCAATGTCGGATCGTATCAAGCAACCACCGACGGACCTTCGTCAATCACCGAATTCGGCCCGCTTTGAGAGGACGATGTGGGGCCTTATTATCCACCCATTATCGGACCCTTGTGGTTTGCGATTGTCGGGCCGCTTTAAGATACCACTGACGGACCTTCGTCCATCGCCGACGTTGGACCGCTTTAGGAAACCAATGTCGGACTTGAATAGTTTACCGATGTCGGTCCGAGACCAGCTTGCCTAGGTTAGACCGACCAAATTAAGCAGCTATATGGGCGGATGGTCAGTACCATGCCATTAAACCATATCGGACGTTAATCGTACGGCGACGGTATGTCGATGTCAGCAAAAAGTAAAATTTATCATTGGTCCGACGGCGGGCTACAGTCTAACGTGGCGTCGGTAAACATACATTGGGCCTACATCGCAAAGCGGACAAAAAATACTGCTGGTCCCATGTCGTAAATCGACGTCATGCCGATGACGGCAAATTCGGCAATCGACATCGGGCCGACGAAGGCCTGAGGGAACCGTGTTTGCTGAGAAATGAGGATGGCCGCGACTAAAATTAAGAAACGTCATTGTTTGTGAAAAAATTTAAACGGGTAGAAAAATAATGTTGTTTTTTATTTTAATCGCCGCCATTTTGGCACGAAAATGACATCTTGTTTCCTTTTTTAAACCTGTATCTTTAATTTGATAAAATCTAACATTTTATCATGTGTTTTTTGTTTAACTTAAGAAAAAAAACACTTTTTTTTACTTAATAAAAATTTAATAAACTTTAAGTACTTAAACTTAATACTTAACCGCCATTTTAACTGAAGTATTAAAATTTAATTTTTTTTACACAAAAATTTCAAACTAATTTTGTTGATCCTTAAACTGCTTTTGTTTGTAAAAAAATGTAAACTAACTGAAAAATAAAGTTGTTTGTTTATTTTGATTTGTAAATGACATATGTCACTTTTTTATTTTTGGAATGGCTATGTTTTACTTAGCGCAACCCAATATTTTAACAAGTGCTTTGTGTTAAGCCTAAGGAAACAACGAAAGAAGTCCTTTCTTTACTTAATCGTCCGCCATTTTAACCAAAGCTCTAAAATTTGTTTTTTGTTGAGACAAGAATACCAAACTAATTTAACTCAACCTAAAACTGCTTTGCTTTGTGCAAAACTGCTAACGTGCAGAAAAATAATGATGTTTCTTAATTTTAGTCGCGTCCAGCTTAATTTGTGAAAGACACGTGTAATTTTTTTTGCAATTTTTGGAACAATCGTCCTCGATTTAGTGCAAATTGACATATTGCATGATGTTAGTATAAAAACCACATTAGAAGGGGAAAATTTTTTTTTTTCTCAATAGTTTGGCCGTCATTTTGAATATCAAATGTCAAATCAAATGTTTCTTAAAATTGTAGCAGATACGAACTAATCGCATCTACTAAAAAAAAATTTTTTAGTTTTGTCCATAGGTTAATAAGGTTCCTTATATTTTTGACATATCAACCGCCATCTTTTTACTCGCGTATAAACTCGATTCTTTTTTAATGTGAGATCAAGAAACCGGTCAGTAGCTTTAATACGAGACATTAAAAAAGGTCATCGCTTAAGAAGTAAAAAAAATCAAAAAAAAACTAAATTTTTGAAATCTGACCGTCATTTTGTTTTGAAGTGACATATGTCAACTTTTCTTATATTTTTGGATTTTGTGGGACCTCACTATTACCCAATTGATTTCGATTTGATTTTTGAGAAAACGTAGAAAACACATTTTTGCCTAACTTTGGCAGCCGCCATCTTGATTTCTAGGACCGGAAAATGGGGGATCCCCGACTGGAATATTAGCCTTTGGTATTAGGTATCACTATGCCAAATATAAAAAAAATATACCCGTTTTGCAGCTTTCTCTTGAAAATCCCTACGAATTTACTCCACTAAAAGGACTACTTAGTTTTTAATAACGAAGGTAACAGAGGCCTTAACATTTAGAAAAGCACCACATATGAATACAAAAAAACCTCTCTTTAATTCCAGAAATTCTAAAATTTTTAAAATAGATACCTATTAAAAAAAAACAAGTATTTTCTTATATTTTCGTTATATTGTTTTTAGGCTTGATTATTTTACATATGTGACGCTACAAATGGTTTTTTTTATACCTTCATCAAAAACATGATTTTATTAACTGTCTGCAGATAACTAAAGCATGGCTTTTTTGGTTACCGATGCAAAATTTTTTATTTTTTTTGATCACGGGTGCAAAAAAAGATTTCTGTCCGTTTTTTACCCAAAGTTAAAGAGAAATAGCGAAAAATAGTAAGATTGAAAAAATCTAATTATTCTTGCCTAAGAAATAAGCCATTTCCGCCAGTTTTCACCAAGTATTTACGAAAAAATTATTTAAAAATATCGTCAAAATATCAAATTGTCAAATATTAAAATGTCGCAACAATGAACGTCACCGAGTAAAAAGACACATCGCCATGGATTGTTATTTCATTTACCAGCCGCCTTGATTTATAGTGTAAAGATGGTGTGTTACAAGAAGTTCTCTTCGTTCGAGACTTTTAAAAGTATTTTTTAATACCTTCATCAAAAACATGATTTTAGTAACTGTCTGCAGATAACTAAAGCATGGCTTTTTTGGTTACCGATGCAAAAAATAATTTTTTTTTTATGACGGGTGCAAAAAAAGATTTCTGTCGGTTTTTTACCCAAAGTTAAAGAGAAATAGCGCAAGATAGTAATACTGAAAAAAAACTAATTATTCTTGCCTAAGAATTAAGCCATTTCCGCCAGTTTTCAGTATTTACGAAAAAATCACTTAAAAATATCATCAAAATATCAAATTGTCAAAGATTAAAATGTCGCAACAATCAACGTCACCAAGCTAAAAGACACATCGCCATGGACACGATTGTTATTTCATTTACCAGCCGCCTTGATTTATAGTGTAAAGATGTGCGAGAAGTTCTCTTCGTTCGAGATTTTTAAAAGTATTTTCCTGTTTTTTTTTGGACTTTTTAATAAAGGTATTAAAAAAATAGTGTTAACAACTCGCAGATAAAAATGTGCTTTTTTTACTCGCGTTTTTAAACACCTTGCTGCATTCGTTATTTAAACCAACGCTTGTAAAAAAAGCACTATTTTAGCCACTAGTTGTTAAAACTACTATTTTCGTAGTTTGTAAATAAGATAGGTAGGTATAACAAAAAAAAAGTCGCGAATTTTTTCACCGTGTATCTAATAACCTTTTTTATTTTGACCATTGTCATCATCATTAACTGGTTTGTAGAGAATGTGTGCCCCCTATTATTATTGTCAAAAACAGTGCCTACCATTAACTATATATTTTTTTTATTATTAGGTCGTGGAAGAGGCAACAAAGGTGGTGGAGACAATAGAATCGGGATGCTTATTGGATTTAAAACTGCTCTTATAGTGGCGTTCATTTTTATTATCATGAAACTGTTGGTTATAAAGGCGATCATTTTGGCAAAGGTTTGAAATAATTTTTGTTTAAAATACTAGTTAATTGTGTTCTACAGAAAAAGTTAGCATGGTCCCTTGTACCTTGTTTGCCGTCACTTTTTTAAGTCTCGTAGGCACTAAACTTAATCGGACGGTTCATCAAAACTACCTTCGAACCCCAGAGCAGGTATTTTTTTGTCTCGTATTTTGTCCTTTAGTAATCTACCGACTAGGGAGGTGCACCTCCACGGGATACCGACCTCATCTGGCCTGGTTATCGGGGTGAATTAATGAGTAGGTCTAAGTTACCTTTTACACTCTTCTCTGGTTTTTTTAGCTTATTAAGTTATATCCAAGAGAAATTGTTCTTTTGAGGATTGCACGTGGTTTGAACCCACGGCACACCGGCAACTAAGAAACCTGATCCTGTGTGTTCGCTAACCGACTTGTCCACCGATGCCGGTTCATGTAATGTTAAAATACAAAAAATGTATAAAGTATGTTTTTAATTCCGTACCCAAAATCTATGAAAGTAGGTACTCTTGTTTTAAAAAGAACGCATATATGCGTTTTTCCTATTCCGTAAAATTTACTTTTCTAGTAGTGTATGTATTCCACTCACCAGTTTAAAATAGCTGACAGTATGGTCGCGATTCTTCAGAAAAGACAGTAAATCTCACCCGTCAGAATTCTGGAAAGTGGCGATTTTTACTTCGCCTCATTTAAAATAAAAACACAGCGCCCTTCATATTTATCTTAGCGTTGTAAGAGAAACTTTCATTTTTTTGATAACATTTTGTAAATTTAATATTTTAAAGATATTCTGCAGGACTAGTTTATGGCGGAGCTAAATTGTTACTACGCGTACCAATAAACGTCAAAAAGTGTCGAAAATTCTCACCATGAAAAAAGAAAGACAGAATTTGTGTGACTTTTCTGAACAGTGACACCGAAATACACATAAAAATAAGCTTAATAAGGGTTTTCAGAAAAACAGCCTACAAAAATTAAAACTGACATATTTTATATTTACTAGAACACTATTAAGAAACTAAATTTTAAAGAATATTAGCAAATAATCTTGACAAAAAAGTATTAAGTGTAAACTTGTGTTTAAAAATCGTCAGATTTTTTGTAAGGGCGAGATTTTCTGCCGGTTTTTGAAGAATCGCAACCTATGCTCCAAACTAACTTTCACATTTTTATGCCATGATTTTGCTCATATTTTAAAGCTTTATTTTTTCAAGTTTTCACTTGTTTTTTAACGTTCAAAAAAACACTTGAAAAAAAAATATTTTACAGTTACAGTTAAATTTTTAAAGAGAGAGAGAGCAGAATTTTAAAGGTAGATGGAGAGATAAAAGCATAAAGGGTGTGTGACATAAGGTGGTATTAATTTAATTAAAGTAGTTCTTTGCAGTCTTTAAATTTACTAAAAACCACATCTAAAAATCATTTAACAGTTATTTAACTAAATTATTGGTAGAGCCATGATGATAATTTAAGTGTTCCAATGAGTTAATCTAAAAAACTGTTAATCAAATATGTATCAAATTTTGTACGGTTAAAGTTTAAAGCATTATCCCGGAACCATTCACATGATTTTGCATAATTTTATGTTTTTTTAAATTATTTAAAAAAACTAAATAAAAACAAGATAAATATATTTTTTTTAAAACCCACACGAATGGTCTATGAGGGAAACCAGAAACCACCGCTGTGTAAAATTTGGTTAATTTTCAATGTGCGGTTTATCTGTTTAACTAAACGAACTATTTAGGATTCAAATTCACTCTTAAGCCTTAAAATATTTTAGCATAATTTAAGGGATAAAGTTTTTGTTTAAGCATTTTTACTATGTTTTTCACATTTTTACGCTATGATTTTGCTCAAATTTTAAAGCCTTATTTCCAAACTTTCGATTTCTAGAATAAAACACTCAAATCTTTCAAGTTTTCACTGTGTTTTAAACGTACAAAAAAAGTACCGTTAAAAACATTTTTTCTCTGTTAAAATGAAAATTATTTAGATAGAGAGATATGAGAGTGCAAAAATATTTAAGATTGTTGAAGAGAGACAGAAAAGTATTTTAGAGAAAGATGAAAATAATTTAAGGCAGTTTAATAAAAATTTATTTATGCCATCTGTCTATCATCTTGAGTGGTATCGTGCATATTATTTTTATTTTGCCATTTTTATACAAAAGCAGCAAAAATTGTAGTTTTTCAAAGCATAAAGTGTGTGAGATATATGGTGGTAGTAATTTCTTTCATTCAAAGTTATTTACAGTTTTTAAATTTACCAAAAAACGTGTCCTACTGGTATTTAACTAAATTATTTTAAGGGTCATCATGGCTTTACCAAAAGGCAAAATCCTTCCAAAAACATTCCAAGGCCCTGCGGTGTATAACTTGCTTTTATCAACGTCAAAGTTATAGTCCTTTGAAAAGCCAGGCCAGAAATTTTGAGATCTTTCCATTGGTAAACAAGTTAAAAAATAACAATTGTAGAGGGCCATTTTGAGATTGGATTTTTAAGACTTCTTCTTTTCACAGAACCCAAAGCTGTTAATTTCGGATTAATTTTCGGGTGGACTTGAGAATCTAAGCCCCCCCCTGTGTGCGCCGGTGCACATTCTAGCGGATTAATTAAATAGATGGAATAGGATAAAAAACATCTTTACCTCAAAAGGGAACCAGTTACACAAAGTACAACTTTTTAAACTCTTAACCGATTTTAAAAAGTGATACACTGCTGGGCGTGATACGTAAAAATTAACACAGATTTTTTTTTGGGGCAAAAGTGTAAAAATTTTCCGTTATTTTGGATTTTTAGGAACTTATATTATGTTATGGAACACCCTATATCTAAAATCCAATTACTTACTTCTGGAAAGTCATTTCTTAAAATCCCGGTTTATAAAATTTTTGCTACGATTTTTAGACTGGGACTTTGATTTGAATTGAAATACATTGAAAAATTATGTCGGTGAAATTTGACGAACTTTTAGTATGTTATAGTGCGTTATGAGATCATAAAAATAGGTAAATGAAAATTGATTTCTATGACTAGTTCCAGAGATATAGACGGTCAAAGTTTAAAAAAACGTCGTTTCAGGGTATATTGGGTACGCTCAAAAAGGCATTTCCTGACCGAAATAAAATAAGTGATTGACGAATGTGGGTTGACGAGGAACCACACATGGACTTCCTTATTATTTTTTTGGTAAAACGTTAACAGGTTGTAAACAGGGGCTAGTCAAAAAAATTATTTTTTGATTCATTTTTATTTTCTCCTATACAAGAATTAAAAGATTATATATATATATAGCAAACATTAATGTATTAGTATTTTCTAAATAAATTGAACAAGTTTTTCTTCCCAGTAGCAGTTACTTTGTCTTACATGTTTTTTTGAATTTTTTTAACTATAAAAACTTGACAAAAATTGTTTCCTACTACGAAATAATTATTTTGCAACTTAAAAATCTAAATATTATTTTGCATTCAGTCAGCAAGTAAACAAAATTTAAAAAATATACACTTTATTTTATAATTTTTTTCCTAGCTACGAGGTACATGCAAAAAGTTTTATATCATTAATTTTTATAAAAAAGTAGTAAATATTTATTTTCTTTCCAACTGATCGAGGGATTTTCATTTAATTTTGCGTACGCCTTTACCATACTTTTATCTAATACAGGGTGCAGTTTTTTTTATCACTTTATGTTTTGCATCTAGGATGATGATTTTTTAAAGGTTTCTCAGGGCACTCTAAACTTACTTTACTTACTGCTTGACACTTTGGCGGGGCTAAATTATCAAACAAATAATAAATTACCATAAATTATGATTATGGGTAATTGCTCTCCCTTATACCTACACAGTGACATAGCCAGAGGAGGGCTTTGGCGGTTAAAACCCCCCAGAGTGCCCATACTCTGTTTTAATGTAGCAAAATTGTAATAATCGGTGTTTCACCATAACAATAATTAAGTAACCATGAAAATAACAATAAGAAAAGCTATAGGTAAATTGTAGTAATCTGTGTTTTACCATAACGATAATTAAGTAACGATGAAAATAACAATAAAAAACTATAAACTATATAATAATCGGCATTTTACCATAACAATTAACGATGAAAAAAACAAGAAAAAAGCTATAAAGAGTAAACTATTAAAACCTAAACTTAAAAATATTTTTGCGCTTGGTCAAACTACAGTAAAAACACTAGCGGCAAAGGTTTCCCGAAAAATAACATCATTTTACGAATAAAAGAAATAATTGGCCTATTAGCGGCTACATTAAAACAGAATCTGGGCCATCTGGGGGTTTTTGACCCCCAAAACCACCCTTTGGCTACGCCACTGTATAAGTATCAGGGAGAGCAATTACCCATAATTATAATTTATGGTAATTTATTGTTTGTTTGATAATTCAGCTCCACCAAAGTGTTAAACAGTAAGTAAAGTAAGTTTAGAGTACTCTGAGAAACTTTTAAAAAATCATCATCCTAGATGCAAAACATAAAGTGATAAAAAAATTGCACCCTGTATTAGATATAAGTATGATAAAGGCGTACGCAAAATTAAATGAAAATCCCTCGATCAGTTTTTAAGAAATTAAATATTTGCTACATTTTTATAAAAATTAATGATACAGAACTTTTTGCATGTACCTCGTAGCTAGGAAAAAAATAATAAAAAAAATCTATTTTATTTAAAGTTTATTTACTTATCACTTTAACTTAAAATAATTATTTCGTAGTAGGAGAGAATTTTTGTCAAGTTTTTATAGTAAAAAATTGAAATAAACATGTAAGACAAAGTAACTGTTACTGGGAAGAAAAACTTGTTCAGTTTATCTAGAAAATAGTAAAACATTAATGTTTGCTCGAGAATAATTTTTTAATTTTTGTATAGAGGAAAATAAAAATGTGTCAAAAAATATTTTTTTTTGACTGGCCCCTGTATACAACCTGTGAACGTTTTGCCAACAAAATAATAAGGAAGTTTATGTGTGATTCCTTGGCAACCCATATTCGTCGAATAATTATTTTATTTCGGTCTGGAAATGCCATTTTGAGCGTACCTAATATACCCTGAAACAACGTTTTTTTAAACTTTGACCGTCTATATCTCTGGAACTAGTCATAGAAATCAATTTTCATTTACCCATTTTTCTGATCTCATAACGCACTATAACATACTAAAATTTCGTCAAATTTGACCGAAATAATTTTTCAATGTATTTCGTGCGGGATTCTTTAAAAAAATATAGTGATTTATTAACTTGCATTTTTATTATATCCATACTTCGAAGGCATCAAGGTGCGGTTCCAAAATTTTATGACACTCCCTTACTCTAATGTTTTCCTAAAACCTTTAAATATGTTTAGGTTTCCCTGATCATCTCTCTGGTACTGTTGGTATTAAAACTGAAAAATAAGGACAAACCCGAACTTCTTGAAATAGAGCAGCATGGTCCCTACGCCTATTCACACCCTGGACTTTATTCGGAAAAGCATCCTGGTTATGGAGGATACTCAAACGCAGGTAATTTTTATAAATTTTTTATTTTAAGTGTGTTAGTAACAACAACGTAGCCACCCTATTTGACACTATCGAAAGGGGGCTATCTCCAATTTTGTCATTTTGGCTTATGGCAAAAGCATGTCACCATTTACATTGGAATCAATTCAAAGTCAACTTTGAATTTACTCAAACTGTTTGCTAGTTGCAAACTTTTTATAAATTGATACTCTGATTTTGAAGATGCTGCTTTCGAGTATTCGGAATTTGATTGGTTATATATGCTTTGGCGATTACCAGTTGTTTTTTTTTTAATTATAAAATTTTCCAATTAGCTCAAATAAAATTTTTAAAAATTTGTAGTAAAATAATCTAACATACTTACATTGCGAAAACATGTATATCGTACTCGCTTAATCTGTGTACTATTCTAGTACTTCTTAGTAGCAGATACGGATCAGTCCCTGTTAGTAGGTATATCAGATGAAAAGAACATCCATAGTTTATCAAAACCATTTTGAATACAAATTTATATCAGAAGGTTCATTCACTTCAACAACTGAAATAACAATTTTTTATCCAACCATTTCATCAAACTGGATAATTGTAAAATCCCTTGTAAAATCAAACTCGTCATTTGTAAAACCCGTTTAATTAACTATTAAATTTTATGGCATCCAACATAAAATGAAGAAGCGAATCCTGACCATCTTCGTTTTATTATAATAGTAGATAATAAATTTAAAGTTTGATATTGAATGGATTTTACCCAGAACGGGTTTGAAAACAAAACGGGGTAATAAATTTCCAGTATGATTTTGAATGGATTTGACCAAGAACGTTTTTGAAAAAAAGCGTGGTAATATATTTCAAATTGAATTTCGAATAGATTTGAAGGACAATGGTTTGAAAAAAAACGGGCTTTAGATATTCTGAGTTAGATTCTGAAACGTATTTGGAAAATAAAGGTCCGGAAAAAAAACGGTTTGACGAATTGAAGTTTTATGGTAAATCGTTCTATGATTATTGTAAATACTTATTTTAGGGCAGGATGGTGGTATTGAAGCGGCCGCTTCAGATAACTCATACAACGTAGTGTACGCACCAACCAGTGTAGCTGAGAACGCAGCTCTCTATGCCAACGCACCCGTAGGTAATCACACAGTTTTACAGCCTGCGTATGCTAATCAAAGAAAATATGATACGGCCGACAGGAGGCGCGAAAAAATGCCTTCGACATTTTTTACTATTAAGAAGATTTTAGGCACGTGATTATTTTTTAATAATTATCATACATATTTATTAAAATTTAAAAAAAATCAGTAAATGTTTGCTTTATTCGACAATCACTAAATAACGCAGCCTATGTGTAATTTAATGTTAAATATATAACTATGAGATACTAGAAACCATCTAACGGTCGAAAAAAAGTCGAATCGATAATAGTAGGTTTTGCGACTTTGACCTTGCCCAGGGTCAACCCTGATTTTTATATTATCTTCTTTGTTTTTTAAAATTATTAGAGAGTAAAATCCAAACGTAACGTAACGTAGGTCTAAAATCCAGCGCTCTCTTTGGTTAAAACCGCCAGAGATGGGCGTGTCCACCTAGACTAACGCGATTTCAGCTACCGGGTCAGGCGACGCGACGCACCAAACGATCCAGCATCCTAGGGCGCGCTACCGCCCGTATCTCATGAAAATCAGTCTCGCTCGACGTGCAATTGACAGCTTCTGTCGGATCTGACCAATGAGAACGCTGGATTTCAGAGCTAAGTTACGTTTGCGCGGTGCTATTATTGTTCGACATTTTGCTATTGTTGGGCAATTAAATTATCGCATAGTTAGATGGTGTTAAGGTCGTAGTTACAATCTGGGGAATTGTTTTTAGCAACACTGTACGGGAAATCAACTTAACTATGTCGACCTGATTTTTTTGCAAAATTTTACGTCATTGAATTTATTTTCCATGGCAAAGCGGAGACTTTATTTATGTTTACCCACCGTGGGACACCAGAGATTTTTTGGCACCGGGTTAAAAATTTGGGGTTAGGTTACTTATTTTGACTTTTCTCGTTCTACGCCGCTAAAAAACTAAGTAAAATACTAAAATAAATTGCCTGCTAAAAAAACGCTAGCCAACTACGTATTAAAGTAACTGGGTGTAATGGTTAAGGTTGCATTTACAAGTGCATTTATAATTGGTTTGGAAACACTCCCGCTAGGTGATATTGACAACAGGTTAACTTAAAAGCATGCAGATTTAAAAATCGACTACTGGCGCTAGGCGAAATAATCGTGTTCTATTTTAAACAGGACCTTCAACGACTAGCAAGAATCTTTCCAAACTCTAAATAGTACTCAAGTATCCGTGTGTTTTCGAAACTGAGGTTCTATCCTTTACATTTCAGGATTTCACTAGTACACTTGCACATAACTATGCCGTAACAATTTAAATTAAAAAAAATGGTTGAATCAAAATAAAAACAAAATTATTTCTAGTAATCCCAGCGAGCCAGTAAAGTTCTCTTGGTCTTTTGATAGGCTCGGGTTATTGCCCGCGCAGCGCTAGGCTTTTTTCGGAGGGCGACCGCACACGCGGAGTAGTTTCATATGTGTTTTAGAACAATGTTTTTGAAAACACATTTTTAAAGGATAAACATAACCTCGAATGGTTTTCTGTCAGAAAACGTAAAAATATTCTTCTGTCCCACAGCGGCCCGATTTAAAGTTTGTTGACAAAACACCTGCAGTTACCATGGAATAGTATGAATTCTGCGATCGGCCAACACTTGAAATGCGTGAGTCTCCCAAATTCAATGAAGTGTGATTGATTGATCGGTATTCTTTTCCGAAGTACTTAGACTTTTACAAAAAACAAAACTTAGTTTTTATTTTCGCTAAAGCAAGGAAATATAAAAAGGAAAAATGTAATCCAGAGCAAAATGTGAGTTTTTCTCTATTTTTTTGTAAATCGGTTTTGTTCTAAACCGCAATTATTTTGAGACTTTTTGGATAGATGACAGCATCAGAGTTTTTATTTTGAAGAAAAAATAATTGAGAATTTTGAGAAATCCTTCAGATATTTTTGTTGAGCATTCCATTCCCCTGCAAAATTTCAACTAATTCTGATGTTTCGTTTTCCCTGTGCACTCTAGCAAAAGATCCAAAAATTAAAGAACAAGGCGTTGCCAGTTGTACTTTTTTTTACTGAAAATCTGGTGAGAAACTATAGCCTTAATCAACAAAAAACAAGGCAAATAAAATTTACGCTTATAAGAAAAAAATAATGTCAGACATATAGTTTGTACCATGTTATTTGTTAAAGAAATGCTTTCTTTAACAGTGGGACTGCACAGTGGGGTATAACAAAACCCTGGCGCACTTCGGCGTTAATTTATATTGTGGTATTTTGATTAGACAATTTGTGTTATAGTCGACATTGGTCGAAGAAAGTTTGCTTAGCTTTACTGCTTTGCGTTTTGACCTATTTTGTCATTTGGGTACTTCAGACTTCACTGTGCGCAATTAACGATTATTAAAATTTGAGGGGCAGGAATCCTTCAAAGTAATTACGTTGTTCTTAATTTGCCTAAAAGAGGTAGATCTTACTTATGTCTACGCTGCAGAGATTGCAAACCAAGATTCAAACCAAGTTTTGCCTGCTTAGTGTGCCACAAACCTATGTTTTTCTTTTATTTTCCTGAGCCCCTTGCAATTTTGTGATGGAATAATAAGCAGAATACGAAATCCGATGCTGGAGTTCTGGCATATGCTGCAGAGCCGATGTCCACCGTTTTTTAGGTGGTGGAGAGTGGTAATTTTGTAAAATATACGACGTGACAGAAAAAGTAATTTTGTTTTTTAAATATCTTATTTTTGTACAGTAAAATATATTCGACCACTTTAGCCTCTTGGGGAGATCGTCAGCCCTAAAATATTTTAAATACGTGTATTTTTTTACGTATTTTTATATTTCTTATAAAAGTAGGCTTTAAAAATACATTTTTTACAAACGACGATATGGACCTGAGCTGTTTGACGACGTAATGTCTGAAAATACCTTAGAACATTGAACTACTAGAAGGAGCTTTTTTCAGAAATAGGGCAGGGTGTTTGGATTCAACATCTTCATCCCATTGTCGTCATGTTAATCTAATACGTTTTCTCCTGTATTTAATATTATTTAAAATACCTTCAATAATTTTTAGCTCCGTTTAATTAAATGATCTAGATATAGTAATAAAAATCCATGTTTCTATAAAAAAAATCTAAAAATGTATTCAAGTAGGATGTACACTTGATTTAAAGAAAAAACGCATACATGCAGTCACAAAACTGATCTTTCTAAAAGTGTATAATATATACGGACTACCAGCTAAAATGCCTAAAAACTTCAAATGTACAACAATTTGTCATATTGTTAAAAAAAGGTCTCTAAAACTAAAAAAAAATTTTTTACATAAATTAAAGGCCACCTTATTTTTATATTAAATTTTGCATTATACTAAAAAATCAGCAAAAATAATGTTTTAGTAAAGTCTTTATTGAACAATATCAAATTATCACTCGAGTAACGGTCGAAGGCTGTTCTATATAGAGGGCGATAACGCATTTTGGAGTTGGGTTGGGTTAAGGTCAGGGCTGTTGGCTGCCCAAGGAAGTGTTTCTATATTATTATTCTGAAACCATTGGCGAACAACATTAGCCGTGTGTACTGGACAGTTGTCATTTTGATAAACGAAGTCATTATTTTCATGTGAAGCCTGTACAAATGGCAGCATAACGTTTTCACGGATTTCGATATATCGTTCACTATTGAATCTTCCTTCGATTCTCCAAAAAGAAACCAAAACTTTAGCACTATACCAGCCCCACATGCTTACAGAAAAATGTACAGCTTTTTTAATTTGGTTTGTATATTCGGGTTCAAATCTAGAATTTGGTGGACGATAAACTAAAATTCTCCTATTGCTTGAATATGATTAAAAAAATTTTTCGTCAGTGAAAACCACCCTCTCCCAGAAGTCATTATCATGAAGAACGTTGTTTAGTGCAAAAATCACTCTGGCCTGTTTTTGTTCTTCTGTTAGAAAAGGCTTCTTTGCAGCAACTCGACAAGAGACTTCTTAGTTCGTTACTCTTCTATTTACTGTTGCTAAAGAACCCGGAAATAATGTTACATTAGCTGCTTCAACCGACGTTGAAAAAGTATTTTTTCTGAGATGGTCAATAAGTCTCTCATCTTGCACTTCAGAACTTATTTTTGGTCGTCCTGATCCATCTTTCCTATCCGTAGAATTATTTTCAATCCAGCGCTTTTTCCATCGCATTATCGTATTTTATCAACTCCAAAATGGGTGGCCCCTCTTCTTATAGACCAGCCGTCTTCTATAACATGAGTGATAAGTTGAACTTTTGTAAATGTTGATATCTGTGGCATTTTCAAGAATGTCACACTGAATTTTAAGCTGTTAGGCATACTAAGCTGGTGGTGCCTTATAATATTATACAGTAATGGAAAGATAAATTTTGTGGCTAGGAAAAAATGTATGTATGAGTTTTTTTTGAAATCAAGTGTACAACTATAAAAATAATGAAAAGGTGCTATGGAAATTCCTATTCACACTGAATTTAATGACAAGCCGGCAACACAGATTTCCTGCCTTTGTTTACCAAGAATGCCGAAATATGACGAATTCTTACCTAATATTTAGTTAATATTTTAATTTAACGTACCTGTGAAACGAAATACTGCGGTCCCCCGGCTTCTGTTTCAACTTGCATATAATAACACACTTCGCAACCATTTTTCGTCACAAACTTTTCACAAAAATATCAAAGAAACACTATTGACAAGTGCTGAAACTTTCACTTTTAAAACAATAATGACATTTCAGGAAAAATTGAGAAACCGCAACAAACAATTAATGTTGCCACGTTGACTACAAAAGAAGATGTTTAAGGAAAGTACATGTTAAATTTTCAAAAAAACGTCGAAAATTTTAAATAGGTTGTGAGTATTACGTATAGTTTATATTAGCTTTTTCAACATATATCCTAAACCTCATTAATTAATTAATAAATAAGCGTCAAAACTTAATCCAAATTTAATGAGTTTTTGTTGCATAATTTTGTTATTACAATTGGCAACACAGAATCCCCACTGTAGATGTTGCACTCAAACAACCAGTGTAACCAGTCAGACCAGGCTCCTTCTAGTAGTTCAATCCTAAGGAAAATACCTTTAAACGTCGCCGTCTTCGATTAGAAATAGTTTTTTAAATTTGACGTATAATTTAGAAAAGATAACAAGTTTTCGCAAAAACTATTAACTTAATTTAACTTAATTTAAAAAACTTGTTAATAGTTTTTGGTGGCGCCAATTTACAGTCCGATAACTTCACCGACAACGATAACTTTAACATTATATGACAGTTTAAAATAGTAGACACTTAAAGTAAATATTTCAACGCATCGGTATCGGTATACGTAACGCGTTCGAAACAAAGTCAAAATACCCTATATTTTTAAACAATTAAAAAATGTAACAATATTATTACTGACAATATTAAATATAAACTACAAGTAAGCAATCTCACTATGCCGAAACTGTATTGTCTTCCGAAAATCCACAAGCCTGGAAAATCGGTTAGACCTATAGTTTTTGCTGTAGGATCACCTACTTACAACATTTCGAAATGGCTAGCAAACGAGTTTGAAAATTTACCGATAAAGGAAAAAGGTTTTTCTGTTCAAAATTCCCTTGAATTTATCAACAAAGTTAAAGATATTTCACTGCAAGAAGGTGAAATTTTAATCTCGTTTGATGTTAGTTCGTTGTTCCCTAGTGTACCGATCCCCAATACGTTACAATACCTGGAGGAACTACTAAGAAAAAACAATCTAGAAGACAAACAGACTTTAGAATACCTATCTTTAACAAAACTCTGCATGAATCAAAATTACTTTCAATATAAAAATAACTACTACCAGCAATTAGAAGGAACCACAATGGGTAATAGTTTATCACCTTTTATCGCAAACCTATTTATGAGCAAATTTGAATCAGATATAAGTAAAGAATTTGAGTATTTCCCCAGAGTATGGTTCAGGTATGTAGACGATGTGTTTGCAGTATTCAACACTAAAGTAACTAGTGTTGAAAATTTTATGGAAAAAATAAATAACAAATTTCCCACTATTAAATTTACTTATGAAATAGAGAACAACGGTACACTGCCATTTCTAGACACTTTAGTTATAAGAAATAAAAATAAATTGGACTTTGACCTATACAGAAAAGGCACGGCCACCAACAGGTATATTCCAAATGACTCTTTTCATTGCTTACAACATAAGCTTGCAAGTTTGCACTTTTTAACATATAGATTAGTAAATTTCCCCTTAAACCAAGAAAGATTTGAGGCAGAAAAGAATAGGATTAGGAATATAGCTGGCGAAAACGGTTACGACGAAGGCTTAATAAATAAGCTGATAAATAGACATTCTTTTCAAAAGACCTTTCGGAATTCTACCTTTTTCAGACAAAAAGATACCTGCGACTCAAAATTTGTATCAATTCCTTATAATCCTAATTATACGAAAGGATTACACAAAGTATTTAATAACACCGGTCTTAAATTAGTATATCAATCCGGTAACACAATAAGAAGCTTACTAGGAAATCCCAAGGATAAAACTACAGTTCTATAAAAAAGTGGAATTTACGAAATTAGTTGCATGGATTGTGACAAAAAATATGTTGGCCAAACGAGACGCTCTATTCAAACACGTTTTAAAGAACATTTAGCACACTTAAAATACGGAAGAACAGAAAAGTCAAGTGTGGCCGAGCATGCTTTTGAAAACAATCATAGATTCACATTAGATAACCTAAAACTTCTAAAAAGTGTACCAAACAAAAGACTTTTGAATGCATATGAAAGTATGGAAATCATTAAATCCAGAAATAGTTTAAATAAAGATAAAGGACCCATCCCGTTTAGTACACTTTATTCTTTGGTTGAGGGGAGATAGGATTAAAAATCGTGATCAATCACAAATTATTAGTCTTATCTCCGCCCACTAAAGGATTGTATATAAGATAGAGCATAGATTAATTTAGTTCATTGTTTATCGTCTCCTGATGATGCTAACGTTGTTAGCGAAACGCGCGTCGAGTGCAAAAAAGTGTAGTTTTGGTTTGTGGAAAACAATCATAATTTTGTTTTAGTGCAACCAAAGGTTCCAAAATTCCCAACATAACCCTATATTTTTGACTTTTTTATGCGATGTTTCGGACGATGCCCGCTTTCTTGGAGGTTTCGATGACAGAACTGCTGATTGAAATTGTTGCGTATGTTCGTGGTTCCGTAACGATACTTACATCCTTCCGTAAACAACGAGATTCTGTCATCACACCCGTCAAAGACGCAGGCATTGTTCGAAACATGGCATTACGTATACCGATACCGTTGCGTTGAAATATTTACTTTAAGTGTCTAGTTTTTTGATACAGATTTAACGTTGACGGTCTGATTATTTGACGTTTAGCATATTTTATTAGTTTTTGTTTTTAATGTATAAAATAAAATTATAAGGTGGGCCAAAAAAACCGTACAATTTTTGTTGGCTGTTGCTATACTACCGTAAGTTTGATTTTTGTGTTTTTAGCTTTTGCGAAAAGCTAAAGCTTCAGACTACATGAATCTTTTGTCAAAAATGACATTTCGTTAAAATCCAAGATCGCGCATGATTTTTAAAATTTTCTATTTTTAACACCCCTGTCAAAATTTTATGTGCGCCAATGTACTTGATTTTAGACATTTGCCATAAAGACACGTCTTTGTCGTGCACAAAGAAGTATCACTTCTAAAGATTGGACAAGAAGTAATAAAGCTCAACGCTAACGAAATAAGTGGTGTTTTAACCTTTTGTAAAACATAGGTCTAAAAACCTGTACATTTTGTACCACTAGGCATTTGTTAAATCTCTTCCAATTCATTCGATTTTGAGCTCTGCGAGAAGCTAAGGCTTTAGCTTATATACGCTATCTGTCTAATTTGACATTTTATAAAATTCCGTAATGACTCATGCTTTTTAAAATTATATATTTTTCACTCCTTCCTGCCAATTTTTTTGTAAGCCAATGTACCTGATTTCAATTATCCGGAAAACAACGTCTTTTCAGTATACAATGAGGTATCACTCATAAAAATCGAACAAGAACTAAAAAAGCTTTGCTCAACGAAAAAATGCTTTTTTTAAACGTGAGTTAAATAGATAAAGTAAAAAGTAACTGTAAAAGTTATGTTGCTTTTTATTCCGATTTTAGTTTTTTGGACACTCTGTATAAAATAACAAAATCGGATAAGTTAAAAAAGTTAAAGAAGCTTTTTTAGTTCTTGTCAGATTTTTATGAATGATACCTCCTTATTCACTGAAAAGACGTGGCTTTCCGGATAATTGAAATCAGATACATTGAATACAAAAAAGTTTGGCAGGAAAGGAAATTTTCATAAAATGTCAAATGTGACAGATAGCTTAAATAGGCCAGAGCCTTAGCTTTTCGCAGCACTCAAAATCTAGAGAATCGAAAGAAATATAACAAATCCTTAGTAGAAAAAAACTAGAGGTTTTTAGACCTAAGTTTTACAAAGGGTTAAAACACCACTAAGCCGAATTTATAATTAAGCAAGCAAGCAAGCAAACGGAATTTTTGGAATTTTCTCGGAAAGTATACTATTTAAAGACAACTAAGGTCGTAGTTACAATTTGGGGAATTGTTTTAGCAACACTGTACGGGAAATCAATTTAACTATGTCGTCTTGATTTTTTTGAAAAATTTTACCTCATTGAATTTGTTTTCCATGGCAATGCGGATACTTTATTTATGTTTGTCCACAGTGGGACACCAGATATTTTTTAGCACAGGGTCAAAAATTTGGGGTTAGGTTACTTATTTTGACTTTTCGCGTTCTGCTCCGCTAAAAAAACAAAGTAAAATACTAAAATAAAAGAAAACCATTTATTGCAGAATTACCTGCTAAAAAAACGCTACTCAACAAAGTATTAAAGTAACTGAGTGGAGTGTAATTTTTAAGGTTGCATTTACAGGTGCATTTATAATTGAATTGGAAACACTCCCGCTATCTCATACAGGTTAACTTAAAAGCATGCAGATTTAAAAATCGGCAACAGGAGCGTCAACGACTAGCAAGAGTCTTTCCAACCTAAGAATCCTAAATGGAGCTTTACTGACCTGTTTTGTTAGCACTCAAGTATCCGTGTGTTTTTGAAATTGACGTTCTAAAATTACTAGTATGGTTAAATCAAAATAAAAACAAAATTATGTGGGGTTATGGGCGCCGAATATTTCTATGCGAATGCCTAGTAATCCCAGCGAGCCAGTCAAGTTCTCTTGGTCCTTTGATAAACTCGGGGTAATGCCACGCAGCGCTAGGCCTTTTTCGGCGGGCAACCGCACACGCGGAGTGATTTCATATATTTTTTAGAAGAATGTTTTTGAAAATACATTTCTGAAAGATAAACATAACCTCGAATGATTTTCTGTCAGAAAACGTAAAAATACTTTTCTGTCCCACTGCGGCCCGGTTTAAAGTTTGTTGACAAAACACCTGCAGTTACCATGGAATCGTATAAATTCTGCGGTCTATCGGCCAACACTTAAACTGCGTGTGTCTCCCAAATTCAATGAAGTGTCATTGACTGATCGGTTTCCTTTTCCGGAGTGCACAGGCTTTTAGAAAAAAGGAAACTTAGTTTTTATTTTCGCTAAAGCAAGAAAATATAAAAAAGAAAATTGTGATCCAGAGGAAATTGTGAGTATTTCTCTATTTTTTTTTTAATCGGGTTTATTCTAAACCGCAATTATTTTGAGGCTTTTGGGATAGATGACAGGACCAGAGCTTTTATTTTGAAGAAAAAATAATAGAGAATTTTGGAAAATCATTAAGATATTTTTGTTAAGCGTTTAAGAATGATCACCCCTGCAAAATTTCAGCTAATTCTGAGGTTTAGTTTTCCCTGTGCACTCTGGCAAAAGATTAAAAAATTAAAGAACAAGGCATTGCCAGTTGTACTTTTTTTTCCTTAAAATCTGGGGAGAAACTATAGCCTTAAAGGGGCTTAAAACAATGGGGAAGGTCTTAGATTGCTAACACCAATTTAATTTTATAGTTTTATCGGTTCATTTCGATGAAATTCGGAAAAACAAAACGACAGCTGTCGGCGGTCATATGCGCTGCTTACGAAGCTGCATCCATGAAAGTTGACAGCTGTCGTTTAGTTTTTTCCAAATTTTATCGAATTAGGCCAACCAACCAAACTAGAAAATTAGGCTTGCGAAAATCCGCCTTTAGTTCGCTGGCGTTGAGCTCTATTGCTTCTTGTCCGATTTTTAAAAGTGATACCTCAAGACGTGTCTTTATGGCAAATGTATAAAATCGGGTACAGTGGCGCACATAAAATTTTGGCAGGGGGGTGTTAAGAATGGAGAATTTTAAAAATCATGCGCCTTGGATTTTAACGAAATGTCAATTTTGACAAGTTTCATACAGTCTAAAACTTTAGCGTTTCGCAGAAGCTAAAATCACAAAAATAAAACTTACGGTAGCAAAACTCAGGCGCCCTCTGGGCTGTGAGAACCAAGTCCAAGGGATTGCAGGAAAACACGGTTCGTGTGTTGTGGTAGCCCAAAATATGCATAAACACTGAATGTATTTTTTTGGCCATTTGGGCTGCCAGAACTCAACATTTAGGTTGTGGTGACTCATGATCTGGGCTAGGAGAACCCTGCCTTTGGGCTACCAGGACTCAGCATCTGAGTTTTAGTATGGTCAGTCGGGGTAACTTTGAACCATTATGGATAACTTTGAGCCACTTGGAAAATTACGAAAAGTTCCAACATATAATGTTCCAAGTTGCTTAAAGTTACATACAGTGCTTCAAAATTAACCCAAATGGCTGTACTAGTATTTTGAAAAAAAGTTATTTTTTATTTTATTTTTATAAGAAACTAAAGTTAAATAAGGTTAAAAATGTTTTATTCGTCAAGATAAATGCGAATGTAAAGAAAAATCTTGAATTTCATCTCCAGCATAAATGCTACTAGAGATAAAAAATACCGTCACCTAGGGAGCATTAAAAATGTGGTTCGTGGTTTTCTCAAAAAAAAAAGAAATGTGATTTTAAAATAAAACATTATACAAAGTATAATGAATAAATAGTCAAGTATACAGTCCTATCCATTATAAACAAGTATAGAATTTTTGACTTTTGAAATTTGATATTAGAATACTTAGGCGTTTGTACATATATTTTGTTGTTTTAAATGAAACACCCTGTATTTTGTGTAATTTTTAGCTAAGCAGGCTTTATCCCTTGCCAATAATGATGAATAACTTAAAAACTAAACGAGATTTTTAAATTCCTCTTAAATTCAAAAAAATCACACAATAAACAAGGTGTTACGTTAAAAATAACAAAACCTCTATGCGATTTGTAAATTATATATGTCAAATTTCAGATAAGACGATAAGGTTTATAATGGATAACCCCTTACATAAAAAAAAATAAAAAAATATCTAAAATATCGCGTTTGGAAATGATTGACTGTGAAAAATATAAACAAAATCAAATATTTTAATATAAATATGGTGTGCTTAAAACAAAATCTAAAGGCTGAACTATAATGCTAAGCCCGTCCCTAAGTCTAATTTGAAAAAAATCAGGAAAATGTCAGATATATAATAATAGGTGTAAATTAGGCTTAGGAAAGATTTAGCGGTAGTAAATCTCAGCCAAACTGTTTAAAATACAAAACAGGCTCTATACATTTAGCACACTCTGCTTTCATATTACTTAGAAAATACAATACAACACGTTAATTTTACACTCGCGAACCTGCCGCTCCACTGGCCAGGATACCTGTACATATGACCTACACTAACTACGTCACAACTGGAAATGAAGCTCCAACCGCTGGCAATGACATTCGGCCACTACCGCCTATAATCGGATTCACATGTGTCAATCCTTGGGTTTTACTAGACGGCGCGCAGCGGAAAAAATAAACCATGATCATAAGTTAGAACAATTCAGGCCCTGAGTTATCGTAGCCCAGACCATGAATTACCACAGACCCAAAAAGTTAATACCTGAAACTGGGCTGGGGCAATCCCATGGCTGAATTGTGGTAGCCCACGACTTGCTGAGTTCTCCCAGCTAAATTGAAATGGTTTGGGACAATCGTACCGTGTGCTATAGTAACGCACGGTGTAAGTTCTGGCAGCCCCAAATTTTCAACCCACGGTCGTAGGTTGACCTCGTTTTCTCAGTGTATTTTACTGTGGTTTTCCGTTCTAAGCCAAAACACTGTCGCTGGGTGTCGCAAGATATTTGTGGGCAAAAAAAGTATCCGCAGAAGGTGCGTCTTAATATTATTTTTTTTTTTAAGCAACCAGTAAACACAAACCTTGCGAGCCTTAGGTGGCCCGCCCGCGGTTTACCGAAATGACGCTTGCTTGCCGAATACGGCAGACGCGGCGGAGTGCACCCGGTAATGTCCACTCGGCCCTTGGATCGCCACATGCGGATTACCGCCAACACCTACACGGAGAGCCGCACAGAACCGGTTGGTGAACCGCCAATGTTTTAACCAAGACGGCCGCACAGACATCGCCGCTTGCACGTCGACGAGGCGTTCATTGCACCTGTGGCTAGAACGCTACAAACCACTGGAGAATAACCTGCGGATAAGTGACGGCCTGCTGTCAGATGATGAATTGCTGCATTCGGCCGCCAGATACTTGCCGATAGATCTATCGGCAATCCGCTACAAAACATTGGAGGATAACCTGCGGATAGGTGACGGCCTGCCGTCAGACGGTGTATGGCCGCATTTGCACATTTACCGGCCGCCAGAACGTTGCCAACAGATTCATCGGCAAACCGCTAGTGGCTATAAAATGGCCACTCGGACATAGCCGCTTGCACGTCGCCTTAAATACCACTAACAAGCAGCCTCGTGACAGCTGAGCACTTTGCAAGTTCTTGGAGCGAGGCATCACCATTATATTTGTATAGTACCTGTTAATCTTGGCAATCTATATGTATAAAAATATTATGTACTGAAGAAATATAATATACAAACGAGCGCCATCTGCCTTCTAGACTGACAAATATTATAACTGTATAATGATTAATTGCTCATCTAGATGGCTCTAGATAAATGCCGACCACGCAACGATTATATTTTTAGTAATAGCTCGCTTGATTGCTGCGTCTGGCTAGTAAGATGATATTTCGAAACGGCTAGCCACCTTTATGACACCTTTAAGGATTTTTTTCGTAAATAAATCGAAACCTATCAAAAGCGGTATCCTTGATTGGCACGTCTGGCTAGAAATTTTTATTTTATTTTATTTTATTTATTTTATTTGCAGCTACAAAATATTTACGAAAGACGTCAGAAACACAATATGCCAAAAAGAGTTAGTCACCCCTTCGCCGCTGGCTGCAAACTATCGGTGAGCAAAGTAGTTTACCAACTAGTGGCTGCCCACCAGTGCCGCCGAGAAACCGCTTTCTTGCCGTAATGCTTGTGTTAACTGGGACGCTTGATTGCCTCGTCTGGCTAGAAAGATAATATAACGAAGGGGCTAGCCACCAATGTGCCACCTTTCGGGATTCTTTCGTAGAGCCATCTTAATTAATCAATGGCAGCACACTAGATTCCCTCGTCTGGGTAGACAGATAATATGCCGAAGCGACTAGCAACCTATACGCCACCCTTCGGGAATATTTCGTAAAGCCATCTTAACAAATCAATGGCAGCACGCTTGATTCCCTCGTCTGGATAGGAAGATAATATATCGAAGGGGCTAGCACGTTTTCCACCTTGTGAATTTCTTTTGTGCAGCCATCTTATATTTACGAGTGGCATCACGCTTGATGGCCATGTCAGGCTAAAAATGCAATTTGTTAAAATGAGTTAGCCACCCCTGCGCCGCTTACTGCAAGGTATCGGTAAGCAAGTGGTTTACCGACTGATGGCTGCCCACCAGTGCCGCCTAGAAATCGCTTTCTTGCCATAAGGCTTGTGTTTACTGGGAAAAGATCCTGCAAAATAACTAAAAATTTTAAAAAGTTAAAAAAAACATAATTTGGAAAAAAACATAAAAAAAACTCTTTAGATATAACGCCTGTCGCGACCAAAGGAGAAATAGTTGATATAAATTTAACTCTGCCAGCGGCAGCCAGCGACAGATAAGTGGGGGAAATAGGAGAAAAGCTGCTTAATTGCTATTGGTCAACGAAGTGTCGCTCGCGACATGGCGAAACTCTGAGAACGGGGCTTAAGGCCACAAAAACGGCATAGATTTGACAATACTGCTTTGCTGTATTTTTTCCAATATTTACCGAGCAGAATATAGGAAACGAGAAAATGAAATTTGTTAAAATTTGGCAGGAATGTTTATTTTTTAATTCCTCACAACCTAATTCAGACAGTTTTTTGCTGTACTCTCTCATTCCCGAAATACAATAAACACGGCTAACAATAGTCAAAAATCTAACCTGGCTTTTTCTTTAACCTTGTCGATAATACAGAAATCTATAACAACAATTTTTGGATTTTTTAATTTTTAAAAAAAATACACCAAATTTTGATTAATCCTTTCCATACGGTTGCAGATTTTTATAAATCTGATAACAAAAAAGTTATGGTTTTTTTCTTTATAAGCGAGATTCTGCCGGAATTCTGAAACGCCAAGGTCACGTAATTTGATAGGCCCAGGAAAACTGAGTGAGTTCGATTGGAGTATTCGAATTCAGGTTCTGCATAGCCACCGGCCACTTGTCTAAGGCTGGACTTCCATAAGCTTTTTTTCCGCGCGGATTTTGAAATTTGACCTTGTCTGTGAGTGAGTGAAGCAGTGACAGAACTATTGGCACCTTTACCATAACTTGAAATCCCACATATGGTGTTCGCACCGTGTTCTGAACACTGCACCACTGCAGTGATGCCACCTATTGTTGATCTTTGAAAAAAATAGCAAAGCAATGTTGTATTGTGTTGTGTGTTAGTGATGGGCTCTCTCTACTTACTACGTTTATACCGGGGATTAACTACCCGGATTAAGATTAATCAGATAAGCGTTTATGCCGTAAATTTCGATTTGGATTTAATTCAATTTTTTATTAAGACAAAAAAAAACAAATTATAACCTTAAAAAATATCAGCTGGGGCAGGCTATCTGTCACTATTAGCCCTAGAAAGCCGTAAAATAGGATTAAAATTTATTCCGTCCTAAAGAATTGTTGGATTGGATTATCTTAAATCACAAGCGTTTATACGATAGATTAAGCCAACCACAGATTAAGCCAAACTCATTTTCCCGAGAGTATCATTAGCGTAGGTGTTTTTATATAAAAAAAACAGAAAAAAACCACAGCAGGTAAAAATATATATTATATTTTAACCTGATAGAGAAATTGTTTATGATGCGTGTAGTGTCCTTCGACTGGATAACGAAATTTTAGAATATGAAAACCCCAAAATAAATTCACCCCGTCTGGGAATACTGATTCATTTGAAAGGCAAAAAAAACAAAATAAAACAGAGAAATGGACGATTTTACAGCAATCAATAACGGATTACGCCAAAGACTTACCAATTTGCGTGTTCTTCTTGCTTCACAACGTGGAGACACATCGCGGCAGTCCTTATAGGATTTTTTTGGAGGCGTCTGACTTCGCCAAATTTTCGGGTGGAAGTGGTAGTTGAAGGCTCGCATCGTTGACGCACGCGCAAAGTCCCAGCGTGTATTTCGCGCGAAATAAAGTTAAATTTGGAAGAAAAGGAAAACAGGTCATCATAAAAGGTGATGTTTAATCAAAATTGTCACCTGACCAATATTATCCCAAACAAGGAGAATAAAAACTAGGTTGGCTCAATGATTTAAATTTTATTTCATAAATCCCAAAAAAAAAGTTGTAAACATCGTGTTTTGATTTTGCAATATAACACGTAAGTATGCAGATAATGACATAATTGTTTCAGGTGCATAATTAGAGGATTAAGGTTAACTGAGGGTTAAATAGCAATGTATTTATGATTTTAAGAATTTTAGATTATTAGCAATTACCATCCAATTGTTTAGCCTTAATTTAATTTTTGGTGTGCTTATTAATTATAGTTAAAACGCCAATCCGTTTTTGTATATATAGGGTGGGTCACAAAATTCCGCACTTTTTGGACTGGCTATATCTTTTGACATAAGTACTTGATTTTTAAAGATGTAGGTTTATTGGAAAGATAAAACTTGACAATTTTTCGATTCAGTTGAAAATTTAAAATTTCTCAAAAATCCAAGATGGCAGACAGTTTTTAAAAATGTCTGATATTCGCCCCCCCTGAAAAAAATTTATGTGCGACAAAGAGCAAATTCTAAAGCTTTCACTACAAACGCTCATTGTTTATCGGTATATTGACGTATCACTTAATTAAATCGGTTAAGAAATTAAAAAGTTATAAGTGTTTAAATTATGAGTGTTTGGGCTTAACATTGGAAAAATCACTAAATAACATATTTTTTCAATTTGCTCTAACTTTTGGCCTGATTACTTAATTAAAAAAAAATATTGTCTAAAGAAACAAAACAAGAGAGTTGCGTCTATTTGTTCAAAATTTAACATTAAAAAAAGTTCAGGATGGCGGATATTTTTAAAAAGAGGTAGATTTTGCAGACACTAGACAAAATATAAATTAGTATTTGCAAATCTCCATTTTTTTCTTCGTATATCGAGGTATCACCTAATTAAATCCGATAAGAAATAAAAAAGTAATGGTTATTTAGATTCTTAGTGTTTTTCTTAATTAAATAAGTAGGTCAAAGGAAAATGTATGTATGTATGTATGTAATTTTTTGATTTTGTTCAATGCAAAGCCGAAACACTCGTAGTCAAAAAACATATAACTTTTTTATTTCGCAACTGATTTAATTAAATGATACTTCAATATCCACAGAAACAATGAGCGTTTGTAGTGAAAGCTTTAGAGTTTGTTCAATGTCGCACATAATTTTTTTTCAGACGGGGTGAAAATTACATACTTTTTAAAACTGTCCGCCATCTTGAACTTTTTAGAAGTTTTAAATTTTTAACCGGATCGAAAAACTCTCACGTTATATTTTTCCAAAAAGCCAATATATTTCAAAATCTAGTGATCAAGTCAAGAGTTATAGCCAATCCAAAAAGTGAGGAATTTTGTGGCCCAGCCTATGTATTATAATATTATGTTTATTCCTAAAATGTATTTTTAATATTTAATTTATAAATTTTTTCTAATAAAGTAATTTGTTTTATTACATTTGAGAACTTTCACATATTTACTATTTTCTTCACTAATACCTATATACCACGGTACTTAAAATGTAAGTTTCCTCTAATTGCGGCGCCTATGAGAATAGTTTATCGCCTGCCTTCTATTGTACCCGGTTTTGGGTTCTATTGTATTTTCCGGTCGAACAGGGTGAGGTATATAAAAATAAAGGATTTTTACCTGAGGTACATTAGAAAATTTTTAAAAGAGAAGAAAAAGTGATTGATCACTCAGCACAAAATTTATCCAAATTTGCATTCTTATTACTCTTTCTTCTTTATGAACAGACTATAGTAATAATTTAGTTTTTTTTGAGACGATATACTTTTTCCGCCCTCAAAGTTCTCGTGTTTTCTGTCCATTATTTTTAAAGGGTGGTAAGATAATAAAGCATATTTTCCAAAGTTGCGGTGTAGAAAATATTTTTTCGCAGTCGCTTTATAACTTGCAATCTTTTTAAGTATTTTTTTCTTAGGAAAAGTCAAAACTTCTAATGAAATGACCACTAATTCTTCAAAGACAAAGTTTTTAACTAACATTTAAGACGACATAAATCTAATTTTAAGTTTGGGAATGAATAAAGAAGATACCTCGGCATTAAACTATCCTAAGTCTAAACAGTTTCTCGTTTTTACCAAACTATAATTACCACCAACATAAATCAAAAAGATCATTTTCTTAACTTTGAACCTGTTCTAAGAAAACGAAATCTTTCGTTCATCTACCTATGCTAGCAGTTGATCTAGTACGTTTTACACCGCATACATATCAAACTCTAGTTTTTCATTAGGTATCAAAAAGGTAGGTATTCACAAAAACTTAAACAATTTTGCAGTTTGATCTACCTCGTCCTGCCTCATAGGTCAGGTATCTACCGGAAGTAGGATTAATTTTTTATTTAAGGCTATAGTTTCTTTCCAGATTTTAAGTTAAAAAAAGTACAACTGGCAACGCCTTGTTCTTTAATTTTTTAATCTTCTGCCAGAGTGCACAGGGAAAACTAAACATCAGAATTAGATGAAAATTTTCAGAAGTGATCATTTTTAAATGCTTAACCATTCTCAATTATTTTTTCTTCAAAATAGAAGCTCTGATGCTGTCATCTATCCCAAAAGCCTCAAAATAATTGCGGTTTAGAACAAACCCGATTTACAAAAAAAATAGACAAATACTCACAATTTCCTTGCTCTAGCGAAAATAAAAACAAGTTTCCTTTTTGCTAAAAGCCTCTGTACTCCGGAAAAGAAAACCGATGAATCAACCACACTTCATTGAACTTGGGAGACACACGCAGTTCAAGTGTTGGCCGATGGATCGCAGAATTTATACGATTCCATGGTAACTGCAGGTGTTTTGTTAACAAACTTTGAATCGGGCCGCAGTGGGACAGAAGACTGTTTTTACGTTTTCTGACAGAAAACCATTCGAGGTTATGAGTATCTTTCAAAAATGTGTTTTCAACAAACATTGTTCTAAAACAAATATGAAACGGTCGCCCGCCGAAAAAGTTCTAGCGATACGCGGGCATTACCCCGAGGTCCCGAGTCTATCAAAGAACCAAGAGAACTTTACTGGCTCTTTGAGATGACTAGGAATTTGCATATAAACAATCGGCGCCCAAAAATCCACATAATTTTGTTTTTATTTTGAGTCAACCATTTTTTTCTTAAATTTAAATTATTGCGGCATAGTTATGTGCAAGTGTACTAGTGAAATCTTGGAGTGCAAAGAATAGATTTTAGAACCTCAGTTTCAAAAAAGCTCTATTTAGAGGTTGGTTATTCTTGCTAGTCGTTGACGCTCCTGTTTAAAATAGAATACCATTATTTCGTCTAGCGCCAGTAGCGGATTTTCAAATCTGCCTGCTTTTAAGTTAAGCTGTTGTCAGTATCAGCTAGCGGAAGTGTTTCCAATTCAATTATAAACGCACCTGTAAAGGGAATCTTAAACATATTACACCCAGTTACTTTAGTACGTAGTTGGGTAGCGTTTTTTTAGCAGCAATTTCTGAAATAAATGGTTTTCTTTTATTTTAGTATTTTACTTGGTTTTTAGCGGCGAAAAATCAAAATAAGTAACCTAACCCGAAATTTTTGACCCGGTGCTAAAAAATCTCTGGTGTCCCATTGTGGATAAACATAAATAAAGTCTCCGCGTTGCCATGGAAAACAAATTCGATGACGTAAAATTTTGCAAAAAAATCAGGTCGACATAGTTAAATTGATTTCCCGTACAGTGTTAAGTAAACACAATTCCCCAGATTGTAACTACGACCTTAATGGTTCAAGTCATTCAGGAAGTCAACCAATGCAAATTAACTACTATAATATTGTAGTTGAAAGCTTGTACTTTTGGTAAAAGTGCTTAAGTAAATCCGTTCTACATAATTATTTTTTTTAATAAATTTGGTAGGAATAGGTGCGAGTTAGGTAAATAATATATACATTTTGGTGCTGGTTTATTCAACCATGCAAACATTTTTTTAGCATTTTGATGTTTAGATGTTTGTTACTGTATTTGTATTAAAAACTACTAACGAGCGTTTGTATTACGGCAAGTTATCACGTTTGGTGAAAAGGGTATTGCCAGATTTCAGTTATTTAAAATACTGGACGTTTTTTCGTTACTTTTTTTTAGAATATCCTATTTGTTTGTCAAAAAAATGTAAATAGTGTTTTAACTTTTCTTTTTAAAAAAGTAAGAAAACGAGATTTGAATTTCTTAAATTAATTAATTAACTGTGGCAAATAGCACCCATATTTAGAGGAAGTTTTATTGGTCATTTTGACCTGAACTATAACCAAACGCCTTGAAGATAAGGATGAAGTTTGAAGGTGTCCCAAAACAATGCCCTGCTATTGAGAATTTTCTTGTGTAATAGTATGATTTGTACAAAGTCTCAAGGGTGCGAGGTAATTATAATTTATGCACAACCCGGCATTAAAGTACACTTTAGCGCCGCATTTTAGGGCGTAATAAAGCACTTTAACGCCCGCGTGCGTTAAACTTATTTTAAGGCCCGCATGTGTTAAATTTAGGGGCTTTTTTAATTATTTATGAAAAGCAGTCATTCTATAGTTTTTTCTAATACACTTTACTTGAATTTGTAGACGAAAAAATGCAAATTTTTAATTCAATAATTCTTATTAAACGAACGCAATAATAAAATTACCTATAGTAAATAAATAATAACTATAATCATAATAACTAACTATAATAACTCCATAGGGAAGACGGCTTGTGTTGTTTCACTTTTTCGTTGAAGTATGAAAGAAAGGCGTCTTCTTTTACAATTAGGTTGCTTTCCGGAATGTTTTTACCAGTACACCACAAAACATAACCCTTATAGGTTTTTTCGTATAGTTTTCTTGATTTGGCCGGCAAAAGATTCGCCTTCGCCTCTTCAGCGGTCAAGCGATGATGGTAATTTAAGGCCTAAAATAGTTTAGCATAATTTAAGGGGTAACGTTTTTGATGAAGCAATTTTTTACTATGTTTTTCACATTTTTATGCCATGATTTTGCTCACATTTTAAGGCTTTCTTTCCAAACTTTTGATTTCTAGAATAGAACACTCACATTTTTCAAGTTTTCACTGTTTTCTTAGCGTTTAAAAAAGTACCTCAAAAAACATTTTTTCTCTATTAAAATGAAAAATTTTTAAGGTTGTTGAAAAGAGACAGCAGGCTATAAAAAAGTATTTTAGAGAAAGATGGACATAATTTAAGGCAAATGTTTACTAAAAATTTATGTTATGTCATCTGTCTGTCATCTTGAGTGGTGTCGTGCATATGATTTTTTGTTTGCAATTTTTATCCAAAAAATAGCAAAAATTGTAATTTTTCAAAGCGTAAATTGTGTAAAACATAAGGTGGTGTTAATTTCTTTCAATCAAAGTCCTTTACAGTCTTTAAATTTACCCAAAAGCGTGTTTACTAAAGTGTTTTTAGCACATCTAAAAATAATTTAACAAGTATTTAAGAAAATTGTTTTAAGGGTCATCATGGCTTGACCATAAAACGCAACATTATTTGTAATGATGACTTTGTTGATATGGTTGCTAATGACAAGCAACTGTTTGTGTCTCAGATTGCTTGATTGAGAATGACAGAAATAACCATACAACACTTTTCGAATACTTAACTATTTGTCAACTGGTGATTTATCTATTGTCAAAATATTAGAGAAATTTTGACACCAAAAAAAAATATTTTAAAATATTTGTTTTTCCAAAAATCATGCGGTTGTGCATAAAACATTGTATGTATATCAGTTATAAAATGCGTTTAACACCGTCAGCCTGTAAAAACCCTCGCCTAACGGCTCATGTTTTTATTTCCACGCCGCGGGCGTTAAACGCCTTTTTTATGACCTAGATACATAAATAACTATTATGCACAACCGGGCGTTAAAATGCCTTTTCCAGCCCGCATTTTAGATGTTTGCTGAAATTTGATAGTAATTTTGCTTTTTCTGTTTGGCTTGCATTTTGTTCGTTCAAAACAAAGAGATTTTTTACCTAGATTAGTTTTTCTTTCAATTTTTTCATAGATGGAACAGCAATGAAAAGCAAGTTTTTGTTTTATTTTTTCAATTTTTGTTTTAAGAACAACAATAAAGAAATTACATAATTATAGGTAAAAATCAATCCAACTTAAACTTAAATATGCAATTGCTGCAGTCTTTTCGGTGAAGTACGCCAGCAAAGTTTCTTCTTTTAGGTTTAGGCTTCCACTTTCAGCAATATCAGCAAGGTCCTTCTTTGCCTCTTCGGCGGCATTCAGGATTTCCCTGTGAAGATTTGGTGAACTGTTCCTCAATATCCATTGAAATCACGAAAACAATGCAGTTTGTATTAAAATTTAGAACAAACTTCTCAAGTGACGCTCAGTTTGTTTATTTGGTTGCTACGTGTTGCTAGGAGTATTATTCAATGTTTTTGTCAAATTGTTTGATTCGAATGTGACAGGAATGGACTGGCAGCTCGCTTAGGCTGAAGACACAATTAAAAATACAAGCTATTAAATACTAGTGACAGGCTTTCAAAGCCGTTAAATCAATGATGTAAGGTAAAATAAAAATATTAAATACAGTCTACCAGTCTTGTAATTTATATGTCATTAACGAAAATTGTGAAAAAAAGTGAGGTTAGAAACCACTGTAATTTGTATTTAGTCGCTTGTGTGTTCAATTGTGCCTTCAGCTTTACTGACAGTGATTCGTGTGTTGTCAAAATATTAGAGAGTTCAGACCAACAATTCCTTTTGTGGAATAATTCATGAAGTCTTTTTTCTCCTAAAAATTACGGTTGTGCATAAAACATTATATGTATCTCGTTCTTAAGTAGCATTCGCGCGAATTATTTATTTAAAGTTTCGCGCAAAAGTTTCGGGCCAAAAGGTCCGGGGTTCGGGTCAAAAGGTTCGTGGTGTTCGGATAAAATTTGCTGAAAGAAATATTTGGAAGAAAATAAAAATTAGAAAAATTATTTACCGTAAATCATTGAACTGAATTGTAATATAAAAATTAAATTTTAAAACCTTTCCGTCGGAAAAATGAATTGACGCAGTTGATAAAAAATAATGAGGATTACTTTATTTCATTTGGTGGGGTTTTTGGTGGAGGGGTTTGGTGATGGTGTTTGGTGGTTGGGTTTGATGAGTTTTGGTTATGGGGCTTGGTGATGGAGTTTGATGAGGTTCGGTGGTGGAGTTTGATGAGTTTACACTTAATTAAAGAAAATTAAAAAAAGTGATAAAGCATAGTAACAATTAGATACAAACTTATTTAGTAGATATCTACTTAATTACTAATTAATCGAAAAATAAAATAAAATATTATTAGTGTTCCAATTTAATTTCAAGAATGAGGTCAGTGAAGTGAGACCAAAAATATTGTCTATTCCCACTTTCAAAAATATATTTGCGAAAAATGCGAAAATTTTCCCGAATATTCATGGCAAATGTTCACTGCAAATGTTCGAGTGTTCGGGCAAATGTTCGTCGAAAAAGTTCGTCAGATTTGGCCCAAATTTTTGGAAGAACCTATTCGCTCTGTGTTAAATTGCGTTTAACGACCTCAGCATGTAAAAACCCTCGCCTATCGGCTCGGGTATTTATTTTCACGCCGCGAGCATTAAACGCTATCTTTACCAAGAATACATAATTAACTATTTTGTTTGTCTGCTCCCGAGGACTATTAAGAAAGAAAATATTATTTTATAAACATGAACACAAACTGCATTCCTAGCTAAAAAGTGTTCTTAAAATAAAAAAAAGCGTTTAAAAAAACACCATGCTGTTGTCGTTATTCATCAAAGAATCACACAAGAAAAGGCTTCATTTTTCCTCCTCGTCATATATAGGCCATTCTAATTCAAACAGACAATTTGATGTCCCCGGTACATTTCTCAAAAGCTGTTGATTTTTGAGAAGTTTTTCCTTCCGTCGCACTTTGAGATTTTGATGATCCTCCACGAATTTTGTGGTTTCAGTCGCCGTCGCGTCGGTCTGTCTGTCTATCGGTCGGTCTGCGGTTCGTCGCTTATTTTGTAGCCACTGTAACTCAAAAATTCCTGCACCAATCATAACGAAATATTACATAGCGATTAATTGTGTTGACGTGCAGACCCTTATTGTTTTTAAGCTTCCCCCGACACACTTTGAAGCTACCCCCAAAAAAATTTCTAAACTTGTGATAACTCATTGGAAATCGGAACTTTAATGAGAAGGTACGACTTGTTGCATTTTTTTGGAAACCTTATTAAAAACGAAACCTAACACACTACTGTTTTTTTTGACGTCTGTCAACCAATGTGTCAAAAATTTAAAAAAACTTATTTTTTTGTTAATTGTTTTAGCTTAGAAATAAAACCACATATTGCTGTATTAAGAACATTATTGGCGTCTTATTTGGAGGCCCTCACTGAAGCCCCAGGGCATACCAACATTTTGACGACGAAATAATTTTTTAAAAAACCTACTTTTTGTCAATTGTTTTAGCTTAAAAATAACCTATATATTTCTTTTTTTACTAAGTGGAATAAAGAAACTACCACCACAGAGTACCGAACAGAGGTGCTCCGTGCTACCACACAAAGATATTATTGGCGTAACATTTTTAACACATAGGTTGACAGATTTGAAAGAAAAAATTTAGTCGAATTTCTTTCTTGACAAGCTTTCCAAAAAGTGCCACAAAGAGTACCATAGTGGGCTGGTCTTTCAGTAAGGGACCCCCAAATGAGCTGCCGATAATGCTCTTGTCGGTATTTTCTTTATTCTGCTTAGTAAATAGAGAAATATGTAATTTATTTTGAAGCTAAAACAATTGACAAAAAAATAAGTTTTTAAATTTTTCACACATTGGTTGAGAGATGTCAAAAAAACTTTACAAGCTTTCCAAAAAGGTGCCACAAATGATACCTTCTCATTTGAAAAAAAAATAGTTGGTAGGTTCTCTTCCTCCAGTTGAGTTTTTTTTTAATCATTTTTTAAAAATTCAATTTTGTGTGCCGTAAAAATTAAGTCACTGAACGAAATATCAAATAAAAAGTAGCCTGTGTTAAGATCCAGGTTACACTCTACTTTTTTACCAAATTTGATGATTGATGGACCAAAATTTTTAGTTTATTAAAATTTTATAACCACCTAGAGATATTATTTTAATTAAAATCTTCACACAATCATTTTTTGCAGATTTTTGACACACACATATATGTCAAAAAAAAATAGACGAGCGTTTTTCCTTTTTGAAAGTTGCATATGAATATATCCCTTTCTAAGGGTCCGTTCACAAAAATATTTTATGCGAAAATTTTGGCTACTAAAAAATCTTAGTTGATGTATTTTTGGATTTTTTGAAAAAATAAATTTCTAACCCGCTAGGGACCATGTTCTGTTTGAAGTCCAACACAATAATTTTTTCTTTGACAAAAAAAAATCCACGAGCATTTTTTCTCGTCGATAGGCTTTCCAACAAGGTGCCACAAGCGGGGTCTTCTCAATTGTCCGTTCGCAAAAATTTTGTGGCGAAAATTTTGTCTGCTAAAAAAATGTTCGTTGATGTGTTTTTGCATTTTTCTAAAAAACAATTTTCTAACCCGCTAGGATCAATATTCCATTTAAAGTCTCAACCCTATATAGGCCAAATTAAATGTAATAGAAAAGTTCAGATATACCTGGGAAAAGTCTGGATACACCTAGGAAAAGTCTGGATACACCCAAGAAAAGTCTAGATATTTCCTGAAAACGTCTGGATACACTCTAAAAAAGCCTAGACACACCCTGAGAAAGCCTGGATATACCGTGCAAGAGCGTAAAACTCTGGATACGTACCAAAAATTTCTGGATACACCCTAAAAAACCTGAACACACCTTAAAAAAGTTTTGATACACACAGGAAAAGCCTGGATACACTCTGGAAAGTCTGGACACACTCTAAAACAGCCTGGAAAGGTCCGAATATACCCTGAAAAAGTTTGGATACACCTCAGAAAAATCTGGATACACCCAGGAAAAGTCTGGATACACTCCGAAAAGGCTTCGACACAATCCGCAAAAGTTTCGAAACACCCAGGAAAGGTCTCAATACACCCTGGAAAAGTCTGGATACTTCTAAAAAAAACCTGGATACATCCTGGAAAAGTCCTATACACACCAAAAAAATCAGGATACACCTCAGAAAAGTCTGGATACATCCAGGAAAAGTCTAGATACACCCAGAAAAAATCTAGGTATATTCAGGAAAAGATTGAATACAGCCTGGAAATGTCTGGATACCCTCTAAAAAGCTTGGATACACAAAAGTCAGGATACACCTGAGCAAAGGCCAGATATACCCTGAAAAGTCTGTATTTTCTTGGACGAGGGAAGTTTTGGAGTAAATCTTTACTAAATTTATTTATTTATGTTTTTTGGTCACAAATGGCATCTAGCTCGTACGATCATTTTTCTTAATTTCCACACTTTTTTTACCCCCAAAAAGTCACTACTATGAACTAATCCTATCCCAGACAAAAAACTTTATTTTTTGATATTACCTCCGTAAAAGGCGGAACTGGATCTCATGAAATTTTTATTGTCATAAAAACTGATAAAAGAAAATCTGTACTTTATGAGATATGTCTTGGTTCTTACAAGTTTGTTTCACAGACCGCATAGAAAATATATAAAACCTGATAAAACATCAAAGTCTCGTCAAACTTTTCTAAGAGATTTACGTGGTTTTTCTGGCAGGGAAACATTAGAAAGTGTTTGAGCAACGATGTGGTGAGATGTCTATTTACGCAAACAATTTATAATTATCCATTTCATAGCAATGGAAAGTTTGTCCCTGCATTCTACTGTCACTACCATGGACAACCTGAAACCACCGCACCACGATATTACGAAAAACTAAAAATATTTGACAACACTGTTTGCCGCATGTTCAGGGCAAGTTTTGCAGTTGTCAGACAATTCTGGAACTTGCAGTATCCAGCATGTATTTTTTTTTGACAAAAGTAATTTTGTTACTACCATGGAAAGCAAATAATATGGTTTGGATAAGAGAATATTTACTTACTTAAAGAATTACTAATATGGGTTCCAGCCCCCCCTGCAGCTCCCGTATTATTGCAACTAGAAATAAATTTTAAACAAAAAAATTGTAAAACTTTTTATAAACTTTATAATGATCTCCATTATAGTTGTTAACTGCCACTGCATATGTCAAATGTTGTTTAAAAACGAAACCCTTAGATTTTTTTAAGTTTCGTTAGATCTCTTCTTCCTGATTTCTAGAATATATAATAATATGTTAACTTTATCTTGAACAGCCAATGCATAAATTCATTTTCATATTTTTTTTTTGTCTAACACATTGGCCCTATGGCTAGGATTTTTCTCAGTAATCGGCAAAGGTAAATTCAACATATTACATAAACACATCTAAATTATACATTACAAACATAGTTGATGTTCCATATAATAAATTAGTTATAATGTCAAATTTTTAATTTTCTCATTTAAAAGTCTATTAATGTAACTACTATTCTAGAAATAATTTTTGCGCTTATATCTAATAATGTTATATTACTTCCAATTATTTTCTAACTAAATCATTTTTGATTACCTATATCAAAATTTATTTTGATTTTTTTACATTCGTTTCTACATTTTATCAAGTTATATTAAATAACAATTTTTAAGTGTGACTGAACGTTCATCTACCGACATCCTAACTAAAAAATAATCTTGAAAAACTTTCAATGAGAATGGCCCATATATCGGAGGGAGCAGGTTTAAAAAATATAAATATATATAAGGTGGGCCAAAAAAACCGTACATTTTTGGCTGTAGTTTTGCTATCAAAAGCTAAAGCTTCAGACTATATGAAACTTTTGTCAAAATTGACATTTCGCTAAAACCCAGATGGCGATTTTAAACATTTTCCATAAAGAAACATATTTGTCATGCACCGAGACGTATCACTTCTAAAAAACGGACAAGAAGTAATAAAGTTCAACGCCAACAAATTAAGTGGTGTTTTAACCCTTTGTAAAACATAGATCTAAGAACCTCTAGTTTTTCTTCTACTAGAGATTTGTTAAATCTCGTCCGATTCTTTAGATTTTGAAATCTGCGGGAAGCTAAGGCTCTGGCCTATATACGTTGTCTGTCAAATTTGACATTTTATGAAAATCCGTAATGGCGCATGCTTTTGAAACTCATTACCTTCCTGCCGCACGGAAGGTTCCGGGTTCGAATCCCGGCTAGGTGCATGGATATTTTGTGTTTCTCCCAAAAAACTTTACACTTGGCAACACATTGGCATTGGCAAACAAATGTAAAAGTCCTTTTATTGCAGCATTGCTCAAAATTTATTATTTAAGACTCGTTATTTTTAAGTCCAACGTCAAGTACAGAACTACAATCTATTTTTAAAAAACTTAAAAACAAAAAATCGTCTGGATGGGATAAGATTTCACTTAAAATTTTTGAGGCTCTTCCATCAAATGCGCTTAAAATATTGGCAGTAGCAATAAATAAATCTTTTTCAACTGGAAGTTTTCCAGAGTGTTTAAAAAAATCAGTAGTTGTTCCTCTCTTTAAGGGGGGAGATCACAACAACGCATCTAATTTTTGTCCAATAGCTCTACAACCAACTTTAGCCAAAATTATAGAAAAATTAGTACAGATTCGTTTAACGGATTTTGTTGACAAAAAATATATTTTGCATAAAAATCAGTTTGGATTTCAATTTTCAAAAAATGTTGATGATGCAGTGTTTGATTTTTTAGAGAGTCTTTATATGTGCCTCAATTCTGGGGAAAAGGCTTCGGCAGTGTTCTGTGATCTATCTAAGGCATTCGACTTTGTGGATCATGAAATACTACTGAGCAAGCTGGATATTTACGGAGTTAGGGGGACTGAAGTGGTTTAGGTCATATTTGACTGGAAGATCTCAATCTGTTTTATTTAAAAAAGAAACATCGGATGAACACAAAGTTTTTACAGGCGTTCCACAAGGATCCATTTTGGGGCCTTTATTATTTTTAATTTTTGTTAATGATCTTCCCAATCTTCCGATATCAGGTAGGATAACGGCTTTCTGCGATGACAACACTGTATTGTGGCACAATCTAGATGCCGATGAACTGTCTGAAGATGTTCAAAGGGACATTTGTTTAATAAAAGAATGGTGTGATGCAAATCGTCTTTCATTTAATGTTTGAAAGACTCACATCTTAAATTTTAAATGCAACATTCAAAACATTGAGCTGGAAAACGAAATTTTATCCAATCTTAATAGGTTTTTGGGAATTACAATTGACAACTGCTTAAAATTTGATAATCACGTTGAGTTACTTAAAAAGAAAGTTGCAACAAGTTGCTATGCAATCAGAGAAAACCTTGGATTTGGTATTGCAAAAAATAGTTATTACTCACTTGTCGAATCGCATCTTCGCTATGGTATTTGCTTTTGAGGGTCTTGTTCCCAAGAATTATTTGACTCTGTATTTAGATTTCAAAAAAGGGCCTTAAGATACATGTATCTATTCTGGAAACTGTCTGCTTAGTTTTAGAAAAGCATAAAAATGAACTTAACAGTATAAGGAATTACACATTGAGAGATCCCTTTCGCCTTCATCTTCCAATTCTTTATTCCGCCTTAGTTAAGAATTCTTTTGCTTATAGTGAAAAGAAGCTATTTAGTAAACTGCCATTGGAAATTAGACAGATTCAGAACATAAACAAATTTAGACACAAAACAGGGAATTTTTGGCTGGTAAGGCGTATTATAAGTTGGATGAGTACATGCAATAAGCAGTTGTCTTTTTTACTCTTTTTACTACTACTGAATTGATACCCAGTATAAAAAAAAAAAACTCCTTCCTGCCAAACTTTTTTGTAAGCCAATGTACTTGATTTCATTCATCCGGAAAACAGCATCTTTTCAGTGAAGAGGTATCATTCGTAAAAATCAGACAAGAACGAAAGAGGTGCTGTTTTTAACCCTGTAAACAGTGTGAGCCATTTCTGTTTTGTCAAAACTACGTTGACAGGTTATTTTAGTTTTCTGGACGTACTCTGTATAAAATAACAAATTCGAATAAATTAAAAAAATCAGCAAAATAAAAATTTTCTGCATTTCATTTATTTTACACAGATTTAAAAACAGCGCCTTTTTCGTTAAGCAACGCTTTTTTTAGTTTTCGTCCGATTTTTCCGAATGATACCTCTTTGCACACTGAAAAGACGTTTGTTAGAAAGGAGTGAAAAATATCTAAGTTCTAAAAGAATGTGCCATTATGAATTTTCATTAAATGTCAAATTTGACAGATAGCGTATATAGGCCAAAGCCTTAGCTTCCCGCAGAGCTCAAAATCTATACAATTGGACGTGATTTAATAAATCCCTAGTAGAAAAATAACTAGAGGTTAAAAAAATATCACTTACTTTATTGGCGTTGAGCTTTATTACTTCTTTTCCGATTTTTACTAGTGATATCTCTCTATGCACGACAAAGACGTGTCTTTTTTGGCGGAGGGTGTTAAAAATAAGAAAATTTAAAAATCATGCGCTTTCTTGGATTTTAAAGAAATGTCAAATTTGACAAAAGTTTCATATAGTCTGATTCTTTAGCTTTTTGTAGAAGCTAAAATCATAAAATGTATGGATTTTTTGGCCCACCTTATATAAATAATACAGTTTTTGTTTTGATTTTCCCGGAACACATATTTTCTTTAGAAAGAAATTATTTGAAATCACTCCCGAATATAACAAAACAACATTATTTTGTTAAACACGATTAATATCGACAAACTTGTTTGCCCTAAATTTTATTTTTATTGCCTTTAATATCTCTGGTAAACAAGCTATCATAAAAATAAATCCCCCAATAATTGGGTCTCTTTTGTTAGCGGCTTTGAATTGTACAGTACATCCACATTTTTTCAATTTAAAATTTCCAGGTAAAATAAAAAAGCTCTATTTTAACAACATTGTTTTATTAACAAAGTTCTCACAACGAAATGAAAAAAATAAATTAAAAATAAATACGTACAAATAATAAAACAAATCAGGCATCACCAATATGGCGCTACGCATAAACAATAAGTGATTTTCAAAAATGAATGTACACCATAGAATGGGTAATTGTCAACGGAAGACAACGTTTAACAAGAAGAAAGTTGCCCATTTCGACAGCAACTAAAAAGTTGCTGCAGCAAATCAACATAGTTTATCAAAAACTTAGATCGAATTGCAATCATCCTAATATCACTTCATCATACACTAGCATAATTTAGTTAGCCGATACATGGGCGCTGTAGGCCATATTTTGAGCTTCTTGAGTGTCGTAAGACCTTCCCCATCCACCGCCACCTCCGTAGCTGTCGTGTCCTCCGCCGCTCACGTGGTGTTCGTGATGATCATGATGAGGTTGGGCCACAACCTCATAAGTCACGTGTTTCTCTTGGCTGAGTAGCTTCTTCAGGCCGATAATGGCTGCTAAGACCAGGGCAAGCTGAAAAAAAATAAGAAAAAATTAAAAACCTTTCATAATTCGGACTTTTGAATGACTCCTAATTTGTTATTTTGGTAAGTTTAGTAAACTTCTTCCATGAATATTCTTTCATAAGGAGTAATATGCAATCCAACATCGAAATCGACAGAAAATCTATTGCTGTCAAAATGGCGACGAAGATCGATAAAAGAACATTAAATTAGTAGGAGTTGATAGTCCCTTAGTAGGGAGGGTTTTGAGCAATATTCAGGATGATACGACCGACCTGGTGGGCATAGTGAGTACATACCTGGTCTATCAACCAGGGGACCCGGGTTCGATCTCCGGGGCCGTCTGTAGTCTACTTGGACTTTTTCTTATAAAATTACATAGTTTTGGAAAAATGCCGTATGGAGTGGAGTAGGCCGTGTTAGCTAGAAGGCAGGTTAACACAATGCCATACCATCCCTCATAGAGGACGATAACAGGACGGTACCGTGTGATCCATATATTGATAGTCGAGCACGTTAAAGATCCCTAGTCCCGACAAAGGTCTAAATCCTTTTAAGAAAAGAAAATTGCCTTCCTGGGGGCTGATTCTTGAATTTCCTAGGAAAGTTCACACAGGAACGTTCCCATCCTTCATTTCGACCAATAAGAACGCTTAGAAGCAGCCAAGCTTGTATGGAGCACGCGCAAAGCTGACTGGATTATCGTTTTTCAAGAGCGCTCGTTCACCTGCTCAGAGACAAATGTAGGAAAGTTCCTTCGATACGCAGCAATCGGGTGAGGTTCGGCTGTGTTCATATTGGGGTCGGATAACTCGTGTTAGCTCCAAGGCCTGTTAAGGAGGTGACTGTTCCCGTGCGACCTTTTCTACGAAATTCAAGAATCAGGAGAGGGATCCCGGGAAAAATAAGTGTCCTACCCCTCCATTCACGCCGGTAATCAGGCCGGATGGGATCGGATATCACGTGGACGCGGACCTTGTTACACACTCCCTAAGTCGGTAGACTACTAGAGGACAAACGACCTGGTGTGGGGTTCGAAAGTAGTTGATGACCCGTCCGATTACGTTATTAGTGCCTATGGCATTCGAAAAGGTGACGGTAAACAAATATGAAGACAGAGAGAGATAGAGAGGATGATACGAAGGTTGTTTCTTTTTACATAACTCAGTGGCTGTCAGAGATCTTTTGAGGTTATGGCTTGTAATATTTGACACCAAATAAATAAAAAGGTATTTGTAGAAGAGATAGCGAAAAACTAATATACATGTAATGTTTAAAATCCGCATGTCAGTGTGTCAACACGTTTTTGAACTAGAGGGGCTTTTTGAAAAAGATACATTTTAGAATTTGGTGTAAAGTGCTTTTCTCTAGGTAACTTAAAGTAAAATTTATTTATTGATTTTATCTGTAAGGTTTAGTTCTTGAGATATAAAATGAAGTAGGCAGTTTTCTTATAGAATGACCTATTTTTTACTTGATTTTTGAAATCAGCATGAAATTTCCTTTAAAATAATGTAACGCACATTATATTTATTTTTTTTTCTAAATTCTTATTTTTTATTTTCTTATTTTTATTAAATTTGTGTTCGCGTTTTGTAAAAATTATGCTGTAAATAAAGAAGAAAATAAAAAAATAAAAGTTAAAAAAACATAAAATCAAATATCATATGCGATACATCATTTTAAAGTAAATTTATGGCGATAACAAAAAAAATAGATGATTCTAGAAGAAAAATAACAACTTATAATATCTCAAAAACTAAACAGTACAAATGAAATTCAGTAAAAAGAAATAATATTGCTTTAAATTATCTGTAGAAAAGCAATTTACATAAAAAAAATTCAATAATAACAAAGATATATAGGCCAAATTCTAAAATGCATGTTTTTCAAAATGCCTTCATGAAAAACATGATTTTAGCAACTGTCTGCAGATAACTAAACCATCGCTATTTTGATTATCGATGTAAAAAAAAATTTGGTCACAGGTGCAAAAAAAGATTTCCGTCCGTTTTTTACCCAAAATTAATAAGAAATAGCGGAAAATAGTAATATTAAAAAAGTCGAATTATTCTTGATTAAAAATTATACCATTTTCGTTAGTTTTCGCCAAGTATTTACAAAAAAATAATTTAAAAATATCGTCAAAATATCAAACTGTCAAAAATTAACATATAGCAACAATGGACGTCACCGAGTAAAAAGGTACATCGCTATGGAAACCATTGTTATTTCATTTACCAGCAGCCTTGATTTAGAGTGTAAAGATGGTGTGTTGCCAGAAGGGCTCTTCGTTGGAGATTTTTAGTAGTAGTTTTTACAACTAGTGGCTAAAATAGTGCTTTTTTTTACAAGCGTTGCCTTAAATAAAGAGCGCAACGAGGTATTTAAAAACGCGAGTAGAAAAAAGCACAGTTTTGCTGCAAGTTGTTAACACTATTTTATTTAATACCTTTATCAAAAAATTCAAGAAAAACCGGAAAATACTTTTAAAATCTCGAACGAAGAGCACTTCTCGCAACACACCATCTTTACGTTATAAATCAGTGCGGCTGGTAAATGAAATAAAAATGGTTTTCATAGCAATGTGCCCTTTTACTCGGTGACTTTCATTGTTGCTACATTTTAATCTTTGACATATCTGGACGATGTTTTTAAATGATTTTTTCGTAAATTCTTGGTGAAAACTGGCGGAAATGGCTTAATTTTTAGGCAAGAATAATTAGATTTTTTCAATATTACTATTTCCCACCAGTTCTCTTCAATTTTGGGTAAAAAACAGACAGAAATCTTTTTTTGCACCCGTCATCAAAAATTTTTAGTTTTCTGTAGACAGTTACTAAAATCATGTTTATATGAAGGTATAATAAAAAAGTATTTTCCGTTTTTTTTTTTGGATTTTTTGAAAAAGGTATTATAAATTAGTGTTAACAACTTGCGGCTTAACTGTGCTTTTTTTTTACTCGCGTTTTTAAAGATCTCGCTGCGCTTATTATTTAAACCAGCGCTTGTAAAAAAGCACTATTTTATACTATTTCGTTATCTCCGCTACAAATACCCAAAACCCAACAATCCGCTCGAATTCACCCTCTTCAGTAAATTTCAATTTCTCTGAACCAATTTCTATTTGGCGGCTGATATTTAAACAGAGAAACTAAATGGAGCTGTCATTATCAGGGTGAAAAATTGGTCCTACTAAATTTGGAAAGAAGTAAAGTCCAGGACGTAGGCATTTATACTTTTTTGACATTTTTGTGATCTCTCTCTAACATTTAAAAAATGAGAGTAACATAAAAATTTTCAAAATAAGGGATTTCTTGAATCAAATTTTTACCTGAGTTTACTTCATTTTTGCAAATATGAGTGATTGAAAAAATGTCAGTGTTACATTTTGTCATTTATTTTCAAAATGCCGCGATATAACGAACAAGCTCAGATTTTAATTCTAAATGTATTAACCTTTTTTCAACTTGAAAAAGAAGAAGTGAATTTGCGGGGAAACTTTACTGAGTGTATAAATTTTAAGAAACCATTTAACAGAGTATCAAAAGCTTTAAATATTTCACGGGCAACTTTACATAATATTAAAAAAAAAGGAATTCAGAGTGATGCAAGTTATGCTGAAAACCAAGCAAAACAAACCAAGGAAAAGAAAACTAAAATAACGGAGTACATGAAACACAAAATTCGCGATGTAATATATCGAATGTATTAATATCAGGAGTATGTGACCATGACTTCTCTTCATAAAAAGCTGAATGAAGAATTGAGTGACTTTTTTAATTATTCCGTTAGATCTCTAAATAAAAGACTGGAGAAGGTACATCATTTGAATACTAGTTTAGATTTTAAAATATAGAAATAATTTTTTTACATCTAAAACCTGGTTGCGAAAAAAAAATTGGTCAATAGGGTTTAATTAATTTGTAACACTACTTTGTTTGCCTTATAGGTTACCGATATATAGTGATCAATGCAAGATGCAAGTCAGGTTTTGTTTCAGGGGCCAGTCTGATATTTAAAAGTGGTACTAAACAGCGCGATTGTCATGACAACATGAATAGAAAAAATTTTCAGGCATGGTTTAAAAATCAGTTGGTACCAAACTTGCCAAAAAAATCTCTCATTATCATGGACAATGCTAGTTATCACTCTGGTTTAGTGGAAGATATACCAAGAAAGTCTTGGACAAAAACCAAGTTAATTAACTGGCTTAAAAATAGAAATATTGACTTTCCCGAAAAAGCGATGAAGGACGAAATTTGGGATCTTGTTGATAAAAAACCCAACTTAAACAAAAAATATTACTTAGATGAGTATGTAAAACCTTTGGGCCACAAAATATTACGGTTTCACCATATCACTGCCAATATAACGCCATTGAAATGGTATGGTCTCAGTGCAAACGAAAATATGTCCAGTACATGCTAAGCCTTAAAGGAACGCCAGGAGAAGTTCTGCTGACATGGAAAAGGTATTTTAGGTACTTTTAGTATGTTTATAGTTATTTACCTGAATTGTCCCGCCCTGGTTTCTACATTCATTCATTCATTCATAGTTATTTACCTAACAAGTGCGGAAAGGGATACTTTACCGCACGAGAAGGCAGTTGACCGAACCGAACCGAATAAAAGCGGCCAGTAAAAGAGTTTTTGGCTCATAATTGTTCAATTTTTATTTTTTAAAGTACTTGACGAGGTTTTTGTTGATCAGTGGGAGAACTATGTTAGCCACACAAATAAAGTTATTTTGGAATGTTGGCATACCAATAAACAGTGTGATGCTTCTGAAATTGCACCATTAATCATTTCTTTGGAAAGTGAAGATTAAGAATTAAGTTCTGAATCTGACGATTCGGAATTTGAAGAAGAAATTTAATTAAGTGCACTTTACAGCACTCATTTAGTTGTATAAATCTATAATTCTTAGTATATTATATTGTTAACTTAATGTTTTAATTAAAATATAAATTTATTAACAGGCTTTTATTTATACTGTAGTAGTAAAAAAGCAAAAAAGAAAATTATTCATGCAAAACAGTAAAAATGTGGGCCAGTCCTCATGCGCCCGTTACCATTATTTTTTTCTCTAATTATTTACTGCTTAGTGAGCTTGTTAAGTTCACCTGTAATAAACCACTAATAGTATTGTTTCAAACAAACTGAATGCTGTTAACGGACATTATCTAGGACATACTACCTTTTGTTGATAGTTGTCAAAAAATGTCAAAAAAGTACAAAAGCCATTGTCCTCGACTATAGTATGTGAGTTATAAATAAAAAAAAATTGGGTACAATCATGTCAACTAAAATACCTGTTCACACTTATATTGGTTTAGTACTATTTCGACCAAAGCAATAAACCTCGATTTATATAAAGGAAAGAACCCCGCACACCGGTCCATGTAACCCAGACATCACGCGATTTTGGAATTTTTTTGATATGTTGTAGGTCTGGACAAGGGCTTTAAAAAAATGCGACCTAAAAGTTGGTCAGACATTTGGTTTGGCTACAGAGGCGTACCAAATGTGGGATAAAATATCATTGTGAAATATTATTTTACGAAGAAAACATGCAAGTATTTATTTCATTTTTAAAGGATAGCATAAATGTACATTTGTAGATTTTTTGGCAATGTTTTCTGACAGTTTGGGTCAGTGGCGCACCGTAAAACTATTAAAATACTGTTAATTCTTTCATTAAGAGCACCAATTCAACGATATTATGTATGTAGTTTGTGTTATTTTATAGTTTTTTATATATTTTATAAAACGATAAATCAGTGGTGTAACATCCAAATATTAAAACACCACCCATAATTACTAATATTTTATTTGATAACTGAACTTATTAATTAAAACTATGTGCTTTAATAATATAATTTTACTTATCCACTATATTTCTACAATATAAATATTTCAACACAGTGGCGTAGGGCGACCCCTAAATTATGTTTTTTTATAAAACTTAAGGCGGCTAAGTTTCACGAATATCTAAAGCAAGTAATTGTTATTATTCTAACTAATGCCGAAATAGTATATTACATAACGAGAGAAGAAAGTGACATATTTCACACGAGCGTGAATGTGTGAACGAGACGCTAGCTGAGTGAAACAACACGCGAGTTGTGTACGCTATTTTTCTTATGACCACTTTAGGATTTAATTTGTATTTTTTATTATTATTAAATTTTCATCTCAAGAGAAGAAAGTATTTTCTTATAATATTTTGAGGCTATTTTCGACGCTTCTACAAATTATAGCGTACTAGATACCTACATTGTTTGGATTGTTTGATGTCAATAATTTTCGTCATTAGAGAAGAAAACATTTTCGACTCTAGAGACAAAAATAAAATTGATATGCGTGTGAAATATAAAACTTTCTGAGGCGCTATAGAGTGCAGATTTGGTTACTTTCATGTGCGGTCGTAGGAAAATTGTATTTTTTTTGAACGCGACTGCCGATGATCCTAAAGCCGCAGAACGGAGTTCGGGCAAGCAATCAAGGTCGGGAAAGATACTTTACGTGTGAAGATATGCGTACTCTGGATCAATAAATGGAGAGAAGTTGGTGAATGTATCCAAAAAAAGAAGAAAAAAGAAGGCAATATCATAACATCAATAAAAAAAAACCAGAACAAAACAAAAATGTCAATATACTTTGCTTTACGCCACTACGTCACAATTGATAATTATGACATATAACAGCTGGCAAATATCAAAATTATAAAAGGGCTTCAAGACGATTTTCAATCAAGTTGAGAAAATAAACAATATTTTAATAGTTTTACGGTGCGCTACTGACCCAATCTGTCAGAAACCATTGCGAAAAAATCTACAAATGGACATTTACTCTATCCTTCTAAAAATAATTAAACACCTGCATGTTTTTTTCCGAAAATATTATTTCTAAATGTTATTTTATCCCACCTTTGATACGCCGCTGTAGCCAAACTAAATTCCTCACCAACTTTTAAGGCGTATATTTTTAAAGCTCTTCTCCAAACCTACAACATATCAAAAAAATTCCAAAATCGCCCGATGTCTTGGTTACATGGGCCGGTGTGCGGGGTTCTTTAGGTTTGCAGTTTAGGTCGACGATAAATAAATCATGAGGAAACGATTAAGTCTTAAAAAAATATGAAAGATATTTAAATTTAAGATAGAAAAAAATATTTGCCAGAAAACGAACAACACAAATTTTGGTTATTGCGATCTGCCAACGTCCATCTACTTTAAAAATGATATACTCATTTTAAGCTGTAAACATACAGACCGCTTCAAGCTACTGCGAACATAGGGCGAAAGAAGTCTAATTTGCCAGTGTACGTACATGCAGAGACACCGCACGCCTATCAGTGAAGCAACCAACACTTCCGAACGGCAGCGAATGACGATCGTATTTAGTACGCCTCTAACCACGGTGCTGTGTGGAGCGTAGTCAATGAAAACGGAATTTGGTCAATAAATACGCAAATTTTTATAACGTAATTTTCTTATTTTTTGTCACTGATAAATAAGAGCGTTTTATTGTCAACTGCTCAGATTTATCAGTGACGACGTGTTACAATGAAAATAATAAGGAGAAACAAAATAAAAGCAAGTTCTCAAAATAAAATAATACATTCTAAAAACCAAAAAGATTCTCCCAGTCAAAAAAAAATTAAAGCAAATGTTCGAAAAGTCCTCCTTGATCGGCTAGACAATATCCGAGCCTACTATAAAAACCCCTTCCAACGTTTCCAAGCATATTAGGGGTGATAATTTGAAAAGCTTCTTCAAAAACAGATAGAAGTCATTAGGAGCAAGATCGGGAGATCGAGCTGGCCATAAAATAGTTCCCCGTGTACTTATAACCCGATTAGGAAATACATTATCAAGATATTCCCTAACAAGGCCAACATTGTGAGCGGAACAACCATCTTGTTGAAACCATGTTTCACCAAATCTTACACCTAACAACTGCCTAGCAGTTGGAATAATGTGCTGCTGCAGTAGATCCAAGTATCTAGGACCATTCAAATTGCAATTGCCGTTAATAAAAAATGGCCCAATTACGTGTTCCCCTACAATACCCCCCCCAAACATTTAGTTTTTGGGGATACTGTGTTCTTACGTCAAAATACAAATGCAAATTTTCCCTCGACCAATATCGAACGTGTGTTGGGTTATGACGATTTGACCATTTGACCATCTGCACTTTTTCGGCAACTTCGTAGACATCCATTTTTAGTTTTAAAAATGTATTATTTCAATTAAGAACCTACCAATCTGTTTCTCGAGCAAGGCAGAAGTAAAACAAAATAATATAAACAAAATGAATTTCCAAAAGATAACCCTGCAGCGTGCTTCGAATCCACCTAGGTCGTACGGCACGGAGAGTAAATTGGACTTGATTCCCCCTATGTTCGCAGTAGCTTGAAGCGGTCTGTATACTCTACGTTCGCGTTCAGTTCGCAGTTCACGCATCTCTGTCTTTTTCTTTCTCACTTAGGGAGAAAAAGACAGAGATGCGTGAACTGCTAACTGAACGTCCACGACAAGTTTATAACTCTCGCATTAATGATTTGTTGCTATAAATTTGCAGTAAACAAGATGTTGTGATATTAAACTGAGCAAATATACTGCGGGGAACTAAACCCTACTTTTATTTAGAAAAATGTAAAATACGCCAATTATATGCGCCGCATTGTGAAATTACCTCGGAGAAATTCTTCCTTCCGCTATATATTTACCTTCCAAAAACAAGAACAAAAATAAATTTTAACATTACAAAAAAAAATTTATCAAATGTAGTGGGTGAGGGAGTTTTTTACCGCCCCTTCATCCCAGTAAAAAGTTAATAATGTCTATATTCAAAGCAGAAACGAGCTTTTTTCGTAACAAACACAAAGAGGAAAATTTAAAAATGATAGAAAACAAAGAAGTTAAAGTTAAAAAAAAACAAAAAAAAAGGACCTCACAAAGCTGTGTCAGTACCACGGAAACTTTTACTTTTTTTACTACGTGTTTACGTGGATCTGAATACGTTTTTAAGATTTAAGATTCACTTTCATACCTTCCATGAACACGTGGCGAATCGAACTTTTTTTTCGTTGACCCTGCTTAAGTTTAATACCACTTTTTTTGGAATCGTATCGGGATCCTACTACATGAAAACGGCTATGGAATTAAACTGACTGATAACACCAATAATAAGCTGTTAGAACTTTCAATATTCCTCCAAAAAGTAGGTATATATATATACCTTTATTTTAATTATATTATTGTGCTGTAAAATTAGTGGCTTGAAAAAAGCCAACAAAGGAGTAAAATTGGCAAAAACTAAACTCAAAACACATCAGGCAAATGTCAAAAGATCAAATCGTTTTCAAAGCGCGTTCAATCGCTTCATGAAAAACGAAAATTGAAAACGTATTCAGTTTCACGTGAGAACGTAGTATTTATTCAACGGAAATATATCCTCTTGGCAAACGAGCACTTAAATGCGTTTTAAAAAACCTGTCACTCCGGTGGATATAAAAGCTTTTAGATCTTTTGAATGCAGGCTTTTTTGTCATAGAAGTTTGATTAAAAAAAAATGCAAGGACTTGACATATTTTTCCGATCCTAAGCTCATAGAATCGCTAAAAGAAATTGGTCTAGATTATCGAGATCTAAAGGTAATCGCCACTCAAATAAAGGTTGATGGCCAACTGTCCGAAGAGGTCCAAATAAGAAGAGGTGTGCGCCAGGTTGTATATTATCTCCGCTGTTGTTTAATATCTAAAGTAACAAAATAGAGAATGCACTTCATAACTGCGAAGAAGGTCTGACCATAAACGGTAAAAAAATCCACAACCTACGATACAAGGACACGCTGGAAGGTAAGAAGAGTTGTTGAATCAAATTGCTGCCAAAATTTCACAATTCGGGCTTAACCTAAATGTAGGAAAAACAAAATGGATGGTCCTATTTAAAGAAAAGAGCATCACAGGCACGTTAGAAGTAAATGGGCAGTAAGTCGAATGCGTGGATTCATACAAATACTTAGGTTGCCTCCTCAATGAAATCTGGGATAACATGCAAGAAGTTAGTGCAAGAATTGAACAGACCAGATAATTTTTTATCAAAATTAAATCAGTGTTGTGCAGTTGCAATCTTAATCTCCCTCTCCGAATTCGTGTGCTTCGGTGATATGTCTTTAGTACCTTATATTATGGCATAGAAGCATGGACACTGACTGAGGTCATGTGCAAAAAGTTAGAGGCATTCGAGATGTGGTGTTATCGTAGAATACTAAGGATATCTTGGATGGACAAAGGAAATGTGGATGTTTTGCCTAGAATAAATAAAGATCTTGAAGTTTTATTTACCATCAAAAAACGAAAACTTGATTACTGATATGGAAGGCAAAATTAAGGCAGAAGAGGTCCGGGTCATAGATATGGTGTTAGTACTACGACACTTTTCCGAAAATTAGTAAACAGGGTACAGATCGCGCTGATGATAGCAAACGTTCGAAGAGAGCATGGCACTTAGAAAAAGAAGTTTATTAGGTCGTTTACGGTGACATTCGCAATTGACTGTATAGGGGCATCAATTGGAAAGGGAGGGCAGGAAAGATAATTTTCCTCCCCCCCTGAGTATTCACACACAAAAATTAATCAAACATGAGGCCTCGCCGCACCGCCGGCGCCGTTATCCACTAAACTATTAATTTTGTGGAAAAACAAGAGCGTTTTATACTTCAGTGCAAAACTAACTTTCTGAGTTTTTCGTTAGATTTACAGTGCCACAGCCACCTTCCGTTTGTCCATTAATTTAGTGTTTAGGCCTAAGCGGTTTTTTTTCAATGATTGTTTTACCAAAATATTTGTTTTTTTATGATTATTTGAGTTATTTTGGCATCAATACAGTTTCTTTTGTTCATATTTTTTTTAATTAGGTATGCCCCTCCTAAAAGAAATTTAAAATGACGCCCTTGGAAATGTTCATCTAAAAAATTCTATTTTGTTTCCAAATAAAAAAATTAAATAAGAAGAATGCAGCTTTCTGAATGCAAAATATTAAAAAATTGGCTGCATGTGCACAGTATATATATTTTTAATCGAAAAAATAGAAGTATGCAAAGGGTGTGAGGCGAAGTTGTAGGGAACATTTTTTTTTATTGGCACCACCATCGATATTTGACAGGTGACCATATAATCGCTGTCAAAGTTTGCTGTGATTTATTGATTGATTGACCTTAAAGAAGCTCGCAACTTGCTTTGATGAAGCATCTTTCAGATCCAGCCCGTCGATCTGTAGTCTATCGCTGACGTGCAATGGCCGGACATTCACACAGTACATGTCTGGCCGTCTTCTGATCGGCCCTACAGAGTCTATATTCGGTGTCCTCGTTTAGACCCATTCTGTGCCGTGGTACTTTCAGTCTGCAGTGTCCGGTGTATAGATCAACTATTTCCGGATCTCCTGCCTGGTGAGCTCAACGAGTTTCCTGGCCCTCTTCCTGCAGGGTTCTGCAATGAACTCTTTGGAATGTGCCAGTCCCGGCAATTCTCTCCAGTATTGGTGGAACCTATTCTTCATCCAGCTCGAGAGAGCAGTGTTGATTGTGTTGTATGCTATTGCCAGAGTTGGTTCGGGGCCAACTAAGACGGCGCAGCAGCAACCTTCACTTGAGAAGCTCATTCTTTTGGACGACCAGTCCTCCCTATCTGGGGGAATAGTGTTTATAGCTTTTTGCTCTTCACCGTTGCGGGCATTAGATCCGGTAGCAGCCCTAGAATGCAGTGGCTCTCAACTTCCTGCATTAAAGGGTTTGATACTACTTGACTTGCCCTGTCACCCCATTGGTTGGCTATGATTCTATAGGTTGCCTTCATAGCCCCGTTCTCCAAGACAAGGTGTAGAAGAGGAAGGTTTAGGAGGCCAAGTGCTGATGATTGTATGGTGCTCATAGCACTACATATTACCATGCTTGCTTGACGTTGGATGCTTGTTAGTTTGGCACGAGTCAGCGTTTGCCATGCTGGAAAAATGTTCCCCGGGTCCTTCTCTACAACTTTGTCTCACACACTTTGATAATCACCGAGGACTAATTTCTATTTAAAAAGTGTGTCCTTTTTTAGTAACGGTAGCACGGTGGTGCTCATCAGTACCTAATAAAAGTATAGGAATAGAAATAATTATAAAAACATCTGAGAAGGTGGATATATGTTAATTTTTTTGTCTTTATTAAATCTCTTTTTTTAATCTTTCTTTAAAATGAACGAACATCTGATGATACAGAGGACGAAACTGCAAAATGGCAATCGGTTATCTTACACACTGCTTTTTATATTTGTAATTTTGGTAACCACGATGTTAGTCTAACTTGTTTTTGGCGACGATGACGTTCAAGACTTACCTTACTGACAAGGAGAGCCTTTCCAACCAGAAGTACTAGAGCTTTAAAGGCGAGAGCTTTAAGGAGACCAATTTTCATAATAGCAGCGGCCATAAGTCCATCCATGTTTCCTCCTATAAAATAAATGAAAACGTTTTTCTTCAAAAGTACAAGAAAAAATCAGATGAATGTTTATGGCCATTCATCTTATTTTTAAACATCGCTTATTCTTAATTTGAGAAGTTTCGATAGGCACTCTTTCACAGATTTTTACCAATCTGAATGCTGGACGGTGCTGGTGCCGGGTTCCGTAAAAGTTAATCAAACAGGACCTACTGTTCATTCAAAATTTTGTGGAAAAATTTTAATTTAAAACCAGGAAAGCGGCCTGATTCATTCCAAAGGTGTAATTATTGGACTCCCTGCAACTCCGGACAGCTTCTAGGTCTGCGACAGAAAAACCGTGCTTTAGCATCAATGAAAGTTCTTGAATGACAAGTAGGATTGATTTAAAACACTAGGATTTATTATAATGACAATCATTTTAAATTATTAACAATTATTCATATGGCTGAATAACCAGTTTTAAAAATATTAGGATTAGAAAAAATTATAAAAGGTAATGATTAATTCAATGACGCGTCTTATTATATACAGGAAATATTGCTAAGACAATCCTGCTTGTTATTCACTGCAGTGTTTTTTCTATAAATTACAGGACTTCTTATCAGAGCAATAATGAGGACCTGGACTGGCAACACCCTCCATATATATCAATACAAATATCTCCTTCAGGGTTCTTTTTTTTATCAGTCACCTTCGCTTAGGAAACGTCGATGTGATATTCAAAACGGGTCATGAGAAATCCATACTTTTTAAAGTCAAATAAACATCAGAATTAATCGAACTTGGAATGGAAGGCACATTTGTACTATCAACTTCATCTGACAGGAATAATGAGGAAAAATTTTGGACAGGTAAGTAAGAAGGGTGTGTGAATGTGTGTCTTGACAATAAAGGGTTTTTCAACGCTAAAACGTATAAAAATTTCGTGAGAAATTCAACAGGTCAGAAGAGACTTTCGCAAATATCGCTGTTGTCCATTGAAGATAAACTTGTCCAGAGCTTGTCAGAGTATCCACGTTTTTATGATGGTGTCATTGACGAATTTGCAAAAAGTGATCGAAGAATTGAATTGCATTACAAATAGTAGGCTAAGATTTTAAAAATTGCTTCCTTTATGACAAGTAGGATTGATTCAAAAACACTAGGATATAATATAATGGCAATCACTTTAAGTTTATAACATTATCCATATTTCTGAATGACAAATAGGATTGTTTGAAAGTTTGAGATAATGATGTGTTCGAACTTTTTCCAAACCAAACAAGGCATAATAAGAACTTTGTATAACAGAGCCATTCAAATTTGTAAGAATTCTCATGCTTGGTCAAAACAACACTAAATGAAGTCGACAGAAGCAAAGGTTGTGCACAAGAAGTCACACTGGAAGAAACAAAAATTCAGAATCAGGGTATTTTCAGTAAACCGAGTGTTGAAATTCCAAATATTTGGAAGCCCCTCCTTGAGCGGAGCCAACTTCTTGAACTTCATAGTTGAGTGATTTCCCATTATATATAAGTACGTAGCCATATGAATAGATTGTAGTTTATATCTGAAGACGATCAGAGATTTTACTGATCGAAACGTTGTGTATAAATAAAATATAGACAATGGAAGTCTGAAACACAGAATTAATTTCAGACAAGTAGGATTGCTTTAAAAACATAAGGATTTATAATAACGATAATCACTTAAAATCAATAACAATAAGTCATCGAACAAAAAAATTATATAAGGTTATTATAAATTCAATGATGCGTGTTATTATATACTGAAAATATTTTAAAGATAATCCTACTTATTATTCAGGAATATTGATATAGAAACTCCCATTATTGCCACTCTAGTGTTTTTTTTGTAAACTAGTAGTAGTATCAAATCAAGAATAAGGACCTTGACTGACAAAACCCTCCATATATATCTATAAGAATATATCGTTAAGGGTACAGATTCTTTTTTTTATCGGTGATCTTAGCTTAGGAAAGGTCGATGTGGCGTTCTAATCGGGTCATGTGAAATCCATAGTTTTTAAACTCAAATAAACAACAGAATTGACCTATTTGAATGGAAGTCAAATTTTGTAAAAACGAAGACAAAATCAAAAAAGTCCTTCGTACACAAATGGTTTTTTGCATTAAAAAAAAATACCTATCAGATAAAGAAAAAGCAAAAGCAGAAGGTTACCATAGATTTTTTTTTAATTTTTGATGTTATCACTTTTACCTTCAATAAAATTACAGGAAGTAAACATGTAGCTCTAGCAAACTATTTTTGTTCTTCTAGGTGAGGGCGAAGCAGAAGCACACCAAAAAAGGCGGAAACCCAAGAAAGCTGACCAACGAATTGTTGTAGTAACTTTGATTATTTATTTAATTTACCTTTATCCTTCTTCTTACGACTTTCCTCTACACCTTCGGGTGATGGTCTGATGGAAAGTCCAAGGTTTAAGCCTCCATTTTGTTCACTTTGTCCATTGATAACTACATCAGTTCCATCGGTAACCTGAAAAAAATTGATAAACGTTTTTACATCTCTTAGTTTTTCGTTGCCGGACAAAAAAGAAACTTTTTTATTACTATTTATCCTGACAATCCTACTTTTGCAAAATTTCGTTTACAAGGGTATTTTGTGTCCCGCATTTTTCTATCCAAATAAAGAATTTTAGTCTAATTCTAAAGATAAAGCTTGAATCTAGGGTTCTCTAGTGGTATTTTTTGCAATTTTTGTCTAGTTTTGCAGATATGAGCTGAAATAAAAGTCAAAATGCAAAAACCCTAACAAAACAATATAAACGATGGCAAGAAGAATTAAACGCCTTTCGTGATTTTTCTAAAATTTTTAAAGTTGAAATTTAAAAATTGTGCAACCACACTTCAAAATATTAATTTTCCTTCTTTCCAAAGACGAGCAAGCATTCGATAAACGCCCTACAATGGACTTAATTTGTTAAGTATTTGATATTGAAGATACCTCTTTAGGCGAAACAGTTCTACCGTTGAAATAAATACTGTGGAAAAAAGACACCAAAAGTAAAAGTTTTTATGTTTTTTAGAATGTCGTATTTGTTTGCAAAAAAGCATTTGGCACTCGATCGTTTGTTTCCATCACACATAAAAAAACTTAGTCGTTAACAAGAAAGCAAACATAATAATTGCAATTAGTTTTAATTGGTGTATTTATTGCAATAAAAGAAATGGATACAAATAAAATATAAAACAAAAGTATCAACATTCCAAGTTCGTTCTCGTTTTGAGAAAAGCTACCGGACAATAAGAGAAAATACTTGTCTATAGCAGCAACACTTTCCTCATGTTCTGGTAACACTTTATAATAAGCTATTCATACAATGATTGTAATAGGGAATTATATTACGTTTTATACATGCAATACATGTTTTTCCTGCAGTATGTCTCCTTTTAATCTAAGGTATGTTTAAATGAAAATGAAGCAGAAGCTTTTTCACGTATTTAGGGTTCGATTTTTTAAAAGCTTTTATTTTTTAACTTGCAATGTATGTAATAATGAACTCTGTTTGTTCGGGTGGAATCTTGGAACTTAATTTTGACCAACTTCCCGATCGGTTTCAAATTTGGTATGCTTATATAGTTGCGGTGACAATACAAAAATATAGTGTGATGAAATTGACAGCTCCCCCCTACTTGAAGGGGGTGGAGGAGGTTACAGTTAAAGTACGCCCGATTTCGTTAAAGTTCGGTGCATTGGTGCACTTGGAGATGGAGATAACGAATTTCCAATCAGATTTTGAAAATTCAATATGGCCGATTCAAGATGGACGATTTTCGGTTATCTTTTGCTAACCAATTTTAACTGACTTATCCACATCCGATTGTGTTAATTTTTGGTATGCGTTTATAATTCCGGTGAAAATACCCCCCCCCCCCCGCCCCGAAGTCGCCACTGATAGTAATATACCGTTCGTATTTCTAAATCTGATAACCTTTTTCTTAGGATTCCTAAAAAAAACGCTTGTCGCCATTGGAAACGTGACATACGAACAAAAAGTAAATTTTTGTTATTCATTGGTAAAAGTATCACATAAACCACACAAGTAAATAAAGGAAAATAAATGTTTCCGACATTTTTCCGGAGAGCCTAAAGCCTTCAGAAAATTGGGGATATTGTGGCGTAACCTCATTACAAGTATAATTGAGTTCTTCCTTTCTCTTTATTTCTCCATTTGTTGCCTGTTTTGTTTTCGAAGGCACATGTAAGTGTCCTTTCCCTATAAACAGTTTGTGACTGATAGATATTGGCTCAATATAAATTTTAAGTTATTAGTTGAATGGACGAGGGCCACTGAAGGTAGCAGATGTCTGGCCGGTAACTCTTTGTCTAACTTGGGAATACTTGCCCATTAGTCACATTATTGGACGAGTGCTAAACCCCTAAATATTGACACAATGAAGGATTTTTGTCACATAGTCATTGGTCCGATATAGTCCGGTGTCTTAGCCCCAAGAAAAATAAAAAATGATGACGTCATAAAGATTAATGTTATCAGATATTCGTCACACTACGATAATATTAATTTACATAGAAATTCATATGAGCACAAAAAAACTCTAATGAAGCATTTTACAAACAATAAAATTTCCTTTTAAACCATATGTCACTTGTCATTATTCAGAAAATTGTTGATAAATACGTAGAAAAATATTGCGGTTTAATTTTATTTGTCTGATCAAACTTACATTTTAGTTAGATATTTTAATTTGGTTTTTGCAACGAAGGTTATAAAAAACATGCAAGATGTCATAATGACGTCATAAAATTTAAATTATGTTTAATTATTAAGTATTTTAATCAATTTTATTTTGTTTTTTAGCTAAATCTTAATTTATGAAAGGTTCTCGACAAAAACTAATACACGACTTTGACTACCCCCCCCCCCACATTTCCAGCGTATTCGAATAAATAATTAATGACGCAGTACAAATCATAATACTTATTGTTTCTTAGTCTAAAAAAAAAACTTCATTTTACCTCAAAAAAATTATTGCAATTACACGCACATAATTTTCCCATTTGTAGAATTTTCAAAAACACTTACAATCACTCCTTATTAACTCCTGTAAACCGTTAGCGACAGTTGGAATACTTGACCACACATTTTTTTCCATCCCCATAACTCCGGTTCCGGAGGGGTAAAGTTTTTATCTAAAGAGTTTTTCCAAATAATTGCTTAAAGAGCTGTTCTTTTTACGTGCTGCGATTTACAGTTTTTGTCTCGGTTTTTGGTAGAAGGGCAGCGTTCAACTGGTCAACTGGCTGGGTTTTTTTATAACAAGTCGACATTCGATTACAGATGTAAGCTGGCACCTTGAGTCATATAAAAGTACATAAAACTTTTTCAGTTCTTGTGTTATCACAGGATTTTTATAAACAATAATAATAGTAAAACATTAAGTCTAAAAACATTTTTCTGCAAAAATTTTTTACGATAACACAAAATTATTATAATTTTTTGCAAAAAAATAGTAATAAATTATTCAAGAAATTAAAAACCACGGGGACAGCTCAAACCGTGTTGCTGTGTGCTGTTTTTACTCGCGATTTTCAATACCTCGCTGCGCTCGTTATTTAAACCAACGCTTGTAAACAAAAGCACTATTTTAGCCACTAGTTGTTAAAACTACTATTTTGTGCTCCAAAAACCATAAAATAACAATACATCCTTAGAAAAAAAATAAATCAACAAAATATTTTAAAAAAAGTTAAGACGCTAACGGGATTCGAACCGTTAACCTCCATTTTAGCACGCCAACGTTATAAACTTTGGACCATTGCGACTATAGGAATACTTCCATTTTTACGGTATATTAATGTTTTGGCTAAAGATAGTGCGTACCGGCAAATTAGATGATGTTAGTCAGGGACCCAATAAATAATTTCCATCACAGTCACACAAAAATCATACAACCAATAACGAACGATCAGATATCCGGCACACCCTGTTTATAGGGTTTTTATTCGGGAAAATAAAAACAAGCCAAAACAATTTTGTTAGTTTCAGAATATAAGGAAAAGGAAAGACCTGAAGCTTTAAAAAGTGTTCATTCACAAAAATGTTTCAGTTCATTTCTTGTTTACTTTTGTTTGCCAATACCGAGAGTAAAAATATTTTTCGTACGTCGCGCAGATTTATATTGTGGAAAATAATTGCTAGGTACGCTTTATACTGTAGTTTTCTCCATTTGTTAAAAATGAAACCATAACTTTTTAGTTCACCGTACCAATATGATATGTGGGACTATTAAAATCGTGAAATTTTAACTTTTCTTAATATAAATAAAAATGAGTTACTAAGGTTCCAAAACACCTTAATCGACGAAAAAAGAAAAATGTCTGTCGGTCTGCTGTCTGTTGTCCGTCTGTATACACGATAACCCAATAACGTCTTAATTGATTTTAACGAAATTTTAACGAACTGATTAACATTTGGGTAGGGTGGTGGGGGGATATACGGTTTCCAGATTTAAGGTTCCATAAATATGGACTACAAATTTTGTTATAAAGTCCAAATTCGTGGGAGCTTTAGTTTCGGAGTTATTTAAAAAGACGTTAAAATATAGAAAAAAATTTGTTCTAGAAGCACGGATAGTCCACCTTACAATCAGTTATTTTATGTTGAAAGCAAATGAAAATATCTCGAAAACTATAGCTTTGAAAGATTTAAATCTTATAAACAATATATTCGGGTAATATTTACGAAAACCAAAATATAAAAATCGCATCAACAGCTGCTTTACTTCTAAAGTTACGACTTTTTTTTATATATGTTAACGTTTTTTCAAATAACTCAGAAACTAAAGCTCCCACAAATTTAGACATCAAACAAAATTTGTAACTCATATTCATGGAAACTCAAATCTGAAAACCGTATATCGTGATTTGCTTTTGTTCCAAAGTTACAATTTTTTAAAATATTTTATCCCCTTTTTCCCCCCTTCAACCCCTCACCACCCTACCTAAACGTTAATCAGGTCATGTTCAGCCAATAGAGGATTTTTGTACCAAATTTTGTTAAAAGCGATTAAGGCGTTCTTGAGTTATCGTGTCTAAAGACAGACAACAGACAACAGAACGACAGACAACTTTTTTTTTCGTCAATTAAAGTGTTTTGGAACCTTAGTAACTCATTTTTGATAAAATTATTAAAGTCAAAATTTTACAATTTTAATATAATCCCCCATACTAGATTGGTATGGTGATTTTCAGATCTTGGTTTTCGTAAATATTATTCAAAAATTTTGTTATAAGGTTCAAATCTTTCGAAGCTACAGTGCTCGAGATATTTTTATTTTCTTTCAACATAAAATAAGTCATTTTATAGTTGACTATCCGTGCTTTCTAGTACCAATTTTTTACTTTTAAAATGTAACAAAAAAACCAACATTGATGATGATTGCATTTATTTTCTGGTAGCAAGGTTAAAGCCAAAATTTTAGCCATGAAAAAAAAACGACTTTAAAAAGTTAACTACCGGCAATAAAGGCATTAAAAGATAAAATGGAAGAATCACTACTATTTTCGATAATCAGTTTTTCAAGAAATGTATGAAGAAAGTATGTAATGTTCTTTTAATAAATATAACCAAAGCATCATTTCTAGATGAATCTGTGTAGGAGACATTCTTGTTTTTAAAAACTAATATTGGGAAAATATCATATTCTTGACAATAACCTTCATTTTTTTACATGTTTGTTTTTTCTATTGAAGAATGTCATTTAGTTTTTCAGTTTTTAAAGTAACTGAGTACCAATAAACATAAATAATTAACCAAATAGTGACAATGCGTAAAACTAGAAGAAACTTATCTGCTAATAGCTGCTTGTGGGAATTTAAATTTAAAAAACATGTAAACAATCCACATTTTTGTGGGTCAACGACAAGAAAATACCAATAAGTACTCACATGTGGTAAAAGTGACACACCTTTTAAAGATAACAAGCGAAACGAAACACCTTGTATTTCCATTATAGAAGCCATTTAAATTTTTAGAGTGAAATCTTCGTTTATTAGGCCCATAAAGGTCAAGTGCTTTACAATCGTGAGTTCATCAAAATTTCTCTCAAGGTATTCAGAAAAGAAATTTTTAATTAAATGAAATTTAGCCACGGATTGAATGCCATAATATAGCTTTAACCAAAAGGAACTAACCCAGATTCTAGGGTAGTATTGAAGTGAGCAGCAAATTAATGAAAGTTTAGGTAATGATAATCATTATTCCACAAATGAAACTTTGGAAAATTACAACGTTTTTTTTAAAATTTACGTGATAAGAATTACACTTAAATTTTCCCTCATATGTAAAACTATCCATAAGAGGTGTGGAATTATCGCTGAATTAATAAGTGATAACTCCCAGTAGGTGATAATTCTCCAGTAGGTAATAATTCCACTGCTCTAACGCGATCTCAATAATATATGAAGCGCTGCAGGTCACCCTCCCACAAAGCATTATATGTATATCGAGATTGCTATGGAACAAACAGAACGGCTTACGTCCTTACCTACGCGTAGTACCTGGATTAAACAAATTGGCCGACGCGCTGAGTTTTCGAGTTTTTAGAGTTTTGATACAAAATGAACCGTTCCGAGTCTTGATCCGAGGCCGAAATCGACTCTTACATACAAAAAAACATATCAGGGAACACCAAAAAAAAATAAGAAGCTTGTCTGGAACCAATTTATAAAGTTCTGCAAAGCCAGAAACTATGAAGTGAAGCAGGAAACGCTATTAAGCGAGAGAGAAATTTTGAAGGATTGGGCACGAAATATAAAAAAAGGAAACGGCGAGGAATATAAAGAAACTACCGTAAGAACAATTTGGAATGTTTCAGCAAAATTAATTAAGGATGAATATTATGAAAAACATGGCATAAAGCTTGACACATTTCAAGATATAATTTTCAAATCTGCAAGAGAAGCAAAAAACGACGGAATCTGCAGTTTTAAGAGAAGAAGAGACAACTAAGCTCATCTGTCTTGAAATTTGATAAAATGCAGAAACTAGTGAGTAGCTGTGATGGGGGAGGGACACCAGATGGGTTGCAAAAGAAGCTGTTCTTTGTCCTATGAACTAGCCTGAAGAGGAAGAGAAAACTGCAGAGCCAATTTGCAGTTTTTTAAAGAAGAAGCGGACAATGCAGGTGAAAAGACTAAAAAAATTTAGTATAATCCAATTTTTGGAAAAAACACTCAAGGTGGATCTAAGCCATGCGCTTTATCGAAATGGCAGATATTGAATAAAACTCACCCAATTTTCTATCCGGTTCGACTTTTTCATGATCGCCTGTTTCTAACGATAAATCTGTTTTAGAAATGTGTTTAAGAACATACCCGTGGGCAAGAACGAGAGAACTGAGGGAAACTGCTGTGTCTTATCTCGCAAAAACGGAGTTGCTGAACAGGAACTTATAAAGATAACAGCATGAGAGCATCTGCAAGCGATCGTCGATAAAATGCGAGGAAGTCAGAGCCGCACTAGTTCAGGGAAAATTTTGAAAAATGAAGGTCCGATCGAATGCTTGGCAGGGCCAAGCAGTGTAACTTCAGTTATGGAGAAAAAAATATTTGTGTCTATATCACCTATAATATTAATAATTGTAATAATTACAATAAATAGTCTAATTTAAAAAATAAATAACAATAACTAGTTCGTTAAATAAAAAAACCTTTTCCAAGCCATTCTGGTCTGGAAGGGTCCCGAGGATCGAGGCCCCCGCTAAATAGCCAAGTTAATCAGCTGAACAATAAAACTACGGGTCAGTGACTCTCTACCAGAATTTTTTATTCTCGCAGAGATCTTACTGACCAAGGTCTCCACACTAAACGGCACAAAAATGAACCTATCCACTAACTCTTTATTCTTGCATCTCTTTTGTTGTTCACCAAGATAGGCAGCTTCACCTGCCTTGGCGCTCGTTCTGGATACGTAACTATCTGCCCGTGTCCAGACAGGTTACATCCAAAACGAGTTGTTTTCCCTCCCTCCATGGAAAATATGTTAAACTATCTGCTCGTTTTCCATCACTCCTACATACACCAGTTGTTTTCAACATATTTGGTATATCTGCTACAACCAAAGACCGATGAATGATGTTGTTTAGGAATCGATGGCGAGATAACCTACCAGCACTATTGCAACAGCACAGACCGTAATGGCCCAAAATGTCAACCAATTGTCCGCAAGTGCAGGAATGCTGTTCACACACCGGTTGACCCAAACGAAGAGCGACAGAAATACGAGAGGTGTTATCGTCCAATAAAGTACTCAGTGGAGGAGAAGGAAGGGCGCCAAGCGAGGCATTGCTTTCTTTTTCTTGAAGAGCTAAAAGGCGAGCTTTTGATTTTGGATCTACTGAATTTTGAATTTTATTTAAAATTATATTTTCACAGAGAAAGTTATCAAGTTGTTTTTGAGTTTTGGGGCCAGAAGACGGAAAAGAATGTAAATTACATAGATTAAAACAGCTTTTCAAGGCAAATTCATGGTCGTTATAATTTTCTTTAAGAATGTATTTTGGAAGAATTAGTATCATTGACTGAGCCCAAAAATGCAGATCCAAATCTAACTGGCAGAGATGCTAAAGACCAAACTTGTTCGTTATAATTTATAATTGAAATGTTTTTGTTGAAAACCGCTCTCGGTTATTTTTTCCGTTGTATCAAAAAAATAAATAATAAATTAAATCACCGGCTTACTTTTAACAACGTAGTGTTGTTAAATATTTTATATGTTTTGTGTTTTCGTTCGCGAAATAATTCCCTAAATACCACTTGAGCCCTAAAATTAACCAAATAATTTGCAAACATTTCTCGTCCTGCGGAGTCGTGAAATTATGGAAAAGACGCAGCTGTCATAAATTATCGGTAATTTTAATGCTATAGCGAAAAATTATTCCCCTTTGCAGAACCCTATTAATTGAAAAATTTATTTAACGTGTTTTTTAGAGGTTCATTTTAATTAAAGTTTGCTTATAAAAGGTATTTAACGCGAATTCAAAGTGATCTAGAATAACACCAGAGTAAAGTGTAAAAATTTGCATGATTCTTGGTCAGTTATTCTACGGTAAAATAAGAGTTAATTTTCCGGTATTAAATGGTGTAAGATATTTTAATGGCATAAAACTAATTGAGTATTTTTTTCAAGCGCTATTGGTTTTAGAAATTTTACCTATAATTTAAAATTATTCTTCAAAAGCATGACTTGAATGAATGAATAAAATAATAAAAATATATTTTATATCTACATTTAAGAGCACACAAAAAATGCTTTTCACAAACATAAAGGGCTTACAATTTCCGTGGGGAAAAGTTTTTGACTAAAAATGCTAAAATTGCGAGTATTCATAAATAGAGACTTTTTGAGCTTCCTCAAACAACATTTTCTCTGCTTATGCTTATTTGTACGGCTGCTTACTAAGCGAGGCAAACAGAAAACTTTATTAGACATTTGTGCTTAAAAATGTATCTAATTTTATTTTTATGTTTAATAAAGATAGCATAACTACTTTAAATGTGATCTTTGGATTTTTTTTATTTTTATTTTTTCTAATCTAATGATATTGCTGAAATAATAATTTACGTTACAAGGCCGGGAAATTCTCTGTTAAAGTACAAGTCTAGATGTTTACGGACAAGGCGAAGAAGGAGTGGGAAATCCGTTATTTTATTCTTATTTTTTCTAATTACTTTACCAGACTGCAGACCGTTTGATGTGCAAGGCACTTTACGCCTGAGGAATATATCTGTTTTGTTCTACTACCTTTTTTCATCACAATGGTTAAAAATAAATTAATTACAAGCAATGACTTATAGATCTCCAGGGTAGAGGAATGTAATGTAAACAGAACAACCGGCGGAATATAAACTAAGCAGAACTTCCTAGGGAGCTAAAGTGTCATTTCCTTCCTTCGCTAGCTGATCAAAAATGTAATTTTCTGACAGGTTATGGTAAAAGAAAACAGTTATATTCTGAGTTTAGGAAGAAGTAGTGCTTTTCTTGGTTGATTACATGTTCGCCATTTTTTATCAACTAAAACATAATACACTTCTGAGGCAATTATTCAAGTAGCTCACACTACTTAATAAAGTAAACATATTTAACTTGGAAAGCAAGAGTAAAAGCTGATAGATCGTTTTGAGCCTATTAAGGCCACAAAAACGGCATAGATTTAACAACACTGCATTGCTGTTTTTGGGCCAATCTTTACTGGGCAGAATATCGGAAACGAGAAAACGGAATCTGTTGAAATTTGGCAGGAATGTTTATTTTTGAATTCTTCACAACAGTATCCTGACGGTTTTTTGATGGACTCTCTCATTTTCGAAACAAAATAAACACGGCTAACAATAGTCAAAAATCTTTCCTGACTTTTTCTTTAGCCTCGCCGGTAATACAGAAATCTGTAACAGCAATTTTTGGATTTTTTTTATTTAAAAAAAAAGTTAACCAAATTTTGAAAATTTCTTTAGATACTGAAATATCGATTTCAGTCCGGGAAAATTACTTTCCCGGACTAGTGACGTAATGTATTATTTCTTCTTTTTCCAGTTTAGTAGAAAGGAAACGGTAATTAATGGTTTAAAATTTAGTTTTAAGATTGTCTTTCTCAAATCTTATGAAAAACTATACCGGTTGTTTGAAAATGGTTAGTTTTACACACACACATTTTTTGTCCTACCAACTTTATGGTTTCAAAAAAAAAACTCTATTGTTATTACTCTGACACACACAGTGTTGGGAACAAATATACAGAGAGAGTTTCTATTAAGACTTGGAGACGCTACCATCCAAAGGATAGGTAAGCTGGAGATTGCTTCTGATTTAAAGGTGAGATACCTACATTTTTACATAAATGCGACTCATTTTCTAAGTATGTATGCATATCAATTAATAATGTGAAAATGTCAAATTGCTAAAAATCTAGAGCTAACAAAGCAAAACTACCCACAAAAAACAGCGCACTCAAATAATTATAATCACAATAAAGAAGTAATGTTTAAAAAAAAATTGTAGCCCAATTTATTCAAATATGACAATGACGCACAAATATTTGCTTATCTCTAAATTGTGTAAATTATCATTCAGATATATAGCCTGGCTGCCATTGAGCTCAAAATAATTCGCTGCTTGTTTACAAATAAATATTTAATTGTACAAATCCACTGGTTTAAATCCTTTTTGATTGTTTATTAATAAATTAGACCTACATTTTTAGACCAATAGTTGTTTATTAAACCTATTTTTTTAAGGGGATTTTGTTTAAAAGAAGAGTTGGGGTCTTATTTTTTTCTTGTTTAGAGCGATTTTGTGGACATCTTTTAAATTAGTTAGAACCCTATCGATCTGGTTTCATCGTTGTTCATTAACGCCCAAAAAGATAGTAGACACTTGTTGCATAAATAGAAAGTGCTTAATAGTCATCATATATCAGTGCGCATGCTCAGAACGGATACGTCGTACAACAACGTCTATTATAAGTATTCGTACGCAGTTATCGTATCCTAACCATTTTGTTATCTGTGGGTTTTCATAAATTCCTGATGTGTTCAGAACACGGTGCGCACACCATATGTCAGGAAAACTATAACTTATTAGGAACGTAACCATTTAATAATGCTTCTTTAAAAGGTTCTGTCTCGAAATTAAAAAAAAAATCAAAAGAATAATCATTATTCAACATCAAAAAAATAAAAAATTTCCGTAGTATTTTTATGTTACATTAGACAAGTGGCCGCTGGCTATGCGGAACCTGAATTCCAATACTCCAATCGAACTCACTTCAGTTTCCTTGGGCCTACTAAATTACGTGACCCTGGCGCTTCAGAATTCCGGGAGAATATTGCTTACAAAGAAGAAAACCATAACGTTTTTGTTATCAGATAATAGGATTCATAAAAATATACAATCGTATCTAACGAATTTTTAAAAATTTGGTTAACTTTTTTTTTAAATAAAAAAAATCCAAAATTTGCTTTCACAGATTTCTGTATTATCGGCGAGGCTAAAGAAAAAGTCAGGAAAGATTTTTGACTATTGTCATCCGTGTTTATTTTGTTTCGAAAATGAGAGAGTCCAGCAAAAAACTGTCAGGATACGGTTGTGAAGAATTCAAAAATAAACATTCCTGCCAAATTTCAACAGATTCCATTTTCTCGTTTCCGATATTCTGCCCGGTAAGGATTGGCCCAAAATCAGCAATGCAGTGTTGTCAAATCTATGCCGTTTTGTGGCCTTAATAGGCTTAAAACCATCTATCAGCTTTTACTCTCGCTTTACTAGTTAAATATGTTTACTTTATTAAGTAGTGTGAGCTACTTTGAATAATTGCCTCAGAAGTGTATTGTTTTAGTTAATTAAAAATGGAGAACATGTAATCAACCAAGAAAAAACCATAACCTGTCAGAAAATTACATTTTCGATCATCTAACGAAGGAAGGAAATGACACTTTAGCTCCCTAGGAAGATATGCTGAGTTTATATCCCGCCGGTTGTTTTGTTTACTTTACATTCCTGTACCCTGGAGATCTGACAATAAGTAGAGGTGATGTTCATCCTTTTATCAGATTTGTTTCGTTTTAGAAAGTCATTGATTGTAATTAATTTATTTTTAACTATTGTGATGAAAAAAGGTAGTAGAACTAAACAGATATATTCCTCAGGCTTAAAGTGCCTTGCACATCAAACGGTCTGCAGGGAGGAAAATAACATTTTCCACAACTTTCCTCCATTGGTATGTAAATAGTTACTCACCTTCCATTTAAGAGATCTGGACCTGACAAAATTGTACAGTTTTTCTGAGATAACTTCAAATAGTTGACTTTCTTCTGACATTTTCTCGACGTCCTTCAAGCTGCGGGAAGTGTCAAGAGATACCTGCGGAAACAAAAAAAAATAGATCCTATCCGTTAAGTCATATTCTAGGTTTAAGCTCTTTGTTACGTCAATTAATAAATACTTTCAATTACGCTTTGCTAAATGAAAGTGACAAAAGGCAATTTCACGTATAATTAATGGAGGGCTAGGTTTTTGGCATTTTGATATTTGCATCAAAAAAGTATCCCAATCAAAGTTGGGAGTGGGGTAGCATGAAACGTGTATTCTGATAAGAACTTTCTTCCAAATTATATAATAATGGCCACTAGTTAAAATATGGAAAAAAAATATTAACGTTTTATAGAAACGTACTGTAAGTTATCACAAAATTAAATTTTTAAAATCAAAACCAATAAAGAAGGGTAATGTCATATCATCTTAAAACAACTTATTTAAAACTTATTTTAGATTAAAAGAAAATACATTCTTTTTTTGTCTGAAAATGTCGAAGTAACGTTCAAACCGGGTCATCAACGTAGAATGGAAGGTAAAAACTAATAGCGGTTTCGATTGGTAAAACTGGTGGGCCACCAGTGCACCACTGAGTTGGTGACGCTGTTTCATTGGGTTGCACTTTCTTAGTTTTCATGTTCCATTCGAAAACTGATAATTTCAGTTTTGCACTAAGTGCAACTTTTTCTGCACCGACTGTGAGGGCTCGTGGCGCACCGGAAACTTTTTCTCGCCTTTATATTTTAAGTCAATCAACCTCAAAAAGGGTTTTTAAATGGTCCTAAGCTACTTAAGTGTTTGAATGAAACGAGCGTTCTGGTTTGGGTGTAATTTTTTTCATGTTCCATTCAATCTGCACTCAGATTGCACTGATGTAATTTTTTGAGAGCACCAAGCCAGTGTTAGTGAACTACGAGTGACGCACCAATTTTACCAATAAAAAACCCTATAACGGCTCGAGAAAATTTTTCGATTTTTTGCCGATAAACTAAAATTCAAAAAGTACAGCTTTAACGCCCAAAGACTGTTGCACGCTGACATGATGAGCATGTTATCATTTTGGTATTTAAAAAATAATAATTTACAACTTGACAAGATATTTAAAACAAAAACAAACGATTGCATTACACAAGTAGCCAAGGGCTTGAAATTAACTCTGTGTTTCGGACTTCCATTGTCTATATTTTATTTATACACGACGTTTCGATCAGTACAATCTCTGATCGTCTTCAGGTGCAAACTAGTGTTACACGGGGGCTGTTACACGCTGACATGATAAGCATGTTATCATTTTAGTATTTAAAAAATAATAATTTATAACTTTGTAATGACATCAGTTCAAAATACTTCAAATCATAAATTTGACAAGACATTTATAACAACAACCAACAATTGCATGACACAACTAGTCATTTTAGACCTTTAATGCCTTAAGGCGCTTGAAAATGCGGGCTTTTAAATGCACTTTTATGCTCGGTTATACATATTTTGGGAAAGTTTGTTGTGGTACACAATTTAAAATGAGGTAATACAGAAGCAATATACAGACCGCTTCAAGCTACTGCGAACATAGGGCGGAAGAAGTCTAATTTGCCAGTGTACGTACATGCAGAGACACCGCACGCCTATCAGTGAAGCAACCAACCCTCAGGCTTCCGATCGCCATTCGCTGCCGTTCGCCGCCTTTCGCCTTGTATTTAGTACGCCTCTAACCACGGTGCTGTGTGGAGCTTAGTCAATGAAACCGGAATTTGGTCAATAAATACGCAAATTTTTATAACGTAATTTTCGTATTTTTTGTCACTGATAAATAAGAGCGTTTTATTGTCAACTGCTCAGATTTATCAGTGACGACGTGTTACAATGAAAATAATAAGGAGAAACAAAATAAAAGCAAGTTCTCAAAATAAAATAATACATTCTAAAAACCAAAAAGATTCTTCCAGTCAAAAAAAAAATTAAAGCAAATGTTCGAAAAGTCCTCCTTGCTCGGCTAGACAATATCCGAGCCTACTATAAAAACCCCTTCTAACGTTTCCAAGCATGTTAGGGGTGATAATTTGAAAAGCTTCTTCAAAAACAGATAGAAGTCATTAGGAGCAAGATCGGGAGATCGAGCTGGCCATAAAATAGTTCCCCGTGTACTTATAACCCGATTAGGAAATACATTATCAAGATATTCCCTAACAAGGCCAACATTGTGAGCGGAACAACCATCTTGTTGAAACCATGTTTCACCAAATCTTACACCTAACAACTGCCTAGCAGTTGGAATAATGTGCTGCTGCAGTAGATCCAAGTATCTAGGACCATTCAAATTGCAATTGCCGTTAATAAAAAATGGCCCAATTACGTGTTCCCCTACAATACCCCCCCCCCAAACATTTAGTTTTTGGGGATACTGTGTTCTTACGTCAAAATACAAATGCAAATTTTCCCTCGACCAATATCGAACGTGTGTTGGGTTATGACGATTTGACCATTTGACCATCTGCACTTTTTCGGCAACTTCGTAGACATCCATTTTTAGTTTTAAAAATGTATTATTTCAATTAAAAACTTACCCATCTGTTTCTCGAGCAAGGCAAAAATAACCTCGGTCGTACGGCACGGAGAGTAAATTGGACTTGATTCCCCCTATGTTCGTAGTAGCTTGAAGCGGTCTGTATACATAACAAGAGAAGAAACTAACCAATTTCACACGATCGTGAATGTTGTGAATGAGGTGCTAGCCAAGTAAAACAACACGCGAGTGTAGGAAAGTTACTTTCTGTCGAGTTGTATACGCTATTTTTGGTCTTTAATTTTGCACAAATCAAATGAAACTGCTTTTCCGCACATGTGTGGAAAGCTACTTTGCGACACATGTGCGGAAAAGTATGATGACAATTAACGTCATCATACACTTTGCCACACATGTGGGGAAAATTACTTTGCCACACATGTGCGAAAAAGTACTTTTTCACACCTGTGCAGAAAGACTTCTGCAAATCGGTGATATTTAACGTTTTCTAGGGATGCAAATCGTGTGAAATCCATCACTTTTATATGTGGTCGAAGGAAATAGTATATTTTGTGAACGAGGCGCCAGCCGAGTGAAACAATATGCGAGTGTAAGAAATTTACTTTCTACCGAGTTGTGTACGCTATTTTTCCTACGACCACTTTAGGATTTAATTCGTATTTTTTATTATTATTATTTTGTTTTCATCTTCATCTCAAGAGAAAAAAGTATTTTCTATATTTCCGACGCTTCTACAAATCAGCCTACTAGATACCTACATTGTTTGGATGCTGTCATTCATTTTTCATCACTACAGAAGAAAACATTTTCGTCTCTAGAGACGAAAATAAAATTGTGAAATATAAAACTTTCTGAGGCGTTATAGAGTGCAGATTTGGTTACTTTCGTGTGTGGTTACCAGATCCATAAATAAAAATAGTATAACATAATTATTTTGTTCATATAGTATGACTTTTCATATTTTTTACTACGCCCGTCTACTTACTTTTTCTGTAGAAGTCTGTGTGATCTCGATGTCTCCAAACTCGATTTGAGATTTCTTCAATAATCTGTTGAAGTAAGTGACTAGTTTAAGCATCATGCATGATGAGGCATCCCTGTTTGAACATTTGTTGTTTAATTTTTTCAGGAGGGATTCTTCTATTGTTGGCTCATTCACATGTACCTACAAAACATTATAAATTTTCATAAACTGTCAAATTTGTTGTTTTAAACTGAAGACTTTCTGGTAACCATTTGTGCTTTTATTGTAAATATTGTTTATCTTTTTTTTATATTTTATTTTAGCGAATGTTTTTTTTTTGGTGCTTTTGGAACTTTAATTTTGTTTTTATATTTCTTTTTAAAATTTATTTTAAATACGTTTAAAGTAAAAAATATTTCTAAAAATGCTTTTTGATATGTAATTATAAAACTGTAAAACTAAAAAGTAAATTGAAGTTTCAAAATATTTGACAAAATTAAATTTTCAGAAACATTTTCAAAAATATTTTGAACTTTAAACGTCTTTTAGTTTACGAAGTACTAAATAGGAAATTACAGTAAGTAATTATTATGTAATATTAAATTAAGAAAATGTAAATCAATTAACGATATACCTAGATATATAGAAACAAAATTAAAAAAATATATCAGATCATTATATTATTAATATTGACTTCATTTTGCTAAAGAAGTAGGTATCAAATTTTACTTTCTTCAATGATGTAAATTGCATAAATCAGCAAAAAGTTGGTTGATCTAGTTAATTTACCTTATATACATAACGTATTAGCAAATAGGATTATTTCTTCATTATCATTGAAACTTGTCTACATATAAAGAAGACAGTTTTCATAAAAAAAAAATAGTTAAGTTTAGTACAAAATATATAGAAGGTAAAAAAAATTAAATACACGGATTCATCAGGCACCAAGTTTTACAAAAGTTTACCATTTCTTTTTAAATTCCAACCCATCTGTACGTTGCTGGATAGAGCATAAATTTCATATTTAGTAAATATAATTTTTTTTACTGCTATTCATGATTTTGATATTTTTATTGTTAAGTTTTTTATTTAATTTAACAAAAAAATACTCTTCTAGCCTTATTGAAGTAAAAATAGTATATCCCTTAATATCAATAACAGAAAGTCATCAAATAAAAAGTTATTAAAGGCAAACTATTTATTCAATTTTGCGTGTTATTGATAAGAGTTTTTTAATTAATAATATGAATCTTAAAACAGCAAGGTCTTACCGAATTTGGGTGATTTTTGTGTTCATCAATCACTGGTCCGGCAGCCACAGTTACAGCCGTAAGGGCGATCACAACACAAATCACTTTACAGTTCATTTTGCACTAATTTGCTTTTACCTAAATGAGTAAAAACAAAATCAAACGAAAGCAAAAAACGCGGTTATCTCATGACCAAAGTTTGAATTTGAATGGAGCAAAAAGAAGAAGAAGGAAGGTTTTATACCAGATAATAAGAATACCAGTAAGAACCCAAGAATACCACCAAGAATACCCACTTCTTCCGCTGGGAAGTGTGTCATATGGACCGGCGGCGTGAATTAGGGTTACAATTACTTTGTTTCTACGGATGTCATATAAATAACATTTAGAACTGTTCTTATCATGCATTAAATCGATTTTTTTAAAGCGATTTAAAAAAGCGGTTTATCAAGCAAAAATTGGGTTAAAGCATAGTAATATATCCTACAAATAACTATTTATAAGAAAAATGTCAATATAGTACTTTACTGTGGTTACTATTACGATTAAAAAATTACCAGTGTCGTAAAAATATAAAGTTATACTCGAAAGTAATATATTCCACTATATATCTATATACCATTACTAGAAGCACGAAATAACCTTACAGTCCGATGCTTACTTCATAGTCGCCACATTTCACTTCTTTAATAATACTTTTACTACAAGGTAACGACTTTACTGATTTTAATGTGGTTGCAATTCAATAGCTCCTACTCAAAACAAAACTACAAAGTTATATAAAAAACTGTTTATTTTTCATTTTATTTACATTTGAGTTGAGAAATATAAGTATCTAAAAAGTAGAATTGGACCTAAAAAAATCGGTAAAAAAAAGTGTGCGTTAAAGTATTTTTTACGCACGTTTTTAATTTTCGGTAAAAAACCGACAGAAATCTTTTTTTGCACCCGTGATCAAAAAAAGTTTTTTTGCATCGGTAACCAAAAAAGACATGCTTTAGTTATTTGCAAACGGTTACTAAAATCATGTTTTTGATGAAGGTATAAAAAAAGTGTTTTTTATAGGTAACCAAAAAAGATATGGTCTAGTAAGATGCGAACCGTTACTACAATCGTGTTTTTGATAAATGAAAAAAAACTTTAAAAACGTTTGTTGTTTTATTTGCGTTCTTTTAAATAATGAAATATTAGGTTAAAGATTTGTTATATAAAACTTTTCTTATATAAAAACGGTTTTGGGTTCGTACAAACGTAGTAAACGAAGCTTGCTTACCATAAGTTGCACCGGCCCGTGAAGTTCAAAATCAAGGCAAAAATTAGCTGCGAACCGCCACGAAAAAACACAGAATTAGATGTGGTTACTCAGTCATTTTATTTAAATTGGGCCAATTAGGTTTTTTTTTTGTTTTTCTTGTATGATTGTAATATAAGGTATAATGATAATGACTGAGCAAGTAAAAAAAGCACATTTTTAGAGAATACATCATAGAGATACCAACTCAAATTTTTTAAGAAAATGTATTTTTTATGGGCGTTTTAGCAAGCAACCCGCTTTGTTTAATTATATAGTTGGAGCTCCGATTATTTTAAAAAGAACACCACCAGGAAAATCACCCCATAAAGGTACAATTTTTCAGCTTTTCTCCAATATCTCGAAAATTGTAACATTTATAAAAAAATTGTTTTAACGACTTTTTTTCGAAACAAAATTATCTTTAGTTCGAGATAAAACAAGTATAAATAGGTCTTCTTTAACCTCAAATCAACCCTCAAAAATACTTAATATTTTTTGCCAACTTTGAAGCTGTTTTTATAAAATTTAGGTTTTAAAAATGTCTCTTTATTTTACTTTCTACATATATATTTAACAATTTCATTTACGTTTTGTTATTTTGAAGTAACCTTTGTGGCCTTAAACTCCCTCACCGCTAAATTAGGCACACAACAAAAGCACTAATAACTAGGTAAGTCGGGTGTGAATAATTAAAAAAAAAACAATCACAGCTAAGAAATAGATAAAACTCCCTCTCCAACATTCCTATAGTCGTAATGCCCGGATTGTATAACAAGTACACCCCAAACTTCCCTCCTTACCTCTGAAATTTACTTCGAATGTATGATATTATTAAGTGACACTGCAAAATGTGTGTTTTTTGGTTATTTTTTTTGTCCTTAAAACTATATATCTTTAAAATATTTGAGATATGGCTCAATTATTTAATAATATATATTTTATTACTTCTTTTTGTAAAATGCTGTTGCTTTAGGAAACCATTTAAAAGGCAAAGAGGGGATATAACAAAATTTATGTAAAATATTGACTTAAGAGAATTTTATAAGTAAACATTTGAAACCGAAAAACTGACTCATTCCTCAAATATTGGAATATAAGGCGATTTCGGTAAACTTTCCTTTGGTATACCATTTAGTTAACCAACCTGTGACGTCATAGCAATGACGTAACATACCACTTTCTTCCGAATTCATTCGGTAGGCCAAGAGAAACTAGCCTTAACCAAACTTTTTTGTTTGTTTTTTTCTGGTTATTTTTCTATTTAAGTGGTTTATTTTGCTGTGTGACTATAGCTTGAGACGTTTCTTACCCAGGTCTTGTTAAATTATGAAAACCCCAAGCAAGCGTGTTGCTTGCATATTAACAAGTGTCCAAATCCCTACGTTGTGTTTGTCTTTGTTTAATTCTTTCTTTTACGGTTCTAAAGAATTTGACAGAGTTGACCCTCTACCAGAAGTCAAGTAAAAGCGCACCATTAATATACAATCGATTTTTCTTTTATTAAAAAAAAGATTACCAAAAATTAAATATATACATATATAATATATACACAAAATATACCAAGATCTTTACAACATAAATAAGAATACTGACCTTAGAGAAGACCAATATTTATTACATTAATCGACAGAGAATTTGCTGCTAGTTTGAACCGCCTAGGCGAATGACACGTTAGGCCACGATGGATTTGGATATTATAAATGGATGAATATAACAAGCCCTAGGTAACCTTGCCGTGGCAAAGTTACAAAGTCATATTAAGAATATGTTAGCATGGGATAAAGACTACCCGTTTAGCAATTCGCACTGTTGCCTGCCCATTACATCACACGACAGCCGACCATAGCTTTATCAGCAACCAAAGCACGACCTCCACCAACTTACACATTATATCAAAATGAGGTTAGTTTATGGCCACATAATTACACCCGCTTGATTACCTCCCTCTCATTAATCCATCCAAACATCGGTCAACTCACTCTACAGTTCTTATGATTCCTAAGGAATAATAATATTAAGATTACCTGCAAAACTATCTTTATAAAAAGTATAAGTATGTTATCCCTGCATAATGTATATAAAACAATAATCAAGATACGCAGAATTATAAACTACCCTGGAAATATGTATAGAATTAGGTTACTCCGGGATCTTATTACCCTATGTCTTCTCCCCTTGAAATTCGCTTACCTAAAAACAGTTTTCGACGTAATTGTCGGGTCTGCTTTGTTTCTATTTCTAATTGAGGTCAGGCTGATTTAAAACTTAGAATGCCTTAAGAAAATAATTTGAACTTCTTGGTGTTCTCTATTGGTGCTTACGGTACATATAATTATGTATCCCTTTCCCTTTTAATTATCTTGTTTTTCTCGGACTTGGGGTAGCCCGTTGGAAAAACAAAATCAACGCATCACGGATTTGGGGTAAGCCGTTGGAGCGTCGGTTAATGGAATTTCCTCTTTTTAAGTTTAAGAAAAAAAACAACTATATCTTGTCTTTCTCGGACTTGGGGTAGCCCGTTGGAAAAACAAGATCCACCCATCTCGGATTTGGGGTAACCCGTTGGAGCGTCGTTTAACGAAAATTCCCTTTACCCTTTTCCATTAAAAGAAAAAAAATTAAAAAATTTAAAGAAAAACAGAGCACCAAGGAGAATAATGATCGGTTGGCCTCTACTCTCGTTATTGCTCCACCGCACATGTGAGCTTTGGTTTTGATAGAAAAATGAAGATTCTATCTTGATGCAAAACCCACCCTGATGTTTTCTGTTAGTTGGTTTAAAATTTGTATGAAACCCAAAAGAAAGCCGCATGTGTTGTTACAAAAGCTCTTGTGTTTACTAAGATGATTTCGATGTACCTGCCTATGGTGACCATCTATTTTAAGCAAAGAGTCCTATTATAAACAATGAAAACAACAAAAATTTCAAATACAACTTATTTGTTCACATTTCTAAAGCAGGACAAAACGAAGAAAGATAGTACTATACCAAACCAGAAAACCGTGCCACATTCCACGGTATGCAATTTAACATACTAGAGTAACGGTGACGTCAACATTTTAGTATTTGAAATCGGTTAGTAAGCATTTGATAGACCAAACAAGGTACCAAACCATGTACCAAAGCTTGCCGAAATCGCCTATAGGTTTAAGTACAAAAAGACTCTCAAAAAATACATATTTTCCTGTTTCACTTAATAATGTCTTATATTCGGAGTAAATTTAAGAGTTAAGAATAGGAGATAAGGGTATACTTGTTATATATCAAACTAAAAATAGTTTCATATTCAGCTCTTTTCCAAAAAATTTTTGTTTAAATATCGGCAAAAACTAAATTGCACTATTAAGCGATAATCCGCACTTAGATAATACCCTTGCTTAGGTTTGATTGTTTTTTTTCCAATGCCTCGCACCGAACTTACCTAGTTATTCGTACTTTATTTGGTACGTACCTAATTCAGCGGTGGGGGTATTTAAGGCCACAAGAGTTGCCTAAAAGTAAGTATTTCTAAAAAGTAAAGTAAGAAGATATTTTTTTAAACATAAATTTTTATCTTGTATAAAAACAGCTTCAAATATGGCAAACAACAGTATCCAAAAATATTTGGTTTTCTGAGGGTTGATTTGAGATTGAAGAAGAAGTTCTACCTATACTCGTTATACCTCAATTTAAAGAACACAATTTTATTGCAAAAATTCTACTACAATTTTTTTAATATTTGTGATATTGCCAAAAAACACTGAAAAATTGTATATCTAGGAGGTGATTTCACCCCAACGCACGGGTTGGATGAGATAGTCTGTTGCTTCTTTCATAAAACGCCCAATATAGATAAAATTCCCGATGTAGCGCATCGACTATTAGCAAATTAGCAAAAATTTTTGGAAGCTTTTGAGAGAGATCCATCATCCCTGTCAGATCCGGCTGTACACCCTTCGACCTCGTTTATCTGTCAAGATAACTAGTTCAAGGGGAGCATTTTCTGGTAAGCTTGATTTCTCTCAGACCCATGCAATTAAAAGAAGCGAACAATAGTACCTCTGGGGCTCACAAATAATGCTATATATGTGATATATGAATTCAACAGAGTTACTAAAATACCTTTCTCCCTCACTATTATAAATTAAAAGATACGTGAATACATTTCGTGATTTTACACCGTTGAAAATTCGAACGCAGTGTCCCCACAATAGTTAAGATATAGGTTTTGCGATGCATTGTAGGGTTTTGACAGTTTGTGTCAATGGTCATATGACCTTAACACATAAACATTTGGTATTGCCATACCAAAATGAGAGCAAATGGATATAAATTTTTGCACATCTAGAACGTAAGATTATCAAAAATCATCAAGGGCATAGATAAGGGGGTAATAGCTCTCCCCCCAAAAGTCTTACATAAAGAAGCACGTTTCAGGAAGTGTTGGCATGTTTTAAATTCCTCTCCCCACCTAGATAAAAGCCATGTCTACGCTCATGACAATTAGCCCACACAAATTATTATAAAAAGAAGTAAATTATACCTAGATTTTTTTTTGGACACCAGGCAACAAAGTTTAAAAAAATATTGTTGAAATTGAAGATTAGGAGGGAAAAGCTCCAAATAATAGGACTCTGTGCTTTAACATAAGTAATTGTGGTGATCCTTTTTTTTATTACGAGAAACGAGGTATTCTCCCCACTTTTTTATTACAAGCTTTTTATTTAACTTCATATCAAATCTTGACACTCAATTTTGAAGATATTCGATTGAATTCAAAGCTGGTATGCGCTTATACTTTCGGTAACAATATAATAATATGTTATTATTAGGCAACCCCCTTCCACCTAAGAGGGGAGTGGAGGGGAGAAAACGCCTTAGTTTGTCCGATGTCAACGGATTAGGGACAATTTTTGAACAGATTTTGAATATTCAATATGGTGGATTCAAGATGGACGATATTTGGTCATGTTTTGCTAACTACATCCGATTTTTTTCAGATTTGGTATGCATTTGAAGTTCCGGTGACAATACAATAATATGGTACTATCAGGTACTTACCTCCCCCTAACGAGGGAAGTAAAGGAGGAAAAAGATTTAGTTTGTTCGATTTCAATCAAAATTGGTATACAGGGAAGTACAGGGAAGGGAATAATTAAAAATTTCAATATGGCGGATTCAAAAATGGACGACATAGGGTCAGGTTTTGCGTATCAATTTTTCTTACTAACTTGTGCACAGGAAAACACACGGAAACACCCTGCAATGATAGTAATGCACTATAGCTGACTCAATATGGCCAAGCTTCCTAAAATGCGCCCATTTTGTTATTACGCTGTCAGAATCCTAAAAATTATTTTCTACTTTTTAGTGCACTTTATATTTTATAAAAGCTGGTATTTGAAAAGCTTTTTTTATTCTACTTTATGATTGCATATATTTAAAAAAATGCTCTTCTCGATTAGATACTGCAGCTAAAATCCCCTTTAAAATGTATATAGGTGCAAACTATTCCGTATTTTCTTTTACGTGTGGCTGAAGTACATTTTTTTTTACAAAAACTTTACTGTCATTTGTACGCACGGGATTGTGGTGGAAAAACAAGCACACATTTTTTCTCTACCTTCTTTATTGTTCTTAGCTTAGCATTCACTCCGCTTCCTCGATTTGTTTGGGTTCAACCTCTTCTAGTGAAAACGATATCCTATTAATGGCATACCATCGTACCAAATTGTGGTGGGGTAAAATTGTTACAACGACAGGGAAATTCTAATTTGGCAGGATCCACGAGCTGCAAGTTTTGTTGAGTAAATTTGTTAAAAAAAATAACGTTTAATAAATATTTGTTTAATATATTCAATGTGCAACATAAATCTTAACGTAATTAAAATTTTAAATAGTTTTATATTGACTGAACATTTCTTTTTAAGGCTTTGTTTAATATTTCTATAGTAATGAGAATATAGTACGTAATTACTTGTAAATGTACGATACGAATTATGCGCGATGTATCGTTACACTCATATAACTATGAGATACTATGATGGCCCAAGAATCAAAAAATGTGTAACAATAATAAATTTGAATAACAAAAATATTAAAATAAAAATATTTATTAAAAAAAAATTTATTAAAAAAAAAACAAACAAGCTTTTATTAAATGCATTAAAAAGTAGAAAAAAATTGTTTATCTTTCTGATACTATAATAAAAGCGATGGGCGCAAATTAAAAATTTTAACTTTACGATGACAAGGAGAACTACAAAGGAAGAACTACATTCTTATTCTATTCGATTGATAAACATAATGCTAAAGAAGCTGAGAGCGGGTGAGATTTCCGTGCTTGCCAAACTTTTGAAAATGTCCTGTCAACACGGAAAATTTATCGTTCACCATTGCGGCCGTCAACAAATTGTATCTCTTATATTTATTACACTTGAGACGCAAAAAAAAGTACAAGAAAGGGCATTTTTGGGTACATCCAATTATTTCTTGCCAACTTTTGTCGCGCATCATTTTGGTTTTATTCCAAATACAGGGTTTAGATTCCATCAACTCAATCAATGTAACAACATCGTATTTAAAATCCGGCATTTTCTTTATTTTTTTGTGATAAAATTCGCCAACAACACGCACCCCTGGGAAAAATGAACAAAAAGATAAAAAAAACCGGGGAAGCTTGCTGTCCACCGATTTGTCCTCGCCTGTCCATTTAAACACATAGGAAAATGCTCCCACCGATATCGTTGCCGGTGTCGATGTCGTGTCGGTGTCGTGTCGTCCGGTGTGAAAACACCCATATGAGTGATGATGTGATATCTAAATTTAAAATTTTTAATTTGCGACCATCGATTTTATTATGGTATCAGAAAGATAAAAAAAAAATTTCTACTTTTTAGTTCATTTAATAAAAGTTTGTTCTTTAAAAGTTTTTTTTTAATAAAAATTAATTTTCTAATTTTAGATTTGTCAATTTTTTTATTAAAAATTCAGAATCCCCTTCCCTAAAAACCCCTGTATGCCAATTTTGATTGAAATCGAACAAACTACATCTTTTTTCCCCTACCTGGGTACCTGATAATATAAGACAGTTAAAATTCGTTAGCAGAACATGACCAAAAATCGTCCATCTTGAATCCGCCATATTGAATTTATAAAATCTGATCAAAAAGTCTAATTCCTTATCCCCAAAAACCCCCGTATGCCAATTTTGGTCGGACAAACTTAGGTATTTCCCCCCACCACTCTCTTCGTAGAAAAGAGGGGTTTGCCTAATAATACCATATTATTGTATTGTCGCCGGAACTATAAACCCGTACAATCGGACTGACTAGAACTTCGTTATGGCCATCCCAAAATGAACCCACACACCAAATTTCAATGAAATCAGGCGTACTTCAACTGTACTCCCCTCCACTCCCTTCGAGTAGAGGGAGCTGTCAATTTTATCACACTATATTATTATGTTGTCACCGCAACTATATAAGCATGCCAAATTTGAAGTCGATCGGATATGTTGAAGTTGGTCAAAATTAAGCTACAAGATTTCATTACATAGAAATACACAAATATATATACACATGAGTAAAATTAAATAAAAGCTTGTAAAAAAATTAATAACCCTGGGCAAAGCTAAAGGCAAAAAAATCTACTGCGCATGCCTGATGCAGTCTACTCGCGCCCAGAAGAGTTTCCAGAATATTTTCCAGGCCAACTTGATTAGGCGAGTTATTATCGCTATAGCTTTTTTAGGAAAATGCAAGGGCAGTGTCGTTACGGTATCTCATAGTTCCTTTCACATTTTTGTGTTTTTGGAGATAAGGCCGATGAAACATTATTTTACTCAAGCCATTGGAGCGAACTAGCCGCAAGCGACTTGTCAAGCTAATGGCAGGCATGTAACGTTAGGTGACGTTTTGAAATAGTTCGCTCAGAAAACTATCCCAAGTGAAGTGTCTAATTAGCGTTTTTTGTTAGTGGGAAGTGATGTTTCCACGACCCACTTAGACCCGAGTTTGTTAACCCTTAGTGATTTATCTACTTACCAATATGAGACAACTCACTTAACTTTCTCTTCACTTACGGTTAGTGAATTTTTCTACTAAGGACAAGTGAACGCATCAAATATCGAAAAATCATGCGGAAAAATATATTCATCCTAATAATAGTCCATGCCTAAAATGATTTGTCAACGTATGGCCATCATAAGAATTTGAAAATCTTATTTGCAACGATTAGTGTTTTATTGATATGATATACTGGGTGGATTCTTTAAACGGAACGGTGCTTCTAGCAGGTTAGAATTTGGTTTAATAAAAAAATCCAAAAACACAAATGTTATTTAGTTTGCGAGGTATTATTTTTTTTTAAATACGACACCCTGTATATTTTCCTTTAATCGTGCTATCTTGGATTTTGTCCATGTTATTTAGTTTGCGAGGTATTATTTTTTTTAAATAGGACACCCTGTATATTTTGCAATTTTTGAAATCTGCAAACAAATTTCGAGTAGAGGGAGCTGTCAATTTCATCACACTATATTATTGTGTTGTCACCGCAACTATATAAGCATGCAAAATTTGAAGTCGATCGGATATGTTGAAGTTAGTCAAAATTAAGCTACAAGATTTCATTACATAGAAATACACAAATATATATACACATGAGTAAAGTTAAATAAAAGCTTGTAAAAAAATGAATAACTCTGGGCAAAGCCAAAGGCAAAAAAATCTACTACGCATGCCTGTCTACTCTAGTCTACTCGCGCCCAGAAGAGTTTCCAGAATATTTTCCAGGCTGACTTGATAAGGAGAGTTATTATCGCTATAGCTTTTTTAGAAAAATGCAAGGGCAGTGTCGTTACGGTATCTCATAGTTCCTTCCTCATTTTTGTGTCTTTGGAGATGAGGCCGATGAAACATTATTTTACTCAAGCCATTCGAGCGAACTAGCCACAAGCGACTTGTCAAGCTAAGGGCAGGCATGTAACGTCAGGTGACGTTTTGAAATAGTTCGCTCAGAAAACCATCCCAAGTGAAGTGTCTACTTAGCGTTTTTTGTTAGTGGGAAGTGATGTTTCCACGACCCACTTAGACCCGAGTTTGTTAACTCTTAGTGATTTATCTACTTACCAATATGAGACAACTCACTTAACTTTCTCTTCACTTACGGTTAGTGAATTTTTCTACTAAGAACAAGTGAAGGCATCAAATATCGAAAAATCATGCGGAAAAATATATTCATCCTAATAATAGTCCATGCCTAAAATGATTTGTCAACGTATGGCCATCATAAGAATTTGACAATCTTATTTGCAACGATTAGTGTTTTATTTATAGCGAGATCATGATGATGATATACTGGGTGGATTCTTTAAACGGAACGGTGCTTCTAGCAGGTTAGAATTTGGTTTAATAAAAAAATCCAAAAACACAAATGTTATTTAGTTTGCGAGGTATTATTTTTTTTTAAATACGACACCCTGTATATTTTCCTTTAATCGTGCTATCTTGGATTTTGTCCATGTTATTTAGTTTGCGAGGTATTATTTTTTTTTATATAGGACCCCCTGTATATTTTGCAATTTTTGAAATCTGCAAACAAATTTCGAGTAGAGGGAGCTGTCAATTTCATCACACTATATTATTGTGTTGTCACCGCAACTATATAAGCATGCAAAATTTGAAGTCGATCGGATATGTTGAAGTTGGTCAAAATTAAGCTACAAAATTTCATTACATAGAAATACACAAATATATATACACATGAGTAAAGTTAAATAAAAGCTTGTAAAAAAATGAATAACTCTGGGCAAAGCCAAAAGCAAAAAAATCTACTGCGCATGCCTGTCTACTCTAGTCTACTCTAGTCTACTGGCGCCCAGAAGAGTTTCCAGAATATTTTCCAGGCCAACTTGATTAGGCGAGTTATTATCGCTATAGCTTTTTTAGGAAAATGCAAGGGCAGTGTCGTTACGGTATCTCATAGTTCCTTTCACATTTTTGTGTTTTTGGAGATGAGGCCGATGAAACATTATTTTACTCAAGCCATTCGAGCGAACTAGCCACAAGCGACTTGTCAAGCTAATGGCAGGCATGTAACGTCAGGTGACGTTTTGAAATTGTTCGCTCAGAAAACCATCCCAAGTGAAGTGTCTAATTAGCGTTTTTTGTTAGTTTCCACGACCCACTTAGACCCGAGTTTGTTAACCCTTAGTGATTTATCTACTTACCAATATGAGACAACTCACTTAACTTTCCCTTCACTTACGGTTAGTGAATTTTCCTACTAAGGACAAGTGAAGGCATCAAATATCGAAAAATCATGCGGAAAAATATATTCATCCTAATAATAGTCCATGCCTTGTCAACGTATGGCCATTATAAGAATTTGACAATCTTATTTGTAACGATCAGTGTTTTATTTATAGCGAGATCATGATGATCATATACTGGGTGGATTCTTTAAACGGAACGGTGCTTCTAGCAGGTTAGAATCTGGTTTAATAAAAAAATCCAAAAACACAAATGTTATTTAGTTTGCGAGGTATTATTTCTTTTTTAAATACGACACCCTGTATATTTTCCTTTCATCGTGCTATCTTGGATTTTGTCCATGTTATTTAGTTTGCGAGGTATTATTTTTTTTAAAATAGGACACCCTGTATATTTTGCAATTTTTTAAATCTGCAAACAATTCTCTCTTCAGCAATACCACACAGTAGGATCTATCTGTTACGATAATCAAGATATTTTTATCTAAATCTGTATGGAAAATTTCGATATTCATTCAAATATCCCCCGTAAAACAGGGCATAGACAACAATTCCATGCAAGTTTATATGCCTCTATCTTGGACACCATAAGAGATAGAGTATTAGTGTGTGGTATTGTCAAAAATATAATTTTTTTTTAGATTTCAAAAATGTCAAAGTATATAGGGGGTCCCATTTTTAAAAAAAATATTTTTTGCCATACCTCGTAAACAAAATGACATATTTAAAAAAATGCAAGATAGCACTATTAGAGAAAATTGAAAATCTCAGTTGACGTGTTTTTGGATTTTAGAATGGTTTAAAGAATCCACCCTGTATATCCAGCCTATTTCCAAAAGTCTCTGATTAAGCTTCAATCATGATTAACACTTTTCTCAGTTGACTAATAAGAATCCGCCAAAACGTTTACGTCCCGCGGTAAACCCATTTCTTTATAAGTGCATGGTACAGTGCATAAAGCATTGGTCTATCAACCTGTAGGTTATCAGTTCGAATTCCGTCGGCACGTCGCACTTTTTCTTATTAGGGTAAAGTCCGAATAGATTTTGAAAAAAATTCAGAGAAACTAAATAAAGAAAAAAAATGTATTTTAAAATGCATAAAAAGATTCTTTAAACTATCTTTTATAAAAATACTGTTTTTTAAACAGAATAAAAAATTTTAATACTCGAAAAATGTTTTGAAAAAAAAAGTGTATTTATTATTTATTCTGTCCTGCGTTTTTATATGGCTATGTAAGCCAGTTCTCTAGCCGCACACCCTTCCAGAGTCCTGGCACACCCAGTCTCCGGCAGCAGCCTGGTGTTGGTGGTCATCCATTCTTCCATTTTGTCGCTCCTTTCTACGTTCTCTCTTTTCCGTCTCTAGTCTACGTCGTTGCTCTTCAAAAGTTCGTGCTCCCTCATGGACTGTTCGGCGCCATGAAGCCCTATCGTTTGCCGTGGTCTCGAAGTTGTTTATATCGATGTGACCCTTCATCATATTGCCTTTGAGATCGTCCTTGTACCTTTTTTGTTGACCTCCTTGATTTCTCTTTCCCTCCTTCAGTTGTCCATAAAATATCTGTTCTGGGAGACGTGTTTCGGGCATGCGGATAATGTGACCAGTCCAACGAAGCTGGTGCTTGAAGATAAGGGCTTCTATACTAGTTGTTTTGGCTTCTTCTAAAACACTTATGTTTGTTCGTCGGTCTTGCCATTTGATTCTCAGGATTCGTCTTAAACAACTTTGGTGATATTTTTCTAGTCGCTTGATATGCCTTCTGTAGGTGGTCCACGTTTCGCATCCGTATGTTAGAGTTGGTATTATAACTGTGTTGTAGACACGAAGCTTGGTCTCCGCATTGATGTCGTGATTGTTGAAGACTCTCTCCGAAAGCCGTCCGAACGCTGCGCTAGCACATTTTAGGCAATGCTGTGTTTCTGCGTCAATAGTTGCATTTAATAATAGGTGGCTCCCAAGGTATGGGCAATGTTCCACGTTCTGCAGAAGATGGCCATTTATGGAAATGTTTGGAGCTTGGGGATTCGTACCTGGTTCTGGTTGGTGAAGAATTTGCGTTTTGGCAAGATTGACCTCTAGGCCAATGCTTTTGTAGGCTTGGTTAAATGCGTTGATTACCAGCTGTAGACATCCTCTGTATCGGCCATAACGACGTTGTCATCGGCGTACTGCAGTTCGATTACCGAGGTCGTCGAGAACTTAGGTTTTGCTTGCAGTCTGCCTAGGTTAAGTAGGCCACCGTCGAATCGAATTTCCACTCCCGGCGGTAGATGTTGTATGTTTCGTAATTTGGAATGACTCTCTGGTCCATCGTTCCATTGTCCTGCAATAGTCTAAGAATTTGAATATATTTTTGAGGGCATCCAGCTTTTGCCAGTATTTTCCAAAGAGTTTCTCTGTTGACCGAGTCAAATACTTTGACTAGGTCTATGAAGGCCATGAAGAGAGACGATTTCTCAGCGCCTACGCTCCGCCTAAGAAGAAATGTAAAATTATCTCATAGCTCTAGCTAAAACATAATTCTGCTGCTCCACAAAATGTACTAACCACAGTCAATGGTAAGTAGACAGTTCACTTGTCTCCTGTTTAAATGAAGTTTCTACTTGGGGCTAATCAATTATTACTTAGGATTAGTGGATATTTTTCTCAGTGTTGCATATGAGAAAACGTCTGGGGTATTTTCGAAGTCAAAACCAGTGAGTATTCTCCAAAATTTGATTATTAAATGAAAAATTTTGTAAAACATAAAAAAAAACAATAAAAAAAAAATCTTGTTGCTCTACGTCATCATTAGCAATAATCAAAAAGGATTTTGTTTATCTACCTTAAAAATGGCTCCATGTGAAACGGTAACTTAGAAAAAATTGTTACTGGATAATTGTTTTTTCTTATTAAATTTAAATAAAAAATTAAAAAGTTTTAGATCCTTTCAAAAAAGTCTCATTTTATATAAAATGATATACAAGAATTTCAGCTGACTTACTTTCTCCATTCAAATCGCCATACATTTACATACGCCTGAAAATTTGGGCAATATATTGCCCAGTAGTACAAGATACACATAAGAAACACTAAAATGACAAGACAAACGAAAGTAAAATGCAAAGCAAATATTTAAAAATGCCTAGCGCATACACATTACGTGCTTTTGTTTATCACAAGCATACAATACATCAATCTGACTTACGACGTGAGTGAGCGCTTCATGATAAACTCGAGCATAACTCAAAAAAAGAATAATTAATCACTGGATACAATAATAAAGTTTAAACTATCGAAAAAGTACAGATCCCACAAAACTTGGAAGTTTATAAGAATTTTGGGATTCGTTTCGAATTTATTTGGAAATGAGTTTGTAAACTATTTTCTGACAGATTAAAAAAATACGTATTGCTTACCTTGAGCGGTATTTTAGGTGAATTTCAGTTGAGCCATCTACCGTCGGCAAATAAATTTAATTCGTGGGTCTTTAATAAATCAAAAGAGGGACGCTGTTTTTAAATGGAAATTGGTCCTCGGTAATTTTCAAAGTTTGTTAGGCAAAGTTATAGGGAAGGACCCGGGGAACATTTTTCCTCATAGGCACGACCACCAATATTTGACAGGTGACTAAGAACAGGCCAATTATGACCGATTTCAATGACCAACTGGACAACGCTGAATTCAGAATTGTCAACCATTTTGACAGCTGTTAAACGCTTTCTAATAACGGATATTAATTTGTTTAATTTACAGTTTTTTTACTGGAGAGTGCCTATTTTGTACTCTTTAAATTATTTGCAATTGAAAACCCTCAAAAAAATTGACGGTTGTCAGGAAATGTCTCCGATTTTTTGGTAATAAAAAAAAACAAAAAATTCAGAAAAAAAGGCTCTATCATTACTAATTAGGAATCACCAAAGATTAAAATATTGAAAGTTTTGATATTTTTTAAAAGTTGTCCTTACGACCGAGATATATCTTACGACCACACACGAAAGTAACCAAATCTGCACTCTATAACACCTCAGAAAGTTTTATATTTCACAGGCATATCAAGATTATTTTCGTCTCTAGAGACAAAAATGATTTCTTCTCTAGTGACGAAAATGAATGACAGCAAATCATCCAAACAATGTAGGTATCTAGTAGGCTATGATTTGTAGAAGCGTTGGAAATAGACCGAATCCATTTTCGTCCCTAGAGAAGAAAATACTTTCTTCTCTTGAGATAAAAATAAAAAATATTTAACAATAATAAAAAATAATAATAAAATCTTAAAGTGGACGTACGAAAAATAGCGTACACAACTCGATAGAAAGTAACTTTCTTACACTCGCATGTTGTTTCACTCCACTAGCGCCTCGTTCACAACATTCACACTCGTGTTAAATATGTCACTCTCTTCTCTCGTTATGCATTATACTATTATTTCTTGTATTTTAGTTTTGAAGCGCAATATAAGTTCTTCCAAACTTCTTGTGGTATGCGAAAGCAATTTCGTTAAAATTCATATTATTGATGTTATTTTCTGCGCGTTTCAGGGAAATAATTGTTTTCTCTCTGATTTCAAGAGTATCGAATTATACTAAATCTGGGTCACAAAAATAACGACATTTTTGCGGTTGTCAAATGCCGTTCAAATGAGGCTTAATAGCTCTTCCATTTTTTTAATTTTTAGCTTAGGTGTAGATAGTTGACAATTTGATCCTTGTTGTCGCTCAATGATTCGTATAACATATTGCTGATAAAACAGTTAACAAATCACTTCTACATGCAAATCTAAAATTGGTTGTATTAGGTGGTAGAGAAGTGATGTTGTAACACTAATTTATTGTCAGCATTTGGAAACCCTGAGGATTTAATTTAATTTAATAAAAAAAACAGGGCATTAAAAAGAATGCTTGGGAAATATTTGAAAAAAATAGTATTTTTAGCGAATTATCATATATGAGCTTTAGAGGAGAAGAATATTGTAAAAAAGTGCATTTTAATATATTAATAGAGTTAAGCAAAAAATAAGAAGTTTGAAGGAAAACATTCCAATTTTCTGTTACCTAACTTTTAAAAAATGGAAAAAAGAAGTTATTTTTTGCCAATCAATATTTTTTTTTCAGTATCAGCTATTATTATTTTACAACCATTATTCTATAAAAGTATAAGGTGACAAGTGCGACAAAAATTGTGATTTTAAATCTTATTTGAGTTGTGTTCAAATATATAATGAAGTGTGTGTTACACTTGTTGTTTATGCAATGGGTATAAATCTAGTTAAAATCCACCGGATGTACACGGCAGTACTAAGACGAAAGTAAAATGCAAAGCAAATATTTAAAAACCAGACCAAGGATCCAGTACAATACATAGTCTGGTGGCCAGCAGTGGAGAAGGTCACTACTATCCTCAAGCTTAGGAGCCTACAGGGAACCATATGCAGAGGTATAACCGGCGCTATGAGGACGGCACCTATACAGGCACTCGAAACCATTCTGCGACTACCGCCGCTTCCGATATGGATCAGAAAAGAAGCGATGGTGATCCACCTCCGGCTGAGAGATACAGGTCAATGGAGAGGAAGAGGGGAAGCTGCAAGGCATCTTAGGATTGCCCAAATCACCGACAGGGAAATCCCTATGGCAGCGATTAAAACACAAAAACCAAAAAACTCTTGGAGATTCAACAAGAGGTACAAAGTAGTCATCCCAGACAGGGAACTATGGCAGAGTGAAAACCTCCGCGAACAGTTCGAGGAGAACGCCGTGATTTGCTACACCGACGGGTCGAAACTGTCGGAGAGGCAAACCACAGGATCGGGGGTTTATGTGGAAGATCAGGAGGTTCGAAAGAGCTACCCGCTCGGAGAGCAAGCCACAGTCTTTCAGGCAGAGGTGTATGCCATAATAATGGCTGCAACCATGGAAGAAATAAAGAACGGTAGGGAGGAGCATGTTTATATATGCTCCGACATCCAATCAGCCCTAAAGGCACTAAGGGCGCCCAAGATCAACACCCTGGTGGAGGAATGTGCGGATGCACTAGAATCCTTGGTAGAGGGCAAACAAGTGACACGTATGTGGGTACCGGGACATATGGGGGTGCCGGGTAACGAGATGGCCGCTGGGCAAGCACCCAGTATGTAGGGCCGAAACCACTCCTAGGAACAACCAAGAGGCAATTGCAAAGTCGACCAGACGAGCCAGACAAAAATGGCTTCTGGAGAGATCGCGAAGGGACGCTGGTCTGCTGACAGGTATCATAACAGGTCACAACCGACTAAGGAAGCACATGACCTGGATCGCGGTGGAGAATGACTCGACCTGCCGGGCCTGCGGGCGGGCAGAAGAGACGTTATAGCGAACTGCAAGGCATACCAGAGGAGATATCAGGTGTTCGGTTTCCCGAACCTGGATGAGGAGGACCTGCACATGCTCAAATGGGACAAAATACTGGACTTTGCAAAAAGAACAGTGAAACCAAATGAGCAGACTGCCAGACTAGTGGTGCAGGCGGTGGATTAGGGGCAGGCTCGGGCTTGGGCAGAAAGGGCCCAGGGAGGCCTACTTGCCAGACTTCGCGCCGCCCCTTCTCTACTACTACTACTACTACTACTAGTTAAAATTTTATTATTAAGTGATAGTCAACACAAGGAATTCATAATAATATATACCATGCTTCAACTAAGCGATAAAATAAATATATGTATATAACATACATAACCTTTATTATTCTTGTGCTTGCTAAATTTCCACTTATTTTATTTGCAACTGTAACATACTGATAAGTTAATCAACTCCTGCGTTTTTACAGAAGCGACGTAGGTATCTCCTTGGCACCTTTGCCTTTACTAAAACTAAATAAAAAAAAATATTTTCTAGGGATAAAACGCCTAAAAAATATGCACTATCTGCAAACGTCACTAGAGAAAAATGCAGCATCTTCTTATACTAGTCAAGAATGCACCATTTTTCTGGTCGCAGCATCAAATACTGCACTTCTTCTTAGAAGAAAGCACGTCGCGACTCATGTATTTCTAGTGAAAAACGCAGTGTCGGAACTTGCTACACTTTTAACTAAGACGTCTTTTCGCGATCGATGTTTTCGAAAGCACATTTTGAAAACATACGTCACTGTTTCAACCGCAACGTCACCGTTTCGAACCATCGCCACTGATCGCCAAAATGACAATTATTGGATGACATTAATCAGCTGTGTTTGTGTGGCTTCCCGTTTTTTGGATTTGGAAGTTTTTTTTTTGATTTTTCGAAATGGATGTCCTAGATCCACAAGTGAGCCTTTATTTTTGTCGCCGCTAGATGACCTTCGCCTATTTTCATTATTGCTAAAAATTGACAAGTACCGCCATATTGAACCGTGTTCGAAACGGTGCCCGAGGCGCTTTCGAAATCCTTTGAAATGTTTTAAACCGTGACGTCACCGTTTCGTCGCCAAAATAACATTTTACGCATGTTTTAAATGACCTTTTTGAAATCATCGGTCGCGAAAAGACGTCTTATCTAGTATGTGATCGCGATTCGTCATCAGTTACTAAACAAGAATGCGGAATTTTCAATCTAACGGAGTTTTTAGCATTGTGATATTTTTGTTGTGAGTTTTTTTTTTCAAAAACTGTACAGTTTTGAACAAGTTAATAAAAAATCAATATTAAAATTAATAAACGGAGACCCGGATGTAAATTTAAATTAAAATATTATTTACCTAGTGCATTTGAGTATTTTGAATTTTTGTCATTTTAATTTGTGTTTTTTTTTTCTAAATTTAGAAACTAAAAATAGTTTAAGTGTTCAAACTAAGGCAAAATATTAAAATTTTGTAGATTAAATCCAAAACGCAACTTATACTGTGTCCAACCCAAATTTTATATCGGTGTAGAGAATGAAAATTTTACATCCGTGGGTAGTGGTGCTACTGGAGATTTTGATTAGTTCATTAGATTGCGGTTTTTTTGATTTTTTAGCTCACACGTTACTATAATTATCTGCAAGAACCCAACCCAGAAGAATTTATTAAGGAAATTAATTAAGAAACTCTGTCCCCTGATGAGTACAGGCAGACAAATATTTTAAAAGGAAATGCTAATACCTCTATCGAATAAATTTTAATTACTATTATTTATTTTGTAATAATTTTTCATCATATAGTTTCTATTTCTTTTAAATCCATTTATTTAATTAGTATTTTTGTTTACTCTGTCAATATTTTCGTGTCATTATTAAATATTTATTTTCATTCCAATGTTTCTTTTTATCTATTTTTTTGTACACTAGTAAAAAAACAACAGTTTATTTGTTAAGCAACGCGGATGCATAGCTCTAAGTAATACTAGATAAAAGTGCAGTATGCGTAATAAAATCTTTATTTGTGTTCCAAATGCACTTAAACCTATATCAAAAATAATATTAAATAAGAAAAAAATTAAAGCCAAAAACGTTTTTCGAGTTTTCCTCATAACTAAGTTTATGGAAGTTACTGCGTTCTTTACTAAGAGGGCAGAAAAGCAGTCCATCAAAAGCTTTAAAAAAATTGCACAGTGAAAATTTGATAAATATTATCAACATACTTGTTTTACAGAAGTTTTTTTTACAGATTTAGAGAACTGTACTCTTACCGCTTTAACACCAACTTAGTTTTTTATGATATTGTATTGTCACCGAAACTGTAAATGCTTACCAAATTTAAAGTTAATCGGACATAGAGTAGTAGTAGTAGTAGTAGTATAATAAGGGAGGGGAGGCTCCCGGTCCGGCGATTAGGCTCTACGCGAGCCCTTTTCGCCATCCCCCAGAGCTCCCTCCTCACACTCCCACTCCACCACGGTCGAACCATCCCGTTCGATAAAGGTATATATATCCGACCATTTCAGCGTCGGAAGGTGTTCCGGCTCGAAAACTTCCTCTCCAAAGATTCCCTCTCTGATTCCTCTGAAGGCCGGACACCTGCAAGATAGTGGTGTGAGGATACATCCTCCTCCCAGCACTCTCTGTCCAGTAAGGACTCCTATTAGGGGTCTTATTTTTGTACGTTCCCTGCGCAGCAACCAGTCCTTTGGCAGATTTCACCTGACCTTTGGATAAAACGCAGACACGGTTCTGTTCCGACGTATGCCTGAGCTGACTCCTTCCTTGCTCTTCTTTATCTCCCTATTTCCTATGAGTAGACCTGATCCTGTCGATTCCTTGTCTGCTATCCTCGATCTATCTGTGAAGCAGATCATGGCATTTTCTGAAAGGTCGACTTCGTCCCTAGTCCATGCCTCTCTAGGTGGTATAGTTACACTGAGCTTCCTCTTTTCCTAAATTTTATATTCTGGGTTTTCGATCCTGTATGCTGAAAGGGGTATTTCCCTTTCCGCCATACAGGCGATAGCCAGGTGCCCGTCCTTTTCGCTTCCTTCCTTTAGGTGCGTTGCCATCGCTTCCCTTCTGATCCAGAGGGGGAGCGGCGGTAGTCCTAGGACAGTGTTCAGAACTGAGTTTGGGGTCGTCCTCATTGCGCTAGTTATGCCTATGGCTGCCAGTCTCTGCAGGCTGTCTAGCTTCCTAGCATTTTTATCGGTACTGGTTCCTTTCCACCAAACTAGGGAACCGTACTGTATCCTTGGTCGTATGATGGGGGTGTAGATCCAATGTATCACCTTAGGGCACAGGGCCCATTTTCTACCTGTTACCCTCCTAACTTGCCAGAACGTCTCATTAACCTTGGTTTTTCACTTGGTCAATGTGAGCGTTCCAGTTTAGTTTGTCGCCCAACACCACCCCTAAGTGCACTTCCCGACACATAAAACGCATACAGCAGAAGTTAGGCACATGTATATATATTAAAAATTTTACTTGCTTATTCTTACGGACTTTTGTAAGTTAACACTTTTAGACAACATAAACACTGGTTGTCCGTACATAGTTGGTTTAAACCAAACCAGCTTCCCCTTCTTGGTGAGGAGGATTGTCTCTGTTTTAGTTGGATTTACAGAAAGACTGTTTTCTCGGATATATAGAAATTAGTCAAAATTAACTTGCAAGATTTGTGTCAAACATAGATGTGGCAACCCTGTACAACACCTGTGGCAATAGAATGGGCGAGTTTGTAAATTCACCATTTTTTTGACAGCGGTGGAACATCGGTGCCAACATTTGGTTGACATATCTGTTTGACATCCGTCTGACATCTACCAGTGATGAAATGTCGTTGTTTGACCGATTGACCGATGAGGATGCTTTTTCAATATTTGATGCCTTCACTGGTCCTTAGTAGAAAAATTCACTAACTGTAAGTGAAGGGAATGTTAAGTGAGTTGACACATATTGGTAAGCAGATAAATCACTAAGGGTTAACAAGCTAATAGAAAAATTCACTAACCCTAAGTGAAGGAAAAGTTAAGTAGCTTGTCACATATTGTTAAGTAGATAAATCACTAAGGGTAACAAACTGGGGTCTAAGCAGATCGCTAAGTAGATACTTCACATTGGATGGTTTTCTAAGTGCAAATCAGGTAACCTTAACAAAAGCGGAAAACACTCCTGTCGAAAATTGTGAGCAGTCATGTTTATATTACATAAACCGAAATTTTTGGAAACGGCTTTACAATTATTTAATGAAAAGACATAGTGATCGATTAAATGTGTGTTTTAATATTTATTTTGAAAATAATCTTTCAAAACAGTAAACATAACCTCAAAATAAATAAGAACCTTGAAGATCAGAAATTTTTAAGGGACGTGTTGTTTAATGAGTTATCATAACAGGTTTCATCAGTAAACGGGCTTTCGTACAAGGATTTGATTAAGTCCAAGTCCCCAAAATGCCCCATCTTTTGGACAATTTTGTTATAATTGCTACTTTCAAATACATTTTTTGCCGAGGATGTCCAATTTCAAACAACATTATGTGTGTGTTTTAATATTTATTTTGAAAATAATCTTTCAAAATAGTAAACATAACCACAAAATAAATAAGACGACATGTGCAAAAATGCTGTATTTTTAGCTATCGTTGACATCGTCACAGATAAAAAATTCTACTCAAAATAGCAAAATTTTAATGATGTTTTCGAAACGTTCTAGCAGAAAACACCAAAAGCATTACAGTTATTGTTTTTCCTTTGAAAACCGACACAGTGTGTTTTTTGGGGTCAACACACTCTGAAACATGTTACATCGACTCCTTTGTTTCACGATGCCAAAATAAACGTGTGTATCCACTTGGCAATCTTGGCATCGGTTGCAGCTTGCGGCGATGCGGAGTCTGGAATCACATACTTGGCGAGTCATAAGATGATGTGTTGGTGAAGCTGATGCAAGATTAATAGCGTGTTTGCCACTAATTCAAGTTTCATGATTCCTCCTGAATACAAATCGTATTAATATTCCACTTGTTGTTTCCTCAGTATTTTCCTATTAATAGTATAAATTATTTCCTATAAACTTGGCTTTAGTCGCCCATTGTTCGAGAAACGATAGGAGTTTAGAGATTCTTGTCTGAAATATACCGAATCCTTTCCACGGCTATTCGGGCCCTAAATAAATTGGTTAGTCGCCGTATACAATTTCGTTCATATTCTTTTATTTGTAAGGAATTCTTGGCAAGGCTTAAAGCTTTAATTTCTTTAATTAATCAACAAGTTGTTTTTTTGAAGATTGGGGGTCGCCGTTGACTAGTGAACAGCGTCTTAGCCTGCAGAAAAGAGATCGCAGGATCGGATCTCGGCAAGTACACATTGCTTCACACAACACCGAATGCGACTCGAGCCGACGGCTCCGCGGTCGACGTTGTGCATAGAATAACAACAAACGAGGTAGAATTAGGCGGCAGGGTTGACACTGCACCGAAAACTTTGCGAGACTCAAAGGTGGACGTCCGAGGACCCCGCCAAAACTGGGCATAGGAGACTAGCTGGTGACCCAAAAAAAGAAAAAACTGGACTTCTCCGAGATCGGGACTCCATGGGACGCGGCTGGACTCCTACCGATTTGGTAGCGGGAGTCGACAGAGGGTGACTTAGTGACGGTAGTACTTTTGAGTAGCAGGACCGCTCTAAAGAATGTGTCTGAAGACTTAGATGGCGACCTCTACTAGCAAAAGTCTAAACCTCGATTTTCGGGTCAACCTATATGATGGCGGGCTGCTGGGGAGAAGAGTCTACCGTCGACCAAGTTCTACTTGGACGGTAGCGATATTAGGTAGATGTAAGTCTAACACGTAGCAGGACCACCCTTCGGAGGGGGTGTAAAGCCGGCGGTCTACTGTGTATACTTGCTACGCAGTCTAAAGATCCCTGCCCTCGACAAAGAGGTGTGGTCTAATTGCCAGGGCTACGGCCGCCCATCTACTACTACTACTGTTTTTTTAGATTTCTGATAAAACAACCACTCTTTTTTGTACCTTTGCTTCTTTTTTGCCAGTAAGTACTTTTTGTACTTTGCATTGCGAAAAAAAAAAGCTTATGGAATTTTCGGAATGAGTAAATCTTACCCATTTTCCGAATTTGACCAGGACAATAAAAGAGTTAGTTAATAAAAGTTAGGTAAAAAGTTTTTGGAGCCAATGATGACAAACTTTGGCACAGCAATGGACAGTCCAAGAAAATACAAAAAAAAACAGAGTTTTAAGTCCTAACATTTAACTTGTCAAGTAATGTCTCTCTGAGAAAACCAGGAACCAGAACACCATGTGCTTACTGCCTGGCGTTAAAAACGAGAGCAAAAAAAACACAATAAACAAGTATAAAAGCCAACAATACCCACATAAAAAAACTACATAGGTTCTTATGAAAGTTGTTGACTTTTTATTCTGTAGGGGTTCTGTAGGGTTTTGTAAGATTCTACGTCAAAACTGATATAAAAAATATAAACATTTTATGATTTGCCTAGGTTTTACGAATTAGTTTCACATACCGCATAGAAAACTTAAAACCAAGAGGTTTAACAGGGTTTTTTTGGAAGGATATTTTTCAAAATTTAATGAAAGAAGGACACTGTTATTAAACTGAAATTGACCTTCGGTGTTTCTCAAAGTTTGTGATGCAAAGTTGTAGGGAAGGACCCAGGAAACATTTTTTCTCATTGGTACGACCTCCGGTATTTTGCTGTCCAAAAGTTATAGTTATCTAGTCTTCTAATAAATAATGTAGTAAAAAGACTTAGGTGTTTGATTCTGAAAGGAAACACATTTTCCGAGTATCAAATATCCGACGCAAGTCAGTTTACTTTCAAAAATATGGCCACTTTGACCTAAAAAACATGCACGTCCTAAATCCAACGTGTTTTTAAGAAATTAATTAATTTGGAAAAAATATATTTACTGTTAAGTTATTACAAATCTATCTTTAATTTAGTGTGGGTAGTGACTTAGGCCCCTCGCATATTTTAAAATGTATATTAAAGCGAATATTAGCAATATTTTTTTACATTTTCTGTTGTTTACAACTAACAAGAATCATGGCGGGCCTAGCCGTAAATCACCAAAGATGGCGGAGTCGTATTTAGTCGTATTAGACGCCAGCAATTTGTTTTCAAACCGCAAAGATCAGATATATTCTGGTGCTGCACCACTTTTCCAATAAAACCGTTTCTGACAGTATTGACCAGGTTAAAGGTGCCTTTTTTTATTTTTTTTTACTTTAATAACAAACACTAAAACTTCTAAATAGGTTTTTGCCTAAACGTTGTTTAAACGAGTTAAATACGGTTAATTAGATAACGTTTTCGTAACGTCATTGACAATCCCAATACGCTACCAATACTCAGTTCGTCGTGGAAACCTTTCAACAATGTCGGTATTTAACAGAGGTCGCACACGTAGTTAATGCGCTGTTACTAAAACATCTAAAACTCGACGTTGCCAAAATGACTAACACGAGCACCAAATGAAACTTGGTCAGAATCTTAGTGAGAAAAGCGTCAATACCATATAACTATGAGATACTCTCACGGCCCAAGTGCCGCAAAATGTGTAACGAAAATAACTTTGGAAAACAAAAAAGAAAATTGAAAATCGCAGTTAGCTTTGAAACTATTTAACTATTAACTACTATTAACTATTAACCTAAAAAACATGCACGTCCTAAATCCAACGTGTTTTTAAGAAATTAATTAATTTGAAAAACATATATTTACTGTTAAGTTACTACAAATCTATTTTAAATTTAGTGTGGGTAGTGACTTAGGTCCCTCGCATATTTTAAAATGTATATTAAAGCGAATTTTAGCAATATTTTTTTACATTTTCTGTTGTTTAAAACTAACAAGAATCATGGCGGGCCTAGCCGTAAATCACCAAAGATGGCGGAGTCGTATTTAGTCGTATTTGACGCCAGCAATTTGTTTTCAAACCGCAAAGATCAGATATATTCTGGTGCTGCACCACTTTTCCAATAAAACCGTTTCTGACAGTATTGACCAGGTTAAAGGTGCCTTTTTTTTATTTTTTTTTACTTTAATAACAAACACTAAAACTTCTAAATAGGTTTTTGCCTAAACGTTGTTTAAACGAGTTAAATACGGTTAATTAGATAACGTTTTCGTAACGTCATTGACAATCCCAATACGCTACCAATACTCAGTTCGTCGTTGAAACCTTTCAACAATGTCGGTATTTAATAGAGGTCGCACACGTAGTTAATGCGCTGTTACTAAAACATCTAAAACTCAACGTTGCCAAAATGACTAACACGAGCACCAAATGAAACTTGGTCAGAATCTTAGTGAGAAAAGCGTCAATACCATATAACTATGAGATACTCTAACGGCCCAAGTGCCGCAAAATGTGTAACGAAAATAACTTTGGAAAACAAAAAAGAAAATTGAAAATCGCAGTTGGCTTTGAAACTATTTAACTATTAACTACTATTAACTATTAACCTAAAAAACATGCACGTCCTAAATCCAACGTGTTTTTAAGAAATTAATTAATTTGGAAAAAACATATTTACTGTTAAGTTATTACAAATCTATTTTAAATTTAGTGTGGGTATTGACTTAGGTCCCTCGCATATTTTAAAATGTATATTAAAGCGAATTTAAGCAATATTTTTTTACATTTTCTGTTGTTTACAACTAACAAGAATCATGGCGGGCCTAGCCGTAAATCACCAAAGATGGCGGAGTCGTATTTAGTCGTATTTGACGCCAGCAATTTGTTTTCAAACCGCAAAGATCAGATATATTCTGGTGCTGCACCACTTTTCCAATAAAACCGTTTTTGACAGTATTGACCAGGTTAAAGGTGCCTTTTTTTATTTTTTTTTACTTTAATAACAAACACTAAAACTTCTAAATAGGTTTTTGCCTAAACGTTGTTTAAACGAGTTAAATACGGATAATTAGATAAAGTTTTCGTAACGTCATTGACAATCCCAATACGCTACCAATACTCAGTTCGTCGTTGAAACCTTTCAACAATGTCGGTATTTAATAGAGGTCGCACACGTAGTTAATGCGCTGTTACTAAAACATCTAAAACTCGACGTTGCCAAAATGACTTACACGAGCACCAAATGAAACTTGGTCAGAATCTTAGTGAGAAAAGCGTCAATACCATATAACTATGAGATACTCTAACGGCCCAAGTGCCGCAAAATGTGTAACGAAAATAACTTTGGAAAACAAAAAAGAAAATTGAAAATCGCAGTTGGCTTTGAAACTATTTAACTATTAACTACTATTAACTATTAACCTAAAAAACATGCACGTCCTAAATCCAACGTGTTTTTAAGAAATTAATTAATTTGGAAAAAACATATTTACTGTTAAGTTATTACAAATCTATTTTAAATTTAGTGTGGGTATTGACTTAGGTCCCTCGCATATTTTAAAATGTATATTAAAGCGAATTTTAGCTATATTTTTTTACATTTTCTGTTGTTTACAACTAACAAGAATCATGGCGGGCCTAGCCGTAAATCACCAAAGATGGTGGAGTCGTATTTAGTCGTATTTGACGCCAGCAATTTGTTTTCAAACCGCAAAGATCAGATATATTCTGGTGCTGCACCACTTTTCCAATAAAACCACCAGTCCCTAAACCAAAAATCTACTGTGCTAACAAATCCATGCCTGGTGTCGTAGTGACCTTACGATAATTTAATAACAAGGTATTAATTTGGTGACAGTGACAACGACATCATCTGTCCGAAAACTATTATTTTATTTAATTGAATTTATTTATTATATTATGCATAAAACATCTCCAACCGCAAGTTTAACCTTACTCGAGGGTTTCAATGCACAAGGTAAACCCGTTATACGAGGACATGGCCCCAAATGCCGAACCCACTTCCTGAGAAAACCGGGCATTGTCGAAAAGTTTACATTTTTGACGAGGTATGGTTTTGCCATTTTGTTTATGTTATTCTGGAGTTTTTGTGTTTTAAAATTTTGCGGTGGTATTTTCTGTGAGTACGTGAGTCATTATTACGGAAAACATTTGACAACAATTTTTATTTTTTTTACGGTAGTCTTTTAATAGATTTTCCAAAAGTAAACAACAATATTAAACATAAACCTACGTTTTTGCTGTCAGATGGTTGTCAGTTGCTTTCACTACTGACGCAATCGAAGCGCCTGCCCATTACACTCCTCACCCAATGAGCATTTTTGTCTATATAAAAGTTACAGCAAATAATATAAAACCTTCATAAAATAACCAAAAGTTATATTATTTAGAGTTGGTGATAATTTTATAACTCTAATATATCTTTTAAATGAGTAAAAAAGACTTGAAAAACAACTGTTCAACACCAGCTTATAAAAATTTATGGTACATAGTAATGGATAGAAAAACAACATATAGATTTTATAAAACTTCCTTATGAGCCCTCAAGTATAGAGATTATTATAAAAAGGATTTACAACTGTTTTAACAACACTACAAAACAAATTAAAGGTTTTTATGGATTTAGAAATATAGATTTTCCATCTTTCTTCCCTTTGCTTGTTATGTATTATTCTTTTTCTTTTTACAATAAAAAAAATTATAAAATGGTGTTTAGCAATCTTCTAAAATAAATAAAAATGAAAGTGAGATAAGCTGAAGCAGGAATATGAATATTTATATACTATAGTCAAATAAAAGCTTTTTTTCAAGTCATCCTACTCTGAAAATCAGCTGCGGTCCCGTGTGTACTGTATAGTTTTCGAATACACTCACGTAAATTTCATGGGCTCCAAAAATACTTGAGAAAACGAGAAAAAAAATATTAATTTAAATATCGGTTTTTTTTTCATACGCGTTTTCTTCTTTCTGGGACAAATATTGAATTTTGTATGTTGTTCTTAAAACTAACAAGCAATATTTCGATTGAAACACATGTTGAAACCCCATAAATAACGTTTTTATTTAGGCCAAAAACCTATTTTTGTAATCCAAAATGGCAAAAATTTCCGACAATTCTATAAAAAAAACAATACAACTTTACCACTGTTTACCTCGTCAACACTATTTTATAGCCCTTTTAAAAAATGATGCTACTTGGAACAAAGGGCTACAGATGGCGCTGTGTTGAACACTGATGGTCCGTTTCTGCGAGCTTAACATAGTTACCATTGTTCTCTTTTCCTAAATGCATTCCTCGAGAGATCCAGCATACTACACATACCAGGAAAAATACCGCCTCCACACACTTCAAGCCCGCATAACTATCAGAGGTAACTATCTCAAGAATATAGTTAGATTGCGGGGTCGAAGGGTGTACAGGCGAGTATTTTCCGGGGTGTTCACATTTGCCGCCGACCAGCAGTATCAGCGTATACGCTCGACGTTTCACGGTGCGTTTTTGCGACCTTAACACGGTTACTATATTGTTCTAAAACACGGTTCCCATCTATGCGTTTCTCATTCGTGGGTCCCCCGAATCAAAACACGTATCACGTGGTCTAAGCGAGATTTGCCTATACAAGTTCATGTCTGACCACGTGATGAGTTTTTTGAGTCAGGGTGACTGCGCATGGGAAACGCTGGTGGGAATCGGGTGTAATCGGCAACTATCTCAAAAAGATTTGAATCTCTTATCTGTCTCAGATTGATGTAATTAAAACAAGATAATAATGGTATGGTATCTCGCAAAAACGCGCCTTTTGATGTCGCAAAAACGCTCCTTTTGAGGTCGCAAAAACGCGCCTTTTGATGTCACAAAATTAACCTTAAAAAATCTTATTTGTTTTGTTTTTATAATTGCCAAAATAAATTAAAATTGTTTTTTGTTGTTCTAAAAACAGTTGTATTATAATCACTATATAAAGAAATTAATAACAAAATTATAGAAAAAACCTTATGGGCAAAAAAGGTTTATGAATGAGTTCATAAGAATATTATAGACACCAATTTATATAACTATTGTGTGTGAGTTCCCAAGTTTTTATAAGTGTCTCTCGAAATATTTTCAATCTTATCTTATATAAATTTGTTGTTGGTTAATTAAATTTTATAAGTGGGTTGATAGCATCATTTTAAAAACCAATCTATTATATATCTTTAATTGATAGTTACTTACGGTTGTATAGGTGGGTTGACAGAAAGACTTCAAATACCAATTTATATAACTTTTGTCACTGATGACTTATATTTTTATAAATATGTTGGTGGAAACATTGTTAACACCAATTTATATAACATTTAAACCGATGACTTCAATTTTTATAAAGATGTCCGTGGAAATATTGTTAACGCCAGTTTTATGTTACTTTAGGGTACCATCAATTTAGAGCCTTTAATAAAACAAATATACAAACTCAATTCTTGTAGGAAACTTCTAAATACCCTAGGGTATCAATGGAACCCTCTTTATAATAATTATATAAATATCTGTCACAAGAAGTTTCTGAAAATGCTCATTGGGCATCTATGGGTTTTTTCCAGGCCAACTTGATTGGGAGTTATTATCGGTACGAATTTTTCTCAGGAAAAGCAAGGGGAGGGCTGTTATATTAGACACTTACAGTGGAATTTACTAAGAATTTACTAAATATTTACAACTGTGGGGGGTACTAAATCTTAAAAACAATTTTTAAAAACACTTATACAGAAAACGCACAAAGTTATTCATTATTTTGTATTGTCATTTCAAAATACCACTAAAAAACTGCTTTGTTTCCCAAAATATACCATATTTTAGGAGAAAATACCCTAAAACTTTTTTTTTTGGACATGTTTCAAAATGGCAAATAGTGAATACGTCAAAAATTTGACACATAATAGCTTCATTATCTGTGTTTGAGGTATAAAGTGAGTAATTTTTTAGACCACCTCTGGAGGGCCAGAAAGGATTGTTTTTTGGCAATTGGTAATAAGTTCGTTTATAATTTCCCTAAGTAACCGTTTTTACAAGGATTAATTTATCTTATTTAATATCGCAAGTTGTTCATTAACGCGGCGTTCTCAGCACAAAAAATATATTTATGAGGGCACTACGAACATAAGTGAAGGTCACTGATTATGCAAGAAAAATATAACAATAAAAAAAAATCCAAAACAACTATATTAATTTATTTAAAAGCTGAAATTAAAACATTGAGGTTATCTGAAATTGCAGTCAAGAAAACTTTCCTTACTCAAAGCCAATTCAGTAGAGGTTGGTGCAAGCCAAGGTGCAAGCAGAGGTAAGAGATCCGAACTCGCTGTTTGTGAATTGAACGCAGGTAATATCTTGAAACTGACATTTCGACAGTGACAGAAATGTAAACAAAACTTGCATTTAAGTTTTTTAATACATTTGAGAAATAAAAACACCTTCTAAATAAATACGAAATTAATCTACTCCTTATTTTATTATTACCCATCTAAATAATTGTGTGAAATGAAGTATTAATTGGAAAAATTAATTAACAAGGGTAAGTTTTAAATAGAGTGACATATAACATCAATTTTAATTTGTTCTACAGAGTGTTTACTATTTAAACCCCGCGTGGGTTTAAATTTTTTAATTTTCTTTTCTTCTAAATTGAAACTTTCCTCTTAAAGCCAACAAAAGATTGTGTTAAGATGATTATTCAATAAACAAATTTATTAAAAATCTTCTTATAAATCAAACTATGTCCAAAACTCAAGGATGGTTGGTTTAAAATGCTTAAAACCGAAAATTTCACTTAAGCTTGGAACCGTTTTAAAATAGACTACACCCTTTTAGTAAATTCCACTGCAAAAGTTCATTTTCGAGTTTATCGGCATTCGTATCCTTATCTCTATCGAGTCAACCTATCAAGCAGGTATACTTTTGAACTAATGGCGAATCCATGACAGCTCCAGCTGATCAAATGCGTCAAAACATCGTTTCGTATGCAGGGACGGTCGTAAGGTTACGACTCCCTGTCACGCATTCACCATGATTTTAAAAGCGCACTTTAAGTGTCATACTTCCAAATGCACCGTAAACACTTAAACGCGATTGGCCATCCAATCCATTCTTTTTCTCTCTTGATCTCATTTAAATGAACAAAGAGGAAGTATGGATTAGCCAAACTTATCCGAATATTTTTACGGTGCATATGAGGGTTATTATCTCATAGTTATATGGTCTATACCAACTAACTTGACAACGCTGAAATCAAAATTGTCAACCGTTTTGGCAGCTTTCAACCGCTATCAAAATGGCGCACAGTCGCAAATTGATCTGTTTTATCCGCCAAAAGCAAACCGATCTGTATTTAACTGATCGAAGCAGATTTACCGACCGGTTCAGATTTACCTCCTCCACCTCTAGGCGTAATAAACGAATGATTCAGATTAGAAAGATCAATCTGACGTAAATACCGAACGCAACTGTAGTTGTGTTCAGGTACTTTCTTTAATGGTTTTGATTACGGTAACTTTCGCGATATAAACCCACTTGAAAAACCTTGCCTCAAGTGGCAGATGGAAAAGTCACTTTATTTTTGTGGGACACGGATGATTTTATGCAAATGAAGTAAAAGTGAACATTTTTTAATTCGACATTTTTGGCCCGCACCTGTCGTAATTGGTGATACCGTAACATTCTTTAAAGTTTTTTTTTATAGATTGATCGATCAGATTTAATTTTTGAATTGACGAATTTCTATGTAATGAATTTTTTTTTAGTCCTTTAGGTAGAACGTTAAGAAACTCTTTTTTAGTGTATTGTTGTTACAATTTAACATTAATTTGAAGCAATTTAATTAACATATGTTATTCGAAACCACAACTCTTCCCCTTCAAAAACAGCTGCTGCGTCCACTTCTGCTAAAAATTTTCAGAATTAAGAATTGAGATTGTAATATTTGCAAGAATACATCAGAAAGCAAAAAATTGCGCGTTAATGCATCAAAAAAAAAAATTTTTGTAGATATCTTAACTAGCACACACTAACAAGCCTTGTTTTAATGTAATATTTTTACTAGTATTGAAACATATGATTATTATTTTATACCGCTTGCTGTGACTTTCTATGAGAAAAATATTTTATTATTATTAGAATAATAGTAGTAGTAGTAGTAGTAATTTATTCATGCTAATAAATACATCATTTTTGCACACGTCAGAACATCCTCAAAAATTGGAGGTAAATAAGAAAATAAATTTAAAATCTAATACACTATAAAACACATACTTTGAACATTTTACATACTTTTGGACATTACATTTAAAACGTAGGTAAAAAAAGAATTAAAAAAAAATCCATGGGATATGTCACTGTAAAGCACATGAATGACTATTTCAGGTCACTTAAGTTATGGTTCAATATTTCATCAAGTGAATTTTGCATTTGAAATATTTTTTTACTTTGTTAAAAATAATTTCTGTTGACTGATTTTTTATTTCGGTTGGTAATAGGTTGAACAGTTTTGGACCATAGTAGCTTATTCCAGTTCTGGTCTTTTCAAGCCTGTGGTAGCTTATTTGGATGTTTGCATTATTCCTAGTTGTGCGGCCATGTACATCATTGTGCGTTGTATAATGGATTTTGTTTTCAGCAACATATTTAAGAGTTTGCAACACAAATAAAGATGGAAATGTTAGCACCCCCAGATCTATGAAACTTTTTCTACAATCAACCCTATATCCCTTGCTATCCACAATTCTTATACATCTCCTGACTGACTAAGGATCTTTCCCCCCCTACAGCGTGGCCCCATGCAAGAAGGGCATAGTTAATTTTGCTTTGGACACAAGCATGGAAAACACTGAGCAAGACATGTTTTGATAATTTTTTTGATAAGTTATAGAGTAAGTATGCCCATGAACAGAGTTCTTTAGCTAGCTGCTCAATATGCTTGTCCCAGTTTAGCTTTGGGTCAAGGTTAACCCCAAGATATCTAACAAAATCCGGATTTGCCACATCCAAAAGTCAGAACATTTTTTTAATTTTTTGTTCTTTTGGGCTTAAATGATTCTTTTGAAACCAATCCCCTGTTCTCACCCAAGCTGCTGGTCAAGTGCTGCACATCTGATGAGACTTCCACACCATTTGTGTCATCGGAAAAGTTTAGATAATATTGGTTTGTGGAGGTGATCAAGTTGTCAATGTCGTTTATATAGATTATAAATATGGTTGGCCCTAGTACAGAGCCCTGGGGCACACCCAAGACCATGTCGAGTCGACTTGATTTTTGATCACCAATATTGACATACTGTTGCAAGAAAGTTGTTAATAAACATAATCATTCACTATTAAGGCTATAGTTTCTCCTCAGATTTTAAGTAAAAAAAAGTACAACTGGCAACGCCTTGTTCTTTAATTTTTTAGTCTTTTTCAAAGAGCACAGGGAAAACTAAACATCAGAGTTAGCTGATATTTTGCAGGGGTGATCATTTTTAAATGCTTAACAAAAATATCTGAGGGATTTTTCAAAATTCTCAATTATTTTTTCTTCAAAATAAAAGGTCTGGTGCTGTCATCTATTCCAAAAGCCTCAAAATAATTACGGTTTAGAACAAACCTGATTTACAAAAAAAATAGAGAAATACTCATAATTTCCTCTGGATTCATTCGGCGCCCATAACTTCACACAATTTTGCTTTTATTTCGATTCAACCATTTTTTTTAAATTTAAATTATTCGGAATAGTTATGTTCAATTGTACTAGTGAACTCTTGGAGTTCAAAAAATAGATTTTAGAACCTCTGTTTCAAAAACACACGGATACTTGAATACTAACAAAACAGGTCAGTAAAGCTCCATTTAGAGGTTGGAAAGACTCTTGCTAGTCGTTGACGCTCCTGTTTAAAATAGAATACGACTATTTCGTTTATCGCCAGTAGCCGATTTTTAAATATGCATGCTTTTAAGTTAACCTGTTGTCGGTATCAGCTAGCCGGAGTGTTTCCTGTAAATGCAATGCAAGGTAATACAGAGTACACTTATAGCAATTAAGTAAAGTATGTTGGGAATTTGGAACCTTTAGTTGCACTAAAATAAAATTATGATTGTTTTCCACAAACCAAAACTACACTTTTTTGCACTCGACGCGCGTTTCGCTAACAACGTTAGCATCATCAGGAGACGATAAACAATGAACCAACATAATATACGCTCTATCTTATATACAATCCTTTAGTGGGCGGAGATAAGACTAATAATTTGTGATTGATCACGATTTTAATCCTATCTCCCCTCAACCAAAGAATAAAGTGTACTAAACGGGATGGGTCCTCTATCTTTATTTAAACTATTTCATTCATATGCATTCAAAATCTTTTGTTTGGTACACTTTTTAGAAGTTTTAGGTTATCTAATGTGAATCTATGATTGTTTTCAAAAGCATGCTCGGCCACACTTGACTTTTCTGTTCTTCCGTATTTTAAGTGCGCTAAGTATTCTTTAAAACGTGTTTGAATAGAGCGTCTCGTTTGGCCAACATATTTTTTGTCACAATCCACGCAACTAATTTTGTAAATTCCACTTTTTTCTAGAACTGTAGTTTTATCCTGGGGATTTCCTAGTAAGCTTCTTATTGTGTTACCGGATTGATATACTAATTTAAGACCGGTGTTACTAAACACTTTGTGTAATCCTTTCGTATAATTAGGATTATAAGGAACTGATACAAATTTTGAGTCGCAGGTATCTTTTCGTCTGAAAAAGGTAGAATTCCGAAAGGTCTTTTGAAAAGAATGTCCATTTATCAGCTTATTTATTAAGCCTTCGTCGTAACCGTTTTCGCCAGCTATATTCCTAATCCTATTCTTTTCTGCTTCAAATCTTTCTTTGTTCAAGGGGAAATTTACTAACCTATATGTTAAAAAGTGCATACTTGCAAGCTTTTGTTGTAAGCAATGAAAAGAGTCATTTGGAATATACCTGTACAAAACTCCGCATGAATCAAAATTACTTTCAATATAAAAATAACTACTACCAGCCATTAGAAGGAACCACAATGGATAATAGTTTATCACCTTTTATCGCAAACATATTTATGAGCAAATTTGAATCAGATATAAGTAAAAAATTTGAGTATTTCCCCAGAGTATGGTTCAGGTATGTAGACGATGTGTTTGCAGTATTCAACACTAAAGTAACTAGTGTTGAAAATTTTATGGAAAAAATAAATAACAAATTTCCCACTATTAAATTTACTTATGAAACAGAGAACAACGGTACACTGCCATTTCTAGACAATTTAGTTATAAGAAATAAAAATAAATTGTACTTTGACCTATACAGAAAAGGCACGGCCACCAACAGGTATATTCCAAATGACTTTTTTCATTGCTTAAAATATAAGCTTGCAAGTTTGCACTTTTTAACATATAGGTTAGTAAATTTCCCCTTAAACAAAGAAAGATTTGAAGCAGAAACGAATAGAATTAGGAATATAGCTAGCGAAAACGGTTACGACGAAGGCTTAATAAATAAGCTGATAAATAGACATTCTTTTCAAAAGACATTTCGGAATTCTACCTTTTTCAGACAAAAAGATACCTGCGACTCAAAATTTGTATCAATTCTTTATAATCCTAATTATACGAAAGGATTACACAAAGTATTTAATAACACCGGTCTTAAATTGGTATATCAATCCAGTAACACAATAAGATTATAATTAGTTGCATGGATTGTGACAAAAAATATGTTGGCCAAACGAGACGCTCTATTCAAACACGTTTTAAGGAAATCTTAGCACACTTAAAATACGGAAGAACAGAAAAGTCAAGTGTGGCCTAGCATGCTTTTGAAAACAATCATAGATTCACATTAGATAACCAAAAACTTCTAAAAAGTGTACCAAACAAAAGACTTTTGAATACATATGAAAGTATGGAAATCATTAAATCCAGAAATAGTTTAAATAAAGATAGAGGACCCATCCCGTTTAGTACACTTTATTCTTTGGTTGAGGGGAGATAGGATTAAAAATCGTGATCAATCACAAATTATTAGTCTTATCTCCGCCCACTAAAGGATTGTATATAAGATAGAGCGTAGATTATGTTGGTTCATTGTTTATCGTCTCCTGATTATGCTAACGTTGTTAGCGAAACGCACGTCGAGTGCAAAAAAGTGTAGTTTTGGTTTGTGGAAAACAATCATAATTTTGTTTTTTTGAATTAAGTAAAGGTATTCCAAGCAGATTTTTTTTTATAATCAAACCATAATATATAAGTTATGTAAAGAATTGAATAGGTTAGAACAAAGCAAAAATAAAAAAGTAAATGAATACCAAATAAATAAATATTATTTACAAAAAATAATATCGGAAAAAAAATTAAAAAAAAAGGTCAGACATAATGAGTAGGTACAATTTTAACCGCAAATATATACATAATTATCATATTATAAATTACTTGGGTAATTAAAAAAAAATATATGAAAACGGTATTATTATTTTAAGGTGAAAAATGGGAAAATATTATTATAAAAAATACAAAAAAATAACACAAAACAATATACCAATTTTACCTATTCATTAAGAATAAAGTTTCTAAGGCGAAGAATGTTCAAAAGATGATGCACGATTGCTTTTACATTATTTTTTGAAATGCCATCTAGATATGATGCAAATTTTTCCACACTAGATACCACTTCATCATCAGAAAGCAAACCTTGACGGAGAGGGGCACACTCAAAAAATATATGCTGAAAGGTTTGCGAAAAGTTTAATTAAAATAATATACTTAATGTACTTTAGAGGTAATGAGGTATTGAACGTTAGATATTTTTTTGGTGGGTCACAGTTTGTAAAAGAGCTATAAAAAAGTGTAAAAGCTGACCTAGCAACAAAATAAAGGTCCTCTTCAGTAAATAATGACTTGAATTTTTCTAGGAGTTTACTCCTGTGCTTTCTTAAATAAGCACTTGTTAATATTGATAGCGGTTGGGAAAAGTTTGCTTTCAAAAAAAGGATCTGCGTTTTCGATCTGGAGTTGTCGCTTAAATCAGATTAGAGGATATCTCGAGAAGTTCATGGATAGAAGTTTAATTAGCCAGTTAATGGTTAATTTAAACATTGTGTATGTGTTACTCCGAATTCCAGTCGCACAATACTATCCTGCGTATTTGAAGGTAATAAAAATAATTTTTTGAAGAACTGTGTTTTACACTTACACAATTAATTCGATTGAAAATCCGAGGTACGTTAGAAATCTTTACCTTGCTGAGGTAGAATTTTTTTAAACAAATATTTAATTGCTGAAAATGGTTTCTCATATGTTATAGTTAAAATAATAAATACAGGTTTTCTAAATTATTTCAAATAAATGTTTATGCTTCTCTGAAATATTTCCATGTCCATCAATATTTAGTCAATTTTTTTTTGGTCTACAATAAAATATTGAATTTAAATATTTTAAAATAACTTTATCAATTTCCGATTTTTTTTTCTCAAAAAGATAATATTTTGTGCAAAATTTCATAAAAGGGATCAGTTAGCATTTCGTGCAGTTCGGTTCTGAGCTTACGGAATGGTCCCAAACAGTTATCACAAGACGAATTTTGGTGGAATTTTCATGTGTCCTGCAGTCCATTTAGACACACTGTGAGGAGTAAAGCCCATGCTGTCACAAGGAGGCTACGGGTGCCTATAAAAAACACGAAACCAAATTTGGCAGAAACCTAATTTATCAGAATTTAAAAGAAAATAAAATAATTGGTCCGAAAAAAATTTTCTCGAAAATTAAATGACGGGAAAATCAGATCGCTAGAAAATATATGAATAAAATTAAATTTAAACGAAACATATTTTTATAAAGACACAAAATGTCAGAATTACATTTTTAACGAAAATAATTTAATGGAAACATAATAACGCCGAACCACAAAATTCAAGAACCCCAATCTGTCTGAAAATGATTTGAACCGATCGCCACGAATTCAATTCAAGCTACTTTGCCAGGCTTAAGTCGATATAAGTTGTGATATTATATTAATTTACCCCCTTTACATCCCTCAACCACCCATCTACCCTCAAATTTTTTCATAATAATAAAATCGGTGTACAAGAACAGTTAGACAGCCAGAAAGTTTGAAGTTAAATAAAATCTTTTAATAAAAAAAAATTCCCGTGTTATCTTCCAAATAGAGAAACTTGTCAACGCTGCAATCGTTGCCCAATAGCAATTCGGATGGACTGTTCGGGTGTTTTTCATTTCTAGAAAATTATTTTCGATACTTTTGTAATTCTGATTAAGTTTTTTAAGTTTCGGGAAAATTATAATCGGTTAAATTATATTCGTGTCTTTTAAGGATCGAGTAAATTAAAATTCTATAAAATTATATTGGTATCCATTATTTTCTCGATGTTTTACTTTCGTTCATATTTCGTTACGAACGTTTTAGTTTCTGTTCAATGTTTCGGTTTTTGTAAATTCGGCTTTCTTCTGGGTTCCCGGAGGCTACCATATTGACACTCAAAGGCATGTCTGTTATTAATAACTGACGCCATATTTTACAATTTTTAGTGACGGGTATATCTTTTCTTAGTACAGTAAATTATGTTAGTTCACATGATCATAACAAAACAATTGATTTCAGCAAGACATACGTGGCCTTCCATTTGTAATTAAGAAGCCACATGCCCTCGAGTGTCAGTACCGCGGACGCATATTGCAGTAATTTATTCCATGGGTATTACTCCTATAGCGTTTTTACCTACGTGTGAGAAACCCAACTCAGAGCAACGGACATACGCGAGACTTGCCGCGCTGCCATGGCGCCCTGACAGTTTTCACCGTAAAATTCCATTATTTGTCATTAGTGGCGTGATCGATGAAAGCAGCAAATATCAAAGTAATTTTAAAATTTTGGGCAGTGGGATTTACTAAAAGGGTTTAGTCTATTTTAGGACGGTCCTAAGTTTAAGAGAAATTTTTGGTTTTAAGCATTTTAAACCAACCCTCCTTGAGTTTTAGACATAGGTTGATTTATAAGAAGAATTTGAATAAATTTGTCTATTGAATAGTCATCCTAAAACAATCTTTTGTTAAAATTAAGAAGAAAGTTTCAATTTAGAATAAAAGAAAATTACAAACTTTAAACCCACGCCGGGTTTAAATAGTAAACAGTCTGTAGAACAAATTAAAGTAATTTTAAAATTTTGGGCAGTGGAATTTACTAAAAGGGTTTAGTCTATTTTAGAACGGTCCTAAGTTTAAGAGAAATTTTTGGTTTTAAGCATTTTAAACCAACCCTCCTTGAGTTTTAGACATAGGTTGATTTATAAGAAGAATTTGAATAAATTTGTCTATTGAATAATCATCTTAACACAATCTTTTGTTAAATTTAAGAAGAAAGTTTCAATTTAGAATAAAAGAAAATTACAAACTTTAAACCCACGCCGGGTTTAAATAGTAAACAGTCTGTAGAGCAAATTTAAAAACCACCCTTGTTGATTAGATGCGTAATAATCAAATAAGGAGTAGATTAAATGTGTATTTATTTAAAAGGTGTTTTTATCTATGAAATTTATTAAAAAAACTTAAATGAAAATTTTTTTTACATTTCTTTCGCTGTTGAAATGCCAGTTTCAAAAGGCGCGTTTCTGAGAGCTTAACATAGTTACTAATATTCTCTTTTTCTAAATGCATTCGTCTGAGAGAGACCCAGCATACCAGGAACATACCGCCTGTACACCCTTCAACCCCGCTATCTAACTACCTTTTTGAGATAGTTATCCCCTGACAGATATGATTGGTCGAAGGGTGTAAAGGCGGGTATTTTTTGTAGTGGTGTAGTATGCTGGATCTCTCGACTTTCTTACCTCTGCTTGTAACTTGGCTTACACCAACCTACACTGATGAAAGCTACAGCTTTGAAAAAATGAGTGGTCTTTGAGTAAGAGAAGTTTTCTTCACTGAGCTTTTAGATAACCTCAATGTTTTAATTTCAGTTTGTAAATAAATTAATATAGTTGTTTTGGGCTTTTTTATTTGGTATATTTTTCGTGCATAATATGTGACCTTCACTTATGTTTGTTTTACCTCGTAATGCCCTCATAAAGATATTTTTTGTGCTGAAAACGGGTTCAAAAATATGGCGTTTTTCTGTCAAAATTGGAGGTGTTTTATTGGTTAATGGACAACTTGGGATATTAAATAAGGTAAACTAATCCTTCTAAAAAAGGTTACGTGAAATTATAAACGAACTTATTACCAATTGCCACAAAACAATCCTTTCTGGGGGCTATAAATAAACTACCCGGGCACCCCCCAGAGGTGGTCCAAAACATCACCAACTTTATAACCTCAAACACACATAATGAAGCTATTATGTTCCAAATTTTTGCCATTTTGAAACCTGTCAAAAAAAAATTGTTTTAGGGCATTTTTTCCTAAAATATGGTATATTTTGAGAGAAAAAAGCAGTTTTTCAGTGGTGGTTTGCAATAACAATACAAAATAATCAATAACTGTGTCTTTTCAGTATGGGTAAGTGTTTTTTGAAAATTGGTTTTAAAATTTAGTACCCCCCCCATCTCCCCCCACAGGTGTAAATATTTAGATCTGAGGGGGGTACTATATTAGATCTTAGTTAATCTCACTGGTGGTGATTTGGACATTTTTATTGATTTCTGAACTATTAGTCAACATGGATCGGTTCAGGATATTTAGTTCCTAATTGCCAACCACACCAAAAAAACGCAAAATTTTTATAACATCGTGAAGATCTTTGGACTATGGATTAGGACAAAGCAGTATGGAAATATAGTGTTTGTGATGCGTACAAGGACAATGATGCTCATTTTCTCGAAGTAACAACCCAGCAAACATCGATCTACTAGTACTTTATGAGTGCGTAAAACTTCTGTAACTTGGAACTTTTAAGTTTTTTTCGTATATAGCCTACGGGAAACGCATCCTTTAAAAAACTTTGTAGTAGTTTTCATACATAGTAGCTAAAATAATGCTTTCTTAAAAGCAAATTGCCTTCAGAATAGAAAAACATTTCTGCCAAAAAATACTCATAATACCAGCTTCTTATTTTTCTTTTCTCTTTGTAAATTGATCTGCTTTCTTTAGGATGGCAGTATATGGCAATTGTTTGTATGTTTGTTGTTTAAATGTCTAAAAAAGTCCCACAGCTCGATTATAATTCTCTTGGCTTCGTGCCGACATGTGAAAGTAAAGTATCAGTGAAAGCAGCGATATTATCTACTTTATTTAAGATCATAGACTGGACATGGTTATCGGGGTTAAGAATCCTTCTTTCTTAAAAAAAAAACAGGCAATATTGTAAAAAAGGTAATTTTTGACCATTCTCTTTGATAATTTTGGGTATGCTATAAGTACATAATATGAATTAATACCCTCAAAATTGCAATATTTTGTGTGCTAGAACGTAATTTTACTTAAAATAAGCTAATTCTAGTATTATAGCCTAACCGGAGACCTCACCCACTATATTCATTAACATGAACACAGTATTACAAACTTTCTAAAAGCGATGTTGTTTGAAGCAAGTTCTTGATATAAAGTAACACATTTTCTGGACTACTCGAAAGCCAGTTCCTGACACGGAGCATGGGATAAACTACCAATTAATCTTAGACAAATAAAAATTACGAATTATTGGGTTAGATGTAAGAGATATGTTACGGTAATAAATTTCTTATTAAACGCAAGTGTAACACATAGAATAAGGATGCATATAGAGGGCGAATTATATGTATACTTAAAGATCGAAAGTTCATGTATTTGACTGAATTATTCAGACAAAGGTTTTTAAATAATGTTAACATGTGACTTAAAAAAATGTCAAAAATAAATTTACTAGTTTACTAGGGGTAAGTAAATTTTACTTGGAGTAAGTAGATTTTACTTGTTTTAAATTAAAACGGTTTCATATAATATAATCGGTCATCTTAGGGGTTGATTTGGACATTTCTTAAAAGAAAAAAATAAGAATAAGTTATAATTACTAAATAAATATGAGAGTAAAACTAGGGATCTATCCTTAATTTAGCTTTAGTATATAGCAATCCACGGCAAGACATACATTTGAACAAATTTTAAACCGATATCCATTTTTTTTTTAATTCGAAGAGCTCCAGCAGGTTGGCCCTGTTTTGTTAGAAAACATACTTCTTTCACCACTTTCATGACAAAACTGAAAATATCTGATATGATATTTCCCGCAGTGGCGGTTACAGGGGAAGCAATCGCCCCTCATCTTTTGCGAGGCTGGCAAATCTCAGAATTTCTAGAACAAATGAGAAAACAGTTCGGCAAAAATTTGGAAACTTTCGCCTGATTTCTGTTGCCTCGGTCATTATTTTGGGTGAAAATCTTATGATAAAATTTATAATATTTTTCAAATTTTCGTCTGCGGCACTATTTTAAGAAAATGGAATAACTTAAAATTTTTGTTTGCCGCGCTATTTTCAATGAAAATTTTAAGATATCTCTTAAAAATAAAGAAAATATACCTCCCGATACTTACCGAAAGTTTGGTTATATTATTAGAGCGTTAATAGACCATCAAAATTGTTGATACCGTAGGCAAAATTGGTTATTTTTCTCCCGTATCCAAAAAAAAAACCGAACCGAAATACAACTCGCCTACTATATGCATCCTTAACTCACGGACATTTTTAAATAATGTAAGGACATTTTTAAATAATGTAAGAATATTTATAAATTTTTGCCTTATTAGGTTAAAAAATTAAATATTCAGTTATTAGGTCGACACAATCCCTATATCGTTCATTTTAAATCCGACATATTGGAATTTTTAAATCTAATCAAAGTTTCATAATTTGCTTCTCTAAAAACCCCGGTATGCCAATTTTGAAAAAAGAGAAGGTCAAAAGATCTTGAAAGGAAAAAACAAAAATTCAAAATTGGATGAGTGTCCCACAAGGAATACACAAAAGACCAAAGCGAAAAGAGAAACAATTAAACGATGTTTCACCCGGGGTGACCAGCGTGGGCTCGTCAGTGGATTTACTAGTCACCCTCAATCCAGACATCATTTAACACCATCGCACACTCTGACTTCCAACTCTGAATCACTCACAAATAGGCATCGTTCCGCATGGTACTTATTATAAGTCACTTGATACGGGTTCGTCCTGGCGTGTTAATGTTTCCAATAATAATATGTTCCTAAGACAATTAAAACAAGAAGTTAAACTTCCAAATCAGTTACATCAACCGAAAAGAATCTAAAAAAGAGAAGATCAAAAGATCTTGGGAGGAAAGAACGAAAATTCAAAATTGGATGAGTGTCCTACAAGGAACACACAAAAGACCAAAGCGAAAGGAGAAACTATTAAACGATGTTTCGCCCGGGGTGACCAGCGTGGGCTCGTCAGTGGATTCACTAGTAACCCTCAATCCAGACATCATTTAACACCATCGCACACTCTTACTTCCAACTCTGAATCACTCACAAATAGGCATCGTTCCGCATGGTACTTATTATAAGTCACTTGATACGGGTTCGTCCTGGCGTGTTAATCTTTCCAATAGGAATATGCTCCTAAGACAATTAAAACAAGAAGTTAAACTTCCAAATCAGTTACATGAATCCAAAAGTATCTAAAAAAGAGAAAATGAAAAGATCTTGGGAGAAAAGAACAAAAATTCAAAATTGGATGAGTGTCCCACAAGGAACACAAAAAAGACCAAAGCGAAAGGAGAAACTACTAAACGATATTTCGTCCGGGGTGACCAGCGTCGGCTCGTCAGTGGATTCACTAGTCACCCTCAATCCAGACATCATTTAACACCATCGCACACTCTGACTTCCAACTCTGAATCACTCACAAATAGGCATCTTTCCGCATGGTACCTATTATAAGTCACCTGATACGGGTTCGTCCTGGCGTTTTAATTTTTCCAATAGGAATATGCTCCTAAGACAATTAAAACAAGAAGTTAAACTTCCAAATCAGTTACATCAACCGAAAAGAATCTAAAAAAGAGAAGATTAAAAGATCTTGGGAGGAAAGAACGAAAATTCAAAATTGGATGAGTGTCAAGGAACACACAAAAGGCCAAAGCGAAAGGAGAAACAATTAAACGATGTTTCGCCCGGGGGAAACTCAGAGTGTGCGATTGTGTTAAATGATGTCTGGATTGAGGGTGACTAGTGAATCCATTGACGAGCCCACGCTGGTCACCTCGGGCGAAACATCGTTCAATTGTGTCTCCTCTAGCTTTGGTCTTTTGTGTGTTTCTTGTGGGACACTCATCCAATTTTAAATTTTCGTTCTTTCCTCCCAAGATCTTTTGATTGTCTCTTTTTTAGATTCTTTTCGGTAGATGTAACTGATTTGGAAGTTTAACTTCATGCCAATTTTGATTGAAATCGAACATACTAAATTTTTTCCCTCTCCACTTTCCTCGTTAGGGGGCGAAGGGTACCTGATAATACCATATTATTGTATTGTTACCGGATCTATAAACGCATACCAAATTTGAAGACAATCGAGTGTGTATCAGTCAGTGAAATTGGCTAGAAAAAATGACCAAAAATCGTCCATATTAAATCTACCATATTGAATTTTTAAAATCTGATCAAAAACTCGGATTCGTTATCCCGGAAAACCCCCCTATAACAATTTGTGTTTAAATCGGACAAACTTAGGTATTTTCCCCTTCCAATCCCCTCGTATGAAGGGAGAGGGATGCCTAATAATACCATATTAGTGTATTGTTACCGGAACATTAAATGAATACCAAATTTGAAGACAGTCGGATGCGTATAAGTCAGTTAAAATTGGTTAACAAAACACGACCAAAAATCATCTGTCTTGAATCCGTCATATTGAATTTTAAAGATCTGATAAAAAATTCGTATTCTTTATCTCCAAAATCCCCCGTATACCAATTTTGGCTGAAATCGGACAAACGAAAGGCGTTTCACTCCTCCAAGGGGTGCCTAGTAATACCATATACAGGGTTCCTAAGCAAATCCTTAGGGGGCCAAGCAGCCGTGTATAAGACGCAGACAAACGGAAAAGCACATTAGGCAGAAAAGGATGGGCATGGGGCGATGTTGTCACTACATCTTACACGTAGTAAATTCATTCCAGGTTGTTGTTTTCTAATGTTTTCCATTTTCATACCTTTAGGACTGGAATAAAAATTGTTTTTGCTCGACTTTAATACCAAACTGATGGAAGATATCGTAAAAAAAATATTTTTCGGCTTTTCATTTTGTAACCATTGTCCTTACGCACTGTTTACAGGCTGGGGACTGAGATACATGCAAATGCCTAACCTAAAGCGTTCATACACGGCCGGAGAAATCGACTGAGATATTTCCGTAGAAACTTTATCAAGCAAATAGGACGGGTTGACGCCTTCGAACGTCCAACACGGGTTTTGCACTTTGATTCGAAATCAAAAAGGAGGAACAGTCAGATGTGGGGCCGTGCACAAATTAGGTAACGGTGATTTTACCAATTTTTGACCCCCTCCCTATGTAATGTTTTGTAACGGTTTGGCACGCCACTTCCCTAATATTACGTAACGATTTTAAGACCACTACCCCCCACCCCCAAAAAAACAAAACTTTTCACTTATTTTCTTTCCAAATTTTCTGAGTTTTACACAAATGCAAAAGCTGTCGAAAACCCCCCTCCCCCCTACGTAACGTTTTGTAACCCCCCTCACCCTATGACCATTACGTAATTTGTGCTGTAGTCCCAGTGGAAGAGGGCGAGAAAATTGATATTTTTTTCTTAAAAATTATACTCTTTAGACCTATTTCTTTGCGTTCCCGAAATTACGTAATTTTTGAAAAAAAATTGTAAGCGGCGCCATTTTTATTTCGTGCTTTGTTTTTATAACATTTTTGCGTTCGGCTAATTTAATTGAAAAATTTTTGCTTGCGGCGCCCTTTATCTTCTCACTCGAAACCAAGATCCCTCGTTTTAGGAAAACTGATCCCGTCTCTGTTTCTAAATTTTTTCGAATAAAAGTAGAGTATGACCATGGGGGAAATAATTTTTTTCTACGGTATGACGAAAATTTCGAGAAAGTTGAAAATAAAAATTAAAAAAGTGGCAGAGCTTAAGTTTTTCGTAAAAAAAACGTTTTTTGTAAAGAAACAGAGCAAAATAAATCTTTTCACCACTTTTTGGGTGTTACAAATATTGGCAGCCCCTTATTTTTCGCTTTTACCCTCCCGCTAGTTTTGAAGAATTGGTTCGCTACATGTTTCGAGATCATGTCATAAAACACCTCGAAAATATCAAATTTAGTGTAGGGCCAGCTTTATTTAAAATCAATAATATCGCAAGCAAAAAGCTCTGCAGGAAAAACAGCGCCGTTTATTGATTTCTTTACTAGTAGAAGAAATTTAATTAAAAGCGAAGATATTTCTTTCTAATGTTAACAACCTCACGAGTTTATCGCTCAGTATCGTAAATAATGGACCCTGCCGCCTCCTTTAAGCAAGAAAAAGCTGTGGTTTGGACCTGAAAAGATCTAATTTTTAATTGGATTAGATTTGTGGCCGCCATCTAGCGGAATTTGCAGACATCTTGTCAACGGTTATTATTGCAACTATGATTTATGCTCACAATGAAAGAGCGGCGACAACTTTTTCTCATGAAAGCAGTCCGGAGATAATAACAAACTGGCACCATTGCTCAATATACCTGTTTCTTTTGTGCGCGTTCTATGCCATTTCTATTTGATTTATTGGAATCCTATCCCTAAGTAAAACTTAGAAACACTGTATATTATTGTATTGTCACCGGAACTATAAATCGCATACCAAATTTTAATTCAATCGGACTTATAGAAGTTAGTGAAAATTGAGTTGCAAGATTTGAATCGAATATATAAACATATTAAAAGTTTGTAATAAAAAATACGCAAAATTAAAAGCCGGTACTGCATTTTTAAAGGTCTGGATTGAATTTGAATTCATTATTTTGTGGGTGACTTCGCTCACCGGTCTGAGTCTCAATCAGGCATATTGGCATCTGCACCGCGTTTTCTTTGTTATGCTCGGTATACAAATCAAAACGAATGTCATAGCCGTCTTAACTGGCTTATTTAGTTTTCATTCATAAAGTATTCCTGCATCATGTTGTTTCATTCTGGTGCATTTGATTCACATGAAAGCGTAATATAATGTTAGCATTGTAGTTATAATGACGATTACCAAAGCCTAGGACGTTTGATTTTGGCAACTTAAAAATCTGATTTTTGTTCTGTGGTAATTTAGATTATGTTTTGTCCAAATAAAAGTGTAAGGGCTAACTTATCAATAGCGAGAGCGAGAGGCATTTAACTGTCTAATTAAATAGAAAAATTGCTGACATATACCAAGTGCCAGAAAGCATATAGCTGAAGGCTAACTCGGGGGATAAATGACTCGCTATATATTAATAAACCTGCCCCAAATATTTTTTAGCGTAAAACGTAAAAGTAAGATGCTAAAAAAAATGACAGAAGTTTTCAGCCATTAGCTCCACCGTTTTTAGATTAAAAATAATTTTATTCCAATATTAACTCATTATTTTTTAAAATATGAGATTTCCATAAATAGACCCAAGAGAAACTTAAAATATCTCTTGGATGCCTCATTAATCTCCATATTTTAGACAGTTTCTTCCTATTATTAAAGAAAACCCATTATTTCCAGATTTTTGATTGATGACCCTGAGTAGGCAAACGGTAAATATCAAAGGTGCAATAATGACACCTGATTTCCCAAAAAATATATACAACCTGACCCGTAAATATCGAGCTGCTACACAATCTATTATCATCTATAGATACATTTCCCGTTTGCCTTTTTATGGTTTTCATAAAGAACTTTTCGTTTCCCGTTTCATAACCAATTTTTTTCACAACTTTGACAGCTGTTAGGGTTATTAGCCATCTATACATAGTATTGGGAATATTGGGATCGTCAAAAAAAAAAGTTTTTTTTTATTTACACTAAACGAAAGTTATTTTGTCATGTGTATGTCTATTTGTCTGTAACACGATTACTCAAAAACCGCTTAACCGATTTTTATTAAATTTGGCAAAAAAATTATTTGTCAGCAGACTCAGAGGTGATTAATTTTTGATAGGGATGGGCGGTTGTCAAGAGGGTAGGAGGGGGGATTAAACTTTTTTAAAAATTTTAACTCTCAAACCGTAGCAGCTGGTCACGCCGTTTTCACATTAAGATAGATAATGGCATTTCGAACCAAAAAAACATTTTTGAAAAAAAAAACTAAGTTTTTAGGGATGGCTATACGTGCCTGCTGATGTCATTTTATTTTTTGTTTTGGTAATTGACAGTAATATGGTCAGTCACTGTTGGTTCACGTAAAAGTGTTCTCAACTTTCTGTAACCAAATTTCACAAACTATTTTCTAGGTTTCCAGCGTAAAAATCTCAACAAGCTACCATTTTGTTATTGAAGGTTGCAAGAAAATCAACTCTATTGGGGAATTTTTTACTGCCAACCTAGTAAACAGTGGAGAAGGAGGCAAGAGCAACTTTGACAAGATTCAATAGCTTGTCAGGCATTGGGAAACTGTGCAGGGCTAACCAATGCATTTTGTAATTACCGAATCCTTAGTATACCAACAGACCACAGGCTACCAAAATACAACTTTGAAAAAACGTTTCATGTTCTGTTTCCAACGAGGGAAGAATGGGAGAGGAATATAAATCAATTTACCAAAGCTGACCACATCTGATACACAGAGGGATCAAAAACCAAGAACGGCGTGGGAACGGGTGTATCGGGTTCAAGAGCTGCAATTTCAGTTGGACCGGTAACCTTGCCACCGTCTTTCAGGTCGAGGTTTACGCCATAGAGCTCTGTGCAAGAGAAATAGCCGACAAGTGCATCTCTAACAGAAGCATCAAAATCATATCAGATAGTCAAGCTGCTCTGCTGCTCAAAAAGCGATAAGCTCAAATAAGATCCAATCATTTTTAGTTTGGAAGTGCCTTCAAACTCTTCTAAAAATCTGTCGAACCAACAATATCACTCTTGCATAGGTCCCGGACAACACAGGAATTGAAGGAAATGAAAAAGCCGATTCTTTTGCTAAAGCAGGAGCGGAATCTGCGTTCTTAGAGCCAGAGCCTTGCTTTAGAGATAGCTAAAGCCACGGTCAATAGGGAATTATTCGAGTGGGTTGAAAGAAAAGGGGTGCAACACTGGCACTCAACTCCGGAACAATAGCACTCTAACTCAACTCACACAAAAATAGAATTGGAGTGAGCAATACACCGATCTGTAGATTCTGTGGAGGAGAGTGCAAAACGCCGGTACATACCCTATGCCCTATGAACAAGGGCGAAAATACTTGGCCTGGGTTAAAAGTTTCCCAAAATTTCGAGGAAATCTCACCAAATAGACTGATTTCCTTTATCGGAGAACTTGGGATGAGTGACTTGTAAAACGGGTGTGAGCCACAACAGACCACACATAACAAACCTGACCTAACCTAGTAAACAGTAAGTGAAATTTGATTATAGAAAGTTGATAACACTTAGTTGAGCCAGCAAGGCTGCCCAGAATATTCTAACGTGCTTATAAAGCCTTTATAAAATTTATGGTAACTTTTCCAAAATTAATTTTTTTCCTCGAGTTTTTTTAGCATATTTCCTGTCAAAAAAATTTCAGAGTCTTTAAAAAATTATTTAATTTGATAAACGTCTTCTGTTTTTGAAATTTAGAGCAACTTCGAATTTAATAGTTGTGTTACAACTGTTAGTGAATTTGAATAAAAAATGCGCTTCTTCCAATTACTTATTCTAAAAAAAGGTTAATCAGATTTGTATCAAATTTTGTACGGTGATAGTTTAAAGCATTATCCCGGAACAATTCACATGATTTTTCATAATTTTAAGTTTTTTGCCTACTCGCGTGCGATGAAGTGCAATTTACCGCACTCATTTGCGTGCGAAAAGTAGTAATTTACTGCACTCCGTGCGGTAAAGTTAACGTTATGTCACTTTACTGCACTCCGTGCGGTAAAGTGACTAGGTTTATTTCAGAACAGTAAAATACAGATATTATTTATATTTCCTTTTTGGGAATTTTTGAGACTTATAGGTAAAATCATGTACCTAACACATGCGTCAAGTTTCTGTACCGTCCTTGCCGGCCATCGTGTGAGGTAAAGTATCACTTTCCGCACTTGTTAGGCAAATAACCATTACATAATTTTACATTTCGAAAAATTACAAGATATACAATACTATCACAAAAATGTGAGTAGGTAACATATTAGTAATAACCGAGGTAATAACCAAGGGGTGGCTCGGTATTGCAGTTTGGTGTACAGGGTGTTTGTTTATAACTGGAATACTTAGTATCTCTTTTATTATTTAAAAAAAAAATGTCTTTTGGTGTGCACTAGACGACGACCGAGCCGCCCCTGGATAATAACCCTTCTTTGCGTTGCGCAGTCGGCTGAGCAAAAATTAGTACCTTTAAAAAAATGTATATATATGCCCTTTTTTAAGAAAGTGGATGAATAAGTAAAAAAGATATTTATATTATTTTTTTTAAACCAAAAAATAAATAATGTAAAACTAGAAACAAGTAATAAAAAATGTAAACAGCACATATAAAATACAAACTATGATATTTAAATTTTAAACTAAAAGTAACATTGAATATAAGATTAACTATTAAAAGGACAATGAAACATACACCCACCTAACCGGAAAACGGGTGAGAATTTATTCAAACTTTTTTTCATAAATTTGTGTCCACAAATACTTCGTTGGTAATCTATCGAGCGTTAAAATTCTAAAGATTAGTTTTAGTTAAATCCAGGGAATCATACAATTTCCAGCCAAAAACCACAAAAATTTTATAACATATGTGTGTCTTATAACAGTGTGCTGTAAAACCTCACTTTTCACAGCTTGCTGTCTTCTGCCACAACTGTTCAAAAGAATAATGATGATGTTTCGACCAAACTACTATTCGTAAATACGCATTTTAAGACTTACCGGTGGTCAAATCTTTGTGTGAAGGCCCATTTACTGATGGTACGACACCTCAGTGGCGGTTCCAGGGGGAGGATGGTGGGGGCAATTTCCCCGCCCTTTAAAAAATCGCCTGTTTTTCATAAAACAGTGAAATATTTGATAGTTTTTCAAAAATTTTCGCCTGCGGCGCCCTATTAGGTCGATAGTTACATTAATTTTAGAATTTTTGCATCAAACTTTTTCTTTGCTTTTACAAAATTTTAACTTCACGCCCCCCCCTCCTCTAAAAAATTTTGAATCTTTATTGTTTTTATTTATTTTTCTTTTGAGGTTATATTTGCGACATTTAAACATTAACTAATTTAAATAATTTTAATACTTTGTTCGAAAATTTCTGATTGGAATATTATTAGAATAATCCGCAAAGGTTTTACGCACACTTACACACCGTGAAAGGAATAGCTTACAGCAAGGTTTTTTCACTTGATTGAAACGTTCTTAGAATGTAAAGTAAATATTCTTAGAACATGAAAATAATATTTTTTGGAAAAATGACTGGAATATTCCCCGAATCTACTAGAGAATGTGCGACTGAAATGGCTAAATATCTTTGTAGAACAATCGTATATTTTAAGTAACCAGAGGATCTTCTGTTGAATGTTCATTTCACATTTTGTCGAATATTCTTAAGAAATATTTTAAGAATATTTCCAGTTGAATCGACGTTCGATTAATAACGTCTTCTTCTTCCCTATACTAAGAAAATTTCGTAGGAGAGAATTTTTACACAAAAAATGTAAACCACTAAAAATAGGTTAGCTTTTTAACTAACAGTTATAAATAAAACATTACGGATAGTATTATTGTTTAAATCTAAGCTGTATTGTACAGATCTACTGTTCTCTCAAACTGAGACAACTGTACTGTGTTAGACTTATACAATTCTCTTTAAAGTATAAGATTTTTCAAGACATTGTTAACCACCCAATACAAACTAGGACTGCATCAGAATCGAGATTTTGCACTTCTCTACAAATTTTTTTCTTTACTCAGAGGACTATTTCTTTTACTGGACCCAGATTATTAAATCTTCTACCACATAACATAAGAAATAAACACATCATTACTGAACCAATCAAAAATAAAATTCTACAATGGGTAAAAACAAACAATAACATTATTTCAAAAACAATTTTCTGGTTGTCGGAGTAGATATTTTTTTAAAGTATTATTATATTATACTTGTCAATGTATTACTATATTTTTTATATTTTTTTGTAAGGGTAAAACTAATTCTTAATTAATTGTAACTGGGCTAGACTTATGTAGAAAAATTAAATAAGTAGATAAACGTAGATAGTGGCTAGGGAAACACACAAATTTTAAAATTCATCGTATCCTTTACTACAATTTGTTAATATAATATGTAAACTTGTTTTAAAAAATGTAATTTAATTTGATTTGAAATTTGATTGACTTAACAAACAGAACTTTAAAAAATATATTCCAAGAGTATTTGGAATGTATGTTCCATGAATGTGCAACTTTCTACCACAAAAAAATATATAATTTTTTCTAGTTTTTCAAGATTACAAAAAATACATCCATATTTTATGTGTTTATTAATATTATAATAGGGACTTATCTGCATATAGTCTTCATAGCCTGAGTCGATTTCAAAAGATTGTGAAAAAATTTCTCTAGATAAAGCACTGGATTTAGTTAATATTCTGTTTAGTAAAATTATTTATTTACCCAAATATACTTGGAATGATATGAGAACAATCGCAAAAAGATTATTTTTTTAAAAGATACTTGGAATATTTCAAGAATGATACAAGAATATGACAAGATTGTGTACAAATATTCTTAGAATATTAAGTAGAAAATATACTTAGCATAAACTTAAGTAATATTTTTAAACTATATACATTCCGTTTGTGTTTACTGGGAGTAAACCGGAATTTTAGGGCATCCAATCCAGAAATACCGGGATTTCGGATCGTTTAGGTTTATAAGTTTTAAAAAATGCTAGACTTTGTTCCTATTTAGTCACACACATAGATGTCAAAATGTGTCTACAGCTATGGGTTAGCTGTAAAATCTAAATTGTCTAGACTGTCTTACTTGGAAGAAAAAGGATTGTACTTCCTGAATATATCTGCACAAACTGCAAGAGCAATAAAGAAAATTACTAAAAAAATATTGAAAATATGTCAATTTGTAGATCGTTAATGAAACGTTTGCGAATATATGGTTATAGGGAAAATTTCTTATTTTAATCAAAAAAACACGCCCTTAAATCTAGATGCTGAATTTTGAATCACCTTGTATTTCTCACGTAGTAAACATACCGAGAATCTAAAGGAATTTCATTTATTGTGAACAGTGAAAATCTAACACTGACCTTTAACATAGTTTTACCTCGATTAAATGAAAGAAGGTTAAGAGTGTGAAAATAACAGGTTCATTTTCACAATACAAGAATGATGTTTTCAATTCCTTTGGTATTTCATATAAAAAATATGAAAAGAGAAAAGGTTCGTTAATAGGATTGTTGCATAAAAAGTTTTGTAGGTGGTGCTGTGTCCTTCTCACCTATATCTTAGATTGAAATTTTGAAAGTACCCTAAATTTCTTTCATCCCTATAATGGGGTGCTATTGGACCCCTATCTTTCTTTTTTAACCTTTTAAACCCCTTGAAAATCATACTATGAAGTTAGCGGCTAAATTATTTTTGACGTTTTCCAACAGGTCTAAATATTTACACCTGTGGGGGGTACTAAATTTTAAAACCAATTTTCAAAAACACTTACCCATACAGAAATGCCAAGGAGTTATTTATTATTTTGTATTGTTATTGCAAAATTCCGTCTTTTTCTCAAAATACACCATATTTTAGAAGAAAAAGCCGTAAAGCTAATTTTTTTTGACAGGCTTTAAAATGGCAAATGGCGAATACGCCAAAAATTTGGCACATAATAGCTTTATTATTTGTGTTTGAGTTTATAAAGTTGGTCATTTTTTAGACCACCTCAGGGGGGTGGTTTAAATTTATAGTTTATAATTTCCCGTAAGTAACCGTTTTTACAAGGAATAATTTACCTTATTTAATATCCCAAGTTGTCTATTTTGTCCCGAAAAATGCCATATTTTGAACCCGCTTTCAGCGCAAAAAATATATTTATGAGGGCCACTACGAGGCAAAACAAACATAAGTGAAAGTCACTGATTATGCATGAAAAATATACCAAACAAAAAACCCAAAACAACCATATTAATTTATTTGCAAACTGAAAGTAGCACATTGAGGTTATCTAAAAGGACACGTTATAGCGAACTGCGAGGCATACCAGAGGACGAGATATCAGGTATTCGGTTTCCCGACCCTGGATGAGGAGAACCTGCACACGCTCAAATGGGACAAAATACTGGACTTTGCAAAAAGAACAGTTAGAGCAAATGAGCAAACTGCCAGACCAGTGGTGCAGGCGGTGGATTAGGGGCAGGCTCGGGGTAGGGCAGAAAGAGCCCAGGGAGGCCTACTTGCCGGGCTTCGCGCCGCCCCTTCTCTACTAGTACTACTACGTATCTAAAAGCTTAGTCAAAAAAACTTACTCAAAGCCCACTCATTTTAAAGCTGTAGCTTTCATCAATAGAGGCTGGTGCAAGCCAAGGTGCAAGCAGAGGTAAAAGATCCGAACTCGCTATTATTTTTACACTGACATTTCGACAGTAACAGAAAAAAACTTGCATTTAAGTTTCTTAATACATTTCATAAATAAAAACACCTTTTAAATAAATACAAAATTAATCTACTCCTTATTTTATTATTGCTCATCTAAATCGTTGTGTGACATCAAGTATTCATTGAAAAAATTAACGAATAAGGGTAAGTTTTAATTAGAGCGACATATAGCCCCAACTTTAATTTGTTCTACAGAGTGTTTACTATTTAAATCCCGCGTGGGTTTAAATTTTTCAATTTTCTTTTTTTCTAAATTGAAACTTTCTTTTTAAATCCAACAAAGGATTGTGTTAAAATTATTATTCAATAAAAAAACTTATTAAAATTCTTCTCTCTCAAGGAGGGTTGGTTTAAAATGCTTAAAACCAAAAATTTCACTTACACTTGGGACTGCTCTAAAAAAGACTAAACCCTTTTAGTACATCCCACCGTAAAAGTTCGACAAATAGATAGTGCTTAATCGTAATCGTATCTCTAACTGACGTAACTCTTTTTTAAAGAACGCCTTGAAAAATGCATCAAAGATACGCTAACCACAAGGAATCAAAAATAACTTGCCAACTTTAACAATGGGATTTACTAAGAACTAAAATAGTAACCCCCAAAGATCTAAATATTTACATCTATGGAGGTTACTAGTAGTAGTAGAGAGAAGGGGCGGCGCGAAGCCTGGCAAGTAGGTCTCCCTGGGCCCTTTCTGCCTTACCCCGAGCCTGCCCCTAATCCGCTGCCTGCACCACTGGTGTCGCAGTCTGCTCTTCTGGTTTTACTGTTCTTTTTGCAAAGTCCAGTATTTTATTTCATTTGAGCATGTGCAGGTCCTCCTCATCCAGGGTCGGGGAACCGAATACGCCCGCAGGCCAGGCAGGTCGAGTCATTTTCCACCGCGATCCGGGTTATGTGCTTCCTTAGTCGGTTGTGACGTGTTATCATTCCTGTCAGCAGACCAGTATCCCTTTGTGATCTATCTCCCTGGAAGCCATTTTTGTCTGGCTACATCCGGGCCCTTCACAAAGTCCCTGGTCTGTCTGCATCCTGTTCCTCCTCTCCAAGCGGTCGCCATGGCATCGTTGGCCCATTTATTGAGTCGACTTTGCAATTGCCTCTTGGTTGTTCCTAGGAGGTTCTGACCCTGCATACTGGGTGCTTGCCCCGATCCTGGCGAGCTCATCGGCCTTCTCGTTGCCCGGCATCCCCATATGTCCCGGTATCCACATAAGTGTCACTTGTTTGCCCTCTCCCAATGATTCTAGTATATCCGCACATTCCTTCACCAGGGTGTTGTTGATCTTGGGCGCCCTTAGTACCTTTAAGGCCACACCTCTGCCTGAAAGACCGTGGCTTGCTCTTCGAGCGGGTAGCTCTTTCGAACCTCCTGGTCTTCTACGTAAACTCCCGATCCTGTGGTTTGCTTCTCCGATAGTTTGGACCCGTCGGTATAGCAAATCACAGCGTTCTCCTCGAACTGTTCGCGGAGGGTTTCACTCTGCCATAGTTCTCTGCCTGGGACTACTTTGTACCTCTTGTTATGGGGGGTACTAAATTGTAAACCAATTTTCAAAACACACTTACCCATACACAAAAGAAACAAAGTTAAGGATTATTTTGTAAATTTATGGCAAAATACCACTGAAAAACTGCCTTATTTTCTCAAAATGTACCATATTTTAGGAGAAAATGCCCTAAAAAGTTTTTTGACAGGTTTCAAAATGGCAAATGTTGAATAGGCCAAAAATTTGGCACAAAATAGTTTCATTACCAGTGTTTGAGGTTATAAAGTTGCTGATTTCTTAGGTTTAAATTTAGAGCCCTCAGAAAGGATTGTTTTATGGCACTTCTCACTTCTCGTTTCGCAATTCTGACATCAGAATCGCAGTTCTGACGTCACAAAAAGGAAATTTCTCAGTTGTTACGTGCCCCTATCCGCCTGCACACTTCGCAGTTCTCACTTCCTATTTCTGACGTCACAATCGCACTTCTGACGTCACAAACGGGAAATTTCTCAGTTCAGTGTTTCTTACGTGCCTGTACTCGCCTGCTACTTCACAGTTCCAAATTTCTTTATTATTGCGTTTTCCAATTGTAATTTTTACCGTGATAGGTGAGTTGCATAGAAATGGAAGTTGAGAATGGGCAAATATTTAAGTTTACTAGAATATAAAGCATCCAATTAAAATAATTGTAATTTTAATATAAGATTCAATCTCAATAACAGCGCCTTCACCACGATTTGTAGAAAGTAACCACAAAATGAACAACATATTTTACTCAAATGTAGAAAAAATTATTCCTGGTAACAGTGGCTTTTAAAGACTTATTATTTAGTTATATTTTTACATAAATTTATTTTATTCAGTTTATTAAAACCTCTAAAAACTTCTCTTCGTTGGAACTCCAAAATAATAACTTTTCTTTAGTTTTTAGAAAATAGAAATATAATTTGGTTTTGTACCTGCAAAAACCATTGCATATTTAAATTTTCTTCTTATCAAGTAGGCCTACCCTTGTTTACAAACGAAGTTCAAATAGAATTGAACTTTTAAATTAACTATATAAATTAAAGTAAAAATTGTAAAATCTAACTTTTAATTAAAGCTTGAAAGAACAAATTACAAAAGTTAATAGTAATAAAACGACACTATAAAAACTTTCATATACCTTCAATCAAATTTTTTTCTCTTATAGTTGCATAGTTGCGCTTATTAATTCTGTTTGAAAGGTTAAAGCTCGTGTTTCAAACCCTTTTATTTTTGTAGTGAGTTGTAACCCACAATTCTGTGAATTATAATTGGAATAAAACCCGAATTGAGACGGTCCAGCTGAGAGTTAACCTCAAAATTAATTAATTCCAGACGCTTTTTTTTTCAAACCAACGCCTTATTTAACTGCGATTTGTTCTCAAACGTGTTCAGCGAATCCAATTTTTAAGTTTTTAATCTCAAAACATGATAAAGTAACGAAAATAAATAAGAAGTTAGAACCGTGAAGTGAGTAGGCGGGTAGAGGCACGTAAGAACCAGTGAACTGAGACATTTCCAGTTTGTGACGTCAGAAGTGCGATTGTGACGTCAGAAATGGGAAGTGAAAACTGCGAAGTGAGCAGGTGGATAGGGGCACGTAACAACTTAGAAATTTCTCGTTTGTAACGTCAGAAGTGCGATTCTGACGTCACAACTGCGAACCGTGGAGTGAAAAGTGAGCAGGCGGATAGAGGCCACCGTAATTTTTGTCATGTTCTACCAGAGAACCGGGCACCGTCCAGTTCGTTGAGCGGACATGACTCTTATGTGATTGCATCAGTAAATGATCGTTGGATTCAGGTCTGTTTTTAGCCGCATTTGCTTACATGACCTCCTTTGATGAAATATTTTTATTTGTGGTTTGCGATTGCGATGGTTTGTGTTTGAAAAGTTTCTTTTATACTTTTGATGGATAAAAACACTTTTTAAATAAAGGCAAAGTTGATCTAATCCATGTTTTCTGATTACATATCGAAATGGTTTGTGACAGTGAGTATTAATCTCGAAAATCAATAAACTAGGATAAGTTTTGTTAAAAGTGATAACGTCAATTTTAATTTGCTCAACAGAGTGTTTACCATTTAGGTCCCTTCTAGGGTTAAAGAAAAACAGATTTTTTTCTCGCTTGGGAGTACCTTAAACCCCCCAAAAGTGCCTAATTTGGGACACCCTGTACATAACGTAGCAACCACAAGCCACGCAACGATTGCCGTCAGCTCTTCGTTCATCACTTTCACCATAAAATCGAGCCTCGTTCGAAAAATGGCGTAAATAAGTCAAAAAAAGTAGGGCATTTTGGCTTTATAAGTATAAAGATGCATTCAAAAAGTAGCTAAAAGTATCTAATACCATGATAATGATATCGTAAAAAGATATCCCCCTTTTATATGAAAATTTGTATTCTGTAGATTTGCATGATTTTTTTATATCTTGTATTACTCGTCCTTAGAAGATTTTTGTTTCATTGCGCCAACTCTCTACCCCTGCCAGAAGTACCCGAAAAGTGACGTTAAATCGTCGAATTCGCATTTTTGAGCAATTTTTGAATTATTGTACTGATCTTATTTGCAAACCGATCTAAATCTAATTTTCTTTTTTTAATTTGCCATAACTGTCTTTTTAAAAATAAAGTTTTAAACGTCAAAATTACACTGCCACCTTGGATCCGCCATATTGAACTTTCTTATTTCTTATCTAATTTAAACGAAACTTCCTCTAAAACGTTTTCACAACACCTAACTGTGGCAGAAAACTCACAGATGTCGGCCACATTGAACTTCGTTATTTTTTGTCCAATTTAAAGAAAATTTTTTATACATTTTAAGATTTTCTAACATTACTAAAATAGGACGCGAAATTGACAGATGTCAATCTCCATCTTGCATCGGCCATATTGAACTTCGTTATGTAAAGTGCCAGAAAGTTTGCTTTAAATCGGACTAAAACAAATGAAGTTTAATATGGTCTACGCAAAATAGCTACTGACATAATATGTCCATTTTGAGTCAAAATTGGATATTGCTAAAAACGCTTTAGGTGCAAAACAGTTGTTATGTTTTACGTTTGATTAATTAGTTAATATTTTATTTATTATTTAAAGAATAAAGATATGTTTTAATTTGATACCAAGTTTTATTTCGAAAGGTTTAGATATTATATTACAAAACGAAGTGCACACACCGAGAAAGCAGAACCGACTGACTATCGCATATTTTCGGGTTAATCTCTATACAGCCCCTCTTTCTCTATTATACTAAACTACCAACACTACATGTGTATGTATTGGCGGTTGCATATCCAACACCCCCACAACTGAATTTTTAATTACTTTAATTAATAATAACTTGTTAAAGAGCATGGGTTCTTAAGGATATGCACCCGTAAATTATTTAAAACAATAATAGTTTTCCTATTTTATCAATTCATTAACACTTTCCATAAATATTTGTTTTTACATGTTTAAAGTACATTTTAACAATTTTCATATAACTTAAATCTAAATATTCTACTTTCTCTATATAACTCAGTATCATTTGTATAAGGACAATTTTACTACAATTAGGTAAAAATACATGTTGTACAATTTTTTTATATCACAGACAGTTTACATAAAATATATAAGGTATTGACAATAATTTTCAATTGTTTGTACATCGAAATAAAGTTTATCAAATCAATAAAATTTCATAATAATTATCACATAATACAGTGTTACATAACATTTTGTTTTTGTAAAAATGGCGCAATAATGAACGATAACAATATTTAATAATGGTTACCATACAAACATTTCCACAATTCATAATAATTTTATCTTGACAATATCAAAAAAAATGAAAATTAATTAATAATTTTTTTATAAGTTTAGACCGAGAAAAATAAATTGACAATTATTTATGTATGTACATAAATTATTATTTAAACATTTCACAAAGTGTAAACTCCCCATTATAACATATGACAATTGTTAATCAGAATCAGATATTACATAATCTCTAAAATACGTTGGTAACTTACCCTGTCGTTTCGACCTTCTTACTGTGGTAGGTAAGATTTTTGACTTTCTATTATGTAATGATAAAGTCCTATTGTAGTAAGGTGTCGAAACGTCCGGGGAAGTCCCTTTTTCTAGCTGTACAGTCGAAACCTGTGAACAAGAAGGGTGATTAGTGCTATCATCGTCTGATCTATCAGACACTGATAAAAACTCAGTGGAGTTATTGCTCGAGTTTATCTCACAGTTGTCTTTATTTACAATTACATTATCACTGTCAAAAGGTTTATTTACATTGTTACTCTGAATAAGAGATTTGTCTGAATTTTTACATTCACTGTCAACATTTTTACATTCGCTGTCATAATTCGTACACTCACGACTAACGTGTTCGTCCGTGTCAGAATTATGTAGCTTATCAACCTGTAAAGAAATTGGATTATTTATTTGAGATGTTTATGTTGTTATACTCACGGATTCTGCTGGGTTGTCAGAAGAACGAGTTTGCTGGTAAGAGACTGGTAAGTTAATAAAGTAATCATAGCTGAAAGAAGAAGATGGATTATCATAAAAAGAGTATGAACGAGAATTGTCCGGGCCTGGTGACATCAAACCACAAGGTTGGATTCTACTAGGATTTATTGTTTCATTTCTCCCTATGTGTGTTCCACTGCTTTTTATTTGATCAACATGTCTCTTACATTGTTCTCCTGTTGTTGATTGGCAAATATATGTTGAGTTGCCTATTTTCTGTATAATTTTAGATTTTTGCCAAGATGGTTTGTTTGGGTTACTATATTGTTTGACATATACCTCACTTCCCTCCTGAAAAGATCTGGTTTTTCCCCCATAGGCTTTCTTCTGTCTTTCTAGACTTTTTTCTATTGCTTGTGGTACTTGGCTTTGTTGTTGTTGAGTTTTACTGTCCTGTTCTTGCAAAAGTTGCCATCTAGTCCTAATATCTCTCCCAAACATAAGAAAAGCAGGTGGTTTATTTGTAGTAGAATGAGGTGTTGTTCTATAGCTAAATAAAAATCGTGCAATTAGGGTGGAAATTGGAATTTCCCTATTCCTTGGATCATCTATAGCTGCTTGTAATCTTTGTTTAAAAGTTTTCACTGTGCTTTCCGCTGCACCATTACTTTTTGGATTATACGGAGGAGATAATATGTGCTTTATGCCATTAGTGTGGAAAAACTTTTCTAGGGATTTTGATATTAAAGATGGACCATTGTCAGAGATTAATGTTTTTGGAAGCCCAAAAGTGGAAAATATCTTTCTCAATTTTTTTTCTGTTTCAAAAGCTGTTATATTTTTCATTTTGTGAACCTCTATCCATTTGGAAAAAGAATCTTGCAAAACTAGGTACATTTTTGATTTGAAAGGACCCAAAAAATCAATGTGAACTCGTTCAAAAACTTTAGTTGTGACTGGCCATGAAGTTAATTCATTTTTAAGTGGATCTGATTTATTTTTTATACAAGATGTGCATGATTTAATTAAGTTTTCAATATCAGTATCAATATTTGGCCAATAAATTGCTGATCTTGCCAATTTTTTTGCTGCCACAATCCCTATATGACTAGTATGCAACTGATTTAATAATTCTTTTCTCAAATTCTTTGGTATTATGATCCTATGACCCCAACAAAGTATATTATTATCTATAATTAACTCATTTTTTCTTAAATAAAATGCCTTTAAGTTTTCTTGTGCGTGTTTTGGCCAATTTTCAGATCTAACATATTTAATTACCTCTTGGAGTTCTTTGTCCATAATTGTTTCCTGTTTTACTTTGTTGTTGTCTATAGGCCATCCTTCAGCTGTCTCGGTGAAGTTGATATAGCTTTCTTCTTTTGTTGTTTCTGAGGTTTTTAAATCTTCTGATGGATGTCTACTGAAAAAATCATTTAAATTATTGTTTATGCCTTTCACATGCTGAATTTCATAGTTAAACATAGATAGAAAAATCGCCCATCGCTGTAAGCGATTCGCTGAGTACTGTGGTATGGATTTATGTTCACCAAAAATAGCTATCAAAGGTTTATTATCCGTTCTTAAAATAAATTTATTTCCCCCACACAAATAATGATAAAACTTTGAAATACCATATACTATAGCTAAACCCTCTTTATGGCATGTTGGATATGATTTTTCTGATGGCATCAGTTTCCTTGATACACAACCAATTAACCGTTCTTTGCCTTCAATTAAATGTGAGAGAGTTGCGCTAATGCCGATGTCAGAGGCATCTGTCTGTAAAATAATAGGTAATGACGGGTCAAAATGCACTAAAATTTGGTCTGAAGCCATTATTTGTTTTATATTTTTAAACGCTTGCTCACATTCTACTGACCAATAGAATTTTTTGTCATTTTTGAGTAATTCGTAAAGTGGATTCAATATATCTGTTAATTTTTTTACAAATTGAGCATAATAATTTATAATACCTATAAAACTTCGAACTTCGGTTTGATTTGTCGGTCTTGATGCTTCCAGGATTGCCTTGATTTTGCTATCTGTTTTTCTTAGGCCATATTCTCCTATTCGAAAGCCTAGGTACTCTATTTCTTTCTTTTTGAATTGACATTTTTCTTTTTTCAACGTAAAACCTGCGTCTTGGAGTACAGAAAATACTTTTTCCAGGTTTTCTAGGTGTTCCTGCTCTGACGATCCTCCTACTACAATGTCATCTAAAAAATTAATACAGCCATTAATTCCTTGTAAAAGTTGTTCTATGGTTTTTTGAAAAATACTCGCGGCAGGAGTTATGCCAAAAGCAAGTCTATTTACATTATAGAGACCTTTATGTGTATTTATACATAATAACTTTGCCGACTCTTCGTCAACTGGTAATTGATTATATGCATTTTGAAGATCAAGTTTTGAAAAAATTTTTGATTTATTTAATTTAGCGAAAACTTCATGAATTTTTGGAAGCGGATAGGTAACTTCTTCAAGTACTGGGTTAAGAGTTGTTTTATAATCACCACATAACCTTACTTTATTATTAGCTTTTAATACCGGTACCAGAGCAGTTGCCCAATCACTATTTGGGGTGGGCGTTATAATGTCCTCTGACTCCAACCGATCCAATTCATCTTCCACACTCTTCTTATAAGCTATTGGAACCGTTCTATGTTTGTGAAATACTGGGTTAATATTTATATTATTTTTCAATTTAAGTGAAATTGTGTTATATTTAAATTTTCCAATTTTTTCTGAAAATAATTCATTATATTTTTGACTTAATTCGTCTATTTTATCACTTAAAGAGATATTATTAACAAAATTTACCTTGATTTGGAATTTTTCCATCCAATCTCTCCCCAACAAACTCGGTCCTCCATTTTCCACAACAAATATCCGCATCTCCTGAGTAGTATTTCTAAAGGTCATTGGTGCCCTGAAAAAGCCTTTAGGAACAAAAGTTTCGCCATTGTAACCTTTTAGGTAGGTCTGTGCAGGGTGTAACCTGTAATTTGAAAAAAAATGTTTATATTCTTGTAAGCTACATACTGACACGGCCGCACCGCTGTCAAAAAGAAACTCATAGTTTACATTGTCAAATTTTACATTAATTTTAAATTGATTTTTATTATTATTGTCAATCCTAGTTTGGTCGGTTCTGCTTTCATTACTATAATTATAAATTTCGTAATTAGAAAAATAATAAAGATCTGTTTCTAAAAATAGACAATCACTCATGTTTTCATTTTCACTATTTTGACTTGTATTATTTTGGTTTTCGAGGTTATCTTCCTCAGTTTCTTCTACAAAATTTACATTTCTATTTCTATAAAAACAAACCTGTGGTGAATGTCCGATTCTACGGCATATAGAGCACATATTTTTAGCAAATTTACAATAAAAATTTCTTTGATGCGAATCACCACAGTGCTTGCATTTATTTTTATAACCTTGATTGACCGATTGCCTATTTTTATGGTGTGTCACGTTCGCGTTGCCCGTTTGCGCATTTCGATTCGTTTCACTCGCGATGTGCTGCGCTCTCATTGGTCGCTGCTGGGCGTCCCTACGATACCCTGTTTGAGGCTGTGGATGTGACGTATGCGGGCGTGTCGTTTGAAAATGCGTTGATCTGCGCGGGAAATTTGAATTTTGATTTTTTGAAATAAAATTTACTTTTTGTTTTTGCAAATTCTCATGTTTTTTAGCAATTGAAACAAAATTATCAAGAGTAGTGGTATCCTCCTCCTCGCAAACCCGGTCAAATATCTTTCCCTCGACCAACCCTGTTACAAATTTTTGTTTTAAAATTTCGTTAAGCTGATTGCCAAAGTTACATTTTGTCGCCGTGTTTCTAATCTTGGCGTACCATTCGTTGATGGTTTCATCGCCATTTTGTTTTAAATTATAAAATTTTTTTCGTTCCCGCCAAATGCTGGGAGCAATTTGATATTGGCTTTTCAGTAACAGGCATAAATCTGAGTAACTTTTTGATTTAGGGAGGTCGGGGAAACATAAATCTCGGATAAGTTTATAGGTACCTTGACCGATTGAGCTAAGAAGGATAGCCACTTTTTTAACATCCTCTTTGATTTCATTTGCCTCAAAATGTTGGTCTAATCTTTCTGAATAAATTTCCCATTCGTCACTTTCCGCAATAAATTCAAAAAATCTAGGTGCCCCTTGAGACCCGGCCATTTATAAAAAAAAAATTAAAAAGTTTTTTTCTTACGACCCGCCACGCGCCACGTCACCAAACCACGCCGTTTTCGAGAACAAAAAAAAACGTTTTTTTAGCACTCGCGAGTGGACGAATCGAGGATTTTCCTCGTCGCCACTGTAATGTTTTACGTTTGATTAATTAGTTAATATTTTATTTATTATTTAAAGAATAAAGATATGTTTTAATTTGATACCAAGTTTTATTTCGAAAGGTTTAGATATTATATTACAAAACGAAGTGCACACACCGAGAAAGCAGAACCGACTGACTATCGCATATTTTCGGGTTAATCTCTATACAGCCCCTCTTTCTCTATTATACTAAACTACCAACACTACATGTGTATGTATTGGCGGTTGCATATCCAACAACAGTGTTGCTCAAATCGGACAGAAACCAATGAAGTTCAATATGTCCGACGCAAGATGGCTACTAATATATGACAATTTTGCGTTATAATTAAGTAATATTAGAAAACCTTAAAATGTATAAAAAGTTACGGTTAAATCGGGCAAATTATAACGAAGTTCTATATGGCCCTTGTAAGATGGCTACTGACATATGTCAATTTTGGATCAAAATTGGATATTGTTGAAAACGCTTTATGTGCAACAAAAATTTTGTTTAAATCAGACAAAAACTAACGAAGTTCAATATGGCCGACGCAAGATGGAAACTGACATCTGGCAGTTTTGTGTCACAGTTAGGTGTCTTGAAAAAATTTTATAATTTAGAGAAAGCTTCGATTAAAATACTTAAGAAATAAAAAAGTTTAATATGACGGATTCAAGTTGGCAGTGAAATTTTGACCTTTAAAATTTTATTTTAAAAAATGCAGTTATGGCAAATTCAAAAAAGAAAATAAGATTTTGGTGGGTTTGCAAATAAGGTCAGTAAATAATTCAAAAATTGCTCAAAAGTGCGAAATCGACGACTTTGACGTCAATTTTCGGGTACTTCTGGGAGGGGTAGAAAGTTGGCGCAATAAAAGAAAAATCTTCTTAGGACGAGTACTTCAACATAAAAAATCAGACAATTCTATCGAATACAAATTTCCCTTTAAAAAGGGCGATATCCTTTCAAGTAGTCTCTTATAAGCCTTATAATATTCACTTGCCTTTCGTCACCTTTGTTTTAGTTCTTATATTTTGTTATTTTTTTAATTGGTACAGTGGCGCGCATTGTAATGCTAATTGACTAATTATGGATTTAAAGAAAGTGGAATCTTTTATATTGTCTTTCTCATTAGTGGATATTTGATTTAATTTCCTTTTGTATCATTATAAAAGTGGGTTGTGTGCTTCACTAGTCACTAACAATTTATACATACTCAATTAAGAGGTGGTTTAAGTGTAAGTAGAAACAGTAAGGGCCCGAGATTTCCACACAACTAGCTTCTCTTAGTGAATAGGTATACTACGCATAATTGAATCGAAAGAAAATAAAGCTAGGCAAAAGTATCAAAAACAAATGGAAAACTAACGAGTTTTTTCGTTAGATTTAAGGCTAATTTACGCTGGTAAAGCAATTCGGAAAAGTTCATCATATGGGAATACGCACGATCATTTACGCTCGCAAATGTCATATGTCAAGCAAAAGTACAATTCCCCATGCACAACTGTCAATTTCCTGAAAATTTGACGTATTTTCTTGGTTATGACATAATTTCTTCCGCTTGAGCCGTAATCTTTGGCACTTAGGAGCGATCGAAATTATCTGTCATTGTGCTGGTACCACCTAGCTGATGATTCTCTAATAAGGACGAAACGGTGTCGTCCTAGATTTCACCCTCTGGGTAAGTAATAGAAATTCAGGAAGTTCCTTTTGCACTGAAGTACATAAAACTCTTGGTTTTTTTACAGTATGAAGAGCACAAAAATATTCTTTTGAGATATCAGTAAAGAGGTAGAGTTAAGGTTTGTTTTTGTGTATATGCTAATTACGAAGATCATGAGCGTTTCTAAACATTGTTTTTACTAAAAAGAATGGTTCATGGCATATCGAACACACAATTTGGTTTTTAATTCATTACGACGAGGCCTCCAAGATCTAACCTGAAACCTACAGGCCTGTTCCATCCTTATTAATGCTATGTTTTCATGGATATTGAATTCGTTTTCAATATGTTTTGAAAACTTTTTTTTCATGAGTTTTCATGACAGGTTTTCAAATCGATTTTGAATCGATTTGAAAACGGTTTTGAAATTTTGATATTTGGCATTCATTTCATTCATTCATATTCATTTTTGAGTTTTGGTACTTTTTTAAAAAAAAAATTATTTTATTCAAAAGATGATGTTGGCCCTTGCCACACATTTTTTTTTAATTTTAATTACTACTCTGTTTGCAAGTGGAAGTGAAGAAAGAAATGCTGGACTGGCATATGTGCATAGCACATACACTTTCGAGCCAAATATTTCTTTTATTTTCCATAATTAATTTTTTTAAAGTGTTTAAAAAAACAAATCTTTAGTTATTTAAGTAAGGTTATGTTATTAATCTTCTTTTTTCTATACACACAAATTTTAGAATGCCAGTTCCACAGTTTCACTTGTATTTCTCTCTCTCTCTCTCTCTCTCTCTCTCTCTCTCTCTCTCTCTCTCTCTCTCAAAAAATACACATGTGTAAACTCAATCCCCGTTTTCATGGAAAATCGGTATTTCGATCTCAATACGATCTTGATCCAACTCTAAAAATTTTCAGGGTCGGATCTAGATTGAAATCGATTTGAATACTGGAAAAACAGGCGTTTTCATGGACGGTATCGGATTGAAATCGTTTTCAGAACGAACTCAATTCCCATGAAAACGTAGCATAAAAATCATCAAGGTAACATGTACACTTGATTTAAAAAAAAAACTCATACATGCATTTTTTCCTATGCCACAAAATTTAGCTTTCCGTTAGTGTATACTATTATAAGGCACCACCAGCTTAGTATGCCTCACAGCCTTAAATTCAGTGTGACGTCCTTAAAAATGCCAGAGATATCAACTTTTACACAAGTTCAAATTATGACTCGAGCAGTACCCTCTCCAGATAGGCCGATCAACTCATACCGATTTAGTGTCCTTTTATCCACCTTCGCCGCCATTTTCACTCAAAAGTGACAGATAATCCATTAGTTTTCTGTCAAAATGGCGGCGAAGGTGGATAAAAGGACACTAAAACGATAAGAGCTGATCGGCCTATGTGGAGAGGGTAATGACTCGAGTTATAAAAGACGGCTGGTCTATAAGAAGAGCGACCACCCATTTTGGAGTTGGTATAATGACGATAATGCGATGGAAAAAGCGCTGGATTGAAAATAATTCCACGGATAGGAAAGATGGATCAGGAAAACCAAAAGTAAGTTCTGTAGTGCAAGATGAGAGACTTATTGACCATCTCAGACAAAATCTGTTTCAACGTCGGTTGAAGCAGCTAATGTAACATAATGTCCCGGTTCTTTAGCAACAGTAAATAGAAGAGTAAGTCTCTTGTCGAGTTGCTGCAAAGAAGCCTTTTCTAACAGAAGAACAAAACCAGGCCAGAGTGATTTTTACACTGAACAACGTTCTTCGTGATAATGACTTCTAGGAGAGGGTGGTTTTCACTGATGAAAAAATTTTTCAATCAACTTCAAGCAGCAGGAGAATTTTAGTTTATCGGGCACCAAATTCTAGATTTGAACCCGAATATACAAACCAAATTAAAAAAGCTGGACATTTTTCTGTAAACATGTGGAGCTGGTTTAGTGGTAGAGGTTTGGTTTTTTTTTTGGAGAATCGAAGGAAGATTCAATAGTGAACGATATACTGAAACCCTTGAAAACGTTATGCTGCCATCTGTACAGGCTTAACATGAAAATAATGACTTCGTTAATCAACAGGACAACTGTCCTGTACATACGGCTAATGTTGTTCGCAAATGGTTTCAGAATAACAATATAGAAACACTTCCTTGGCCAGCCAACCCTTAACCTTAACCCAATCGAAAATATATGGGGTCGAATCATTAAAATAATATACTAAAGGAATTGGATGCTATTTATCGCGCATTGGATCAGCTCTCAGAAGACCATCAGTATTTTTAAAATTTAACCTTTTCAATGCCCAGACGTTTGCAGCTTGTAATAGAGAAAAATGGTGATCCTATTAAATACTAAATTATTTATTTTAGTTCTTTTTTAAGTTAAAATACTTAATATTAAATTTACCATCGTTTTTGTCTTGATCCAAGTTTCCTATTCGTCGAATTGTTTTCAATCCAGCGCTGTTTCCATCGTATTATTGTTATTTTATCAACTCCAAAATGGGTTGCCGCCCTCTTTATAGAGAACAGCCTTCGTCCGTTACTCGAGTGATAATTTGACATTGTTCAGTATAGACTTTATTAAAACATTATTTTTGCTGATTTTTTAGTATTATGCAAAATTTAATATAAAAATAAGGTTGCCTTTAATTTATGGAAGAAAATATTTTCTGTTTTGGAGACCTTTTTTAAAGAAAAATTTGTCGTACTTTTGAAGCAGACCCAACGAATTTAAACGAATTTGGTCGTTCAAATAACGCAGGATATGGGAATGGCTATATTTTTTTTAAACTGTTTTTACACATTGCCAACTTCTAAGTCTTTAAGTCATATTTATCGGATCAAAGTTTCTATTATGGTAAAAGTAGGTATATCCGTAATTGCAAGCAATACTAAACATTACATTTAGAATTTTAACAATTATTATAGTTGAAGTATATCCTGAACTGAGAGAAACATAACATTTATAGAATTAAATATCTATAAAACATTTTTTCACTTTTAAGCGCTCTCAATACCAAATATTTTAGACGATAAAGTTATAACAGCTTGTCTGAGGAATGTTACATGAAAACACTGTAATAAGGGGCAGCTGGCAAAGGTATTAAACCTATTACATAAAGTGGATTTAATACATCAAGGATACCATAAGCAAACTAGCATCAGCGTCAGTGAAATACTAAGCTTTACCATATTATTCAGCTCTAAGCAGCAGCTTTTCGATTGTTATTTATACATATAACGCTACATAAATATACATATACATAAACGCTTAAAAATTTTCTTTGTATCGCCTTTGAAAAATTAAAATAAATATTAATTACTTTACTTACTAAATTATTATGTAGTGTTTTTTAATAATTCCTTTACTTTTTTACTACTAAAAGTTTTTATAAAATGTGTTATGTAAAAATAAAAAATATATACTTTTACAAAGAAAGAATTCATTAATTTGTTTATAATATAAAATATTTCTTCATAACCAAAACATTTATTTTTTATATATGTTAACAAATTAAAAAGTTATAGGAAGGCGGTCGGACTTTTTAAAAACAATAATATGTTCTCTTTGTTATTTCATTCTTATTTAGCCGAAATTGTTTAGAAAAGATATGTTTCTTTGTACAGTTGGATTATTAAAGTATTAATCTTACCCTCTTTTCTTGTAAAAAGAAACAAAGTTTGAGTTAAAAATGATTTAAGAATGCCTTTATTTTGTTTTGCTGTTTGAGATATTTCTGTGGGTTCAATTCTTATAAATATGTTTGTCGTCTAAACTTATCCTGAAATAAAACGAAACAATTTATAAAACGGAAACAAATCGGTTGAAAATATATTTATTAAAAATAAGACATGGACTTAATTCGTGTCTTATAATTTATTTAAAATATTTTCATGGAATCTAGGACGCATATGGAATTTATTTTTATTTTTTGGGGCAATGTTGTTCGAAGTAATACAAATAATTAAATATTATTTAGTGGGCGGCTTTACAGTTTTGGTGTAGAAAAAAAAAATCTTTCATTGGGGGAAGACACACACTGGGTCCTGGGTCCTGTATTGGCTGCGTGCAGAATATGTATAAAAGGAGGTGAAGAAATCTCGTATTTTTGTGCAAAAATATTCATTTTTTTTACACATACACATACATACATGCGGTCACAAAATTGGCCTTTCTAAAAATGTATAATATATACGGACTACCAGCTAAAATGCCTAAAAACTTCAAAAGTACGACAATTTGTCATATTGTTTAAAAAAGGTCTCTGAAACTGAATATATTTTTTTACTTAAATTAAATGCAAACTTATTTTTATATTAAATTTTGCTTAATACCAAAAAATCAGCAAAAATAATGTTTTAGTAAAGTCTTTATTGAACAATATCAAATTATCACTCAAGTAATGGACAAAGGCTGTTCTATAAAGAGGGCGGTAACCCATTTTGGAGTTGATAAAATAACAATAATACGATGAAAACAGCGCTGGATTGAAAACAATTCGACGAATAGGAAACTTGGATTAGGACAAAAATGATAGTAAACTAAATATTAATTATTTTAACTTAAAAAATAATTATTTTTCTTATCACCATTTTTCTCTATTACAAGCTGCATTGAAAAGGTTAAATTTTGAAAATACTCATGGTGTTCTGAGAGCTAATCCAATGCGCGATAAATAGCATCGCTTAACTCTTCAGCATTTCGTGGTCTCCAATTCCTTTGGTATATTAGTTTAACGATTCGACTCCATATATTTTACATTGGGTTAAGGTCAGGGCTGTAGGCTGGCCAAGGAAGTGTTTCTATAATATTATTTTGAAACCATTGGCTAACAACATTAGCTGTGTGTACTGGACAGTTGTTCTGCTGATAAACGAAGTCATTCTTTTCATGTGAAGCCTGTACAGATGCCAGCATAACGTTTTCACGATTTCAATATATCCTTCACTATTAAATCTTCCTTCGATTCTCCAAAAAAACCCAAACCTCTAGCACTAAACCAGCCCCACATGTTTACAGAAAAATGTCCATCTTTTTTAAATTTGGTTTGTATATTCGGGTTCAAATCTAGAATTTGGTGGACGATAAACTAACATTCTCCAGCTGCTTGAAGATGATTGAATTTTTTTTTCATCAGTGAAAACCACCCTCTTAGAAGTCATTATCACGAAGAACGTTGTTCAGTGCAAAAATCACTCGGGCTTGTTTTTGTTCTTCTATTAGAAAAGGCTACTTTGCAGCAACTCAACAAGAGATTTCTGATTTCGTTGCTCTTCTATTTACTGTTCCTAAAGAACCCGAAAATAATAGTACATTAGCTGCTTCAACCGACGTTGGAAAAGGATTTTGTCTGAGATGGTCAATAAGTCTCTCATCTTGCACTTCAGAACTTACTTTTGGTCGTCCTCATCCATCTTTCCTATCCGTGGAATTATTTTCAATCCAGCGCTTTTTCCATCGCATTATCGTCATTTTATCAACTCCAAAATGGGTGGCCCCTCTTCTTATAGATCAGCCGTCTTCTATAACTCGAGTGATAATTTGAACTTTTGTAAATGTTGATATCTGTGGCATTTTTAAGGATGTCACACTGAATTTTAAGCTATCAGGCATACTAAGCTGGTGGTGCCTTATAATAGTATACACTAATCGAAAGCTAAATTTTGTGGCATAGGAAAAATGCATGTATGAGTTTTTTTTTGAAATCAACTGTACTTCTAAGTATCTAACAATAACAGCTTGAATTTTCAAAATCTGATCAAGAATTCGTATTCCTTATCCCCAAAAGCCCCCGTATACCAATTTTATTTGAAATCGGACAAACTTAGGTGTTTTTCCCCTTTACTCCCCTCGTATGGTGGAGGGGTATAATTTAGTTAAAATTGGTTAGCAAAAGTTGACTAAAAATCGTTCATGTTGAATACGCCATATTGAATTTTTAAAATCTGATTAGAGATTCGTGATCTCCATCCCCAAGTGCTTCAACGCACCAAATTTCAACGTTATCGAGCGTACTTAAATTGTACCCCCTTCCCCACCCCCTTCGAGTAGGGGTAAGCTGACAATTTTGTCACACTATATTCTTATGTTGTCACCGCAACTATATAAGCATGCCAAATTTGAAGCCGATTGTATGTCGGGGAGTTGGTCAAAATTAAGTCAATTAATGATTGATGGTTTGATTTTGTGTCAATTTTGTTAGACCATGCAGTATGATGTGACAGTTTTCCTTTTTTGTAAAAATTTTAATGGAAATAAATCCCAGAAGTGCAAAAAATAGTATATATATTCCACGAGACTAAAGTGTCTCCGACAAATTGTACACTACAAACTTGTCACGTTAGGAAAAGTAAGTACCACTTTAGTATTTAATTATATAATGTTTACTATTTTTATTACTTACTAATTTGAATTTTAGGTCTTGCGATAATTTGTTTTTGAAATATAACGCAATATTATCTAATAAAATTTACTCTGTGTTTCGAACTTCCATTGTCCATATTTTATTTATACACGACGTTTCGATCATTACAATCCCGCATCGTCTTCAGGCGCAAACTATAATCTATTCCTACGACCTACGTGCTTATATACTATGGGAAATCACTCAACCGTGAAGTTGAAGAAGTTGGCCCCACTCAAGAAGGGGATTCCAAATATTAGGAATTTCAAGACTTGGTTTACTGAAAATATTTTCCAATAAAGTCAGCTTCAAGGAATTTGCGTTTCTTCCAGTATTACTCCTTGTGCAAAACCTTTGCTTCTGTCCACTTTATTCGGTGTTGTTTTGACCACACATGTTCGGGGATTCCTGATTTCGATGTTTTACCTCTTTGGGTATTCGTCTGATATTCCTTAAGCCTAACAGATAATGGTCTTTTTGAAGGATCTGCAGCAGAATGGTTACAGCCTTAAACTTATAAATCAAACTATTTCTAAATTGCAGGAAACAGGACAGACATAACACGACGAAAAAATTAATTAAAGATTGGCGAACAACTTTAATATTAAAACAGCTTTTAAATCTAATAACACAATTCGAAGCCGTCTTAGTAAAACAAAACCGGAGAACAAACAAAATAAGGAATGCATTTACCAAATTCTTTGTGAGTGTGGTGAATCATACATAGGTGAAACAAAAAGACCACTATCAGTTAGACTTAAGGAACATTAGATGAATACCCAAAGAAGTGAATCAACCACATCAGGAATCGCCGAACCTGCAGGGTCAAAACAACACCGAATGAAGTGGACAGAAGCAAAGCTTTTGCTTAAGGAGTCACACTGGAAGAAAACAAAATTCCTTAAAGCTGTTATGTATGTTCAGTAAACCAAGTGTTGAAATTCCAAATATTTGGAAGGCCCTCCTTGGGCGGAGCCAACTTTTTAAACTTCACGGTTTATTGATTTCCCATAGTATATAAGCTCGTAGCCTTAGGAATAGATTGGAGTTTGCACCTGAAGACGATCAGAGATTATACTGATCGACACGTCTTGTATAAATAAAATATAGACAAGGGAAGTCCGAAACACAGAGTTATTTCCAACATATCATTGTCTCAAACTCTAAAAAAAAAATTACGTAATGAGATTTGGCATATACGATGATTTGGTATATATGAAAAAAAATAACGGATTATTGTAGTTTAAAAACATATCAAAAGTTTTCCAGAGTTTGACCACTTCAGATGTACAAAATGGTTTACACAAACAAATAGGTCCGAATGTACGTTTTATTTAAGCATATCAAAAATGGTCGAAATTTTACCGAATCATGTTGGATTTCTAAATCTCTAAAATATGTGCTGCGACAAATATATAACAAATTTAAGTTTTTTATAGTTTTTGCAAATATCTCAAAAACAAATTGACTTACCAAGTGGCGGTCCCAGCCATTTGAAAAGAGGGGAGGCGGTTGCAAACAAAACTTAGTAACTACGTCTAGGGAGGGGGTATTCAGATTTGAAGCGTTTATTTCATATATTTTTTATTTTAAAAATGTTTGAAGCCAGGAACACACGATGCATCTTTTTCATGCATCAGATTTTGTAATAACAGGTTAAAAGGAGACACAATCTACTTGCGTTTTTTTTTATCTTGTGAAAACTATATTTGATGCATGGAAAAGTTGCATCGTCTGTTCCTAGCTTAAGAAAATTTTTGGGAAAATTACATTAAAACTGGAAATTTTGAGTCAAAATGAACTAAAATCGTATATATCAACGGTATTATAGCGCCGCAGGCGAAAATTTCCAAGAAAATTGCTCTAAAAAATACGTTTTTTGATTTGAAATTAAACTAAAATTGTAAATATATCAATGGTTTCGAAGCGCAGCAGGCGAAAATTTTTAAGAAAATGACACGAGAAATGCCATTTTTAACACAAAATTAAACTAATACCGTAAATATCAGTTATAGCGCCACAATTTATGCCCTACTTTTGATTTTCTAAATGTTTTCATAAAAAATTTAAACCCAGGGTTGGGGGGGGGGTTAACTACCCCCCTATCCTCCTGAAATCCGCCCTTGAGTAACTACGTGTAATTTTTTCAGTTATAAAAAATATAGATAACAAACAAACTACAAACAAAACCTAATAGCTAAATACTTTTTTTTTGAGGTCTAAAAAGCTATTTATTGAAACATTACCATTTATATCGCATATCTCAAACATACGATGCCCATCACAAAGAAAAAATAATTTCCAGTTTTTTGGGTAAACCGGTCAATGACTCGCTCAATGTCAATTGCAATATGTCTGTTGATATGCAGCAACGCTAAGCTCATCAGACGAATTTCCGTCATAGTGTTTTTAAGTACTTACGTTTTCACTCTTCTGAGGCATGAGAAGATTCTTTCTGACAAGGCATTACTTACTGGCAAACATCCAAGAATGTTCTAATCAACGGAAAAATATTGCCACACTTGTTCATTACTTCGAAAACGTTATCAGGTATGTTTTGGTTTAACCTTTTGTGTACTTCTGACCAATATTCTTTCCAAATACCGACTTCTCCCAATAAAAGTTCAAGAATTTGTGTTTTGGATTAATAAAACAGTTTATAGTATTTAGAAACGACTTTAGTTAATTTTGCCATAATTTAGGCTTCATGTTAAACTTGATATGAATATGTTCAGGTCAAAAATATTTTTTTATGTCCGAATTGATTTTGTCTAAAACTTGTGTATAAATAGAAACTCTATAATACTGTTCCGTATTTTCAATGGTTTTCGCGGTAAGTTCGTCATGCATTTGCATATTCTTGGTCTGACGGATTGAAGGTCAAACTGTCCCAAAATATTGTGGAGGGATTCTAGAATGTATTTAAAGGAACTTTCTGCAATTTTTCGTGTTTTCTTCTTTAGGGTTATTACCACAAGCCTCTTTGTTGTTGTTTTCTACTTTTTTCTGGAGCAAAGGGGGGGGGCGATAGCCCCTCCCCCCTGGGACCACCACTGATTTACATAAAATTAGTTTACTACATAATGATGGCCATCTGATTTTCCAAAATGTTTCAACCTGCAGCCATGTTTTAATAATTCGGGGGTCAAAAGGTTGATAATAAAATAAATCAAACTTCTGAAAAAGACGAGGTTATAAGTTCGACGCGTATTTTTTCATAATTCTTTTTAATTCGATTCGTTTTATAAAAAAAAAAATTATTTCTCACATCACTTCGACGAAAAAACTTTAAAAAAGCCTAAAAGCCGCCACTTTGGGGTTATACGGGTAATATAATAAAAACAAAATAAATTCTCGCATCTCCGGGCTCATTTCAAGGGTCTTATTTTCAACGTAACTTCCAAACAGCCCAGCCGATTTTCATAATTCTTTTTTTATTACATAAGATACATATGTTCCTCATCACTTTTACGACAAAACTTCATGTTTTTCCCGCTACTTTTACGAAAAAATAAAAAAAAAAACATAAGAAAAACCTCGTCATCACTTGGGGCGTATACGCGCTATATAATAAAAAAAGATAAGATGAATTTGATGCTTGGATCCTTTAATTAAAGGCTCCAACTTTAACTCGGTGATTCGATTTATGAGAGCTCCAATTTGGTCCCGTTTTTCAAAAATAAACATACATTTCTCAGTACTTTTCCGACAAAACTAAAAAAAGTCTATAACATAAAAGATGTTTACCATTTAAAGAACATCAAAAATCAAAAAATAAATAGTTTTCATTTATAATCTCCCTAGAGTTTGAATTATTTCCGAAAATTTTTTCGAGGTGCGAATTTTTTAAAAATTAAATTTTCTTATAAAAATTCGCAACAGAGAAACAATTTACGGAGATTAATTCAAGCTTGCGGGAGATTCGGTAGAAAAATTTTATACCAAAAATTACTAAAAAAAAATAAAAATTTTGACAATTTGGCAAGCGTTTATTTAGCTTTGAGGTTTAGTGTTTTAATATAAGGTGACACTTTGAATGTCTGTGTTACCTATATTGTGGCTACACACTTATTTGTCTATTATTTTTACAATTCTCTGATACTCTAGTAAAATAAGGTTTGAATCTTTGTATCAACTTGATTATATCCTATTTAAATCACACAATATTATAGTACTAGAGGATAGGAAAAAATAGGCATATGTGTTATATTGGACGCTAGGTGTTTTGTATTTCAAATAGTTTGAATTTGTTCTTTTTTTTCACTTTCCCTTTGCCATGGAAAAAAAAACGATTCTCAAAATCCAGAATTCATTTCTTCATACTTTAATAATCTTATACTACTAGAGAGAAGGGAAAATTAATTATTCTCTTGCAAAGTCGATAACAATAATTTAGCTGGCAAGCCAGGGAAATTATCACTTATTAATTTTTCAACTAGTTCACGTGGGCGAAAAAATTTCCGAAAAATTTGGGTTGTTGCTATAGCAACCTGTCACAAACCAGGAATCTGATTGGCTTAAAACAACTGGTATAAAATTTTCGACAAAAAATCCAACCGATCTCAAAAAGTAAAGCAAAAAGAATAAAATAAAATCATTTTGATTTGTATATAAAATTACTTTATTTTATTCTTTTTAGTGTACTTGTTTAAAGTCGGTTCAGTTTTTTGTGAAAAAGTATTTATAAATATCTCCATACTGCCTGACTTACAAACATTTTTGTTCTATATTAAACCGCGGTCGCGACTAAACTGTGCTTTCTTTTACTCGCGATTTTAAATACCTCGTTGCGCTCGTTATTTAAAACAAGGCTTAAAAAAAAGAACTATTTTAGCCACTAGTTGTGAAACTACTATTACCTACCTACGACCAACGATTAATACTAATTTTAGTACCTAACCAAAAATAAGTCCCGTCAAATTGACATATTACGCGTTTTTTTTTTTTAAAACTTGTTTTTAAAAAGATATACAACCGACACATAAAACGCATACAGGAGAAGTTAGTCACATGTCTATGTTCTAAAAATTTTGCGAACTTATTACTTATTACTATAAGTTCTCGATGGGACTATTTTTTTTCTCGGTATATGCTACCTGTCGCCAAAATTCGTTTTCCTGTCTCGAAAAAGTAATTTGGCTTGCTTTTTTTCTTTACCTAGCTGCAACACGACGTTTCAGCCTCGACTTCTTTATCCGTCTTAGTGCAGTTCTTACCGTACCGAAATTACGAGGGATATTAGTGACTTGCTGATCCTCTTGGGGTGTGCTGACTTTCGTCAAGACAGTTCCTTCCTTTCGTTATACAGTTTCTTCCTTTCGTCATACAGTTCCTTCTTCTTCGTATTTTCTTTTTAGTCTTACTATAGTGGATTTATCTAGTCCATAATGGTTGGCGACCCGACGAACAGACCAACCTCCATCTAATTTTGCCAAAATTTGGGATCTATCGAATTCTGATAGCTGTCGTGGCATTTTTAAGTTAGACAAGACTGTGAAAACAAAACATTACAATGAGTGGATATTGACACTTTTTGACAGAAAAGGTTTCTAAATCGTAAAGGACATATTGTATATAAAACCGGCGTATGCGTTTGATGTGTCGCGAAGTGTACACTTGATTTTTAAAAAAAAACGCATACATGCAGTCACAAAATTGACCTTTCTAAAAGTGTATAATATATATGGACTACCAGCTAAAATGCCTAAAAACTTCAAAAGTACGACAATTTGTCATATTGTTTAAAAAAGGTGTCTAAAACTGAAAATATTTTTTTACTTAAATTAAAGGCAACCTTATTTTTATATTAAATTTTGCATAATAACAAATCAGCAAAAATAATATTTTAGTAAAGTCTTTATTGAACAATATCAAATTATCACGCGAGTAACGGACGAAGGCTGTTCTATAAAGAGGGCGGTAACCCATTTTGGAGTTGATAAAATAAAAATAATACGATGGAAACAGCGCTGGATTGGAAACAATTCAACAAATAGGTAACTTGGATTAGAACAAAAACGATGGTAAACTTAATACTAATTATTTTAACTTAAAAAAGAACTAAAATAAATAATTTGGTATTTAATGGGATCACCATTTTTCCCTATAACAAGCTGCAAACGTCTGGGCATTGAAAAGGTTAAATTTTGAAAATACTGATGGTCTTCTGAGAGCTGATCCAATGCGCGATAAATAGCATCGCTTAACTCTTCAGCATTTCGTGGTCTCGAATTCCTTTGGTATATTATTTTAACGAATCGACCCCATATATTTTCCTTTGGGTTAAGGTCAGGGCTGTTGGCTGGCCAAAGAAGTGTTTCTATATTATTATTCTGAAACCATTGGCGAACAACATTAGTTGGACAGTTGTTCTGCTGATAAACAAAGTCACTATTTTCATGTAAAGCATATACGGATTGCAGCATAACGTTTTCAAGGATTTCAATATATCGTTCACTAGTGAATCTTCCTTCGATTCTCCAAAAAAAACCCAAACTTCTAGCACTAAACCAGCCCCACATGTTTACAGAAAAATGTCCAGCTTTTTCAATTTGGTTTGCATATTCGGGTTCAAATCTAGAATTTGGTGGATAATAAACTAAAATTTTCCTGCTGCTTGAAGATGATTGAAAAATTTTTTCGTCAGTGAAAACCACCCTCTCCCAGAAGTCGTTATCACGAGGAACGTTCTTCAGTGCAAAAATCACTCTGGCCTGTTTTTGTTCTTGTGTTAGAAAAGGCTTCTTTGCAGCAACTCGACAAGAGACTTCTGATTTCGTTAGTCTTCTATTTACTGTTGCTAAAGAACACGGAAATAATGTTACATTAGCTGCTTCAACCGACGTTGAAAAAGGATTTTGTCTGATATGGTCAATAAGTCTCTCATCTTGCACTTCAGAAATTACTTTTGGTCGTCCTGATCCATCTTTCCTATCCGTAGAATTATTTTCAATCCAGCGCTTTTTCCATCGCATTATCGTCATTTAATCAACTCTAGCCGCTCTTCTTATAGACTAGCCGTCTTTTATAACTCGAGTGATAATTTCAGTGTGACATCCTTAAAAATACCACAGATATCAACATTTACTAAAGTTCAAATTTACTCGAGTGATAATTTGATATTGTTCAATTTGAAATCAAGTGTACATATAAAACATCCTATTTAACCTTAACCTTATTTGTTTTAACGTTTCAATAAATTCTGATTAACTAATTCGCATGTTATGGTCATTACACGCTCAGATCGCCTGCGGTTCGCGTCTCAAACTTAATCTTTGCGTTTAATGACCATCATAACATGCTTGTTATGTAAACTACTATTGTTTAAATTTTTTGGGATCCAACCTTATTTACAGTCGTTACACATGTATTATTATTTATCCTATGCATCAAATCAACCCGGCATCCTGGAAAATATAAGCATAGCTCTAAATCAAGTCAATAAACAACAAGATTCTATCGTGTTGCGAGCTCATGTGCTCAAGTTCCCTATAAATTTTGCACCCTAATCTCCCATTGCTAACATATTTTGCACGTGATATAGAATATGTACATACCTAGGTCTATTGTCGTATTACCTCTGGAATATTCGGGAGATAAGTGCACACAGCAGAGTTATATTGCATCTCCGAACAGACGGAACTCAAGTCCATATTCTGTCATAAGTGTACTTATGACTGCCTATACAGTGTTTACCGATCCCAAGCAACAATTATAGTCATCAAAATGAATCTCGTGTCCGCAAATAAAAATGAAAGTAAAACTCATGGCATATCGGACAAAGCGTTTTTGTTTCTCATTTCATTACGACCAGGTCTCCAATGTCTAATGGAGAATCTAGACACCTCCAGACTTGTTTCATCCTTATTAGGAATCATCAGGGAGTCATAGGATTATACCTGGCAGTTGAAGCTACACAGTGACCATGCACACCTCTAGAATTTAAAACAAAAAGTTGGTAATCCTTGGGGACTAGTAACTGTGTGCGCCACCTGTCGAATAAACCGAGAAACAAAAACATCAAAATTGAAAAGTGCAAAACACCGTAAATACGGAATCCTGTACCGTTCAGCAGGTTATAAAGTAGAAACCTGTAAAAGAATAAGGTCACTGTAACATGACTCTTAAAAAGAGGTAACATTCGCAGCAGCACCGCCCCCAATTCATACTACGTGGCCCTAATTTTAAGGCATCAGCAAGCAATCGCTCCGGAGGAGGCATGTTGCGCAGAACTAAAAAGCCAAAATATTTAAAAAACAATAAAATGAATCTCGTGTCCGTAAATAAAAATGAAAGTAAAACTCATGGCATATCGGACAAAGCGTTTTTGTTTCTCACTTCATTACGACCAGGCCTCCAATGTCTAATAGAGAATCCAGACGCCTACAGAGCTATTTCATCCTTATTAGGAATCATCAGGGAGTCATAGGATTATACCTGGCAGTTGAAGCTACACAGTGACCATGCACACCTCTAGAATTTAAAACAAAAAGTTTGTAATCCTTGGGGACGTAGTAACTGTGTGCGCCACCTTTCGAATAAACCGAGAAACAAAAACATCAAAATTGAAAAGTGCAAGACACCGTAAATACAGAATCCTGTACCGTTCAGCAGGTTATGTAAAAGTATAAGGTGACTCTTAAAAAGAGGTAACACGAGGTTCATTTTGTTGTTTTTTAAATATTTTGGCTTTTTAGTTCTGCGCAACAAGCCTCCTCCGGAGCGATTGTTTGCTGATGCCTTAAAATTAGGGCCACGTAGTATGAAGCTCCAATTGGGGGCGGTGCTGCTCCGAAAGTTACCTCTTTTTAAGAGTCATGTTACAGTGACCTTATAATTTTACAGGTTTCTACTTTATAACCTGATGAACGGTACAGGATTCTTTATTTACGGTGTCTTGCACTTTTCATTTTTGATGTTTTTGTTTCTCGGTTTATTCGACAGGTGGCGCACACAGTTACTACGTCCCCAAGGATTACAAACTTTTTGTTTTAAATTCTAGAGATGTGCATGGTCACTGCGTAGCTTCAACTGCCAGGTATAATCCTATGGCTCCCTGATGATTCCTAATAAAGATGAAACAGGTCTGTAGGTGTCTGGATTCTTCATTAGACATTGGAGGCCTGGTCGTAATGAAGTGAGAAACAAAAACGCTTTGTCCGATATGCCACGAGTCTTACTTTCAATTATAGTCATTGCCAACAGAAATTGGTTAAAGCGTAGTAATATTTCCTACAAAAAACTATTCATAGAAAAATATCATTATTAGACACTTAAAGTAAATTTTCACGTTTATCGGCATTCTTATCCTTATCTCTATCGAGTCGACCTATCGAGCAGGTGCACTTTTAAAGTAATGGCGAATGCGTGAAAGCTCCAGCTGATCAAATGCGTCAAAACATCGTTTCGTATGCAGGGACGGTTGTAACGTTGCGACTCCCTTATCGTACCTAACGAGGTTTTCGTGCATTTGCTTGATTGGCCAACTCGATAGAGGTAAGGATACGAATGCTGATAAAACTGAAAATTAACTTTAAGTATCTATTATCACTTAGGGCGGTCACTATTATGGTTAACAAATTACCACAGTGTAGTAAAAATATAAAGGTATACGCGAAAGTAATATATTACACTATATATTATAACTATACAGGGTGTTTCAAATTCGATACTCACCGTGGGGATCTCCTAAACGGTAGGAGATACGAAAAGGTTTAAATTAGAGCAAAGTTGCGCAATTTGATGCTTTGCTCAAAACTAAAAAAAAGTTTACAAATTTCGGATAGTTCCGGAGATAGGCGGAAAAAACCGAAATCTTCATTTTTGGTTTATATTTTTCCGCGCTTTTATTCATAAAGCTGTCAAAAATTGCTTAAAACTTGCTACAGGTACTTTTTTAGGATCTACCTAGTGGGAGGTCTGCTTTTGAGACTTGACATTTCAGTGTGACAGGAGCACTGTCAAGGTCATTTTTTCTTATGGACACATACTTTTTTTTTCTCCTACCGTTGGGTTCATAAAGGATGAGAGACAAGCCATCCCAACCCAACTCAATTGCATTACTTTTTTTTTATCTTGTTCGAACAAAATAACTTTACCTAATATTTTAAAAATACGTTTTTTTCTTTGTTTTTTAATTATTGAATTTGGGCTGATGATGTTCAATTAATTTAAAACATCAGGTGCTTGTCAAAATGAGGTTGTAAAATATCTGTCATCCTTTATGAACCAAACGGCAGGAGAAAAAAAGCATGTGTTCATAAGAGAAAATGAACTTGATAGTGCTCCTGTAACAGTGAAATGTCAAATCTCGAAAACGGACCTCTCATCAGGTGGATCTTAAAAAAGTGCCTGTAGAAAGTTTTAAGCGTTTTTTGACAGCTTTAAGAATAAGGGCGCACAAAAATAAAAACTAAAAATAATCTCCGGAACTATCCGGAATTTGTAAACTTTTTTTTTTGTTTTAAGCAAAGCATCAAATTGCACAACTTTGCCCTAATTTAAACCTTTTCGTATATCCTACCGTTTAGGAAATCCCCATGGTGAGCATCGAATTTGGAACACCCTGTATACAATTATTAGAAGTTCACATTTAATTTCTTTAATATTACTTTTACGAGGTAACGACTCTACTGATATTAATTTGGTTACAATTCAGTAGCCCCTACTCAATACACAACTACAAAGTTGTGGAGTCCACACGGTCGCCTATCTACCGCGTAGTAAGAAATAAATATGCATATAGTGGAAAAATGTTGCCTATCAGTTATCGCTACTTTACTGACACTGTAAATCAATGCGCCGTCAACTGGATACGCGACGCCATTGTTATTTACTTCTATTAAACATGGAATTCAAATCAAAATTTAAAAATACCTCACTAAGTCACTGATTAGTACTTGCATGTACCAATAAAAGTAAAAATAATAATATTTAGTTAATAAAGGGCCACTTTCTCACCTTTTACTTAATTCCTAAGTTACAAGTCATCTTCCCTTTTGAAAATAGTAAATAATATATCAGGTACAAATAAAAAACAAGAAATTAAACAAATAAAGAGCAACAACATTCATGTAACAGATAAAAAACATATGTCAAATTTATTTTGTGATTTTTTTACATCAATTGGAGAAAGACTGGCTTCAAAAATAAAGATGAAAAATCCAAGCAAAATTGTAAAAAAAAGAACCAAACATAAATTTATTTTGACAAATGCAAATCAAGGGGAAATCCAGAAGGCAATCATGAGTTTACAAAATAACAAAACTCCTGGTCAGGATAGCTTAAGATCAGAGTTTCTAAAATCAATTTGTGAGTCGATAAAACATCCACTAACATTTCTTATAAATAAATCATTCAGCGAGGGTATCTTTCCAACTATTCTTAAAGAAGCGACAATCAAACCGCTCTTCAAAAGCGGAGATAAAGGCGAAATCACAAATTACCGACCAATTTCTCTGATATCAAACATCGCGAAAGTTTTTGAGAAAGTCATTAAAGAAAAAATGGTGCGTTTGTTGAATAAATATAAATTATTATCAAACAATCAATTCGGATTCCAGAAACATAAATCTACAGAAGATGCCTTAGCGAAATTAGTTGATAGTATAAATAAATCGATAAGTACGAAAAAACCGTCGCTTTGTGTTTTCATCGAACTCACAAAAGCATTTCACAAAGTCGATCATGATTGCCTTATGAAAACCTTAGATAGTATCGGATTTCAAGGAATTTTTTATAAGTTTCTTAAAAGCTATTTAACAGAACGTGTACAACGGGTAAAAATTGACGATACTCTAAGTGAACAAAAAATAATCAAGTACGGTGTGCCCCAAGGAACAGTGCTTGGATCGCTCCTTTTCCTAATATATATTAATGAAATATTTTTCCTTACACTAGCAGGAATACTAACTTGTTTTGCGGATGACACTGCAATTTTTTATGAGGCAAATACGTGGGAAAAACTCAAAGACGACGCAGAAAAAGATTTGGCAACGATATTTGAGTGGTTTGAAAGTAATCTCTTGACCGTAAATGAAAATAAAACAAATTTCCTTGCTTTTACATAATATTCCACTAACCTCCCCACCTATGATACACTTTTTGTCAAAATCCATAGTAGCTCAGAAACTTTAACAATAAAAAGCAAAAACAGTATCAAATACCTGGGGGTTTACTTAGACAGCCTACTTAATAGATATGGTAGAAATAACTCAAAAATGGGTCCTAAAAATAATTTATCAAAAACCTAGACTATTTCCCACTGGAAAACTATTCAAATTATGAAAAAAATTTAGTGTAAATCAACTTTTCTGCCTGTCACTGTTAATTCGACAATTTAAAAATAAAGAAACATTGCAGATAATGAATCATGAACATAATACCCCTCAAAAAAACAAATACGTGGTCCCCAGACCAGAAAAAACTATATCTCTAAGATGCCACACATACCTTTGCCCAAAGATATACAATAATCTTCCTCTTGCGATTAAACAAATCTGCTCCTATAATTCTTTTAAAAAAGAATGCAAAAAATGGATCTATTCTATAGATAGACAAGCTTTATACAATTTTATCAGCACACAAAATAACTATCTTTTTCAAATATAAATAATATACAAATATAACAATTCAAAATACAATTATTATATTCCTCGTTTGTGTTACTAAACAAAAAAAAAAACATAAAAAAAAAATATTGTTTGTACAAGTTTATTTTTTTTAGATGTTTAGCCTTAAGGATTTTGAATTTGTGGTGAATCACAGGAGCATCCACGCACAAGGTTTGCCTTTAGTGGGTTTTCTTTTATTTGCCTCAAAGTATACTTAGGATTAATTCATTACTATGCTATTTTATATGTATTATTTTTTTTTGGCAAATAAATATTTATTATTATTATTATTTATCTTAATTTAATCGGTTGCAGGTGCTGTCAAATTTCCACTTAAGTACCAAATTTTCACCCTTGGCTTAAGTGGTAAAATTTGACTACTTAAGTTTTACTTAAACTATTTTTTTTCGTTATGGATGTTTTTTGAAGTTTATTCGGACTAGAATCGTCTTTTTTACTATAAAAGAAGTATCCGAAGACTCATGCCAAACAATTTGGGAAGAAAAGTACGAAAAACAATCACTCGAGGGGTTGGGCAGGAATCTTTATTAGGACCATTTTTCTTGAAGTCTATTTGCTTGACATTCCTGACACTCTTAAAAACGACAACAGCATAGCAGTACAATATACAGATGATCCGCCTTTACCCTCCATGAACAGACCCCCAGCTACATGCCACAATAGTAGGTATTATACTCTCTTCATCTACTGCGGTCCCAGTCAGATGAAAATTTAGATCCCCTAGAAGGAATTATTTCTGCAAAGAATACACAGTGGCCCCATCCCCAACATAAACAAATTTATTCACTTATCATCAACAGAAACTGAAAAGACCTGCTGTCAAGTTTGGCAAGCTGATTTTGGAACTTAAGGGATGTTACTACTTAAGTCAAAACTTAAGATAATCCAAAGTTACAAAGTGGCCCAAAACATATTAAATCTGGAAAGACATTTAATTTGGAAATCCTAACCTTAAGCAATTAAAACTAGGAAAAAACTAGGGGGCGCCATAACAATATGGTATCAAAAATGAGTTACTAAGGTCCCAAAATATCAACGAAAAATAAAAGTTGTCTGTCGCTCTTTCGGCCTGTTGTCTGTCTGTATACACAATAACTCAAGAACGCCTTACTGGATTTTAACGAAATTGGGTATAAAAATCCTCTAGCCTCTGGCTGTCCATGAACGGATTAACTTTTAAGTGGGGTGGTGGGAATTATAGAGGGGAAAAGGGGGATAAAATATTTATAAAAATTGTAACTTTGGAACAAAAGCAAGTAGCGATATACGATCAGATTTAAGTTTCCATGAATATGGACTAAAAATTTTGTTATAAAGTCCAAATTCGTGGGGGCTTTAGTTTTCGAGTTATTTGGAAAAACGTTAAAATATATAAAAAATATCATAACTTAAGAGGTAAAGCAGCTATTGATATACGATTTTCAGATTTTGGTTTTCGTAAATATTATCCAAAAATTTTATTATAAGCTTTAAATCTTTCAAAGATAAGTTTTCGAGATATTTTCATTTGCTTTCAACATAAAATAATTGATTGTATGGTGGACTATCCGTACTCTCTAGCACCAATTTTTTTATCAAAAAAATCAGCATTTTTAATTATTAAAGTGCTATTCATTTATAAATTTAAGATTCAGAAAAGTGGTAGGTTATGATATAGATAATATTTTTGTTTTCTATCATGTCGGTCATGTGTGTCCTGATGTACTTTAGAAAAAGATCAACGTATTTTTAATTAACGATGTGGGAAAGAGAAAACCTATAAAAATCCTATAAAGTCAGAAATACTACCTTATATAGTAAACAGGACGTCGGGATAACGTGCCCGTTTACTACCCGCGACGTCATAATTCCTATATCAATGTAGTAGTTGTACAACCGTCCCAATGCATTTTCAAACTCTATACTACCTTATATAGTAAACAGAACGCCGGGATAACGTGCCCGTTTACTACCCGCAACGTCATATTTCCTATATCAATGTAGTAGTTGTACAACCGTCCCAATGCATTCCCAAACTCTATACTACCTTATATAGTAAACAGGACGTCGGGATAACGTGCCTGTTTACTACCCGCGAGGTCATAATTCCTATATCAATTTAGTAGTTGTACAACCGTCCCAATGCATCTATTAGGAATAGGGCGTGGAGACGGCCACCACGTCGCGACTGATTTGGTTGCTTTGGATACCCTTCTGTTATGAAGAAGCCAAGTAGAATTTTTGCATAGAACTAAGAGTAAATTGCATATAATTGTCGAGGCAAGGCAACTAGAGAAATTTGAAGTCAAAAGTAGAAAAATGGAGAATAGGACTGGTAAAATAGTAGAAAAATGGGTAATGTTTTGACCTATTTTAGGCAAAAAATATTTGCCTGGGCCTTAGTTTGGAAACGTTATTTTAATGAAAAAATCCTATTAAGAATAAGAGATTTTGATGAATCACCAAGAATTTGTCGCTTTGCAGATCGGTCTGTCGGTCTGTCTGCACCAGTCATAACGAAATTTTACATTATGATTACTTGTGTTGACTCGCAGGCCCCTACTGTTTTTGAGCTTTCCCCCATTAAACCCCTTGAAGCTATCCCCAAGAAACTTCATGCCTAAAAATATATTTTTTTCTTACTTTGCTGTACCTACCTCGTTAACAAAATGAGTTTTTAAAGTGAAGAGAGCGTTTTTATTTAACTAGAAATAAACTGAGATTAAATTAATAAAACTGCACCTGACTTATTTAGCAACAAATCTAGAATTAAGACCAGATCTCAATCAGTTTTTTGTTAATATATCATGAAAAACGCAAAAAAGAGCAACATTTTTGGAGGGCGCTATGATAATGATTTCAGTTTAATTTTTACAATTTTTTTTCAATAACATTTATTATTTGGAACGTGAAAAAAATGCAATTTAAGAATAATCTTCTCAGTTTCGCCTGCAGCATATGTAAGATATTGTTATTTTTTAATAATTTTTTTTCGTACACACTGATCGCACCCGAAACCTACTATAAACCGTGCACCACCCCCCCTTAAAATTGGTTGTATCCGACCCTGCATGGCTTTTTTGGTTACTGATGCAAAACAATTTTTTTTGATCACGGGTGCGAAAATGATTTCTGTCCGTTTTTTACCCAAAATTAAAGAGAAATAGCGGAAAATAGTAATATTGAAAAAATCCGGTCATTCTTGCCTAAAAATTAGGCCATTTCCGCCAGTTTTCACCAAGTATTTACGAAAAAATTATTTAAAAACATCCTGAAAGTATCAAACTGTCAAAGATTAAAATGTCGCGACAATGAACGTCACCGAGTAAAAAGGCACATCGCCAGGGAAACCATTGTTGATGATTTATGATTTATAGTCTAAAGATGGTGTGTTGCGAGAAGTGCTCTTCTTTGGAGATTTTTAAAAGTATGCCTCTTTTTCTTGAATTTTTTGACAAAGGTATTAAAAAAAATAATGGTAACAACTCGTGGCTAAAAAAAGCACTATTTTAGCCACTAGTTGTGAATACTATTATTTTCTTACATTAATAACGCTCCTTAAAGAGCAATATATTGCTCCCTATAATACGCGTGAACTTGAGTGGTGTAGAGAGGTTTTTTTTTAACAGTCCGAAGAGTACATACTTTCCGTTCAATTTTTTGTGCGGAAGGTGTAACTTAACAAAGTCGGGTACAAAGATGGGACTGCTAAATAAAACATAGACCAGAAAAGTAAGAAGTGACCAGAAAATTATCATGTTTTATTTTCCGGTCCCATTTTTAGTCAAGTTGGCTATGACTTTTATTTTAATTTAAAAAAAAATTGAATTTTACTTTTTTTATTAGTTTACTATTTTTTTTTTCGTTTTTTTTATTTTTTTGTCTTTAATTATTTTTTTTATTTTTGATCCAAACAGTTTATTAATGAGCTCTAAGCGTAAAAATATGCGAATTTTAGTTGGTTGAAAAACATAAAGTACGATACATGATTGGAAACTCACTTGACAGGTCTCCACAGATTCTCGCCTACGGTTCGCCCTGTAAACTTTCTGTGTCGACCTGCAAAGTTCCCTTTTCCGTTCTAGTAACATAAATACCTATTATTTAATGCATTCATTAAAACACGGACTGTCCGCAACACCCATGCAAATATTTTTTTCTTTGATCAAATGGAAAAAAATCGCATCCATTTGTTACCCAAAATTAAAAAAACATAGCGTAAAATGGTAATATTTAAAAAAAAATATTCCTACCTAAAAAAAACAATTTAGAAAATAGTGAAAATAAGGTCACCGACTGAAGTGTAAGGTCACCGACTGAAAACAGACGCTATTATACCAAACTAATGTTGTGTTATCCATGAGCCGCCCTTTATTTATAATACTTAGTACAAAAAAGGTGAGCTCTCATTATAGTTTTTCCTGTTTCTTTGTTGTTTTTTTTTTATAAAGGTATAAAAAAAAATACAACTTGCGGCTAGTCTGTACTGTTTTTTACTCGCGTTTAAGTCACTCGATGCTCTCGTTAATCAAATCAAAGCTTTTAAAAATGGCCGGTAAATTTAAAACTACTCGAGATTCGTACCTCAAAATTATGCCATTTTCTCAAGCTTTCTCAAAGAAGCAGTTTCGAAAATAGTACAAATAATAAAAGACTATCAGAAATTAAAATGGCTAACAATGGTCACCGACTGAAAAGAGACGCCATTATAAAAAACTATTGTTGTGTTATTCATGGGGCACCCTTAATTTATACTTAGTATAAAAAAAGTTTGCTGTCATTATAATTTTGTCTGTTTCTTTTTTATTTCTTTTATAAATGTATAAAAAAAATACAATTTGCGGCTAGTCTGTACTGTTTTTTACTCGCGTTTAAGTCACTCGATGTTCTCGTTAATCAAATCAAAGCTCTTAAAAATGGCCGGTAAATTTAAAACTACTCGAGATTCGTACCTCAAAATTATGCCATTTTCTCAAGCTTTCTCAAAGAAACAGTTTCGAAAATAGTACAAATAATAAGAGACTATCAGAAATTAAAATGGCTAACAATGTAAGGTCACCGACTGAAAAGAGACGCCATTATAAAAAACTATTGTTGTGTTATTCATGGGGCACCCTTAATTTATACTTAGTATAAAAAAAGTTTGCTGTCATTATAATTTTGTCTGTTTCTTTTTTATTTCTTTTATAAATGTATAAAAAAAATACAATTCGCGGCTAGTCTGTACTGTTTTTTACTCGCGTTTAAGCCACTCGATGCTCTCGTTAATCAAATCAAAGCTCTTAAAAATGGCCGGTAAATTTAAAACTACTCGAGATTCGTACCTCAAAATTATGCCATTTTCTCAAGCTTTCTCAAAGAAACAGTTTCGAAAATAGTACAAATAATAAAAGACTATCAGAAATTAAAATGGCTAACAATGGTCACCGACTGAAAAGAGACGCCATTATAAAAAACTATTGTTGTGTTATTCATGGGGCACCCTTAATTTATACTTAGTATAAAAAAAGTTTGCTGTCATTATAATTTTGTCTGTATCTTTTTTATTTATTTTATAAATGTATAAAAAAAATACAATTCGCGGCTAGTCTGTACTGTTTTTTACTCGCGTTTAAGTCACTCGATGTTCTCGTTAATCAAATCAAAGCTCTTAAAAATGGCCGGTAAATTTAAAACTACTCGAGATTCGTACCTCAAAATTATGCCATTTCCTCAAGCTTTCTCAAAGAAACAGTTTCGAAAATAGTACAAATAATAAAAGACTATCAGAAATTGAAATGGCTAACAATGGTCACCGACTGAAAAGAGACGCCATTATAAAAAACTATTGTTTTGTTATTCATGGGGCACCCTTAATTTATACTTAGTATAAAAAAAGTTTGCTGTCATTATAATTTTGTCTGTTTCTTTTTTATTTCTTTTATAAATGTATAAAAAAAATACAATTCGCGGATAGTCTGTACTGTTTTTTACTCGCGTTTAAGTCACTCGATGCTGTCGTTAATCAAATCAAAGCTCTTAAAAATGGCCGGTAAATTTAAAACTACTCGAGATTCGTACCTCAAAATTATGCCATTTTCTCAAGCTTTCTCAAAGAAACAGTTTCGAAAATAGTACAAATAATAAGAGACTATCAGAAATTAAAATGGCTAACAATGTAAGGTCACCGACTGAAAAGAGACGGCATTATAAAAAACTATTGTTGTGTTATTCATGGGGCACCCTTAATTTATACTTAGTATAAAAAAAGTTTGCTGTCATTATAATTTTGTCTGTTTCTTTTTTATTTCTTTTATAAATGTATAAAAAAAATACAATTCGCGGCTAGTCTGTACTGTTTTTTACTCGCGTTTAAGTCACTCGATGTTCTCGTTAATCAAATCAAAGCTCTTAAAAATGGCCGGTAAATTTAAAACTACTCGAGATTCGTACCTCAAAATTATGCCATTTCCTCAAGCTTTCTCAAAGAAACAGTTTCGAAAATAGTACAAATAATAAAAGACTATCAGAAATTAAAATGGCTAACAATGGTCACCGACTGAAAAGAGACGGCATTATAAAAAACTATTGTTGTGTTATTCATGGGGCACCCTTAATTTATACTTAGTATAAAAAAAGTTTGCTGTCATTATAATTTTGTCTGTTTCTTTTTTATTTCTTTTATAAATGTATAAAAAAAATACAATTCGCGGCTAGTCTGTACTGTTTTTTACTCGCGTTTAAGTCACTCGATGTTCTCGTTAATCAAATCAAAGCTCTTAAAAATGGCCGGTAAATTTAAAACTACTCGAGATTCGTACCTCAAAATTATGCCATTTCCTCAAGCTTTCTCAAAGAAACAGTTTCGAAAATAGTACAAATAATAAAAGACTATCAGAAATTAAAATGGCTAACAATGGTCACCGACTGAAAAGAGACGCCATTATAAAAAACTATTGTTTTGTTATTCATGGGGCACCCTTAATTTATACTTAGTATAAAAAAAGTTTGCTGTCATTATAATTTTGTCTGTTTCTTTTTTATTTCTTTTATAAATGTATAAAAAAAATACAATTCGCGGATAGTCTGTACTGTTTTTTACTCGCGTTTAAGTCACTCGATGCTGTCGTTAATCAAATCAAAGCTCTTAAAAATGGCCGGTAAATTTAAAACTACTCGAGATTCGTACCTCAAAATTATGCCATTTTCTCAAGCTTTCTCAAAGAAACAGTTTCGAAAATAGTACAAATAATAAGAGACTATCAGAAATTAAAATGGCTAACAATGTAAGGTCACCGACTGAAAAGAGACGGCATTATAAAAAACTATTGTTGTGTTATTCATGGGGCACCCTTAATTTATACTTAGTATAAAAAAAGTTTGCTGTCATTATAATTTTGTCTGTTTCTTTTTTATTTCTTTTATAAATGTATAAAAAAAATACAATTCGCGGCTAGTCTGTACTGTTTTTTACTCGCGTTTAAGTCACTCGATGTTCTCGTTAATCAAATCAAAGCTCTTAAAAATGGCCGGTAAATTTAAAACTACTCAAGATTCGTACCTCAAAAAAAAGAAACAGTTTCGAAAATAGTACAAATAATAAAAGACTATCAGAAATGAAAATGGCTAACAATGGTCACCGACTGAAAAGAGACGCCATTATAAAAAACTATTGTTGTGTTATTCATGGGGCACCCTTAATTTATACTTAGTATAAAAAAAGTTTGCTGTCATTATAATTTTTTCTGTTTCTTTTTTATTTCTTTTATATAGGTATAAAAAAAATACAATTCGCGGCTAGTCTGTACTGTTTTTTACTCGCGTTTAAGTCACTCGATGCTCTCGTTAATCAATTCAAAGCTCTTAAAAATGGCCGGTAAATTTAAAACTACTCGAGATTCGTACCTCAAAATTATGCCATTTTCTCAAGCTTTCTCAAAGCAACAGTTTCGAAAATAGTACAAATAATAAGAGACTACCAGAAATTAAAATGGCTAACAATGGTCACCGACTGAAAAGAGACGCCATTATAAAAAACTATTGTTGTGTTATTCATGGGGCACCCTTAATTTATACTTAGTATAAAAAAAGTTTGCTGTCATTATAATTTTTTCTGTTTCTTTTTTATTTCTTTTATATATGTATAAAAAAATACAATTCGCGGCTAGTCTGTACTGTTTTTTACTCGCGTTTAAGTCACTCGATGCTCTCGTTAATCAAATCAAAGCTCTTAAAAATTGCCGGTAAATTTAAAACTACTCAAGATTCGTACCTCAAAATTATGCCATTTTCTCAAGCTTTCTCAAAGAAACAGTTTCGAAAATAGTACAAATAATAAGAGACTATTAGAAATTAAAATGGCTAACAATGTAAGGTCACCGACTGAAAAAGTTGTTGTGTTATTCATGGGGCACCCTTAATTTATACTCAGTATAAAAAAAGTTTGCTGTCATTATAATTTTTTCTGTTTCTTTTTTATTTCTTTCATAAATGTATAAAAAAAAATACAATTCGCGGCTAGTCTGTACTGTTTTTTACTCGCGTTTAAGTCACCCGCTGCTCTCGTTATTCAAATCAAAGTTCTTAAAACTACTACTTTTTGTTTGTGTCTTTTTTTGCGTGGTCAAGTTTTATTCAATTTAATAATTTTAATTAAGAGTAGCCCACAGTTTACTTTTCGATTGATTTAAAAAAAAGTTATATTTTTTTCGAAAGTATATTTTTGCGTAGGTGACGCCCCTAAATTTTTAAGGGTCTGTCAAATTTTTCATTTGGGTATTTTTGGTGTACAGCCCATCACCCACAGAAAATAAAGTCCTATTTACAACAGTCCTTCTAAAAATTTGCACTTTTCACCTATAAATTAACAAATAAAAAATTTGACAACTGTCAGTGTAAGATGCTGCATGCTATTCTAAATGAGCCTTTATTCTGATAAAAATTAAAATCTTTCATATCCGTCCTAGTGTCAAAATGTATCAAAAATAATTATGTCATTTTTTTCCAAAATGTAAAAAAAAATATTTAAAAAAAAATAAAAATTAGGGCTTATAGAACATTCCATTCTAGCATTTTTTAGTACTAAAAAATTGTCACATTTTGAATTTTAATTCTGTTAATTAAAAAAACATATTTTCTGAAAAAGCGATGCGAAACCTTCGCTAAAACAACGTTGCAATTTTTTTTACATCACTTATAGTTTTTATACAAAAATAAAACTGGTTAAAGAAAATGCTAAAATAATGTCGAATGTATTGAACTTCTTTCACCAAGATTTTTCTATAAACTTAAACTTCTAAAAAAAAAACAGTTAAGTGCTAGTCATTAGGAGTGAATTTGAATCTTAAAAATAGTTGGTTGACTTATACAGATAAACCGTACATCAAAAATTAACAAAATTTTGCACAGCGGAGGCTTCTGGTATCCCCTACAGACCATTTGCGTAATACGTAAAACTATGTAAAAAACTTAAAATTATACAAAATCCGTTCCTCTTATTTTATTCCGAAACAGGTTATTTTTTCAAATCTAGTCAAAACCTTTTTACTGTCGTTTGATAGGTAATAAGACTAAATATTTAGCAAATAATAATAATGGAACGCATATTTTGTAAAAACTAAGACACGACTCAGAGCACTTTTTTGATTTTTTGGCGAATAGGATAAAATTTCTTTCTAATGCCATCAATTCGAAATATTCAAACACTTGAATCGGTGGCCTTACAAGTAAATTTTAGCTTATTCGGCAAAAAATCGAAATAGTGCTCCTAGCCATGTCTTAGTTTTTACAAATTGTGCCTCCTATTCAAAGGTGAGCTAATGCTGATGTTTATTTGACTCATTTTTTTTACATGACCCGTTTTCAACGTCATTTCAACATTTCTTGAGCTGAGGTCATGGACAGAAAAAAATAATCTCTACTCTTTATAGCCGAGTTCTTTTAACAACTTTGCCACCTATTTTTATTTACCCCTCTTGCTGAAAGATAAGTACTTTTCTTTTTTCTCCTTAATTTTTAGGTCGCCTTTTTGAGATTGGTTAATTTAACTATAGTATTATCAAAATTGCTATGCATAAACTATTTTTATAATACACACTTTAATAGCGTTTTCCATTACACTCCTTGCAAATCGCTCGGAGATTGCCCAGGAGCAGAGCAATGACGTCACAGATCAGTTTTAGGGCCCTCCACAGCCGGTCCAAGAATTATTCAGAAAGGATATTTTTTTCAAGTAAGTAAGTAAGCGGGTGGGGGCAATTGCCCCCCCCCCCCCTGTTTTTCGAGAATTTACTTAAAAACTTGCCGGTTTTTCATAAAAACAATAAAATTTTTATAGTTTTTCAAAAATTTTCGGCAGCGACGCCCTAGTCGGTCGAAAATTACATTAATTTTAGAACTTTTGCATGAAACTTTTTCTTTGCTTTTACAAAATTTTGACCTTACGCCCACCTCTTGTGGGAAAGCTCACGCCTTCTATTTTCCACTCTATTCCCCTCTCACTTTTTTAGACAAGGAAGGAGATAGAAGTGAGCGGCAATCTGTGCATCAAGCACTGAATAAGAATTGGTTTGGTTACGTCGTACGTTGTAAGCACAACTTATACTGTTTTCTTAAAGGGCGGTTTTACAAACGCATCAAAGCTACGCTAACAACAAGGAATCAAAAATAAATTGCCAAGTTTAAGTGTCTATTAGACACTTAAAATAAATATTTCAAAACAAAGCTAAAATAAAGTGACAGGTGTGGTTGAATGCACTTGCAGATCCAAAACAAAGATTTTCGTACTTAGTGCAATTTACTCATTTATTTATTAAATATGCAAAGCTCTTTCGAGAAGTAAAAATGATGAGCTAGTTGAGCTCTTAAGCAAGTATGCACTGATTATGACCTTAATGGTCGAAAACGATTAGCATATTTAGTAAATAAATTAATAAATTGCACTAAGTACGAAACCATGTTTCGAACGATGCCCGCTTTTTTGATGGTTGATATGACAGAACAGCTGATTACAGTCGATACGTACGGAGGGATCTACGTAACGTTACGGACCCACGAACGTACGCAACGATTTCAATCAGCACTTCTGTCATCGCACCCTTCAAAAAAGCGGGCATCGTTCGAAACATCGCATAAACAATTTAAAAATGTAGTGTATTTTGACTTTATTTCGAATGCGTTAGGTATACAGATGCCGATGCGTTAAAATATTTACTTTAAGTGTCTGTTATAATAAGTCATTTTTAGCATTTGTGAGCAACTCGTGACTGTTAACTACCTAAACAACTTTTCATTCTTGAATTATTACTGAGCCATTTCGCTAGTCAAACACAAACTTGGTTTGTTTAAGGGCCACGGATGGATTTAACGATAAGCCATGAAAGCCACGCAAGTGTCTTATTCCTAAGATTACGAGAAAGTAATGCATCTGGATATTCCCCTAAAAATTGTAGAAAAAAAGCATTAAAAAAAGAACACCTAATTTTAGATTACTTTGACACTTCTGTTCTGTTATCTTCCCATCTTATCAGCATTTTTCCTGAGTCCTCTTAAGAGGACCTGACCTTAAGTATAGTGGGGAGATGAGTAATCCGATTTAAAGTTGAGTATTTACCTTTAATTTCTTGGCAAAAGCATGTTTAACACTGTATTACTCGGTTGCTTGCGGTGTAACTGACAGATACACATATTTTTTTTGTAAGAGAGGTGATTAGGGAAAGGCTTTATTTTACAAAAGGCAACCCAAATACCTTTTAAAACTAAAAAACTTATAGATTGTCGCTTTAGAGCAGAACTATCCTATCTGGAAAAAGCAAACTTTTCAGTAAAGCGTTTTTTGTGAATAACGGCCACCAAAATTCAGTCATTTATGCTATTCAAAAAAAATAATTTTTGAGTATTCCAAAGACTAATTAACTAAATAATTTAGGGTCGCTACCTATAATAATTTAAAAAATACTGCTTACGGGATAGTGCACTTTGCAAAGAGGATAGTTCTGTTCCGATTTTCTGTTTGTTAGGGTAGTTCACCTTGCAAATAGGATAGTTTTTTCCACGTTGGTGGATACGGACATTACAATTCAGAACTATCCTATAATAATATGCCAAATTTAAGATCCTAACTACTCAAAATTTAAATCAGAAGTATCCTATCTGACATTTGAAAAGTAGATAGGGCAGGTTATTTTCCAAAATAAAACACTCTTTTTTTGAAAGGATTATATTTCACTGATGCCCTGTGTTTTTATTTTTTGCAGTTTTTAATTTTTTTTTGATGCAAAAGTTCCGTCTTTCCTTGAACTATTTTATCTGCTAAAAAACCGAAAATGGTGAAAATGTCAGTTAGGCTAGTTCTGCTCTAAGGCGACGATATGGAGTATTTAAAATACGGTACGCTTGCTAAAACTGCCTGTCGCTCGATATAAAAAAACTAGTGCTGGAAAGGACGGATAGTCCACGATACAGTCAATTACTTTATGATGAAAGAAAATGAAAATATCTCGAAAACTGTAGTTCTTAAAGATTTGAACCTTATAACAAAATTTTTGGGAAATATTTACGAAAACCAAAATCTAAAAAAAAAGTTATGTCTTTTTTTATATATTTTGGCGCTTTTTCAAATAACTCGGAAACTCAAGCTCCCACGAATTTTAACTTTATAAAAAAATTTGTAGTGGATATTGAACCCCCACCACCCTACCCAAAAGTTAATCATTTTATGGTCAGCCGATAGAGGATTTTTGTACCAAATTTCGTTGAAATCGATTAAGGCATTCTTGAGTTATCGTGTATAAAGAGAGACAACAGACAACACCCGGCAGACCGACAGACCGACCGACAACTTCGTAGATTAAGGTGTTTTTAAACCTTATTAACTCATTTTTGATAAAATTAAGAAAAGTCAAAATTTCACGATTTTAAATGTCCCCCATACCATATTGGTATGGCGGCCTAAAAATTGGTGCTAGCATGCGCGGACAGTCCTCCATACAATCAATTATTTTATGTAAAAAGTAAATGAAAATATCTCGAATACTGTAGCAAATCAATAGCTGCTTCACTTCTAAAGTTATGTTCTTTTTTATATATTTTAAAGTTTTTTCAAATAACTCGGAAACTAAAGATCCCACGAGCTTGTACCTTATAACAAAATTTGTAGTACATATTTATGGAAACTTAAACCTGAAAACCGTATATCGCTACTTGCTTATGTCCCAAAGTTAAATCTTTTTTAAATATTTTATCCCCCTTTTTCCCCCTTTAACTCCCCACAACCTAACCCGAAAGTTCATGGTCAGCCGATAGGGGATTTTTGTATCAAATTTCAGACAGACAATAGACCGACAGACAACTTTTCTTTTCATCGATTAAGGTGTTTTGGAACCTTAGTACCTAACTCATTTTTGATAAAATTAAGAAAAGTTAAAATTTCACGATTTTAATAGGCCCCCATATACTAAAAATAGAATGAGACAAATCACCCTCTTATAGGAAGGTACAAATTAGGGCCTTTAAACTGTCGCAACAAAACACTCGGTTATAGGAAGGGAAAAATGCAGAATGAAATAAATCACTTGAAACTGTAATTTTTGACACAATATTACTAAAAGAGTTGATACCAAAGGTAATATATGACAAAAAATAAAACAAAATACACTACAAATACGATTTTTAACACAAAATTCGTAAATTTAAATGTTGTTACAGCACCGCAGGCGAAAATTTTAGCAATTTGTGTAAAAAAGTCCGTAAAATTTATCCAGGGGAAGGGGTAATCCCCCCTCCGAGTCAAACAAGCCATTTGTGCACATTTTTCTCTGACTGAACAAACCGAATTAAAATATTTTGGTTCCTATTAGTTTTGGGGACTCCAGAGGGGTGCAGAGGTGCTAGGTTGTTTCAAAACTTGTAATATTTTTGTTTATTTGTGAGATCGACAATTCTTCAGGGTGAGAAAATATGGAAATATTAGAAACTTGCCTTTATCGCACTGTCCCTACCCAGCCAACACCCTTACGAAAATATTACGTAAACGTTACGCCATGCAAAAAGTTCCCTAGCTCTTATGTAAATAATATGTAATTAAAAGAACGTAAATAATACATGGCAACAAGAAATTGGGAAACGGCAGATATCAATTAATTAGAAATTAGAAAGTAAATCAAAAAGTAAAATTGTCGTAAATTTTTTTACGTATCCCTTACAAGTAACATCAAGGTAAACTTGACGTGACGTAAATAACTCAATCTATGTAACTACTATACACATTTATAACATAAATGTTAAATAAATATTACGTATTGGAATGTAATATTTATGTAGAATCAAAGTCGTAAAAACTAACTTCCATGTTTTGCATAATGCTATGCACAAAGTTTTCTTCTTATTACGTAAATATAATGTAATTAAAGAGGCATAAGTTATTTTACGTAAATATTACGTAAATTTAATTACAACTTTTTTTGTAAATTTTTTGGCTTTAGATTTACGTAAATACTATGTTAATGTAACAGATGTGTTTCCTGAATATTTTGTTTCACTTTGTTTACAGTTTGTTGTTGTTTTTGTTGTTATCGTCCAGAATAAAATCTAGAAGTCGAGATAGCAGTCCTGCGCACAAAATTTTCGTTTGATCGTTTCCTTATTTTTAGAGATGCATAATCTTCGGAATCTTTTGCTTCTGTTCTATTGCCCACTGTCAGGAATAGGCACCCAGAAGTTTAAGCATGATCCGTGGCTCATAGGCTTTAAACACACAAGTAACAAAACTGTAAGGAGGCAGGATGCAGCATACTTGCAGCCTTAAGAAAAATCTCAAGATGCTCAATTCAGTCCCTATTCTCCTTATAAAAAGTTCCTTAGCTTGACCCATTGCAACGTTCTCTGCATCCATCGGGTATCCAAGTATTTGGTGCCCAATTCAAGGTCAGAGTACATTTCAACAACAATGTGGTATGGGGGCCTATTAAAATCGTGAAATTTTGAGTTTTCTTAATTTCACCAAAAATGAGTTACTAAGGTTTTGAAACACCTTGATCGACGAAAAAAAAACTGAAAACAGGGATAAAATATTTAAAAAAATTGTAACATTGGAACAAAAGCAAGCAGCGATATACCGTTTGCAGATTTAAGTTTCCATAAATATGGAATACAAATTTTGTTATAAAGTCCAAACGTGGGAGCTTTAGTTTTCGAGTTATTTGAAAAAACTTTAAAATATATAAAAAAAAATCATAACTTTAGAAGTAAAGCAGCTATTGATATGCGGTTTTCAGTTTTCGGAAATATTTCCCAAAAATTTTGTTATAAGGTTCAAATCTTTCAAAGCTACAGTTTACAAGATTTACAAGATAATTTCATTTCCTTTCAACATAAAATAATTGATTTTATGGTGGACTATCCGTGCTTTCTAGCACCAATTTTTATTATCCTTTTGATTTGATTTAATTTATGGTGCTTTGTGAAAATATTTTAAAGAACTGCAGGAGGCAAGAGCAACTCCTGAGAGAGAAGTGACAATTTTTTAAAACTATCCTGCAATGTTTAAGTCTATCTAATTTGGATCACCAGTAAGGCAAACTATTTAGAGAAGCAGTTATGTGGTGTGTAGCATTTTTTTTGTGTAAAATAGTTCTCCTAACTTCTGAAAATAGTGAGAACTTTGCTATAAATATAACGTGAGTGTTCATTAAATACGTGTTATTTTCTGCGAAGTAATTCTCAAAAATCTCATCTTATCTGACAGGGTATGGAATGGAAGTGCACTAATTATCAAAACCAGTCTTTTAGTAAATGAAGCTGCTTATTGAAATTGAAAAAGGGCTAAAAGGAAATAGATGGCGCGGCGCCTGTGCGTGTAACGAAAATAATGTAAGTAAAAACAACACCCAAAGCGTATCGTTTCCTAAACGTAGATTCTCTCTCAAAACAATTTTTTTTTGTACACTGGAAGAATTTGATGTTGCTAAAGTATATAGCCAAATCTTACGTTTTTTCTAATGTTTTTGCTTACACCTCCAATTATTGGTTATATATAGGTACAAACGGGATAGACTGAAGGTATTGGAAAATTGAAAATTAAAAATAATCATGATTATTCAGTTGACAGTGTGCCAATTTCGAACTTTTCATTGCGATTACCAGCGAGCCGGTTGTGCTTCACTTTAGAGATTGTTCTTTTCTGAAATATGCCTAGCACCTTAAAGACACTTGCAACTTGTTTAGGTAAAGCATTATTTAGGTATTCAGGGTCAATCTGTGCCTTGCTGAATACAAGCTAACTAAGTAAAATCCATATGTTTGTGGCGGATTCATAATGTCGAAACTACTTTTTTTGGGTTTTTCGCCACTAAATTTTTTCAAAAATATGTTAAAAGCAACTGCATAAATTTGTAAAGAAAATTATTTTCTAGTTTGCCAGTGGTTTATATATATTTATATTAATATAATAATAAAATAAAAAATTTACCTACACACAGGCCAATCCTAACTAGAATCTAAGTTTTGGCAGAAATTCTACTGCCGTTATCAAAGGACTTTGTTATTTGCAAAATTTTTCTCGATTCTTTTTGAAAAATATCTGTCTGTTGTCATACAACTGACTGACTTTGACTGATGTATATTTCAAATATTAACTTGACATTTTGGTGCGTCGATCGTAGCCAACAATTGGGTGAAAAAATGGTGAAAAATTATATTCGTTTGAGTATTTTCGATTTTAGATTACATTATAAAAATTCAAAATTTAAAGTGAAATCAAAAATAAAGTTTAATATTTTTTTTTTTTATTTTAAAATATCAAGTATAAAGATTATCTTTCGCCTGACTTTTAGAAAACATACATTAGGAACCCAAAAAAAAACCTTTTTGAAAATCTTGTTTTAAAATTGAAAGTCAAACTGTATTTATATCAACTGATATGCTAGCTATGCATTCATCTTCATTATGATAGACGCAAGCTGCTTCTTTGATTTTTCGTTTAATTTTATCTGGTTCTTTTTGTAATAAACTGATTTCTCCCCACATTACTCTATGATCATTTTCTCCTTCTGAGGTACTCCTTATGATCATTTATTCTAACTTCAAGGGGCCTTGAAGTTTCTCCAATATAAAATTTACCACACTCGCAAGGAATTTTATAAACGATATTTTTTGAGTTTTGCTTAGCATTTTATGGTTTTGTTTTGGTTAGAATTGATCTAAGAGTATTTGATTTTTTTTTAAATTGGTCTATTATTATAATTATTAGCTATTCATTTAATTTTTTCGGAAATACCTGGTATAAAAGGAATGATTATATTTGTTGGTTGTACATTATTATGTCTACTATTATTGGCGCTGTCTTGGAAATTCGATTTGTGTAAAAGAATTTTCGATGAAGTTTTAATTAAGACCTCTTTTATTGTTTGTTTTTCTTGTAAAAATGTGTTATTGTTGAAACAAATTATTTAAGCTCTATCGTATAGACTTTTTATTTCTGCTTTTTTAACCGATGAGGAGTTATTTGAGTTAAAAATTAGATAACTGAGGTTTGTAATGTATTTTGTTTGTTTATTAAAACGTCTAAAAATGAAATTTTGTTATCGTTTTCTACTTCTAAAGTAAATTTTATTATTGGTTCTTTACCTTTACCTTTAACTTCATCGAAATGTCTTTTAGACAAATCGAATTTCCAAGACAGCGCAAACGTAGACATAATAATGTACAACTAACAAATTTAATAATTCCTTTTATACCACGTACTTATAATATTAGAACAATTTTTAAAAATCAAATACTCTTAGATCAATTCAAATCAAAACAAAACCTCAAAAAAAAACTCAAAAAATATCGTTTATAAAATTCCTTGCGGGTGTGGTAAATTTTATATTGGAGAAACTTCAAGGCCTCTTGAAGTTAAAATAACTGACCATAGGGGGTACCTCAGAAGGTGAGACTGAGAGAGGTCTAAAATTTGCCAACATTGTTTTGAAAATGATCATAGAGTAATGTTGGGATAAACTAGTATCTTACAAAAAGAATCAGACAAAATTAAACGAAAAATCAAAGAAGCAACTTGCATTGTTGATATAAATACAGTTTACCTTCCAATTTTAAAACAAGATTTTCAAAAAGATTTCTATACTTGAAATTAACTAAAAAAAAATAATAAAATAAAAAAAAAACTTTATTTTTGATTTCACTTTAAATGTTGTATTTTTATAATGTAATCTAAAATCGAAAACACTCAAACAAATATAATTTTGATCTTAAATTTTACTAAATTCATCCAATACCTTGTTGGCTGGCTACTATCGACGCACCAAACTGTCAACTTAATATTTGAAATATACATTGGTCAAAGTCAGTCAGTTGTATGACAACAGACAGATATTTTAAAAAAAGAATCGAAAAAAATTTTCAAAACACTAAACTCCTTTGATAACGGCAGTAGAATTTCTGCCGAAACGTCACATAAGTACTTAGATTCTAGTTAGGATTTGCGTATGTGTAGGCAAATTTTTTATCTTATTTAAAAACCACTGACAAACGAACAAATTTTTTTCTTTAGGAATTTACGCAGTGGGTTTTAACATATTTTTGAAAAAAATTCCTTAACTTAGTGGCGAAAAACCCAAAAAAAGTAGATTCGACACAAGCTAACTAAGCTAACTAATCTGCGGACTACAGATAAAGAATCTGTATGTAGGCGAATCATCATGTGCAGTGGTATTCTTAGCCTGCAATGTCTGACAAAACTTATGATCCGTCCAAAATGTCCTACAAATTCATTAAAGAAATCAATTCAAAAATCAACAATCACATCGAAAGGGATCTGTCTCTTAAGGAAACGGTTGTGGTTAACCACAACAACAACGAAGTATCAGATAATCGAAGAAATTATTCTCTTTACTGGTAAGTCAAAGGTAGAGGCCCTCTATATATTTGACAGTTGTTTTTTACCAGAGGTGGGCAACTCATAATGTCCTCTCTTTCTGGTTTTTTTCATATTTGCATTTAAACCGATTTTATGAAATGGACTGATGTTTTGTTTTTTTTTCCGCATACCCCTTTGATGCACATAACCTCACTTTCATTTGTTGTTGTCATTTAAGTGGGTCTTTTTCAGTTTTGTTTGCACTTTTTGGTTTGTTTTTGGCAGATTTTATTAACTATTGGTGTCACTCACTTTTGTTTACATTTTCAGAAGCTGTGTGCTGATTGGTTCAAAGTTATTTTTATTCTTATTTTTTTTTGGCTGTACTAACCAGAATTATTTCTTATTTTCATTTTAATATTAATTTTTATTTGTTAATTTTATTTATTTGCCTGTATAAACCCAGCATTACCTCCCAAAATCGACTATTTTTATTAATTTTCCAGTTTGACAAATGCATGAACTCTTTCCATTTTTCTTGCGTTTCTTTTTCCATTGAACAATGAGAAAATACATACATACATACATACATACATAATACAGTTTATTATACCGTAATATTATAGTTTTAAACCGCATGTAAATATTCAATTTAAAATTTGATATACCTACGTTTATTAATCAAAAATGTGACAATGACAAAATTATTATTATTTAATTCTAATGGTTCCCAACACACAAAAAAATTCCTAACATTTCCCTAACAACTGCCAAATCAAGTTGCTTACCCCTGGTAAAACAATAACTGTAAAAAAATTGTATACAGAGCCTCTAGTCAAAGGAACCAATTTTTTAACACTGAAAATAACAGTTTCATTTAGCATCTCTGTGTAAATGTTAGCTGTCATATTAAAATTGGTCCAAAGAATTTAAAATTAACATTACATACAGGTTACAGTTAAAGTAAATTTAATGATAGAAAATCATAAAGAAACAAAAATATCATTTAAAATAATCTACTAAAAGAATAAATAAAGTATAAATTACTTATTATATTAATTACTATTAAGAATATCACAATTCTGGTATAAATGCAAATATGTACACTGCGTAAAACTTATATTTGTACATTGAATGTAGTAAACAAATTGAAATTGATAACTCACAAAATATACCAAAGAATTTAAGGGCCTTAATCATTTGCCAAAGGTGGTCTTTAAGACTCCCTCGACGAGACTGTATGTTACTATGAATAATGTTTTGGTTAAAGGACACTTTGAATGTTTTGCTGGATTTGAAATTATTGTCAAAAATGATAAAAGCATTAAGTACACTGATTCTAAAAACTCAGATGTATGAATCTATTTACAATAAATACAAATTTGTTGATTTGGACTTTAGGCGTCAGGCAATATCGACTTTTTGCTAGTTACTTCAGTTGTTCCTGTTGCTTCGATATCTTTGTTTCCATTTCGGTATTCAGGCGACCAACCATTGTAAGCTAAATGTTGGGCGTTGTTGTCGTCTCTAAAATGGAGTCCATGTCCATGGTGACCTCCCTCGTAGATTTCTGGTTGGGCAAAACTGGGTTGTTCTCTGAAACAAAAAGGAATCTCTATTAACAAGGTATTTTACATATATTTTAAGATTCATCAATTCCCATTTTTATGTGGGGCAGTGGCAGTGGGCTTTGAGTAAGGAAATTTTTCTTGACTGAGCTTTTAGATAAACTCAATGTTTTAATTCCAGTTTGCAAATAAATTGATATAGTTGTTTTATGTTTGGTATATTTTTGTGCATAATTAGTAACCTACACGTTTGTTTTGTCTCATAGTGCCCTCATAAATATATTTTTTTTTTGCTGAAAACGGGTTCAAAATATGGCGTTTTTCTGCACAAAATTGGAGATGTTTATTGGTTAATGAACAACTTGGAATACTAAATAAGGTAAATTAATCCTTGCAAAATGGGCTGCTGATGGAAATTATAAATGAACTTATTACCAATTGCTACAAAACATTAACAATTAATCCTTTCTGGGGCCTATAACCTCCTCCTCCTACCTCCCAGAGGTAGCCTAAAAATCACTTTATAACCTCGAACACAGATAATGAAGCTCTTATGTGCCAAATTTTTAGTGTTTTACCATTTGCCATTTTAAAACCTGTCAAAAGAAATTAGTTTTATGGCATTTTCTCCTAAAATATGGTATATTTTTGAGAGAAAAAGCAGTTTTTTAGTGTTGTTTCGCAATAATAATAAAAAATAATCAATAAATTTGAATCTTTTCTATATAGCTAAGTGTTTTTTGAAAATTGGTTTTAAAATTTAGTACCCCCAGACGTGTAAATATTTAGACCTGGGGGGCTACTATTTTAGGTCTTAGTAAATCCACTCTTTCTTAGTATTTATGGCTTTTGCCCAGCATGACTGTCCTAATAGAATATGTTATTTTACCGTATGTGCCTCATTTTATCTGCAAAACGCACAATTATTAATTATTGTGTTTTATTTTTTGGTATTTTAATTCATATTTTGAATCTTTATCTATGGCCAAAAAATCATTTGTCTGTATTACAACTAGAACGTTTTTCTATTTTGCCACAAATCAAGTTTAGGTCGCTCACGGGGTTTTTCCTTCTGACGGCAGTATAATCCAGCCAACCATGAAAATACCAAAACAAAAGAAATTGGCTTAGCTCCGACCTTTTGCACATTCGTAAAAAATCAATTCCGTGTTTTCATTTGTGCTGCAGTATTATTTGTGTTAAAAATAAAAAAAAAGTTAACAGACAACGAGAAAAGAGCGGTACTATTGGTGGGATCGACTGGAGAAAGTCCAGAGGTTAGTAGCTTTTTTTGTTTTGGAAGTGTTCTCCACAGTGACACGTAATTATATTTTTTTGATGAAAAAATTATAAAAATCCATGTTTTTTGAATGGGCTGCCGTCGTGCCATCGGGTCTAAGCCGATGACGCTGACGCGACGCATTTGCAGAACAGCGTTAATATATAAGCCAAACCAAATAATAGAAAGGGAAAGGCAGATAAATAAGTAGATTAACATCTTGCTTACAACTTTGTGTATGCTAAAAGCATTAGAAGGGCTTATATTTAGGCTAATAAGTAAACAATTTGCATATTCCAAACTTACCTGTAATGGCCATTGGAAGGATAGGCAAGTCCTGTGGGAGCATAGTGGGGTCCAGCAAACTGACTCGGTCCGAAATTCGATTGGAAGTTTGGTTTGCAAAATTTAAAATAGGCGATGGCTCCTGAAATAGGGAAAATTGGGAAGTGCATGAGGATTTCTACGCAAATTTCTTAATGATCATCATTCATCAAGCATCTTAGAAAATAGAGTTACAGACGTATTAAGCTCTATTTTATACAAGCCACATAAGGCGATAACTTTTAAATGACTTGTAAGGTTTCATAAAAAAATACTAAATAGATGAAATATGTTTTACTAAACCAAAAAAATTATCATCTTTAATATGTGGAAAAGTTATGCAACCTTATGAACAAAAGAGCTCCCACTTAGTACATTACAAAATAAAGTCATTTAGCGTTCTAACGTTTTTTTTTCAAAAGCACCTGTTTTTATGTGAAAAATAGTTTTTAAAATAAAATCAATATAAAATTAAATTTGTTCAAATTATTTTTTTCAAGATATTTAATGATTTGTCCACATGGTTCTGTAACATTCCTATATATGAACAATGCCATAACTTACCTGGTATAAGAATAGCCAAGAAGCTCAGAACTTTCTTAAAGGACGCCAATCCAAGGATAAGTGGCAAAAATAGTAACAGCTTGATCTTGAAAATTTTAAGAATCAACAACATTGGAATGAGAAGTTTCTTAAGTTGTTTGCGTTCTGTAAAGCAAAAGTTTAAATTGTTTGTTAGAAAGTTTCAAAACACAATCAAATATAGATTGTGTTAAAAACGGAGCGAGGTTAGGCTTAATATGTGTATAGAAGTTTCCCCTGACATTTGGGTTAGAATAGGTAGTAAGTAAATAGCTATTTCAAGCTCATTCATGAAGGTTTTGTATTTGCTGGGACTGAGACATTTAGAAGTTTATTTTAATTACTTTGGTACCCACAAAAGTAATTTCACTAACTAAGTAGGTTTATTTTAAATAAGGCAGCCAAGAAGTCAAAATTTGATTTTTTTACCCCTATTTCTACATACTTATACTGATGTACAGGGTGATTTTTTGTAAACGTAGCTCACGATAATTTTTTTACTGGTTCTCGTAGAAAGATGAAACAAAAAATTAAATAATTTTTAGAATAATGTATTGTTCTTTAGTTTTTCATTTTTAGTTCTGTAATAAATTATTTACCAATACTAATAGTTTGGATCGGCCATTAATTTTCACTTTATAAACTCAAAATGAAAATTTAAATTTGGGATTGAAATTCTTTAAATTATATGAGCAAATATAGCTAAGTAGGTTTGCTACAACTTTGAATTTTCTTTATTAATTTGTAAAGTGCAAATACTTCAAAAACTATCTAATAATAGCAGATCCAAAGTGTTTGTTACGATTAGAAATGTTTTTTTTTATACCTTCATCAAAAAAATGATTTTAGTAGCTGTCTGCAGATAACTGAGGCATGGCTTTTTTGGTTACCAATGCAAATTTTTGTTTACCCAAAATTAAAGAGAAATAACGTAAAATAGTTATATTGAAACAATCTAATTATTCTTGCCTAAAAGTTAAGCCATTTCCGCCAGTTTTCACCAAGTATTTACGAAAAAATCATTAAAAAACGTCGTCAAAATATCAAACTGTCAAAGATTAAAATGTCGCAACATTAAAAGTCACGTCGCTCTGGAAACCATTGTCATTTTATTTACTAGTTGTAGTGTGTATAGCTCGCGGCTAAACTGTGCTTTGCTATTTTAGCCACTAGTTGTGAAAACTACTATTTTTGTAGTGATTAATTTTAAAAAATAATTTATGTTGTTCTACGTCCTAACTAGTCACAGCTGTAAAAAAATTTACCAACATAAAATAATAACGCGCTCGCAAAATTTTAGCCCTCTTATTATTATGATGAGAATATTATATATCTTGTGCATATTAATAACTGAAAATATTTTTCTGGATTAATGAGCGAAAATCTTTGGAAATCGCATGACATGTGTGAAAAATTTCCGCGGAAATCGCATCTCATGTCTTTATATTAGATTTTCTAATGTTTTACATAAAATTTGTCCTCTAATGGAAATATGCAGTTTCACTCGCTATATTCAAAATATAACGCATGCTTGTCCGATTTCCTTCTATGAAATTTTGCATGCATGAAATCTCTTGTTAAAAAAATAGCTTCAAACAAAATTCCAAAAAATCTGGAATGCACTAGATATACAGCGTGGATTCTTTAAACGGGACGGTGTTTCTAGCGGGTTAGAATTTGCCTGAATAAAAAAATTCAAAAACACGTCAACTGAGATTTTATTTTTTATAAAATGGGACACCCTGTATATTTTGCAATTTTTTAAATCTGCAAACAATTCTCTCTTCATCAATACTACACAGTAGGATCTATCTTTTACGATAATCAAGATATTTTTATTTAAATCTGTATGGAGCACTTCGATAATCATTCAAATATCCACCGTAAAACAGGGCATAGACAACAATTCCATGCAATTTTAAACCATAAGAGATAGAGTATTAGTGTGTGGTATTGTCAAAAAGATAATTTTTTTTAGAATTCTCCATACCTCGTAAACAAAATGTTGTTGACGTGTTTTTGAATTTTTTTGTAAAACCAAATTCTAACCCGCCAAAAACCCCGTTCCGTTAAAAGAATCCACCCTGTATGTAATACTGACCATGCACCCGAAAAGAATGTGCCAAATTTGGAACAACGCTGTTGTCAGGTATACAATTTTTCTTTAAATGGACAGAATACAAAGTATTATTTCATGATGTTCATTTGGAAAAAAAAATTGCTTTGGCAAATTTTATTTGCAGCAAACACCATTACAATTTATACTTACTAAATGGTGAGGCTTTCTTATCCTCCAACACGTCTATTTCGCCAACAACTTCATCCAAAAAACGAGGCGAATACTTTCCACTTTCTGTGACCTCGTCATTAAAGTCTACTTCGATTGCTGTCGATTTCATAAATTTTTCTACCTAAAATTACAAACAAATTACAAACACTACATTTATTGTTCATATTTTACACTTTTGGATATTTTAAGTACAGTATTAAAGAACAAACATTGAATTATGTGGGGTGTTCCATAAACTGAAGAATTTTTTGACTGCTTATAATATCGCGGGCAGTTGCACACATTCAATTTAAAAATATTTGAAAAGATGAAACTCTAAATTTCATGTATATTGTTGGCGATTCTTCAGAAACGACAAAAAATCTCACCCGTCGAAATTCTGGAAACTGGCGATTTTTAACTACTGCCTCATTTAAAATAAAAACAGAGGCGTCATTTCACATTTCTCTTGGGGGAGGGGGAGGCATACCTAACTTCAAAAAAAAATATGAACGCAAAAAAAAACACTTTATTGATGCCAACATAACTTAAATAAACATAAAAAACAAAAGAAATTTTTTGGTAAAACATTCATTAAAAAAAAACAAAAAAGCTTAGACCTAATCACTAAATTATTGGTTTAGTGGGTAACGACAGGGGGGGAGAGTAATTTTCCCCCCTCCCTATTGACGCCCCTGAATAAAAACACAGCGTCCTTAATATTTCTAATTCTATTTTTCTAATAACATTTTAAAGGTATTCTGCAGGACTAGTTTTAATAATAGACTTCAAAAAGTGTCGAAAATTTCCATTCCATGGCTATCTATGGTTTTGTATGTTAAAAGTTTTAAAGATTTGTTTACACAAAAAAATAAGCTTAATAACATACATGCTAAATAAAAAATAGTAGTTTTCACAACTAGTGGTCACTTTTTTTACAAGCGTTGGTTTAAATAACAAGCGCAACGAGGTAATTAAAAACGCGAGTAAAAAAAGGCACAGTTTCGCCGCGAGTTGCTAACAATATTTTTTTTAATACCTTTATGAAAAAATCCAAGAAAAACAGGCAAATACTTTTAAAAATCTCGAACGAAGAGTACTTCTCGCAACACACCCTCTTTACAGTATAAATTAAGGTGGCTGGTAAATGAATATTTGACAGTTTGATAATTGGCGATGTTTTTTAATGAGTTTTTCGTAAATACTTGGTGAAAACTGGAGGAAATAGCAAGAATAAGTAGATTTTTTCAATATTACTATCTTCTGAACTATAAAACCGAACAGACAACTTTTTTTTGCACTCGTGATCAAAAAAAAAGTTTTCTTTGCATCGGTAACCAAAAAGGCCATGCCTTAGTTATCTGCAGACAGTTCCTAAAAATCATGTTTTTGATGAAGGTATAAAAAAATGTTTTTGCTCAAAAACTGCCTAAAAAAATTTAAATTGACATATTTTTTACTTACTGAAACATTATTAAAACACTAAGTTTTACAAAATATTAGCAAATAAGTCCTGACAAAAAAGCAGTTAGTGTAAACTGTGTTTAACACATTCACCGCCAGGGCGGACACCGATGTTCGCTGCAAGGTCGGTTTATCACGCCAGGGCGGACACCGGTGTCCGCCCTGGAGTTGAAAATGTTTAATTTTTCAAATGTTTTATTATTAAGTATTTTTGGGAGCTCTAGAAGGGCCTACTAGACGTTGTTTTCTTTAAACAGAATTTTGTTTTAATTTTAAAGACTGTGTCCGCTATTGTGTCCACTGTGGCGTGTAAAAAACTTTCTAAAGCAGTTATACTCTAGCCGCCATAGCGGACACAGCCGCAGCGGACAAAAAAAAGTGTCCGCCCTGGCGTGTTGCGACGGAAAATTTCCTTTTTTACTGATGGCGCCTGAATGGACACCTGTGTCCGCTGAGCCGCTCTTATGGGTGGCGTGGTGGAAAGTTTTTTGAAAATTGGCTTGGCGTTGAATGTGTTAAAAAATCGTCAGATTTTTTTGCAAGGGCGAGATTTTCTGACGGTTTTTGAAGAATCGCGACCATAATGTCAAAATTGAAAAGCTTTAACGATTGTCGAAGAAAAATTTAGTGTAGGGGCATATGTCGATAATTTCTATGCCGTGGGATTTTGAATGAAGGACTTTTGTGACTATGTGAGATTGAGAGCTCTTTAGTCACACAATCAAGTGTAATCGGGTGTTTTGTTCGCATCCGTGTAGATGAAGTTGATATGACGTCATCTTTCAAGATGGCGGCCAAAAATCATAAAGGATACAACTTTCGCAACCGGGGCAAGTCTATACTCGATTCCATATAAATCGAAAACGGGGATTCCAAAAAATGTAAATTCAAGGTCATATGACCTTAAATGACCTTAAAAATCGTAAAAAAACAAGATTTTTGCCATTTTCTCTTCGAAAAGTCTTAATAATTCTAGGTTTTGTCAGTCCAACTTCAAATGTACCTCAAAATAATCGGCATATATGCCAAATTCGATCCTTAGAAACTGACACAGTTTAAAGCTTGAAAAATACCTCAGGAAAATTAACACATTGGCAAAATAACATACTAAAGGGCGCTATTTATCAACTATTAAAGCGAAGAGGACCATATTTGGCAAGACAGAAAAGATAAGGGCATGTCCAACAATATTATTAATGAAAATTTTCATTCAGCTATGACGTGTTTAAATATGGCAGCTGATATATCAAAATAGCGCCCTATAATCACATTTAATTTTTTCTAGTTTCGTAAAAAGGAAAAAATGACAAGGTGGCCAGCAATTCTTCTTGAATTGTCACCGCTTACTATGAAAAAAAAGTTTAGTTGGTGAATGACATTGATTGACTTTGAAAATACCATGTACAATTCAAAAACCAGCTTTTTGTGATGTTTTGTTCCAATTTACCACTACGCAAAAACTTTAAGCGTCGTAGATGAAATTAACATCTTAGCCATAAACAAACACTTTCTTTTAAACCTCCCTACCATTTTTTTTGATATAGCGTCCCAGATATTTATGCTATATTTATGCTATATGTCTGTCGTTTTTATTAAGTTTCGGAGCTTCTACAGGGATGCGGTGGCATATGAATGTATGACTAAATAGCTGTTAAATCCTCATCCTTGAATTTTATTATGTATGTTAATAAACAAGTGTAGTTTTGGAAAATGGCATTTAGAACCACTGGTCCAGTATATGGTAATATATATCTAACTTTTGCTAACTCTCTTGTAGGTTATTTAAATGACTTTGTTGGCTAGACAAATGAGTAGAATATAAAAGTCGCAGTTTCGAAACTTAATAAAAACGACATGCATATAGGTAATTTTTACCGAGGTATAGCTTAAACATCTGGGACGCCATATCAAAAAAAATAGTAGGGAGGTTAAAAATGAAGTGTTTATTTATGGATAAGATGTTGATTTCATCTCTGGCACTTAAAGTTTTTGCGTACTCGTAAATTGGAAAAAACACTACAAAAAGTTAGTTTTTCAGTTTTAGATGGTAGTTTCACGGTCAATCAAGGTCATGCATCAACTAAACTTTTTTTTATAGTAAGCAGCGACAAGTCAACAAGAATTAGTGGCCACTTTGTTATTTTTGCTTTTTTACGAAATTGGATAAAATAAAATGTGATTGTATGTTGCCATTTTGATATATCAGCCGTCATATTGAAACGCGTCATACTTGATCTTTTTATTTTTCTTACCAAATTTGGTTCCCTTTGCTTTAATAGTTGATGAATAGTGTCCTTTATTATGTTATTTTAGCAATATGTTAATTTAACTGGGGTATTTTTCAAGGTCATGCAGCTTCAAACTGCATTAAACTAAATTAAATTAAAAAGTTGTACTAACAAAACCTTGAATTATGAAGATTTTTTTAAGAGAAAATGGCAAAAATCTTGTTTTTTGCAATTTTTAAGGTCATTTAAGTTCCGATGACTTCAAAAGTTAATTTTTTGGAATCCTCGTTCTCGAGTTATATGGAAACGAGTTTATTCGTGCCCCGGTTGCAAAATTTGTATTTTTTATGATTTTTTGCTGCCATCTTTAAAGATGACGTCATATCAACACGGATGCGAACAAAACACCCGGTAAGAGCTACTAATCCCACGTAGTCACAAAACACGTTCATTCAAAATCCCACGGACTTACACTTGCCCCTTCACTAATTAGCAAAATTACTCGCAAAATTAAAAGCAATGATTTTATGGAAAAAAATAGGCAATTTCTTGAGCACCGATAATTTAGGCACAATTTGTTTAACACCTATTTATATTTACCTTTCTTAAGGCAAACTTTACTAGTTGATCCCATTCTGAGTCATCTGATCTGGGAGATTGAGAAAACTCGTAAGGCTCTTGACCAAGAGACCTTAGATGGGTATCGGGCAAGCGAAGAACCCTGGCATTTTCTGTGAGTAAATAGGAGGGCTGAAAATAAAATAAAAACTGGATGTTAGATATTAGCCACCCAAGCTACTTTATGGATGTGGCGTTCAACTCTCGTTAAACGACACACCATCGTCAGGAAGAAATGTTAGTCACTTATTAGCCTGGCGTAGCGGTTATACCGGATGTCCCAAGTTGAGTAACCTATTAGAATATTTTGGAAAATATACAATGGAAACTTTCAAAACTTTCTACTCTAACATAAGTCCATGTAAACTATCTTTATGAAATACTTTCATATTTGCAGTGTTGCCATTTGCAGGAAAACTTGGCAACAACTTTCTTATTTTAAATTGAACTCCCTGTATATTTTTGCACTTTTGCATTCTACAAAATATTTTAGGTACATTTTATGTGTAATGGTTTTTACATTCCTATCATGGTTTTTTACAAGCTATCGTTTTATATTTAAACCCAGGGTTAAAATATCCCTAGGTTAGTTTAACTCTGGGTTAAAAATAGTATAGAACTATGGCCTGTGAAAAACCAAGATAGGAATGTAAAACCCGTTTTGCCCTATTCTTAACCGTTTCGATGTTACGGGCTGTCAAAGTTAAAAAATGTCAATTCTCACCTGTCAATATTTTAAAAACAGTTGAACATAGGTATAGGATATTATACATAAAACATACCTAAAATATTCTGTAGAATCAAAAAATTCAAAAATATACAGGGTGTTCAATTGAAAATAAGAAAGTTGTTGCTAAGTTTTCCTGCAAATGGCAACACTGCAATTATGAGAGTATTTCATAAAGATAGATTAAATGGACTTATGTTAGAATAGAAAGTTTGAAAAGTTTCCATTGTATAGTTTCCAAAATAATCTAATAGGTCACTCACCTTGGGACACTCGGTATACCGGCTATTACACGGGGGTGGTTTACGACCTTTTTTTCAGCATTTTTTAAGTTAGGGCAACAATATTTGGGGAGACCATATATTGTCAAAGTTCAATTTTTTTTAACATTCTGCGAGGATGCATTGATCAATGTGATAAATTTATGCATTTTAAGTTCCTTCTATCCGTCATCCTGGAAAAAAGCGATTGTTAGGCCACTGGCTAAAATAGAAGAACCCAAAGAACTAACCAATAAGTATTCCTTCCGTTTTATCAAAAATTTTCGAGAAACATCTATATCCTCAAATCGAGTCATTTGCGGAACAGAACAAAATAATAGCAGATTGTCAGTCAGGATTCAGAAAAAATTTTAGTACATCTACGACGACATTGGTTAGCGTTTTAAATGATACTAGAGAAGACCAAGAACAACAAAATAGCACCTGAATGATTTTGTTGGATTTTAGTAAAGCATTTGATACTATTAGTCACGGGATGTTGTTAGGTAAATTACGTTATTTTGGTTTTTGTAAAAGTGCTATTTATCTCATGCAAAATCTTATTTAATTTAGAGATAGTTCTGTTATGACAACTACAGAGTTTGGTGTGGAAGGGTCAGCCTTTAAATTAAAATGGTAAAAAAGGGGGTATCTCAAGGATCTGTTCTCTCGCCTCTTCTTTTTGAGATATATGTTGCCGACATGAACGAATCTGTCAAATTTTGTAAATTGAAACAGTTTGCTTACGATTATCAGCTGAAAATACCTATAAATAAACACAATATTATAGAAACCCAAAAAAAAAAAATCTGACCTCAATCGAATATTTTGCTATGCAGAGAGTCATAATTTAAAACTAAATGCGTCTAAGTCACAAATCTTAATCAATAACAAAAACGGAATAGCTAAAGAACAAATTGAAAAATAATTCAAAATTTCAGTAAACAACAAAAATATTTCAACAGTAAAAAAAAAACAAAAAATTTAGGTGTTGTCTTCGATAGTGATTTGTCATTTCGACAGCATGTAAGAAGCAAATTAATAGCGGCATATCTTCGACTTAGAAATATATTAGAAATATATATAAACTTAAAAACATCTACCCCCAAAACAAAAATATTACTTATGTAATGCGCTTGTTCTTTCGTTATTTGGTTATGGTGATATAGTCTACGAAGACTCAATAACTTGGCTAACGAAAAAATCAATTCAAATAATACAAAACAGTTTCGTAAGAGTCTCATACAACACTCCATCCAGAAACCATGTAACACCAGTTCTTAATGAACTTAAAATTCTTAATATGGTTTATCGAAGAAAGCAGCATATGTATACTTTTATATACACAATAATAAAAACAGGTAAACCCTCATATCTTAGAGAGAAGTTCACAAGTTTGGCTAGGATACATAGAACTAGAAACTCAGAAAACTTTATTATTCCTCGACACAGTACGGCATCTTTTCAAAATTCATTCTCCTTTATAGCTATAAAAAATGTGGAATGGATTGCAACCGGAGATAAAGAAGTTGTCACTTGCGAAATTCAAAATGACTATAAAAAATATGCTTAGACAAGCACAACTTCGATTATAGATTGAAAAAAAAATAAATTAAAAAAAAATTGTTTTGTTTTTAAATTGATCGGAAAATGTGTTTTTTGTTGGGTGTTTGGTGGTCTGCTGTATTTTTCCCCACATTTGATTGATATCCGCGCGAGTCCCATGCAATAATATAATATTAATGCAACTTTCTTTAGTACCTTTATTCCTCCACGTACAGTTGGGTTCCATTTATGTTTTTGTTAAGTAGTTATTATTGTAAGCTTTTACGCAAGTTATTTGCTTGTTTATCTATTTTATTTTGTAAATTTTTTTTACATTATTTCGCAGGGTTTTTTCACAATAGTCGACCCTGGGACATATTGTTATCGGTTTTTTGTTTGTTTTTTTTTGTCAACATTGTGATTTTTTTTTGACATTTTGGGGCCCCTGGAAACATTTCGCGTCCAACGGTACACCATATATTAGTTTTAACACCTTTAAAAAATTTTTTCAATCTAGATGGCTCTGTTAGATTGAAAATATATATTTTAATTTTCTCTGTCAATTTTAGTTTTTCAGATATAAAACAAAGTTGGTATTTTCCTTATAAATTGACGTTTTCTTAATTGATTTTTAAAATCAACTTAAAATTTCCTTTAAAACGATGTATCACACTTTTTGTTTTACTTTTTGTTCTATTTTAACTTTTTGCATATTTATTTCTTTATTGTTACTTTATTTACTTTTTTCGCTTACTTTTTACAATATTAAAAAATAAAAAATTCGAAGAAAAAGAAATATTAAAGAAATAAAAAAATAATGTAACAATTAAAAATACAACAAATGAAACAGAAAGTGTCATGCAGCACTTTAGAGATAATTTAGCTGATTTTAGAAGTCAAGTATATTTTAACATTCTGCGAGGATGCATTGATCAATGTGATAAATTCATGCATTTTAAGTTCCTTCTATACGTCATCCTGGAAAAAAGCGATTGTTAGGCCACTGGCTAAAATAGAAGAACCCAAAGAACTAACCAATAAGTATTCCTTCCGTTTTATCAAAAATTTTCGAGAAACATCTATATTCTCAAATCGAGTCAAGTAAAAAATTCGAAGAAAAAGAAATATTAAAGATATAAAAAAATAATGTAATAATTAAAAATACAACAAATAAAACAGAAAGTGTCATGCAACACTTTAGAGATAATTTAGCTGATTTTAGAAGTCAAATAAAAAAAAAGGTCATTCTATAAGAAAAGTACCAACTTGTGAAAGCGTCCTTAAAAAAAAGAGTTAAAGTTGTGCTTGTACGTACGACATAACCAAACCAATTCTTGTTCAATGCTTGATGCGCAGTTTTACTTCATGCCACTCAATTCTATTTCCTTCCTTGACGAAAAAAGTGAGAGGGCAATAGAATGGAAAACAGAAGAAGTGAAATTGCAGATCAGGCATTTATGAAAATCCACAGATAACAAAATGGTTATATTATTATATCTCAAAAATTAAAGCGACAGAGAAAATCAAGTTTGGCAGTCGAATTCAGCCAGCAAAAATCTACATTTTAACAAATAGAAAAGTTATACACCCCATCCCAAAATGCAGACTATCCAAAAATCCCCGTATCTCGAAAATGACTTGACATATCAAGATGCGGTTTTTAAAAAACGGGTTATCAAAAGTCAGTATTTTGTATTTATTATAAAATATTGGCTTGTAAAGTTTCTTACCTCCATAAATAAGTCAGTTTGTTTATTATTTGTGTGCTGATATAAATACTTTTGGGTATACTTTAACTTTTGGCAGTTAAGTTGGTTTTAAATATAACTTTGAATAAATGATTTTTTTATTTTTTTCTTGATAAATAAGCCTTAATATTTTTTTTTCGTAAAAATATTATTATCTGCAAGTGTTATATTTAATGATATAAAAATCAAAAGTTGCGCATATTTCCATTTTTAAGAAATATGGAAAATAGTATTTTTGATGTATATCAAAATTTTCCTGTTTTATTAGGTGCAGGGTTTTCTATTATATCTTTGTACCCCGCCTAGCGAGTTAATTTGAATAGATATGCAAATATAGTAAATACAAAATTTTGACATTTTTTTCGCAATAATATACTATATAAAATTTTGCAAGTTTTGGTTGGCATTCTTTTTAATATTTCCTATATACAAAAAAATATACTGGTATATATACTGTAACATATATATATATATTGTGTCAATTACTTTAAAGTGAATTTGATTGTTCGGTATTTGTATTTTAAGTTTAATTTAGCCAATTAATATATATGTATTTTAACTCTTAAAAATTGGTAGATAAATGTAAAAATTCACACGACTAATAATAAATGCATAAAACAAAATATTTAGTTTTTTATTAAAACGCGACCGCAATGGTGATCTGTCAGGATGTTGCCTTTATTAAAGGCGCTAATTAGCACTGATTAGCAACTAGCTTTACCGATAAAAAGCCAACCAACCAAACTTGGTCTGATTCTGTGGTGGGATATTTTATGGTTAGAAAGTTTGTATTGTTTTAGTATTGTGGGGTTGATATAGTTACACACCAAGGCAAAAATTTTATAATAAAGAAAGAAAAGTACAACGAAAAAGGTAAGGCTATACAGGTTGATTCAAAATTTCCTAGAAAGGTTTGAACCGTGGTTAGATATCATTAATCTAAGAAAAGTTCAGTGATTATTTTGTCTAAATTTCATATTTTTTTTCTTTGAATTTAGGAGTAAAATTTTCGATATTTTTTGAGAATCGCCTTTAAAGTAATTTACCTAGTCTACGTGTGTTGACAAAAGTTGATGTTCCTACCACGTAGTAAAGGGTGCTTCTCAGAAAATATTAACAATTTTTAAATTCAAATATCTCTGAAATGAACAAGTTTACAAAAATATGTTTTACTAATTCTTGTTCAGGACAACAAATTCTACCTACAGTTAGTCTTTGTACGGAATTTAGAATCACCCTGTATTTACCGCCAAAAGTTATTTTTGAGTACTTTGAAAAACACTATTTTTATCCAGTAAAAGTACCTTTAAAAAAAGAAGATTAAAAGATGCAAAAGGCCAAAACGAAACGAGAAACAATTAAACGATGTTTCGCCCGGGGTGACCAGCGTGGGCTCATCAGTGGATTCACCAGTCACCCTGAATCTAGACATCATTTAACACTATCGCACACTCTGACTTCCAACTCTGAATCACTCACAAATAGGCATCGTTCCGCATGGTACTTATTATAAGTCACCTGATACGGGTTCGTCCTGGCGTGTTAATCTTTCCAATAGGAATATGCTCCTAAGACAATTATAACAAGAAGTTAAACTTCCAAATCAGTTCCATCAACTGAAAAGAATCTAAAAAAAAGTAGATTAAAAGATCTTGGGAGGAAAGAACGAAAACTCAAAATTAGGTGAGTGTCCCACAAGTAACACACAAAAGGCCAAAGCCCACGCTGGTCACCCCGGGCGAAACATCGTTTAATTATTTCTCCTTTCGCTTTGGCCTTTTGTGTGTTCCTTCCAATTTTGAGTTTTCGTTCTTTCCTCCCAAGATCTTTTAATCTTCTTTTTTAGATTCTTTTCGGTTGATGGAACTGATTTGAAAGTTTAATTTCTTGTTTTAATTGTCTTAGGAGCATATTCCTATTGGAAAGATTAAAACGCCAGGACGAACCCGTATCAGGTGACTTATAATAAGTATGCCTATTGTGAGTTGGAAGTGAGAAATGCTCATAGAATCTGTTAAAGCGGTTGGTCTCGATGATCTAGATCTAAAGATAATTGCCACGAAACCAGGCTTAAATAAAGATCTAATTGTCCGAAAACATCCTAGTAAGAAAAGGTGCGCCATGTTTGCATATTATCTCCGCTGTTGTTTTATATCTACAGGAATTAAATAATAAGGAATATACTTTAGAGCATCTGCGAAAAGAGTTCGCAGTATTTACAATATTTCCATTGAAGTTAAGCAAGCGAAACACTGTAAAAAAGTAAAGTTTGCAAGTCTTGTTTACTCCGATGGTTAACATTGTCTGCCATCAGGTGACAATAGCGTGCAGTTTGAGCTTACTTTGAATGTTGCCCATATAACTATGAAATAATAGAGGGTTCCTAAGCAAATCCTTAGGGGACCAAGCAGCTGTGTATAAGACGCAGACAAACGGAAAAGCACATTAGGCAGAAAAGGATGGGCATGGGGCGATGTTGTCACTACATCTTACACGTAGAAAATCCATTCCAGGTTATTGTTTTCTAATGTTTTCCATTTTCATACCTTTAGGACTGGAATAAAAATTGTTTTTTCTCGACTTTAATACCAAACTGATGAAAGATATCGTAAAAAAAAATATTTTTCGGCGTTTAATTATGTAACCATTGTCCTTACGCACTGTTTACAGGCCTGGGACTGACATACATGCAAATGCCTAACCTAAAGCGTTCATACACGGCCGGAGAAATCGACTGAGATATTTCCGTAGAAACTCTATCAAGCAAATAGGACGAGTTGACGCCTTCGAACGTCCAACCCGGGTTTTGCACTTTGATTCGAAATCAAAAAGGAGGAACAGTCAGATGTGGGGCCGTGCACAAATTACGTAACGGTGATTTTACCAATTTTTGAGCTCCTCCCTATGTAATGTTTTGTAACGGTTTGGCACACCACTCCCCTAATATTACGTAACGATTTCAAGACCACTACCCCCCCCCAAAAAAAAAAAAACTTTTCACTTATTTTCATTCCAAATTTTCTTAGTTTCACACAAATGCAAACGCTGTCGAAAACCCCCCTCCCCCCTACGTAACGTTTTGTAACCCTCCTCCCCCCATGACCATTACGTAATTTGTGCACGGCCCCTGTAGTTTCAGTGGAGGAGGGCGAAAAAATTAATATTTTTTTCTTAAAAATTATACTCTTTAGACCTATTTCGTTGCATTTCCGAAATTACGTAATTTTTGAAAAAAAATTGTAAGCGTGCAATTTTTATTTCGTGCTTTGTTTTTCTAACATTTTTGCGTTCGGCTAATTTAATTGAAAAATTTTTGCCTGCGACGCCCTTTATCTTCTCACTCGAAACCAAGATCTTCCGTTTTAGGAAAACTGATCCCGTCTCTGTTTCTAAATTTTTTCGAATAAAAGTAGAGTATGACCATGGGGGAAATAATTTTTTTCCACGTTATGACGAAAATTTCGAGAAAGTTGAAGAAAAAAATAAAAAAAGTGGCAGAGCTCAAGTTTTTCATAAAAAAAACGTTTTTTGTAAAGAAACAGAGCAAAATAAATCTTTTCACCCCTTTTTGGGTGTTACAAATATTGGCAGTCCCTTATTTTTCGCTCTTACCCTCCCGCTAGTTTTGAAGAATTGGTTCGCTACATGTATCGAAATCATGTCATAAAACACCTCGAAAATATCAAATGTAGTGTAGGGCCAGCTTTATTTAAAATCAATAATATCGCAAGCAAAAAGCTCTGCAGGAATAACAGCGCCGTTTATTGATTTCTTTGGCTGCTAGTGCTAGCTGCATGGTTTGGCCGTTTCCGGATAGATGACACTAGTAGAACAGAATGGAAAGAAATGTAATTAAAAGCGAAGATATTTCTTTCTAATGTTAACAACCTCACGAGTTTATCGCTCAGTATCGTAAATAATGGACCATGCCGCCTCCTTTAAGCAAGAAAAAGCTGTGGTTTGGACCTGAAGACATCTAATTTTTTCCTCGATCATCTCATAGTGTGGCCGCCATCTAGCGGAATTTTGAGACATCTTGTCAACGGTTATTATTGCAACTATGATTTATGCTCTCAATGAAAGAGTGGCGACAATTTTTTCTCATGAAAGCAGTCCGAAGATAATAACAAACTGGCATACTTTTATTCGAAAAAATTTAGAAACAAAGACGGAATCAGTTTTCCTAAAACGGGGAATCTTGGTTTCGAGTGAGAAGATAAAGGGCGCCGCAGGCAAAATTTTTTCAATTAAATTAGCCGAACGCAAAAATGTTAGAAAAACAAAGCACGAAATTAAAATGGCGCCGCTTACATTTTTTTTTCAAAAATTACGTAATTTCGGGAACGCAAAGAAATAGGTCTAAAGAGTATAATTTTTAAGAAAAAAATATAAATTTTCTCGCCCTCCTTCACTGGGACTACAGGGGCCGTGCATAAATTACGTAATGGTCATAGGGGGTAGGGGGGTTACAAAACGTTACGTTGTGTGAAACTAAGAAAATTTGGAATGAAAATAAGTGAAAAGTTTTTTTTTTGGGGGGGGGGTAGTGGTCTTGAAATCGTTATGTAATATTAGGGGAGTGGCGTGCCAAACCGTTACAAAACATTACATAGGGAGGGGGTCAAAAATTGGTAAAATCACCGTTACGTAATTTGTGCACGGCCCCACATCTGACTGTTCCTCCTTTTTGATTTCGAATCAACGTGAAAAACCCGGGTTGGACGTTCGAAGGCGTCAACCCGTCCTATTTGCTTGATAAAGTTTCTACGGAAATATCTCAGTCGATTTCTCCGGCCGTGTATGAACGCTTTAGGTTAGGCATTTGCATGTATCTCAGTCCCCAGCCTGTAAACAGTGCGTAAGGATAATGGTTACAAAATGAAAAGCCGAAAAATATTTTTTTTTACGATATCTTTCATCAGTTTGGTATTAAAGTCGAGCAAAAACAATTTTTATTCCAGTCCTAAAGGTATGAAAATGGAAAACATTAGAAAACAACAACCTGGAATGGATTTACTACGTGTAAGATGTAGTGGCAACATCGCCCCATGCCTTTTCCGTTTGTCTGCGTCTTATACACGGCTGCTTGGCCCCCTAAGGATTTGCTTAGGAACCCTGTATGATGTTGCCAAAGAGACAAATATTAGAGGCACATTAGAAGTAAAGGCTAGTGCTTCGATTCGCGAAAATACTTGGGTTGCAAGTTTTTATGTGTGCAAAAAGATGGAGGCATTCCAGATTTCAAAAAACGGAGGGAAACTTGAACATTTTCTCCACATTTTAAAGAATGACAAAAATAAAATTTTAAAAGTAATAATAGAAGAAAAAACTAAAGGCACAAGTGGTCTGGGCTGGAGACCCTTTATATATTTGACAGTTGTTGTTTTACCAGAGGTGGGGGACTCATATTGCACTCTCTTTCTATTTTTATGAAATGGACTGATGTTTTGTTGTCAGTTTTTATAATGTTTCTAGACAATTTTTAAAAGATAATTGTTTGGGTAGTAAAATATGTTGAGCCCCTAAACGAACAGTGAGGTAGATACTGAAATATAACACAGAAAATATGTTATTGTTTACCAACCTTATTGAAGAATTCCTCCAAAGTGGAAAGAGCTCTCGATTGGAAACACATCGCAAGGTCTCCGTTGAGGCATTGCGCATTCACCTGTCCTAAGTATGGGTCTTGATCCGGACCTGTTCCAAGACCTATCCAATCCAGTATGTTTCTTCCTAAAATAAGAAAGAATTACTTTAAAACTTATAATTTTAACCTATAACATTACCAGACTGAATCCGAAATTTGCTGTTTTAACTAACACAGGGTTATTTCGGAACAATTTTTATTAATGCAAGTTACAATAGTTACAAACATTAATGGTATTACTGCAGTTATTTGAAATATTTACAGGGCAGCTTTAGGTACATCTTCGGATTTATCTTTCGTAACCAATCCTTTAAAGAAGAAACTAGCTATTTGTCTTTTTTGAACTCAAAGAACGCTAAAAATTTTAATATTTAATTTTAAAATTTTGACAATAATATAATGGATATTTTGAAGTAGGAGTTAAAACAATTATAAACGACATAATAACTTTTTATTACAGTAATAAAATATTACAGTATAAAATAAAACGTTGTCCGATACACGGCCGTGAAATGTCATGAAAGTACTCGTCTAGAAATTCTGGACTCGACTCCTTCGTTGACTTATCGGTAAATGTTTTTTTTTTATAAACGTACTCCGATGCAGATTTGGTTGAAATAGCGAAACCATTCTCAGGAATATAACGTTACTATTTCGCCGTTCCCTATCTTGGTTTCTTAGGTGCGTTCGTCTTCGTGTTTGATTTTTAGAATCGTTCTTTTCATATCATGTCCCTGGTTTCATTTATCTACATGTTGTATCATTTCATTGAAGAGTTCTCTGTGGTCGTATTCTTTATCTGTAAATCGTTTCTTCTTGTTTCACGGTAGTTCCCTAATCTTGGACAGTAAATTATCGTATGTTCTGCGTCATCTGTTCTTTGTCAGTACTGACATATTGCGTCCTTTCTCCCTATTCGCTTTGTGTAGGTATGTCCTAAAAGATCCACGTCCCGTTAGAGCCTCTGTCATATAGTAATCAATTTTTTTGTGTTTGCAGTCTACACATGTTTTAATGTCGGGAATAATTCTTTTCGTTCATTGTCATTTTTCGGTATTTCGGTCCCATCTTGGTTGCCAGGATTCCAGTGTTTTCTCTTACACAGTTTCTTTATTTTCTTCACTGTGGCCATTTTTATCTGTTTTTGCTTTCCAAATTTCGGGTTAATGTCCGTAAATATCTAGACTTGTGCCTTAATAATAGACCTGCCGGATTTGTAACGTAAATTACTATTGAATTTGTAAGATAATGTTGCTCTTACCCCAACTTATGAGGTGTACTGTCTATTCAAAATTTCCGGTCAAATTTCACATGGGGATGGGCAATAATGACGGTTGCCTTACATATTCTGATAAAAATGTTTCGTGTTGTATAGGTCAGTCCAACGATCTGTCGATATCGCTTGATTGACAAGTCACGGAGGGCAAAAAAAGCGATTTTCCACAAGACGTAGTGTTAAATTCGAGTGATTTTCTGAATTTTCCAGTGACTTTCAGTAAGTGAAAATTCATTTTCATTATAGTTTGTTCTTTTTGAAAAACGGATAAAGGCAGTTCGTTAGTGGATTTTTGCAGGAAGAGTCATATTTGTGTTTTAAGGAATTTAGAGGAAGATTTAAATAGAAAAAGCCGCTTCGCGTTACTACAAACCACCAGACCCACCTTAACTCAAACTGTAAATGAAATAAACAAGCTAAAAAGTGAGCATCCTGATGTTGCCCAGTGATACATAGAACAATGTTCCCTTATTAATAACTTAGACCCATTTACCGTGGCAGATTCTAAATTTAGTTCAAATCCTGTAAATTTACCATCAATACACAATATGGACATTGTAGCATATTTGGTGTTAACAAGTTTTTACACAAAACAGCAAATGAAGGAATACAAAACTTTTAAACATTTACATTTTTTACATAATTAGAGGAAAAGTAAGTATTTTTACCAACCTTATTATTAAAGAAATGAAGGGAAAAACCAATGTAAACAAAACAAACACTGTGATTTTTGACACGGTTTTTTGGCTCTTCCTGCAAAAATCCATTAACAAACTGCATTTATCAATTTTTCAAAAAGAACAAACTATAATAAAAATGTATTTTGACCTACTGAAAGTCACTGGAAAAACCGAAAACTCAATCGAAGTTAACACTACGTCTTATGGAAAATCGCTTTGTTTGCGTTCCGTGACTTGTCAATCAAGCAACAGTGACAGATCGTTTAACTGACCTATTTTGGGAAAGAGAATTGCGTGTAGGTTTTAAAAATGCCAAAATATACAGAATGTCCCATTAAAAAAAAAATTCTCTCACATATGAAATGACCTGATAAATTTTGAGGCAGCCAGAGGTTTGTTTCCCACCGACCGGAAACCGAACCCAACCCAACCTGATGTATATTTTCGAACGAAGTCCTACATGCATAAATCGGTGATAAACTACATACTTTGTATTATCTAAGCAACATTATCTTTCTAAGAAAATTAAGACAAAATTGTGACATTCAAGTTTTTGAAAATTTCAATAAAATTTTGAAATTTGAAATAATTTGAATATTGACAATTTTTGAAATTTTTTTGGAATTTTGAAAATGTTTAAATTTTGAAAAGTTTAAGAAACTTTAACTTTTTTTATATTTAAAAAAAAATTGAAAATTTTGTTTTTCTTTGGAATTTTGAAAATTTATTTTAATAAATATTTATTGTGTTAAAAATATAGGAAAATAATTTATGTTTTTGCTTCAATCAATGTCCTTGTGAAAGACAGTTTCATCGCTTGGCACGCCCTCTTACGATTTATGTCTAAGCTTCATTATTATCCTAGGAGCGTAAATGGTCCATTACAGTTGTGTTAGGACGCTCGTTAAACTAGTATTATGGGTTGGTGGTAAGCAAAATAAATAACTGCAAACATAACTCACCTGCCGACCCGGTTATCTTGCCAAAAGTACCTAGTAAAAATTTCCGTTTTTTTGGTTAAAATTAGTGTTGCTTAGATGCATTGGGTATAATTAAAGATAACTGGTCCACTCAGTCAGATCTTAGAGGCCTACTTCTAATGAATTGAAAAGCAAAATATTCTCCGCTATTTGGTGCTAAACTTTTGCAAAAAATTAGTAACAACTTACATAAGTCCGGCTATAACTTCCAGTTTAAAAAAAAGTATCCAAGTCTTATATCCCAACGACATATAACACAGTACTGACCACATCGTATTATCTTCATCTTTACACCACCGCTTATTGTTATAACGGACTTACTCAGCCTTTAAAGAGTATATTGACCTTACCTTGTCTACCATCCTCAGCTGGTTGCTTGTGTTGGTTATTCTCAAAATTGACCGACCCATTATCACTTTGTAAAGCCACTAGAGTCACAAACGAAAATAAAAACAACCACTTTGCTAAAAAAATCATCGTTTCACTGTCAATAAAATCGAAATTTATTTAAACTTTCTTGCGGTTTTCTTTCTCGCTGGGTCAAATAGCGGTATTTTCTTGCGATTCAACACTCTTCTTATGGTGTTACTCGGTCTCACTTACAATTAATTGTAATTTAAATATTGGGGCACATAGTTTATTAAATATATTTGACACAATTCGACGCAAATTTTTTGATTTTAAGAATCTTGTTGAGGTACTGTAAACCATCAACGTTGCATTGAGGCAAAATTTGTGTCAAGTTACAAATATATACTCAGGTGTTGGGGGAGTTATAAAATGCGGTCTTGTAGCATGGTCATTTGGAAGTTCCATGTTATGTAACTTGTTACCGAATCGCGGGTTTTGCCCGGTTTAATTTAAGAGAAAGCAATTATGTTTTATTGTTTCGGACTAAAGTGATTGCAGCCACATTATTATGTATAATTTTGGCGCCCAAAAGTAATTTTGCAAAATTGTTTTGTTCTTTAAATAATTCAGATAAACCGCACATCAAAGGCGTTTTCTCGCGTTGAAATTGTTTAAAATGTTTTTAAAAAGTTTGTAACATTTGTTTTCTCGCGTTGCAATAGTGACGTCACATCTAAACGGGTTAAAAATATTTTGAAACGGAATACACTCTAGTTTCAAAACTGACGCGTGCGTAGAAGATACGTCAAAATTCTACATTTTTGTTTTAAGATTTTTTTTTGTTTTTTCGTGAAAATGGATGAAAAATCGTAATCCAGATATCTTGTTAGCCATTGTTCATGGTATCCCTGCGGTCTTATATGATTTTTGGGGCTTAAAAGAACAGTAAATAAAAAAACTTCACCATCCATGTAGCTTCCATTGCTTGACATCCATGCTACTAAAACTGGCCGTACACTCGAAGGTTTTGTTAAATAAACCAGTAGTTGATCCATTTTAATTTTAAATACCGAAAAAATAAACAGAGAAACAAAAAAGTGAGGTTAAACTAAACTACGTCAGCGTTTTGAACTACTCATTTTTTCTCGGTTCTAAATGATGACGTCACATCTAAATAATTTCAAATAATATTTCAAAACAGTTTCAACGCGAGAAAACGCCTCAAATATTAACAAAATTTTTCGAAGGCTTCTGGTATCCCCACACACAATTCGCGTGGTTTTTAAAAAAAATATGTATATCTTGATTTTATTTAGTTTTTTAAAGTAATCGATAATTTTTACCGTATACTAAACATTTTTAGGATACGTAAAATTATGTAAAAAAACTTAAAATTGTGCAAAATCACATGAATAAGTCCGGGATAATGCTTTAAGCTGTCACCGTACAAAATTTTATACAAATTTGACTAACAGTTTTTTAGATTAACTAGTTGGAAGAAGCGCATTTTTTATTCAAATTCACCCTTAAACAACAAGGAAAGTGATATCAGATCACGGTTCCTAGAATAGATACGGTCTAGTAATTTTGCGCCACTCTTCGACCCGATGACGACACAAAGATAGCGGCTGATTTTTGTCCGCCATTTAAAAATAATGTGAAGGTTTGACAAATTAAATTTAATTTTCGGATTTTTCGTTTTTTTTTGTTTAAATGATTGAGGCAAGACCTATTTTTTGCTTGTATCTTTTATTAGAACTTGTTGTGTATAAGTAAATATAATTTATTTTTGGCCTGCATGCGTTGATCTTTCACTAAATAGAAACTAAGATCATTTGTTGGTAATACAGGGTTCCTAAGATTTTCCTGAGGAATAGGATTTCAATAAATCAAACAGAAATGGCATAGAAAGTTCTGCACGCACAAAAGAAACAGGTATATTGAGCAATGGTGCCAGTTTGTGATTATCTCCGGACTGCTTTCATGAGAAAAAATTGTCGCCACTCTTTCACTGTGAGCATAAATCATAGTTGCAATAATAACCGTTGACAAGATGTCTGCAAATTCCGCTAGATGGCGGCAACTGGGAAACGTGCTTAAAGGAGGCGGCAGGGTCCATTATTTACGATACTGAGCGATAAACTTGTGAGGTTGTTAACATTAGAAAGAAATATCTTCGCTTCTAATTAAATTTCTTTCCATTCTGTTCTACTAGTGACATCTATCCGGAAACGGCGAAACCATGCAGCTAGCACTGGCAGCCAAAGAAATCAATAAACGGCACTGTTTTCCCTGCAGAGCTTTTTGCTTGCGATATTATTGATTTTAAATAAAGCTGGCCCTACACCACATTTGATATTTTCGAGGTGTTTTATGACATGATCTCGAAACATGTAGCGAACCAATTCTTCAAAACTAGCGGGAGGGTAAAAGCGAAAAATAAGGGGCTGCCAATATTTGTAACACCCATAAAGGAGTGCAAAGATTTATTTTGCTCTGTTTCTTTACAAAAAACGTTTTTTTACGAAAAACTTGAGCTCTGCCACTTTTTTTATTTTTTTCTTCAACGTTTTTGAAATTTTCGTCATACCGTAGAAAAAAATTATTTCCCCCATGGTCATACTCTACTTTTATTCGAAAAAATTTAGAAATAGAGACGGGATGAGTTTTCCTAAAACGGGGGATCTTGGTTTCGAGTGAGGAGATAAAGGGTGCCGCAAATTTTTCAATTAAATTAGCCGAACGCAAAAATGTTAGAAAAACAAAGTACGAAATAAAAATGGCGCCGCTTTCAATTTTTTTTCAAAAATTACGTAATTTCGGAAACGCAAAGAAATAGGTCTAAAGAGTATAATGTTTAAGAACAAATATATCAATTTTCTCGCCCTCCTCCACTGGGAGGGAGGGGGGTTTTCGACAGCGTTTGGATTTATGTGAAACTAAGAAAATTTGGAATGAAAATAAGTGAAAAGTTTTTTTTTTGGGGGGGGTAGTGGTCTTGAAATCGTTACGTAATATTAGGAGAGTGGTGTGCCAAACCGTTACAAAAAATTACATAGGGAGGGGGTCAAAAATTGGTAAAATCACCGTTACGTAATTTGTGCACGGCCCCACATATGACTCTTCCTTCTTTTTGATTTCGAATCAAAGTGCAAAACCCGGGTTGGACGTTCGAAGGCGTCAACCCGTCCTATTTGATTGATAAAGTTTCTACGGAAATATCTCAGTCGATTTCTCTGGCCGTTTATGAACGCTTTAGGTTAAGCATTTGCATGTATCTCAGTCCCCAGCCTGTAAACAGTGCGTAAGGACAATGGTTACAAAATGAAAAGCCGAAAAATATCTTTTTTACGATATCTTTCATCAGTTTGGTATTAAAGTCGAGCAAAAACAATTTTTATTCCAGTCCTGAAGGTATGAAAATGGAAAAAATTAGAAACCAACAACCTGGGATGGATTTACTACGTGTAAGATGTAGTGACAACATCGCCCCATACCCATCCTTTTCTGCCTAATGTTCTTTTCCGTTTGTCTGCGTCCTATACACGGCATATTCCGTTAAGAAACTCATCGGAGGAGTTAGAGTTAGTTCGTGTTCGTAATTCAGAAGTTAGGTTATGTAGTTTATATTTTTCCTGTGTTGGAAGCTATTTCATTTTGTACTTAATTTTTGCCAGGCATTTTTGGAAGGGTGATTATTTTGCTATTTAGAAGCAAAGACTTATTGTGCATATGCAATAAATCTGTTTGCAATTCTAAAGCTAAAAACCGCTTTGTTTTTTTATTATTTAATGATGAGCCTTTTAACTAAAAAAATGCATAAATGCTGCGACCTATGACAAAAATAATGGGGTATCTAATTAGGGCCAGAAGAAAAGGAACGATAAACAAATACAATTTTCATTACAAAAATGTATGCAAAAATAATATAACCCCAAATTACTAGATTGCGTTTATTCTAGAGACCGTGATATCAGTTAACCGGGTGATCTATTATAGGGTTGCAATATTTTTATTTTTAAAAAGCTGGAATTTTGAAGCCGCGACCAAACGCAAAGTGTTAAAAAAATTCTTCTTAAACATTAAAAAAAAATAAAATATGAGATATCGTTAAAATAGCTTGCGCCTTTACCACTATTTTTAAGGTAAAAATCTGAAAACTGCTCAGAGCCGGTCTTTACGTCGGTTAACCTGGGGAGACCATCATAAGGGGCCTAAATAATTTCAATGCTATATTTTGTAGCCTTTTTGTAGCTATTTTGTTGCGATTAAATTAATTTTGTAGCTTTAACCGTTTTCGAGAAAACGCAACCCCCCCTAGCTTAACCATCAAGCGGAGGGGCCACCCCATAACTTCATTTTCTGCTAAAGCTAGAAAGTTCAAACAAACACCGCATTTTGTAGCTCGGCTTGTTCGAGGGAATTACATATTAAAAGTAAAATATTCCAAGTTTTTTTTAATTAAAAAAAAAACGTGTTTTTTTTTTCTTTATTTTTCTTTAAATATATCTGCCAAATGTAACGTGTGATATATTTTTCTTAGTTACCAGGGGGGCCCCACACGTTAATGGTTGTTGCATAAAGCACAGTTTTGGATCTCGTTTGGCGTATTAATACATTTTGTAACTGTTGCCGTTTACGAGATATTTTTATTTTATTTTGATGGGCAAAATGTGCCAACCCAACCCTAGGAATATTTTGAAAACTTTTAATATGTCATCCCCTCGAACAAGCTGAGCTACAAAATGTGGTGTTTATTTGAACTTTCTATCTTTAGCAAAATTTAAGTTATGGGGCGGCCCCTCAGCTTAGCGGTTAAGCTTGGGAGGTCGCGTTTCCTCGAAAACGGCTACAGCTACAAAATTAATTTAACCGTAACAAAATAGCTACAAAATGTAGTATTGGACATATTTGGTCCCGTCAGGTTAACGGACGTCCGGACTTCAATAAAAGTAAAATACAACATACAACTATAACAGAATATGTATAGTCAAATAAAAAAATATTATATGTATAGAAAATTGTTATTACTATAAACAAAAAACCAACAAAAAAACAAATAAATGATAAATTATATTGTATACAGAGGGTGTGCCTGGTTATCAAGAAGACTCTTCAAGAATGTTGGGGAATGGTTAAAAATGAACCCTCTCGCATAATTTAAAAATCGGAAGATTTTTTGCATCATTCGGGAGGCGGGAGGAAATTAAAAAAAGCGGGAGACTCCCGCCTAAATCGGGAGGGCTGGCAACCCTAATCTATTACAAGTATACAGGGTGATTCACGACGAAAATCAAATATTTTAATCTTAAGTATTACAGGACAGGGGCAACTTATATCCAATACCAAAATTTTTTTTTGTGTCTTTTGTCAAATATACAGTGTGATTAATGAAAATATTGCAAAAATAAAAGCGGGCATCTCGGAAACCAATAGTCGTGTTTACCTTAAATTGGCACACAAAGGGAGCCTCAAAAGCCACTTCTACCAATGCATAAAAAAAATAAAATGCCATGTCCGGACTAAAAAAAAATGGTATTATATATTTTTGTTAAAAATAACACCCTGTATATTGTAATTTGCAAATTTTGGTATTACCACATAAAGGCTAAAGGATGGTGCTCTAATACCTTTGGATTGTATTTAATCTCAGTTTTTTACAAAAAAAATTAAACATTCCAAATCCCAATCCTGAGATATTAGGGTTACAAACAATATCGCCTTTCAAATTACTAAAAACGTATTTTTAAGTTAAAACTAATTTAAGCATAAACAAATCAACACCTCTATTAATACACACCCTACCCCAGCAAAAAACAGGCTGATACAGGGCCGGATTAATATTTTTTGATTTATTTTCATAAAATATACAAACAACTATAAACTCTATTTTCATTTGAAATCCGTTTTCGGAATTGATTTGAAGTTGTAGTCAAATCATTAAAATTTCAGGCCCGGACTAATACTTATTTAGTTCTATTGGTTCTTATTGGAAAATAACATTTTTTGTACTTCATTTGGAGATCTTGGTATCAGAACATACAAGGCAAAGGATGTTGCTATTATCATCTACAAAAACGTCCCAATATTACAACCAGGGGATAATGCACAGGGTGATCTACCATAAATGCCACCGCCATTTTTCTCCGTTATTATGCATGCTATAAAAAAGTTTTTGAAATCAGAAGAAAACGAGGAATTTAAAAATTGGATAAAATATGGGATGTTTTATTTAAAATAAGAAACCTTACGTCAAAATTTGACATTTTCAATGACATTTGTCAACTGTGGGATACATATCCTAAAAGGCTGGAAAAAGTTATACAGCTTTTATACCAAAGGCTTTTTAAAGCATGCCTACTAACAAAGAAAAGTGGCGGTACCATTTATCGTAGATCACTTTGTACATTCTCCCGTAGTTGTAATCTTTAGGCGGTTTTGTAGATGATGACCAATTTAAAAAAATACTTATAGCAACATTCTTTGACTTGTATTTTTTGATATCAAAATCTCCAAATGAAGTATAAAAAAATGTTGTTTTCCAATAAGGACAAATACAACTAAATAAATATTATTCCGGGCCAAATCAATTCTGAAAACGAATTTTAAATTAAAATAGAGTTTATTATTAAATTAAAAGTATTGGTTTGTATATTTTATAATAATAATTTAAAAATAATAATCCGGCCCTGTACCGGCCTGTTTTTTGCTTAGGTAGGGTGGGTGTTGATTTATTTATGTCTAAATTGGATTTGATCTGAAAATACGTTTTTAGTAATTTAAAACATGATATTGTTTGAAACCCTGCTATCTCAGGATTGGAATTTGGATTTTTTATAAAAAACTGAGACTTAGCGCGTTAAATATAATCTAAGGGTATTAGAGCACAATCCTTTAGCTTTTATGTGGTAATACCAAAAGTTGCAAATTGCAGTATACAGGGTGTTGTTTTTAAAAAAAAATATATAATACAAAAAAATTTTTAGTCCGGACCTGTAATTTTATTTTTTTTATGCACTGATAGAAGTGGCTTCTGGGGCTCCTTAAGTGTACTAAATTTAAAGTAAATACGTTTATTGGTTTCCGAGATGTGTGCGATTTTATTTTTGCAATATTTTAGCATTGGATATATAATACTTACCATTAAAATATTTGCGTTTCGCCGTGAATCACCCTGTATAACAACTATGAGATACCATAACGACCTTGCTCTTGCATTTTCCTAAAAAAAGCCGTAGCGATAATAATTCTCCGAATTAAGTTAGCCTGGAAAAAATTCAGAAGCAAAAATCTTTTGGGCGAAAGTCGACTGCGTCAGTCACGCGCAGTAAATTTTTTGCTTTTGATCTTGCCGCGGCCGGGGCGAACCCTGATTTTGACATTACTATCTTTAGTGTAGGGGCATATGTCGATAATTTCTATTCCGTGGGATTTTGAATGAAGGAGTTTTGTGAATATGTGGGATTAATAGTCCTTTAGTCACACAATCAAGTGTTACCGGGTGCTTTTTTTGCATCCGTGTAGAAGGGGTTGATATGACGTCATCTTTCAAGATGGCGGCCAAAAATCATAAAAAATACAACTCTCGCAACCAGGGCACGATTATACTCAATTCCATATAACTCGAGGGTGAGAATTTCAAAAAATTAACTTTCAAGGTCATCTGACCTTAAAGGACCTTGAAAATTGCAAAAAACCAGATTTTTGTCATTTTCTAGTCAAAAAATCTTAATAATTCGACGTTTTATCAGACCCTTAGAGTTTGATACAGTTTGAAGCTTCATGACCTTGAAAAACACCCAAAAACAAAAGGAAGCTATTCATCAACTATTAAAGCGAAGAGGACCAAATTTGGTAAAAAAGATAAGAAAGTAAAGTTCAATAATATTGTTAAAAAAAATTGACTCAGCTATGACGCGTTTCAATATGGCGGCTGATATATCGAAATGGTGACTTACACCCACATTTTATTTTATCCAATTTCATAAAAAAGCAAAAATGACATGACGGTCATCAATTCTTGTTGACTTATCGCCGCTTACTATGAAAAAAAAAGTTTAGTTTATGCATGATCCTGATTGATCTTGAAAATACTATATACAAGTGACAAACCAGCTTTTTGTAGTGATTTTTTCCAATTTACCACTACGCAAAAACTTTAAATGCCGGAGATGAAATTAACATCTTAGCCATAGATAAATACTTAATTTTAAACTTTCCCACCATTTTTTTTGATCTGGCGGCCTAGATGTTGGTGTAACAAAGCCTTAAATTATGGAAATTTTTTTAAAGTGAATATGGCAAAAATTGTGTTTTTTGCGATTTTCACGATCATTTGAGGTCGAATGACCTCGAAAAAGACTTTTTTGGAATTCTTGTCCTCGAGTTGTATGAAAATGGCTATAATCTTGCACCGGTTGCAAAAATTGTATTTTTTATAATTTTTCTACCACCATTTTGGAAAATGGCATCTACAACACCTGGTCCAGATTATGGCAATGTATATCTAACTTCTGCTAACTCTCTTATAGGTAATTAAATGACTTTGTGGGCTAGACAAGTGAGTAGAACATAAAATTCACAGTTCCGAAAAGAAAATAAAAAAAATATACGTCATTTTTACCGGGGTATATCATAAACATCTGTGACGCCAGTCAAAAAAAATGGTAGGGTGTTTAAAACGAAGTATTTATCTAAAGCTAACATATTAATTTAATCTCCGGAATTTAAAAGTTCTTGCGTAGTGGCAAATTGAAATTGACACTACAAAAAGCTAGTTTTTCATGCGTACATGGTATTTTTAAGGTCAATCAAGGTCATGCATCAACTAAACTTTTTTTCAGTAGTAAGCTTTGCTAAGTTTTGCTTTTTACGAAATAGGATAAAATAAAATGTGGTAATAAGTCACCATTTTGATATATCAGCCGCCAAATTGAAACGCGTCATAGCTAAACTAAATTTTTATTAACAGTATTATTGGTCTTGACCTTTTTATCTTTTTTACCAAATTTGGTCCTTTTCGCTTTAATAGTTGATGTTATTTTTAAAATATCTTAATTTTGCTGGGGTATTTTTCAAGGTCATGAAGCCTTAAACTGTTTGAAGTACATTTGAATTTGGTCTGACAAAACGTCGAATTATTAAGATTTTTTGAAGAGAAAAAAACAAAAATCTTGTTTTTTCCGATTTTCAAGGTCTTTTGAGGTCGGATGATCTTGAAAGTAAATTTTTTGGAATTCTCGCTCTAGAGTTATATAGAATTGAATATAATCATGCCCTGGTTGCGAAAGTTGTATTTTTTATGATTTTTGGCCACCATCTTTAAAGATGACGTCTTATCAACCCCTGCTACATGGATGCGAACAAAACACCCACTAATACTTGATTTTGTGATTAAAGAGCTATCAATCCCACATAGTTACAAAACTCCTTCATTCAAAATCCCACAGACTTACACATGCCCCTTCATTACTTCTTTGTTTTTGAAATTTAATATTGTTACACATTTTGCAATTCTTGAGCCACTATAGCATCTCTCTCTAGTTAAATGATTGCAAGCGTTTAGAACAGAGCGCACGTGAATTGATTATAATATTTCATGGTGATTTGAGAGAACTAAGGAGTCATTTACTACGTTTATACGCACCTAAAAGCGCTTTTATATACACTGAGAGAACAATATTCTTAACACAACTATTATGGTGTATTTGGGTTCAATTTTTTTGTAGGTGATAAGCCCAGCGTACACACATGTTACCTTTTCTTGTATAGCTATTTTAAAATTTCCAGATTTTTGTCATTTTCTAGTCAAAAAATCTTAATAATTCGACGTTTTATCAGACCCTTAGAGTTTGATACAGTTTGAAGCTTCATGACCTTGAAAAACACCCAAAAACAAAAGGAAGCTATTCATCAACTATTAAAGCGAAGAGGACCAAATTTGGTAAAAAAGATAAGAAAGTAAAGTTCAATAATATTGTTTAAAAAAATTGACTCAGCTATGACGCGTTTCAATATGGCGGCTGATATATCGAAATGGTGACTTACTCCCACATTTTATTTTATCCAATTTCGTAAAAAAGCAAAAATGACATGACGGCCATCAATTCTTGTTGACTTATCGCCGCTTACTATGAAAAAAAAAGTTTAGTTTATGCATGATCCTGATTGATCTTGAAAATACCATATACAAGTGAAAAACCAGCTTTTTGTAGTGATTTTTTCCAATTTACCACTACGCAAAAACTTTAAATGCCGGAGATGAAATTAACATCTTTCCCACCATTTTTTTTGATCTGGCGGCCTAGATGTTGGTGTAACAAAGCGTTAAATTATGGAAATTTTTTTAAAGTTAATATGGCAAAAATTGTGTTTTTTGCGATTTTTACGATCATTTGAGGTCGGATGAACTGGAAAAAGACTTTTTTGGAATTCTTGTCCTCGAGTTGTATGAAAACGGGTATAATCTTGCACCGGTTGCAAAAATTGTATTTTTTATAATTTTTCTACCGCCATTTTGGAAAATGGCATCTACAACACCTGGTCCAGAATATGGCAATGTATATCTAACTTCTGCTAACTCTCTTATAGGTAATTAAATGACTTTGTTGGCTAGACAAGTGAGTAGAACATAAAATTCACAGTTCCGAAAAAAAAATATAGGTCATTTTTATCGGGGTATGTCATAAACATCTGTGACGCCAGTCAAAGAAAATGGTAAGGAGGTTTAAAACGAAGTATTTATCTAAAGCTAGCATATTAATTTAATCTCCGGAATTTAAAAGTTCTTGTGTAGTGGCAAATTGAATTTGACACTACAAAAAGCTAGTTTTTCATGTGTACATGGTATTTTCAAGGTCAATCAAGGCCATGCATCAACTAAACTTTTTTTCAATAGTAAGGTTTGCTAAGTTTTGCTTTTTTACGAAATAGGATAAAATAAAATGTGGTTATATCAGCCGCAATATTGAAACGCGTCATAGCTAAACTAAATTTTTATTAACAATATTATTGGTCTTGGCCTTCTTATCTTTTTCACCAAATTTGGTCCTTTTCGCTTTAATAGTTGATGTTATTTTTAAAATATCTTAATTTTGCTGGGGTATTTTTCAAGGTCATGAAGCCTCAAACTGCATCAAACTCTAAGAATCGAATTTGGCATACATGCCTAATCGTTTGAAGTACATTTGAATTTGGTCTGACAAAACGTCGAATTATTAAGATTTTTTGAAGAAAAAAAAACAAAAATCTTGTTTTTTCCGATTTTCAAGGTCTTTTGAGGTCGGATGATCTTGAAAGTAAATTTTTTGGAATTCCCGCTCTAGAGTTATACGGAATTGAATATAATCATGCCCCGGTTGCGAAAGTTGTATTTTTTATGATTTTTGGCCGCCATCTTGAAAGATGACGTCTTATCAATCCCTGCTACATAGATGCGAACAAAACACCCACTAATACTTGATTTTGTGATTAAAGAACTATCAATTCCACATAGTTACAAAACTCCTTCATTCAAAATCCCACAGACTTACACATGCCCCTTCACTACTTCTTTGTTTTTGAAATTTAATATTGTTACACATTTTGCGATTCTTGAGCCACTATAGCATCTCTCTCTAGTAAAAAGATTGCAAGCGTTTAGAACCGAGCGCACGTGAATTAGTCATAATATTTCATGGTGATTTGAGAGAACTAAGGAGTCATTTACTACGTTTATACGCACCTAAAAGCGCTTTTATATACACTGAGAGAACAATATTCTTGACACAACTATTATGGTGTATTTGGGTTCAATTTTTTTGTATGTGGTAAGCCCAGCGTACTCGCATGTTACCTTTTCTTGTATAGCTATTTTAAGATTTCTATACAAAAACTATAATATAGTTGGACCCTATTTGTTTAACTCACATACGACGGCTTTATTTTTAACAGGTGGACTTTTTATTTTAGTATTTAGTGTTTTAGTCACAAATGTGCGTAACTCTATACTCTTCCAACACGGGTAATGGAAAAGAACATATTAATTTAAATTTAATAATAATTAAATTAAAATACTAATGGAAAAGAAATATAGGGGTTTTCACGCAAAAAAGGCAGATATTATTTTAAAATAACAAAACAGTTTTTTGTCAATATCTCTAAAACTATAAACGTGGATATAGGGTTGTTGTTGGATTCAGAAACAAAATATCTATCAACTTCCACAAGATGGGTCAAAAAATAAGAAAGTTTATGTCAATACTTCACATTTGAAAATTTCAAAATTAGAAAGAATGTATATATTTTTTATGTTTAAGTGCTAACACATTTACCTTCATAAAAAAATGTCTTTTATGTAACTTTTTTGGAACACCCGCTATGCCAAATATAGTCCAATTAAAATACGCGCTGATTTTTTTTCCTAAAAACATTATTTTAACACTTTTGCTCGACGACCAATAATAAACCCACAAAATCTAGAAGCAAAGAAGGCTGGGACACCCAGCGCTTACTACGTTTTTAAGATGCCATAAATTGGACGTAGTTTGTTTGCGTAACATTTCTCTCATTCACACACAAAAACGTCCCCTGTACCTACTGACCTCGTACGTACATTTTAAGTCCAATTAATGTCTTTTATTGCTCTACCAAGAAACATACAAGGTAAGTACTTGTTACGTACCGAAATGTCCATACATGGTACTTTTTTCCATATGCCAAGGATGTACATATGGAAAGTGCACGTAATATGTACGTCCCTAGTATGTATATTGAAGTTAGCGTACGTACTATTCGTCCGGTACGAGGTACGTATTTGGTACGAAACTTTGCTGTACCGGTATGGGGTGGCCTTTGTTTTTGAAACGAAAGTACACTCTATACCGTTTTTTAATTCGTTCAATATCGTTGTTATTATTATGGCGTGAACCGTCTCTTAGAGAACATAGGTCTTTTTAACTCTTCTGTGTATCCAAAAGCTTAAAGCATTCTGTGTCGCACACCAAAGCGTCTTTTTCGAAATATGCTTATAAATGTTTTCATTGTGTCAAAATTCCCTGTTAGGAATTACGATCTTGTGTTTTTTCCTCTTCATTGACCAGTGTTCCTCAGACGTAGGTGGGTCACCATCATCTTCTTTTTTATCCAAGTTGGACACTGCACCAATCCCCAAATGGCATCGATTAGCACATTCAATTAATTGCACTTTACACTAAAAATAATGCATAAGCCAATGAATAGATCACTCTATTTATCATTTAACGCAAGAGAAGCAGTGCTTTCCCTAGTAGTCCGTTTATGTCTTTAAAATTTTCAAAAAATTTGTAAGATAGTTTAAACTTTTTAATCAAAAGTCAAATAATTTTGAACTACGTCCCTTGGGGGTCGGTAACCGAATTTTTAATATAAAAGGAGAAAATCTAAGCATTGCTCAAGTTTTTCATGAATATCTCAAAAACTGAAACACCCACTTAAGAACGGTTTTCATCTTCAGAAAGTCAAGTCATCGGTTTATTTAACAAGATATTCGTTTTTGTTTAGAAGTAAGTGGTACGAAAACAGTAGCGGTTCGTTTTGGAAAAATGTTAAAATTTCAGCTTTTTCAACTTCTTTGCAAGTTAATTTCCTTTGTTCTAGTTTTTAGGTTTAAGTTCCAAAATTATAATTATTGACTTTGAAAATTTGCCCATTATCCTAAGTTTCTTTTGCTGCTTTTTAAAATATTTTTTGGTACAGATTACACTACCCGTGGCCTTTTTAGCACAAAGGGTACCAAAATTATTGTTTTTTTTTTAAATTTGCAGCATTAAGGACTTTATTTTTTTTTGCCTATAGATATGTTGCCATTTTTGTTGTTATGTATATTTTTAGAATAATGTTTAAATATACCTTTTACTCTTGTCACAGTTTGCTTGTTTTTTTTTCAGAAACGTCCTCAGCAACAGTTAAATTTGAAAAATCCACTAATTTAAAACTGTGAATATTTTCCTAAAAAAATAACAAAGTAATATCTCTCGCTGGAATTTCTACAAACTTTGTGATTAAATGCTTTTTAAGTTTCTTTTAAAAATATTATAAAGCTTAAAATCAAAGTAGTTAGGACTTTTTCCAGTCTATGATTGGGTAAAGAAAAATTCTCTTTACCTCTTGTGTAGTAGGTGTGGTGCATCTGGTTTGTCATAAACTTACTTTTGTTGCAGTGCACATGAAGAAGTAGCTTTAAAGCGTATATTAAAATTGCCGTAAGTATCCCTGCATGTTTCACTGTAACCAATATTAAATATTTTTCTGATTGCTCGTTCTTGTGCAACTTTAACCCGACCTATTTCAGAAGAGGCACCACATATAGTTATTCCATAATGCAATCGGCGCGTGGATATTTGAATAATAAACAGTTAAAAGTACTAAGGTTCCTAAAGAATTCCGGAGAAGCTTTATTTGGAAAATACATTTGTTTATTTTAGAACACACTGCATCAATATGTTTAGTCCAGTCAAAGGGCTTGTCAAATAGCAGTCCTAGTAATTTAAAATTTGCAGAGAAAGAAAGGAGTCGAACATTTAAATAAATAGGCAAATTAAGAGACGGTGTAAGTTTGGATCTAAATTCCATACAAACTACAAACAGTTATGTCAATATTAACAATTAGATTGCTTTTGGCACACCATTTAGAGAAATCATTGAAAACAGTGTTTATATATATAAAAAAAACAAAGCGAAAAGAGAAATGATTAATCAATTTTTCACCCTTGGTAACCAGTGTGGACTCATCAGTAGTTTCACTGGTCACCCTCCACCATCATCATTAAACACTATCATACACTTTGATTTCCAACCTTGAACCACTCACAAATAGGCATCGTTCCGCACTGGTACTTATCCAAGTTACCTGATACGAATTCGCCCTGGCGTGTTAATATTTCCAGTGGGATTATTCTTCTAAGGCAATAAAAATAAACAGTAGTTAAAAACCTCCAAATCAGTTACTTCAATCGAAAAGAAACAAAAAAAAAACAAAAGATCAAAAGATCTTGGGTGGAAATAACGAAAATTCAAACTTGGATGAGCATCCCACAAGGAACACACAAAAGATCAAAGCGAAAACAGAACTGAATAAACGATATTTCGCCCTGGGTAACCAGCGTGGGCTCATCAGTAGTTGGTCACCCTCCACTATACATCATTAAACACCATCATACACTTTGATTTCTAACCTTGAACCACTCACAAATAGGAATCGTTCCGCACTGGTACTTATCCAAGTTACCTGATACGAATTCGCCCTGCCGTGTTAATATTTCCAGTAGGATTATTCTCCTAAGGCAATAAAAATAAAAAGAAGTTAAAAACCTCCAAATCAGTTACTTCAGTGGAAAAGAAACTAAAAAAAAAACAAAAGATCAAAAGATCTTGGGTGGAAATAACGAAAATTCAAACTTGGATGAGCATCCCACAAGAAACACACAAAAGATCAAAGCGAAAACAGAAATGAATAAACGATGTTTCGCCCTGGGTAACCAGCATGGGCTCATCAGTAGTTTCACTGGTCACCCTCCGCTATACATCATTAAACACCATCATACACTTTAATTTCCAACCTTGAACCACTCACAAATAGGCATCGTTCCGCACTGGTACTTATCCAAGTTACCTGATACGAATTCGCCCTGGCGTGTTAATATTTCCAGTGGGATTATTCTTCTAAGGCAATAAAAATAAACAGTAGTTAAAAACCTCCAAATCAGTTACTTCAATCGAAAAGAAACAAAAAAAAAACAAAAGATCAAAAGATCTTGGGTGGAAATAACGAAAATTCAAACTTGGATGAGCATCCCACAAGAAACACACAAAAGATCAAAGCGAAAACAGAAATGAATAAACGATGTTTCGCCCTGGGTAACCAGCATGGGCTCATCAGTAGTTTCACTGGTCACCCTCCGCTATACATCATTAAACACCATCATACACTTTAATTTCCAACCTTGAACCACTCACAAATAGGCATCGTTCCGCACTGGTACTTATCCAAGTTACCTGTTACGAATTCGTCCTGTTTTCGCTTTGATCTTTAGTGTTTATTTTCCTGTGGAGTTCTTCTACACCTTCAGCAAGTACTACTACGATGGCATCATCGGCATAAGTTTCAATGATTCCACGAGTAATATGCTGAGGCAAGTCATTTACATAGAGAAGGAAAAGCACCTAAAACAGTTTCTTGCGGAGTACCCAAATTGAAAGGATATTCCTTAGAAAGCATATCCTCCGCTTTTGTCCTGAACTCCCTATCGGTTAAAAAAATGAGATAATAAAACCATTTATCGACCCTCTGATCCCCATACTGTCAATTTTTTCAAAGACAAAACTTGGATTTAGGGCGTCGAAGGCTCGGGTGAAGTCAAAGAGCAGAGCTACAATAAATTTATTATCATCTAGGTAGTTATGCACGCTCTGAACAATGTACGTGGCTGCTGATTCAGTGGAATGGTTAGGTCTAAAACCGTGCTGATTTTTACTTAACAGATTAGGTTTATCGACCCTGTATAATGCGTTGCCAATGATAAATCTCCAAACAAAAAAAAAGTAAGGGGCTTAAATCCATATTCTGGAAAAGGTTAATGATCATTTCTTATAAGTATCGCGAAAAATTCTTGTTCTATTACAAATACGATATAGAGTGTATCCTGAAAAATATAGGCTGAAAAGGACCACCCGGGCAGAGCTACATGACGTCTTACTTTAGGTCGTAGTTGTTGTGTTGTGTTTTAAAAAATAAGATTAGTTTGAAGGTGTAGGTTTATGGGTTGAGGAATCTTATTAATGTAACGTCCTTTTTTTGAATTGCCAACGTTTCGCAAAATTTATTTGACCTTGTAATATTTAATATCGCACAAATCACTAAAAATCAATAAAATGTAAATAGGAATGTCCTATCACAATATACCCTAAGAAAAAAAAATAAAAATAAAAAATAAAAAAAAGTGCGTCGCGTCGACGGTGTTTGAACCCACAACCTACAGGTTGAGAGACCAAAGCTGCACTGCACCTTGCGCTTATAAAGAAATAGGTTGAAACCGCGGAATATAAGCATTTTGGCGGATTCTTATGGTCGACTTAATCAGAGAATTGTCGCGTTTGGTGGAAGTAGACACTTCACTTGGGATGGTTTTCTGAGTGCACGGAATTAAACGCTCATGATTTTATTGTATCATGCATATAGATGTAGGTACTTAATATTATACCATAAAGGTGCCCTAAAAGTAATCTTCTTTAATGGTATTTCATTAGTATATGCTAAGAAAATGGGTACTAGGATCACATTATTTTAATGTTTTACTTTTAAGGTACCGGAATAGCTTATGCGCTAAAAGAACTAAATAATGTTTCAATAAGTGATATATACTTTGCATATAATAAAGATGTTCTAATAGTAACCTTCTTTAGTGGTATATCCTTAGCATATGCCAAGAAAATACTTAGAAGATCAGTCTTTTGATGTTTTTTATGGTAGCAAAATATGTGCGCTAAATTGACCAGAAAATGTTTTAAAATTGATATATTCTTTGCATGTGTTAAAGATGTAATCAAAAGGACTTGTTCAAATGGTACATTCAAAGCATTTGCTATGGATATCCTTATACTTAAATAGTATGTACCAAGCATATTCTAAAGATGTGCTCAAAAAACATCCTCAAAAGGAAGCTTAACGCATGCATGCTAATGTTCTTTCATTGCTATGTGGGTAAGCATAACTTTAATTCTTTTTTTAATTTTTTTGCAAACGCATCAAAGATAAGCTAACAGTAAGAAATCAAAAATAGCTTGCCAACTTTAAATGTTAAATATCAAGCACTTTTTAATGAAAATAACGCTGCACTAACTTAACAAAATAACAGAATTTCACAACACATTTACACAAACTCTATGACAGTCTAATAACACTTTCAGTTTTATTAAAAGAAATATTATCAAAGAACTGTTCAAAATTTTCCTTAAAAGATCTTTGACAAAGAAATTTTATAGTGTAATACCGTCCTTACACTGTAAATTGTTTCATCAAATATCTTTTATAAAAGATCATTGACAAATAAACTTTATAGTGTAATGCCGGCCTTAGAATAAATTAAGAATCCGATAAAGCTTTTGAAGCTTTCGTATGTTTTTCTACTAGTTTATTTTCCGATCTTATTTATACCTTTTAATTTAAGTTTACAGATTTTTGTTTTTTTGTCAGTGACCTTCGCTCAAGAACTGTCAAAGTGACGTTAAAAATAGGCTATCTAATGTCCATTGCCTTTTTCTTTTTGTCGCGGTTACGGTTAACCTTGGTCCTAAAATTTCCCAGAAATATAAGCAAAAGAAGGAGACCTCGATTGTGTAACATCTTTAAATATTGTTTTAATTTGCAGATAATTGTTTATGTTTCCATGTGTATATAATCAAAAGTTTTTAATTTTTATGAATTTCCGAATTATACTTAAATTTTCACGTAAAAAATGCTATGACGTCATCTATTAGCTGACATTAACAAATTTTTAAAATATCTTATCCCCCTTCAACCCCCCCACCACCCAAAAGTTAATCAGTTCATGGTTAGCCGATAGAGGACTTTTTACCAAATTTCGTTGAAAGCGATTAAGGCGTTCTTGAGTTATGTATGTATACAGACAGACAACAGACCGACAGACAACTTTTTTTTTTCGTCGATTAAAGTGTTTTGGAACCTTAGTAACTTATTTTTGATAAAATTAAGAAAACTCAAAATTTCACGATTTTAATAGTCCCCTATACCATATATGGTGGACTAAAAAGCCACCTTTTTTTACTTTCTATACTTATTAGGTTTATTGGCTTAAAAACGACACGAGAAAAAAAATAATTAAAAACCATATACAGGGTTCCTAAGATTTTCCTTAGGGATAGAATTTCAATAAATCAAAAAGAAATGGCATAGAAAGTTCTGCGCGCACAAAAGAAACAGGTATATTGAGCAATGGTGCCAGTTTGTTATTATCTCCGGACTGCTTTCATGAGAAAAAATTGTCGCCATAAATCATAGTTGCAATAATAACCGTTGACAAGATGTCTGCAAATTCCGCTAGATGGCGGCCACACCATGAGATGATCGAGGAAAAACTAGATGTTTTCGGGTCCAAACCACAGCTTTTTCTTGCCTAAAGGAGGCGGCAGGGTCCATTATTTACGATACTGAGCGATAAACTCGTGAGGTTGTTAACATTAGAAAGTAATATCTTCGCTTTTAATTAAATTTCTTTCCATTCTGTTCTACTAGTGACATCTATCTGAAAACGGCCAAACCATGCAGCTAGCACTAGCAGCCAAAGAAATCAATAAACGGCGCTGTTTTTCCTGCAGAGCTTTTTGCTTGCGATATTATTGATTTTAAATAAAGCTGGCCCTACACTACATTTGATTTTTTCTAGGTGTTTTATGACATGATCTCGAAACATGTAGCGAACCAATTCTTCAAAACTAGCGGGAGGGTAAAAGCGAAAAATAAGGGGCTGCCAATATTTGCAACACCCAAAAACGGGTGAAAATATTTATTTTGCTTTGTTTCTTTACAAAAAACGTTTTTTTTACGAAAAACTTGAGCTCTGCCACTTTTTTAATTTTTTTCTTCAACTTTCTCGAAATTTTCGTCATACCGTAGAAAAAAATTATTTCCCCCATGGTCATACTCTACTTTTATTCAAAAAAATTTAGAAACAGAGACGGGATCAGTTTTCCTAAAACGGGGGATCTTGGTTTCGAGTGAGAAGATAAAGGGCGCCGCAGGCAAAAATTTTTCAATTAAATTAGCCGAACGCAAAAATGTTAGAAAAACAAAGCACGAAATAAAAATGGCTCCGCTTACAATTTTTTTTCAAAAATTACGTAATTTCGGGAACGCAAAGAAATAGGTCTAAAGAGTATCATTTAAAAAAAAAAAAATATCAATTTTTCTCGCCCTCCTCCACTGGGACTACAGGGGCCGTGCACAAATTACGTAATGATCATAGGGGGGAGGAGGGGGGTTTTCGACAGCGTTTGCATTTGTGTGAAACTAAGAAAATTTGGAAAGAAAATAAGTGAAAAGTTTTTTTTTTTGGGGGGCGGGGGTGGCGTGCCAAACCGTTAAAAAACATTACATAGGGAGGGGGTCAAAAATTGGTAAAATTACCGTTACGTAATTTGTGCACGGCCCCACATCTGACTGTTCCTCCTTTTTGATTTCGAATCAAAGTGCAAAACCCGGGTTGGACGTTCGAAGGCGTCAACCCCTCCTATTTGCTTGATAAAGTTTCTACGGAAATATCTCAGTCGATTTCTCCGGCCGTGTATGAACGCTTTAGGTTAGGCATTTACATGTATCTCAGTCCCCAGCCTGTAAACAATGCGTAAGTAATGGTTACAAAATGAAAAGCCGAAAAATATTTTTTTTTACGATATCCTTCATCAGTTTGGTATTAAAGTCGAGCAAAAACAATTTTTATTCCAGTCCTAAAGGTATGAAAATGGAAAACATTAGAAAACAACAACCTGGAATGAATTTACTACGTGTAAGATGTAGTGACAACATCACCCCATGCCCATCCTTTTCTGCCTAATGTGCTTTTCCGTTTGTCTACGTCTTATACACGGCTGCTTGGCCCCCTAAGGATTTGCTTAAGAACCCTGTATTATACAGAGATAGTTAAAAAAAAGTGAATGAAATTAAATTTTTAAACAGTCTTGTAGTTAAATATTATCCAAATTTCATCATAACCTCATTTAAGCACACCAACCATCGCTCAAGTCGAGACTGGGGTGACGGTGTGGTGTGATAAGCTCACTAAAATAGAAATAAATATGTGCAATTTTGACCCTTATTGCCGCATGTTATTGGCCTTGCCAATGACGGCCTAAACGCACCAGTAGACACACCACCGTCTCTGAACGACGTCAATGAGGCGCACCGTTTATTTTCATATTCCTGAACGGCGACACACCACGCACCGGTGCGTTTTTTACACTGGGTGTGGCTATTCTGAACGCAGCCCAGAGTTTGCCAAACTTTGGATGGAGGGCACATTTTTTAAAAACTAACAAACGGTTCGGAGCACTTTTTTGAATTTTTGCCGAATAAACTATAATTTTTTTCTAAGGCCATTAGTTCCGATTTAAATGTTTGAATGTTTGGAATTAGTGGTCTTAGAAAGAAATTTTAGCTTATGCGGCAAAAAATCAAAAACGTGCTCCGAGCCGTTTCGTAGTTTTCAGAAAATGAAAAAAGTTTAGCCAATTCTGATGTATATTTGATTCCAAAAAGTATGGATATCACATGACCCGTATTGAACGACACTTTGACATTTCCTGAGCTAAGGTCACTGATAGAAAAAAAAAGAAATTTTATTCTAGTTACGCTACATTTTAAGCAAAATACGAATAAGCTTTTATTTAACTTGCAATGTATGTACTAACGAACTATGTTGGTTCGGATGGAATTTTGCAACTTAATTTTGACCTACTTCCCGAAATCCGATCGGATTCAAATTTGGCATAATTATATAGTTACGCTGACAATATAAGAATATAGTGTGATGAAATTGACAGCTCCCCTCTACTCGGACAGGGTAGAGGGGGGTACAGTTGAGGTACGTCCGATTTCATTGAAATTTGGTGCGTTAGGACACTTGGGGATGGAGATAACGAATTTCTAATCAGATTTTAAGATGGACGATTTTTGGCCATCTTTTCCTAACCAATTTTAACTAACTAAAAATTGTCTTACGGGGGCTGTTGGGGATAAGCAATACGACTTTTTCATCAGATTTTTAAAATTCAATATAGCGGATTCAAGATGGACGATTTTCAGTCATGTTTCGTTAACCAATTTTAACTGACTTATCCACATCCGATTGTGTTCAAGGTACCCATCTCCCTCTAACGAGGGAAGTGGAGGGGGAAAAAGATTTATTTTGTTCGATTTCAATCAAAATTGGCATACAGGGATTTTTAAGGTGGGCGATTATGAATTTTTTATCAGATTTTAAAATTTCAATATGGCGGATTCAAAATGGACGATGAAGTTTACAAATCTAAAAATTAAGGGTGTGATCCGGCCAGAACACATTAATGTGGTATTATTAGGTACACACTTCCCTCTAACGAGGGAAGTGGAAGGGGAAAATCATTTAGTTTGTTCGATTTCAATCAAAAATCAAAAAAAAACTTTTAAAGAACAAGCAATGCACTCAAAAGTAAAAATTAATTTTTTATCTCTCTTATACCATAATAAAAGCGATGGGCGCAAATTAAAAATTTTAACAATACGGTGACAAAGAGAGAACTTTAAAAGAAGAAATATTCGAATGATAAACGAAGCATCTAAAGAAGCTGAGAATCGGTGAGATTGCCGTGCCGTGCTTGCCAGGCCTTTGTGTAATACAACTGTTTTTTAGGTGATTCGACGATGTGACCAATATACGATACCTAAATATAAAATTTTTAATTTGCGGCTATCGCTTTTATTATGGTATAAGAGAGATAAAAAATTATTTCCTACTTTTAAGTGCATTTAAAAAAAGCTTGTTTGTTAAAAGTTTTTTTTAATAAATATTTTTTCTAATTTTTTTGTGGTCAGCCTACAACATGGCATTCATTATTAGCATATGAGAAACAAATTTCAACTTGAACAATAGAAAAATATGCTTTGACATGATATTATACCAAGGGAAAAAGTACATATGTAAAGTCTTTGTCAGACGGTGCAATTTACTAACAAATATGCACATTACAAAGCTTTCACTCCATTTTGGTTTTATAAAACTAGGGTGGCCGGCGTGGCGCGAAATTTTGGTAATTTATTTTTTCTATAAAATAAATGTACGACTTTGCAAAAAAGTAGCTAGAAGTTATCTTTCCATGATATATATTCACATTTCATGATTCCTTTTTCAGATCTTTTTATCATCATTTCATCTCCCTAATGGAATGTTCGTTTTTTATTATTCTTGACTAAAAATAAAAATGTAATGTTTTATTAATCAAATTATAAAACAGATACTCTAACAATAAATGGTTACATACACTTCCGGCCACATAAAATGCGTACGCCGATTTTATATAGTGTATTATGGGCCTCGCAACTCAGTAACATTTTAGGTATTTCAAATTGACAAAAAATGTCATCGTCAGGTTTTGTTGTTGTCATACGCTTATATTTAAAAATGCCCCAACTAAACGAATTCGAAAAAGCCTTTAGCAAAATTAGACGGTGGTTGATCGGTTCGAAGAGTATGGACGAAACAAGGCTAAAATTGTAAGAATAAGAAGAAAGTATCAAGAAGAAGGAACTTTCAAGCATAGTAAGGTGTGGCCAGTCTCTTTATTTTTGTGTTTACAATGTCCAAATATCTAACCTGTAATTCGAAAATGTCAAAGTCAGTTACAATAAGCAACGCAAATAGCAAAACTTAAATTCAACAGACTTGCAGCTAACTTCTGCTGTACGCATTTTATGTAGCCGGAAGTATACATACAAAAGTTCTAGTAAGTTTTTCATTCTTATTTCAAGTTTTTCGGGCGACATTCAAGATGGCGTCTTGACATTTAAAAATTAATATACACTTACCTAAATAATCGACACATTAGTATCGCCCCTTTCACTACTGCCTGATTCGTGAGCACACGGCTCAGTTAACTTTTTATCGATTTTCAAAAAAAAATATAAGGTGACCAAAAAAGCCGTACATTTTTTTTCGGCTTTAGTTTTGTTATCGTAAGTTTGATTTTAGTGATTGTAAAGAGCTAAAGCTTCAGACCAACACTGTTCTCAACTAAAAAGCCAGTTAACTATTATCTCTTCAGTGCCCTTTAGCCAAAGATTACCGCCATTTTTATAACCAAATTGACAGGCAACATATGGATTTTCTGTCAGTTGGGTGTCAATACGTCCGCTATAGTAGGCTAAAGGATACTAAATCGAAAAAGAGTTAACTGGCTTTTTAGTTAAGCAGGTGCTATTCAGACTATATAAAACTTTTGTCAAAACTGACATTTCGTTAAAATCCAAGATAGCGCATGATTTTTGACACCCCCGCCAAAATTTTACGTGCGCGACAGTACTCGATTTTAGACATTTGCCATATGTCGTGCACAGAGAGGTATCACTTCTAAAAATCGAACAAGAGGCAGTAAAGCTCAACTCCAACGAAGTAAGTGGTGTTTTAACCCATTGTAAAACATAGTTCTAAAAACCACTAGTTTTTGTTCTGCTAGGGATTTGTTAAATCTCGCCCGATTCTGTAGACTTTGAGCTCTGCGAGAAGATTATGCTCTTGACTATATAAGCTATCTGTCAAATTTGACATTTTATGAAAATCCGTAATGGCGCATGCTTTTGAATTGATGATATTTTTTACTCCTTCCTGCTAAAACCAAGCCAATGTACCTGATTTCGATTATCCAGAAAGCCACGTCTTTTCAGTGTGCAAAGAGGTATCATTCCCAAAAATCGAACAAGAAATAAAAAACTCAACGATAGTAGTGCTTCTTTTAATCATGTGAAAATAGGTAAAGCAAAAATTATCTCAAAAAGTTATGTTGCTTTTTATTAGAATTTTCGATTTCTGGACACTGTATAAAATAACAAAATCGGCTAAGTTAAAAAAATCAGTAAAATAAAAATTTTCTGGATTTTATCTATTTTACACAGGTTTAAAAGAAGCACTTCTTTCGTTGAGCAAAGCTTTTTTAGTTCTTGTCCGATTTTTACACTAAAAAGACGTGGTTTTCAGGATAATTGAATACAGGTACACTTGATTTCAAAAAAAACTCATAGATACATTTTTTCCTATGCCACAGAATTAAGCTTAGCCATTAGTGTATACTATTATAAGGTACCACCAGCTTGGTATGCCTGACAGCTTAAAATTCAGTGTGACATCCTTAAAAATGCCACAGATATCAATATTTACAAAAGTTCAAATTATCACTCGAGTTATAGAAGACGGCTGGTCTATAAGAAGAGCGGCTACCTATTTTGGAGTTGATAAAATGACGATAATGCGATAGAAAAAGCGCTGGATTGAAAATAATTCTACGGATAGGAAAGATGGATCAGGACGACCAAAAGTAAGTCCTGAAGTGCAAGATGAAAGAATTATTGACCATCTCAGACAAAATCCTTTTTCAACGTCGGTTGAAGTAGCTAATGTAACATTATTTCCAGGTTCTTTAGGAACAGTAAATAGAAGAGTAACGAAATCAGAAGTCTCTTGTCGAGTTGCTGCAAAGAAGCCTTTTCTAACAGAAGAACAAAAACATGCCAGAGTGATTTTTGCACTGAACAACGTTCTTCGTGAAAATGACTTCTGAGAGAGAGTGGTTTTCACTGACGAAAAAATTTGTCAATCGTCTTCAAGCAGCAGGAAAATTTTAGTTTATCGTCCACCAAATTCTAGATTTGAACCCGAATATACAAACCAAATTAAAAAAGCTGGACATTTTTTTGTAGACATGTGGGGCTCGTTTAGTGCTAGAGGTTTGTTCTTTTTTTGGAGAATCGAAGGAAGATTCAATAGTAAACGATATATTGAAATCCTTGAAAACGTTATGCTGCCATCTGTACAGGCTTTACATGAAAATAATGACTTCGTTTATCAGCAGAACAACTGTCCAGTACACACGGCTAATGTTGTTTGCCAATGGTTTCAGAATAATAATATAGAAACACTTCTTTGACCAGCCAACGGCCCTGACTTTAATCCAATGGAAAATATATGAGGTCGAATCGTTAAAATAATATACCAAAGGAATTCGAGACTACGAAATGCTGAAGAGTTAAGCGATGCTTTTTATCGCACATTGGATTAGCTCTCAGAAGACCATCAGTATTTTAAAAATTTAACCTTTTCAGTGCCCAGACGTTTGCAGCTTGTAATAGAGAAAAATGGTGATCCTATTAAATACTATATTATTTATTTAAGTTCATTTCTAAGTTAAAATAATTAGCATTAAGTCTACCATCGTTTTTGACTTAATCCAAGTTTCCTACTCGTCGAATTGTTTTCAATCCAGCGCTGTCCATCGTATTATTGTTATTTTATCAACTCCAAAATGAGTTACCGCCCTCTTTATAGAACAGCCTTCGTCCGTTACTCGAGTGATAATTTGATATTGTTCAATAAAGACTTTACTAAAACATTATTTTTGCTGATTTTTTAGTAATATGCAAAATTTAATATAAAAATAAGGTTGCCTTTAATTTAAGTAAAAAAATATTTTCAATTTTAGAAGCTTTTTTTAAACAATATGACAAATTGTCGTACTTTTGAAGTTTTTAGGCATTTTAGCTGGTAGTCCGTTTATATTATACACTTTTAGAAAGGTCAATTTTGTGACTGCATGTATGCGTTTTTTTTTTAAATCAAGTGTACACTTACAAAAATTTGGCAGGAAGGAGTGCAAAAATTTTCATAAAATGTCAAATTTGATAGATGGCGTAAATAGGCTAGAGCGTTAGCAAAGCAAAGCTAAAAATCTAAAGAATCGGACAACATTTAACAAATCCCTAGTAGAACAAAAGCTAGTGGTTTTTAGACCTATGTTTTACAAAGGGTTAAAAGACCACTTACTTCGTTGGCGTTGAGCTTTATTACTTCTTTTCCGATTTTTAGAAGTGATACCTCTTTATGCACGACACGTATCTTCATGGCAATTGTCTAAAATCGAGTACAGTGACGCACATAAAATTTTGGCGGGGGTTGTTAAAAAAAAATATGCTTTGACATGATATTATACCAAGGGAAAAAGTACATATGTAAAGTCTTTGTCAGACGGTGCAATTTACTAACAAATATGCACATTACAAAGCTTTCACTCCATTTTGGTTTTATAAAACTAGGGTGGCCGGCGTGGCGCGAAATTTTGGTAATTTATTTTTTCTATAAAATAAATGTACGACTTTGCAAAAAAGTAGCTAGAAGTTATCTTTCCATGATATATATTCACATTTCATGATTCCTTTTTCAGATCTTTTTATCATCATTTCATCTCCCTAATGGAATGTTCGTTTTTTATTATTCTTGACTAAAAATAAAAATGTAATGTTTTATTAATCAAATTATAAAACAGATACTCTAACAATAAATGGTTACATACACTTCCGGCCACATAAAATGCGTACGCCGATTTTATATAGTGTATTATGGGCCTCGCAACTCAGTAACATTTTAGGTATTTCAAATTGACAAAAAATGTCATCGTCAGGTTTTGTTGTTGTCATACGCTTATATTTAAAAATGCCCCAACTAAACGAATTCGAAAAAGCCTTTAGCAAAATTAGACGGTGGTTGATCGGTTCGAAGAGTATGGACGAAACAAGGCTAAAATTGTAAGAATAAGAAGAAAGTATCAAGAAGAAGGAACTTTCAAGCATAGTAAGGTGTGGCCAGTCTCTTTATTTTTGTGTTTACAATGTCCAAAGATCTAACCTGTAATTCGAAAATGTCAAAGTCAGTTACAATAAGCAACGCAAATAGCAAAACTTAAATTCAACAGACTTGCAGCTAACTTCTGCTGTACGCATTTTATGTAGCCGGAAGTATACATACAAAAGTTCTAGTAAGTTTTTCATTCTTATTTCAAGTTTTTCGGGCGACATTCAAGATGGCGTCTTGACATTTAAAAATTAATATACACTTACCTAAATAATCGACACATTAGTATCGCCCCTTTCACTACTGCCTGATTCGTGAGCACACGGCTCAGTTAACTTTTTATCGATTTTCAAAAAAAAATATAAGGTGACCAAAAAAGCCGTACATTTTTTTTCGGCTTTAGTTTTGTTATCGTAAGTTTGATTTTAGTGATTGTAAAGAGCTAAAGCTTCAGACCAACACTGTTCTCAACTAAAAAGCCAGTTAACTATTATCTCTTCAGTGCCCTTTAGCCAAAGATTACCGCCATTTTTATAACCAAATTGACAGGCAACATATGGATTTTCTGTCAGTTGGGTGTCAATACGTCCGCTATAGTAGGCTAAAGGATACTAAATCGAAAAAGAGTTAACTGGCTTTTTAGTTAAGCAGGTGCTATTCAGACTATATAAAACTTTTGTCAAAACTGACATTTCGTTAAAATCCAAGATAGCGCATGAATTTTGACACCCCCGCCAAAATTTTACGTGCGCGACAGTACTCGATTTTAGACATTTGCCATATGTCGTGCACAGAGAGGTATCACTTCTAAAAATCGAACAAGAGGCAGTAAAGCTCAACTCCAACGAAGTAAGTGGTGTTTTAACCCATTGTAAAACATAGTTCTAAAAACCACTAGTTTTTGTTCTGCTAGGGATTTGTTAAATCTCGCCCGATTCTGTAGACTTTGAGCTCTGCGAGAAGATTATGCTCTTGACTATATAAGCTATCTGTCAAATTTGACATTTTATGAAAATCCGTAATGGCGCATGCTTTTGAATTGATGATATTTTTTACTCCTTCCTGCTAAAACCAAGCCAATGTACCTGATTTCGATTATCCAGAAAGCCACGTCTTTTCAGTGTGCAAAGAGGTATCATTCCCAAAAATCGAACAAGAAATAAAAAACTCAACGATAGTAGTGCTTCTTTTAATCATGTGAAAATAGGTAAAGCAAAAATTATCTCAAAAAGTTATGTTGCTTTTTATTAGAATTTTCGATTTCTGGACACTGTATAAAATAACAAAATCGGCTAAGTTAAAAAAATCAGTAAAATAAAAATTTTCTGGATTTTATCTATTTTACACAGGTTTAAAAGAAGCACTTCTTTCGTTGAGCAAAGCTTTTTTAGTTCTTGTCCGATTTTTACACTAAAAAGACGTGGTTTTCAGGATAATTGAAAACAGGTACACTTGATTTCAAAAAAAACTCATAGATACATTTTTTCCTATGCCACAGAATTAAGCTTAGCCATTAGTGTATACTATTATAAGGTACCACCAGCTTGGTATGCCTGACAGCTTAAAATTCAGTGTGACATCCTTAAAAATGCCACAGATATCAATATTTACAAAAGTTCAAATTATCACTCGAGTTATAGAAGACAGCTGGCCTATAAGAAGAGCGGCTACCTATTTTGGAGTTGATAAAATGACGATAATGCGATAGAAAAAGCGCTGGATTGAAAATAATTCTACGGATAGGAAAGATGGATCAGGACGACCAAAAGTAAGTCCTGAAGTGCAAGATGAAAGAATTATTGACCATCTCAGACAAAATCCTTTTTCAACGTCGGTTGAAGTAGCTAATGTAACATTATTTCCAGGTTCTTTAGGAACAGTAAATAGAAGAGTAACGAAATCAGAAGTCTCTTGTCGAGTTGCTGCAAAGAAGCCTTTTCTAACAGAAGAACAAAAACATGCCAGAGTGATTTTTGCACTGAACAACGTTCTTCGTGAAAATGACTTCTGAGAGAGAGTGGTTTTCACTGACGAAAAAATTTGTCAATCGTCTTCAAGCAGCAGGAAAATTTTAGTTTATCGTCCACCAAATTCTAGATTTGAACCCGAATATACAAACCAAATTAAAAAAGCTGGACATTTTTTTGTAGACATGTGGGGCTGGTTTAGTGCTAGAGGTTTGTTCTTTTTTTGGAGAATCGAAGGAAGATTCAATAGTAAACGATATATTGAAATCCTTGAAAACGTTATGCTGCCATCTGTACAGGCTTTACATGAAAATAATGACTTCGTTTATCAGCAGAACAACTGTCCAGTACACACGGCTAATGTTGTTTGCCAATGGTTTCAGAATAATAATATAGAAACACTTCTTTGACCAGCCAACGGCCCTGACTTTAATCCAATGGAAAATATATGAGGTCGAATCGTTAAAATAATATACCAAAGGAATTCGAGACTACGAAATGCTGAAGAGTTAAGCGATGCTTTTTATCGCACATTGGATTAGCTCTCAGAAGACCATCAGTATTTTAAAAATTTAACCTTTTCAGTGCCCAGACGTTTGCAGCTTGTAATAGAGAAAAATGGTGATCCTATTAAATACTATATTATTTATTTAAGTTCTTTTCTAAGTTAAAATAATTAGTATTAAGTCTACCATCGTTTTTGACTTAATCCAAGTTTCCTACTCGTCGAATTGTTTTCAATCCAGCGCTGTCCATCGTATTATTGTTATTTTATCAACTCCAAAATGAGTTACCGCCCTCTTTATAGAACAGCCTTCGTCCGTTACTCGAGTGATAATTTGATATTGTTCAATAAAGACTTTACTAAAACATTATTTTTGCTGATTTTTTAGTAATATGCAAAATTTAATATAAAAATAAGGTTGCCTTTAATTTAAGTAAAAAAATATTTTCAATTTTAGAGGCTTTTTTTAAACAATATGACAAATTGTCGTACTTTTGAAGTTTTTAGGCATTTTAGCTGGTAGTCCGTTTATATTATACACTTTTAGAAAGGTCAATTTTGTGACTGCATGTATGCGTTTTTTTTTAAATCAAGTGTACACTTACAAAAATTTGGCAGGAAGGAGTGCAAAAATTTTCATAAAATGTCAAATTTGATAGATGGCGTAAATAGGCTAGAGCGTTAGCAAAGCAAAGCTAAAAATCTAAAGAATCGGACAACATTTAACAAATCCCTAGTAGAACAAAAGCTAGTGGTTTTTAGACCTATGTTTTACAAAGGGTTAAAAGACCACTTACTTCGTTGGCGTTGAGCTTTATTACTTCTTTTCCGATTTTTAGAAGTGATACCTCTTTATGCACGACACGTATCTTCATGGAAATTGTCTAAAATCGAGTACAGTGACGCACATAAAATTTTGGCGGGGGTTGTTAAAAATTGAGGAATTTGAAAAAAGCAATACGACAACTACACTTCTCTCCACATAAAACTAGTACAGCAGAAGTTAGCAGCCTGTTTTATTTTTAAAATTTTTATAGTACGGCATTGTTTTTCTATAAGTGACAATGTCACAGACTCCTGACATCATGTTTTGCATGTCAGTGTCATTCAAATTTAAAAAAATACCGCCGTATCTGTCCGAATTTGATAAAGCTCAAATCTTAGCAAAACTAGACGGTGCGGTGGTTGGTCTATTCGACAAGTAGCTATGTTCGTTATGAGAAAAGTAAGTCTACTATAGTAAACATAAAACACCGATTTCAAGAGGTTATTCCCTCCTTCCGAAAGGAAGGTACCGGATTGACGAAAGTTACTAGACCAGAGGAAGAACAAGAAGCAATCAATTTTCTCATCTTTCGTCATCCGTTTGCCAAAGCGAAAGAAGCAAAAATTGAATCAAATTTTCCAGGATCCATAACAACATTAGGCAGGAGGATTAAACGTTCGAGGCCAAGGTGTCAAATTGCGCAAAAAAAATTAAACCGTTGTATGCTTACATACAACAATTAAACTAAGTGAGGAAAAGAAGCAGTATCGATTATATTTACCTTGAATTATTCCCTGAGGGACGAAGAATTTTGGCAGCAGGTGGTTCTTCACAGATGAGAAGATCTTTAAGTTCAACAGCGATAAAAAACAAATTCTGGTTTATCGACCGCCAAGAACCCCATACGAAGAACGATATATTGCTGAAAACGAAGACCGGGCGGGAAGATTTTCGGTAAATGTTTGGAACTGGATGGAATTAATGGACAATTTACAGCCGAAGTTTACGTTAATATGCTGGAAAATGTAATGCCTCCAGATGTGAGAGTCTCTTATCGAGATCATTTTGTATTCCAACAAGATAACTGCCCAGTTCATACGGCCAAAATTGGGCAGCGATGGTTCCAGGATAATAATATCAAAGTTTTGCCTTGTCCTGCAAAAACCCCTGATGCGAATCCAATAAAGAACATTTTGGGACTTGTCGCAAGAGATATTCAGAACCACTAATGGAACTCATCGTTAGAGCATATAGGGAAGTTATTGCTGAAAATCCTATTTGAAAATTTAGCCAATTCAATGCCCATGGAGAAGACTTCAAAACATGGCACGCTATTAAAAATCAAACTCTACACGCAGAGTGGCCGTGAAGTTCTGTTTTTTATTTGAATACCTTGTATATTTTATAAAATTGTAATTTTCTTTCTGATTCCCAAAATATATCATATGTAGGGTCTATCTTTGGTGGTTCTCAAGTAAAATCAAAAATAATTTGCCTTAAGGGTAATGTGTTGGAAAATTAAGGCTATAGTTTCTCCCCAGATTTTCGGTTAAAAAAAAGTACAACTGGCAACGCTTTTTTCCTTAATTTTTTAATCTTTTGCCAGAGTACACAGGGAAAACTAAACATCCGAAAGCTAATGGCACGCTATTAAAAAGCAAACTCTACACGTGGACTGGCCGTGAAGTTCTGTTTTTTATTTGAATACCCTGTATATTTTATAAAATTGTAATTGATCCTTTCTTTCAGATTAGCAAAATATATCATATGTACGGTTCAATCATCAATCAATCAATTAAGGCTATAGTTTCTCCCCAGATTTTCGGTTAAAAAAAAGTACAACTGGCAACGCTTTTTTCTTTAGTTTTTTAATCTTTTGCCAGAGTGCACAGGGAAAACTAAACATCAGAATTAGCTGAAATTTTGCAGGGCTGATCATTTTTAATTGCTTAACAAAAATATCTGAAGGATTTTTCAAAATTCTCAATTATTTTTTCTTCAAAATAAAAGCTCTGGTGCTGTCATCTATCCCAAAAGCCTCAAAATAAATGCGGTTTAGAACAAACCTGATTTACAAAAAAAAAGGTAAATACGCACAATTTTCTCTGGATTACATTTTTCCTTTTTATATTTCCTTGCTTTAGCGAAAATAAAAACTAAGTTTCCTTTTTTCTAAAAGCCTGTGCACTCCGGAAAAGAAAACCGATAAATCAGTCACACTTTATTGAATTTGAGAAGAGAGAATTTTTACGTTTTCTGACAGAAAACCATTTGAGGTTATGTTTATCTTTCAAAAATATGTTTTTAAAAACATTATTCTAAAACAAATATGAAACCACTCCGCGTGTGCGGTCGCCCTTCGAAAAAGGCCTAGCGATGCGCAGGCATTACCCCGAGTCTATCAAAGAACCAAGAGAATTTTACTGGCTTTAGGTTAAAGGAGCGCTAGGGGACCGAAAACGGCCCCCTAGATTTAGGGATCACCTAAGGTAGTTTAGGGGAGTTCTAAATACAAACGAAACTCTTCTCTAATCTAGATCACTTTATTCTAGGTGACCCCTAAATAAGTAAATACTGAAGTTGAGTTGAATTTATTTACAAAAATAAAAATAGAAAACCTTTTCTCCCAAAAGTGAATGTTTCGTTTTTGAAGACCCTGAATTAGGCGCAAACATGTTTAGTTTTTCTGAAATTAATTACGTAAGTATGAACAATGTTTGATTTACGTGTGTCGACAAGGAGTTTATGTAACAATTTAAAGGTTTAATAGGAAAATCGATGAACAATTTGCACACCAAAGTGTTTCTATTAGGCAAGTTCATTTACCTTGAATTATTAGGCAAGTTCATTTCCCTTGAATTGTTTTATTAACTAGTAAACCTCCAAAGTTACAGTATTTGTCCTAATTTGATTAGATAGTCTATTTCTGTACGTTGATTATGTTCGGCTTCTAACCAAACCATAAAGACAGCAAAAATCCAATTTTTAGAATTTTTGTCTGTTTGTTGGTTTTGGGACGGGGGAGGGGTTGAAGAAGGGGGTGCTGAAGGTAAAGGAGAGAGGAAAACTACAATTTTAAACAAGAATACAAAAGTTGTACAAACGACTCTTGCGCCTGGCAAATTTTTATTAAATTTGTGTATTTTTGGGAAAAAATAGGAGAAGAGAAGTACAACTTTTTGCACACAAATTGGTGCGTAAAAACCACTTTTATGCACAAAACTGGGAAAAAATTAGTGGTTTTTTTTCTATCTTATTAAAATAGGAAATAACTTACAAAATAATATTGAAACAGATCATCCACCGAGAGTTTGTCAATAACTTCCTCAAATATAAAGCAGATCTTTTTACCGTTCCTTTCCCCCTCACCGACTGACCCCCCCTCCCCACCCGCTTATGCTTTTAGAGACATAACTTCTTCAAATTTAAATCGATATTGATATTATTTTTGCTTTATTGTTAGTGACCTCCCGATCCATCTCAAATTCCCCGTTGCCAACTGACTGACCCTCTTCCTGGCATGCCCAAGGCGTACGGGGTGGGGTTAAAGCATTACATCATGTGACACATCAATAAAAAAATTTTACCCTAATTTGTTCAAAGTGCCAACTCGACACTCAATGAAGAGCACCGCGGCAGAGTTAAGTCGGACCACCCTTGAGGTCTATAAGCCCAACGGCAAGACGTCTTCCGACATCCCAGTTCACTCCATTCGACTACGAGCCTTTTAACCGCAACAACTTTAATATGCGTCATTCGAGTTGGGTTCCGAATTTTGAATTTCGAGAGAATGGTCGTCTGGGAACGTTCACATCCTTCACTTCCACCAATAAGAAGGCTTAGAAGCTTTCAAGTTTGCACATCGCAGGCACAAAACTGACTTGATTATCGTTCATCAAAAGCGCCCGTTCTTCTGCGCAGAGGCAGGTGTATGAAAGTATAGGAAGGTTCCTTCAATACACGGCAATCGGGTGACGTTCGGCCGTGGTCGGATAATTCAAGAATCGGCACCCTGAGTCACCGCGGCTGCGGATACTAGACTTGCTCTCCAATTGATCCTCGTTAAAGGGTTTAGAGTGTACTCATTCCGACAACGGGGCCTCGAATGAGTCCTGTATCATTATACTTTGGCATTACGTTCTCGCGACGGGAGTGGGTAATTTGCGCGCCTGTTACTTTCCTCGGATGTGGTAGCAGTTTCGAAATCGGATTCAGCATGCAGAGTAGAGAAACATTTGCAGTTGCATACTTGTACTGCAAAGCATTTTCCTATTCTGTATACCAAACCTCATTTCGAATTAGCAGTCGGTTGATTTTTTCATTTAAAAAATTTACAGTAGAAAACAAGGCGGACGTGGATGACACCACAATGGTTTCTATACTATAGTAACTTTACACTGTTGGCCGTTTTAATTTCCGGCGTTTATTACTTTGCCGTATTTTCAAAATGATTCTTAATATAACTATTTTGCGCTATGTAAAAAAGAGTGGGTATTTTTTGCACCCGTGATAAAAAATAGTAGTTTCCACAACTATTGGCTTAAATAGTGGTAGTGCTAAACACAGTTTAGCCGCGAGTTGTTAACACTATTTCTTTTATTACCTTTATCAAAAAATCCAAGAGAAACAGGAAAATACTCGCAACACACACTTATAACTCCACACAATTCACTTATAATTACAAAATAAATAATTGCCTGTTTCAGAGTACGGCAGCATCCTTTGGTCGCCTTACTATAACCTTTGGATTAATATTATATCAAAGAAAGTTTCTTAAATGCATGCACTACCGAAAATTCGGTGTTTATCCAAAAAGAGGTTGTGACAATGATTATTTGTTGGGTATCTTTAACAGATTATATTATAAAAAGAAGAACAAATATATTTCTTTGTACTATGCTTAAAATCCTTAAAAATGAAATTGAGTTTCCCGAGATTTTGGGACAAATTCCTTCTGCAGTAAATCCTATTAACTTGAGAAGCCGAAAGGTGTTTGGCCTTGCGTTTCCAAAGAGTGTCGCTTTAAAAACTTTTAAAAAGGTGATCAATAATAAATTGTCTCAGATATAACATTTTATATTTTAGTTAGTATTTTTGTAGTATTTACTTAGTATTTTTGTAGTATATGTATTGTTTACTTGACATCATAGTGTTTAAACTTCAAAATCAGTTATATCAACCGAAAATAATCTAAAAAAGAGAAGATCAAAAGATCTTGAGAGGACAGAACGAAAATTCAAAATTGGATAAGTGTCCCACAAGGAACACACAAAAGACCAAAGCGAAAGGAGAAACAATTAAACGATGTTTCGCCCGGTGTGACCAGCGTGGGCTCGTCAGTGGATTCAGTAGTCACCCTCAATCTAGACATCTTTTAAAACCATCGCACTCTGACTTCCAACTCTGAATCACTCACAAATAGGCATCGTTCCGCATGGTACTTATTATAAGCCACCTGATACGGGTTCGTCCTGGCGTGTTAATCTCTCCAATAGGAATATGCTCCTAAGACAATTAAAACAAGAAGTTAAACTTCCAAATCAGTTACATCAACCGAAAAGAATCTAAAAAAGAGAAGATCAAAAGATCTCAGGAGGAAAGAACGAAAATTCAAAATTGAATGAGTGTCCCACATGGAACACACAAAAGACCAAAGCGAAAGGAGAAACAATTAAACGATGTTTCGCCCGAGGTGACCAGCCTGGGCTCGTCAGTGGATTTACTAGTCACCCTCAAGTCACCACCAAGATCAAGATCCAATTTTTTTAATACTGGGACTAGCCATCCATTATAGTATAGGATCAATGCCCAGTGCTAGCCGAGTTTTTGCAAGAAACACAAAATATCCATGTATCTAGCTGGGATTCGCACCGTGCGGCCGGCCGATACGCCACCCAATGCGCTACGGAGAAAAAAGTATAAACAAAATAATTTAGGCCTTAATTCCTACAAGAAAACAGAGGATGTATAGTGTGTGCCAAATTCGATGGGTCTTCATGGTTACTATTGTTTCTAAAAGAGGTAGTCAAAATCTGGTATACATATTCAGGGCTCGATTTTACAGGCAAATTCAATTTTGAAAACCGTATCTTAATATCTCAAGCTGTCTGTGAGCTACAGGGTGTTTTTGTTGTTGTTGTTGACATAACTTTTTTGTATTTTAAAATAGGATGTTTTTAGTCTAGACTTTACCTGTCAAAACAGACTTTTTGTAACCCCTTCGGTTTTCGAGTAATCACAGAAAGTTTGATTTTTTTTAAAGTGTCACCCTATATATTTTCACAGCTTTAAATTGTCCATTAAATTTTCTTTACAACGATGTTCCTCCCATCGTAATTGGTAAAGTAGTTCAGTAGATATTTACGATTTTAATATTACTGCAAAGTAGGCTATGATTAATTCAATAAGTATCTTTTACGCTACTTGACTCTGGAAGAAAGAAAATAAGAGCACAAATATTAGGATACAGCATTTATTTAGGTAAGTCTCAAATACTACATCTAATAAATAATTAGATATTCTACTTAATCTAAGAACAAATAAATAAATATTTAAAACAAATGCTCAAAATGGCGACCACTTTCTTGAAGCCATACTTGACATCTCCTTTGGACTTGATTTTCTGCGTTCAGTAGAAAGACAGAAGTGATCTGTCTAAAAGCTGCAAGAAGGGCTTCTTCTAATTCTTCCCTGATATTCTTTCAATTTCTGATAAAGTTCTGGAACACTAAATCCTTGATTTTTCCCCACAGAAAAAAATCGCAAGGAGTCAGGGCCATTATGCAAATCACTAACTTGACGCGCATTGTGAGGCGGTGCTCCGCGCCGTCCTGTTGAAAGTAGCATTTAGTATTTACTCGAACTGGCAGTTCATCCATAAATGGAACTATATATTCTTCTAAAACCTGGTGAAAGCGTTCGGCATTTAAATTACCATCAAAAATATAGGGTCCGATAAGACGGCCTCTATAAATTCCAACCCAAACTTTGAATGAAAATCTTCCCTGCCGCTCTTGCTCCACTGCTAGCAATTATATCTTGTGAAAATCCCATCACTTGATATTGTTGACTCATCAGTCCAAATTATTTTTCTTGCAAAATTTGGATCTTTCCCACATTTATATACGTACTAGCGGCAAAACATTCTTCTTGGTCGTAGTCGGCGTGGTCTATAAGGTCTATATTTATACTTTTTTGAAATTCTTCTTGCACTAATGCCTGGAATATCTGTTCTTCTTTCCACGGACCTTGTAGATGTATTAGCGTCCATGAGAATTTTTCTCCCAAAACAGTTCTTTATCCCTGGTTAAAGATTGGTAGGTATTTGGTATTGGTTTCTTGAAAACTCCATGTTGCTGCAGATTTTTGAGTCTCTTATAGATTTTAATAGATGGCTGTGTTCTCTCGGGATACCGCTCCAAATAAGAATGTGCTGCCAATCGACGATTTTCCAAATTTTCAATATAGCACTTAAGCATATAATATTTTTCATTATTTTCAAAATTGTTTGGCATTTTGACGACCACGACGCGTATAAATAAATAAATAATGTCTTTATTTAACAAGCTTTTTAGTACAAAATAAAATATAAAGTAGAACAGATGAAGAGCCTGAAAATATGGCGAGGTGTCGCTTCTAGAGCGTTTTTCAACCTAACCGTAAAAACTATAACTAAAAAAATTAAATAAAAAAATGAATAACTAAAAACCATAAAAAATGAAAAATCAAAGCATTATGTACGTGAAAGTTTTTTTATAGGTATTACGTCGCTTGGGCTATGGTTAGCTCATTTATGCATTTTTTAAAATTTATTATATTATAATTAAGAAAATTCCTAGGTACTTTGTTATAAATTTTTGGTGCGTTATATGAAAACGAGCGTTGGAAAGTTGATGATCGGTAACGAGGCATGATCAAGGTCCTAGCATTTCTTGTTGTATGGTGTCTATTAACAAAAGAAGAAAGTTTGTTATATAAATATCTAGGCTGTTTCTCTAGAAGTATTTTGTGCACAAATACCTTAAGATGCAGTTCTCGTAAGTCGACCAATTTAAGTCTTTTTTGTTGTCTTATTATGTGAGTTATTCTGTCAAACTTTCTAATTCCAAAAGCAAATCTAAAACAATTATTCTGTATACGCTGTAGTCGGTTTTCATCGAGTTTTGACAGGCAGGGGCCATATACAGTGTCACAGTAGGATGTGCGGGACATAGTTAAGGATTCACACAAATCAAGCTTTAGATTAGCGCTCATAATTTCTCTGTGCGGATAAAGTTGTCTTAATATATTATAAGATTGTTGACAAAGATAGTTTATATGCTTCGTGAAACGTAGGTCTGAGTCAATCCACAGGCCCAGATTTTTAACTTCTGTTAGGATAGGTAGGTTAATGTCATTGGTCTGTATTTTAATATTTTTGACTGGCAATCAACCTTTTTTGCGTATTACCAAAGAATATTACTTGCGACTTATTAGGATTAATGAGAAGGTGATGTGCAGCAGAGACGTCCACATTTGATTTGAGATCGGTATTAATTTTATTTTTAATTTCACGGTAAGAGCAGTTGTAGGAAAAAGTAACACGTACTTGTGTATCGTCACAATAATAGTGAAGTTTTAAGTTTTCCACGAAGGTATATACGTCAGCTATATATACTGAAAATAAAAGGGGGCCCAATATAGAACCCTGAGGAACGCCTTGTTTGATAGGGAGGTAATTAGAAAATTTGGACTCATAAGCTACTTTTTGGTGATGCGGTGTTAAAAAGCCTCTTACCATCTTAATAGCTTCTTCTTCAAAGCCAAAATATTTAAGCTTTTGTAAAAAGATGTTATGGTTCATCATGTCAAATGCTTTGCTAAAATCTAACAAGGTAAGGCAAGTAATTTGGTTTTTATCAAAGGCGTGAAGACAATCGTCTACAATATTAGCTAGAGCAGTAGTGGTGCTATGCTATGAGATTTACGAAAGCCTGACTGAATTTGTGATGAATAAATATGGAGAAATTTGTTTTTGCAAAACCTTTTCTAATATTTTTGAGAAAGTAGGAAGAATGCTTATAGATCTAAGATGATTATATTCTGTGAGAGCAGCATTTTTTGGAAATGGAATAACTTTAGCCATTTTCCAGCAGTCAGGAAAGGTAGACGTAGTTACGCAATGATTTATTATGTGCAATAGGTGATTTGCAATCAAATTCAAACTTAAAGTTATAATTTTATAGGATTTGATGAAAGTGTCATATAACAACATATAACAAACTGTCAATTGTTTTGCAGTAACAATTAGTCTTGAATTAATCATGGGGTACTTTGCGATAATATTAAAATCGTAGATATCTACTGAACTACTTTACCAATTAGGACGAGGGCACATCGTTGCAAAGGAAATTAAATGGACAATTTAAACCCGTGAAAATATATAGGGTGACCCATTAAAAAAATCAAACTTTCTGTGATTACTCAAAAACTGAAAGTTACAAAAAGTCTGTTTTGACAGGTTAAGTCTAGACTAAAAACTTATGAAAAAAGCTTTTTGCACCAACATCCTATTCTGACACACAAAAAAGTTATGTCCACTTTTTGAAAATGCGAATTTTTCAAAAACACCCTGTAGCTCACAGATGGTTTGAGATATTAGGATGCGGTGTTCAAAATTGAATTTGTCTGTAAAATCGAGCTCCGAACATGTATACCAGATTTTGGCTATCTGTCCTAGAAACAATAGTAGCCATGGAGGTCCATCGAATTTGGCACACCCTGTACAAGGTGATCGGTTATAACTGTTCCCTAAGATAACTTTTTTCTAATAGTCGCAGAGTGGTCAAACAAAAAGTGTATTGAAGGACATTTTATATATATACCTAACACTGTGTATATTTTTAAATTAGCTTTTTAAAAATGCCAAGTAATATCTGTGTATAACCCTATTCAAGAAATTTCAAAGGTAATTATTAAAGAAATTGTATGATTGTGTGTATTGTATGATTTCTTTGACAAATAAAAAAATATACCGAGTATCCCTTAGAAAAAATCTAATAGCACAACGTGTTTACTATTTCACCTGATTAATTTTAATAAATTATTTTTAGGTTTATATAAAATGTTTTAACAGAGTTTTTCTTGATCCCTCTGCGACTATCAGAAAATAAATTATTCCACCGTGTAAACTTCTAGGGGAAGAATTAAAGTTGACTATTTTGAAACAAAAAACCTTTGTATCTCGGAAAATAATAAACCAATATTTTAAAAAGCTAATTTTTATCTAAAGAAACAAATTGCCTGGAGGGAGACCTCCGCCAGACCCCTCTAAGTATACACCCTAACTTACAAAAGTGGTAATAAGTATTTACGTTACTAGACCGGAAAATTAGTCTTTACAGGTCGATGCAGGAAATTTATAGGGCGAGCCGCAGACGAGTCCTGTAAACCTGCGGAGACCTGTAAATACACTTTCCGGTCATATATCGTACGTACTTTTTTTCAAACGATCAGAAAAAACATTTTAGTATCTATCACTTTCGTCGACGCCCAGTCGTGTTGCGTAATTTATGAACAGTCCCCTGATATTTTCTGCTTCTTGTTGGCTAGATAGCCATTGCCGCTAAGGCCGGTAGTTTTTAAGATCAAAACTAAGAAAAACAAGTAAAGTTTTGTTGTTAGAAATGATTTTTGTATTTTTAACCTGTGCAAAATTGTATAAAACATTAGAAAAATTATAGTATGGTGCCTATTAGCTTCACACAGTTAGATCAGTGATGACTGACGACTAGTTATGGCCAACCATGGCCAATTTATCAAGCAAAATAATGATAAAAGAGCTCATAACAGGCAGATTTCTAGGTTTGTTCTTTATTTACCTATATTTATACTATTCTCTTACTTTGAGAATTAAAAATGTGTGGTCGATTTTTCGGTGTATGTGACTCTTGAAGCAGCTTTTATTATTTCCTCCGGGTTCAACTCATTTTCTAGATCTGAGTCCATTTTTGTAAATAAAACTTTTGAAACCAATTTAAAACAGCTTTTTTAGAAGTGTCAAAACTTCCCAAAAAAACAAGCTAAAAGCTGTCAACAAGAAGTCATAGCCAACTTGGCCAAAAATGGGACCGGAAAAGGGTAAAGGGACCGAAAAATTGAACAAAAAGGACCTTTCTGGAGAGGGGAAATATTTCGAAAGAACATGCCTTGTAATCCAGAACTTTCCGTATGAAAAATCGTACGGAAAGTGGATATTTTCCGTTCGTTTGAAAAAAAAATATACGAGTCGAATATTTCCACTAATGAGGGGGGGGGAACGAGCGGTATGGTCTTGGTTGTGTTTTAACCGCTAACTACTACATTTTTGGCCATTTACTGAGAATACTATGACTAAAGTCGGAGAAAGTTTGAAGGTAAGTGCCGCTGAAGAAATAATAAACTTTGTAAAGAAATGATCCGGTTCGGGTCCATTAAATGTAGACATAAACAAGCCGGATCTTTTCTGCAACAAATTAATAATGATGGCGAGGATTATTATGTTCGTTAAAGGATATTTAGGCAACCAGTGTTCTTACATATAATAAAATTGTTTTACACTTTTGCAGTTGAAACTCTAGGTCCATGGGATGATAAAGCTCAAAAACTTATTTCTGAAATAGCAGAAAAAAATTAAACAAAATATGGTAGAAGATTCATCACCCAGCGGATCAATATTGCCATTCAAAGGGGTAATACGGCCTCTGTGCTGGGGACCTTACCCGAAAAGCAAGGATTAGAACAAGTTTCTTATTTATAATTTTTTTATGATTAATTTTAATTTTTGTTAGGTATTAACAACTTAAGTTTATTTTGTGACTTTAGGACTATAATCTTTATAACTTTTTAGTAATTGAAATGTATGAAATAAAAAAATAAATAAAAAAACTACCCGACTGCAATTTTAAAAAAATTCCTGCTTAAATTGTAAACATTTTCGCCTGCGTCACTTTGCATAGTTTAATTTAAAATTAGCAGAATTGAAAAACTATAAATTTGATTTAAACATTTTAAAGAACTTCCTGCTTAAGGCTATAGTTTCTCCCCAGATTTTAAGTAAAAAAAGTGCAACTGGTAACGCCTTGTTCTTTAATTTTTTAATCTTTTGCCAGAGTGCACAGAGAAAACTAAACATCAGAACTAGCTGAAATTTTGCAGGGGTGATCATTTTTAAATGCTTAATAAAAATATCTGAAGGATTTTTCAAAATTCTCCATTATTTTTTCTTCAAAATAAAAGCACTGGTGCTGTCATCTATCCCAAAAGCCTCAAAATAATTGCGGTTTAGAACAAACCTGATTTACAAAAAACAAGAGTAATACTCACAATTTCTTCTGGATTACATTTTTCCTTTTTATATTTCCTTGCTCTGGTGAAAATAAAAACTAAGTTTCCTTTTTTCTAAAAGCCTGTGCAATCCGGAAAGGAAAACCGATCAATCAATCACACTTCATTGAAATCGGGAGATACACGCAGTTCAGGTGTTGGCCGATAGATCGTAGAATTTATACGATTCCATGGTAACTGCAGGTGTTTTGTCAACTTTTCATCGGGCCGCAGTGGGATCGAAGAGTATTTTTACGTTTTCTGACAGAAAACCATTCGAGGTTATGTTTATCTTTCAAAAATGTGTTTTCAAAGACATTGTTCTAAAACAAATATGAACTCACTCCGCGTGTGCATTCGCTTGCCGAAAAAGGCCTAGCGCTGCACGGGCATTACCCCGAGTCTATCCAAGAACCAAGAGAACTTTTGGCGCCCAAAACTCCACATAATCTTGGAGTGCAAAGGATAGATTTTAGAACCTAAATTTCAAAAACACGCGGATACTTGAGTACTAACAAAACAGGTCAGTAAAGCTCCATTTAGATGTTGGAAAGACTCTTGCTAGTCGCTGAGGCTCCTGTTTAAAATAGAATACGATTATTTCGTCTAGCGCCTGTAGCCGATTTTTAAATCTGCATGCTTTTAAGTTAACCTGTTGTGGGTATCAGCTAGCGGGAGTATTTCCAATTCAATTATAATGCACCTGTAAATGCAACCTTAAACATTACACCCAGTTAATTTAATACGTAGTTGGGTAGCGTTTTTTTAGCAGGTAATTCTGCAATAAATGGTTTGCTTTGATTTTACTTGGTTTTTTAGCGGAGCAGAATGTAAAAAGTCAAAATAAGTAACCTAATCCCAAATTTTTGACCCTGTGCTAAAAAATCTCTGGTGTCCCACTGTGGATAAACATAAATAAAGTCCCCGCGTTGCCATGGAAAACAAATTCAAATCAACGTAAAATTTTCCGTACAGTGTTGCTAAAAACAATTTTCCAGATTGTAACCACGACCTTAAACTTATAGATTTTAGTTATTTTCCGCATAACAAAACAATGGCTTTTTTGTTCAACGATGCAAAAATAAAATTTTTTACATACAAATTTGGTCTTAAGTTAGTCATGCACCCATTTTACCCATTCAATTCATGTAATCAACCGTAATTTAGTTTGTTTATACGGGCCTCTTAAAGCGATTTTATGTAAGGACGGTTTAAAAATGTTGTCGTATGAACACTACTAAAACCGTTTTAAGCACTTAATCGACTTCATTTTAAAGAAATTCAAGAAAATTGCTTATCGGTTTAAAATACATTTTAGAATCGTTATAAATACAAAACGCTTTAGCGCATTTGTTCCAATCTAAAAAATACTCAACCCTGGTTTTCCGAAAAATCTGTTGTTAACTAAGTTGTTTTGTTTTTTTTTTCTTTAAACTGGCATATTCAATGACATTTAATTAAGGACCTATAAATGCTTGGAGATTTTATTTAAAACCCACCTTACATAAAAGCGCTTTTAGGTGCGTATAAACGTAGTAACTGATACGTTAAGCATGCGTTTACTAACAAAAAGAAGTTCGGCCCATTGTTTATCAATTAGTTTATTTTCTTTGAATTATATACCACAAAAATAGTGTCCTGTGGATTTTGCGTTTTAGTTTTTGTAAGTTTTTGCAGTTCTTTAATAAAATTATAAAAAAATAAAAATGTGAGAACCTGTGTAAAATATAACTTGAGAATTTAATTTTACCTATGTTCTTAAAAACCGACGCAGATAGCAAAAAAAACTCAAAAATCGATATAAATCTATAGCAGGTTAAACCTCCCTCCCTCCTCCCCCCGAGACGCCTGGTTACCAATTGGCATAATCAAATAAAAGCATAAATAAAATATATAAAAACTAAAATACAAGATCCTGGACTTTAACAGTGACATTTACTAAGATCTAAAATAGTATCCCCCACAGGTCTAAATATTTACACCTGTCGAGGGTAGTAAATTTTAAAAGCAATTTTCAAAAAACACTTACACATACAGAAAAGACAAAAAGTTATTGGTTATTTTGTATTGTTATTGCAAAATATCACTAAAACACTGCTTTTTTTTCTCAAAATACACCAGATTTTAGAAGAAAATGTCCTAAAACTAATTTTTTTGGCACATAATAACTTCATTATTTGTGTTTGAGATTACAAAGTTGGTGATTTTTTAGACCACCTCAGAGGGGTGGTTTAAATTTATAGCCCCCAGAAAGGATTGTTTTGTGGCATTTGGTAATAAGTTCGTTTATAATTTCCCTAAGTAACCGTTTTTACAAGGATTGATTTACCTTATTTAATACTCCAAGTTGTTCATTAACCAACAAAACACCTCCTATTTTGTCCAGAGAAACGCCATATTTTGAACCCATTTTCAGTACAAAAAATATATTTATGAGTGCACTACGAGGCAAAACAAACATAAGTAGAGGTCACTGATTATACACGAAAATTATACCAAACAAAAAAACCGAAAACAACTATATTAATTTATTTACAAACTGAAAGTAAAACATTGAGGTTATCTCAAAGCTCAGTCAAAAAAACTTTTCTTGCTCAGAGCCCACTCATTTTAAAGCTGTAGCTTTCATCAGTAGAGGTTGGTGCAAGCCAAGGTTCAAGCAGAGGTAAAAGATCCGAACTCGCCTTTTGTGATTGAAAGCAGCGCTATTATTTTTAAACTGACATTTCGACAGTAACAGAAATGTAAGAAAAACTTGCATTAAAATTTTTTAATCCATTTCATAAATTAAAACACCTTTTAAATAAATACGAAATTAATCTACTCCTTATTTTATTATTACTCATCTAAATCGTTGTGTGACATCAAGTATTAATTGGAAAAATTAACGAATAAGGGTAAGTTTTAATTAGAGTGACATATAGCCCCAATTTTAATTTGTTCTACAAAGTGTTTACTATTTAAACCTCGCGTGGGTTTAAATTTTTTAATTTTCTTTTTTTCTAAATTGAAAAAAAAGTTTAAAACCGTCCGTATATAAAAGCGCTTTAAGAAGACAGCATAAACAAATAAAATTATGTATAGATCACCAATACTTCCAGGGACTAGATTTTTGAACGGTAACCGCCAAAATTTCGTAAGAACGGTCGCCGGACTTACCTTCGATCCAATTCTCCATATTCAAAAACTAGGCCGAAAAATCCTGGAAAGCTAAAATTTGGTAGATTAATTAGGAATTATGACAAATGCCTTGAACTGCAGGCTGGGCTGCCCGTTGTGGCAAGCAAGGCTTCATCCGACTTTGGACAGGAGAGGAGACTGATGTTGGATTTAAAATAAAATAATGTTGATTCCACTCTGTTTAAATTCTTTGTTTCTATAGTTGCGAAAATCAATGCTTTCAATATTTTTTTTTGTATTCATAAATATATAGCTATAAAATTGTAAAAATTGGTTTAAAATTTAAAAAAATCAAAATTAAAATTAATCAAAAAAAAACTATAAATAAAAAACTGCTTTCAATCCTTGTTCTTCGAGTAAGGTCCCCAGCATTGAGGCATATACAGGGTTCCTAAGCAAATCCTTAGGGGGCCAAGCAGCCGTGTATAAGACGCAGACAAACGGAAAAACACATTAGGCAGAAAAGGATGGGCATGGGGCGATGTTGTCACTACATCTTACACGTAGTAAATCCATTCCAGGTTGTTGTTTTCTAATGTTTTCCATTTTCATACCTTTAGGACTGGAATAAAAATTGTTTTTGCTCGACTTTAATACCAAACTGATAAAAGATATCGTAAAAAAAATATTTTTCGGTTTTTCATTTTGTAACCATTGTCCTTACGTACTGTTTACAGGCTGGGGACTGAGATACATGCAAATGCCTAACCTAAAGCGTTCATACACGGCCGGAGAAATCGACTGAGATATTTCCATAGAAACTTTATCAAGCAAATACGCCTTCGAACGTCCAACCCGGGTTTTGCACTTTCATTCGAAATCAAAAAGGAAGAACAGTCAGATGTGGGGCCGTGCACAAATTACGTAACGGTGATTTTACCAATTTTTGACCCCCTCCCTATGTAATGTTTTGTAACGGTTTGGCACGCCACTCCCCTAATATTACATAACGATTTCAAGACCACTACCCCCCCCAAAAAAAAAACTTTTCACTTATTTTCATTCCAAATTTTCTTAGTTTCACACAAATGCAAACGCTGTCGAAAACGCCCCTCCCCCCCTACGTAACGTTTTGTAACCCCCCTCCCCCCTATGACCATAACGTAATTTGTGCACGGCCCCTGTAGTCCCAGTGGAGGAGGGCGAGAAAATTGATATTTTTTTCTTAAAAATTATACTCTTTAGACCTATTTTTTGCGTTCCCGAAATTACGTAATTTTTGAAAAAAAATTGTAAGCGGCGCCATTTTTATTTCGTGCTTTGTTTTTCTAACATTTTTGCGTTCGGCTAATTTAATTGAAAAATTTTTGCCTGCGGCGCCCTTTATCTTCTCACTCGAAACCAAGATCCCCCGTTTTAGGAAAACTGATCCCGTCTCTGTTTCTAAATTTTTTCTAATAAAAGTAGAGTATGACCATGGGGGAAATAATTTTTTTCTACGGTATGACGAAAATTTCGAGAAAGTTGAAGAAAAAAATTAAAAAAGTGGCAGAGCTCAAGTTTTTCGTAAAAAAAACGTCTTTTGTAAAGAAACAGAGCAAAATAAATCTTTTCACCCATTTTTGGGTGTTACAAATATTGGTAGCCCCTTATTTTTTGCTTTTACCCTCCCGCTAGTTTTGAAGAATTGGTTCGCTACATGTTTCGAGATCATGTCATAAAACACCTCGAAAATATCAAATGTAGTGTAGGGCCAACTTTATTTAAAATCAATAATATCGCAAGCAAAAAGCTCTGCAGGGAAAACAGCGCCGTTTATTAATTTCTTTGGCTGCTAGTGCTAGCTGCATGGTTTGGCCGTTTCCGGATAGATGTCACTAGTAGAGCAGAATGGAAAGATATTTAATTAAAAGCGAAGATATTTCTTTCTAATGTTAACAACCTCACGAGTTTATCGCTCAGTATCGTAAATAATGGACCCTGCCGCCTCCCTTAAGCAAGAAAAAGCTGTGGTTTGAATTTGAAAACATCTAATTTTTAATTAGATTAGATGTTCAAATCTGTCCCCTTCTTGAGCCTCACAATATCCCAATCTATTGTAAAACTCTTAGCGCGTAGCAGCCAACATTTCAGGGGTGATAGAGTTGCCCGCCTCCAAAATTTTCGCCCTCAACTCCTGTATAGTCGTAGGCCGTAAGTGAGGGTGTTGGAAAATTTTGTCGTGCCAAAAACCCCATAGGAAAAAGTCATTTGGCGCAAGATCTGGTGATCGAGGAGGTCATCGGATATTTCGTCGAAATTTATGTTGAGTTCCCTCAACCGTAGTAAAACCTGGTGTTGGAGAAGATTAACATATTTTTGGCTATTCAAATTCCCTTCAATGAAAAAGGGTCCAATAATGTGATCCCCGACAATACCGCTCCAAACATTTAATTTTTGAGAATGTTGCGTTCTAACACTTGCGTGCAGATGTTTATTTTCACGGGAATAATAGCGGCTATTTTGTGGATTGTGAGAGCTTTGAAGTTCAAATGTCTTCTCGTCACTAAACAAAACTTTTGATAGGAAATTTTCGTTCCTGTCACATTTATCCCTCATACCCTCACAATATTCTAACCGGCGAAAATAATCACCTGGTTGCAATTCCTGCGACTTCCCAGTCTTAAATGACTTGTAGCCGTATTTTTTAAGGATCCATTGGCAAGTACTGTTGGGAATATCCAGTGCCTCCGCAATCGGTTTCGTCGAACATGGTTCATGTGCCTCAACGTAAGCGCATACCATTTCATCTCGTTCCACCCTGTGTGGAAGAACGGGATGCTGCATAAACAAATAGCCCAATGACCTCGTCCGCACTGTCACTTTTTATGTAGTTTTTAATAATAAAAAAAGAAATAAAAATGCAATGCCTGTGAATCCCAGTTTTTCCTCGATCATCTCATGGTGTGGCCGCCATCTAGCCGAATTTGCAGACATCTTATCAACGGTTATTATTGCAACTATGATTTATGCTCACAATGAAAGAGTGGCGACAATTTTTTCTTATGAAAACAGTCCGGAGATAATAACAAACTGGCACCATTTCTCAATATACCTGTTTCTTTTGTGCGCGCAGAACTTTCTATGCCATTTCTGTTTGATTTATTGAAATTCTATCCCTAAGGAAAATCTTAGGAACCCTGTACAATATATATATATATATATATATATAATATAAATATATACATATTTTATTATTTATTTCGTTTTCAAGTGCGTCAATTTTACTGATTTTCATAAGACGATATTCCCTTAGTCTGCCTCATATCTTAAGTCACGTAAACTTTCAAAAGCTCTAAAATTCTATAAAAATGTTGGCAAAAAATTCGTAAAACATGTCCACGAAAATATTTCATGCAATTTAAGCAGCCGACTTGTGTCGGAAAATAGTTGTATATTTGTGAAAAATATTGCATGCCGGGTACAGAATTCAATTTTTTAAGGCTGTTCAGTGTTATAAAATCGTAAATTTTCAACAAAATTTTTAGAAACATGCGACAGTTCTCCATCTACTTTTTACCATTAGGGACTAAAATATTACTCTTTTTTTAGAACCGGTTTTAAAGAACTAGCGAACTCGTTGTAAGTGGAGAAAGAGTGCGGAAAAGTGAATTCTTACGCAAGAAGTAGAGTGCGGAAAGTAAATACATCCAGGCGCGAGTGGAAAACAGTTATTTAACTAAAAAGTGCGGAAAGTGATACTTTCCTGCACGCGACGACTGTTCGAACGAAGTTTGGGCAATCCGTCAAGGGCGGAAAAGACACTTTTCGCATGTTTCAGGTACGAAATTTTTCCTACTTGCGTGAAATAGTTATTTAAATTTTATTTTAAATAATTTTAAAAAAATGCGTGCGGAAAAAAAATTTAAGGAGAGAAAAGTTCGGCCAGGCCGTTAGTTTAGAAAAGAGGCTTATTTGGACGTCTATATTTTGATAACTGATCGGAAGAGAATTATGAATCTACTGCTCAAAAACAAAAGAAAAAAAGATCTTGGGTGGAAAAAAAACGAAAATTTAAACTTGGATGAGTATCCCACAAGGAACACACAAAGGACCAAAGTAAAATGATCGAATGATATTTTGCCTTGGGCAACTAACGTAGGCTCATCAGTGGTTCCAGTGGTCACCCTTCCTTTGTGTGTTCCTTGTGGGATATTCATCCAAGTTTGAATTTTCGTGTTTTCCACCTAATATCTTTTTCCGCACGCCCTAGGTACAGGGTGATCCATTATATTTTGACCATGTTTGGACGACTATATTTTATTTTGATAACTGATTGGGAGAGAATTATGAATCTACTGCTAAAAAACAAAAGAAAAAAAGATCTTGGATGGCAGAAAAACGAAAATTCAAACTTGGATGAGTATCCCACAAGGAACACACAAAGGACCAAAGTAAAAAGAAAAATGATCGAATGATTTTCCGCCTTGGGCAACTAACGTAGGCTCATCAGTGGTTTTACTGGTCACCCTCCTCAAACATCATTCAACACCATCATACACTTTGATTTCCAAATTTGAATCACTCACAAATAGGCATCGTTCCGCACTGGCACTTATCTAAATCACCTGAAGCGGGTTCATCCTGGCGTGTTAATATTTCTAAAAGGGTTACGCCCTTAAGGCGATTAAAATAAAAATAATTGAAAAAAACCTCAGAATCAGTTACTTCAAACGAAAAGAATCTAAAAAACAAAATATCAAAAGATCTCGGGTAGAAAAAACGAAAATTTAAACTTGGATGAGTATCCCACAAGGAACACACAAAGGACCAAAGTAAAAAGAAAAATGATCGAATGATGTTTCGCCTTGGGCAACTAACGTAGGCTCATCAGTGGTTTCACTGGTCACCCTCCCCAAATATCATTCAACACCATCATACACTTTGATTTCCAAATTTGAATCACTCACAAATAGGCATCGTTCCGCACTGGCACTTATCTAAATCATCTGAAGCGGGTTCGTCCTGGCGATTTAATATTTCTAAAAGGGTTACGCTCCTAAGGCGATTAAAATAGAAAGAAGTTAAAAAAAACCTCAGAATCAGTTACTTCAAACGAAAAGAATCTAAAAAACAAAATATCAAAAGATCTAGGGTAGAAAAAACGAAAATTTAAACTTGGATGAATATCCGACAAAGGACACACAAAGGGCCAAGTAAAAAGAGAAATGATCGAATGATGTTTTGCCTTGGGCAACCAGCGTAGGCGTTTGCTTTGGTCCTTTTTGTGTTCCTTGTGGAATACTCATCCAAGTTTGAATTTTCGTTTTTTTCACCCAAAATCTTTTGATCATTTGTTTTTTAGATTCTTTTCGGTTAAAGTAACTGATACGAAGGTTTTTTTAACTTCTTTTTATAGCTGCTGCTAATAAATTTATCTGCGCGTGTGGTAAATATCCTTTATTTACCCATCTTCCCTTTTTAGCCATCCACACATAGTATGGAGGCTATTGGGATCGTCAATTTTTTTTTTATTTCCACCAAAAATAAGTTATTTGCGTCAAAAAAACCCTAAATACTAAATTTTGTCATGGTATCATTCTGTCTGTCCCTAACACGATTACTTAAAAACCTCTGAACCGATTCTTATTAAATTTGGCACAAAAATTATTTGTCACCCTACGCAGAGCCCCTTTTTTTTGTATGGCTGTGGAGGGTTTTGGCAAGACGGTAGTAGGGGGGATCTTTAAAAAAAATTGTAACTCACGAATCGTAGCAGCTAGCGATACGCGGTTTTGACATTAGGATCGATAATTGCATTTTCAACCAAAAAAAAATTTAAAGCATTTAAAAAAAAATTGAAAATACAATTATCTATCTTAATCTGAAAACCGCGTGTCGCTAGCTGCTGGCAAGAGGGTAAGAGGGGGGATTAAACTTTAAAAAAATTGTTATTCAAGAACCGTGTCAGCTAGCGACATGCGGTTTTCACATCAAGATAGATTGCATTTTCAACCAAAACAAAAATTCTTGAAAAAAAAATAATAATTTAAACAAAAAATATTTTATGGATGGCTATACGTGCCTGCTGGTGCTATTTTTTTTTAAATGCAACCTCATTTCAGAAATATATTGCGTATTTTATAATTTTGCAATGTATTTGCAAAAAACTCAAATAGTAAATAATTTTAAACAAAAAATCGACGCTTATGACAAAAATACCCAAACCTTTTATTTTCAGTGATCAACCGCGACAGGTGCTTGACAATTGACACTTCCGGTATTTTGTCAATTTGTTTTGTTAACTCTCATGTGATAAACTACAAAATATTGCTTTATTTTCAAATATCTCGCAAACAGTTAGTTACAAGAACCATAGACATGCAATATATTTTAGGAAATAGGCATTTGGTTGTAGTAAATAATCAATTATATATAAAAAAAACTATTTTTAAAATTTTTAAGGTTTACCTTTATTAACTTTATAACTTGACTTGAGTAAGAGCAAAATTATCACTTCTGTTCTACGACTATTCTATTTGGTTAGTGTAATATTTATAATAAGTCCTATTGGAGAAAAATTGTGTTTAAATTTTTTAAGAATGAATAAAGCTTGGCTTGAAACTGTAACTAAAAAATATTTTTTATACATACTCATACAATAAATTTTATTATAATTAAAAAAAATATAAGATAAAGCAGATAAGGAAAATGGACGAATAATTATATAATATAATTAATTAAGAATTAATAAACAAGCAGAAGATAAAAATGTTGGTTAATATTAAGATCTAGCTACATTTCTTTTCTTTTATTTATACCTAAGGGTTGCAAATAATTTTCTATACACATATAATATTTATAATCACTAAAGCTAGAAAATAAATACTTAAAAATTAAAACCGAAAAAATAGAAGTTTTATAAATAAATTAAAATTGATACAAGATAAAAATGATGAATGAAATGAATGAGCAAACAACCCGTAATAAAAATTACATTCCTTTTCTGCAAACCAAATATTTCAAAACAAGAATTGACTTATTGATCCTAATTACTGACGAAAAGATTTCGAAACGGATTCAGTCTCATCATATATACGTAGTAGCTATTATATAATTAACATTTTCATACAACTCAACAAATCGCGTTAAAATAAAGTAAGTTGTGTTGTGTAACCTGTGTTATTTTTTTTGTTACTGAACTGAAAAAAAAATCCAATACAAAAAAAAATGCATTAAAGTCGACAGCTGTTAGAGGTTAGGTTTTTGAGTGTGAGCTGCTATCAAAACGGTCGCCGAACAATTTTCACCCAAGTATGAAATCTTATCTATTCCCCTAGGTTCTCCTATATATCATTGTTTCTTACTTATTAAATTTTCTAGCTTGAACCAATTTATTTATTTCGTTATAAGTAGTAAGCAGGGCAGGACTAGGTTGATTTACATTAACTAACGAACTACAACCAGTATGAGCCAAACATTCTTCTCCATCTTGCCCATCTTTGGCGGCCTTCATATATTTGAAAAATCTTAAAATGTCCGAGTTGTCTGAGGAAGGTTTTCTTAGGTCATTTAATTCCCTGAAAAAAAAAAGACAAATTAAATTTTTTTGAGGTATTTGCACAAATTTAATTAAAATTATAAATTAATATTAAAATTTTTAAATTTTAGGATATTTTATTTTATTAACTTTTTGTTATAACTCCTATCACTGATTTTGGAATTTATGGTACGGTCATGATGGTAATTTAAGACCTAAAATATTTTAGAATAATTTAAGCGGCAACGTTTTGTTTATCAGATTTTTTTCTAGGTTTTTCACATTTTTAAGCCATATTTTATAGTTTTCTTTCCAAAATTTCGGTTCTTAGAATAAAAAACTCACTGTTTCCAAGTTTTCACTTTTTTTTACCTCTGCAAAAATTTCGAATTTTCTGTTTTGTTATCAGTCTGTTATCTTAAGTGATGTTATGCATATGATTTTTATTTTACGATTTTTATCAAAAAAAAAGGCAAAAATTATAATCTTCCTTTTTTAGTTCTTTACAGTCTTTAAAATTACCAAAATACGTGTACAACTTTAAAATAGTTTAGCACATCTAAAAATATTTTAAGGGTTTATTAACAAAAATATTTTATTTAGGCTTCATCATGGCCGTACGATTAGAAATTCCAATGGATAATTTAAATTTTCGGAGGTTATGCCAGTAGAGCCTTGAAATTACGAATCATTTATCAGGATTACGTGTTTTAATCGTTAAAAATTAGAAACTGGTCAGAAAGCTGACACAAAAATTATTTCTCGTAGTTGGCTTTGCACAAGGGATATTCTGCGAACTATTTTCTGAAGCAAGTATCTATGTATGTAGTATTTAGATTAGTTATTGGGGACTCATCGGTACATAAAGTCGGCATAGCCCGACTATAATAAAGACGCACTATTTTTGACCATTCCGCATGAAGTTTAAAAGAATTCTGACATTGTTTTTGTCTAGATATGTCATCTTTGCTATTACAGTAATGTCGACTTTCATAATATTTGTGCTTACTTTTAATAAAGGGTGGCATTAACTTTAATTTGCTAACTTTAAGAATGGCACAATATGAGCATGTTTAGCAGGTATGGTATGTTTATATGACAAAAATGTCAGAAAGCTTTCAACCTTTGTGTCAAACTGTCAGGCTATGTCGACTTTATGTACCGATAAGTCCCTATTGTTTGTTTTCTGAAATAAATATAAGATTTGTTTATGTATAAGATTTAAACAATAAATTACAACAAAAAATGTCTTAAAAATGAGCTTTTTGTGAAAGAGTAAAGGGATAGTTTGCATAAATGCAAATTATCGCTATAATTCGTTGATCCATATCAGCCAACCGCATCAATTTTATTGGTCAATATTTTCTGAAGGAAATAGTCATAGGTAATATCCTGAGTGGATACTTTGCATACTATTCCTGCAAAATATATTGTATTCTTATTATATTTTATGTTCCTAAACTTTACAACTTACGTTACACTGAGCTGTTTTGTTCAGTTACCATAAAAAATACTTTACCTGACAGTCATAGGTAAAATGTGTTAAAACAGGCTATTTATGGAAGGTGATAATTTTCACTAGTACAAGCTACCAATAATTTGCACTAGTGAAAATTATCGCTGTAATTCGTTTCCTATTGATCCAAATTTTCCAGACGCATATTTTTTTTTTGTCAATATTTTCTGAAGGAAATAGTCGCTGTTATTTTCCAAAATCATAATTGTCTTTGACTACTAACACATGAGTGGAATAATAATAATTCTTAAAAGCAAATATCTCAAAAATTTTATCAATTGCAGTACCTATTGTTAGAAGGGTAATTTTTTAAAGATCTTGAAGAAAAATATAGGATATTTAAGACGGTTATCAAAAAAGTTGTCAGTTAAAATTGATGTGCAATGATCTAACTTTAGAAGTGATTGATGCTTAGAATGTGACAGAAGTATTAAATTTGTTCTACATACTTATAAAAGTCAGCATTCATGGTGTAGTATACGAGCGCCCGGATTCGATTCCCGATGTCCTATTATTAATTCCATATCCACCAACAAGAAAATTTTCCTATGAAATTTTAATCATGATTAAATCGAAGTTTTCAAACGCTAACATCGTTAAAAAGTTAGATGGAAGCTGAACCGCCTCAGGTGAGGAGTCATTGCGGCACCTCCTTGGGATTCACTTTCCGGGAGAGGGAGGCGACCACCAGACGCAACATTCAGCTGGACCACGGATGGGCCTACAGCCTGACTGAAGACTAGCAGATCGCGTGATAACGGACGCCACCATCAATGAGTTCAGCCCCTATAAGTAACCTGGGTCAGACGGTATATTGCCGGAGCTGATGCCAGGAGATAATCCTTCCGTACATGAGGATAGTCTTCAAATCCAGCACTGCGCTAAAATACGTACCGACAGCATGAAGGAAGGCTGCCGTGGTATTTATCCCAAAGGTGGGATAGAAAGACTACACTGCAGCGAAATCCTTCATCTCATCACTCATAAGTTTAACATCGTTTATGATGAAGGCAATGGAAAAGATGGTGGACAGACACCTCCTAAAGGGAGTCCTTGTCAACAATCCTTTCCATAAGAACCAGCACGCAGAGGGCCGGTCGACCGACAGAGCCTTACCCGCAGTAGTGCACAGGGCAGAGAAAGCACTTCAACTCAAAATGCATGCCCTCGCGGTATTGTTTGAAGTAGAGGGAGCTTTCGACAATTCAAAGGTGCAGGTCATAACATCCGCCCTTCAAAAGAAAGGGGCTGAACCCGTTATAATTTAATGGGTAAGATCTGCACTAAAAGAAAGGAAGATACAGGCTAAACTAGGTGAATCCAAGGTACAGGTCGGGTTACGGGAGGATGCTCACAAGGCAGCTGCCTCTCTCCACACTTATGGTGCGTAATATGGATATCCTTTTGGAAAAGCTGGCAAAGGAAGGATTCAACGACCAAGCGTATGCAGATGACGGAGTTGTGTAGGTGATAGGTCACTTTCTAGACACCGTCTGCAGTAGAATGCAACGAGCTGTACGAATCATAGAAAACTGGTGCCAACCGAACGGCCTCTCTGTTGATCCAAGAAAGACAGAGATGATTCTGTTCACCAAAAAGAGATAAATGGAGGGATTCAAAGCACCCATAATATACGGGAAACCCCTGGCTTTCGTATCAGAGCTAAAGTACTTGGGGGTCACCCTGGACGAAGGGCTCAATAATGTGGCAACTGCGTCGGGTGGTAGGTCGGACCTGACTTATTACACCCAAGAACCTCCACTGGATGTACACGGCAATCGTCTGGTGGTCGGCAGTGGAGAGGACCACCATATCCGAAAAACTCAGAAGCCTGGAAGGGCTTATGTGCAGGACAATAACCGGCGCCATGAGGACGACACCATTCTGGGACTGCCTCCGCTACCGAATTGGATCAGGAAGGAAGCGATAGCGACACATTTGTGTCTGAGGGACTGGCCAGTGAAAAGGAACAGGGTCACCCAAATGGCCACCAGGGAGATGCCACTTGCGCTCTTTCAGATCAAGGCAACCCGAATTCCCTGGAGATTCAATAAGAGGTACAAAGTCGAAATTCCCGATAGGTAATTCTGGCAGAGTGAGAACCTCCACCAACAGTTCGAGAGGAATGCTGTGATATGCTACACCGATGGCTCCAAGCTATTGGAGAGGCCGACAACACAGGGGCGCGTGGGCGGGGGCTACGTGCAAGACCGAGAAGTTTGGATGAGCTACCCACTCGGAGAGCAGGCTAAAGTCTTCCAAGCCTAGTTATACGCCACTATAATAGCGGCAACTCTAGAAGAGTTTCGCAATGGGCCTTAAAGACATTTAGTGCGCCAAAAATTGCCAATACTGTGGTGGAAGAGTGCGTCGAAGCACAGGAAGCCTTGAGTCAATAAAAGAGAATTACAGTGATGTGGTTACCGGGACACACGGGAGTGTCGAGCAACGAAAAGGCGGATGAACTCGCTCGGATCGGGGCCAGCACTCAATACGTGGGGTCGGAAACACTCTTGGGTATAACAAGGAGACAGTTGCAAAGTCGACTCATTAAATGTGCTAACGATGCACTGGAAAACTCCTGGGAGAGCGAAAGAGGATACAGACAGTCCAAAGAATTCATCGACGGGCCGGATGCGGCCAAACTCAAATAGCTCCTGGAAAGGACACGAAAAGATATTAAACTACTGACAGGAATACTGACCGGCCACAGCTGACTCAGTAAGCATCTAACTCGCATCGGGATCAAGAATGACTCTGTCTGTCAGGCCTGCGTGAGGGCGGGGAAGACATCCCGGCACCTCAATGCGGACTGCGATAAATACGCAAGGATGAGACATCAGGTACTCGGACAATCAAACCTGGATGTAGAGTACCTACGAGCTCTCAAGTGGGCCAAAGTAGTGGACTTCGTGAAGAGAACAGGAAGGCTCGGAGAGCCCACTACTGTACAAGCGGTGGATTAGGGGCTGGGCTGGAGTAAGGTAAAAAGGGACAGATTAGTCCTACTTGCCAGGTCTTGGACCGTTTCCTATTTACTACTACTACTACTAACTCTGAGTTTGAAATGAGTCTTGACAAACAAAGTTTCAATATAAAATACCACATTCTAAATACCGATTAGTATTTGGTCATATAGTTAAAGTCTAATCGGGGAATTTTTCCGTTGGTGGCATATAACTATAAAGACTACTATAAAGGCCCTGCCCGTATATTTCCCTATGATCAAAAGCGTAGCGAAGCTCGCTAAAATGATTGGACATTATATACTCGCGCAGGCTCAGATCGAGCCAACTGTATCCCATTGGCCATGTCATGGCAATCTAGATTTTGACCGTTGCTGCTACGATTTTCTTGCATCCTGGGCCTCTGTATATCTAATAGTTATAGTTATATGGTTGGTGGATAGGAGCATTAACATCGCTATAGCTTTTCAGTACATTGTACAGGGTGATCCAAATTCGAGGGGCCTCTATAGCTTTGGGCTTTTGCAGCATAGTTAGCCCAAAACTAATATACATGTTGGGGGCTGGATTTTCAAGAGAAGTCGAAAACTAAAAACTGCATTGCCATATGTCACAGTGTTTCTGAGCTACAGGGTGATTCTCAAAAATGTGCGATTTTAAAGGCCTTCTACATCTTTTTTATTTGTAAAGATAGAGATTTTTATCAAAAACTTTTTTTGAAGATTTTTTAAAGAAAAATCTATCTGCTTCACCGATTTTCTCTTCAAGTCTTTAGTTCCCGAGATATCACACAAAGTTATATTGATTTAAACGGGATACCCCCAATATTTCTAAAAAATCAGTTTTCTAATAAAATTTCCTGTCGCACGATGTGCCATACACCTATTTTTATTATATAGTTTAAAAGATATTTGCGTACTTTGATATTTACCATGGTAGGCGCTGTGCGCGCCCTAAATGTGTAAATAAAGTTTTATTATTTTTTTTTCACACAATCAAGTTGGCTTCGATACGAGAGAACACAGCAACCTCGAACTTTAACTTCTAGTTTACTATGATTTTTGAAATTTTTTATTTAAAACTTTTATTAGTTAAACTATGTAACACCCTGGAGACCTGGGGGGCCAATATATAGGATCTTTATTTCCGGCAAACATAATATTTAGCAAATTAGTAATGTCTCGTGCATTGTGAGGAGGTGCACCGTCATGTTGAAAGTATAGTTCATTATTTTGCTGAAGTGGCAAATTGTCTGTAAACGGAATCACCTGCTCTTCTAAAATTTGTTGGTATCTTTCGGCATTTAAATTTCCATCAAAAATATATGGCCCAATAATTTTTCCTCTGTAGATGCCTACACATACCTTAAAACTGAACCTTCCCTGATTCGCTTGTTCCACCATAATATGGGGATTTTGCTGTTTCCAGTAATAGCAGTTATATCTGGTGAATATTCCATCACTAGAAATCGTTGCCTTATCCGTCCAAATAACTTTTCTGGCAAAATCGGGCTCTTCTTGGCTTTTATTTAGGTGCCACCTGTAAAATGCACGTCTTGGAGCAAAATCTGGTTGCCGTAATTGGTGCACCCGTCGGGGTCGATAGGGCCTAAACTTGTGTTTTTTAAGAACCCGAATGGCATTTCTGCGTGGAATTCCAGTGTTTCTCTCCATAGCCCTGGTGGAAGTATTCGGGTTAATTTCTATTTCTCCTAGAACCGTTAGTTCTTCCAACTCTCTATCTCTGGCTAGGCTTCTATACATCCTAGGACGCGGTTTTCTAAAGGATCCGTATTCTTGTAGATGATGTTTTAACTTCAAAAATATTTTCAAGCTAGGTTGCCTTCTTCCCGGACATCTCTGGAAATATAGATTTAACGCCGTCTGTCGATTTTCGTTCCTTTCAATATAACATTTTATCATGTCGTACTTTTCAAAGTTCTCAAACATTTTTATATCTTTACGAAGACGCCACTTTTGACACTTGAGCTCGTTTATCATGGCAATTGTTTTTATTTGATCATAGCTACATAGATAGATATCCTAAAACTGCATAGGTCAGAGTTAAACACAGCCTACTATGGTAATTATTATGGTAATTATTAAAAATTGCAGATATTGGTTTAACTACTTAATACAAATAGGTGTATGACACATCGTTTAACATGAAATTTTATTACAAAACTATTTTTTTTTAAACTGGGGTATTCCATTTAAAAAAATGTAACTTTGTGTTAAATCTCGTGAACTAAAGGCTTTAAGACAAAATCGGTGAAACAGGTAGATTTGTCCTTAAAAAATCTTCAAAAAATGTTTTTAATGAAAATCTCTATCTTTACAAATAAAAAAGTTGTAGGAGGTTTTTAAAAACGCATATTTTTGAGAATCACCCTGTAGCTCAGAAACGCTTTGACATATCGCAATGCGGTTTTTAGTTTTCGACGTCTCTTGAAAATCAAGCCCGTTACATGTATATTAGTTTTGGCCTAACTATGCTGCCCAAAGCTATAGAGACCACCCTGTACATTGATCCTTGTTGGATGGAAAGTCTCAGTATAAAAAAAAACAACTACAAGTACTCGTGAAATTGTAAGAAACACGCACCTTAGAAAGTAAAGAGTAATTTTACAGCTCTGATAACACGATTTTAGTATAGGTGTCCGCAAAAAACCAAACGATGGCTTTTTCGGCTATCGATGAGAAAAACATTTTTATTTTATATCAGGTGCAAAAAACAATGGTAATATTGAGCAAATCAAATAATTCTTAGGTACCTAAAAATTTCGCCATTTCCTCAAGTAATCCCCAAGTATACACAAAAGGTAATTCCGAAAATACGACTAACTAACAAACTGTGAGATCAGTTTAAAAATCTAAAGGCTCGTGTCCACTAGCAATTAAATTTGCTTAGAGTACTCTCACAAGTTACTTGTAATGCGTGTAAACAGCAGCGCTAGAAAAATTTTGCTGAAAGTTTACTCTCGGGCCAAGTACTTGTTAGAGCTTGTAGTGTACACGGCTAATCTAAGCAAATTAGTTTGCACTTTTTTATTTCGAGACTGTTTGCAGCAAGTAGTGAAATTTTGTGAAACTATTTTAAATTCTTATTTATTTTTTTCAATCTGAATTAAAATTCTGATTTTTTTTTACGAAAATGGAGAAACGCCGTATTTGGAATAGGGAAAAAACTCTTCTGTTAACTGAAAATTTTGAACTGTAAATTTCAGAAAACAAATCAATATTTTCCGCAGATATTCGTAGAAAATGTTTTAAATCAATCCGGAGAGCAGCTTCTCATGTATACCTAAAGTAGATCTCCGCTGAATCCATTTTCTGACCAAAATTTTTCTACGCTTTTTGTAATTTTCCTTTTCTTTTATTTGTTTTTTTTAACTGAATATATGTCACAACCGCAGCAGCCAGTCGACATTTCGATATTTTTCTGGAAGCGTGTGTACACGTTACTTAAGCAAACAAACTTGCTACAGTAATTTGCCGCAATAAATTTTAAAACAATTAGACTACAGTGTAGACACGCCGGCAAGTACTTGGTGAAAAATCTTTTACTTGCGAGTGGACACGAGGGACACGAGGCTTAATAAATTAAAATTTTGTTTTCGCAAAATTAGATGTGTGTGTTATTGCCAAAATATGAGCATCCTGCTTAAATTTAGTGCCTTATCGATAATTTGTCAGGGGTAAATTTAGCTTTTCATTAATTTGTTTTTCACGACGGTTGTGCCACACACGTGCTTATGAATTTAATACGAAGTTTATGTGATAATCTTACATTGTGTAACTTAATAATAGTAATGGTTTTTTTTTTATGAAAATCAAAAGATTATAGACCATAAGTTTACTGACGAAATAATTTATTAATCCTTTATAGACCGAGGGGGAAAATAAGGTCCCAAAGAAATACATTAGTTCAGTAAAAATAAGGAAAATCCCGAGGAAACACTCAATGAATAAGTTTTTAAAATTTTTACAGTGGGATTTACTAAGATGTAAAATAGTACACCCCACAGATCTAAATATTTACACCTGTAGGGGGTACTAAATTTTAAAACCAAATTTAAAAAAACACTTATCCATACAGAAAAGACACAAATTTATTCATTATTTTGTATTATTATTGCAAAATACCATTGAAAAACAGCTTTTTTTCTAAACATATACCATATTTTAGGAGAAAATGCCCTAAAACTGGCACATAAAATTTGGCACATAATAGCTTCATCCGATACCTCCGACATGGAGGCATCGCTTCATCATCTGTGTTTGAGGTTATAAAGTTGTTGATCTTTTAGGCCACCTCTGGGGAGTGGTTTAAATTTATAGCGCCCCCAGAAAGAATTGTTTTGTGGCAATTGATAATAAGTTTAAAATTTCCCTAAGTAGCTGTTTTTACAAGAAGTAATTTACCTTATTTAATATCCCAAGTTGTTTATTAATCAATAAAACACCTCCAATTTTGTCCAGAAAAACGCCATATTTTCAACCCGTTTTCAGCACAAAAAGTGTATTTATGAGGGCATAATAAGGAAAAACAAACATAAGTGAAGGTCACTAATTATGCACGAAAAATATACCAAACAAAAAAACCCAAAACAACTATATTAATTTATTTACAAACTGAAAGTAAAACATTGAGGTTATCTAAAAGCTCAGTCAAAATAATTTTCGTTACTCAAAACCCACTCATTTTAAAGCTGTAGCTTTCATCAGTAGAGGTTGGTGCAAGCCAAGGTGCAAGCATAGGTAAAAGATCCGAACTCGCTGTTTGTGATTGAACGCAGCGCTAATTTTTTTAAACTGACATTTCGACAGTGACAGAAATGTAAAAAAAAACTTGCATTTAAGTTTTTTAATACATTTCATAAATAAAAACACTCTTAAATAGATACAAAATTAATCTACTCCTTATTTTATTATAACCCATCTAAATCGTTGTGTGACATCAAGTATTAATTGGAAAAATCAATTGTCAAGGGTAAGTTTTAATTAGAGTGACATATAACCTCAATGTTAATTTGTTCTACAGAGTGTTTACTATTTAAATCCCGCGCGGATTTCAATTTTTAAATTTTCTTTTCTTCTAAATTAAAACTTTCTTCTTAAATCCAACAAAAGATTGTGTTAAGATGATTATTCAATAAACAAATATACTAAAATTCTTCTTATAATTCAAACTGTGTCCAAAACTCAAGGAGGGTTGATTTAAAATGCTTAAAACCAAAAATTTCACTTAAACTTAGGACCGTTCTAAAATAGACTAAACCCTTTTAGTAAATCCCACCGTTAATGCCTTTTTATTCAAACGATATTGACACCCGAAATCCAATTTTTAGAATTCTTGTCTGCTGTATTTCTCTCTGTTTGTTCCAGAATTCAGAGTTTCATAGAATGTGATCGATCGATTGAGAACAGTGATTTCGTCCAATAAAACGCTGTGAAAGTATACCGGTAAACATCACCCGACTGATGTTTTTCACACAAGCCTTCCCACCAGTTCCATCCACTGGTTCTGAGCAAGAGAAAGTCTTCTCTTCAAAAGCATTGTTAAGTGCCTGTAAAAGTGAGGAGATTGTTCTATCGCCTCGACGATGCTTTTGGTTGCTACGGAACCCAGAATCTGTTCTCAAAGTGATTTCGGTGGGCTGTCGTCGTCTCTATATCAACAACGTTATGGCGACAACACCATTACTATACAACCTTATTTATTTATATCTACCTGCTTAGCTGCGCCGACACTAGATTACTATAAGGGGCAAATTTGGCAGGATTGGCATACATTAGGCACACTAACCGCTCTCTACATTTTTCTAGATCGGGTCTGTGGTTATTTCCATATCTAAAAATTAATGATAAAATGCTTAGATTCCTTTAGTAAACAACCTATAGTAAAACGAAATGCTCAGGAAAGACAAATACGTAATCGTTATGATAAACTTGTAAATCATAACAGGGTAAAATATAACTCATATGTTATGCATTATGCCAGGCACAAAGTTCCCTTCTTATTACGTAAATAAGTTGTTACTAAAGTTTAAACGTTAATTATACTGAGATCGAAAAGTAATTTATCTGATGTCAAAATAAGATATTTATTTGAAATTAACTCTATGTTTCTGACTTCCACTGTCTGTATTCTATTTATACACAACGTTTCGATCAGTACAATCTCTGATCGTCTTCAGGAGCAAACTGATATTTATTGTTCGTTTTCGACACCTGATTTTTACGTAAATATTATGTAACTAACAAGTAAACTTGAGATAAAATTCTTTACATAATATTTATATATCTCAAAAGTCACAACAAAGTAATGACGTTAATGACGTACTCTTTATGTAAATTTCACATAAAAGAATAGCGTAAATGATATATAAATAATAAGTATCGCTCTGTAAGATTCACATAATTTACAATATCGCAACGAAGTAAATTTGACGTCAATGTAGATACAGCAAATAACGTAATATTTACCGAAGTTATATGAAAAGCCAAAGTCTTGTTGTTTACATAATAATTATGTAACTGCAAATGCCGTCTAAAGGTAAAATGTATAATAACTCATATAAATACTACATAAATATATTAATCCCCGGAACGTCATATTCGGAATGTTGGGAACAAGTGGAACGACCCAAAAAAGTATTAAGTTAACAATTTGACTATTTTTTTTGTTGTCTATATGTATAAGAACGCTATTAACAATGGTAGGAAAATACTCAAACCAGTGCCATCTCCCTCCAATAGGTAAAATGATTGAAATTATCGGGTATACAACTTTATCTATCATTGATTTTTTTAATGTAAATTTTGGATTAGCATTTTTCCACCCAGATTACATTAAATTTTAGTTACGCAACTTTATGTAACATTAATGTATGTTAAACGTTTATATCAAATTAGGTATATAATTTTGTTCATGTAACTTTTTTAACATAATTTTTACATCATATTTACATGCTTCTTTTAATGTAAAGTTTTCGTCATAATGTTTCCATCACTTTTACATTACAAACCTTACGTAAATTTTGAGTATTCACGATTATGTAACACTGATTTAATTTAACAAATATTAATATTACGTGTAGGGTTTTTACATATTATTTATATAAATTTGTCCATATAAATTTCATAACTTCATTTTTACAACATAATTACATTACAACTTCTGTGGTTAATAGGCAAATATAATGTTTAAGTAAATTTAATATAAATACTTGTGTGTAAAATAGTTCACTTTAAATTTATGTAAATAGTATCTGTAGCAAATGTGTTTGCTGGGTGATTGGGTCTATGATTTAAAAAAATTATCACAGATGATCTAATTTTTAGTTACAAAGCTAAAGTCTTGTTGTAAAAAAAAACTTACAAAACCACTTTCAAACTTTCAAAACCAAACTGTCATTTTTTCCCAAAATGTAAAAAAAATGTTTTTAAAAAATAAAAAAATTGGGCTTATAAAGATTTCTATTGTAGACAAAAAATGTCACATAAGCATTTTTGTAGTACTAACCATTTTTTATAAACGTAATTTAAATATTTAAAAAATGGAAAAATTGTCACATTTTAAATTTTAATGCTGTTAGTTAAAAAAATATATTTTCCGAAGAAGCGATGGGGAACCTGACAGAGAACACGTTTTCGATAAGAAAACGTTACAACTTTTTTTTGCATCACTTATAGTTTCTATACAAAAATAAAATAAGTTGAAGAAAATGCTAAAATCATGTCGATTGTATTGAACTTTTTGCATCAAGATTTTTCTTATCACTATCAAGCGACAGTAAAAAAGTTTCCACTATACTTAAAAAGGTTGTTCACGGTTCACCACATAATTTTAGTTTAATTGGAATTGTTTTTTATTTCTACATTTTTTGTACTGCCTTTCTAACAAAAGGATACGTGAGGAAGTTTATGTTTATTTTTGGGTTTATTTTCTGTAAATAAACGGGTTAATTATATTCAAATTTGCGGCGAAAATACAGTTGAGAAAGCTTTGAATGCGCGCGCACCCGTCAGCTGCGCGCAGGAAGAAAAAGGGGACTAGCAAGACAGCAGCCGCGCGGCATGGCAGTTAATTCGATTAACAAATTAAAATTCTCCGCTTTGTGATCGTAAATTTATGTGCTAGATCTAAGACGTTTATTTCGTAAGAGCTCTAGAGTGCTGTGCAGAAATTCCATGGTTGGAACCCTTTTCAAACAACAGCGGGTAGAAGATATTCAGGTGTGATTCACTGGTCCTTTAAAAGTAAAATTGAACTAGCACCGGCGCCTCACGCCTCACATAAGAGGAGCTCTCTGAAAGACATCTTTTTATATACAATAAAATAACAACAAATATTGGGTACTTCCCTTATTCCCTCTTCTATCTTGCCCCCTTAATCCCGGTGAGTTCGAAGGATCTTATACAACATTTAAAAAAATATCAGAGCACAAAGCATCATGTACTAGTCAGTATTACGGTTATTCAAAAAATTATTTTTCTTATGTTGCAGGGTTATTTCTTATTTTTACTTAATAAACATAAGAAAGTTTTACTGTCGTTTGATGGGTAATAAGACTACTTACTTAGCACGTAACTGTACTTTTTTTTAGAAGTTTAGGTTTATAGAAAAATCTTGTTTCAAAGACATTCAATACAATCGACATGATTATAGGATTTTCTTCAACTAATTTTATTTTTATATAGAAACTATAAGTGATAAAACAAAGTTATGATTGTTTTCCACAAACGAAAACTACACTTTTTTGCACTCGACGCGCGTTTCGCTAACAAGGTTAGCATCATCAGGAGACGATAAACAATGAACTAAATTAATCTACGCTCTACCTTATATACAATCCTTTAGTGGGCGGAGATAAGACCAATAATTTGTGATTGATCACTATCTTTATTTAAACTATTTCTCGATTTAATGATTTCCATACTTTCATATGCATTCAAAAGTCTTTTGTTTGGTACACTTTTTAGAAGTTTTTGGTTATCTAATGTGAATCTATGGTAGTTTTCAATAGCATGCTCGGCCACACTTGACTTTTCTGTTCTTCCGTATTTTAAGTGTGCTAAGTGTTCTTTAAAACGTGGTTGAATAGAGCGTCTCGTTTGAGCAACATATTTTTTGTCAAAATCTATGTAAATAATTTCGTAAATTCCACTTTTTTCTAGAACTGTAGTTTTATCCTTGGGATTTCCTAGTAAGCTTCTTATTGTGTTACCGGATTGATATACTAATTTAAGACCGATGTTATTAAATACTTTTTGTAATCCTTTCATATAATTAGGATTATAAGGAATTCATACAAATTTTGAGCCGCAGGAATCCTTTTGTCTGAAAAAAGTGGAATTCCGAAAGGTCTTTTGAAAAGAATGTCTATTTATCAGCCTATTTATTAAGCCTTCGTCGTAACCGTTTTCGCCAGCTATATTCCTAATCCTATTCTTTTCTGCTTCAAATCTTTCTTTGTTTAAGGGGAAATTTACTAATCTATATGTTAAAAAGTGCAAACTTGCAAGCTTATGTTGCAAGCAATGAAAAGAGTCATTTGGAATATACCTGTTGGTGGCCGTTCCTTTTCTGTATAGGTCAAATTCCAATTTATTTTTATTTATTATAACTAAAGTGTCTAGAAATGGCAGTGTACCGTTGTTCTCTGTTTCATAAGTTAATTTAATTGTGGGAAATTTGTTATTTATTTTTTCCATAAAATTTTCAACACTAGTTACTTTAGTGTTGAATACTGCAAACACATCGTCTACATACCTAAACCATACTCTGGGGAAATACTCAAGTTCTTTACTTATATCTGATTCAAATTTGCTCATAAAGAGGTTTGCGATAAAAGGTGATAAACTATTACCCATTAAAGGGTAGATAACCTAATTAAAAGAAAAGAACCCCTTACCAAAAATGATTAACGAAGTAAAAAACACAATTAAAAAAATAAAGGAAAAAGGTTTTTCTGTTCAAAATTCCCTTGAATTTATCAACAAAGTTAAAGATATTTCACTCCAAGAAGGTGAAATTTTAATCTCGTTTGATGTTAGTTCGTTGTTCCCTAGTGTGCCGATGCCCAATACCTTACAATACCTGGAGGAACTACTAAGAAAAAATAATGTAGAGGACAAACAGACTTTAGAATACCTATATTTAACAAAACTCTGCATGAATCAAAATTTGAATCAGATATAAGTAAAGAATTTGAGTATTTCCCCAGAGTATGGTTTAGGTATGTAGACGATGTGTTTGCAGTATTCAACACTAAAGTAACTAGTGTTGAAAATTTTATGGAAAAAATAAATAACAAATTTCCCACAATTAAATTTACTTATGAAACAGAAAACAACGGTACACTGCCATTTCTAGACACTTTAGTTATAAGAAATAAAAATAAATTGGACTTTGACTTATACAGAAAAGGAACGACCACCAACAGGTATATTCCAAATGACTCTTTTCATTGCTTACAACATAAGCTTGCAAGTTTGCACTTTTTAACATATAGATTAGTAAATTTCCCCTTAAATAAAGAAAGATTTAATGCAGAAAAAAATAGGATTAGGAATATAGCTGGCAAAAACGGTTACGATGAAGGCTTAATAAATAAGCTGATAAATAGACATTCTTTTCAAAAGACCTTTCGGAATTCCACTTTTTTCAGACAAAAAGATACCTGCGGCTCAAAATTTGTATCAATTCCTTATAATCCTAATTATACGAAAGGATTACAAAAAGTATTTAATAACACCGGTCTTAAATTAGTATATCAATTCGGTAACAAAATAAGAAGCTTACTAGGAAATCCCAAGGATAAAACTACAGTTCTAGAAAAAAGTGAAATTTACGAAATTAGTTGCATGGATTGTGACAAAAAATATGTTGGCCAAACGAGACGCTCTATTCAAACACGTTTTAAAGAACACTTAGCACACTTAAAATACGGAAGAACAGAAAAGTCAAGTGTGGCCGAGCATGCTTTTGAAAACAATCATAGATTCACATTAGATAACCTAAAACTTCTAAAAAGTGTACCAAACAAAAGACTTTTGAATGCATATGAAAGTATGGAAATCATTAAATCCAGAAATAGTTTAAATAAAGATAGAGGACCCATCCCGTTTAGTACACTTTATTCTTTGGTTGAGGGGAGATAGGATTAAAAATCGTGATCAATCACAAATTATTAGTCTTATCTCCGCCCACTAAAGGATTGTATATAAGATAGAGCGTAGATTAATTTAGTTCATTTTTTATCGTCTCCTGATGATGCTAACCTTGTTAGCGAAACGCGCGTCGAGTGCAAAAAAGTGTAGTTTTGGTTTGTGGAAAACAATCATAACTTTGTTTTAGTGCAACCAAAGGTTCCAAATTCCCAACATACTACGTGATGTAAGAAACATTCTAACGTTTTTTTAGCGAAAATATGTTCTCTTTCAGGTTTCACATCGCTTTTTCAGAAAATATATATTTTTTTTAGTTAACAGCATTAAAATTCAAAATGTGACAATTTTCTCCATTTTTCAAACATTTAAATGACGTTTATAAAAAAACGGTTAGTACCAGAAGAATGCTTGTTTGAATTTTTTTGTCCAAAAACACCGTTCTCAACTAAAAAGCCAGTTAACTCATTTTCGTTTTAGTATCCATTGGCCTATGATCGGTGCCATATTGACACCAAACTGACAGAAAATCCATGTTTTACTTGTCAATTTGGTTATAAAAATGGAAGCCATATTAGGCTAAAGGGCACTGAGGCGGTAGGAGTTAACAGGCTTTTTAGTTAAGAACGGTGTTGGCTCTATAGTCTAATTTTTTGATGAGCGTACTGACGTCATTTTTTTGGATCTCTATTTGATACATTATTTTAGACAACGACAATAAATATGTAAAAAAAATCAAGTCGTTGGTTGTTTCAACTGTTAGTTCAAATTGACAACAACAAATTATTTGACATGCGAAGTGTTTACAACAAAGAAATACGTTTTCAGAGGCAATAATGACGTCAGTCCGCTCATCATAAAATTGGACTATATTAGCCCTCATTTTAATTTTTTTTAAATATTTTTTTTATATTTTGGGCAAAAATTACATATTTTTGACAGGTTTTGACAGTAGGACGTATATAGAAGATTTTAATTTTTGTCAAAATGACTTTTTAGGGACGGCACATACACAAAAATATAACTTTCTTAAAACCAATCAAAAAGTGAACTGTGGGCCTGGACTTAACTTTCGGTGAAAACGAGATGAAACTATCATTTTAATATGAAGAAAACCTCATTTTTCATGTAAGGCCTTTTATGTAACGCTTTTTAATTGCGATGATCGTTTGGTTAGCAAACAAAATATTCAATATCAATAAATACAAAAAACATTTCCATTCTTCAATGCCCCTTTTTTATTTTTTTTTATAATACTGTATTTATTAACAAAAATGACATATATTCTTTAAAACTATATTTATTGTCAGTTTTTTTATTTTTAAAATGTTTATTAGTCAAACATAATTACTAATAAAGCCAAAAAAGCGACTTTTAAGCTAATGAAACTCAAACAGCCGCAGTCTTAAAATTTGAGATTGCAGACGAAAAGTAAACTCACTTATTTCCATAAACCATTTTTAGAATGAAAAAGTAAGTTGGTTGGTTTAAAAGTTCTTTTTAATTATTAAACATGATAGTGTCTACAAAGTTTTGTTTTTTTTAGAAGACATCATTAAAAAACCAAATAAATTTATATTATATAAAACAGAAATGACCGCCATTTTAAAATATTGGATATTCTTATTTAAATTACCTCCTAAAATGTATTTTTAACCAACACCTTCACATCTTTTTTGGACAAAGTTGTGATGGAAATTAGAATTATTTGCTTTTTACCTAAATAATTTAAAGATACTTCGCATTCGAGATTTCAAGCTCTCTAACATATCGATAGATAAATTTTACCCTTTCTTACTATGCTTGAAAAAAAATATTATGGAAGCCTTTGAATAAAAAAATTATTTTCTTTAACAGTTTAGCATGGACATTATCATGCATGAAAAAGAAATGGAAAGAAAAAACAATGAATAGAAAACACATTTTTGGAGTTATTATGTCAAGCAAAAACATTTGCCGCAGAATTTTAAATTTTTAATTTTTTTAATATATACTGGGTGTTTCAAATTCAATGCTCACCATGGGGATCTTCTAAACGGTAGGAAATACGACAAGGTTTAAATTAGGGCAATGTTGCGCAATTTTACGGTTTGTTCAAAACTAAAAAAAAACCGAAATCTTCATTTTTAGTTTTTAGTTTTCTGCGCCCTTATTCTTAAAACTGTAAAAAAACGCTTAAAACTTTCTACGGGCACTTTTTTAGGATCTATCTAGTGAAAGGTCCATTTTTAAGAATTGACATTTTAGTGTGACAGGCACACTGTCAAGTTCATTGTTTCTTATGGACACATTATTTTTTCTCCTGCCATTTGGTTCATAAAGGATGAGAGATAACATTTTGCTAGCTTATTTATATCACTTGACATTTTAGGTTTATTGACCACCGTCTGCCCTAATTTAATTATTGCTTTTAACTTACTCACGATATTTTGGAAACCCGATTGCATATTAAAAATGACAGTTTTTTTTAACATTTTGTTATAACAAAATAACTTTACTTAGCATTTTAAAAATAAGTTTCTTTTCTTTGTTTTTTAATCTTGAAATTTGCCCTGATGATGTTCAAATAATTCAAAACGTCAGGTATTTGTCAAAATAAGGTTGTAAAATATCTGTCATCTTTTATGAACCAAACGGCAGGAGAAAAAAAGCATGTGTCCAGAAGAAAAAATGAACTTGTCATTGCTCCTGTCACACTGAAATGTCAAATTTCGAAAATGGACCTCTCATTAGGTAGATCCTAAAAAAGTGCCTGTAGAAAGTTTTAAACGTTTTTTGACAGCTTTAAGAATAAGGGCGCAGAAAAATAAAAACTAAAAATAAAAATTTCGGATTTTTTCGCCTACCTCCGGAACTACATGGAATTTGTAAACTTTTTTTTGATTTTGAGTAAAGCCGTTTAGGAAATTATTCCCATGGTGAGCATCGAATTTGGAACACCCTATATATAGAAACTGGTATTTTTCTATTTCACATTTACAAAAATATAAAGAAAGTACCTCATCAGTATTTAAATTGAAACCAAGGTGAATTTATGTTTTTGTTTATCCACCTGTCATTGGAACTATCCAACCATCTTTAGTAAAAACTTTGAGCCAACATCCACTTTATAAACGCATTTGCAACTAACTAACCATAAAAGCGTATGAGAAGAAAGCTTGATGAACACCTTGACTTTCCCCAAGTTTGGTAAAACTAGGTTAAATTTAATTAAATTATTTTTAGTGCTGTTATCACTCAGGTTTAATCTTACCCTAGTTGTTTAAAAATGGCATCTAATCTTGACAACAGCGGGCTATAGAAAGGATCGTAGCTTGTAAGTAGTAAAGAAGAAGAGGGTATCTTGTGGAAAACCTTGTAGTCTGTCTTTTTGTTTGGCCTCCGTAGATAGTAGTTATCATTTATGGAGGGCTGGTTGTAGATTCGCTGGTTTACAAAATCGTACCTAAAATATAAAAGGTGCTAAATCTACTATTAATTTTAGTGACTAAAAAAGATTGACGACTATCTCGACTATTAACTCAACACGCACCATCACCAGTTTACCTTACACAACTGGCAACATATGAATGACAGCATCTTTAAGTTGTCATCATCGTGGGTTTGTACCCTTTCTTTTTTAAAGGTTTGTTGCATTCATCATAGATTATTTAAAATTATGATCTGAGTTTGACATTTTTGATGCATGTGCAAGAAAAATAAAGCTGCTCGGCAGAATAAAATTCCACCGCAAGTATAATTTAATTTAAATTTACGACAAAGTTTGTTTCTCACTTCATTACGACCAGGTCTCCAATGTCTAATAGAGAATCCAGACGCCTACAGAGCTGTTTCATCCTTATTAGGAATCATCAGGGAGTCATAGGATTGTACCTGGCAGTTGAAGCTATACAGGCACCGTGCACACCTCTCGAATTTAAAACAAAAAGTTTTTAATCCGCGGAGACGTAGTACCTGTGTGCGCCACCTGTCGAATAAACTGAGAAACAAAACCATCAAAATTGAAAAGTGCAGAAGATCGTAAATACAGAATCCTGTACCTTTCAGCAGGTTATAAAGAAGAAACCTGTAAAAGTATACGGTCACTGTAACATGACTCTTAAACAGATGTAACGTTCGCAGCAGCACCGCCCCTAATTGGAGCTTCATACTACGTGGCCCTAATTTTAAGGCAACAGCAAGCAATCGCTCCAGAGGAAGCTTATTGTGCAGAACTAAAAAGCCAAAATATTTAAAAGAACAACAAAGTGAATCTCGTGTCTGCACATAAAAATTAAAGTAACACTCGTGGCATATCGGACAAAGTTTGTTTCTCACTTCATTACGACCACGCTGCTGCGAACTTTACCTCTTTTTAAGAGTCATGTTACAGTGACCTTATACTTTTACAGGTTTCTTCCTTATACCCTGCTGAAAGGTACAGGATTCTGTATTTACGGTCTTCTGCACTTTTCAATTTTGATGTTTTTGTTTCTCAGTTTATTCGACAGGTGGCGCACACAGGTCCTACGTCTTCCTTTCGATTTACTCTATTAGTTATAACTGTAATTGATTGCTATCTACGCCGGTGCTCAGGCCGGATGGCACCGGATTTGTCGTAGTGAAAAGCACAACTAGTTGGTGGAATAGGTCGTAAATTCATTAGTGATCATTGATTATCTACACTTTTCAATTTTTATGTTTTTGTTTCTCAGTTTATTCGACAGGTGGCGCACACAGGTACTACGTCTCCGCGGATTAAAAACTTTTTATTTTAAATTCGAGAGGTGTGCATGGTGCCTGTATAGCTTCAACTGCCAGGTACAATCCTATGACTCCCTGATGATTCCTAATAAGGATGAAACAGGCCTGTAGGTGTCTGGATTCTCCATTAGACATTGGAGGCCTGGTCGTAATGAAGTGAGAAACAAACTTTGTCCGATATGCCACGAGTGTTACTTTAATTTTTATTTGCGGACACGATCTACTTTAATTAATTTAATTTAATTATAAAAAATAAGAAAAATATGAAATTTTACCAAAAGAAAAATCCTTTCGATTTACTCTATTAGTTATAACTGTAATTGATTGCTATATACGCCGGTGCTCAGGCCGGATGGCACCGGATTTGTCGTTGTGAAAAGCACAACTAGTTGGTGGAATAGGTCGTAAATTCATTAGTGTTATTACTAGTGGCCACAAACGCAACAATTTTCCCTTTTAGTAAAATTACCTCAAAAATAATTTTGTATAAAAAAAAAGCTTTTTAAATACAAGCTTTTATAAAATGTAAAGGGCACTAAAAAGTATAAAATATTATTTAGCATTCTGATGTGATTATAGGAAGTTTGTCCATATTGACTCGATAAATTTATGACTGATTATATTATGTGTGTACGCAAGAATCTGAATTCACTATAAAGCAGAGAAATGCAAGGGTAAGTAAATCCAACCTAACTCGACCCAAGCTACCCTAATATGTCTCTGATATATGGATGGATTTGCGCCCATCGCTTTTATTATTATGATATAGGAATGCCAAAAATTATTTCCTACTTTTTAGTGCACTTTATATTTTATAAAAGCTTAAATTTGAAAAGTTTTTTTTTATATAAAGCTAATTTTTAATTTTTAGATTTGTACCCTAAATCGTCCATTTTGAATCCGCCATATCGAAATTTTCAAATCTGATCAAAAATTCCCTAGATAACCCTGTATGCCAATTTTTATTGAAATCGAACAAAATAAATCTTTTTCCATTTTCCTCGTTAGGGGGAAGTGTGTATCTAATAAAACCATAAGTATTATTTTATAATCGGATGTGTATAAGTCAGTTAAAATTGGTTAAAAAAACATGTGGAAGAATCGTCCATCTTGAATCCGTCATACCAAATTTTCAAAAACTGATCAAAAATTCTTATTTCTTATCCCCAAAATCCCCTGTATAATAATTTTGGTTGAAATTGGACAAACTTAGGTGTTTTCCCCCTTTACTCCCCTCGTAGGTGGGGGAGTTATATTGTATTGTCATCGGACCTATAAATGCATACCAAAGAACCCTGCACAAATTACATTGGAAATGGCTTTCGGCTAAATGTCATATTTTTTTTTATATGTTGTAGTACACAATCAACAAAGCACAAAAATAATAAAAACGAGGTAGGAAGCAGAATTACTTTCTGAGATATAGAGCATTAAATTTAACGTGTTTTAGGTTATATTTTCGGACATGGTTTTTTTTCCACAACTTTGTTGATTACCGCCGAAATAAAATGATTTGAATATCTATTTGTCTGGAATGAAATACCCCTTGTAAATTAAAAAAAAAACAAAAAAAAAAGTTTTTAGTGGCCATGAATTTCGAAAATGGTAGACACCTTTAATGTTAATAAAATCTATATGTTTGTGGCGGATTCATAATGTCAAAACTACTTTTTTTTTTTGGGAGAAGTCTAAAATTTGCCAACATTCTTTTGAAAATGATCATAGAGTAATGTGGGGAGAAACCAGTATATTACAAAAAGAACCAGACAAAATTAAACGAAAAATCAAAGAAGCAGCTTGCATCTATCTTAACGAAGATGAATGCATAGCTAGCATATCAGTTGATATAAATACAGCTTGGTTTTCAATTTTAAAACAAGATTTTCAAAAAGGTTTTTTTAAAATAAATTAAAAAATAGCATTGATGTTCTTTGGGTTTCTAATATATTTTTTCTTAAAGTTAGTCAAAAGATAATTTTTATAATTGATATTTTAAAATAAAAATTTTGTATTTTTATAAAGTAATCTAAAATCGAAAACACTCAAACAAATATAATTTTGATTTTAAATTTTACTAAATTCACCCAATACCTTGTTGGCTACTATCGACGCACCAAACTGTCAAGTTAATATTTGAAATATATATCAGTCAAAGTCAGTCAGTTGTATGACAACAGACAAATATTTTAAAAAAGAATCGAAAAAAGTTTTTGAAAAGGATAAAATTCTTTGATAACGGCAGTAGAATTTCTGCCGAAACGTCAGATAAGTACTTAGATTCTAGTTAGGATTTGCGTGTATGTAGGCAAATTTTTTATCTTATTTAAAAACCACTGACAAACTAACAAATTTTTTTCTTTAGGAATTTACGCAGTTGGTTTTAACATATTTTTGAAAAAATTTCCTTAACTTAGTGGCGAAAAACCCAAAAAAAAAATAGTTTCGACCTTTAATGTTTTTTAATATTTTTTAAATATTGGAGAAATAAAAAAAGTTATTTTAAATAACTTATATGTAGGCTATACAAAATTTGTATGTAAAAATCTAATCCAAAAGTCTAGTACCAATATGTTGGTACCAATTAGTACCTGTATTTGACCAATCAAATTGCTCGTGCGATATATGCTTTTAGGCTAACTTGGGGTCGCCGGCAACGAATTTGATAACATTTTTCCGGTTACTATTACTGTTTTTCTAGAAGAATACGGTAAAGTGTTTTTCCTACTTAATTGCGGAAAGTGGTTTTTACGCATGCATTTGCGTGCAAAAAGTTAAAGTTAAAACTCTTAAGATATGTTTAATATAGCGGCATGAGGCGGCTTTTTATTTAAAAAAAATCAAGGTAGGCTATGACACCTTGACCTTGACGACGTCAAACTTATGCTTAAGAAAGGGCGTCATTTGCTACCGGATAATTTTACGCATTCTATTGAGAAAACACTGTAAACAACCGGAAAAATGTTATCATATTCGTTACCGGCAACCCCAAGTTAGCCTAAAAGCATATACCACACGAGCAATTTGATTGGTGAAATAGAAGTACCAATAGATAACTATCGGTACCAACATATTCGTAGCAAGCTTATGAATTGAATTTGTCTAGGAAAACTTTGTATAACCTACCCATAATTTATTTTAAATCACTTCGTATTTCACCAATATTTCAAAAATATTAAACAGCATTAAAGGTACCTACCATTTTTGCATTTAATGGTACCACTCAAGCTAAAAATGTTCTTTTAGCTTACTGATATTATTTTTATTAACATATGTAAAAACTATTAAAATCTGGCCATATAACATATGTAAAAACTATTAAAATCTGGCCGTTTGTTTTAAAGAAAATGGAAACTATCATTTTTTTAAAAACGGTCGTTTTCTTTATTTTTTAAAACTTACAAATCAGTGACTTTTCTGGTGGTATCAAAAAGTCCATATAGAAACATTTTTACATGGATGGAAAGGGTTTTTCATTCAGGACAAACAGAGAAAAGAATTATTGTATTTTGGCGGTAATTAACAAACTTGCCGAAAAAAAACTTGGACCATGTCCAAAAATATAGCCGTAAAACACGTCAATTTTAAATCTCTATATCTTAGAAATTCATCTTGCTCCCTATCTCGTTATTTTTAATTTTGTGCTTTGGTGATCAAGTACTATAACATATAAAAAAATTATGAAATTCAGCCGAAAACCATTTCCAATGTAATTTGTGCAGGGTTCTTTGAAACCCGAACATACAAAGATACATACATAGAGGAGAAGTTAAATAAAACTTTATAATTAATATACCTGCTGTTTGAGGAACTTGTAGTTGTCTCACTGATAGCTTTAAGTCCAAATTTGTCATCGTCGGTTCCAATATCAGCCGACAGCGCCGCGTCGTTATTGGCATTATAGGGCACTTGAACTGTCTCTTGAAAGTCGAAATCATCAACTTCATTTGCAGGTGCGTGTTTATTAAACCCTATAAAGTGGTAACGGCTATTAATTTTCTTGTTAGCGTTTGAGGGTTGTCGAGAGACTTGTTAAAGGTGGACCAAAACTTAAAATCTACTGGGGGTAGACTTTTTACTTCAAAATAATTGTACATTATTTCAAACCCTAGACAAACAAGATATAAAGTGTCCACGAAGCATGCGCGGAGGTAATTCAATGGCATTATTGCACTAAAAATAATTGTAAAATGTTTTCTCAAAAAAGCAAAGCATAATTTGGTTAAGTTGGACAGCCTGTTATTGGTACAGATCAAGTTTAAATATACAATAGAGGTTGGGTTGGGTCGGTCAGGTCATTGAACTCATATCCATTGCAATTTTTAAAATGACGGACAGCATGTACTGCTTGTCTTTAACTATAGAGTAAAGAGAAAAATAGTAGTTTTCACAACTAGTGCCTAAAATAGTACTTTTTTACAAGCATTGGTTTAAATAACGAGCACAGCGAAGTATTTAAAAACGCGAGTAAAAAAAAGCACAGTTTAGCCGTGAGCTGTTAACACTATTTTTTTAATACCTTTATCAAAAAATCCAAGAAAAACAGGAAAATACTTTTAAAAATCTCGAACGAAGAGCACTTCTAGCAACACACAATCTTTACACTATAAATCAGATCGGCTGGTAAATGAAATAACAATGGTTTCCATGGCGATGTATCTTTTTACTCGGTGACGTTCATTGTTGCAACATTTTAATCTTTGACAGTTTGATATTTTGACGATATTTTGAAATGATTTTTTCGTAAATACTTGGTGAAAACTGGAGAAAAAGATTTTTTCAATATTACTATTTTCCGCTATTTCTCTTAAATTTTTGGTAAAAAACGGACAGAAATCTTTTTTTGCACCCGTGATTAAAAAAAAAAGTTTCTTTGCATCGGTAACCAAAACAGCCATGCTTTAGTTATCTGCGCAGAGTTACTAAAATCATGTTTTTTATGAAGATATAAAAAAAAGATATTAAGTACTTTCAGTTTAAATTTTACAACATTGTGATGTCGGCCTCTTTAAATCATGGTAATGGTAAAGGTAAGTTATATTAACAGAAAATAACGTTTCCTTTATACCTTTATTAAAAACATGATTTTAGTAACGATCTGCACATAATTAAAGCATGAATTTTTTGGTAGCCGATGCAAAAAGACTGTTTTTCACCCAAAATTAAAGAGAAATAGCGAAAAATACTAATATTAAAAAAATCTAATTACTCTTGCCTAAAAATTAAGCCATTTCCGCCAGTTTTCGCCAAGTATTTACGAAAAAATCATTTAAAACCATCGTCAATTTATCAAACTGTCAAAGAATAAAATATTGCAACAATGAATGTAACCAAGTAAAACGGCATATCGCTATGGAAACCAGTATTATTTCATTTAACAGCCGCCTTGAATTATAGTTTAAAATGGTGTGTTAAGTGCTCTTCGTTCGAGATTTTTAAAAGTATTTTCTTATTTTCTTGGATTTTTTGATAAAGTTATTAAAAAAATAGTGTTAATTTCTCGCGCCTAAACTGTGCTTTTTTTACTTGCGTTTGTAAATACCTCGCTGCGCTCGTTATTGAAACCACCGCTTCTAAAAAAATCACTATTTTAGCCATTTCTTGTAAAAACTACTATTTATTCTGTGTAACACAAAAACAGAGGATGTTGGTGTTTTTTGCATAAAAATACCGGGGTTTGTTAAATGCCTAAGCATTAGTCTCTTATAAGGACAAATGTCCAACTCTTTTACCCTTACTATAGGTAAAAAAAAGATGGAGATGTAACTCAACTAAATTTTTTAATTATTGAAAACTGCATTAATTCAACTTTTTTTATAATCTCTTACGTCATAACTAATTTTACCCAATGAGGATCCATTTTAACATCTTCTTCCTTAAAAATACTAAAATGTGTTTTTATGTTGTTGTTTAGGGCTATGATAAGGAACTCAAATAATTTTAAATCTGACTTTTTTGAAAACATCGAATTGTTTACCTAACTTCCTGATTTAAGTATTTGCCAGTTTCCTAAATTTAAAGTACTTGCATTTAAATGGGTATAATCTATTCTAAAAATACCTTTTTAATTAATTAAAGTGTCTAAATGCTGCTCTAAAATATAACTGCTAATTTTTGTAAGTAACTACTTATGGCATTACGTTCCATTTCATGTGTAATTAGTCTCATGAGGTTGAGTTAAATGGATTACTTTATTTTACAAAAGTCCTTTAATGAATATGATTCTACGTCAGATTACCCATCGAAAAACTTTTTTATTTGTTGGGTTTGATATTTTGTTGTTTCACAATTTTGCCCTCTTTGTACCTATATTAAGTCCTTTTCCGATGATTTTTCAAAAATTTCTCAGAAGTCGCAGGACTTTTATTATTTATAGTAATGTGTTACCTAACTAATTTTTTGTGACTATGTGGGATTGATAGCTCTTTAGTCACACAATCGAGTGTTACCGAGTGTTTTGTTTTCAACCGTGTAGAAGGGGTTGATATGACGTAACCTTTCAAGGTGGCGGCCAAAAATCATAAAAAATACAACTTTTGCAATCGGGGCATGATTATACTTGATTTCATATAACTTTAGAATGAAAATTCCAAAAAATTTACTTTCAAGGTCATCTGACCTTAAATGATCTTGAAAAAAGTAAGAAACCAGATTTTTTCCATTTTCTATTTCAAAAATCTTAATAGTTCGAGGTTTTGTCAATCCAACTTAAAGTCTACCTTAAACTATTAGCCACGTATGGCAAATTTGACCCTTAGAGTTCGATGCAGCTTGAGGCTTCATGACCTTGAAAAATAACCCAGTAAAAATAACATATTGCAAAAATAATAATAGTTGATGAATAGTGCCCTTTAGTATGTTATTTTTGCAATGTGTTAATTCTACTTGGTTATTTTTTCAAGGTATTGAAGCTTCAAACTGCATCAAACTCTAAGGAACGAATTTGGCATATATGCCTAATAGGTTAAGGTATATTTGAAGTTGGACTGAAAAAACCTCGAATTATTAAGATTTTTTGAAGAGAAAATGGCAAAAATCTTGTTCTTTGCGATTTTCAAGGTCATTTAAGATCAAGTAACCTTAAAGGTAAATTTTATTTGAATTCCCGTTTTCTAGTTACACAGAATCGAGTATAATCATGCCTCGAAAGTTGTATCTTTTATGATTTTTGGCCGCCAACTTGAAAGATGATATTATATCAACTTCTTCTACATGGATGCGAACAAAACACCCGGTATTACTTTATTGTGTGACTAAAGAGCTATCAATCCCACATAGTCACAAAACTCCTTCATTCAAAATCCTACGGGATTGAAATATGCCATACACCCCTGCACTAACGTGGATTAGTTATTGTTATGCTTATTTTTATTTTTAATAATGGTAACAGAATGTCCGCAGAAGGAGTTTTTGGTCAGTTCCACTTTTTTAGTTGACGTCAAATATAACCTAACTTTTTTTGTTTAATAAAACCGTACTTTTTTACTGATTTTCTTCGAATTAAAGAAGACGAAGGCGATGATAAGCACTTTTTTAGTAAATTTAGCAATTTTATAAATAGGTTTTTCAAAAATATTGCGAAAACAAGTAAATAGAAATAAGGATAAAGTTATTCCTCCTTATATACCGAACTCCATTATGGTTTTTATTATGGTCAATAACCACTACAGAATGATATTTAGCAACTGCGCTGTCGCAGAAATAATGATAATTATAACGAACGAACGAATAACGAAGAGTTAAAAATATAGGTATTCGTTATGAAATCAAAGACTTACCACCTGATGCTGCCGATAGACCAGAAAATGTGCTGAGTCCTTTTCCAACGATTTTTCCAAAATTTCCCAAAAGTGTGGGCAAAAACATGGCAATTAGGACGGACTTCAAAAGTTGGGCGCCGAGGAAAACTGGAAGCAAGAGCTTGCTTAGTAAAAATGCGAAAAACCCCAAGCCGAATCCTACTAGGAACGTGCTTTTTCCTGACACATGAGATTCTAGAGGGGAGAGAGAGAGACAGAACACATAAAACAGACAGATTTTATGGTTTTTGTTTTGTGTCGGAGTTAAAGAGATAAATTACTACGTTGTTACGTCGAACTGAATACCATTTTCTTGCATGAAAATGCAGCGAATCGAACTTTTTTTCGTGGACCTCAGAACGTATCCCAAGTAACACAGCCGTAAATAAGCCAGGATAACATTTCCGCAGCAAAAATATAACAATAATGTTATTATATTTTTTGCATGTGACAACGTCTATGGCAGCTTAGTATAAACCAGCACTTAAAGGCATTGTTGTTTAAAATTTTACTTTCCTGACAAAGAATATTTTTAAAAATAGCAATTAAACTAAAATTCATGCTGAAGATGCACAATGCACTTTCTAAATTTTGATTGTTCCTACAGAGGGTGATGCCGCGCCGTGTCGTCCTTATTACGGTCTCATCAGCTACACTCCATTCCAAATTGTTGCGAATGACAGTTCCATTTAGCATCTGTGCTTAATTGTGGGCCGATACATTGAAATTAGTCCCGAGAATTGTAGTGTAGTGTAGTATAGGTGTATCACAATGACAGAAAATTTCGGTTGTTTTGCGATTTATATTCGCTTGCTTGTAGACGAAACCTGCATACAGAATAGATTTCATAAATTTATGTCTCTCGCAGGACCACCTCCACCTAGTGGTAAATTATGATTTTTTTTGGTTTCGATCGTTTACATATAGGACGCCATCGACAGGATTTCTTCGGGTTGGGCCGTAATCTTGGGTACATAAGCGCAACCGACATTACCTGTCATTGTGGTACACCTTGCTGATCAGTCCTTAATAAGAACGAAACGGCAACATCCTAGGTCCCGCTCTCTGTGTGGGCAATCGAAATTTAGGAAAGTTCATTTTTGACTGACAAAAAACTCTTGTTTTTTCGTTAAATTAAAATTGTCTGCCAACACAAAAGATTAAAGATGAAAGCAGTGTTGCCAGGAGGTCGGAAAAAATTATCAAGTTTAGGGAAAAATTATCATAGTTTTGAAAAAATTTCTTAGAACTAAAGTAAAATTATACCAATTAATTAGGTCAAAGCACCGCAGGCAAAATTTTTAAAATTTAAGACATCACACCAAACACACGTTACAAACCGGAGTAAAGAGTCAGCTGTAGCGCTCCCTGGGGATCTCGATCATGATTAATTTATTGTAGATTGGGTTGAACCTCCTCGGGGGGGGGGGGTTAACCCCGAAACCTCCCCTCCCCTGGCTACGGCACTGACTATTAATTCGAATTTTCAAAAATTAAAAAAAAATAAAAATTGTTTAACAGTAAACAGCATTCTTTTTTAAATCTGTGGTTGGTGCTGTTGTCACGAGCAGGACAATACTATGCCAGTATAAAAAACAGTGGATAGACCAGGTGCACGATGTAACCAGATTACTTGTTATTTTTACTATACAGTTATTTATATCAATTTACAAAAAAAAATCAATCACTGTGTGGGCTGGATGCATTATAAGAATAAATGGCGTTTTATGTGAGGATTTGTTAAATTAACATAAATTTAAGGGTTGATAAGAGGTCATTATTAATTATCATATTTCCCCCAAAATTATTATAAATTCTGATAATTATCATATTCCTGGCAACACTGGATGAAAGGCACCTAAAATAAATATTATTGAAGTGTATGAAACTATCAATCCAACAGTCGAAAATTTGAGATAGTAGTTAATCATAAAGTTTTTAATTTTTTTTTCATATTTAATTAATTCTGAAAGATTTTTAGGCTTCTGAGAGGTTATGTTTCGTCATAATATGAAACATGGCCGCTCGCTCGCCCGTACAACCAAGCAACTTTGCATTTTTCTGAACAATAAATCAAAAACAAAAGCAAAACTCGACAAATAACTGCTGATGAAATCTTGGCATTTTTTCAGTTGTATTTTAAGGAAAACTTTAAAATTACAACCATTTTGTTAGCTAAATATTACCATATTTTTAGGTATAAGTTTTGCCTTTAAAAGTTAGCAATAGGGAAATTTTGGAACGCTTAAAATTTTGACAACTTTGACAGCCGCTGTGATAGTGTTCAACAATCACTCCCAATGAGCATTTTCAGAAACTTCTGGTGACAGATATTTATATAATTATTATAAAGAGGGTTCCATTGATACCCTAGGGTATTTAGAAGTTTTCTGCAAGAATTGAGTTTGTATATTTGTTTTATTAAAGGTTCTAAATTAATGGTACCCTAAAGTAACATAAAACTGGCGTTAACAATATTTCCACGGACATCTTTATAAAAATTAAAGTCATCGGTTCAAATATTATATATACCAACATATTTATAAAAATATAAGTCATCAGTGACAAAAGTTATATAAATTGTTGTTTGAAATCTTTCTGTCAACCCACCAATAAAACCGTAAGTAAGTCAATTAAAGATATATAATAGATTGGTTTTTAAAATGTTGTTATCAACCCACTTATAAAACTTAATTAACCAACAACAAATTTATATAAGATAAGATTGAAAATATTTCGAGAGACACTTATAAAAACTTGGGAACTCACATAGTTATATAAATTGGTGTCTGTAATATTCTTATGAACTCATTCATAAACCTTTTTTGCCCATAAGGTTTTTTCTATAATGTTGTTATTAATTTCTTTATATAGTGATTATAACACAACTGTTTTTAGAATAAAAAAAAAACAATTTTAATTTATTTTGACAATTATAATAACAAAACAAACAAGATTTTTTAAGGTTAATTTTGTGACATCAAAAGGCGCGTTTTTGCGACATCAAAAGGAGCGTTTTTGCGACATCAAAAGGCGCGTTTTTGCGAGATACCATACCATTATTATCTTGTTTTAATTACATCAATCTGAGAGAGACAAGAGATCCAAATCTTCTTCAAACTCATCACGTGGTACGACATGAACTTGTGTAGGCAAATCTCGCTTAGACCACGTGATACATGATTTGATTCGGGGGACCCACGAATGAGAAACGCATAGATGGGAACCGTGTTTTAGAAAAAGAGAACAATATAGTAACCATGTTAAGGTCGCAAGAACGCACCGTGAAACGTCGAGCGCATACGCTGATACTGCTGGTGCTGTGCCTGCACACCCTTCGACCCCGCAATCTAACTATATTCTTGAGATAGTTACCTCTGACAGTTATGTGGGCTTGAAGTGTGTGGAGGCGGGTATTTTTCCTGGTATGTGTAGTATGCTGGATCTCTCGAGGAATGCATTTAGGAAAAGAGAACAATGGTAACTATGTTAACACTGCGCCATCTGCAGCCCTTTGTTCCAAGTAGCATCATTTTTTAAAAGGGTCATAAAATAGTGTTTGTCGAGGTAAATAGTACAAAAATACAAAAATAGATTATTGGCCTAAATAAAAACGTTATTTGTGGGGTTTCAACATGTATTTCAATCGAAATATTACTTGTTAGGGTTAAGAACAACATACAAAATTCAATATTTGTCCCAGAAAGAAAAAAACCCGTATGAAAAAAAAAACTGATATTTAAATGAATATTTTTTTTCCGTTTTCTCAAGTATTTATGGAGCCCATGAAATTTACTTGAGTTTATTCGAAAACTATACAGTACACACGGGACCGCAGCGGATTTTCAGAGTAGGATGACTTGAAAAACAGCTTTTATTTGACTATAGTATATAAATATTCATATTCCTGCTTCAGCTTATCTCACTTTCATTTTTATTTATTTTAGAAGATTGCTAAACACCATTTTCTAAATTTTTTTATTGTAAAAAGAAAAAGAATAATACATAACAAGCAAAGGGAAGAAAGATGGAAAATCTATATTTCTAAATCCATAAAAACCTTTAATTTGTTATGTAGTGTTGTTAGAACAGTTGTAAAACCTTTTTATAATAATCTCTATACTTGAGAGCTCATAAGAAGGTTTATAAAATCTATATGTTGTTTTTCTATCCATTACTATGTACCATTAATTTTTATAAGCTGGTGTTGAACAGTTGTTTTTCAAGTCTTTTTTACTCATTTAAGAGATATATTAGAGTTATAAAATTATCACCAACACTAAATAATATAACTATTGGTTATTTTATGAAGGTTTTATATTATTTGCTGTAACTTTTATATAGACAAAAATGCTCATTGGGCTACGACTACCGCGCATCGATTTTACCAGAGTTTTTGGAACACATTGGAAATTGTCACTCGTAAAAAAAATTCATGATGAGAAAAACCACAAAATTGGGCTTTATTTTACAAAATGAGTGTTTTATATGTGGGAACCAGGTAATATTTTAGTATTTTTAAAATTAATTGTGCCAAAATTCAATAAAATTAACTAGAAAAATAACCACAACTATAACGAAATGGATTCGTATCTTACGGCAGTGGTAGTGGTTAATTTCTACAACGGAATACCGTTTAGCTAATGCGCAGACGCAGTAATTACCACAACCACTACGGAAGTGTCAAATAAGCATTCCAAAGTATCGGTAATTTTAACAACCAAAATTACAGATTAAATTTACCAGCTATTACCAGCTAAGGTTTTTGCAGTGCTGAATTGACTATTTTGTCCAAACAGTGTTACTCGGATTATTAGATAGCTTTTGGTCGTGTCCAAAACAGCCAACGACTAATGCTATTTGACACTATTGCCATAGGAATTTCATATATGGTTAGTGACGGCCGTGAAGCGCTGCAAAAGCATGTTTTTCTGTTTGAGAGCACTTTCATTAATAATTAAATAGGTGTACCTGCTTTAAAATGCATTTATAGTTAATTGCACCAACGTACATAAGGCCTCCTTAGCAAACCTTAAATTAAGAATTTTATTTGCAAGGTTTTCTTTTGAAAGTCCGCAGTTCCGCGACCACTTATTATCTGCTTAACAGAAAATATTTATTTTTTACTCTTTTTTATTGCATGGTAAACTCCAGAACGTAGGCACTGGTTATCTGTTTTAAGTCGTTTAACATAGCCATGAGAAAAATAGTCTTCTTTGGAGTGAAATTGGCACGCTTTTTTTAATTAAAATTTATAAATTATAGATTTCAAATTGAAAATAAAACAAATTGAATTGAAACAACTGTCCGACAAACGAAAGTTACCAGATATCTGCAACGCTGCCAGATTTTAGAGCGGCCCAGCTTATTAAACCTCAGAAACGAATGGTAAAAATCAAAATCAATTTTGAGGAATTATTACATGGAATGTTGCCTAATTGCACTTTCCTTAAGTGAATTTTGATGCAATCGGCGATTACTTAAATAAAAACAATAAATGTGGGCACTTTTAATTTCGTATTTTATCTCGGACCTTCATTAAAAAGATATAAATTTTGTCTTGAAATGGACAACCACATAAAAACAAAAACGAATAATTTTTCCCAAATGTCAAATTATCACACCGTCTCCGCAAAACCTGTACCAAATAAGCTATTTTGAATTGTAATATCGTCGATGAAAAAGCAAAGGGGGGAAAGCGACAAGTTATTAATTTTACAGGATGGCGTTGTAAAGAAAATATGTCGTATTTGGAACAGAATAATTTTTAAATAAGTTTAGGAAGTATCTTGCTTGCTTGCTATACCATAGCAAGATATGCTTGCTTGCTATATTATAGCAAGATAATTCTTAATTAAAAAAATTTTTTTACAACGATCTCCTGCAAAATTAACAACTTGTCACTTTCGCTCCTTTGCTTTTTCAGCGACATTATAGTGTTAACGACGTTGTCGGCGAAGTTATCAGGATGTAAATTGGCACTACCAAAAACTATCTATTAGGTGAGTTCGAAACGATAAACGATTTTATGCAGTTTCTTCTCGATACAATCCTAAAACTTTGCGGTACTGATCAAAAAGAAGGTCGATTAGCCTCGTTTTAGTGAAAGTAAATCTTCACATGAAAACGTACTACACGTTCAATACCGCTTTTTTGCACCGTACCGTAACTGCATGAAAACTGGTGTCTTACTAAACAAAAAGGGACGTTATTTTCAGAGTAAAAAAATCGCTGAATATCCGCTAAGTAAACTTTCTTTTTTCAAAAAAACGTCGTAATAACATTTAAATAACGTTTTTTTTACCAAAAAACTTTTATTTAGCGGATATTCAGCGTTTTTTTTTAACGTTGGTTTAGTGGGATCATATCGACTGATGACATTTGTAATATGGTATTTAGCACTTCCAATATTAGGGAGATTTTGGTCCCGTTTTTTGTCAGTCTGTTACTCTTATTCTGGGCAGGCGCAGTAGCGTTCTTTTAGGCTGTTACCTTTATTAAAGGTAACCACTGGCGCTAATTAGCGTCGAATAGCGACTACCTCTGCCGTTAAAAAGACAACCAAGCAAACTTGATGAGATTCTTTGGTGGAAGATTTTTAGGTCATAAAAGTTTCTTTTGTTTTACAAAAATTTTGTGTATTTGGATTTTATTTTTTGTTAACCGTGTTTATAGTAGTGGTGGGGTGCCTTTTTTACCGTTTTTTTTTGGTAAAGGGGTAAGTACAAATTACTATTACTTCACCAAAGATATCTTGCAAAATCATTTTCCTGACTAAATTTGTGGGTGTCTGTCTCCCAGTCCTATCACTAAATTAACATTTTCCTCCATGATATGGTTAGAAAAGCAAATAAAAGAAAGACTTGAGAAAAAAACAACAAAAGTCAATAAAAAAGTAAGGTTATGTTCACCCCCAAACGATTAACAACGTTCAAAAGCTCCAATTTGAACCTCCTAAAGCTACCTTATTTACGGTAACGGTAACCATAACTGCCTGATCAAAATATCTCTATTAACTACTGCAAATAGCAGGGTATGCCTTAATTTTAATCATATTCTCTTAAACTTTTTTCGCTTCAAAAACACCTAAGAAAAGATGACATAGACCAATGTCAAAAGTTTAAACCGTGTTTAAAATACGTTCAATTCGCTACATGAAAACAGAAAAGAGAATTCTATTGAAACTGTCTTCAGTCGGCCGTAAAAACGTGAATAATTGTTAATAATTAATGAGAAACAGCGGTACTATAAACAATTGCGGTTTTCACATTAATGCTCTACTTTTTTGACAATAGTATACCCATATAACTATAACGACCCTGCCCTTGCATTTTCCGAAAAAAACCACTACCGATAATAAATCCCAATCAAGTTGGCCTAAATGTAGGAATGCACAGTAAAATTAACGCGTTTGCGTTGCCCAAGGTCAACCGAGATGTTAACATTATTTTCTTTGTTTTCCAAAGTAATTATTGTTAAAACATAGTTATATGAGCATACCTAACGCGCTGGCGCAAGGCCCTGTTTTATGACGGATCGAGATCTGCTTTTATGGTTTTACGGAGATGATAGAACAGCTGACAGTAATCATTGCGTGCGTAGGGTAATGCAGGGGAATTCGGACCAGCGGGGTAATCCCGGCCGGCAGTTATTTCGGGTTGAACGAAATACAATGAGACGACGCGACGCGCGTCTTTCTCGATGCATTTCCAGGGTAATCACAACAGTTTTTAGTTTAGTCTCGATAGCATAAATGTGTAGATAGTAAAAAAACGCTTTGTTATAAGAAACTGGTGCTTTTAGATGTGATGACTAACGGTTTGATTACTAAAAAGTAAACAAATAATGTGTAAATATATATGATACTAAATCTATTGTGATTATTTACATGTATTTTTGACATATAGCTATAAGAAAAAATACTATAAAGGATACATTTTTGGGGGTATACCGGTCAAAGTAAATGGTAACAGTAACCAATATAAAATATTTAGCTTTAATTAATAACAAGTTGCAGTGAGGTTTGGGATACCAAGATCCACTGTACAAGACAGACTAGGAAATGACGTTTTTGATTCTGTGCCATCATTAAGACGCAAGACAGTCTTTTCGAGAGAAGCTGAGAATGCACTTGCAGACCTAATTAAAAATCTAGCTAAACATTTTTATGATTTAGCTTCAATTAAGGTGAGAAAGTTCCTTTTTCCTATGCAAAATTGAACAATTTTAATGTTCCCTTTAATCAAGAAAATAAAATGGCTAGAAAGGACTCGGCGGCTGGATTCATATCTGGACAGAATATTGCATTGAGGAAACCTGAAGGAACCAGTATTAACCGAATAACTGCATTTAATCGCGCATTTTTTTTTCAACAATTTATCTGGACTCACGGAAGGTACCAATTTGCTCCTAATAAATTATACAATTGCGTTGAAACCGGCGTTACCACTGTACAGCGCTAACCCAAAATATTCACAGTGGTTTCAATCAAAAATTGGATGGATTACTGAAGAACTATTTGCTGTACGATATCATAGTTTTGGTAATTCCCCCACATACGTCCCACCGCCCTCTACGCTTCCTTAAAAGCAGCTTTTATTTCTGAATATTTTTTGTTTTTAACAAGTCACGCAGGAGAAAAAATTCTTCACGAAAATATTGCTGAATTATTCAACCTGGCATTCCGTAGAGTAGCTATCCAAGAAAAGTCTGTTAAGGGCTTTAAAGAAACAGAATTATTTCCTTTTAACCCTGACGTATTTTCAAATGAATATTTTGCTCCTGCAGAAGCTCCTCGGCCTAAATTTATTGGAGTTTTTCCTGAAGAAGAAAATATCCGATCAGAAAAAATGTGACTTTTGACCAGATTATCCCTATTACACCTATATTGCAATATAATAGAATATAATAAAATATTTCTTTATTTTGAATAAAGTACAGTTTTTACACTATAATAATATACAGACCTAACAATTAAATGAAATGTCGTCAAAAAAAGAAATTTTTCACTAAATCGTTTAATCTGTATGGCTTTAAAGTCAGCCACAATCTTTTAATTTATTTTTTAAAAGCCTTTAGACTATACATACCTTTTATTCTGTTTGGTAACTTATTAAAAATTCGTATACACATCTAGGTTGGACTGTTTTCTGTCATTGTTAATCTATGTATAGGATAATTTAAATTATCCTATTAGATCTACAGATCTTAATGAATATATTGGTGTTACGTTAAATCTATTTTTATTTCAGCGAAGGAATACTAAAAATTCATTTAAAAACAAATTAAAATACCTTTTCCCTCAAAAATTCCCGTTTAAATTTCTTTAAAACTCATTTTGTGTATTATCCTGATAATCCTTCTTTGAATTAAAAAAATTGTGTCCAAATTTTCTTTTTAAGCCCCAGATTATTATACCATACCATAAAATAGATTCAAAACTTGAATAATTAAGTATTTTTAAAGATTCAATATTAAGTCATTTTAAATCATAGCAAATTTGTTTGTTTGACAGAAAATATGGGTGTCGATACCATTTTAAAAACTTTTTAATATATAATCCAAAAAATTTGGTATCATATAAAACGAGAAATATAATTGTCATTCATTATAAGGGTTGTCTTGATCTCAGTTAATATTAATTAGTTTTTTTTTAAACTATGGTTTTGCTTGAGTGAAAATAATTTTTTATTTTTTAATTAGATATATCACAGATCTAGCTCCCACAACACAGTTTATGTCATCAGCAAAATTTGCCATAGTTGCGTTTATGTGGGATTCTGTTATTATTTTGCATAAATCATTTATAAAAATTATAAATAATACAGGATCTAAGACACTTTCTTGAGAGATCCCTAGAGTGTTACTGTACGAGATGTTTTTCTATCATTCTTTGTATATTTCAACCATTTGGTTCCATTCTGAAAGATACAACTCAAACCTTGCTTTAGCATAACCTCTAGTACCATATAATTTATGATATATGATAATTAATTTTAATTTATGATACTATTTCTGTCTAGGGTATCAGCTTTTGATAAATCTAAAAAAGACCTAAACAATGTTATTTTCTTCAATTAGATTAACTATTGTTTGTGTGAACTGAAATATTGCGGTTGGAGTCTACCTTCCAGTCAGATATCCATGTTGTGTTTCAGTAAACAAATTATCATTATCAAAAAAAGGTAAAATTCGATAGACCATAACTTTTTTAAAAATCTTTGAAAAAATAGAAAAAGTAATTTCAGATTGGTAGCTTGACCTAAGTAGAGGTTTGATCAGAGCTGTTTTAGGCTTCTTGGATAAATTCCAACTTTAAATGTTGTTGTTAATTATGTATGATAAATATACTTAAATTTCTTCTACGAAAAAATTTAGAATGCTTATGGGTATCTCATCAACATTACTTGTTTTTCAAAGAATTTGATACCAAATTTATCTCAACTGCATTAGTTGCTTTTAAGAAAATTGATTTGGTGTTTTCTTAAAATTTAATAAAATCATTCATAGAGGGATTTGGAGAATTGAGACTATCGAGACTATCTAGCAGTTTGCAGATACTATTTTCAAAAAAGAAATTAAATTACATCTTTCTGCAACTTCTAGCACTGTTCCCTCTATTTCACAGTCATTTTGTATTTTTTGCCTTTCATTAATTTCACTGCAATTATCCCACATTGTTTTGTTTTTGTTATGTGACTTCTTTGTCAGGCTTCGACATAAATATTATTTTGGCTACTTAAAACTGATAAAATATCCAGCTTTTTTGCATTCGATTACCACAGGGTCGTTTTCTAAGAAAAAGTTTTCTTCTTTGTTTACCTCGTATTTTAAAGAAAGTGATTCATTGAATTGTTCACTCTGAGTTATTATCAGTTTTGCCTACATCATACACAAGCTTCCATTTTTGCTCATTTAATCTCTCAAAAAAAGTTCTTTTGCATATTCACTGTTTTTTTTACTGGTTTTTTAACTGCCCATAATATCTTTTTTGCTGTGCAGTCTGATTAATGCATTTCCAGATCACAACTTTAAAAGTTCTGTACATTAGTCTTTGTGTTGTCAATGCAACTCTGTGAATTAGCTGTAATAAGAGTCTTACTGTGTGGTGTATGCCAAACGCTATTAACTATTAATTGATTGATTAACTGATTTACTTAATCCGTTCTCTCTTTGTTTGGAAATTCCATGTGAATGTTGAAATTCACCACTAATACTATATTGTCAAAAATGTATGTTGTAATATTTGTCAAAAATTCTTCCAGACTATTTAAAAAAATTACAAAATCTGATTCACTGGCATTATACAACTAAAAATTCAAGTATCCCTGACAACTATTGTTTGTGTCAACACATTGTTTTGTCTATTTGTGCAATTTGTGTGTATTTCTTCGCAAAAGAAACATGACATAAGCTTAAAATTTTTAATTCCTATAACTTCTAACTGGTTCTTGCTTTTCGAATATTCTGTAAGACACAATATTTTGCACTCTGGATAGGATTCCAGTTCTTTTTCTAGTTCATTCATTTTGCACAGTTTTTTTGACCTTATTTTCAAAACTTGCTCCATTTTTAAGGTTTCTACCTCGTAAAGGAAAATCTTCAAAAAGTTCATATTTTTTCTCAAATGGAGTAGATCCACAGAAACTTTTTGTCCATCCATTTACATTTTCTCGACTTTTGGGAAGTTCTTTCACTGTCACCTCATTTTGTACATACCCAGGTTTCCTCGTTATATACTCCTTCCCTTGTGCTTCAGACAGTTGATTTTTAACTTTGTAGATATACAGCCATGCTTTCTCTTCTTGCCCCAGAAAAGCCGGTATCTTCATAATGTTCTAACGTATTTTTGTCAGTTCCAATCGTTTTTTAAAAGAAAGATCGGTTCACATTTCTATTTCTGTAGGTAATATTACACCATTGACCATTTTTTTCTGTGTCATCTTCATCCGATCTTTTCCATTCCCACGATATTTTATTTAAAGACGATTTTTCTTGTAGTTTCTTGTGAGGTTATTTTTTTGGTGGACGCTTGGCCCCGACGCATTTGCTGCAATATCACCAAGAAATTCGGAAAAAAACAAATTCTATTATTTTTACGTCAACACCGCTAAAGGAAGAATGGGAAAACAGAAAATAAAAGATAATAACAAAAGGAGTAAAAACGTTATGGAGAGACAGACAGTTTCTAAACTGAAATTAAAGCGCCCAAAAACAGCCGTATACTATAAATAATAGAGAAAGAAGGTTGTGATAGAGACTTAAATGTTAATGAAGACATATGTATGTTTTGCGGAGAATCTGGTAAAAATGCAAGTTGGTTAAGATGTATCAGCTGTGGCAAATAAGCACATAAGGCATGTGCAAACCTACTGCTGGTATTACCCCCCAAGATGGGTAATACCGGCCAACGACAGTATTGCACTTTTACTTTTTTGAATAATTAATAAATATTTAGTGTTGGAATAATAGGTGTTCTTATTATTCTTTCTTGTTTGTTGTTATAACTGTTTATAACTGTGTGAGATAACAAAAAACTTATCAGCATTTTTTAGAAGGCCGCCAGTCTTCCGCTTTACCCTAGATATGGACGTAAGCAATGATTACACTCAGCTATTCTGTCATTGCAAACATTAATATTAAATTATAAACCTAGAGACTAAAGTGCTACTTTTAATCTCGCGGCGAAAGGTTTTGCTGAGAGATTAAAAGACGATTTAGTCCCGAGGTTTATATACTATTTTATGCACTTTAGGAAAAGATTATTTTTAAAATCACGTTATTTCTACGCCAAATGGTTCGTCGCCTACAAGAAAGGGGTGCTAAGAATGAAATCTTGGCCAAGAGCAAGTGCTGTTTTGTTTGATTTGCGATTCTCAAGGGATTATTTTTTTTAAAACCCTGATGGTTTAAATTTATTTCATATTTCTACGCTGAGGGATTAAATTTTTAATCCCTTAGGGGTTAAATTTATTTTTAATCCCTTAGGGATTAATTCTTTTCCCCTTAGGGATTAAAAGTGCCACTTTAGTCCCTAAAAAGGATGGAAGTAACTATTTAATCCTTAAAGTGCATAAAAACTTTAGTGCCTTTTGGCCTTTATTTTGATGCAATACCGATACGTTTAAATAATAGAGACATAAAGCAGTATTTAAAATCATCACTTATCCTCATCCATATCGAAATACGCATGTGCAAATACTAATCACTTATCGATTAGGTACACATATCGTTTCACGATCCTTGACGTATCCAAACCAATTAACCTATTCTTTGGTACCCATTTTCGATCTATGGTCTCATTCAAAATATTTTGTCGGTTGAATAAAGTATTAGTTACGTATTCATTTAGGCTGTACTTCATCTTCTTGCGATACGTATACGGATAGGGATAAGTGTTAAAATTTATGATGTTGCTTTTTATCTATATTTACTTAAAGTTTCTACTTCTTGCTACTGCCTGGTAGTTTTTAAACTACAAGGAAAAGTTTGTTATATATCTTTACTGTTGGTTTTTACAGCACTAGATCTAGTATTGCCTATGATTTTAAATATAAACTCATTCCTTCCCCAAAATTACCCTCCTTCGCATTTGGTTGGGACTTAATTGTTAATTGCTTTTCACGTTATAAATACACCCTGCCAAAAAAAACCGCATTAAATGTCATAAAAAACACATTTAATTTTTATCAGTTTTCATAAGGTTATAGATAAATAGTAAATATGTGAGGTAATTATTAGGTTTATTAAAGTTTGTAATAATTTATGAGTTATATCTTTGATTTTGTGCGATTTCATATATCTGTTTTTTAGCTGATACTATAATCTGAAAAACTTATAAATATCAAACACTCATTAAACTCAATAGGTTTCTATGATTATACCCTTGTTTTTATTAAATGTATTATGACTTTGTGTAAGCATTTTTTAAATGAGAATTGTAGGAGATTTTGCAATTACAAAGACTAATAAAATTTTGAAGGTTTCAATGAATATATTGTTTTATTAATAGTTTGCTATAGATTGGTAAAACACAAGCAAGACTGATAGATAATAATCAACACTTTCCCCTATATAGGTGTTCTCAAAAAGTTTTAACTTTTTAATAAGTTTAAATTGTTAATGTGTTACCCAAAAATATAATAATATAAAAATTAAAAAATTGGACAAATTTAATCAAAATTTAAAAATTTTCACAAATATTTTTTTTAAGGTCTTAAAGTCTTGACCTCTGCCCAAACCTCCCATTGCAATAATTACAAGTTTTATACATGGATTTCGTCAAGAATAGCCATATAGGCATGTGTTTATTTTGTAAAAAGCAATAACCTTTAACAGTTAAGAAAACTGATTTAGAATAACCTAGTACATAAAGAAAAAAGTTAATTTTGCTACAGATGCAATCTAATTATGAAAACTATATCAGGCTGTTACTTATATTGTTAATTAACTCGTATTTCTGATAAGCCTATCCTTGTAAAAACTAATAGAACAGCTTAAAAAAGAATATTAAAAAAGCTTAATATGTTAATGTGTTTCCCAAAAAAAAATAAAATTATACAATTGGACAAAAATAATCAAAATTTAAGAATTTTCACAAATAATTTTTTTTAAGGTCTTAAAGCCTTGACCTCTGCCGAAACCTGTCATTGTAACAATTAAAAGTTTTATACATAGATTTCATCAAGAATAGCCATATAGGCATGTGTTTATTTTGTGAAAAGCAATTACCTTTAACAATTAAGAAAACTGATTTTGAATAACCTAGTACATAAAGGAAAGAGGTGATTTTGCTACAGATGCAATCTAATTATGAAAACTATGTCATGCTTTTACTTATATTGTTGATTATCACGTATTTGTGATAAGCCTATCCTTGTAAAAAATAATAGAACAGTTTAAAAGAATAATAAAAAAAAAAATAAAAAAATATTTGTTGTGCAAAATTTTGTACATGTTTTATTCTCCCCCCCCCCTCCCCCATTCGTGTACGCTATTTAATTATTTTTTTTATTAAAAATCCCTCTTAAACTAAGTTGTGCATCATAAAATTAATTGTGTACCTACGTAACTCACCCGTAGCTGTAGCAGCCGTTGCAATAGGATTGCCTCCAGAACTGAAGAACCTTGCGGTCTGTTCAAAATTCAGCGACAAAACATGAGTTTTGACATAATGATCGATTTTCCTATGCACGTAGTCTTCCACGTCTTCAAAACTTCTGCCATTTTCACACACGTCAGTATTATTTAAATTAATTGAATTGCTAGGTTTCTTAGCTTGTTGACTATAACTAAAATTATCAGATTTTTCTATAACTATCCCTGGTATCAGCCCAAACTCATCCTCGGCGAGAACTCGGTCTACATAATTTTTTAATTCTTTATCTAGAGCACTTTCGTCTTTCACTTGATTATCACATGGCGTTACAGTTTTAAAACACAAAGAAATTAATATTAGTTTGACTAGCACCAGCTCACAAAGTATCCATGGTTTAAACATTTTGAAGACGGTTGTGGGGTCATGCCGAAAATTGAATCCTGAAATCAAAATAAAATATTAAATTAATTCGGTGAAATACCTGTTAAAATATGTTTAAATGTATTAAAATGTTTTACGGCATGGGCACGTTTTCGCTGTCTTTAAGGACTTTTTTAACTCGATACTTAAAAAGGATAAAGAATTTATAATGTAATATAGCAAACAACTTTTACAAAAGAAAGGAATTTTAGGATATAATATCGACCAAAAACAAAATTTCAAAATAATGTCGGGTGCAGAGACACGCGTAGCTATTACTTACAAACGCTGCCTCGTGCCAAACTAACAAGCATCCAACGTCAAGCAAGTATGGTGATTTGTAGTGCTATAAGCACCACACCATCAGTAGTGCTTGAATGCCTCCTAAACCTTCCTTCTCTACACCTTGTCTTGGAGAACGAGGCTATGAAGGCAACCTACAGAATCATAGCCAATCAGTGGGGTGGCAGGGCAAGTCAAGTAGTACCAAACCTTTTAATGCGGGTAATTGAGAGCCACTGCATTCTAGGGCTGCTACCGGATCTAATGCCCGCAACAGTAAACAGCAAAAAGCTATACAACACTATTCTCCCAGATAGGGAGGACTGGACGAGAAACAGAATAAGTTTCTTAGGTGAAGATAGCTGCTGGTACACTGACAGATCCAAAATGTCTTCAGGCGTTGGATCCGGAGCTTATTGCAGCCGAGAAAATATCAGGATTATATAGTCTTGGACGAATGGCTACAATTTTCCAGGCGGAACTCTTCGCCACTGAAATGAGCGCACGTTGGATGATAGATCATAATTGGCGCAACAGATCAATAAATATACTCTCCGATAGTCAAGCGGCCCTTAAGGCTCTTGAATCCTATAGGTGCTCATCGAAAACCGTTAGGAGCTGCCAGGACACACTGAATACTCTAGGGCGAATAAACACTGTGTCGCTGGTATGGATTCCGAGATATTCTGGGCATCGGGGAAATGAGACTGCCGACCAGCTGGTGCGCGAAGCGGCCTCTGCCGTCTTTGTTGGCCGCGAACTAACCCTTGGAATAGCATACAACACAATCAACACTGCTCTCTCAGGCTGGACGGAGAATAAGTTCCACCAATACTAGAGAGAATTGCCGGGACAGGCACGGAAACTCATTGAGCTCACCAGACAGGACATTCGGACAATGGTTGATCTTTACACCGGACACTGCAGGCTGAAAGTACCATTATACAGAATGGGTCTAAGTGAGGACACCGAATGTAGGCTCTGTATGGAGTATGATGAGACGGCCAGACATGTGCTGTGTGAATGTCCGGCAATTGCACGTCAGCGTCAACGTATCTTCGGTAAACCACAGATCCACGAACCGGATCTGAATGATGCTTCACCAAAGCAAGTTGCGAGTCTCTTTAAGAAGCTGAATATTCTGTAGCAACAAAATAATGTTAAAAGTGAGCCACAATAGACCCAATAGTGGTCGCAGTGGACAGTGCCATACTGGCATACTCACAAATGAATCAATCAATCAATCAGCTATTACTTTCTGTCTGGTAGGGTGGTAGACAATTTGGACTATATTCGAAAAGTGTGCAAAAGATTTGTTGCCAAGTTCTTTGTGGTGTAACAAACTCAAGGCGTAAACAAAGCTTAGTTGACAACTAATTTTTTTATAAATCGTTAAATCGTGTCGCTAAACCTAAAAATGGACATTGAAGCTTGTATAGTCAACAGTTTATTAGTTTCACATATTTTTAAAACAATTCAATTCCTTTACAATTTTAAATAATAGTCCGATATTGATAAATTTAGTTAAACAATAATTAACCTTAAATCAAGGTTTTATTTTTACAACAGCAGGTTATACAAATATTTAGGAGTGCGTGATGTATTACGAATTTAGGTGCTTTGGTATTTTTTATAAAATAGTAAGCTTGCCTTGATTTTTAAACTGGCGTGATCATCCAAGGTTAGCTCAATGCTAGTTTATTTTAAATTTCACACAGAATTTGTAGTCGAAAAAATAATAAAACCAGTATTCATTTATTATCCAACTACTAACGTTCTTTTACTCACCAAACCTACTACGGCCAAGCCACCTTGCCGTTGGTCTATAGTGAGGCTGCTATAGAGTAGTAAGGAATGAAAAGGTTTAAGAAATCCCTAAGATCTTTCATGGTCCTTCGAGCCGGATCACTTAGTATCCAACTACAAACGTTGTTTTACTCACCAAACCTACTACAGCCAAGCCACCTTACCCTTGGTCTATGGTGAGGCTGCCATAGAGTACTAGGGAATAAAAAAGTTTAGGAAACCCTAAGATCTTTCATGGTCCTTCGAGCCGGATTAACAGCGTCCGATAGCCCAGGTGCAGGACCACTCAGCGTTCAGAAGGCGCCACCGCTACAGCTACAGGACCACTCAGAATCCACAAGGCTCCGCCGATACAGCTATAAGATTACTCAGCATCTACAAGGCTTTACCACCACAGCTACAGGACCACTCAGCATCCACAAGGCCCCGCCGATACAGCTACAAGATTGCTCAGTGGCTCCGCCACCACAGCTGCAGAACAACACAACGTTCACAAGGCTCCACCGCCACAGCTACCGGACTACACAACGTCCACAAGACTCCGCCGCCACAGCTACAGAACAAGTCAGCAAAAAATCATCAAATCACTTGGTATCCAACTACTCTTTCTCTGATCTTTCATGGTCATTCATGCCGGAGTCACTTAGTATCCAACTACTAATGTTGTTTTACGAAATAAACCTACTACGGCCAAGCCACCTTGCCGTTGGTCTATAATGAGGCTGCTATAGAGTAGTAGGGAATAAAAAGTTTTAGGAAATCCCTAAGATCTTTCATGGTCCTTCGAGCCGGATTAACAGCGTCCGATAGCCCAGGTGCAGGACCACTCAGCGTTCAGAAGGCCCCGCCGCTACAGCTACAGGACCACTCAGCGTCCACAAGGCTCCGCCGCCACAGCTACCGGACTACACAACGTCCACAAGACTCCGCCGCCACAGCTACAGAACAAGTCAGCAAAGAATCATCAAATCACTTGGTATCCAACTACTCTTTCTCTGATCTTTCATGGTCATTCATGCCGGAGTCACTTAGTATCCAACTACTAATGTTGTTTTACTTAATAAACCTACTACGGCCAAGCCACCTTGCCGTTGGTCTATAATGAGGCTGCTATAGAGTAGTAGGGAATAAAAAGGTTTAGGAAATCCCTAAGATCTTTCTTCTGCTGCTGAAGCGGCACGTCAAGATTTCAAAACAAGGAGCTGAGTGATAATTTGGTTAACTTCGCCCATTGCAGTGGAGTTATTATAAACATTAACGTTGATAATAATAATTATTGCAACAAGTAGGTAGTATTTATAGGTAGGTAATATTGGTGTAGATTTAATATTGTGTTATATTTTAGTATTACATTGTTTTTAATAAAAAAATATAAAAAATTGTTTATTTCATTTTTTACTTTAGTCTTTCAGGGACTGAAACGAGGGACTAAAGTAACCACTTAAGTCCCTGAAGTGCGCAAAAGATATTTTACACCGTTGCCATAACACTAAACCAATGTTTTCTGGAATTTTTGATACTATAATTATGCTAAATGTTAAAAAAATTTTAACATAGTTATTTACAAAAGCCTGCTTTTTATATATTTTTGGTTGGTGTATAAACTTAAAAAACGTAAAATAAATTTACTTTTAGGGGTAATTCTGCCTTAAATGTTCTGATTCGGCAACATTTTTTTTCTTGGACGTTTTCCGTTCATCAATCTAGTAAAACCATTTTTCGGGAAACCGGTGATTAAAGAACGATTTACCGGAATTTTTGCTCGCCCGGTTGACAGTTTTCAACGTTTTTTTTTTAAAGAAATTGTTTCGCATTAATCTGCACAAGCGCTGACCAGAAATACCACGATTAACCGACCGGCTGACCGCGACTGAAATTATAAACATTTCGTTTTTACAGAAGAAAAATATTTTTGGCAGTACTTTTTTTTAGAAGCTAAAAAACATAAAATAGACTTTTTGAAAGAAAACTACCAAATGTGGGTGAAATTATGAAAAAATGCGAAAAACAAAGAAAAAAATGGTTAAACACAAACATTTAGGCCTTAAAATACGCTAAAATATATTAGGCCTTAAATTACCACCATGGCCGCACCATTAGTGGGGCGATAGAGTACCTATTGCCAGAATAAATAAATGCAGTATTTTAAAAGCAAATTTATTTGCTACGTTTATACACGCCTAAAACCGATTTTATACAAGGACGGTTTTAAATAAAAAAGTATACGATGATTTTACTTGAAATAAGACTTCCTGTGTCACTTTGACGGTTTTGAGATTTGTTGTTTACCCAAATTTTATTAATTTTTACGAGAGAAAATGAACGCCTAAGTTTTATTTCAGTGCATTTTGACGTTTATCCAGGGAAATAGTTATTTATGTATCTAGGTCTTAGAGACAGCGTTTAACTCCCGCGGCGTGAAAATAAAGACCCGAGCCGATGGGCGAGGGTTTTTACACGCTGAGGTCGTTAAACGCAATCATGATTTTTAGGAGAAAAAAGACTTCATGAATTATTCCGCCAAAAAAAATTGTTGGTCTAAAGCTCTCTAATATTATGACAACACACGAATCACTGTTAATAGCCGGGCGGCCAGTCCATTCGTGTCCCTTTTTAATTAAGCAATCTGACAAAAACATTGAATAATGCTCCTAGCAACACGTAGCAACCAAATAAACAAACTGAGCGTCACTTGAAGTTTTTTCAGCGCCACCTAGAGGAGAAATTTTCCTCTTGAATCAGAAAAATTTCTCCTTTAGGTGGCGCTGGTTTCTTCTAAATTTTCATACAAACTGCATTGTTTTCGCGATTTCAATAGATATCGAGGAACAGAGTTCATCAAGTCTCCCCAGGAAAATCCCGGATGCCGTCGAAGAGGCAAAGAAGAAAACTTTACGAAAAGGACTATTTTTTGTGGTGTTCAGAGAAGAATATTGCTGAAAGTAGATGCCTAAACCTAAAACAAGACACTTTGCTAGGTACAGCGAAAAGCCGAAACGAAACAAGCCGTCTTCCCTTTGGAGATATTAGTGCGAAAGCGTAGAAGGGCCACAAAGCAATTTGTATTTTAATTCCAACTTTCAACTCGGAATTCCGACTTACAACTCAGAATTCCGCTTTAAAACTCGTAATTCTGACTTAAAACACGGAATTTCGACTTAAAACTCGGAATTCCGACTTAAAACTCGGAATTCCTACTTAAAACTCGGAATTCCGAATTAGAACTCGGAATTCCAACTTACAACTCAGAATTTCGACTTTAAACTCGGAATTCCGACTTACAACTAGGAATTCCGACTTTAAACTCGGAATTCCGAGTTATAACTCGGAATTTAACTTTAAGCACCCCCAAAAAAATAACACAATAAAAAATACAATATTTTTATATCGCAAAAATTTTCCAAAAATTAATTACTTTTTTTTTATATAAATTGTCCTTAAAAAACTGAATATTTCATATATTTAACTTTTTTTCTAACTCTTATATAGTTTCGGCTGGAAAAAATTGAGGGGGGACCAAAACAGCGTTTTTTTTATTGTTAAAGTGTTACACTTACAACAAAAACGATGAAAGTCTTTTCTATGGAGAAAAAACATACATTTAATAGTATTTTTTTTCTTTTACTATTTATCTACCCGAGATAATTTTTTTGTCATAATCTGTTAAATATAACTTATTTCGAGAAGCGACAGAAAAAAAAATATATTATTTTTTTAATACATAACCTATATTTTTTAGTACTGTAAATGTTCAAAAATCAGAGGGGGCCAGTGTTGTGAAAGTTAGACTTTTGAAAAACAATAATATTTATAATATCACGGACTCTTTATAACCTATTTTTCTGGATGTTTTAAAATTTTTAATCTTTTGTGGACCTTTTCTGGAAAACTTTCAGTGAGGAGGGGGTTAATAAAAATCGTATTCATTATCAGAAATAGTTGTAGATTGCCCGAATCGTATTGAGAATTCCAGTGCTCATTATATTAATTTTTTTATATATAATAAAGTTTAAAAGGGGGGGGGGTTAATTTTTTTTATGTTTTTTTTTAAAGTGGCGACCAACATATTTAAAAAAATTCGAGTATTATGACACTTTCGATTTGGTTTCTCGTAAGATCCGTTTTCCAAGACCTTCAAATAAGCGCCTGAATCCCTTACGTACCTTATCTAAAAAACTGCCAGGAGAGGGATTTTTCTTTAATCGACTAATACCCTAGATTGCCCGAATTTGTGTCTCCAATCTGGATCTGTTTTGGTTTCGAAAATATTTTTAATAAAATGGTTTGGGGCTACAAGGACACCGAACGGCTCCATCAGATTTTTTTTGTATCTTTGGCAACAGTCGTATGCTACGACTTTCGATTATCTCAACGGTTTATATTTGAAAAATTACAGTCATTCCCCCCGATTTTTTCTTGGTGCTGCGCGTCTTGCCCCATTATGGTTGGCAAAACCAAAGACTTTAATCCTTTTCTTTCAACGCCACTTGTTTGAAAAACATCGAATTTTCGAACTTCTTTTTGGGGGTGTTCTCGACCTTTTTCAAGAAAAATTGGTTGGTTGGTTGCCAGTTTAAAAACAAACATAAAAAAAAATTACCACGCCCCCTTTTAAATTTTATAAAATTAATTTTTAATATAATGAGGACTGAAATTCTCAATACGATTCGGGCAATCGACTAAGTCTGATAATTAATATGATTTTGATTAACCCCCCCCCACTAAAAGTTTTCTAGAAAAGGTACGGAAAAGATTAAAAATTTAAAAACATCCAGAAGAATAGATTATGAAGATTATATAAAAATTCTTATTATTCAAAAGTCTAACTTTCATAACACTGGCCTGTCATTTTTTCGAAATACCTTATATTTCACGGGTTATGGAAAAAAAATTATCTCGGGTCAATAAAGAGTAAGACAAAAAAAAAATATTAAATTTATTCATCATTTTGTTGTAAGTATAACCGTTTCAGAATAAAAAAACACACCCCCCCTTCCAATTTTTTCCACCCGAAACTATATCAGAGCTAAAAAAAAGTTAAATATAAGAAATGTTCAGTTTTAAAAGGGTAATTTATAACAAAAAAAGTAAATAATTGTTGCTTACTTTTTGAGATATATAAAAAAGGATTTTTAAATTTTTTTTTGGGTGTTTAAAGTCAAATTCCGAGTTATAACTCGGAATTCAGATTTTAAATTCGGAATTCTGAGTTTAAAGTTGGAATTCTGAGTTGTAAGTCGGAATTCCGAGTTTTAAGTCGGAATTCCGAGTTCTAAGTCGGAATTCCGAGTTTCAAGTCAGAATTCTGAGTTCTACATCGGAATTCCGAGTTATAAGTTGGAATTCTGAGTTTAAAGTCGGAATTCCGAGTTAAAAGTTGGAATTAAAATAAAAATTGTACAGTATGTTGAAGCCACTATTGGTTTTAACAACAGCGTCGACATTTGTACCTATAACTATTTATGTAATTTGTTTATTGTTGTCCTTGAAATAAAAATTGAAAAATTTAAACAAAAGCTTGCTTTTTATTGCTGTTACATCTATTAAAATACTGAAGAAAAAACATATCTGGGCAAAAAATCTCTTGGTTTTAAACGAACAAAATGCAAGCCAAACAGAAAAAGTAAAATTACTATGAAATTTCAGAAAAAAATCATTTTAATGCCCGCGGGCGTCGTGAAAGTGCCACTTATCGATCTAAAACGCGAGCGGCGGGCGGTAAAAGGCATTTTAACGCTTGTCCATAAAATATTTTATCAATGACGATATCATTCAGCTTCAAATTAATTTTTAGATATACCTTTTATAAATTATATTTTTTTCAATAATAAGGGAGATCAGGGGGTGATAAATAATTTGAATCTTCCTGTAAAATGACATATTTTTGACTTGATTTTTAAATTATCATAAAGTTTCCTTTAAAATGCTGTAACTTAAATCAGTGCCATACGCAGAAATTGTTCCTGAGGAGGGGGAGGCTTGAGTAACAGAAAAGTCTCAGATTACCATTTTATTGGTGATTTTGGGGAAAATTCAACTGACTGGAGTTGTTTATTTAGGGGGGGAGGGGGTCTTAAACCCCTAAGTCCTTCCACCCTCCATATGCTGATAGTTAGGAATAAGTGTATTGTAGAATATTATGTAGGTAGGCATAAGTTTAAAGTTTTACCTTGATTGATTGACTGTTTTGTTTAGGAATTAGGAAATTATTTTTATACTTATTTTTATTTTGTTTATAAAACAAAAACATATTAAGAAAATTAAAAATGATAGACATAAAAACATAAAAAATAACATTATAGTTTTTACATGGATTTTTAAAATCAAGTAGGGAAATAGTAAGTCATTCCAAAAGAAAAATACCAACTTAGTGTTATATCTAAACGTTACAGATAAAATCCAGTTTACGAAATAAATTCTACATTAAACTAGCAATAAAAGAGCAGTTTTTTTAAAAATAAAGCTTCGTTGATAAAAAGTTAGAGGCCAAATCCTAAAACGCATATTTTCTAAAATACCCTTTTAGCCCAACAGCGGGTTAGTAGGTCGATATAAATTTTATATTAGTTTTTAGCAATCTCTGTTAAAAATACCCAAAAGCCCCCAATCCCCTCTAATTTAGATCACCTTGTATATATTTTATCGATAGATAGGTAACTTGGTTTGTTATGATTTCTAATAAAAATTTAATACATGGCATTTAAAAAACCATTAAATATTTGCTTTTGCGAAAACTGTCAGTTTCAGTTTTATAAAGAAATTTCTACCCCATTAATTATGTGATTGCCTCAATAACATCATAAGGTTTATTCGCTGTTTTTCTCACGAAACTTTTAGATGTCATGTCTATCGTTTCAAAAAAGTTTAAATTGAAAAAGCTTTTAGACCAAAAGTTCGAGTAGGTATTATTATTTGTTGATCGTTTTCCTTCGAGGGTTTTACTTTCTTAGTTTTTCTTTTTTTCCTTTAACCTTATATTTAAATCCATCATTTATTCATTAAAAAGATAAACGAAGTAGTAATTAAATTTAAAGTTAGTAGTAGTAGTAGTAACTAGGGGACGGCGCAAGACCTGGCAAGTAGGCCGAATCGGTCCCTTTTTACCTTACCCCAGCCCAGCCCCCTAATCCACCAGCTGTACCGCTTGTACGGAAATAAAAAAAAATAAATAAAAAAGAAAATAAACTAAAAAAAAAAAGAAAAAAAAAATTAAATAAAAATCAAAAGGAATCAACAGCATCGTCCAAGCCCCCCTCTCCCCATCATAATGGCCCAAATCTAAAATCGTACCCCCCCCAGGTCTAAATATTTACAACTGTGGGGGAGTACTAAATTTTAGAACCAATTTTCAAAAAGCACTTACCCATACAAAAAAGACACGAAGTTATTGATTATTTTGTATCATAATTGCAAAATACCACTGCTTTTTTTCTCTGAGCTGAACTGAACTGAATTTTATTGCATCTAAAAAAATTTTACAATTTTTTATTGCGAGAGGTTCTGCAACCCAGAGTAAAAATTAATACATTTTACACTAAACTCAAATAATTATTACAAGTAAGTATACAAAAAAAAAACTTAGAGTTGATATAATCTAAAAGTTAGTTCCTAAAAAAGAAAAATAATATTTGGAAGGCTACTATCAAAAAGGGAAATACCTATTTGATCCTAAAAAGGAGGAATTTGCTCTTTTGTGCGTAGAAGTGTCAAGTATGAGAAATCATTTAAGTATGCCATTTTTTCAAAACCAAAATAGAGACCAAAATCGCGCTTTACAAAAAGAAAACAAAATATGTTATTAGAGGTTATAAGCCACGGCATGGCGTAAAGGCAACGTACGTTACGCAGAGAGGATACGTCGCGTAGCTACGACGAGTTAAAAAAGGCTTAAAGCAACGCTTCTTGCGTATCTTGTAAATTGGTTAAGTAATCGAGCCACGGGAGACTTCATTTGCTTTGTTTTTCATAAGATAACCTAAACATTGTCGTGTTTTATTATTCCTTTTTATATTTCAAAAATGGAAGATCTCCTTAATGTATTTATTTTTGATAACGACGATGAAGAAAATTCTCCATGAAGAGGCTGCTCTCGGGAATGGAGCAGCCCGTTATGGAAGGTTCAACTTTAATGAGGTGGCGGAACCAGAGTGTTTAACGCTATTTAGGTATGAAAAATGCCACCCACATGACATGCTTATAATAAACAACTTTCTTTTGATCTGGGGTTACCCATCTACGTATACTTCTCTCCACATAAAACTGGTACAGCAGAAGATAGCTGCAAATACGATTTTCTATATTTTCCTATGTGCAACACTGACTTTTTGAATTTGTCATTTTAGGTTATATTTTGACATAAATAACAACTTTTTATAAGGAGAGGGCTTGTTTATTTTTTACTAATTCAAAATATAAGGCCACTAAAAATAAAAATCACATTTCAAAAAAGCAAAAATGTTTTATTAAGTAAACAAAAGCTACACAGAAATTGGTCCATTCGACTAGCTGATTATGAAACAAGCAACTCTACGATAGTAACCATAATAAATCGAGTTCAAGAAGGAACTGTCCCTCGAAACCAAGGCACCGGTTTGACGAAAGTTACTAGCCCAAAACAATTAAAAAGCCATATTGAGTTAACGAAATAATTAAATTACAAAAAAATAACAAAATTAGGAATATGTAAAAAAATATATTTTAAATAGCGCGTCATTACACCGTTGGCTGAAATGATGTTTTGAAGTATTCTGGGCATTAAATTGGTTAAATTTGCTAATTTCTTTGCGATAAGTCCCCAAACGTTTTCGATTGGATTTGCATCAAACGTTTTTGCAGGCCACGGCAAAACTTCGATATTACTATCCTGGAACCAGCGCTGCGCAATTTTAGCCGGAATTTTGGACAGTTTTCTTGTTGGAATACAAAATGATCTGGATAAGGGACTGTCACCTCTGAAGGCATTACATTTTCCAGCATATTAACGTAAGCTTCGGCTGTAAAGCGCCCATTAATTCTAAATAGAGCGCCATGTCCTCTAGCTGATATCAACATTTACCGAAAATCTTCCCGCCCGGTCTTCTTTTCCAGCAATATATCGTTCTTCGTATCGGGTTCTTGGCGGTCGATAAACCAGAATCTGCTTTTTATAGCTGCTGTTCTTCGCCCTTAGAGAATAATTCAACGCAAAAATTAATCGAGACTGCTTCTTTTCCTCACTTAGTTATTGGTAGGTAAGCAAGGCACGTATGCGTAAAATACTAATTAATATCAAGCTATTTTTTTTTGAATGAAGGGGGCTTGTAATCAGCAGTAGGATTTCGTCGAAGCCACGCCAAGATGTCGGACGAACGACAATCAATCAACATATGTTCGACTGTTGCGTGTACGTGAAGGTTACATATGGGGCAGTACTCGGTATGATCTATGCTGTAGGTGTAACCTTTGTAATAAAATGTAGAAAAATTATTATTTGCTAAACGAAGTTGAGCTAGGAGTCGTATAAAGTCAAGCGCTAGTCTTAAGTTAAGATAGTTGGCGGGTTTTGTTGACTCTGCAAAATAAGGATAAAAAACCATATAACTAGACTGCCCTGCAATGTTTATGTCATGTGGGTCATGCTTTTTTTTCTCAAAAAATATCATATTTTAGGAGAAATTACACGTTTTTACAAGGATTAATCTACCTTATTTAATATCCCAAGTTGTTCTTTAACCAATAAAACACCTCGAGTTTTGTCCAGAAAAGCGCCATATTTTGAATCCGTTTTCAGCACAAAAAATATATTTATAAGGACACTACGAGGCAAAACAAACATAAGTGAAGGTCAATGATAATGCACGAAAATTATACCAAACAAAAAATCCAAAATAACTATAATAGTTTATTTACAAACTGACATTAAAACATTGAGGTTATCTAAAAGCTTACTCAAGAATACTTTCCTTAATTAAAGTCCATTTATTTCAAAGCTGTAGCTGTCATCAGTAGAGGTTGGTGCAAGCCAAGGTACAAGCAGAGGTAAGAAATCCGAATTTGCTGTTTGTGATTTGAACGCAGCTAATATTTTGAACCTGACATTTCGAAAATGACAGAAATATAAACAAAACTTGCTTTTACATTTACTAATACATTTCATAAATAAAAATACAATTAATGTACTCCTTATTTTATTAATACTCATCTAAATCGCCTCTCAAAGTAATTTTATTGTCTGATAACGTTAAAGTATACATTGACAAAGCCATGCTCAACTTAATAAAAATATTCAATAACATTGCAATTTAGCTAAGCAGAAAATAAAATTATTAAAAAATAAGTTAAAAGAGAAACGTTGAAACAACACAATCAAAATATTTAACTAATAAAAAAAAATGATTGTGTGGTGCGCAGGAAGAGAATAGAGGACTAAAAAAGAAAAATGCCTACATGAAAAACCAACATCGAGTTAAGCACTGTGCATTTTTTGCCAAAAAACCTGCATACAAACTCGTCAAAACTGATAAAATAAAAAATAAAAATAAAGAAAAAGATCGTGACTTGTAAAAGCCGACAAGGTTTTATGAGAATCAATCTAGAATAATTTTTTGATTTTTCAAATTGGGCAAGAGCTTAAAATATTCTATAAGAATTAAAATTTAAATTTTTGGGTGTTGCTATAAGATTAAACACAGGTTACATAGGCCAAACTTTTTACCTGATTTTATCCGCAAATAATGTTTTTATTTCTAGAAGTTTTGACAAAGTTTAACAAGAACGGCCGGGTTTCTACGAGATTTTATGAGGAAGAAAAATATAGAAACTTCACAAGTTTCTATTGCGGCTCTACCAGCGCATTTTAAAAAAGATTTGACGTGTATTACAAGCAAAACTAAAAGAGAAAAATGCTTACATGAGAATTATAATTTTTACTTGATTTGAACTGTATATGCTCAAAAGCCAACATCGAGTTAAGCACTGTGCATTTTTTACCACAAAACCTGCATACAAACTCGTCATAACTGATAAAATTTTTATTAGTTTCTATGAGATTTTATAAGGTCTGAGAGGTTCTATCGTGACTTGTAAAAGCCGACAAGGTTTTATAACAATCAATCTAGAATAATTTTTTGATTTTTAAAAATGGGCAAGAGCTTAAAATATTCTATAAGAATATAGGTTATATGACCTTAACTTCTTACCTGATTTTATCTCCAAATAATTTGACGAGTATTGTAATTTAGTATTCCATAAGATTTTATACGTTTCCATTGCAGCGATTTATCATAATTTTTTACAAGATTTTATAAACAACCACAAACAGTAAGGAAGAAAACTATGGAAAGTTTACACGTTTTTACGGGCCCAAATTATTATAAGCAAGCAGGTTTTTATGGTGCGCACGAAGAGAGTAGAGGACTAAAAGAGAAAAATGTTTACATGAGAATTACAATTTTTTCTTGATTTGAACTGTATATGCTCAAAAGCCAACATCGAATTAAGCACTGTGCATTTCTTGCCAAAAAAACTGCATACAAACTCGTCAAAACTGATAAAATTTTCATTATATTCTATGAGATTTCATAAGGTGTTGTGACTTGTAAAAGCTAACAAAGTTTTATCAGGATCAATCTAGAATAATCTTTTGATTTCTCAAAATAGACAAGAGATTAAGATATTCTATAAGAATTAAAATTTAAATTTTGGGGTGTTGCTATAAGATTAAACACAGGTTATATAAGCTTAACTTTTTACCTGCTTTTATCCGCAAATAATGTTCTTATTTCTAGATGTTTTAACAAAGTTTAACCATCACCGCCAGGTTTCTACAAGATTTTATGAGGAAGAAAAATATGAAGACTTTACAATTTCTATTGCGACTCTACCAGCACATTAAAAAAAAATATTTGACGAGCATTGTAATTTAATATTTCACAAGATTTTATAAGTTTCCATCGCAGCGATCTATTATAATTTTTTACAAGTTTTTATAAACAACCACAAGCAGTAAGGAACAAGAATATGGAAAGTTTACACATTTTTACGGGTCCAAATTTTTAAAAGATTTGACGAGTATTGCAAGCAAATATTTTACCAAGGTTTTGTAAGCATTAACAAGCAGGACGAAAAAAAATATACAGTTCATACGTTTCTACCAACACAATTTTTAAAAGATTTGACGAGTGTTAAAATTTAAAAACTCATTTAACACATTGGAAAATAATGTGATTAAGATAGATAAAATCACGCTTAATAGGTAGCGTTCTAACGTTTTTTTTTTCTCAAAATCACATGTTTTCACATATATATAACACGTGATTTGAGAAAAACCGTTAGGGGGGATAAATGGGAGGAGGATTAGAACAGCGAGGAAAGAGAGATAGATAAGGAGGAGGGGAAACTATAATTTTAAATAGGCGAACGAGGTCACGTGCTAGTGTCTCCAATAAGTCTCTAATAACACAGTTATTTTAAGCTCAACCTGAATTGCTCAAACTCCCTTAATTAGGGCATGAATATCATATCAATTCGCTCCAAAATCAAGACGGTAATTTCATGACGACGTTAATTTCGAGCTAATAAAGACGCCTTATAATAACAAACTTTAATAGAAGCTAAAAGCTTATTCGAAAATTGAGTCATTACGCTCGTTTGACGAATCTCGTTTAAATTTAAACCAAAGTCCATTAAGCCACTAAATTATTATGTAATCATAGGGTTAATTTCAACGGGTATCTACAAATATTTCAAGATAGAATCGACTTTGCGGCGTGGGTTAAATATGGCCGTACTAATAGCACAGTATAAAGAAGTAATCATTTTTATTTTGTTTAAAAGCATGTGGAGGACCGGGGCAGGTTTTAACAAAAAAAAATGTTGGTATAAAACTATAGCACTTGCATGTTTCTTTGGTTATGTTTTTATCAGTGGCGTAGTCAGAAATCATTTAATTCATTTAATTTAATTTAATAAAAATCAATTATATATACCTATGACAAATTTTTAAAAATTAGGTAGGTGCCTATTACTTGAGCTCTTGAACAGAAGGGAGGGGAGAGGAGCGGTTTAATAGGTGTTGATTTAGTGTATTTATACGAAACCAAAATACTTATTTTAAAAAGCAAGTCACATTTGCAGATTTTTTTCAAAATTAACCCTTAAAAATTTTTGAAAAAAGATTGCTTAAAATAAACAAAAATGTAATAGTTGACACTTAAAGTAAATATTTCAACGCATCTATATCGGTATACGTAACGCGTTCGAAACAAAGTCAAAATACGCTACATTTTTGTCATGCCATGTTTCGGACGATGCCTGCTTCTTTGACGGGTGTGATGACAGAATTTCGTTGCGAACGGAAGGATGTACGTATCGTTAGGGACCCACGAACGTACGCAACAATTTTAATCAGCAGTGCTGTCATCGCACCCTTCAAAAAAGTGGGCATCGCATAAACAAGTCAAAAATGTAGCGTATTTTGACTTTTGAACGCGTTACGTATACCGATACGGATGCGTTGAAATATTTACTTTAAGTGTCTATTATTTAATATTTGGATAGCGCCGTAGGCGAAAACACTGACAAAAAAAACAAAAAATTCTCTAAAAAGTTTGATTTCTCTTAAAATATTTTTTAAAAAGTAGATTGTGTGAGATGCCAAGAATTGGTGAGTTGAGGTGGTATATATAGATTTGTTACCAAATGCGCCGCAGGTGAAAATTTTAACAAAAATTATACTAAGAATGCCATTTATTACACGTCGTTTTGAATGTTGGTGTTAAAAATTCCTTGGAACTAAACTAAAATTGTAACAGTTAATACCAAACACACGTGAGAGCTAGAACTCCCGCACTTTTTTTGGGCACTTGATCATGATTAATTTATTGTAGATTGGCTTGGACATCCTGGAGGGGGGTTTAACCCCCAAACTTCACTCCCTGGCTACGCCACTGTTATTATCTGAGAAATCTTGGGACGTCATTTTCGAAGCCGCGAGAGGAATCGATTACTCAACCGCCAAAGCACATCAAATGCATGCTCACAAACCGATGCTCACTCTGCCATTCACCTGTTCATTTAGGTTTGTTTTCGCGACTACGTCACACTTTACATATCTCCGTTGCTTTCCCTCTCTAAGGTTTAAAACGATATAGAATTGTTTTGCCAGGGAGTTTTCGTTGGACCATTTTTTCTTTATTTAATCTAAGGTTTTGGCTATAGAATGGTACTATTCGATAATTGAGTTATGTAAATTTTTAGTCAATTAAGCCACTAAAATATTATGTTAGGGTTAGTTCTAATAAGGGTTATCTCTAAACATTGTAAGTTAGATGCATCTCTTAAAAGCTATTTTAGCGGCGTGCGGCTAAAACCACATGGTGTCAGGTGTGGGGTACATTTTTTATAGCGTTTTTCTTCTGATGCACCGCTGCCCACTAAGTGTATCTCTATCTCTGTCCCGTCTGTCCCAGTAAAAAAAAAATATAAAGGACAGAGAAACAATAAGGGTGCACTGATGTAGCATTTTGATTCGTTAGCGCGTGTACCAACGATATAATTCAACCAATCAGATACGTGATCAAAAATCCGTCTGATCCGCGATGCGAATTCCGAACAAAGCTGCTATTAGGTTATGATAAAAAGATCCTCTGGTGCCACTATAAAGTTGGAGTATATAAATTGCTTTAGTACCACTATAAGACCAGAATATTCATATATATATAGGGTGTCCCATTTTGGATGGGATTCAATGGAAAACTCCGTTGTTATTGAAGATAGAGACATGCGGTTTTCGAATTATCTTACTTTTTTGAGCATTAAAAAATGATCTTAACAGATGTATTTTGTCCCTTAAACTTTTTGAGCTACAGGGGAAAATTAAATAGTGGTCGGAATTACCAATTGATGATATCTGCCCTAATTTAAGAGATAATTGAGTTCTGTAAAAACATATCTGTAGCAATCTTTTCAGACAAACACGATGGATCTTCTAAAATTTTAATCCGATGTTTCGTTTCGTAGATACCATCATCCGAATCAAAAAGTTAAATACGGACCAAAATGTTTTACTTCATATATTAGTTTATTTTTAAGTTTGTTTGATAACAAAAAAAATTTTTATTTTGAAGTTTCGATCCCAAAAAAAATCATCTTCAGTGCATTTTTTTTTCTGGTATGGCCCTGTCCCACATTAATTTATTTTTTTAGACTATTTATATTAACTACTATATGGTAGACCTAGACAACCAAGATATCTTATACGAACATATCGGGTGAACCGAGGAGTGAACCGAAAAAAACCGGACAAATTGTGTTTTGCTGTAACTTTACCAATTTCAATATAAAAAAAAAACTATTGATAAGACAAATAAGCCTTTTGAAAAAAAAAACATTCGCTTTGCTACCATATTTAAATCTAAGATGGCGGAGAAAACCAAATGCTTAACTCTTTTAATCCCCTGTTTGTATACTTTCTTGTCGAAAAGTAACATTTATATCTAATGGAAAAAACACGTTCGAAAAAAGATGCGCATTTGATTTTTGAACGTAAATATATTCTTTTCAAAGGGCATACTTGTCTTATTAATACAGTTTTTTTTAAATTAAAATTGATAAAGTTATAGCAAAAAACACGCGGTATGTTCATATAATATATCTTGGTTGTCCAGGTCTACTATATAGTAGTTAAATATAAAAGGTCTCAAAAAAAATAAATTAAAATAGGACAGGGACGTACAAGGAAAAAATGCAGTAAAAATAATTTTTTCGAAATCAAACCTTCAAAATAAGAAAAAATGATATATTATTATCAAACACATTTAAAAAGAAATTAAAATATGAAGTAAAACATTTTGGTCCGTATTTAACTTTTTGATCCCGATAATGGTATCTATGAAACGAAACGTCGGATTAAAATCCCGAAAAGACCATTATGTTTTTCTAAAAAAGTTGCCACAGACATGTTTTTACAGAACTCAATTATCTCTTTAGTACCACTACAAGTGTATATAAACTATTAACTACTCAACAAGCTAAAAAGCTTGTTTATTTACCAAGCCATGGTTTTAATCCAAAGCTACCTATACTGAAAAAAAATTTTTTTGTTACAATGTGAATATGGTTGAAACATACCTCACCCGTCGAAGTTCTGGAATGTGTCGATTATTGCCTCATTTAAAATAAAATCACAGCGTCCTTATAATTAATCCTTACGTTGTAAAAAATCTGCGTATTTTTTTTTTTAAACATTTTTTAAATTTAATATTTTTTAGAAAGTCTGCATGCAAAAGACATGAGAGAATTTTTGTGATATTTTTCAATAGTGCGTTTGCCCACAAAAAGGTAACGGCACGATTTTCCGCGCGCGATAAATCATATGCGATATCGCAACGACCAAAAGTCACAAATTTATCATACAAGTAAATGCAGTGTTCGCTGATTAGAAAATGCCGCGACGATATTTATTACCGTCGCGGCAGGATGTTGCCGCACAAAACCTGCCATTTGGCGGTCAAAGATCGCTCGAATTCTGGTCGTCATACGATGTGCGTAGTCCATAAAAGTACAGGTTGTGTTGGCATCTAAAATATGCCACCGAACAGAAAATTTATTTTCGAAATAATTGATCTAATTGAATTAAACTTAAGTTAAAATTTATCAAGTAATATATAAAACGCCCCTTCCACATATCTGACCCTTAAAATGGGATGAACCCAGATTGGTTTTGACTCTTGATAGTTTGCCTTCTTCAAGATGTATGGAGACAAGGCTACCAGATAGTGAAAAAAACAATTTAATAATACTTGTTCATCTTCTAATCTCACCAAAGAAAAAACTGAAGAGTTAATAAAAATACTATTCCCTTAGAAAAACAAAACACTACTAGCAGCAATATCCACCGACACAATGCCACTATTTACAATGGAAGAGCCAAAATCAGCCATAGAAAAAATCAAACCAGGCAAGGCACCAAGATCTGACTCAATACCACCAGAAGTAATCAAAGAACTAGTACAAATAGTACCGGACATGATAGTGCAGACTATGAATGGTTTGCTTAAAAAACAGAAATTCCCATGCAGCTGGAAAATAGCAAAATTGGTCCTTATACAAAACGAAAAACCATACGATGCTTCAAACATATAGAGGCCGCTCTGCCTAATTACCACGATTGCTAAAACATATGAACACTTGATACAAAACAGAATGGAACACGAGATGAAGACAAATTGAGGTTTGTCCCCCCTACAATACGGGTTTAGAAAAGGGAAATCTACTATGAACGCAGTAAAGAAGGTGTGAGAAATAGCAAACGAAACAAATCCTGACAAGAATAGAAGTGAACGAGTAGTGCTGATGGCGCTGGATATTAGAAATGCTTTTAAATCTGCCTCGTGGCTGAAAATAGTAGAAAGGCTAACAGACACTATATATACACAATATCTTATAAATACTGTAATTATATAGCTACTTTAAAGAACAATACATACTCAACGAACAAAGTAAAGTTAAAACATCAGCAGGCATCCCCCAAGGATCGTTATTAAGGCCCCTACCATGAAATATACAGACCGCTTCAAGCTACTGCGAACATAGGGCGGAAGAAGTCTAATTTGCCAGTGTACGTACATTCAGAGACACCGCACGCCTATCAGTGAAGCAACCAACACTCAGGCTTCCGATCGCCATTCGCTGCCACTCGCCGCCGTTCGCCTTGTATTTAGTACGCCTCTAACCACGGTGCTGTGTGGAGCGTAGTCAATGAAACCGGAATTTGGTCAATAAATACGCAAATTTTTATAACGTAATTTTCTTATTTTTTGTCACTGATAAATAAGAGCGTTTTATTGTCAACTGCTCAGATTTATCAGTGACGACGTGTTACAATGAAAATAATAAGGAGAAACAAAATAAAAGCAAGTTCCTAAAATAAAATAATACATTCTAAAAACCAAAAAGATTCTCCCAGTCAAAAAAAAATTAAAGCAAATGTTCGAAAAGTTCTCCTTGCTCGGCTAGACAATATCCGAGCCTACTATAAAAACCCCTTCTAACGTTTCCAAGCATGTTAGGGGTGATAATTTGAAAAGCTTCTTCAAAAACAGATAGAAGTCACTAGGAGCAAGATCGGGAGATCGAGCTGGCCATAAAATAGTTCCCCGTGTATTTATAACCCGATTAGGAAATACATTATCAAGATATTCCCTAACAAGGCCAACATTGTGAGCGGAACAACCATCTTGTTGAAACCATGTTTCACCAAATCTTACACCTAACAACTGCCTAGCAGTTGGAATAATGTGCTGCTGCAGTAGATCCAAGTATCTAGGACCATTCAAATTGCAATTGCCGTTAATAAAAAATGGCCCAATTACGTGTTCCCCTACAATACCCCCCCAAACATTTAGTTTTTGGGGATACTGTGTTCTTACGTCAAAATATAAATGCAAATTTTCCCTCGACCAATATCGAACGTGTGTTGGGTTATGACGATTTGACCACTTGACCATCTGCACTTTTTCGGCAACTTCGTAGACATCCATTTTTAGTTTTAAAAATGTATTATTTCAATTAAGAACTTACTCATCTGTTTCTCGAGCAAGGCAGAAATAAAACAAAATAATAAAAACAAAATGAATTTCCAAAAGATAACACTGTAGCGTGCTTCGAATCCACCTCGGTCGTACGGCACAGAGTAAATTGGACTTGATTCCCCCTATGTTCGCAGTAGCTTGAAGCGGTCTGTATACTATGATTCCATACTTAGACTAAAACTACCTAGGGGCGCCGGGCGTGGGCATAGTAGGATACGCGTATGATCTAATGGTAATAGTCAGGGCTGACATAGAGATACATCTCATGCAAAGAGCAAACGAAGCAACAAGACTTGGAATCCACACCGGTGAAAACCAGAAATTCGGAAAGCATATAGAAGAAACCACTAAAAAGGCATCTAAAAGACTGTCTCAACTACAATGACTAATGCCCAACATAAACGGGCCCAGTACGAGAAAAAGGAAGTTACTATACAGTGTAATCCATCCAATCGTGACATATGGTGCAGTGGGATGGAGTTTAGTACTGCGCATAAAGAAGTATAAAAAATACTGATGCAACCGAAAGTCTTACTAAGAGTAGCCTACGGCTACCGAACGATGTTAACGGAAGCTATTTAGGTTATAACAGGAATCCTGCCCATAGGACCTAATTGTCGAAGAAATTGTATATGAAGATAAAAATGGCCACAGTGAAGAAAACAAAGAAACTGCGAAAGAGAAAACACTGGGGTCCTGGTATGCAAGATGGAACCGACATTAAAACATGGATAGGCCGCAAACACAAAAAAAATGGATTACTATATAACACAAGCTCTAACGGGACATGGATCTTTTAGAACATACCCAAAGTGAATAGGGAAAATGGACGAAATGTCGGTACTTTCAAAGAGTAGATGACGCAGAACATATGGTAATTTACTGTTCAAGATTTGAGAATTAGCGCCAAACAACAAGACACGATCTACAGATGTCAAAGAAATGATACCAGACGTAGATAAATGGAACCATGGATATAATATGATAAGAACGATTCTAAATTAAACACAAGTTTGCCTTCTTCGGCGGCTACGTAAAACCAACGCTAACAAAATTACTTTGATTCGATCCATCACTTCAAATTTCACGGCACCAACTGATGAAAATCGATCTGGCTAATTTAAACAAGTTTCGCGTGATCTACCGTGTAGTGGGCGAGAACTTAGCGGATGCGGCGCGATATATCGCGCGCGACAAATCATGCTGTTCCCTTCTTGTGGGAAAACGCCCCAACATTGACATATTCCATTGCTATAATAAGAAAGGGGGTTTTCACAAAAAATGTCCGCAAAAATTAAAACTGACATTTTTTTATTTACTGGAACACTATACCGAAACTAAATTTTAAGAATATTAGCAAATTACTCCTGACAAGAAAGCAATTATAGTAAATAGTATTTCAAAATCGTCAGATTTTTTGTAAGGGCAAGATTTTCTGACGGTTTTTGAAAAGTTCTTGACTTATTTATCTCAAAAGCGACAAGATTATGCAATTTGATCACAAAATATTCTTTTGTGACAGACAAATGTTCGTTCAGCCATATTAAAAAATTCCTTTCTTAATTGTAACACACCTCTATTAATTTTTGGCTTCTTCTTGCTCAATATATGCTTACTTAAACTCGAATCTTGCGAGAGTAAAAAAAGAATGTCGAGCAGTCCCTCAAAAAAGATAATGTAACTGTAAACTGGTACTTATCAGTACGGTGCTTCCCAACGGAAAAAGGAGATAAAATGATGATGGAAAGATCTGAAATAGAACTCATGAAACATAGCTATATGCAAAAAACAACCAAATGTGACACTGCAGAAACCGCAGAAGCACCTTCACACTGCAGAAACATAAGCGTCTCCAGACAGAACGGATATAATATAGTAGAAAAACTTAAACTTTGTTGATAGTTGGTTTGTTTAACTTAGTTCCGAGTATTTGTATTTCTTGACATTTTGGACCGAGAATTCGAATTACTGGTAAAGCTTGCACAGTTGAAAGGCTTCTGTTATTTGAATTAAATTTAGCAAAACAAAATGAATCGATTTTTGCCCTATAGCTATTATCCAATACTTTATTAGGACAAAACGGGATAAAGTTATTGCAGCTAACTTAGTCCTAAACAAAAAACATATAAACTTTTCACGTTAGCTTTGAAATTTGATTATTACATCTCGAAGTTATTATTTTTAGTTAATTTTTCATTAATCCTCATGCTGTTTCCTTCGTCTGAAACCAGTAAGTGGTCAAACTAGTTGAGAAGGCTAAAAAATCCAAAACATTTTTTTTCTGGTAAAATTCTCTATTTTTGTTTTTAATTCCACCATAAAAATAAGAAACACACAAAAGATGGCTGTGGCACCGTAAATCTAACGGAAAAACAAGAGTTTTTTGTACTTTAGTGCAAAATGAACTTCTTGGATTTCGATTGCTCATACAAAGGGTGGAACCTAGGACGACGCCGTTTCGTCCTTATGAGGGACTCGTCAGCTAGGTGTACCACAACAACAGAAAACCTCGGTCACGCTTATGTGCCAAAGATCACGACCGAAGCGGAGATAATTTCTGCCGAGTACCGACCATGGCGCCCACGTCCTAATTCAAAACGTAGTTCCAAAATGGCAGTTTTGACAAAATGATCAAAAACTTTTTGTGATTGGTTCTTTGGTTAAAACCCTTTTGGTGTATTTTTTTTCGTTATTATTTATTTTATTTGAATTTGGTACTTATTGTTCCTCTTTGTTTATAGTTACCTTTTTAAGTTATGATATATTTTTTATACATCGTGACTTTAAAAAATAAAAAACAAAGTAAACAAACAAATTTAAGGAAAATGAGCAAAAATAAATAGTTTATTTTCTTTTCCACTGCAAGCTTCATGTGCCCGTTTAAAACAGAAAACACACCAATACCAGTTTTCACTACACTCAGAAAACCATCCCAATTGAAGTGTCTACTTAGTTTTTTTTTGTTAGTGGTAAGTGAATTTTCTATTAGCCCCAAGTGAAGAATTCAATAGCTGCAAGTAAAACGACCTACTTAGACCCGAGTTTTTAACCCTTAGTGATTATCTACTTACTAATATGTGACAACTTTCCCTTCACTTAGGGTTAGTAAATTTTTCTACTAGTTTGTTAACTCTTAGTCATTTATCTACTTACCAATATGTGATAAGTCACTTAACTTTCCCTTTACTTGGGGTTAGTAAATTTTTCTACTAGTTTGTTAACCCTTAGTGATTTATCTACTTACCAATATGTGACAAGTCACTTGACTCCCTTTACTTAGGGTTAGTAAATTTTTTTACTAAGGAAAAGTGATGGCATCAAATATTGAAAAATCATGCGGAAAAATATATTCATCCTAATATAATGCATGCTTATAATCATTTCGCAACGTATTGCCATATTATAAAAATTGCATAGATCATTGTTCTATTTATAAGAAGATCTTGATGGAAATAAGTTAAAAAAAAACTCGAAAAAAATTGATCACCTGAAACGAGCCCCGTAAACCCTTGGTATAACCAAATAACTATTAACCTTTAATTATTCTTCTATTTACTGCGAAAGGATTTTTCGTTAGCAACCCTAGAACCACAAGTGCATGATCAAATTATTAACCAACTAACCATTAAACAATAACAATTTTGCTTTTTTCTGCAGAAGAATTTTCCGTTTGTCACAAATGTATAATACAGGGTTCCTAAGATTTTCCTTAGGGATAGGATTTCAATATATCAAACAGAAATGGCATAGAAAGTTCTGCGCGCACAAAAAAAACAGCAATGGTGCCAGTTTTTTATTATCTCCGGACTGCTTTCATGGGAAAAAATTGTCGCCACTCTTTCATTGTGAGCATAAATCATAGTTGCAATAATAACCGTTGACAAGATGTCTGCAAATTCCGCTAGATGGCGGTCACACCATGAGATGATCGAGGAAAAACTGGGATTCACAGGCATTGCATTTTTATTTCCTTTCGAGTCACTTCAGTTTCGTAAATTTTGTGTTTTTAAAATGCCGTATACTCGAGAAGAAAAGATTTTTATTATTAAAAACTACATAAAAAGTGACAGTGCGGACGAGGTCATTGGTCATTTTGTTTTTGCGTTTCCAGATGGACCGGTCCCTGTGGGTCAAACTGTCTACAGCATTTTGAAAGGTACGGGTGCATAAATGGTTGTAGAAAGTGTTACCACAACGGAGAAATACCAGAGCATCCCGTCCTTCCACACAGGGTGGAACGAGACGAAATGGTATGCGCTTACGTTGAGGCACATGAACCATGTTCGACAAAACCGATTGCGGAGGCACTGGATATTCCCAACAGTACTTGCCAATGGATCCTAAAAAAATACGGCTACAAGTCGTTTAAGATTGGGAAGCCGCAGGAATTGCAACCAGGTGATTATTTTCGCCGGTTAGAATATTGTGAGGTTATGAGGGATAAATGTGACAGGAACGAAAATTTCCTATCAAAAGTTTTGTTTAGTGACGAGAAGACATTTGAACTTCATAGCTCTCACAATCCACAAAAAAACCGCTATTGGTCCCGCAAAAATAAACATCTGCACGCGAGTGTTAGAACGCAACATCCTCAAAAATTAAATGTTTGGAGCGGTATTGTCAGGGATCACTTTATTGGACCCTTTTTCATTGAAGGAAATTTAAATAGCCAAAAATATGTTGATCTTCTCCAACACCAGGTTTTACTACGGTTGAGGGAACTCGACATAAATTTGGACGAATTGTGGTTTCAGCAAGATGGCTGTTCATCCCACAATTCTCACCAGGCTACAAATTACCTTCGTCAGGTATTTGGTGATAGAATTATTTCCACGTATGGAAATATCCGATGGCCTCCTCGATCACCAGATCTTGCGCCAAATGACTTTTTCCTATGGGGTTGTTGGCACGACAAAATTTTCCAACACCCTCACTTACGGCCTACGACTATACAGGAGTTGAGGGCGAAAATTTTGGAGGCGGGCAGCTCTATCACCCCTGAAATGTTGGCTGCTATGCGCCAACAGCTTTACAATAGATTGGGATATTGGGATAGAGGCTAAGAAGGGGACAGACTTGAACATCTAATCTAATTAAAAATTAGATGTTTTCAGGTCCAAATCACAGCTTTTTCTTGCTTAAAGGAGGCGGCAGGGTCCATTATTACGATACTGAGCGATAAATATCTTCGCTTTTAATTAAATTTCTTTCCATTCTGTTCTACTAGTGACATCTATCCGGAAACGGCCAAACCATGCAGCTAGTACTAGCAGCCAAAGAAATCAATAAACGGCACTGTTGTTCCTGCAGAGCTTTTTGCTTGCGATATTATTGATTTTAAATAAAGCTGGTCCTACACTACATTTGATATTTTCGAGGTGTTTTATGACATGATCTCGAAACATGTAGCAAACCAATTCTTCAAAACTAGCGGGAGGGTAAAAGCGAAAAATAAGGGGCTGCCAATATTTGTAACACCCAAAAGGGGTGAAAAGATTTATTTTGCTCTGTTTCTTTACAAAAAACGTTTTTTTTACAAAAAACTTGAGCTCTGCCACTTTTTTTATCTTTTTCTTCAACTTTCTCGAAATTTTCGTCATACCGTAGAAAAAAATTATTTCTCCCATGGTCATACTCTACTTTTATTCGAAAAAATTTAGAAACAGAGACGAGATCAATTTTCCTAAAACGGGGGATCTTGGTTTCTAGTGAGATGATAAAGGGCGCCGCGCCGCAGGCAAAAATTTTTAAATTAAAT